>OW386290.2:82866404-84211404 GCA_936432065.2 Rutpela maculata
GTGTAAGAGTATTCAGAAGTAATCACATTATAATAGCCTTTTAATAAGGAATTTTTTTTTTTTTAAATAAATAAACAGTCGTATATTATATATTGTAACTTACACCGTTCTTATGGCTGGTGAAAAGTGAGGGGAACGCGACGGAAATCCCTTTTTTGGCCCATTCACGGTAAAGTGTAGAAACCATCTTTTTACTAGTTTTGGGGTGCTGAATACGAATCTGTCATTCGATTTGGCTAAAAACATCGGGAAGACAGTAAAAAATAACTCTTATTTGGGGGGTGGCATTGAAATTGATATTATAGCTTGCAACAAAAAGTTATTCTTTAGTGCAGGAAATTCTTTCAAGATACTCAGTTTCATTAGGTAAGTAATGAAAGAAGCAAAAATTCTAAATTCACCATCCCTCCCCCTCGTTTCCCTCACCCTTCACCACCCTAAGAACGGTGTATATTTACAGTATTACTCCTTGTTAAATGGCTATTATCAGGTTATTATTACTTCTGAATACTCTTACACCCATCCCCGCCAATCAAGGTGGTGGATTTTATCTTTTAAGAGTTTTCATTGGTTTTAATTGTAAAAGAAATCCCTAATCACCCAATTTGATGTTTTTCTATCATAATGAGGTGATTTAGTCAATTCAGATGAATATTTCTCACCTCTGAATATTTCTCATATTTTTGGGGTTGGGGTGTAAGGTGTGCGTATCACTATTCAGAAAATATTACTTGTTTTTAAATTAAAAAATTCTTTAATTATTTAAATGATTTGGGTTGGGAACATGAGAACCTTCACTTTATGGCGCCCAAATGAGGGTCTCCCTAGACTGGCAAAACTGGCAACGGATTCGTTTTCAACACCCCAAAATTAGTAAAAAAAGATGGCTTCAACACTTCACCGCGTTAGAATTTTTAAAAACTGTTTTTATGAAGATAAAAGTTTTTGTACTCATATTTAATATCAATTTAATTAATTAATTTAATTTAATTCTTTTCTAAACCAGAAACCAAATATTATTGGAAAAAGAGAGGATTTATTTTCTATATATCTACAGTTTCAACTAAGGATGTTGAACTTCTTGTAAATAAATTAAAGTCTTCAAACTCTAATGGTCATGATATTTCTAATAATTTGGATAAAAAATGCAAATATGCGATAAGCGGTCCATTTCTATAGAGAAAGGCATATTTTCCAGTAAATTTAAAAGAGCCATAGTATCTTTATTATACCAGAAGGGAGATCCAAATGACTATAATAATAATTATGAAGCCATTAGTCTACTATGTAGAATTTCTAAAATTTTAGAACTCCATCTCAAGGAGCAATTATCAGATTTTTTACATCGGAATATGTTACTGTCTCCTGCTGAACATGGTTTCACTACAAACAAAAGCAACAAGTCTGCGTTGTGTGATTTTCATCACAAAATCATTAAAGCTTTAGACAACAAGAAATCAGGTGTGGCTCTTTTCGAAGATTTCTCACAAGCTTTTGATTTGGTAGACCATCAGCTGCTTAAGACCAAACTAGCACTATACGGTATTCGACTAACTGATTTACAAATATTTTCCTCCTATTTAGACAACAGGACACAAATTGTAAAAATGGTCGGTGGAGTTAAAAGTAATATTTGTGATATTACACAAGGAGTTCCACAGGGGTCAATTTTGGGATCACTTTTATATATATTTATTAACTATGTGGTCAGCCATCAACAAAAGATACCAAATGTTCATGTGATCTGTTATGCTGATGATACAAACATTCTAGTTACCGGCAACAACGTAATTGAAGAAAAAAAAACACTGAAAGATTTTATCAAGAAATCATACATTGGTCTCAAAATAATAACCTAATTCTAAATAAAACAAAGACAGTTTCAATACAATTTTCATTGAATAATAATTCCGAGAGCTTAACACTTTTTAGTGGTACTGACTGGGAAATAAAAAATTGTTGAAAATTTTTAGCTCAAATAGCAATTTAATTCGCTAATTTCTAATCACGTGTGCTGAAACAACCAATTAGAACAAAATTACACTGATAAGATCCCTTAGGGATGTTTTTACTTATATTATCCAGTTTGACAGTTCAATAACACAGGTCATGAATGTTGTTGTGCAGCTAAGGTCATTTCGGAAGTAATTTTTCGCGCTGAATCCAAATCTGGCCTCAGAATTGGCCCATCACGTCAGGATTTTGAAATATTTGAGGTTAAGTAATTAAAAAACGACTCTAAACGAATCAAATTTAACACAACAATAGGAATAACCCAACATTCTTAAATCAAAGTTTGGTTAAAATTGAGGATCATGGTACGCATGGTACTCGGGGAAACCTACTACGCATCCATTGTACTCAAGGAAACCCACTGTACATCTATAATACTCGTGGAAACCCACTGTGCATTCATGGTACCAGGAAAAACCTACTGCGTATTAATTGCGCACTCAAGGAAACCTTCTACTCATCCATAGTACTCGGGGAAACCCACTGCGCATACATTGCACTCGAGGAAATCCACTGCGCATCCATTGTACTCGAGGAAACCCACTGTGCATCTATAGTACTCGGGGAAACCCATTGCACATCGCAATTTGATAACAATCCATTATTCTTACTCGTGTCTAACAGATTCTAATAAAAAGTATGTATGCCAAATTTCATGATTCTGGGTTTAACCGTTTCCGGAAGACTTAAAAAACCTCCCCCTCCCCGTTCACCCGTTCGGAGGTCTCTTTTTGAAAACCGTCAAATACGTGCTTTTCTTCTTATTTTCTCAGAAGTGTCCATCGCTCGAATAATCACGTTTCTGACTTACAGGTACGCTTTAAACCATCTACCACCCCCGTTTTGACTTCTTCAAAAAGTGAAAATCGAAATTTCGTCTTGACACGATCTAATAGATTTTAACAAAAAATATGTCTGCCAAATTTCATGCATCATGCATCTAACCGTTTCTGGAAAAACCTAAAATTTCAACCTCCCTTTTTATCAAACAAAAAGGTATAATAATGGTTCTATTTATAGTTATTAGACTTATAATAAACCACACTATTTGATGAACTTGTAGTATATTATTCAACGAGCGGTACGTCGATTGGGTAGGCGAGGGCATGAAGATACAGATGATTGGCACTATCACCTAGTGATTTATAATAACTCACTCATTATAACTCACGCTATTTGTTTATGGATACTATAAATTGTTCAAAAGCAGTTCATTAATTAGTATATAACCTAATAAGAGTAAATAAAATAACCAAAAGTAGTTTATATTAGTCATAGATTTTTGTTGCTTCTAACTTAGCATACCTAGAATATTACCCACAATATCTTATTAATATTTCTAATCCTATTTACATTCACAATATTGTCTGTAATTCTCCTATTTCCTTATGCAAAACAATAACCATAAAATTAGCATGTCCTGTAGACTGACTGCCTTTGTATGTTCATTTACTTTAATCATCTGAAAATGTCACGTTGAGTGCCGAACTGCAGTAAGGTGCAAGTTACAATAATTTGGCGGTAAAAAATAAAGTAAATGTTAATGTTGGTGTTTCATTATTATATCATCATAATTAATTACCACAAAGTAACGGCTTACCAGTTTAATTTTGGAAGAGGTATTGTTTTTATGATTATAAATATAACTAAATATTTGTAAATTATTTAATATAATTAATTTCATTTCCTGAAAATAAATTTCTTTGATAAAAACATTCAGATTATAAGTAAGAAGATAACTGTTTAAATATGAAACATAATTACTTGTAAACTTATATAAATGTTCACAAGAATTTTACACTCGTCCGAACTCCGGCTTTCCAAGTAAGCATGAAAGAATGACTGGATATTTAATAGTGCCGGTGTTGTCAAATCTCGGACGCAGCATTATACGATTTTTGAATAGAGAATATTTGAAGTATATTTATGTTCACAAATCTATGCGCCCCCAAACATAATTCGATGGAACTAAAAATATACTTTTAGTTTTACGGAACATATGATACTGCGTCCGAATCCAAAAAAAAGTCGGGTCGATATTTTGCTCAATTGAAACGTAACAGAACTCATTTTTATGTTTACATATAACCCAGGAGACGAAGAACATTTTGAGGTGCTGCAAATCGACCATTTCAGAGATTTGTTGAAGATAACACAGGAAAACAATACTGCGTCCGGTATACAGACGCAGTATTGTACAGGACGCAGCAGTGTATGGTATCGTGCACATGTACGGACGCAGCATTATTTGCTGGACAAATATATATATATATATATATATATATATATATATATATATATATATATATATATATATATATATATATATATATATATATATATATATATATATATATATATATATATATATATATATATATATATATATATATATATATATATATATATATATATATATATATATATATATATATATATATATATATATATATATATATATATATATATATATATATATATATATATATATATATATATTTGTCCAGCAAATATATATATATATATATATATATATATATATATATATATTTGTCCAGCAAATAATGCTGCGTCCGTACATGTGCACGATACCATACACTGCTGCGTCCTGTACAATACTGCGTCTGTATACCGGACGCAGTATTGTTTTTCCGTGTTATCTTCAACAATTCTCTGAAATGGGCGATTTCCAGCACATCAAACTGTTCTTCGTTTCCTGGGTTATATGTAAACATAGAAATAAGTTCCGTTACGTTTTAATTGAGCAAAATATCGACCCAAGTTTTTTTTGGATTCGGACGCAGTATCATATGTTCCGTAAAACTAAAAGTATATTTTTAGTTCCATCGAATTATGTTTGGGGGCGCATAGATTTGTGAACAGAAATATACTTCAAATATTCTCTATTCAAAAATCGAATAATGCTGCGTTCGACACTTGACAACACTGTCACTAATAAATATCTAGTCATTCTTTCATTCTTACTTGGAAAGCCGGTGAGTTCGGACGAGTGTAAAATTCTTGTGAAAATGTATTTAAGTTTACAAGAAAGTATGTTTCATATTCAAACAGTTATCTTCTTACTTATAATCTGAATGTTTTTATCTCAGAAATTTATTTTCACGAAATGAAATTAATTTCAACGGAAAATAATTTACAAATATTTAGTTATATATAATCATAAAAACAATACCTCCGCCAAAATTAAACTATTAAGCCGTTATTTTGTGGTAATTAATCGTGATGATATAATAATGAAACACCAACATTTGCTTTATTTCTTACCGCCAAATTATTGTAACTTGCACCTTACTGCAGTTCGGCACTCAACGTGACATTTTCAGATGATTAAAGTGAATAACTTACAAAGGCAGTCAGCCTACAGGACATTATACTAATTTTATGGTTACTGTAGCCTTTCCAATCGACGTAACGTACTTCACGAAAGTGTGGCTCTGTCCGTGAAAAATTCTTAAGTTAAATTAAATTTTACAGTTAATTTTATTAAAAAACAAACTGAGTACCTAATTTAAACAAAATTTTCTCAATTTAATATTCATTGTCATAATCGTAGATAAAGTATAGTATTCAACTTGTGTTAATGGTAATAACTCACTTGATGAATTACAGCACTCGCCTGCGGCTCGTGCTGTAAACTTCATCTGCGTGAGTTATTACCTACATTACCGTTCGTTTAATATAGGTACTATAAGTTTATCAAATATTTTCAAATAGTATGGTTTATTATAAGTCTAATAACTATAAATAGAATCATTATTATACCTTTTTGTTTGATAAAAAGGGGGTTGAAATTTTAGGTTTTTCCGGAAACGGTTAGATCTAGATGCATGAAATTTGGCAGAAATATTTTTTGTTGAAATCTATTAGATCGCGTAAGACGAAATTTCGATTTTCACTTTTTGAAGGGGTGAAAACGGTTGTGGTAGATGGTTTAAAGCGCACCTGTATTTTTAAAATCGCGTAAGGCAGAAACGTGATTATTCGAGCGATGGACTCTTCTGAGGAAATAAGAAGACACGCACGTATTCGATGGTCTTCAAAAAGAGACCCCCGAACGGATGAACGGGGAGGGGGAGGTTTTTAAGCCTTTTGGAAACGGTTAGACCCAGAAGCATGAAATTTGGCAGAAGTACTCTTTATTGGAATCTATTAGACAAGAGTATTACGAAATTTCGATTTTCACTTTTTGAAGTGGTGAAAACGGGGGTGGTAGATGATCTAAAGGGTACCCGTACTCTGAAATCGCTTAAGTCAGAAACGCAATATTCCAGCGATAGGCTTTCCTGAGGAAATAAGGAGACACGTATTCGACGGTTTATAAAAAAAGACACCGCGATCGGGTGAACAGGGAGAGGGATGTTTTTAAGCATGAAATTTGACACATACCCGCCCATGTGCTCTATTGTGGATTAAAATAATGATTTTTTAACTCGCTCTAACACAAAAATAGAATAATGGATTGTTATCAAATTGCGATGTGCAGTGGGTTTCCACGAGTACTACAGATGCGCAGTGGGTTTCCTTGAGTACAATGGGTGCGCAGTGGGTTTCCTCGAGTGCAATGGATGCGCAGTGGGTTTCGCCGAGTACTATGGATGCGTATAAGGTTTCCCTGAGTGCAATGAATGTGCAGTAGGTTTCTCCGGGTACCATGGATGCGCAGTGGGTTTCCACGAGTACTATGGGTGCGCAGTGGGTTTCCTCGAGTACAATGGATGCGTAGTGGGTTTCCCCAAGTATCATGGATGCGCACTGGGTTTCTTCAAGTGCAATGGATGCGCAGAAGTTTTCCTTGAGTGCAATGAATGCGCAGTGGGTCTCTCCGCGTAACATGGATACGCAGTGGGTTCCCTCGAGTGTACTTCCTAAGTACTATAGGAGTACTCAGTGAGTATGATGTACTTCTTTATAGGCATAAGTTATTATGGTAATGTTCTTAATTCTACACGGACGAAGTCTTCCACGCGAACGAAGTCGCGGGAATTAATTAGTTATATATAAATTTAAAATAAAATTTTTGATTAAGTACTAAATTACGAAGTTGTACATATATTGCAGTATGTCTCTCAGGTTCGAATGCAGTTTACGTATTAGGTGATATAAAGTATAATTATTTTGCAAAGGCGAAGTCCGCAATAAAATACACAGGTCTGTGAATAAAGGGATCATGAATGTTGTTGAGCAGCTGAGGGTCATTTCCGAAGTAAGTTTTCGCGCTGAATCAGAATTAGCCCATCACGTCAGGATTTTGAAATATTACAATACAATACTAATGACCCCAACATTCGCAGACCTTTGTGTTATTGAACTGTCAAACTGAACATCATAAGTGAAAAGATCCCTAAGGGATCATATCAGTGTAATTTTGTTCTGATTGATTGTTTCAGCACATGTGATTAGAAATTGGCGAATTTAGTAGGATGTTGCTATTTGAGCTAAAAATTTTCAACACAAGTTTTTATTTTCCAGTCACCACTAAAAAGTGTTAGGCTCTCGGAATTATTATTCAATGAAAATTGTGTTGAAACTGTCTTTGTTTTATTTAGAATTAGGTTATTATTTTGAGACCAATGTATGATTCCTTGATAAATTCTTTCAGTGGTTTTTTTTTGCTTCAATTAGGTTGTTGCCGGTAACTAGAATGTTCGTGTCATCAGCATAACAGATCACATGAACATTTAGTATTTTTTGTATAGACGACTGACCACATAGTAAATATTATATATAAAAGTGATCCCAAAATTGGCCCCTGTGGAACTCCTTGTTTATCACAAATATTACTTTCAACTCCACCGGCCATTTTTACAATTTGTGTCCTTTGTTTAAATAGGAGGAAAATATTTGTAAATCAGTTCCTCGAATAGCGTATAGTGCTAGTTTGGCCTTAAGCAGCTGATGGTCTACCAAATCAAAAGCTTGTGAGAAATCTTCGAAAAGACCCACACCTGATTTCTTGTTGTCTAAAGCTTTAATGATGTGATGAAAATCACACAACGCAGAGTTAGTGCTTTTGTTTGTAGTGAAATCATGTTCAGCAGGAGACAGTAACATATTCTGATATAAAAAATCTGATAGTCGCTCCCTTCTTGTATAATGGAGAGACTATGGCTCTTTTAAATTTACTGGGAAATACACCTTTCTCTATAGAAAGATATATTATATGACATAATGGACCGCTTATCGCATATTTGCATTTTTAACCAAATTATTCGAAAGACTATCATGACCACTAGAGTTTGAAGACTTTAATTTATTTACAAGTAGTTCAACATCCTTAGTTGAAACTGGAGATAGATAGATAGAAAATAAATCCCCTCTTTTTCCAATAATATTTGGTTTCTGGTTTAGAAAAGAATTAAATTAAATTAATTCATTGAACTGATATGAGCGTAAAAAGTTTCATCTTCATAAAAACAGTTTTTAAAAATTCTAACGTGGTAAAGTGTGGAAGCCACCTTTTTCTTTACTAATTTTGGGGTGCTGAAAACGAATCCGTCGCCCGTTTTGGCGAAAAATCTAGAAAACACATTAAAAAACAACCCTTATTTGGGTGCCATAAAGTGGTTCTCTTGTTCTCAACCCAAAGTCATGTAAATAATTTTAAAAAATTTTAATTTAAAACCAAGTAATATTTTCTGAATAGTCATATGCACACCGTATACCCCAACCCAAAAATGTGAGAAATATTCAGTTGTGAGAAATATTCATCTAAATTGACTAAATCACCTCATTATGATAAAAAAAAACATCAAATTTGGTGATTAGGGATTTATTTTGCAATTAAAACCAATAAAAACTAGAGTTTTTTAGAAAAACGTAAAATCCACCTTAATTGGTGGGGATGGGTGTAAGAGTATTTAGAAGTAATCACATTATAACCCGATAATAGAGCCATTTAACGAGGAGTAATAATGTAACTGTACACCGTTCTTAAGGGTGGTGAAGGGTGGTGAAGGGTAAGGGAAACGAGGAGGAATTGAATTGTGAATTTAGAATTTTCGTTTCTTTTTTTACTTACCTAATGAAACTCAGTATTTTGAAAGAAGTTTCCTGCACTAAAGAATAACTTTTTGTTGCAAGTTCTAATATCAATTTCAATATCGCCGCCAAATAAGAGTTGTTTTTTACTGTCTTCCCGATGTTTTTAGTCAATTCGGATGACAGAATCATATTCATTACAATTAGTAAAAAGATGTTTTCCACACTTTATCGGGAATGGGTCACCCTCGTTTCCCTCACCTTTCGCTACCCATAAGAACGGTGTAAGTTACAATATCTAATATACGGTTATTTATTTATTTAAAAAAAAGCAAAATTCCTCATTCAGGTTATAATGTGATTATTTCTGAATAATCTTACATCCATCCCCACCAATTAAGGTGGTGGATTTTATCTTTTTAGAGTTTTTATTGGCTTTAATTGCAAAAGAAATTCCTAATCACCCAGTTTGTTGTTTTCTTTATCATAATAAGGTGATTTAGTCAATTCAGACGAATATTTCTCATCCCTGAATATTTCTCACACTTTTGGGGCTGGGCTGTACGGTGTGCATATCACTATCCAGAAAATATTACTTGTTTTTTATATTAAAAAAGTCTTTAATTATGTTTCGTGTTCGCGAAATAGAAATTTAAATAATGCGCCACTTTATTTGAGCGACAGTGTTTGTATCGACCAATGGAATGCCTTGCCACCAAAACCAGCGACCTTCAGAGAGATTTTGTCAATCTCTACTCAGTTTGCATTGAGAACTCTTTGTGTGTAGTCATGTAGTCAATGTACTGCTAATTCGGCAAGTTTATGCCAATCAATCCAGATTTAGTTCCCTATAACTAAATCCTATGGTGTGGGAGACATATCCAACCAACTAGCGAGAACACAGCTCTAGAGCTTCTCGATCTGTGGACAATTTGCCGGCGACAGAGAAGCCTCGGCGTCCGCCACACTTTCATGTAAAAGTAAGGGATTACAAGGTAGGTCACACATGCTTTCCTGTTTAGCTCAAAATAGGTGGTCCTTCGTATTGTTAAAATTGTTATACTTTAGAAATTGAGAAGATAATTCAAATTATTTAAATGACTTTTGGTTTGGAAAATGAGAATCTTCACTTTATGGCACCCAAATATGAGATGTTTTTTAATGTGTTCCCTAGACTTTTCGCTAAAACGGGTGACGGATTTGTTTTCAGAAGCCCAAAATTAGTAAAAAAAAGATGGCTTCCACACTTTACCTCGGATGGGCCAAAAAAGCCCTTTTTTTAACATTGTTCTTTACAAAAAAGTAAATCCGAAGGCATTTATTATCGAACACTTACGTACTTCACGTACTTCAAGAAATATGTTTTTCAACTTCCAAGACGAAAACGCTTATTATTCGAGATAAGAGCAAAAAGCAAAAGCGAGAAGCATATGCTCTCGCTTCTATTCTAAGGAGAACTCATCGCTTCCTGAAGGAGTAAATAAAAATGAATATCTATGCAAAATTCCATTGATCTCCAAAATTCATCATTTTATATTGCAAATTTGAGGGTACTTTTAGTGCATAATTGAAAAACTGATCCTAAAATAATAATCGACAGAAAAACATATTTAGAAATAACTGACGGCTATCGATTTGTTCTACTACAAGTACAATAAAACTATTAGGGTAAATATGACAACCACGCCGGACGCAGTAATATGCTAAGTTTCACAAAAAGTAGTCATCTCGGACGCAGCATTGTATTGAAGAAAGATAACATTATTCTCGGACGCAATAACGTGCTGTTTTTGAAAGGACGCAGTATTGTCCTGTATATTAAACTTTTTTATTTCTTGAGTTATTACAATTTTGAAACCAGATGTTAACTGAATTTGATTAGCAGATTCAATATACTTCATTAGATTTGAGCTAACTAACGTATTTCTGGGAGACGCAGTAAGGTTGGCTTGTAAAAGGACGCAGCATTGATAGCGGGATGTATATATATATATGTATATATATATACATATAATATATATATATATACATATATATATATATATATATATATATATATATATATACATATATATATATATATATATATATATATATATATATATATATATATATATATATATATATATATATATATATATATACATATATATATATATATATATATATATATATATATATATATATATATATACATATATATATACATATATATATATATATATATATATATATATATATATATATATATATATGTTAGATCACGGAGAAGAAATATAATAATAATTAGAAGTGTTTCATTCTAAGTGAGTTTAATAACTGACTTTACAAAGCATGTTATAGCAGGGTTAAAATTCAATAATAAAATTTTTATATATATATGTACATATTCCAATAAGTTGTTTTTTAAATTAACATTCTTAAATAAACATGTTATATTTTTTGATAAAAATTGTTATTCTAATATATTTTGTTTTTCATTCCCCTCCTTGGTTACTTAAGCTTCTGGTGTGTGACTTATATTTATCCAGCAAGTGAACTGATCGCCACACTACTCCCCCGCTAAGAAAAAGATCAGTCAGTCATTCAATTCGTCAATAGCAAAACGAACTTTCTTAATCAAAGGTGGAGTGACATCACATTTGTCAGATAATAAATATGCTGGTTTAATCCTGTCAATGTTTTCCGTGACGGCTTTAGTTCCTTTAACAAAAGTAACCAATTTATCTGTACGGGACAACACTTTAAAAGGTCCATCGTACAGCGGAGTAAAATATTTTTTAAAACGTTCTTTCCGAACGAAAACAAAACTACAATTCGAGATGTCTGGGCTGACAAATGATTTGTAATTAACGTGGTGAACTGGTGGAATGAACGTTAAATTATTAAATGAAGTACGTAATTTAGTAATAAAATAAGGAATATCCGGACAAGTATATGATTTAATAAAAAATTCACCAGGTATTCGTAATGTTTGACCAAAAACGAGTTCTGCGGAAGAACATTGCAAATCGTCTTTAGGGATAGTTCTGAGAGCTAATAGTATGATAGGAAGTTCATCTACCCAATGTGGTGTAGAAGTCCTAGCTCTCAGAGCAGTTTTAAGAGATTTATTAAACCTTTCAATCATTCCATTCGAGGAAGGATGATATGGCGTCGTACGAATTCTATGAAATCCCAAAAATTTTGAAAATTCTTTGAACAGTTTTGATTCAAATTGAACGCCTTGGTCGGTTGTCACTGTGACAGGGACACCGAATCGACAAACATAATTCTGAAATAACGTACGCGCTACAGTTTCCGCAGTAATATCCTGCAGTGGATAAGCCTCGGGCCATCTAGTAAAACGTTCGATCACAGTGAGAATATAAGAACAACCTTTAGAAGGAGGTAATGGTCCTATTAAATCTATATGTATGTGATCGAATCGTCCTTTAGGTATATCGAAGTCAGTAATCGGGCTCCTCGTATGTCTTGTCACTTTATTAGTTTGACAACTAATACAAGTTTTTGCCCAGAGATTACAATCTGAAGTCACTTTAGGCCAAAAATAATTTGTAGAAACTAATGTTCTAGTCGCTTTAATACCAGGGTGAGATAAACCATGAAATATATCAAAAATTGTCCGTCTAAAAACAATAGGAACGTAAGGACGAAGTTTAGGGCGAGAAACGTCACACCAAATAAACTTGTCAGAATATGGAATTTTAATTTTCTTTAAATGAAAAGTTCTCTTTGTGTTCGATGAAGTATCTGATAATAAAAATTTAAGGCCAGAATCATCTTTTTGAGCTTCGCTCAATAAATTTAAGTCAAAGTTAGTATCAACTAGACGGCGAAGAGGCAAAACTTTATTTATCCGGTAAGTAAATTGTTTTGCCATTGATCATTTATTCTTCGTTATTAAAGGGAATCATGTCAGTCATTCAACGTTGACGTCTTTAAAAAATCTAATTCAAAAACATAGCAAAAAGCATAATTTATACAATCAATTAATCATTCAATCAATTAGTCATCGATTTATTATTTCTTTGTTTTAAAAATGACACCACCAACAGATAATATTTTATTAGATGACATTCAAATTTCATCAGGTGCAGGGGCATCTCATGGTAATTACGTCGCGACCATTAAATTACCACCTTTCTGGGTATCTAAACAAGAAATATGGTTTACTCAAATTGAGTCGCAATTTTCTATTCACAGAATTGTTAGCGATAGTAAAAAATACAATTATGTCATTGCCAGTTTACCCCCTGAAATTATTACCACGGTGTATGACGTTGTCACTAATCAACCAGAAAAAGATCTATATGACAACTTGAAAAATATACTAATTTCTCGTTTGACCTCAAGCGAGGAAAAGCGGTTGGAGGACCTACTCTCTGGTTCCCAGATGGGAGACCAAAAACCATCCGATTTTTACCGATCAATGCTATTAACGATCGGAGGTTCCCATGAGGTGAGCCAGGAGCTCCTGGTCAAGTTGTGGAAGCGGCGACTACCCAAAACAATCTTCATTGCAATATGGCGTCGGGAAAAACTGAAATTAAGGAGTTAATCGACATTGCCGATCGTATATGGGAGTCGTGTCAGAATTCTATGACTTCCCTTACCTCGAATTCGATTTGTAACATCAATCCAACAGTTTCTACATCTAGTTTGATCGCAACATTTCAAGACACGTTAAATCAAGTCTTACACAAACAAGAAATCTTTACATCTCAATTACTTGCTATTGAATCTAAAGTTTCTTCAATTCCTTCCAGTACTCCTACAGTGTCTGGCACTTATTGCGATAGTTGTAGAAGTCGACTCGACTCAAGAAATCGCAGAGGCTCAAGGTCCCGTTCTAATAGTCGAAGTGGTTATTTCATTCCCCTCCTTGGTTACTTAAGCTTCTGGTGTGTGACTTATATTTATCCAGCAAGTGAACTGATCGCCACACATGTCTAGTCGTATTTATAACATACAGAACCTGAGTAAGCAAAATATAGAACAAAGGAAATGCAATACGACAGTCAGCATAAAATGTAAGAAACAAAGGTGAAACATAATATCTCTAAGATAAGCGATTAATAAGAGAAGTCGTTATCATGTAATATGATATACCTGTGAAGGTTTGTTATGGCTAAGTCTTGGTAATAAGCGTATAATTTTATATAACAACTTCCCCCTTAATAAAAAAGTTGATGTTATGCAGCAACTTTTGAAAATTGTTAGAAACGTTAAATGAAAATAATGCAAAATAAATTGAAACAATGTTGAATGAATACAAAGCAAAATAATAAAATACATAAAAGTTAAAATTGGTAAATGATAATAATAATAAGCAGGTAGTACATTACACAAATGTGATAAGAATAAAATACAATGGTCTAAATTAATAGACAAGGGTAAAATTCCACATATGAAATAGTCCAATTAAATAAGTCGGCAAATCAAAATTTTGAGGTAAATACTTGAATTTTTGATATGACTTACTTTGATGTATTAGAACACGATTAATGAAAGAAATTTTTTTCTGAACCCCCGGGAAGGGGTGGAAAAAAATAAAATAAAGTGTTTTTTCAAAATTACTCAAAATGCGTAAAAGCTAGTAAAAAAAGTTTCAAACAAAAATTGTAAAACATGAAATTTTATATAAAAATGATCTCTAGACTTTTTTTGGTATTACTAAAATTAACGGAGTTAGGCTGGTTAGAAATTAAGGGATGGTATGTACAACTTTAAAAAATCATAGCGTGCTGAAAAGTTAATAAATTTAAAAAAAAATTTTTTCTATTTAATCAGAAAAATATAAACATTCGTTTCAGAGAAATGGATTTTTTTTTAAATTGTTAATAAAAAAGTTATAAAAATTTTAATTTTTTTATTTTCAATTAAAACCACTTTGAACGGTGAAACGAAATTTTTTTTATACCATTCTGTTCATTATTTAATATATTGAACATTTGCTTTTGAAATTTTTTTTTACCCATCATTTTCGAGCAGGTATGAATTTATTTACCTGTTTAATTTTTTTCCAAACGTAAGACACTGCTCTTGTGACGTCACGATAACTGAAAAGAAATAAAGAATGCGTACGACAAAGATAAAATGGTTTCGTAGCTGCTGCGTTGCCTACAAGACGCGTATACGTCACATCTATACTGCCGTCATAAGTCATAAGGAGAATAGCCCATCTGTAAATTGTCGGTTGGCGAGGAAAGTAACAAAGGAGTTTGTTTTTTTCCCAACTAGTAAATATTAATTAAGAAAATCATGTAACTGCTTTTTATCCACTTATGTTTTTGTACTTTATAATTTTTTAATAATATTTTTAACTGCAGAACTCTTGGGTGCTCATATATTATTAGAATCTCATTTATGACAAATATCTAGATGCTGCTTTTGACCTTATGACGGCAGTAAGGGCATCTGCGAGTGACGTCACAACTAACCTCAAAAATATGTGTTTCTTAAGATTTAAGAGTATTACGCAACTATTATTAAAATTTCTGCCTGGTTCCCGTATTTTTAACTAAAATCTAGTTCAGTGTAATGTTTATGAAGTTCTAAATAATTTGTCCCAATAAAATAGGACTCCTTTTGTAGGTTGGAAATCTAACCTGTAATTAGCAGTCTATTTCTATTAATCAACAATATTGAAAAATTATTTACACGAATTTTTAAATATTTGCTTAGAGCCAGTACCGGCTCCAAGCTAAAAATGCGTATACAAACATTAAAAATGAGAATAAACTTGAAAAACTTAAAATTTAAGGTTATGTTGGTTACATGATGCAGATGCCCGATATCTCAATGCAGCGGTTGTGAATGTTTTGGTGAATAAATGCTCCTACAAATTGTTAACCAAATTTTTAATTGTGGTCAAGTATAATAAGAGTGTATTGCGAAATCTACATACTTGTACACGCTTCGTTTTATGTACATTTTGGTTATAGGTATTAGACACGTGGAATTTTGTTTACGTGATCTAAATAATTTTAAAATTAATCTTTGAATTGTAGTGAAAGAAATTATTATTACTGTCAACACTTGCTGATTTCTACTAAATTTAGAATTATTTGTTTGACATTATTGATATAAATTAAAAATAAAGTACAAAATATAAATTTTTTTTTGCGAGAAAATTTTGCAGACGAATTATTGGAGTATTGGAAATAATTGTTTGAAACATCGTTTTAAATTAGTCGAAATTCGCGTACTTCAACCAAGATTGCAAAAAATGGTTTTTTTATGCATTTTCGATTAAATTAATAAACTAATCTGTAATGTAGAAGTAAAAATTATTTGCAAAAATGAATATTTGCAATAGTGAAAATTATTTTTTTTCCACATTAACAATTGAAATAATTTTTCTTCTTAATTTAAAAAAAATTGGCAATTACAAATATTTACATTACTTATTTTTTTAACTTACGAAATTTCAATTATTTTAATTTATTATTTTTTAAGACCATAAGAAATTATTATAAAAATTATTATAATTGTATATATATTTTAAAAATTGTGTACTCAGAAATATATTAATCAACACATTTTTTTTTGGATCATTAATTTCAATTTTGAATGAAAAAAAAAATGACATTAAAAAAAATGATCGATACATTTCCATTAAAATAGATCATTGATATTATTCTATTTCTAATCTAAATAAAAATAAACAGTTTAAAAAATAAAATTGGATAAATTAAATAATAAATAATTGAACCATTTTTTGGATGAATGGATAATGACAATTGGAAGAAAATAATTCATTCTTATAACAAAATGTATGATCCATTCTATATTAAATTAATCTTATAAAAAGTTAAAATAAGAATTACTAAACACAAATTTGTTAACAATTTTTAGGAGCATTTGTTCACCAAAACATACACCACCGCTGCATTGAGATATATAGACTAGTTCACAAGTTCGAAGCCGTGTTAATGCTTAATAAAGCTCGTGAACATATGAGTGAGGGCTCATTGGATTCGGAATGACACCTAGAAAAATGTGCAAAAGTTTCAAACCCGCATATAAACAATTGCAAAAGTTACAAACAAATGAAGATTGAAAAAATAACGAGTTTCGTTTTTTGCAAATAACTCGAAAACTATTAATATTTAAGAAAATTTAAAGGAAGATTTTTAAAGAGGAATGAATTTCAAATAAAAAAGTCCGAGCTCCCGAAACTCTATGTCTATTATTAATAATTTCAATTTAATGTTGAAAATGGAGCACTACGCGGCGAACACTAAGCCGTTACGATGCTCTGAAATCGGCCGTAATAAGTAAAAATATTTTTTATGTTATTAAATATTAATTTAAGAAATTTTAAAAAATTATGGTATAATTTAAACACTTAAAGGAACAATATCCCGTTGGAAAAAAATTGTTTTACAGATTTTTCATAAAATGAGCCTATTGTTGTTTTGAGTTTTGCTCGAAAACTATGCATTTTTCCTATAAACACGTCAATAGAAAAGTTGTTGAGAATTAAATTTCCAATCGAAATGGCAGAAGTCAAATTTTTTTTTTACAAAAGCGCCCAGAAAACAAAAAAAAAACGAAAAAATGCAAAATTTTTTATTTTTTTTAATTTTAGCCTGTAACTTTTTTCGGGTACATTTAGGCATAGACATTGCTGCATAAAAAAAAGCTGGCGTTTTACCGTTAAAATGATTATTTACGGGTAAAACGTCAGCTTTTCTTATGCAGAATATCTATGCCTAAATGTACCCGAAAAAAAGTTAAGGCTAAAACAAACAAAAAAATGCATTTTTCCGTTTTTTTTGTTTTGTTTTCTGGTCGTATTTTTGTAAAAAAAAAAATGACTTCTGAAGGTACCACTTCGATTGGAAATCTAATTCTTTACAACTTTTCTATTGACGTGTTTATAGGAAAAATGCATAGTTTTCCAGTAAAACTCAAAAATGTGAAAAGTGGACCTTTTTATTTCGATCTCATACCCCTTTAAATGGTGGCACTCAGCGGTTTTCTCATATTTTGGGGTCAATTGAACATAAGAAACAGTAAAAACCGTTTAACGTTTTAGTTCCTTGCAACCCTCTTTTTTTGAACATAGACAATAGCCTAAAAATATTGTGATTAAAAATTAAAAAATTTTCTTTAAAATTTTTTTTTAATTGTTTATAATATTTTGTTCCATTGTTTCATTATTTAAACAAATTATTAAGAAAAAAAATCATTCTAAAACTGTATTATTTGCAATTCTCTACAAGATGGAAAAAAGAAAAAAAATTGTTGTTAATTTATTTGTTTATTTAATAAACAATTTGTTATTAACAATCGCCGAATGTGTTTATATTCTTTTTAGATAGAAAAAAAAATAACAAAAATAACCGTATACATAAACATGTTAAATTTATTTTTCTTTTTACATGTTTATGTATACGGTTGTTTTTGTTTTTTTTTCTATTTAAAAACATTCGGCGATTGTTAATAACAAATTGTTTATTAAATAAACAAATAAATTAACAACAAAAATTTTTCTGTTTTTCGTCTTGTAGAGAATTGCAAATAATAAATTTTGAGAATACATTTTTTTCTTAATAATTTGTTTAAATAATGAAAAAAGAGAAAAACGTTATGATAAACAATTAAAAAAAAATTTTAAGACATTTTTTTAATTTTTAATCTACTGTATTCGCGAAAATCAAACAAATGAACCCAGTAGGGATTTACCTTCGATACACACAAATTCACCAATATGTGACAGCGATTTATATATCATGACAAATTTCCGCTGTAATAAAATGGCAAAAAAATTTTTATAGGGTCTCCATGAAGCGAAATAATTTTAGTGGCTTTTGTTTAACAATTATCCGACTTGATAAACGTAAACTCTAAAAAAAATTTGTTAATTAACAATAGGCTCATTTTATGAAAAATCGGTGAAACAATTTTTTTTCAACGGGATATTGTTCCGTTAAGTGTCTAAATAATACCATAATTTTAAAAAAATTTTAAATTAATATTTGATAACATAAAAAAATATTTTTACTTATTACGGCCGATTTCAGAGCATCGTAACGGCTTAGTGTTCGCCGCGCAGAGCTCTGAGAGATAGTGTTTCGGGAGTTCGGCTTTTTTATTGGAAATTCATTCCTTTCTAAGAATCGTTCTTTCAATTTTCTTAAATATTAATAGTTTTCGAGTTATTTGCAAAAGACGAAATTGTTATATTTTCAATCTTCATTTGTTTATAACTTTTGCAACTGTTTATGTGTGGGTGTGAAACTTTTACACTTTTTCTAGACGTCATTCCGAATTCAATGAGCCCTCACTAATATTTTTACGAGCTTTATCAAGCACTAACACAGCCTTGAACTTGTAAACTAGTCTGCATCTGCATCATGTACCTAACATAACCTTAAATTTTAGGTTTTTCAAGTTTATTCTCATTTTTAATGTTTGTGTACGCATTTTTAGCTTGGAGCCGTTACTGGCTCCAAGCAAATATTTAAAAATTCACGAAAATAATTTTTCAATATTCATGATTAATAGAAATAGACTGCTAATTACAGGTTAGATTTCCAACCTACAAAAAGAGGCCTATTTTATTAGGACAAAGTGTTTAGAACTTCATAAACATTACACTGAACTAGATTTTAGTTGAAAATACGGGAACCAGGCAGAAATTTTAATAATAGCTGCGTAATACTCTTAAATTTTAAGAAACACATATTTTTGAGGTTAGCTGTGACGTCACGTGCAGATACCCTATAGATGTGACGCATGCGCGTCTTGTAGAGAACGCAGCAGCTACGAAACAATTTTATCTTTGTCGTGTGCATTCTTTATTTCTTTTCAGTTAACATGACGTCACAAGAGCAGTGTCTTACGTTTGGAAAAAACTAAGCAAGTAAATAAATTCATACCTTCTTGAAAATGAAGGGTAAAAAAAAAATTTCAAAAGTAAATGTTCAATATGTTAAATAATGAACAGAATGGTATAAAAAAAATTTCGTTTCACCGTTCAAAGTGGTTTTAATTGAAAATAAAAAAATTAAAATTGTTATAACTTTTTTATTAACAATTTAAAAAAAAAATCCATTTCTCTGAAACGAATGTTTATATTTTTCTGAGTAAATAGAAAAAAAAAATTTTAAATTCATTAACTTTTCAGCACGCTATGATTTTTTAAAGTTGTACATACCATCCCTTAATTTCTAACTAGCCTAACTCCGTTAATTTTAGTAATATCAAAAAAAGTCTAGAGATCATTTTTATATAAAATTAGATGCTTTACAATTTTTGTTTGAAACTTTTTTTACTAGCTTTTACACATTTTGAGTAATTTTGAAAAAACACTTTATTTTGTTTTTTTTCACCCCGGGGGTTCAGAAAAAAATTTCTTTCATTAATCGTGTTCTAATACATCAAAGTAAGTTATATCAAAAATTGAAGTATTTACCTCAAAATTTTGATTTGCCGACTTATTTAATTGGACTAAAAGTCTATGTTAACTCGATGTCCTCTTCTTCTTGAGGTTTAATACCGGGTCGCTTTCTTGGAGGGATCAGTCTAGGAAATTTGGTAAAAACTCTGCTTCGCTCTGAAGGAGGGTTGTCCGTTGAGGGTTGGATTCGCAATGCTCCACATCTTCTTCTTCTGCATTTACAGGTTATGGAAAGCAGAACTAATAGAATGATGAGAGTGATTATGAAATATGTGAACCAAGATATGTGTTTGGTCACAAAAGGTTCGTTTATGAGGTCATCCAGGTCTTTGGAATATTGGTCCAAGTTGTTTTTAGCAATATCTAGGTCTTCTACGTCGAGACTGTTTAATTTGAGAGGTTTTAGTTTTGGAATAATTTCGATTTTGTTGGGCATGTGATTACAGCATTCAAAAGGAATTTGGATAGGATGTGAATTGTCCTTAATTTCGGAAAAGTCTTTGGCACTGGCTTGTATTCTAGTAATGCCTGCATAGGCGTAACATCCTGGTTGTAGTTTGATGATGGAATTTTTGTTGATTAACTCTGTTGTGGATTCTCTCTTTGGACAGTTGATGGTAATGTGAAGTGGTTCGGAATTAATTACTAGCCATGTGTTGTCTCCAAGTTCTTGGACGTTGTATCCCTGACTAATAATGAAGGAAGTTTGACAGTTCTCTGGAAGTTTCGGCAATGGTTTCAGTATTCTGGCTTCACATATGGCATTTTGGTCGATAGGATATGCAAACAGGTTCGAACATAGTTTAGTTCCAAAATAAAGTGGTTTGCATTCTTTCAAATTTTGTATAGGTATGTACATTAAAGAATCATCGTCTCTCGCGATAAACTTTTGTGAGATAGA
The DNA here is from genome assembly GCA_936432065.2 of Rutpela maculata. Lineage (NCBI taxonomy): Eukaryota > Metazoa > Arthropoda > Insecta > Coleoptera > Cerambycidae > Rutpela > Rutpela maculata. The sequence continues at coordinate 82,887,731 of OW386290.2, forward strand.
TAGAATGTGATGTAGACCAGTTCTGTTATCAAGTATCGGGATAGGGTATAGGCGATAGGTGTTATAATTTTGGGGTTCAACAAGTGGTATTGTTAAAACGAATACTAAGTTAGGATCCATTTGAAACGCTTGTAATTCAATAATATCCAAATTCTTAGCAACTGCCGATAATTTAATGGGGAGAGGCAAATTGTTCCTTCGTAAGCTCTGTGAAACTTCTTGTAGTGCTGTCACTAAGTGATTAGGGGTTATGATTGACGTGTGAATGATTCCTAATCTGGCAAATGTTATTGAATTTAGAATGTCGTTTAAATTATCTTCGATATATAAATAGCTTGCCATTAGTTGTTCGGAAATGTATAAGAATTTTAGTTTTATGTGAGCAGCCTCAATAGCTTGAGTCATAGTTTAAACGTTTCCTTGTCAATTTGTAATTTTTGTATAGTCGAGTTGAAGTTTTTAATAACGGAAGTTGTAACTGAAATTTGATTTTTGATTAAGTTTGCCAACTGATGTTCGTCATTATTTAGTTTATTTATACAATTAGTATAGTACTGGCCATCTTCAGCATCTAGGTTTCCAGTTATGGATTTGAATATTGTACCGATACCGTTAAGTATTCCTCGTTTATATCTTTTTGTATCTGAAAAGATTTCATCAAATTTCGTTTTTATAGGGTTGGATATTTGTGTTAAAAGGTTAAAGTCTGTTTTAATTTCACTCGTAAAAATAATTGACTTATGATCACCATTATTGAGAGTGTACAAGATTTTGTCTAAGATATTTTGATTTTTGTCAAAAGTTAGTTTGAGGGATGAAATATTTTTATGCACTAGCAGAGTCCATTTGTCATTTGTCACCACGATGTCCGTGTCTTTGTGGTAGTATACACCAACAGTATTATTGATCGGGGTAATTTTGTATTGACAGAGTGCTGATCCGAACAGCAGGAGAAACCTGAAAATAAATTTAATTTTCAGTATATGGTTTCATTCTATCAAAATTGACTTTAGTTTCTTGTTCTGTTTCGAGATTTAATAAGGTAGCAGAATTTTGAAAAATTTCTTTTATTTTAAAGGGACCGTTAAAGTTTTGTAGTTTGTTCTTAATTTGTGATTCTTTTACATAAACTAAGTCACTAAGTCAGTATTTTGTATTCAGGTCGTTTTTGGGGAACATTTCTATCAAAGCGAACTTTCGCTTTCTCCTTTTGAGCTTGCGTTCGACTACGGGCTATTTTATAGTAGTGGGATATTCTGTTGTTTAAATCCCTAACGTATTTAGTTATTAATTCTTTTTGGTTATATAAAGTTTCGGGTGGTCTGTTGGACGTGTGTTCAAATACAAGTTCGTATGAGGTGAAACCGTGTGTTTTATTTACTGAATTGTTATAGCATATTTTTGCATATGGTGAAATTGTGAAAGGATGTTCGTTCGGGGTTTCAGTTTTATGAATTCTTATCATTTCAGCTAAAGTAGCATGAAATCTTCCTAGGGATTCGTTGGATTGGGCATGTCCTATGCTTGAATACGTCAGTTTTATGTCGTAGAGGGTACAGAGATCTTTGATCAAACGGTTGTCAAATTCGCCACCGTAATCGCAATGGATTCTTAATGGTGTACCATAATGTTGAAAGATAACAACAAAGTGTTTACGACGGATTTTGCGGATTTATCCGGGACTGCATAGGCTTGCGTGAATTTAGTTAATTCTTCGCGAATGGTTAAAGCGTAATTTCGAGTGGGGAATTCAAATAAATCGATGTTAATTCTTTCGAAAGGTGTTCTTGGGGTTTCCGTGATTACTAGAGGGTTATTAGATTTTTCTGGCATACTTTAGTCTTTTGACAAGTTTCGCAATTTTTATAAAATTTTCGACATCTTTAGTTAGACCTTGCCAAGTGTATTTTTCTTTAATTCTCCGAATCGTTTCGTTTATTCCGCGGTGTAGATAATTTTTTTTTCACTATGATATTGTTCTAGGATTATTGGGATTTGGTCTTCGTCAGGAGTTTGAACAATGTTTTGACAAATTATTACCTTTAAGTCTTTTTTTCTGCAAAAATGAATGATAAAATTTCGAGTATAGGGAGGTCTAGATTATTTTCCACAAAGTATATCTTAGAAAGATCTAAAATATCTTGATTTTTAAATAATACCAAAATAGATGTTCGATTACAGATTCAATATCAAGAGATAGAGGGATGATGAAATATCTCCTATGTCTGACTGTTTTGTTCGATATAATATTGATTTTATCGTTGTAAAATTCAGGTTAACATATGTCCTTAAAATTTTGTGACGGAGGTCTTATAAATTATTTTGTGAAATAAAGTCATAATATCTTTGTATTCTCGATATCAAAGTTGCTTGTTTGACTAGTTTATTAATTAATACATTTTTTCTTAAAAGAAGTTAAATTCGTGTACGATTTATGATGAAATTTGAACATTCTGAAAATTGTTAATTTTTCTTCTTCTAAACAACGTACTGTATATTTGTTATTTTTTTTTATTTTTGTGAAGGATTTACTAATTTAAATCATGCATTCTAGCTTTAGGTTACAGTTTAATCGTGAAAAGTTTCTGATGCGTTTTTTAATCTTATCTTGAATGTTGTTTACATGTAAAACGCATGTAATGAAACATTATACCGAATACAATACAAAACTAGAGTATTAGATGTCCTGCAATTCTTGATAAAATGTTTAATTGATAAACATACAAGACGTGCTTCTGTGGGAAGTATAAATGTGCTTGTTAGAATTTCTTCAAATTTAATTTATACATTTTCTTTAAGTCACCGTTTGTTTAATCGATGAGATTAAGAGTTAAGGTATTTTATTTTCTATTTCCATTATTGTTACAACGCAATTAAAGGAAAAGAAACATTTTTTTTTCGTAGAAGTGAATGAAAAATAAAGATATTAATCTACAGGGTGATGTTATAAATCATTTGAGATAATATATCATGTAATTTTGAAATACTTTATTTTTTTTAATTTAGGAAAGTAAATGACTTTAATGTAGGATAATCTGTTTTGAAAAACTATTTTTACTGGACAAATTTTACTTGGGTGTAAAAATGTTTATTAAATAATTTTGAAAATTGTTTATGTTTGTAAAATTAATGTATTATTTGCTAGCATATTTTTTCATAGTGTCGAAATCCGATTGAGACAAAACCTGGTATCGCTAATAAAGCTTAAACATAGATTTGAATTTTTGAATAGGCTCGAATTTTAGGTTTGAAAATTCTACAATTTTTGCTATTGCTTTCATAGATGCTAAAAATAAATTTTGTTCTCTTATGTTCATGTGTATGTGTGGTATATGAACTTTATTTTTATTTTGATTGCAAGAAATTGTTCGAATGTTTCTTAGAATTTTATTCATTTTCCGCATTTTCGGTTTGCGAGATATTTCGTTGCCGATTTGAAATGAAGGTTTTGAAACTATGTTTATGTTAGGTGTTTTTATTTTCAGTTGTGATTTCAAATCGTTTTCTGAAATGTTAAAAATTGAAATTGTCGGCTTGGATTTATCCATAGAGTACGATTTTGTATCGGAAATGTTAATTCTTTGTAGGTTAACAACAGTGGAGGTTAAATCTGGGATTTTTGCTTTTTCCTGTATTTCTGGTTTGGCATTAGTGTTAGCCAAATTACGTTTTAGTTTAGTTATTTTTTCGATATGTGGTTCATAAGGAATTAAATTATTTTTGTTGCCTAAATTTTGATTTTTAATTTCAAGATTTCTGTCCTTAGGTTGGGAATCCGACTCTTGATAATTTGCATTAAGAATTGCTTTGGATTTTTGTACTGGTTCCAGCTTAAGGTTAGAAAAACTTACAGTTTTCGGTATCGCGTTAGTGTTTAATATTGATGTTGGAAATTTTCCGTTGTTATCGATTTTTTCAAGAGCATTCGGTAGGCGTACCTGTTCATTTTCCTGGGCTAACAGTATAGCCTCGGTGTTTTCTAAGTTACATTTTAATTTGAAAATCTTGTTCATACGTGATTCGATAGGGATTCCATTTTTTTCGTTGTCTACATTTTGATTTTTTATGATGCTTAAATTTTGATTTTTTATAGTAACTTTAAATAGCGGTAGAGTTTTAAAATTAGTGACTAGCTGTTTATCTTTAAAGTCTATTCGACATTCATAGTGTTCTAGAAAGTCTGCGCCTAATAATCCATCAAAATCTATATCTAGATTATAGATATAAACCTTGTGTGACTCATCTGAAAAGGGGATGAGAACGGATTCATTGATATAAAATTTTTGATCAGTAATACCCTGTATAGTTACATTTTCAGGAGATCTACGTCTATAATTTTCAGCTGTCATGGGTTTAAAAATTGATATACCTGCACCTGTGTCTATTAAGATTTTAAATTTCCCTGTTGCGTCTTTCGTATAATAAAGATTTTTTGAGTTTACGGTTAACAAGGTACGAGAAAGCGTATCTACATGAACGTTTGTTCTGGGAAGTTCAGCATTGGGTCGAAACTGTCGTTGAGATTAATTGTTTGTATTTGAGTTTCTAGTTCCGTAATTGGTTCGAATTGGTCTGTTTGTTGTGTTGGAGTATCCGTGGGGTACTCCGGATCTAAACGAAAATCCTGAGGATTAGCAGTATAATCCTCGTATTGTTCGTATTGAGAATTAGCTGTATAATTCTCTTGGAAATTTTGGTTAGTTTCAAAGTTATAATTTTCGTAAGTATCCTCTGCAGTTTGGTAATCAGAAGAATAGTCACTGTATTGATAAAAATCGCATTGGTTTTCATAGAGTTCGTAATTTAAATGATGCGTTTTTTGTTGATTAAAACGGTTGAAATTTGGGTTTGGTTGAATAGCAGAGGGTCTTTGTTGATTGAAATTCGGGTTCGGCCTTATGGCTGAGGGCCTGTTTTGTTGCGATTGATTAGGTTGGTTTTGAGGGAATGTCCTCTGATTAAATTGATTACTCGGTTGTGCGAAATTTTGATGTGAAAAATTTGGGGAGTTTGAGTTTCCTTGGAAACTTGGTCTCTGAAAGTTTTGAGACTGTTGCCTTGTGCGGCATTCGCTTATTACATGTCCATTTCTTTTACAGAATGAGCAGAATTTCTGCTGAAAGTTCGAGGTTGGTCGTTTGGTTTGTAAAGTGACATTTTTGACCGGACTATTTTTCGGAAATTTTTGTTGTTCAAAATACGAAAGTTGTAGTTCTCTCCGAATTCTACTTACAGCTTTCAATATATTTGGAGGGTTGCTGGCATGTATGATGCGGCCTAAGTTTGGTTCTAAGCCCGTTAGTAAATTATTTAAAGTCATCGTTTCGATGAGGTCGGATTGTGCGGTTCTTTGCGTTGATGTTAAATTTTGCTTTTGCACTGCAGCGTGCATTTTCGCATTGTGCGTTTGTAAACGCGAAACAAATGTTAAGGCGGATTCACCGGGTAATTGGTGAATTCGTTGTAGGTCCTGAATTAGGGCCGTTAGATCTCTGGAATCCCCGAAATGAGTTTCCAAGAGTGCCTTGATTTCTGGCCAGGTGCCAGGGTTGCGCGAATTAATTAATTCGGCAGCTTTGCCTTTCAACTTATTTTTTATGTGGACGGTCAAAAGAATTTTTTGATCTCCAATTGCCATGCTTTGGGCGCAATGACAGGAGTTTAAGAATGTTTGTAAATTTATGGCATTGCCATCAAATTCAGGTATTAGAGAAAATATTTCAGAGAGCTTGTAAGGCTCAATTTGCTCTGGTTGTTGTTGTTGTTGTGGTTGTTGTTGTTGTTGTTCGGCTGATGCCGGTACTATTGGTTGGGGTGCTACTGGTTGAGCTGTATCTCTATCTGGCATTGTTGCTGTTGTATTTAGAGATTATTTGAATTAAATATTGGTTGCGTATCAGCAGTATGATACGAACTTAAATTAAATTAGCTTGTTACGTTGCGTGCGTAAATGGATTGTATATTAGCTGTATAATACACAATGTTTCGTATAAGCAGTATAATACGAAAATAAATAACTTAAAATTAAATGAACTTGTTTCGTTGTGTTTGTAAAGGAATGGATTCACTTTGACAAGAGAACTGGCTTTGTGCGCCGAGTGTATTAGCAGTATAATACACTTTTAATAAAATAAGTTGCGAAAAATAATAAAATAGTAAAATGGTACGAGATGATTCTTAGAATGACTTACGTTAATTTCATATCCATGGGTAGGTTCTTCGTCCGTTAAGGGATTGGGATCCGCCACCACCAGTGAGGAAGGTCTCCTTGTTCTCGTAGATGTACACGCACTAGTCAGGCACCTTCTGCAGATGTTCTCCTTGTTCTCTTACACTTCACTACCAGTTAGGCTTCTTGTTCTGATGATGTTTACGGATCCTACCGACTGCGTCAATGTTAGATCACGGTTCACATGAGTGACTTTTTAAAAAGGATTCATTTATTTAATGGAGCAAACGTTGGCTCTTGGAGAAGAAATATAATAATAATTAGAAGTGTTTCATTCTAAGTGAGTTTAATAACTGACTTTACAAAGCATGTCTAGTCGTATTTATAACATACAGAACCTGAGTAAGCAAAATGTAGAACAAAGGAAATGTAATTCGACAGTCAGCATAAAATGTAAGAAACAAAGGTGAAACATAATATCTCTAAGATTAATAAGAGAAGTCGTTATCATGTAATATGATATACCTGTGAAGGTTTGTTATATATATATATATATATAGGTATAGACGGTATATTGATGAGCCCGATATATCGATAGGCCGTTCATAAGCCCGGCATTTCCTGAGTGTATAAATTAACAAATTTATTAAATATGGCGATTGTTATGAATCTTTTCTAATAGGAAGCCACTAGAGGTAGCTAATTATTATTTTTCTTTCAATTATATAAACATGGCATATTTCAGAGCCCGGATATATTTACTGATCCTTTCAAAGCCCGCTGTATTTAAAAATATAGCTAGCGTTCGTTCTCCGTCCCAGCGATGTTGCCAATGTAATCGGGGCTCAGTAGGTTATATTTTTATAATATATATTTCTTTGATGCATGCATCGCCACGAAACACAATATTATATGGTTAGAAGTACTTGCTATACTGAGCCACTATCATTACTGTTTACAGTAGAGACGCTATTGGAGGGCCAGCTATTAAAGGAAATATATTCATTCTTTGAACGCCAAAATAATATAACAGTTACGTTTTTTATTATTCATTGTTATGAATTTGAAGATATATTAGAAGAACCTAATAAAATATTAAGTTATTTTTTTATGCAAATAGATATTAATTATTAATAACTGATAATGTAATTACTCCGTGGTAGGCCTATAAGTATTTAAATATTTTGAATTTGTCCTCATTTTTTGTTTTCCACTTTTAAATTATTGCCTCATTAACATTAAAATAAAAAGATGCAAAGGGGTAGAAATTAAATTATGTTTATTTATCTAACAGAGATATATAAAACGAATTGTTTTAATAATACAGTATCATTAGGTACAATAGTAAAAGAATCCCTTGATGCAATTTTTCTTTTGGAACTGTACTTATTTTGAGACAGCAAGTGACCTTTGTGTTTCCGAGTATATGGGTCAAATATGAGCAAAAATTGATTGCCATCAAATAACAACAAAGCATGAAGTTCTCTTTGAAGTATTTATAAGTTTTTTTATTTAATTTTATTTCACTGTCACTATACTTATAGGCTTAATTTTGAAAAGGTTATTACAATGACCTCTACTACGTACCAGCTGTCCCAAGTTAACATCAATTGAAAGTTGCATTATATGAAATAAGTTTTCAGATTCAGTTTGTCCCACTGTGCAAAGAAGTATCTTTAAAAATTAAAAAATATATATTTTTATATTTTAAAGTGGCTCCCTATCTGAAAAGTTACCTTTTGGCATCAACCAAAGATCAGAAAGTGGCACATCTCAATCAAAAAGTACAGCTTTTTGGCTCATGTAGCCATGTGCCCGACGTACTAGAAGGCACAAGGTTCCCTTTTAAGTATGGCAAGCAAAAATGTAATATTTTCTTCTATTGATAATAATAATTATTATTATTATAGTACAGTACCTAGAGGTAAAAAATATGCAAAACTTCGGAATAATGTCATATTGAATGGATATCGTTCATTTTTGGAAGTAGAAGCTTCACAGAAAAGTTTCTATATTGTGCGGGGGCTTGCTAATTCATAACGGGGTGGATGCCACCCCCTCTCAGGTGGTGGCACTAAATATATATATATATATATATATATATATATATATATATATATATATATATATATATATATATATATATATATATATATATATATATATTATTAGAGCTGAAGTAGAATCAAATTTTAAGAAGAAAAGTTTCTACGTAACTTTTCACATAAATCGATAGTTTTTAAGTTATAACGACTTCAGAATTGCGATTTTAGCTTAAAAAAAAAGTTTCCAAGCGGCTTTCGTCAGGTATCTCGAAAAGTATTCCTTTATCGAAAAAATGTTGCAGACCAATTACAGAAAGTACAAACTGGGAATTAATTATATTTTTTGTTTATTGATGTAGGATTAATAATTTCGGAGATATTTAAGTTTACATTTGGCATCCAAATGTTCATAAGATAATTATTTAGAGTGAGAGTTAAATATCTCCGAAACTGTGACACATGCGTCAAGGATGGTAATAGGTAGTATAGTAAGTTATTAATTAAGTTTTCAACTGTTTTTTTTATTTGTTTCTATAGCATAAAAAACAAAAAAGTTATGACCGAAGAAATGTGCGTCTACACATTTTTTAAAAACAACGTCGCCATTTTGTAACTGTAATTAGCCAGTAATTAAAAAAAGGAATTTCAAACACTGTCTCTCATTATATAGCATGACGTCAAATTTTTTGGTTTGTATACAGCACTTGCTTTAGAAAAAAATACAGTTTAAACTATACAGTATTTTCGATAAAACGCAATTTTGTTTTCCTTTTCCAAATAGGTATCTCAATAAATATTAGTTTTATTTAAAAATGGGTAGAGACCAAAAATAAAGCTCATAAACTGATAATGAATTTCGCTTGTTTATTTATTTACGTTGGCGTCCGAACGTTTATAAGACGAAAAATGCAGTTTAAATGTTAAATATCTCAAAAATTGTGACACCTACGTCACGCATGCTAAGAAATGAAATTAATTAATTACTCGTTCCTGTAGCATAAGAAATAAAGACGTTATGATGGAAAAATATGCGTATTTATATTTTTTTATATAAAAAGGTCGCCGTTTTGTTACTCTAATTAGCCAGTAATTTAAAGAAATTATCTCAAATACAGTTTTTCGTTAAGATGTAGCATTACCTAGATGCTCATTTAAAGCACTTGCTTTAGAAGAAAACGCATTTTAAACTTTAAAGGTAATTTCGAAACACTTGGATCCTGCATCAATAAACAAAAAATATAATTAATTCTCAGTTCGTACTTTCTGTAATTGGTCTGTAACATTTATTCGATAAAGTAATTCTTTTCGAGATACTTGACGAAAGCCGTTTGGAAATATCTTTTTTAAAAGCTTTTATTTAACTTGCAATGTTTATTTGTATGTTAGTTTGTTTGTTTAGGTCAAATCTTGCAAGCTGAATTTCGACTAGTTCTAATTAGGAAATGGATAAGGGGAGGGGAAGGAATGGGAAGACGTGGGAAAGGGGTGGGAATAAGTGGGAAGTAGTGTTAGAGGGGTGAGAAAACGGGAGAGGGAAGAGGTGGATATGGCGGTGGCCTGTCTGTCTGTAAAATAAGCAGACTAAAAAGTAAAAAATAAAATTATATAAAAAAAATATTTTTAAGAAAAAGCTTTTATTTGAAAAACCTGTACTAAAAAGTAAAAATATTTTTTTTAAAACTCATACACCTCGAAACCAAAAGCTTTGGGATCGGTCAATTGAGCAAAGTAACTATGCAATAGAGCTATATGACCGTCCCCAAAGCTTTTGGTTTCCAGGTGTATGAATTAAAACAAAATTATTTTTACTTCTTAGTACCGTTTTTTCAAATAAAAGCTTTTTCTTAAAAATAGATTCTTTATATAATTTTTTTTTAAAATAAAATCGCAATTTCGAAGTCGTTATAACTTAAAAACTATCAATTTATGCGAAAATTTGCATAGAACCTTTTCTTCTTAAAATTTGATTCTATTTCAGCTCCAATAAATCTATATATTTTTGCCACCCCTTCTCAGGGGGTGGCACTATAGATTAGCAAGCCCCCGCACAATATAGAAACTTTTCTGTGAAGCATTTACTATTATACTGCCAAAAATGAACGAAATCCGTTTAATATAACATTATTCCGAAGTTAAAACCTCTAGTTGCTGTACTATTAGACTAAGCATATAAAATACTTGTGCCCGATATTAATTAATCTTCGCAGGTCACACTCTTAAAAAGGAATTTGTGTGATATTATTTTCTTTTCTTCCTTTTCCGGTTTAAAAGTTACTAACAATAATTGCAATAAAATATGCTTTTTCATCAATATTTTGAAAATTAAGCAAGATAGGGCAAAACAATATGCGTACCTTTTCGGTAGAGCATAAAATTCTCTCGTATAATGGTTATAATCGAATCCGAAGTCGGAATTGTCAGATCAGGTCGTTTTTCACCCCCCAACCCCAAAAAACACCCCCCCCCCAAATGCTCTGTCTGGCGGACCAAACCAGTATATTCTTATGTATTTGGACCTGCTGAAACCGAATCCGTAGTCAGAATTGTCAGATTGGCTCGTTTTTCACCCCCAACCCCAAAAAACACCCCCGAAACAAAAACAAAGTGGTCTGACCGGCGGACTATACCAGTGTGTCCTTATGTATTTTGACCTGCTGAATCCGGATTCGAAGTCAGAATTGATGGATTGGCTCGTTTTTCACCTCTAAACCCGAAAAACACACCCCCCAATAAAATGGTTTGTCCGACGAACTAGATCAGTATATTCTCATGTAATTCGACCTGCTGAAACCGAATCCGATGACAGAATTGTCAGACTGGCTCGTTTTTCACCGCCAACCCCAAAAAACACCACCAAAACAAAAACAAAGTGGTCTGTCCGGCGGACTATACCAGTGGATCCTTATGTAATTTGATCTGCTGAATCCGAATTCGAAGTCAGAATTGTCAGATTTGCTCGTATTTCACACCCAACCCTAAAAAACACCCCCAAAACAAAAAGTGGTCTGTCCGGCGGACCATACCAGTGTATCCTTATATATTTGGACCGCTGAAACCGAATCTGAAGTTATAATTGTGAGATTGACACATGCTCACCCCCAAAAAACACCCCCCCCCCTCACAAAATGGACTGCCCGGCAGACCATACCAGTGTATCCTTATGTATTTGATAAGGATACACTGGTATAGTCCGCCGGACAGACCACTTTGTTTTTGTTTTGGGGGGTCTTTTTTGGGGTTGGGGGTGAAAAACGAGCCAGTCTGACAATTCTGACATCGGATTCGGTTTCAGCAGGTCCAAATACATAAGAATACACTGGTCTGGTCCGTCGGACAAATAATTTTTTTGGGGGTGTGTTTTTCGTTGTTGGCGGTAAAAAACGAGCTAATCCATCAATTCTGACTTCGAATCCGGATTCAGCAGGTCAAAATACATAAGGATACACTGATATAGTCCGCCGGACAGACCACTTTGTTTTTGTTTTGGGGGTGTTTTTTGGGGTTGGGGGTGAAAAACGAGCCAATCTGACAATTCTGACTACGGATTCGGTTTCAGCAGGTCCAAATACATAAGAATATACTGGTTTGGTCCGCCGGACAGAGCATTTTTTTGGGGGGGTGTTTTTTGGGGTTGGGGGCGAAAAACGACCTAATCTGACAATTCCGACTTCGGATTCGGTTTCAGCGGGTCCAAATACATACGAATATATTGGTCTGGTCCGCCGGACAGACCACTTTTTTTGTGGGGCTGTGTTATTTCTAATTATATAAAAATTTAGTTTAATAGTTTTCTCAATTTAATGTAATACTGCGTACGATCATGTTTTCTTAATATATATGGGGAAGCTAGTTTAGGCTGAGCTTTACCTTTTGTGTGTAAACTCTTTTGTGCACAATAAACGCTTATTTATTTATTTTACTTGATTAAAGTACCGGTCGCCAAACTATCAAAAATGAGGTAACGAAACGCTTGTCTGTCGTCATTTTTATATTTTTTTGTCGGTCATTTAAAATGCAATTAAATATTTGAAAAATCATACGTCATCTGTAGATTCCAGAAAACACTTTTCAAGACAGAGCGGATTTTTAAATTTATGTTGTTTCCATTTAAATAAAAATTGACTTCTTCGTATTGTCACCGCATTTTGCGATTTCCGGGTCTTAGATAATTTTATGATCTTATAGAAACATTTTTAACCACCATCCATCAATTTCTAAATATAAAAACTTTTACTACTTAAAGGGTCATAAAATTATGAACAATCCAATCAAAATTCTGCGAATTTACTAGGTGAGAAATTTGTGCATTTGTCAATTACCAAATAGACCTTTTGACATGAAATCTGAATTGGTTGAATTTTTATTTACACATGAAAAATTATTACAGTCATGTTAAAACAAAGTTAGAATACTTTACATTTCGGCAAACGCGTGATCTCTCTCTCTCTCTCTATCTCTCTCTCCCTCCTATGCTGTTACATTGTGCTTCGTTCAGATAAGCTGGTACCTTTTTTCTTACATTCTTCTACCTACATTCAACTTAAATCTGGTGTTGCTTTCTTGCACAGAGCAATAAAACAATTAAAGCGTCTCAAATGCCAAAAGAACTGTTGCCAATGGTATACAAAGCAAGATAGATAAATCTAACTAAAAAATTATTAGTCCTATATTACTATAACGAAAATAAAATGTATAAATAGAGCATAAAAAATTATTTTAGAATTCGTTAAAATTAAATAATCAAAACATTAGAATAAATTAACTGAGCAGTTGGAAATTTAAATAAAATGAAAATCATTGTTTGTAAGAAATGCTTTAGTACAGAAAAAATAATTTTCCGTAAAAATACATGGCGCTAAAACTGCAGTCCTAGAGGTAATGACGTATACTTCACGAAAAGAATTATTTGTAGATGGTACAAATTTTTTTCTTTATTTTTTGAATAGACACGTGATATTTTTAACTTTGTTATTTTATAAACAACTCGAAAAATAAAGCAATAAAAGATATAGTTTCACTCATTTTCGTTACAGATTTATGCATTATTACACTATATTTCTTAAATTATACATAGGCAGTAATTTTTAATGGTTTTTATTTTCTTGCAAGTTAACAAATTATCAGAAAGTTTTTTTGTCTATTTTTATTCAAAATTTGTCTTTTTATTTTTTGTGATTACTAAGACCGGAGATAATAAGAAAAATAGCAGAAAATTCTAATATTGACACATAATTGTTTACATTTTTTGAAGCAATGCTTAGATTAACCACCTTTTTTGATGCTGTCATCATAAAGTTGTTTAGGGCAAACGCTCTGCTCTTTTCCCGCTAATATTTGCGTTAGTGTTTTCTAACTGTGATTAATATATTCTTACTTTATTAACCAATCAAAACGTACATTTTCAAAAAAATCGACCAATAGGATTTGTTTAAAGTGAGAAAAACGGCTATCGATAAGTGAAAAAAATCGAGAAAAATGTATGTTACTTTTTTCGTAGTAGCCATGTGTCAAACTAAAAAAGTCATTGAAATTATTAAAATCTGACATTTCACGTTTTGATTTCTGTACACAAAATGAATGAGGAAAGGCGATTTGGTGATGTTTCACAAGAAAATATTAACTAATCTATGAATGAAAGTGTCCCAGTTAAAACGAGAAACACTAAAAATTCTATATGGAAACAATTTAAAGCTTTTTGCAAAGAGCATTATTCCCTCGAAAAAGATACGACTACTACGATGAACTTGCAAATATTTTGACTGACTGGGGTTATAACATGATAAAAAACATTAGAAAATGTTTTTATTTTTTATTATAAATCGTTATGTTTAAAACATTAAATAAACAGTTTTGTTGTTTTAATAATTATTTTAGATAATATTTTTTAATCATATATTAATCTTCTGTAATACACACGAGGTTGATTTTCTACTTGGGTAAATTTTTTTTGAGTGACTCAAACCTGTTTTCCATGAAAATTATGCTAAAATTAAGGGAAATAGGAAAAATCGCTCCACTTCGTGTCGCGATTTTTCCATGCCCTTAATTCTCGAATAATTTTCATGGGAAAACAGGTTTTTGTCCAAAAAAATGTACCCGGTAAAAAATCGACCCCTTATGTATTAATAACCGATTAAAATATACCTTTTTTATCTAAATATGTAGGTATATTATTTGCCTACATATAATAAAACAAGAATAGCAGTAGGCTATATTTTGATTCTATAATATGTGTTAAATAAAATGGACATTTCGGACAGAACGCTTTGATTATGCAGACAAAATTAATGTTTTGAATCTAGTTTTTGTCAATTTCCACGGCATACTTGATACGAGTATTTTCTCGATTTTTAAATTATTATTCACAAAAGAATTTTCATGTTTATGTATACGGTTGTTTTTGTTATTTTTTTTCTATCTAAAAAAAATATAAACACATTCGGCGATTATTAATAACTAATTGTTTATTAAATAAACAAATAAATTCACGACAAAAAAAATCTTTTTTCCACCTTGTGGAGAATTGCAAATAATAAATTTAAGAATAAAATTTTTTCTTAATAAAATGTTTAAATAATGAAAAAATAAAAAAGTGATTATAAACAATTAAAAACAATTTTTAAGAAATTTTTTTAATCAATATTTTATAACAAATAAAATGGCAAAAAAATATTTTTCAAAAATAAGTAATTTATCTATTTGTTTATAAAATTTGTTTAAACAAATAGCAATAAAAATTTAAAGTTTATGTAATCTTATAGTATTTTTGAATATAAAAACAGTAAGAATAACTAAAATTAATAAAAAAAGATTTCTCTTTCAGTTTTTATTTTTTTGTTAGGTTAAATAATTAATAACTAATAGACTATAACAATTAAAAACATCGCAATATTATAATCCCATAAAGTATAGTTGACATAAGGTGGCCACGAAGCAAAATAATTTTAGTGGCTTTTGTTTAACAATTATCCGACTTGAAATATAAACGCAAACTCTAAAAAAATTTGTTGATTAACAAAAGGCTCATTTTATGAAAAATCGGTGAAAAAATTTTTTTCCTTTGTTTAAAAAATAACATAATTTTTATGAATTTTTAAATTAATATTTAATAACATAAAAAAATATTTTTACTTATTCCGGACGGTTTCAGAGCATCGTAACGGCTAGTGTTTGCTGCGCGAAGCTCTATTTTCAACATTAAATTAAAATTATTAATAATCTCGTTAATAATCGATGTAGATTTTCGGGAGTTGGGACTTTTTTATTTGAAATTTCTTCCTCTTTAAGAATCTTTCTTTAAAATTTCTTAAATATTAATAGTTTTTGAGTTATTTGCAAGAAACGGAACTCGTTATTTTTTCAATTTTCATTAGTTTATAACTTTTGCAATTGTTTATGTGCGGGTTTGAAACTTTTACATATTTTTATAGACGTCATTCCGAATCCAATGCAATCAAGATAGGTGCATGATGTCAGATGCACAATGCAGGGAGACCGACTACAAATATAAATTCAAATAACCATCATAAAAATATATGTGTTCATTAATAAAAAAAAACCGCTGCCTAAAAAATCACTACTTCCACATCTAGATTTTCCTATCCAAGCCTTTTACAGCAAAAAAATGTCGATACTATATTTGCAATCCACTGTGTAGGAATAATTGTTCACAGTACTTTGATAAATATAATATTTGAAATCGTCTATCCCAAAAAGCCATAAAACGATGTGCTACATGGTAGTGGGGGTAGTAGAGGGGGAAGCTGTTGGCAAAAAAATTTAGAGGCTTTTGTACACATAAATCACAATTTTGTTTTTTTATTCCCTTTAATAATGTGGTAGAGGTGGAATGGGGGTGGTAGAGAGAGTGGCTAGTGCCAAAAAAGTATTCAGGCCTTTTGTTCCTTTATAAACAATAAATCACAATTTTATCTTTTTATTCCCTTCAATAATTTGAGCAAAAAAAATTTTTTTACGATTACTATACTTCAACTCCACTACGTGGATGTTTAAGTAATAAGTATTCCGCAGTTATGACGTTGTTCTCTTTTGCACGTCCAAATAGAATAAAACAATTTAAGTTAGCCCACCAAAATTGTGTTTTTTAAAGACCATGTAGGCTTAACGGGGAACCAAGACAGAAAACGTCATGCAGTTAGGTGCACCATACAGTAAAGGGAACCTGACTTAAAAAACCGCTACCTAACCAATCACTGTTTCAACATCCAAGTCTCTTACAAAGAAAAAAGGTTGATACTGTATTTGCAGTCCATTATGTGGAAATAACTGATCATAGAACTTTAATAATATAATATTTGCAATCGTCTACCATAAAAGTCCATAAAACAATATGCTATACCGACAGTGGGGGTGGGGATGGTAGTGTGGGTTACAGCTGATGCAAAAAAAATGAGGCCTTTGGTAGTTATACACACAAAATCACAAT
Organism: Rutpela maculata; assembly: GCA_936432065.2. Lineage (NCBI taxonomy): Eukaryota > Metazoa > Arthropoda > Insecta > Coleoptera > Cerambycidae > Rutpela > Rutpela maculata. The sequence continues at coordinate 82,904,391 of OW386290.2, forward strand.
TTTATTTTTTTTCGCCCTTTAATAATGGAGTGGGGATGGTAATGGGGGTGATAGTGGAAGTGGCTGATGTCAAAAATATTTTGAGTAGGTACTTGGCTTCTCATTCATACACTAAATCCCAATTTTATCAACTCTCACTTGCTTGCTTTGCCTATTTACCATTTACCTCCCATCCCAAGCTTCAACGCAATAAGATCAAAAGATAACCTATTTCCAGATCTCATTATAATATACAGGTGTCCCAAATTTTGAGTTAACATCATGAACGGTTCTAGAGTAATCGTGTGCACAAAAAAAATTACAGACATATTTTTTTTGTTCAAACTTAAAACATCGACCTTTCGTGACATTCTAAACCTGTTAAAAAAAAAAGTTTTTTTTTTTTTACCTTTATACGTCCACTCCACTATGTGGATGTGGAAGTAGTATCAGCTTATAGTCATTATGGACAATGCCTATCTATCCTTATAATATGTAAAACATCATTCTGCATAATAATAATTATTGTTTAATATCCCTATATTTCTCCATGAAAATTTTAGCACAAAAATTATAATAATTAAGTATAGTATTATTGAATACTGAATGCAAAAAAGACAAAATCCTAATTTAGGGACATTTATTTGAATTTCTGCATTACAATTCAAAACACATTTTAAGATGTTCAAGATGCTAACAATTATTCTTCTTTCATAACACTGTACCATGTATTTTATAATTCTTAGTAGGCATATAAATTTTTGAATTTAGAAAAATTGTTCGAATATGATACAATACTTGTGAAGTTAAAAAATTGATTCAAATATGAGCTTTCATTCTTCGATTGTGACTTCATGAAGAAAGTATAAGGAGAAAATAAGAATCGAACGTTATCGAGCCATTGCAACGATGTCAAATATCGGGCTATATAACGTGCGATAAGTATCAGCTGTATAAGTGTCTTGGATATACAGGAACAGCGCCGCCTGACTCAGTAGTGCTGAACTAAAAGTATATCTCGGAACATGAAAATATGACTTTTTGAAGCCCACCCCAAAATTTTGTAGGAAGGAAGCTAACATGATTTGTGGCCATTTAGTGATGATATACACAGGGATACGTTGATGAGCCCGATCCCGGGCTTCACTGCGTCAAATCGGGCTGCACTACAACCGCTCAGTGTATGAAACGGGCCTGTATATGACCATGCATATCTCTAGATATATATATATATATATATATATATATATATATATATATATATATATATATATATATATATATATATATATATATATATATATATTTATATATATATATATATATATATATATATATATATATATATATATAGATATGCATGGTCATATACAGGCCCGTTTCATACACTGAGCGGTTGTAGTGCAGCCCGATTTGACGTTGTGCAGCCCGGGGTCGGGCTCATCAACGTACCCCTGTGTATATCATCACTAAATGGCCACAAATCGCGTTAGCTTCCTTCCTACAAAATTTTGGGGTGGGCTTCAAAAAGTCATATTTTCATGTTCCGAGATACACTTTTAGTTCAGCACTACTGAGTCAGGCGGCGCTGTTCCTGTATATCCAAGACTCTTATACAGCTGATATCTATCGCACGTTATATAGCCCGATATTTGGCATCGTTGCAATGGCTCGATAACGTTCGATTCTTATTTCCTCTTAAATACTTTCTTCATGAAGTCACAATCGATGAATGAAAGCTTTTTATTTGAATCAATTTTTTAACCTCACAAGTATTGTATCATATTCGAACAATTTTTCTAAATTCAAAAATTCATATGCCTACTAAGAATTATAAAATACATGGTACAGTGTTATGAAAGAAGAATAGTTGTTAGCATCTTAAACATCTTAAAATGTCTTTTGAAGTGTAATACAGAAATTCAAATAAATGTTCCTAAATTAGGATTGTGTTTTTTTGCATTCAGTATTCAATAATACTATACTTAATTATTATAATTTTAGTACTAAAATTTTCATGGAGAAATATCGGTCATTAAACTATAATTATTATTATGCAGAATGATGTTTTACATATTATAAGGATAGATAGGCATTGTCCATAATCACTATAAGCTGGTACTACTTCCACATCCACATAGTGGAGTGAACGTATAATAAACGTAAAAAAAATGTTTTTTTAAACAGGCTTAGAATGCCAATATGCGAATATTTTAAGTTTGAGCAAAAAAAAATCTGTGTGAAATTTTTTTTTGTGCGCACGATTACTCTGGAACCGTTTATGATGTTAACTCAAAAGGGACACCTGTGTATTATAGAGAGATCTGGAAATAGATTATGTTTTGACCTTATTCCGTTGAAGTTTGGGATGGGGGGATAAATACGCAAAGCGAGCAAGTGAGAGTTTATAAAATTGGGATTTAGTGTATGTACGAGAAGCCAAGTACCTACTCAAAATTTTTTTGACATTAGCCACTTCCACTATCACCCCCATTACCATCCCTACCCCATTATTAAAGGACGAAGAAAAATAAAATTGTGATTTTGTGTGTGTATAAGTACCAAAGGCCTAAATTTTTTTTTGCATCAGCTATACCTCCCACTACCATCCCCCTGTCGATATGGCATATTGTTTTATGGGCTTTTGTGGTAGACGATTGCAAATATTATATTATTAAAGTTCTATGATCAGTTATTTCCACATAATGGACTGCAAATACAGTATCAACTTTTTTTCTTTGTAGGAGACTTGGATGTTGAAATAGTGATTCTTTAGGCAGCGGTTTTTTAAGTCACGTTCCCTTTACTGTATGGTGCACCTAACTGCATGACGTGATCTGTCTTGGTTCCCTGTTAAGCCTACATGGTCTCTAAAAAAACACAATTTTGATGGGCTAACTTGAATCGTTTTATTCTATTCCACGTAGTGGAGTTGAAGTATAGTAATCGTAAAAAAAATTTTTTTGCTCAAATTATTGAAGGTGATTATGGAAGGGAATAAAAAGATAAAATTGTGATTTAGTGTGTATAAAGGAACAAAAGGCCTGAATACTTTTTTGGCACTCGCCACCACCTCTACCACATTATTAACGGGAATAAAAAAATAAAATTGTGATTTATGTGTACAAGAGCCTCTAAATTTTTTGCCAACAGCTTCCCCCTCTACTACCTCCACTACCATTTTAAATATTATATTATCAAAGTTCTATGAACAATTATTTTTACACAGTGGATTTCAAATATAGTATCGACATTTTTTTGCTGTAAAAGGTTTGGGCAGGAAAATCTAGATGTGGAAGTAGTGATTTTTTAGGCAGCGGTTTTTTTTATTAATAAACACATATATTTTTATGATGGTTATTTGAATTTATATTTGTAGTCGGTCTCCCTGCATGGTGCATCTGACGTCATGCACCTACCTTGATTGCATTGGATTCGGAATGACGTCTAGAAAAATGTGCAAAAGTTTCAAACCCGCACATAAACAATTGCAAAAGTTATAAACTAATGAAAATTGAAAAAATAGCGAGTTCCGTTTTTTGCAAATAACTCGAAAACTATTAAAAATTTTAAAGAAAGAAAGATTCTTAAAGAGGAAGAAATTTCCAATAAAAAAGTCCCGACTCCCGAAACTCTACATCTATTATTAACGAGATTATTAATAATATTAATTTAATGTTGAAAATAAAGCTGCGTGCAGCGAACACTAAGGCGTTACGATGCTCTGAAACCGTCCGGAACAAGTAAAAATATTTTTTGTTATTAGATATTAATTTTAAAATTCATAAAAGTTATGTTATTATTTAAAAACTTAAAGGAAAAAAAATTTTTTTATTAATTTTAATTACTCTTACTTTTTTAATATTCAAAAATACTATAAGATTACATAAACTTAAAATTTTTATTGCTATTTGTTTAAACAAATTTTACAAACAAATAGATAAATTACGTATTTTTGAAAAATATTTTTCTGCCATTTTATTTGTTATAGAATATTAGATTTAAAAAAATTCTTAAAAATTGTTTTTAATTGTTTATAATCACTTTTGTCTTTTTTCATTATTTAAACATGTTATTAAGAAAAAATTTTATTCCTAAATTTATTATTTGCAATTATTCAAAAGGTGGAAAAAATAATTTTTTTTTGTTGTGAATTTATTTGTTTATTTAATAAACAATTTGTTATTAACAATCGCCGAATGTGTTTATATTTTTTTTAGACAGAAAAAAATAACAAAAACAACCGTATACATAAACATGAAAATTCTTTTGTGAATAATAATTTAAAAATCGAGAAAATACTCGTATCAAGTATACCGTGGAAATTGACAAAAACTAGATTCAAAACATTAATTTTGTCTGCATAACCAAAGCGTTCTGTCCGAAATGTCCATTTTATTTAACACATGTTAGAATCAAAACATAGCCTACTGCTATTCTTGTTTTATTACATGTAGGCAAATAATATATAATATACATATTTAGATAAAAAAGGCATATTTTAATCACAGTTAGGAAACACTAACGAAAATATTAGTGGGAAAAGAGCAGAGCGTTTGCCCTAAACAACTTTATGACAGCATCAAAAAAGGTGATTAAGGAATTCTTTCTGCCGCGATTTTATTATTTTAGTTTGTTTTTGGTTTTGGTGTGGTAACAAGTGCAATAAGAAGTCCTGAACTAAATCTAAGCATTGAATAAAAATAGTCAAAAAACTTTCTGATAATTTGTTAACTAGCAATAAAATAAAAACCATTAAAAATTACTGTCAGTATAATTTAAGAAATGTGTAATAATGCATAAATCTGTAACGAAAGTGAGTGAAACTATATCTTTTATTGCTTTATTTTTCGAGTTGTTTATAAAATATTGAAGTTAAAAACATCACGTGTCTATTCAAAAAATAAAGAAAAAAATTTGTACCATTTACAAATAATTCTTTTCGTGAAGTATACGTCATTACCTCTAGGACTGCAGTTTTCGCCATGTATTTTTACGGAATTGAAAATTATTTTTTCTGTACTAAAGCATTTCTTATAAACAATGACTTTCATTTTATTTTAAATTTCCAACTGCTCAGTTAATTTGTTGTAATGTATTCTAATGTTTTGATTATTTAATTTAAACAAATTCTAAAATAATTCTTTATACTTCATTTATACATTTTATTTTCGTCATAGTAATTTAGGACTAATAATTTTTTAGTTAGATTTATGGCTAAATACTGTAATATAACTCTATCTTGCTTTAAACAGGCGTTATGTAGCTTTTGTATACCATTGGCAACAGTTCTTTTGGCATTTGAGACGCTTTAATTGTTTTATTGCTCTGTGCAAGAAAGCAACTGTCACCAAATTTAAGTTGAATGTAGGTAGAAGAATGTAAGAAAAAAAGGTGCACAAAAGAGTTTACACACAAAAGGAAGAGGTCACCCTAAACTAGCTTCCCCATATACATTAAGAAAACATATTATGACTGTACGCAGTATTACATTAGAATGAGAAAACTATTAAACAAAATTTTTAAACAATTACATAAAATTATATAAAATAAAATATAAATATTATATTACCTTTAATAACGATAATTTAACTATCAAATATACCGTTTTTTATTATAACCATTATACGAGAGAATTTTATGCTCTACCGAAAAGTTACGTATATTGTTTTGCCTTATCTTGCTTAATTTTCAAAGGAAAAAGCATATTTTGTTGCAATTATTATTAGTAACTTTTGAACCCGAAAAGAAAGAAAAGAAAAGAATATCACACAAATTCCTTTTTAAGAGCATGATCTGCGAAGACTAATTAATGTCGGGCACAAGTATTTTATATGCTTGCACTAATAGTACAGTAACTAGAGGTTTTAACTTCGGAATAATGTCATATTGAACGGATTTTGTTCATTTTTGGAGGTATAATAGTAAATGCTTGACAGAAAAGTTTCTATATTGTGCGGGGGCTTGCTAATTTATAGAGGGTGAATGCCACCCCCTCTCAGGGGGTGGCACTTAAAAAATATATATATACAGTGTGTCTCACTTTTCACCACTACACCCTAATATCTCGGGCATTTGTTGATCGATTTAGATCAAATTTGGTGTACTTCTTTTGCTTCAGATTGTGATTAAAAAGTTATTTAAAATTTTTTTTTTTCGAAATTAATTACGCCTACTATGATCAAAAGAAATTGGCAAAAATTGGGAATTTATATTAGCGATTGAGATAGGGTTTTTGTTTTTACAGAATCTTGTTCGGCATGACCTAAAACCCTTGTATACCAAATTTCGTTAAAAAATATTCATTCCTTTAAAAAAAACCGCTGCCCAAGGAATCACTACTTCCACATCCAGATTTTTTATCCAAGTCACTCACAACGAAAAAATTTTGTATGTGAAAATAATTGTTTATGGAACTTTAATAATATAATATTTGAAATTCTCTACCCCAAAAACCCATAAAACGATACCCCACATCGGTAGCGGGGTGGGGGGTGGTAATGGGGGTGGCTAATGCCAAAATTTTTTTTTGGACCTTAGCTTCTCTTGTATATACTAAATACCAATTTTATGGACTCTTATCTGCTTGATTTACCTATTTTCCCCAAATTTACCCCAATTTACCCCCCAACCCTTCGACGGAACAAGATGAAAATATAATCTAGTTCTAGATTTCGTTAAAGTACATATGTGTACCAAATTTCAAGTCAATATCTCAAACGGTTCCAGAGTAAACGTGCGCACAAAAAAAGTTACAGACAGAAATTTTTTTTCGCTCAAACTTAAAATCTCGACGTTTCGTGACATTCTAAGCCTATTTGAACAATAAAAATTTTTTTAAATTTTTTTGTCGTTACTGTACTTCCACTGGATGTGGAAGTAAAAATCATATCTAAGGTTTCAATAATAATCACTCTACTATTCGAGTTATTTATTGTCGGATATTTACATAACTTGGCAGTCGTGTAATAAAGACGCTAATTAAGCAATAGGACACATTTTTTATCCAAAACACTATTATGAAATGAATATTTGAAAAATTGTAGCTATTTTACTTCCACATCCAGTGGAAGTATAGTAACGACAAAAAAATTTTTTTAAATTTTTATTGTTCAAATAGGCTTAGAATGTCATGAAACGTCGAGATTTCAAGTTTGAGCGAAAAAAAAATTTCTGGCTATCTGTCTGTCGGTCTGTCGGTCTCTCGGTAACTTTTTTTGTGCGCACGTTTACTCTGGAACCGTTTGAGATATTGACTTGAAATTTGGTACACATATGTACTTTAACGAGATCTAGAACTAGATTATATTTTCATCTTGTTCCGTTGAAGGGTTGGGGGGTAAATTGGGGTAAATTTGGAGTAAATAGGTAAATCAAGTAGGTAAGAGTTCATGAAATTGATATTTAGTATAGACAAGAGAAGCTAAGGTCTCAAAAAAAATTTTGGCATTAGCCACCCCCATTACCACCCCCACCCCATTATTAAAGGGAATGAAAAAAAAATGTGATTTAGTGTGTGTACAAGAACCAGAAACCTCAAAATATTTTTTTACTTTATCCACCTCCCCACTCCCACTCCCACCCCCTGTCACCACCCTCACCCCACTACCGATGTGGGGTATCGCTTTATGGGTTCTTGGGGTAGAGGATTTCAAATATTATTATTAAAGTTCCATAAACAATTATTTCCAGATACAAAATTTTTTCGTTGTGTGACTTGGATAGAAAATCCGGATGTGGAAGTAGTGATTCCTTGGGCAGCGGTTTTTAAAATACTTAGAATTCAGCATACCAATATCTTTATTAACATGGAGTACTTTGGAATAGATTTGACAATTGCATCGAATGTCAAATTAAACTTAAACATGGCTGCACAACAATTAACTATTGCTGATAAAATTGAAATAATAAGAATTATCAATTCCATTCCACTCCACTCCACTCCACTCCATGTTAACAGATATTGGTATGCCGAGTTCTAAGTATTTTAAAAAATAGCCACCATTTTTCAAATATTCATTTCATAATAGTGTTTTGGATAAAAAATGTGTCCTAATGCTTAATTAGCGTCATTATTACACCACTACCAAGTTATGTAAATATCCGACAATAAATAACTCGAATAGTAGGGTGATTATCATTGAAATCTTAGATATGATTTTTTGATATAAATTCCTAATTTTTGCCAAATTTTTTTGATCATAGTAGGCGTATTTAATTTCGAAAAAAAAATTTTTAAATAACTTTTTAATTACAATCTGAAACAAAAGAAGTATACCAAATTTGATCTAAATCGACCAACAAATGGCCGAGATATTGGGGTGTAGTGATGAAAAGTGAGACACACTGTATATATTTATTGGAGCTGAAATAGAATCAAACTTTAAGAAGAAAAGGTTCTATGCCAATTTTCACATAAATTGATAGTTTTTAAGTTATAACGACTTCAAAATTGCGATTTTAGCTTAAAAAAAGGTATTTCCAAACGGCTTTCGTCAAGTATCTCGAAAAGTATTACTTTATTGAAAAAATGTTGCAGACCAATTACAGAAAGTACAAACTGGGAAATAATTATATTTTTTGTTTATTGATGTAGGATTAATAATTTCGGAGATATTAGATATTTGGTATCCAAGTGTTTCGAAATTACCTTTAAAGTTTAAAATGCATTTTTTTCTAAAGCAAGTGAGCAAAAAAAATTGAACATCTAGGTAATGCTACATCCTAACGAAAAACTGTATTTGAGATAATTTTTTTAAATTACTGGCTAATTAGAGTAACAAAATGGCGACCTTTTTATATAAAAGAATATAAATACGCTTCTTATGCTACAGTATGCTACGAGTAAAAAATAATTTGAAAGCGCAATTAATTGTCTTTAATTTCATTTCTTAGTATGCGTGACGTAGGTGTCTCAATTTCTGAGATATTTAACATTTAAACTGCATTTTACGACTTATAAACGTTCGGACGCCATTTGTAAACTTTCATATCTCCGAAACTATTAAATCTATGTAAATAAATAAACAAGCTAAATTCATTATCAGTTTATGAGCTTTATTTTTGGTCTCTACCCATTTTTCAATAAAACTAATATTTATTGAGATACCTATTTGGAAAAGGAAAACAAAATATCTTTTTATCGAAAATACCTTTATAGTTTAAACTGTATTTTTTTCTAAAGCATGTGCTGTATACAAACTAAAAAATTTGACATCTACGTCATGCTATATATTAATGAGAAACAGTGTTTGAAATTCCTTTTTTTAATTACTGGCTAATTACAGTAACAAAATGGCGACGTTGTTTAAAAAAAAATGTGTAGACGCACATTGCTTCGGTCATAACTTCTTTGTTTTTTATGCTATAGAAACAAATAAAAAAACAGTTGAAAGCTTAATTAATAACCAATTATTCTACTTACTAGCATCCTTGACGTATGTGTCACAGTTTCTGAGATATTTAACTCTCACTCTAAATAATTATCTTATGAACATTTGGGCGCCAAATGTAAACTTAAATATCTCCGAATTTATTAATCCTACATCAATAAACAAAAAATATAATTAATTCCCAGTTTGTACTTTATGTAATTGGTCTGTAACATTTTTTCGATAAAGTAATACTTTTCGAGATACCTGACGAAAGCCGTTTGGAAATCTTTTTTTTTTAAGCTAAAATCGCAATTTTGAGTTTGTTATAACTTAAAAACTATAAATTTGTGTGAAAAATTGCATAGAACCTTTTCTTCTTAAAATTTGATTCTACTTCAGCTACAATAAATACATGTATTCGTCTACCCCCTATAAATTAGCAAGCCCCCGCACAATATAGAAACTTTTCTGTGAAGCTTATACTTCCAAAATGAACGAAATCCATTCAATATGACATTATTCCGAAGTTTTGCATATTTTTATCTCTAGCCACTGTACTATAATAATAATTATTATTTTTATTAGTGCAAGCATATAACATATAATCAATAAAAGAAAATATTAAATTTTTGCTTGCCATACATAAAAGGGAACTTTATGCTTTATAGTACGTCGGGTACATGGCTATATAAGCCAAAAATCTGCACTTTTTGATTGGGATGTGCCACTTTCTGTGGTCATAGTTGATGCCAAAAGGTAACTTTCCAGATAGGGAGCCACTTTAAAATCAATTTCTATTTTCTTTTTTTTTTTGTTTGAAAGCTCTTGTAAAGAAGACACTTTTTTGTCCCTATACGTTTATCTGTACACTTCAAAATTTAAAAAATATATATTTTTTAATTTTTAAAGATATTTCTTTGCACAGTGGGACAAACTGAATCTGAAATCTTATTTCATATAATGCAACTTTCAATTGATGTTAACTTGGGACAGCTGGTACGTAGTAAAGGTCATTGTAATAACTTTTTCAAAATTAAGCCTATAAGTATTATAGTGACAGTGAAATAAAATTAAATAAAAACTTATAAATACTTCAAAGAGAACTTCATGCTTTGTTGTTATTTGATGGCAATTATTTTTTGCTCATATTTGATCCATATACTCGGAAACACAAAGGTCACTTGCTGTCTCAAAATAAGTACATTTTCAAAAGAAAAATTGCATCAAGGGATCCTTTTACTATTATACCTGATGTTACTGTACTATTAAAACAATTCGTTTTATATATCTATGTTAGGTAAATAAACGTAATTTAATTTCTACCCCTTTGCATATTTTTATTTTACTGTTAATAAAGCAATACTTTAAAAGTGGAAAACAAAAAATGAGGACAAATTCAAAATATTTAAATACTTATAGGCCTACCACGGAGTAATTACATTATCAGTTATTAATAATTAATGTCTATTTGCATAAAAAAATAACCTAATATTTTATTAGGTTCTCCTAAAATATCTTCAAATTCGTAATAATGAATAATAAAAAACGTAACTGTTATATTATTTTGGCGTTCAAAAAATGAATATATTTCCTTTAATAACTGGCCCTCCATTAGCGTCTCTACTGTAAACAGTAATGGTAGTGGCGCAGTATAGCAAGTACTCATATTGTGCTTCGTGACGATGCATGCATCAAAGAAATATATATTATAAAAATATAACCTACTGAGGCCCGATTACATTGGCAACATCGCTGGGACGAAGAACGAACGCTAGCTATATTCTTATATACAGCGGGCTTTGAAAGGATCAGTAAATATATCCGGGCTCTGAAATATGCCATGTTTATATAATTGAAAGAAAAATAATAATTAGCTACCCCTAGTGGCTTCCTATTAGAAAAGATTCATAACAATCGCCATATTTAATAAATTTGTTCATTTATACATTCGGGAAATGCCGGGCTTATGAACGACCTGTCGATATATCGGGCTACACAATATACCGTCTATACCTATATATATATATATATATATATATATATATATATATATATATATATATATATATATATATATATATATATATATATATATATATATATATATATATTGTGAACAAGTCGAGATCCTTTCGCGATATAAAGTATACAAGTGGAGATCCGTTTTTACAAGTCGAGATCCGAAACGGATCTCGACTTGTTTCTATGTGTATATCATGTTTATTCAATTAATATAGGTGGTAGAAGTGTACACGTGAATTTTACCTCGGATCTCCTTTTTCCGATTTTTATCCATTTTTATACACGAGTAGTTAAACCAAACGCACTTATGAGGGCGCTGCAATGCTTAACTTGTATATAATATTTTATGAACAAAGCGAGATCCTGTATATCTGGCAATGCCGCGTCTTTTATTTGCAACAAGTTCAGTGTGGGTCAACCTTATTAACTGTAGTTAATAAAGTTGACCCAAACTGGACTAGATTTTCATTATTTTGGGTCTCTGCTGATTAATTAATTAAATAAATATAAGTTTAATAATTTTACTATTAGTGCAATAACTAAAGGTTTTTAACTTCGGAATAATGTCAATAAATTAGATTTCATTAATTTTTTGCAACTTAATAGTAATTGCATCAAAGCAAAGTTTCTATATTGTACGGCGGTTTGCTAATTTATAGGGGGTGGATGCCACTCCTTTTCAGGGGGTGGAAAATAAAAAAATGAAAAACATTGGAGCTGAAAGAGTATCATATTTTAAGAAGAAAAGGATCTATGCAACTTTTAAGTCATAACCAATTGAAAATTGGAATTTTAGCTTGAAAAAGAGGTATTTCAAAACGCTTTTAGTCAAATAACTCGAAAAGTAATCCATTGAGCGTGAACATGTTGGAGACAAGAAATCTACTAAATTGAAGATGAATTTCGTTTTTTTCTAATTTCTATAGAATTAATGGTTTCGGATATCTGAAAATATAAAGACATACTTAGTAGTATTTAGTTTAAATGTTAAATATATCAGAAACTATGGCACTTGTGACAAAAATTGTAACAACCAAAATGAAAGACCTTCTAATTAGGTTTCGAATGATTTTTTGATTATCTCTAAAAAACAAAGAAGTTATGACAGAAACAATGTGCTTCTTCACAGTTTTTTCATAAAAACGTCGCCATTTTGTTAATGTAAGTAGGTCAGTAATTAAAAAAAGATGATCATACCGTTTTTCGTTAACACATACCATGACCTAGATTCTCAAATTTTTTCGTAGGTTTACAACACTTGCTTTAAAAAACTGAATTTTAAGCTACACACAAAGGGGTTTTCGAAGAAACGTAAAGTTTTTGTTTATCGGCAAATATCTCAATATTAGTTTTAACGAGAAAAAGGTGGATACCATAAATAAAGCTTCTAAACTGAGAATGAATTCGTTTTTATTTTATGTTTAATGTTGTTTAATTTCACAGATATTTTAGTTTATAGATGGTATCCGAACTTTGATAGGGTTTAAATGTTGAATATATTAGAAACTATGACATTTTCATCAAAAGTTCTAATGGACATAATTAAAAATAATGAATCAATCTTTAAAATTGTTTTTTGTTTGTTTCTGTATCATAAAAAATAAAGAAATTATGGCTGAAACAACGTGCGCATTCACATTTCTTTAAAACAAAATTTCGCCATTTTGTTATAGTAATTGTCCAGTAATTAATTTTTTTTTCAAAAATACTGTTTTTGTTAATATACAGTATCACCTAGATGATTATTTTTTTTTTGTCTGTTTAAAACGTTTGTTTTAGGAAAACATTCCGTCCATATTAGAGCTGTCATTTTCATTTTTTTAATTTTTACTTCAGATTCGTTATCAACAATCCAAAAAATAAATCAGTAATACATTTTCAAATATTAAATATCTAAATTTCTACCTGCTCTTATCCCCCTTGGGAATAAGAGCAGGTATCCTCACCATAGAGAATATGAAGATGATACCATTTTCTACAATAATAACCCATGAAAATTATCATTACATATGAGATTATTGCTGAATTTTGCGTATTTTTTATCTCTACGTACTGTACCGTCGTGCGCAAAAAAATGGGACAAGTCTTATAACGTATTTTTGCTAAAATCTAGTTGTGTACATCTAACTTTAATTTTTGTGACATTGTCAGTTATTTGTCAAAATTCATTGCAAGTGTGCAAATAGAGACAGATTTACATTAGAAAAAAATAGTTGTCCTATTTTTTTTTGCTCTCGACAGTACTATATATAATGTATAGGACGTGCAGCAGAGTAAGTGAAAGCGCATGACGTAGTGGATATGTCTCAGAGATATTGTAAAATTCGCTTTTTCGCAAAAATCGTAGGGCTTCTGGAAAGAACCAAGATATTTTAAAATCAATACGCAATACGCAATTTTACTAGGAAATTTTAGTAATTTTTTTGAATTCTTTGATGTGTTAGTGAAAATATTTAAATATTTTACTTAATTTTACTCTTTTATTATATACTCCAGTCAAATAGGGAAAATTAGAGGGAAAAAACTGACAAAGGTTTGAAACTTTGCGAAGATGTTTATTAAAGCCTACTTATAAATACACTAAAAGTCCCCAACTCTATCCCTTGCGCTCGAGCCACCATCTTGGAAAAATGATGCTCTGATTCAGTTTTATGTTTATGTCTCACTAACCATTAGCGATATCGAAATTATGCCTCCCATAAAAAATAAATCCTATAAAATTCTCTACAAAAAATGCCATATACATTTTATTCGTAACTATTACTATACTCTTCGCAGAATAGTATATTTATTTGATTAAGTCATTTCTAAAACCGTAAATATCACTCGTAGAAAAAATACAGTTCATATTTTTGTGTTAGTCATAGAGTTCTGAATAACTTTAAAATGCTCGTCGTATGTCAGTCTGTCCGTTTGCCCGTCTGTCTCTCTGTTTGTCACTTATTTGTGAGCACGATAACTTGAGAGAAAAAAGTCCAGCTTTATTCAAATTTGGAGAGTATGTTAGTTTTAGCTAGAGGAAGAATTCTATTGATTTTGAAAAAAATCGATCGGTAAATATAAAAGTTATGAGACATTTTATGAAGAAAATTCGCGTGAAGAGTGTTGCAACGCCTTTGACAAAATTTTATAAACACAAAGATACCGCATAGTATATTAACCAAGGTTTCAACAATCGAGATGAAATCATCGGGAGATGATAAAAATTGCAAGTATGGCAATTAAACCTACAATTTTATGAAAGATTATAACACTCTTCACCTGTATTTTTTTCATACAATGTTTCATAACCTTTATGATCTGATCGATTGCTTTAAAAATAAATAGGGTTCTTTCTCTAGATAACACTGATTTAAACATAAACAGATCACAGATAGTAGACAACCCAAAGCCAAGGCTGTTGGGAAGGGAGTTACGCATTTGGAAAAAACGCAGACTTTTCGTCCAGATTTCAATAAAATCTTATCTTTTCTTAGGTTATTGTACTTACAAGAAACGTATCGGATGAAGAAACAGGCAGACAGACAGACGAACATTTTGAATGCCATTCAGAATTTTATGACTTACACAATTATATGATTTTTTTTTCTCTATGAGAAACGGTTTTAGAAATGTGCCTACAAATTGGAATATACTCTATGTTTTCGTACTTGCAAAGAGTGTAATACTAGATACAAAAAAAAATGTATATAAAATTTTTCGTAGAGAATTTTATAAACTTTATTTTTTATATGAAGCAAAATTTCGATATCGCTAATAGTTAAAGAGACAAGCAAAAAATTGAATTGGAGCACCATTTTTTCAAGACGGCGGCTCGAGCGCAAGAGATGGAGTTGAGGACTTTTAGAATGTTCGATAATAGGCCTTAATAAACATCTTTGACAACTTTCACAACTTGAAAAGTTTTTTCCGTTGAACGTCAAAATTTGTTCCTATTTGACTAGGGTAATAGTCATTTTGAAAATTCCTAACCAAGCCTAGGAGTGTGGTGTAATTTACGTTTAATTTGATTATATAAAAAAAAACCGCTGCCCAAGGAATCACTACTTCCACATCCAGATTTTCTGTCCAAGTCACTAACAACGAAAAAATTTTGTATGTGGAAATAATTGTTTATGAAATTTTAATAATATAATATCTACCCACAAAACGATACCCCACATCGGTAGTGGGGTGGGGGTGGTGATAGGGGGTGGTAGTGGGGGTGGATGAAGAAAAAAATATTTTGAGGTTTCTGGTTCTTGTACACACACTAAATCACATTTTTTTTTTCATCCCCTTGGGGGTGGGGGTGGTAATGGGGGTGGCTAATGCCAAAATTTTTTTTGAGACCTTAGCTTCTCTTGTATATACTAAATACTAATTTTATTGACTCTTACCTGCTTAATTTACCTATTTACCCCAAATTTACCCCAATTTACCCCCAACCCTTCGACGGAATAAGATGAAAATATAATATAGTTCTAGATCTCGTTAAAGTACATATGTGTACCAAATTTCAAGTCAATATCTCAAACGGTTCCAGAGTAAACGTGCGCACAAAAAAAAATTACAGACAGACCGACGGACAGACAGAATTTTTTTTTGCTCAAACTTAAAATCTCGACGTTTCATGACATTCTAAGCCTATTTGAACAATTAAATTTTTCAAACATTTTTTTGTCGTTACTATACTTCCTTCCTCTACGATTTCAAATATTATATTATGTAAGTTCCATAAACAATTATTTCCACATACAAAAATTTTTTCGTTGTGAGTGACTTGGAAAAGTATCTGGATGTGGAAGTAGTGATTCCTTGGGCAGCGGTTTTTTTACATATAATGTCTCCATCTCCATGTCTCCATATAATTTTAAAAATATAAAAAAGTAGAGTTTTTAGCAGTCATGTATTACTTTTCATATAATTTACAAAAAGTTTACAACTGAAATTTTTGTATAAGCAAGTGCCACGTGTACAAATTTACTATTTATTTAAAAATAACTTGCACGAAAATCAGGGCAGCGTATGGAGAGGTGAAGCAGCGAAGCGACCGCCTCAGGGCGTCAAATTTATATCGCAATTTTGTTCTTAATTTCGTAAAATAATAATATAATATAGTAAGTGTATCTATAAGTTGGGTCTGAATTCTAAAAATGGTCATAAAATTGACATTATTGGAAGAAGGTACCTACATAGTTAATATAGTTCCAAGAAAGAGCAATAAAAACGGGTGTCTCCCATGTGTTTGGGTGGTACCTAACTACCGTAAGTCGATTGCGTAAATCAGATTAACTTCTGTTGAAATTTTGGTTATATCTAAACACGCTGCAAAGAAAAGTAACAATATCACTAAAATATTAAATCTCTCCTAAAACTGTTTAATTGTCTTGCCGAAACACCTGAAGAGAAACGAGATATTTAACTTTTTCTTAAATGGTCAAGTTTTAATTTTGGTATGTAAATAAAAAAAATACTTTATAGAAAAGCTTACAAAACAGGGCAGGTACGGGCTCTCAGTTTTTTTATTTCTTTCTATTCCTACATTAAATTGTCCCAAATCAACTATTCTGTACACCTACTGCCATTTAGTTTTGTTTTATTTTGAAATTATGGTTTGAGTACCTACCCTATGTAGTTTATTAAGATTACAGTGTATTTCATCTCAATAAGGGTTAAGTCTTTTAGACAAATAAAAATAGAATTGTAAATCGATTGATATTAACCTATACATTTATATTTATTATATAGTTTTAAAATTACTATGTAAAAATATGTCAAATTCAATGGTAATCTGTATTACTTCCACATCCAGTGGAAGTATAGTAACGACAAAAAAATGTTTAAAAAATTTAATTGTTCAAATAGGCTTAGAATGTCATGAAACGTCGAGATTTTAAGTTTGAGCAAAAAAAATTTTGTCTGTCCGTCGGTCTGTCTGTAATTTTTTTTTGTGCGCACGTTTACTCTGGAACCGTTTGAGATATTGACTTGAAATTTGGTACACATATGTACTTTAGCGAGATCTAGAACTATATTATATTTTCATCTTATTCCGTCGAAGGGTTGGGGGTAAATTGGGGTAAATTTGGGGTAAATAGGTAAATTAAGCAGGTAAGAGTCAATAAAATTAGTATTTAGTATATACAAGAGAAGCTAAGGTCTCAAAAAAAATTTTGAATTTGTTTCCCCTGTGTTGGTTTATGGATTAAGAGGATAATGAAGCAAGTTTCTGTGAAAAATATACTCAACAAAGTCTTTCACTTGTGATGGATCTCGGGTTGCCCAAAATTTATTCGGATCTCGACTTGATATAAAAACATATATATATATATATATATATATATATATATATATATATATATATATATATATATATATATATATATATATATATATACATATATATATATATATATATATATATAGACATATGAAGCCTCAATACGAAGCCTAAAACTGTATATACTGCCGCTTACTCGAAGCCCACAACACACATACGAAGCCCGCCTTCGGGCTTCGTAAAAATAAGCGTGTATAAAACCTAGACTATGTTATTCTCAACAAATCCCGCCAATTGGCAAAATTTCGCCCGGGCATCAAATTGCACCTCCTTTCTCTCAAAACATACGCGATGTAGTTCAACGAATTGATGTTCAGATGGCGCTACAGTTGTCGGTGTATAAGCGATATATACAGTGAATATATTTGACGCATTTTGCAATGCCCTATTTTATTCGATGCATTATACGAATCCCTAAGTCTAGGCAACACTGTACATCTGCTTGGTAAATATTATGCAGCCAACTAATGTGTTTGTATCTGTAATATTTTTGCTGTGGCAATGATAATTTTTGGCTATGATAATTAAATGTTTTATGTTAATTGTGTTTATCTAATGGCTGGCTTAGAACCGGACTCGTAACTAAATAATATTTATATCTGCTGTAAGATAAAAAAACTGTTGTTATTTAACAAAAAATCTATTGATACATTTTACTTTTTTACTTCACTAAGATTATATAGACTGTCTTTCTTTTCCGTGCGTTCAGCAGCAAAAATCGTAATTATAAATATAATTAATTTCTGACTTTAAGTACACCTATACAGGGTATTAACTAAAATGTTGAGGATATTTCTAAGTAGATTCCTTGGCAAAATTAAGGAAAGTTTCTAGTAATAACTTTTCCAAAATTAGCCCTCCCTGGTTAGCTACCCCCTTTTAAAGGGGCGAATCCAAATCTCCTCTACTTTATATTTGTTAAATATTTCCCGTCTTCTTTGTTATTTCCGTTCATTTAGTTTACATTACTTTTAATCTGAATAATTTTGAGAGAAGCGTATTAAATACATGTGGAAGAAAACGGCTTATTTTTATGCATGTCAGGGTATTTTAATTTTTTTTAAGCAAGAAGCAAAAAGTTTTAAAATTTTCTGATGAAGTTATAAGCTAAGTTTCAACCGTTAAGAAATGTTGAAAAGTCATAAAAGGTGGTTTATTTGATACATTTAAGGGATGCCATGTAGGATGAAAAGACTTTTTCATAAATATCATATTGAGTAAAAACTATTGATAAAAGCTTGCACTATAATGAGTCTGAAAAAAATAATTTCAAACATTATTTTAATGCACGCTTTACAGAAGGGCGTAATTATTCAGGAAAAGCTAATTTTAAAAAACTTCATATGAAAGATCCGACTTTATTTTTGTCAAGTACTCTAGTTACTTACCTAATATATGGTAGATATTGTGTATTATTCCGTAGTGTGGAAATAATAGTATGTTAAGTATCATCAGAACGGTAACGGACGTTTACCGCCGGAGACCGGTCGGTATAAGGTTCGCGATGCTTATACTGTTTTTGTAAAATCGTATTAAATTGCACTTCAATTAAAATAATTTAATTTCTACTAAATAAACAAAAAGTCAAAAGTCACGTTTATATTTCGTGGCAAGTACAACTTGTCAAATAATATATTTGTATTTTGCCATTTCGTTTATTTACTAGAAATTAAATTATTTTAATTGAAGTGTAATTAAAAACAATCGTGCAGAAAATAATATTATTTTTTTTAAATACATAGAAATGACGTTATTTTTTTGTACTTATTTTTGTGAAATAACGGTAATATATATTATATTAATTTTACTTACCGGTAAGCAAATTACTTACCGACTTAGCAATCAATAAATATAACCTGACGTATTGGGAACAGATATTGTAAATAAACAAATTAGCTCGATCGTACAAAAAATAGATTTTTTTGAAATCGGAAAAGACCTCAAAATTGTCATTGAAGTGTTAGAGATAGTCACTAAAGTAATCAAACATTGTACGATTTCTTGTAGTTGGAGGAGGTGACAGGTAAACGTCAACATAAATTGTCCATTGCTTGTGACATAATTACATTACAAAAAATTATTGAGATTTGAAATTTAAATAATTGATATTTCTTAATGTCACTTAAAATTATTCATTAAATAGAGTTGATTAACCTTAATTTCACAATTTCAAGAAAAACTTAGTTATGCACCTTGGAACTAAAGTTTCTTTTTATTATTTATGTGGTTTATTTAACTAAATTCTACATCGTGATAAAAAGTTTAACTTTAGTGCCTAGTTACATAAACAATTATTATCGCGTGTTTCCAAATAATTAATAAATTATACCTACCTATTTTATTTATTACTTTTTCCGTTCAACGTGTATTTGTAGCTTTGATAAATATATAAAAAATCGTTCATTATTAACCCCTATTAATAAATGATTTTCTATTAATATACGATTTTAGTTTAGGTAACTAAGGACATAATTGAAAACAGTTAATATGACAATTAATGTCAAAACTCTAATTGTCAAACGTATAAAACGTGTATGAAACGTTTATAATTATTAATAAAAGAGAAGCAGGTATCGCGCTATTCGGAATCGGTGCTATTGGCATATTTCTCCGATGCACAGTGGTACCGTTGACATCAAAAGTGCGACAAAATTATTTGCAGCAACTTTTTGTTGCAAATGAGAAAAACGTGTTAAATTCAGGTAATAATAATTGTAATAACATTAAAAAGTATTGTATATTTGTGGCATTTTCGTGAAAATAATAAATTTCTGCTGAATAAATTAATTTTATTTTTGAATAAGGCAATTGTGGAAAAATAAACCCTAGTTACTCTTTTCTTCTACTATGGCTACCGTATAGCATATACCATACATACTTCAATATTCATTCACTGTTACTATTACTGTTACCCTCGATATCATAGTTGTTAATATCAGTCACTTTCAGCGTTTTCTCTATTAAGTGTCGATACTTTCTGAAAAAATGAGTTAAGGCGTCCAATAACTCTTTTCTTGTACATCTGATACCTTAAAAGAATGTTATAATTTGGCCACACAATCTCATTATTAGAAACAAAAGAATTGTGCTAAGTTTTACTTAATTATGATTTATAAAAAAAAGAGCAAAATCGAGCAAACAATTTTATAACACTCTGTTTCACAAACATATACTGCAACTGACTGAAAAAATTAAAATCTGAAAGTACTATGGGTACTTTTTTTATAACTCAATGTAAAGTTAAGAATAATACAAATGGAATAGATTCTTATATATATATAACACAATCGCATATTTCTACTAATATAAAACAGATAAGAGGAATTTTATTAATGGTAAAAATACGTATTTACTTGAAGAATGGCCCTCCATAATAAAATTTATTAGAAGTTACTTGATTATTAAAATAATAGTTCACAAACTTTAATAAAGCGCACACAAAATACGTCTATTTAAAACAACGTTTGCGAATCGACTGCTTTATAATATTCCTGTAATACGTAAATAATTGAATAAATAGGTTAATTTCTTGGCAAAACTATGCAGGGGAGGGTTGTAAAACAATAAATGTAGTAAATACTCATTAAAATAAATATATGGTTTTACCCTTTTTGTCGCGTTTTACCTGTGCGATGTTACAAAAAGAGGTCTAATGAATTTGTAATTGTATTTTTAAATTCCATATGTGTTACCACAATTAAATAAATGAAGTAACACTTAGAATTCAATTTTGTGTTATAAAATAAAATGAGATTTTTTCCTATATACAATCAACGGAAAGTTTTTGTAACTTACTCGTGTGTTAATCGGCGATTAACAATCTCGACAAATAATGCGCTCGCTAGCGCTCGCACGTTAAAATGTCTCAATTTATTAATCGCTCTCATTAACATACTTGTTTGTTAAATAACTATTATCTTATAGGTGTGTATTGTCTCTAGATATATGGTGGAGTGAGGTGAGAACAAATAGCAAAATAAACCATGTACTTATTTTATTTTTAAATTTTTAATTGATTTTATTTGAAAAGAAATTCTATTTGAAAGGAAATTGACAATATTTATTTTATATTTATTGCGGACAAGGAAAAGTGGTAGAAAACTTCATATTTAATTATAGAAAGCCATTAAAAAAGTTTTCAGGGAAATTCATTCAAATCCAATTGATTTTCTAATAACTTACTTTTTTCGTCTAAGAACACATTATTAGTGGAGTGAAAATAAATTTTGAATGAAACTGTTTGGCTGCAGGAATTTTTGTTTTATGTATAATAACAAGCGCTATGAGTAGTTTTGGATTAAATCGGTCCATTGCTTCTTGTAATATTTTAACACTTTACCTATTTTTAAACACTGAAATTTGCTGTTATTTTCATTAGTATCTCCGGTCCTAGTAATCGTATCGTAAAAATAAAAATAGCGGATTATTCGCAATAAAATCTTGAATAAGACTAGGCCTATGCAAAAACTAGATGATAGTTTGTTAATTAGTAAAAAAAATAAAAATCACCAAAAATTGCCTTTTTTGATAATAATTTAATAAATATAACATAATAATGCATCAATTTTAACGAAAGTCCGTGGAACTAATCCTTTTATTGAACTAAACCTGTGCTAAATTTTAGCGCAAAATAAATATTTTTGAACAAAACTCAAACGGCTAAAAACCAATAATAATTTCGAAATTTTTATCGCTTATTGTTTAAGTGCAGTGACTCGTGTGCGGTAAATTTTTGTTCAAAATGTAGGTTTTTACATGTATTTTCCAACAGTGTTAAGAAAAAAGAATCCTCACTTAAATCGTTTTTGCTTGAAATTTATTTATTATTTTCAAAGTTATAGTTGTAAACAAATTCAAATAACTCTGGATTTTTTATGAAACCAAAAGCGGGAAACGAATTATGAAAATAGATGAAATATCTAACATTTTTCTAAAGAAATTAATGATCTACTTGCATTTGGAGCCGCGAAACGTCAGTTTTTGTGTTTAGGATCTGTAAAACCATAATATCACCTTTAGAGCTATTTGGCGATTTTTACATCTCTAACATAATCGCTAAAAGCCCGACTATCGGGCCTTTATCTTTTTTAACAATTGTGCTTCTGGATTGTTCTCAACTAGGTGAGACTAATATTATTGAAGAATAACCAGTTCAAATTTTAAGAACATATATCAATTTGCTTATTTATAAGCGATTAAGACGCAAACATTGACGTATGTCGGCCCCAAATGCAAGTAGATCATTATTACTTCCACATCCAGTGGAAGTATAGTAACGACAAAAAAAAATTAAAAATTTTTATTGTTCAAATAGGCTTAGAATGTCATGAAACGTCGAGATTTCAAGTTTGAGGGAAAAAAAAAATTTCTGTCGGTCTGTCTGTCGGTCTGTAACTTTTTTGTGCGCACGTTTACTCCGGAACCGTTTGAGATATTGACTTGAAATTTGATACACATATGTACTTTAACGAGATCTAGAACTAGATTATATTTTCATCTTGTTCCGTCAAAGGGTTGGGGGGTAAATTGGGGTAAATTTGGAGTAAATAGGGAAATTAAGCAAGTAAGAGTTCATAGAATTGATATTTAGTATAGACAAGAGAAGCTAAGGTCTCAAAAAAATTTTGGCATTAGCCACCCCCATTACAACCCCCACCCCATTATTAAAGGGGATGAAAAAAAATGTGATTTAGTGTGTGTACAAGAATCAGAAACCTCAAAATATTTTTTTACTTTATCCAACCACCCACTCCCACCCCCTGTCACCACCCTCACCCCACTACCGATGTGGGGTATCGTTTTATGGGTTTTTGGGGTAGAGGATTTCAAATATTGTATTATTAAAGTTCCATAAACAATTATTTCCAGATACAAAATTTTTTCGTTGTGTGACTTGGATAGAAAATCCGGATGTGCAAGTAGTGATTCCTTGGGCAGCGGTTTTTTTACTTCCACACCCAGTGGAAGTATAGTAACAATTTTTTTTTTTAAATTTGTATTGTTCAAATAGGCTTAGAATGTCATGAAACGTCGAGATTTTAAGTTTGAGCAAAAAAAAATTTGTGTCGGTCTGTCTGTCGGTCTGTAATTTTTTTTGTGCGCACGTTTACTCTGGAGCCATTCAAGATATTGACTTGAAATTTGGTACACGTATGTACTTTAACGAGATCTGGAACTAGATTATATTTTCATCTTCTTCCGTCGAAGGGTTGGGGGGTGAATTTGGGTAAATTTGGGGTAAATAGCTAAATCAAGCAGGTGAGAGTCCAGAAAATTGGTATTTAGTATATACAAGAGAAGCTAAGGTCTCAAAAAAATTTTTGCCATTAGCCACCCCCATTACCACCCTCACCCCATTATTAAAGGGGATGAAAAAAAATTGTGATTTAGTGTGTGTACAAGAACCAGAAACCTCAAAATATTTTTTTACTTCATTCACTCCCACCACCACCCCCCTATCACCGCCCCCACTCCACTACCGATGTGTATAGGTTTTTAGGGTAAAGGATTTCAAATATTATATTATTAAAGTTCCATAAGCAATTATTACCACATACAAAATTTTTTCGTTGTGAGTGACTTGGATAGAAAATCTGGATGTGGAAGTAGTGTCCTTGGGCAGCGGTTTTTTAAGAAATATTTCATCTATTTTCATAATTCGTTACCTGTTCTTAGTTTGATAAAAAAATCCAGTTATCTGAATATGTTTATTCCTATAATTTTGAAAATTATAAACAGATTTAAAAAATGGTTTAAATGAAGATAATATCATTGTAAAATACATGTAAAAAACCTACATTTTGAAAAAAAAAATGTTCTACGAATCGATGCACTTAAACAATAAGCGATTAAACTTTCTAAATCTTTTTTTATTTTTAGCCGTTTGAATAAATATTTTATGCTAAAATTTGGCACGAAGGTTTAGTTCAATAAAGTGCACAGTTCCTCCAACTTTCGTTAAAATGGATGCATTATTACGTTATATTTCTTAAATTGTCAAAAAAGGCAATTTTTGGTGGTTTTTATTTTCTTACAAATTAACAAATTATCAGAAAGTTTTTTCATAGCCACTCGGTATTTTTATTTTTGCGATACGATTAGTAGGACCGAAGATAATAAGGAAAAGAGCAGAAAATTTCAGCGTTGAAAAATAAATTTTTAATTTTTTTTTACGCTGGACCGATTTAATTAAAAACTTCTCGGTGGCACTTATTATATCTACGACAAATTAAAATAATAAAATTGCTGCAGCCAGAGAATTCCTTATTCACCTATTTTGTTACTTAATTTGACTTCACTATATATGATTTAAAATGTTAACATATTTAAAAACTAAATTAAATAACTAAAAAATCAGAACGTGAAAAATTTATAATACTGTACATTACAGCAAATTGAGAAAGTATTAGTAACATATTTAAAATTACTAACTATAGCAGCCCATTGCAGTGTCTGAACCGACCAGATGTTGGTAGGTCGACACTTTCTATCAAATTCCCGCTAAATTTGTTTTAGGTAGGGTACCTGAAAATGGTCAGTGCCACTTGTTTACGGAATGTTAAAATCCACTATTAAAGCATTTAGAAATATTGTCATATGGATTAAATTTCGTTTTTTACTTCTCTCGCTAACCGAAGGGAAGTAGGGTATTGTAATCGTAAAAAAATTACCTTCCGAGATTTCTTCGGATTTTCGCGTTTCAGACTATTCAGATTACGAAAATTAAAGCCATTTAATTCCATCAGTCTGTCTGTCTGTCGGTCTGGTGTCTGTCTGTTGGCGCTATATCTACAGCTATAATATTATTATTATTATTATATCTACAAGAGCCAGAAGTATGTATCTATTTCTAACAATACATGTGTACACATAGCGACTATTGTAGTTTATAAGATATATATAGTGGGGAAAATATTACAAAACCATTTGACGCAGAAGAAAAATATTTGGTCGTTAGTTGACGCTACTGTCAAAGAAGAATAGTGGGCACCTGAAAAAATAATGAGGAAAAGAATGTGACGAAAGACAGTTATATTTTGCGTGTAGTTAACACAACTGTCAGGGGAAAAAATATGAAAAATGTACAGGGTGCTCACTCTAAGAAAATAATGAAAAAATGGATTGCGGACGATAATGTTTCTCATATAGTTAACACAACTGTCAAAAAAAAATATGAAAAAATATATAGGGTGGTCGCCCCGAAAATAATAATAAAAAATGAGACGAAGGACGATATTATTTCACATGCAGATATCACAACACAACTGCCAAGTAAGTAAAATATGAAAATATACAGAGTTGTCACCTAAAAAAATAATGAAAGAAGATGTGTGGCGGAGATTTCGCATGTAGGTAACATAACTGTCAAAGAAGAAAAATATGAAAAATTTACAGGGTGGCCACTTTAAAAAATAAGAAACGACACAGTGAAATGATATTTGAAGTGTAGTTGTCAGTCGCTATTGCCAGGAAAAAAATCTGATATAGTTTTTATAAGAAAAATATGCAGGGTCGTCATCCAACAGAAAAAATAATTCATAAATAAAGGATGTGAATCAAAGGGAGAAGAAAATTTTAGTCCGTTCCAATATGGTAAAAACATTGACCGAGAAGTGATTTTTTTTAAGGTTTAGTGTTTTTTCCTGCTCTCCAAAAGTCAAATTTCGACGCTCGTTTTTCGCGATTAACTCAAAAAAACCGCTGCCCAAGGAGTCACTACTTCCACATCCAGATTTTCTAACCAAGTCTCTCACAACGAAAAAATTTTGTATGTGGGAATAATTGTTTATGGAACTTTAATAATATAATATTTGAAATCGTCTACCCCAAAAACCCATAAAACGATATCCCACATCGGTAGTGGGATGGGGGTGGTGATAGGGGAATGATAATAGAGGTGGATGAAGTAAAAAATATTTTGAGATTTTTGGTTCTTGTACACACACTAAGTCACAAATTTGTTATCCTCTTTAATAATGGGGTGGGGGTGACTAATGCCAAAAAGTTTTTGAGACCTTAGCTTCTCTTACATATACTAAATACAAATTTTATGGACTCTTACCTGTTTGATTTACCTATTTATTCCCCATTTACCCCAATTTACCACCCAACCCTTCGACGGAAGAGGATAAAAATATAATTTATTTCCAGATCTCGTTAAAATACATACGTGTACCAAATTCTAAGTCAATATCTTAAACAGTTCCAGAGTAATCGTGCGCACAAAAAAAGTTACAGACGGTCACCGACAGACAGAAATTTTTTTCACTCAAACTTAAAATCTCGACGTTTCACGACATTCTAAGCCTATTTGAACAATAAAAATTTTCAATTTTTTTTTTGTCGTTACTATACTTATGTGGAAGTAGTTAAAGCTTGAGGAGAAGAACGTTGACCACAATGTTGAAAGATATTTTAATTCTCTACAATTTCTACAAGTTATATCTATTCTTTGTTCAAAAATTCCTTTACATGAAAATCGAATTTTGCGAAAATGTTTTCCTTTAAATTGCGTTCTAATAAAAAATTTCATTTAAAATTTTCTTTTTAGCTTTTTAAATGATTAATTAAATAGTATAGATGCCTACATTATTTTCCTTATAAATAATTTATAACCTAAAAAAATCCAACCTTATTGTAAAAAAACATTTTATCCATTTATAATTAAACAAAATATTAGAAATTTTTGTTGGAAAATAAAGTTTATTCAATTCCCTTCAACTGGGACCAACCGATTTCATTTACCCTAATTACAGCGTCTTCTGTCAACACCACCTATAGACAAGGCCGACGCACAAAATCGATGAGTCATCAACACAAGACTGCAGTTTTGGTTGCTTCATAACAATTTAAACAATTTATGTAGCAATATTAAATTTCTGCTATTTTTCTTATTATGGTCTTAGTCTTCATATCGCAAATAATAAAAAAACTAATTTTGAATAAAAATAGATATTAAAAATTGCCCTCTTTGTATAAATGGGGTGAAATTATGCCATTTATTGCTTTATTTTTCAAGTTATGTTTACTTACTTTTTCTTGATAAAATAATAAAGTTAAAAACATCGTGCGTCTATTCAAATAATTAAGAAAATAAAAATTGAAGATAATTGTATCATCTACAAACAATTTTTTTCGTAAAGTATGTATTTTTACGTAATTGAGAATTACTTTTTCTGCTCTAAAACATTCTTATAAACAATGACTTTCATGTTATTTTAAGTTTCCAACTGATCAGGTAATTTGTTGTAATACGCAGTATTATGTATTTCTCATATTCTAATGTTTTGGTTATTAATTTTAACGAATTATAAAATATTTTTTCCGCTCTACTTATACATTTTTTTCGTCATAATAATAGGACTATTAATTTTTTAGATAGATTTATGACTAAGTACTGCCTTGCTTCAAAGAGGTGTAGCTTTACCATTGCCAACAGTTCTTTTGACATTTACTGGACTATTTACGAAAACACCATGTGCTTTGTAAGCACGATAACTGAAGGACCAAGAGTCCGATGTCCGATAGTATTTAAATTTGGACAATAAGTTAAAATTAGCTAGAGGAAGAGCCACGTTGTTATTAAAAAAATTCCAATCTGCAAATACAACAGTTAAGACATCTTAAGCAAAAAATGCAAATGTAAACTGTTATAACTCTTGATAAGATTTGACAATAACAAAAATTCTGCAGAATTTAGCTAGAAGCTCTTTGCCAACCAAGCTGGCATCATCAGGAGACGATTAGAATTACAAATATAGCAATTATATCTAGAAAAATCAACTTATTTTCAACAAACTGCAGAATGTCATATAGAATATTTAACAGTTATATAAAAACTTCAGTAAACTGGCGAACAATATTTACATTCAGTTATTTATTTTTGCTTTCTATTGACTTTGACTTTTATCATGTGGGTAGTTCCAATAGAAAAAAGAACAATTACATTAATTCTTCAACGTTTGATCTAGCATTGTTCTATTTTCAAACTTCTCAAACAGGCTAGTTCACAAGTTCAAACCCGTGTTAATTCTTGATAAAGCTCATAAAAATATGAGTGAGGGTTCATTGAATTCGGAATGACACCTAGAAAAATGTGCAAAAGTTTCAAACCCGCACATAAACAATTGCAAAAGTTATAAACAAATTAAGATTGAAAAATTAACGAAATTCGTTTTTTGCAAATAACTCGAAAACTATTAATATTTAAGAAATTTAAAAAAAGGATTCTTAAAGAGGAAGAAATTTCCAGTAAAAAACTCCTGACACCCGGAACTCTATCTCTATTATTAATAATTTTAATTTAATGTTGAAAATGGGGCTCCAATGCTCTGAAACCGACCGTAGCAAGTAGAAACATTTTTTTATATTATTAAATATTAATTTAGAAATTAAAAACAAATATGGTATTATTTAGACACTTAAAGAAACAATATCTCGCTGGAAAAAAAATTTTTCGCCGATTTTTCATAAAATGAGCCTATTGTTAATTAATAAATTTTTTTAGAGTTTGCGTTTATATTTCAAGTCGGATAATTGTTAAACAAAAGCCACTAAAACTATACTTTATGAGATTATGACATTGCGATGATTTTAATCTATTAGTTATTAATTATTTAAGCTAACAAAAAACTAAAAAATGAAAAAGAGAGGTTGAAATTTTTTTTTATTAATTTTAATTATTATTACTGTTATTAAATTCAAAAATACTATAAGATTAAATAAACTTTAAATCTTTAGTGCTATTTGTTTAAACAAATTTTATAAACAAATAGATAAATTACGTATTTTTGAAAAACATTTTTTGCCATTTTATTTGTTATAAAATATTAGGTGATTTAAATTTTTTTTCAACTGTTTATAATCAATTTTTTCCTTTTTTCATTATTTAAACTTATTATAAAAAAAATGATTCTTAAAATTTATTATTTGCAATTCTCTACAAGAGAAAAAATATTTTTGTTGTTAATTTATTTGTTTATTTATTAATAAACAATTTGTTATTAACAATCGCTGAACGTGTTTATATTTTTTTTGATAGAAAAAAAAACAAAAACAACCTTATACATAAACATGTAAAAAAAAAATTAATATTTAAACTTTAACATTCTATAAAAAAAAATATCAAAAATTTTTATGTATACGGTTGTTATTTTTTTTCCATAAAAAAAATATAAATACATTCGGCGATTGTTAATAACAAATTGTTTATTAAATAAACAAATGAATTAACAATAAATAAAAATTTACCACCTTGGAGAGAATTGCAAATAATAAATTTTAAGAATAAATTTTTTTCTTAATAATTTGTTTAAATAATGAAAAAAAGAAATAATTGATTATAAACAGTTAAAAAATTGTTTTAGGAATTTTATTTAAATCATAATATTTTATAACAAAATGGCAAAAAAAAATTTTTCAAGCATACGTAAATTATCTATTTGTTCATAAAATTTGTTTAAACAAATAGCACTAAAAATTTAAAGTTTATGTAATTTTATAGTATTTTTGAGTATAAAAACAGTATTAATAATTAAAATTAATAAAAAAAAAATTTCAACCTCTCTTTTCCACTTTTTAGTTTTTTGTTGGTTTGAATAATTAATAACTAATAGACTATAACAATTAAAAACATCGCAATATCATAATCTCATAAAGTATAGTTGACATAAGGTGTCCACGAAGCGAAATAATAATAAATTTAGTGGCTTTTGTTTAACAATTATCCGACTTGAAATATAAACGCAAACTCTAAAAAAAATTGTTAATTCACAATAGGCTCATTTTATGAAAAACGGGGATCCAACGGGATATTGTTCCTTTAAGTATCTAAATAATACCATAATTTTAAAAATAAATTTTTGATTTAATATTTAATAACATAAAAAATTGTTTTTACTTACCAAGGTCGGTTTTAGAGCATCACAACGGCTTTGCGTTCACCGCGCGGAGCCCCATTTTCAACATCAAATTAAAATTATTAATAATAGAGATAGAGTTTCGGGAGTCAAGAGTTCTTTATTGGACATTTCTTCCTCTTTAAGAATCTTTTTTTTTTTAATTTCTTATATATTAATAGTATTCGAGTTATTTGCAAAAAACAAAACTCGTTATTTTTTCAATTTGAATTTGTTTATAACTTTTGCAATGGTTTATGTGCGGGTTTGAAACTTTTGCACATTTTTCTAGACGTCATTCTAAATCCAATGAGACCTCACTCATATTTTTAAGAGCTTTATCAAGAATTAACATGTGTTTGAACGTGTGAATTTGTCTAAAAGACAAGTACATAAAATAATTAATCTAATAATCATCATAAAATGAAAAATGTTTATAAACAAGCTAAAAACTACATTTTGATATGCTTTTTATCCCTGTTGGGATGATTCAGTACCTTTTGACATGTTTTATTTTTATTTTATTTTTTCTTTTTCTATTGACTGACTGACATTTTGAAATACAGAAAGGGCATCGTTCATATTGTTATTTAGTAAATGAAAATCGGTCAAATATTTATAGAGATAGAATTTTCCCCGGTATGATCTTCATTTTTTTTGGTTTGGATACCTATAGATAATTTCGTGTATTATCAAAATAGATACTTTTTCGAGAAGGGAGTGATTTCAGACTTACAATTTTATTTTCGGGCGGACTGCCACTCTGATATACCGGGCGTGAACATGCCATCTTTGTAAATAACTCGTTTATTTTTAATTTTTCGAAAAAACTCCATTTCAGATTTTTTGTCCAAAAAGATCCATGCCTTATACTGGTTATAGAGATTGATCGACGTAATACTTAATTTTCGATTTTTATTAGGAAACTGTTAGGTATTTGTAGAATTTATCAAAAAAAATCAAGTTTTTCAGGATTTGTAGATTCGCTTTTGTTTTGTCAAATTTCTCACAAACGTCACCTAATAGACTTAATCGAGCCTTCAATCGCCATTTTTGAAAATCAAAATCGGCCCTTCGGATCGGGAGTTATTAATTTCTTTGGAAAATCATACTCGGCCTTAGAAAAATACTTGCGGTCAACGGATTCGAGCCTCAAGCAATAGGCTTCATTTGTGGCTGTGTACCTTCGATCCCACCAAGTCTCATCGAAATCAATCAATATCCTGGACAGTTATCGTGCTTCCTATCCCGATTTCGAGAAAACCAGTTTTTTGCAAAAAAATTCAATTTCCATTTATTTTTCGACATAGTATCCGGTATACTTATCTGTAGACCGTTGCCAGCGGCACCATCTCTTTTTTGAAATATCTCGATCTGACTGCCCGTTACAGAGTTATTCAATTTTACCCGAAAAACTTGAAACGTCTATATCGGGTACTTCCAGTTTCCGAATGGAGCCGAGCTTCCAGCGTTTTTCTGAAGGCCTCCTATCAACCACCCAAGTTTCATCAAAATCCGAAAACGGATTAGGGGGGCTGAGCGTGACAGACCGACAGACCGACTGACCGACGGACTGAATTTTCTAAATTCGCTCTCGAGCCGATAGATACGACTTTCATTTCGATCCGACGTTTTTTTCGTGTTTCGATGGTCCACCGGAAAATGCAAAACGTATTTTCAAAAAAATGTAGTAACAAGCATAGGCAGGGTGTGGGCTTCAAGTAAGCGAGGAATATGCTACTTTGGGCTTTATTTTGAGGCTTCATGTTTGTATAAAAAACCTATTTTAGTCAAACGTCAATAATGGAATGAATACCTTGTATCTGTTACCTATTTTGCATTAAAATAAATACAAATTATATCCATAGAAATACTTTTAACATGCATGCATACCCTAAACATAATTATTTATATTAGGGCGGCCCCTTTGGTGCCATGCGGCCGTGACCTACAGCAATGCAATTACATTATTAGCACATCGACTATGCAATTATATTGTCGCACACAGTTATATCATTTAATTAAAGAATTAGAAGAGAAGTGGCAACTATGTATGGCTTCGTGTAATCTGAAACATGTATACATTTTATACAACGGGCTTCGTAATGTACCATAATTATAAAAGGCTTCGTATGACATGTCGTGTTGTTTTTAATCTGTATGTCCAAAAAAGTTCCCCCCTCTCATGTTGCTCGCGTTATTATTCCTACTTAAAACATTATTAACAGTTGTCACATTGTCCTGTAAATGGATTTTCTGTTGGACAATAAAGCTATTATTATTATTATTATTATTATTACACACTATTTAAATTACAAATAAGGCTGGGCTTCTGGTACCCTGTCGTGTGTGGTGGGCTTCGTTTCATGCGTACCGTACGTATATACATATATATATATATATATATATATATATATATATATATATATATATATATATATATATATATATATATATATATATATATAAAACTGAACGTTCAGGCACCAAATTCACATATATATGGACGGAGTGGCACCTATATATACGTTCTGGCACCAGATCGAGGTGCCAGAACGTTTTATCGCATATTTGAACGTCTAAACATCATAACATCCTTCCCACAAAATTTCAAGATGGAGCTACTTGGTCGATTTTTCTATAAAAACTGGATTTTGGTTCAACCGTATAATCTGCAGAGGGCGCGCCAACCACTGATGTCTAACCGTACTTAGTGGCACCATGCATTTGCGCTTGATGCCCGATATTTAAAATGACTTTCTGGCACCTCAGGGTTTCTACGGCTAGTGAATTTTAAATCATATTATAGATGGAAGAAAATCCGATACATTTTTCGGGTACCTAAGTAGTTTAAATTAAATCTAATTTGAAAGAAATTAAGAAAACATTCAATTACTTACGGAACTACATCTCGACGTCGTTCTAAGCATTTGATGTCCAGGACAGGAGATATAGTATAAAAAAAGTTACGTTTTCGTTACAACTTTGCAACTTTTTTTTTAAACAATAAAACTATCATTAAAATCGGAAAAACGGTTAAGAAATAAATTAACATGACAAATTTAGAATGATGCGATCATTTTGTCCGTGGGTATATTATATAAGACGTTACACAGAATATTAAAAATTGTAAAGAAATCACAGTACATTACATTTATGGTACATGCGACAATGCCCTCTAATCATCGTTTTCTTAATGCCTTTGTCGACAAAGTAACCGTAGTTTACATTATTTCTCGTTTTGAAATCTACAAACCCCTTTATCGTATTATAACTCTGTGAACTGCCTATTGAGGTCAGATTCCTGGGCAGGTAAAAAATATGTGATGACTTCTCTTAATTTATATCTAATATTAGCTGATTTATTTACTTATTGTTTTTAATATAATTAAAAATCTTTAGCTGTACTTTCTTCATATTCTATACAGGGTGTCAGAAAATATCGATAACAAACTTCTGGTACAAATTATATCCGAAAAAATTTGAAAAAAAGTGCCGCAATGCCCGCAAATGCTTCCTAATTGAGCTACAGCACTAATTAAAAATATTAAAAAAGGTCATCTTTCATTTTAATCGAAAAACTAACCGCTTGTGAGAAAAATCGTGTAAATGAGAAAACACGATGTGCTTCAAGTTTTCACGTAACAATTAAGTCAAGTAGAGTAACAATAAGCTCATTGTTAATTAATTTTCATTGCCATTATTTAATTTAAAAAAAATGAAAATAGCAGAATACCAGTTTTTGGCTTCAATCTTCAAAGGGCTCTGAGTCCATAAGGAAGCATTAGCTGACATATTTATATAAATTTTCTTTCATATTTTTGCATGTAGAATCGGCACCAGACCGGTATTACCGGACACCCTGTATAGCCGAACAACGAGACCACTGAATTCGACACATGCTATGTATCTTTACAATTAATTATTTTTTATTTATTTGCTTTTATCATGATTAGAGAATATTATTTAGGTATTATGCAAATCACAACTTACACACTTTTTATTTATTATAAAATACCTACTTTCTGTATATTGTTGCCCTAATCTGGGCACGCTAATATACTAGTCAGGTAAATACTTTAAAACACTCATTATTGGAGAATCAATCAAAACAACTACTCTTCTAGCTAATACTGACGAAGTATTGAATTACATGATAGGATAAAAAAGTGTGAATGATTAAATTTGAATAAATGATTTAATTATTTTCAATATATATATTTTTTTCTTTAAAATGCTAAGAATCCTATCATGTAATTCAATACTTCGTCAGTATTAGCTAGAAGAGTAGTTGTTTTGATTGATTCTCCAATAATGAGTGTTTTAAAGTATTTACCTGACTAGTATATTAGCGTGCCCAGATTAGGGCAACAATATACAGAAAGTAGGTATTTTATAATAAATAAAAAGTGTGTAAGTTGTGATTTGCATAATACCTAAATAATATTCTCTAATGCTATGTATCTCTCAAACACACAAAAACAGACAGTTAACTCTTATTAACCAGAGCTGGGTAATTCCTGGTGAAAAAGTAATTAGCAATTACAATTCCTTTTTTTTTCGTGTAATTGTAATTGTAATTAAGTATTTTTTTTTATTACAGTAATTTGGAATTGTAAATGTAGGAAAATTGTTAAAGGAATTGTAATTTGTAATTATATTATTTGAACTATCTAATTACAATTACTTTTTCCAATTACAATTACTTTTTCCAATTACAATTACTTTCTCCAATTACAATTACTTTTTCCAATTACAATTACTTTAAGAAAATGCGTATGTGATTTAACAAACAAGAATACATTAAAGCAGAATTTTACAGTTGCATAGTTTAAAATGAATCTGAAAAGTTCAAAAAAAGTTACTGACTAAAAACGAGTTTTCGCCGTGGTCCGCTGCACATTTGTTTTTTTTTAAGTACACAAACTTTTGTATTTTTGTCCAATAAACTTTTAAAAACTAAATGTGTTTACTGTTTATTATTATCATTCTTATTATTATTAGGCATTGTTATTATAGTGGAGTCGATTTAGTCAATAAAATAGCGAGGTTGGGACATTTTTAAGATGGATGCAGACCCGGCGGAAATTGTTTGTCATGGCGAGTATAACAAAACCCTAAAATCTTGATTTCCAAATAGGGGCGGAACCGTGTTTTATTGGCCGAAAAGGGGTTTTTTGGACATTTTATTGGTCAAATTTGCAGTTTTAATTTTTTTTGACCACTTAAACAATTAGTTAAGGAACTAAAATAGTATCCTTTTATTCTTAATATTAAAGGAACCTCCAGTTTAAATTCGGTGAAGATCAGACTACCCCCCCTCCTGATAATATATATAAAAAATTGAAAAAATTAAATTTTGGCTATCTTGATCAGATCTCAACCGATTTGGCTGAAATTTGGAATGGTAGTAGTCTTTATCACACAAAAATTATTTAGCCAAAAATATTAAATAGTTTGGCTGAAATTGCAGTTTCAGTCAAATTTTCTGAAATGTTCAAATTGAAATATCTCCGGACCTAAAAGACGGATCGAATGGAAAACGGTAGGTTATTTTATGTACTTTTACATGACATAAGTCAAGAATCACTTTTTTTTACATTCGGTCGTTTTTTAGTCATTTGCACTATATATATAATATATGTGTACTCAGTGACTATGTGTGCGCGCACTGGTATGTATAAAGCAGAAAACAATTGTATTTATTGTTTATAAAACTTTAAAAAATATATACAGTGTGTCCCACTTTGTATTAAACCACCCCTATAACTTGGCTATTTGTGTTTGGATTTGTATATATTTTTTATAGCACATAATACCCATAATGAACTACCTTTGGAAGGTAGAACTGTTACTCAATCTCTATATCAAAGCCAACTGTGATGTTTTTAAAATGGGAATTTTGCAAAAGTAACATTAGCGATTGAGATAGAGGAAAAATGTATTTGGAAAAGTCGTTCAGAAAAATTAAGTAAGTTCAAATATGAATTTTCATTTAAAAATATTGATTTTTTTTTTTTGAAAAATATTGCAATTTGATTTTCTCATTTTTTTTCGTATATAATGATATATATTAATATCAGGAGGGGGGATGGTCAGATATCTTCCCCTTTAATCTTGAGAATAAAAGGATACCATTTTCTTTTCTTAACTAGTTGTTTAAGTGATAAGAAAAAATTAAAACATCAAATTTGACCCTTATAAATGTCCAAAATACCCCTTTTCGGCGAAAAAAGCATTTTTTGGAAATTCAAATTCAGGGTTTTATTAAACTCGTCATGACAAACAATTTCCGCAGGGTCTGCATCCATCTTAACAATTTTTCCAATCCTTTCCTAAACCGACTCCACTATTAAGCTGCCTTTTCTATATATTTATTTAATTTTTCCTGGCTACTCTTAAGGTCAAAACATTCTAATAACGATTCTAATAAATATTAAAACGCAATATTACACAACACTTTTAATTAAAATTTTTAACTTACCTTTTTGTCTGTTTGGTCACTAGAATTTACTTTATCATAAAAGTAATTAGAAAAGTAATTGCTAATTCCTTTTTTAAAGACATGTACTTTGTAATTGTAATTAATTCCTTTTTTAAAAAAGTAATTTGTAATTGTAATTAGTTCCTTTTTTAAAAAAGTAATTTGTAATTGTAATTATTTTTAAATTACAAGTAATTACCCAGCTCTGTTATTAACACACACACACACACACACACACACCATTACACGTTCGTCAACATTTATGGCAACCGTGCATAGTCCTCAATTGTGGCACTTCATGAAATATTTGCCATATTTATGGCCGCTTGTGTAAGGAGCGTGTAAATCTAGGAATTATTTTTTTACACTCCATACATCTCAATTTATAACGGTAAATTATTTTTGGCAACGGTCGCCACTGTTGGGTAAGTGTAAATAAGTTGCCTTAAATATGTAGATATCGGAATATGTGTAAGCAGGAAGCCATTATTATAGCTTAGCAAAGAGTGTGTAAATTACGCTGTTGCCAAATGAAGTAGGTTACCATAATTATTAGTACAGTCTTATTGTGTGTCAATATTAAAATAAAACCGCTGATTTTGATCCATTTTCAATTTTAATTTCTGATTGTTTGGAATTCTGTTAAAAATCAGTAAACTCGGAGATATATTATTGGATTTGAATTGTAATTTTATTGTGAAATAATCACCCTCCGAGATTTTCCGGATTTTCACGTTTCAGAGTATATAGATTCCGAAAATTAAAGCCATTTAATTCCATAAGTATGTCTGTCTGTCGGTCTGGTATCTGTCTGTCTGTTGGCGCTATATCTATAAAACCATTTGACGGAGAATAATAATATTTGGTAGGTAGTTGACGCTACTGCCAATGAAGAACTGTAATACAGTTATGTTCAAAAATATACAGGGTAGACCCCATGATAAATATAATTAATGAAAGAAATGTGACGGAAAACATTAATATTTGGTATGTAGCTAACATAACTCTCAAGAAGAAAATTATGAAAAATATACATGGTGGTCACTCTAAAAAATAAATAATGCGATGGGGGAAAATGATACAAGTCTTAGGAAAAATACCATAGTGTGAAAAACAGGGTCGTCATCCAACAGAAAAAATAATTAATGACTAAATGATGCAAACTGTGCATTTTTTAATGAGACTGAGCCAGAGAGGGGAGTTTTGGGTAAATACCTTTACCGATTTCTTTTGTTTGCTCTTAGCACCGTAAATGAACAATGCGATTTCAACAGGTTGAAAGCTCTTAAAATTTTCTAAGTAATTTTGCATTATTAATTGATCTCTTAGAATAGAGGATATTCTAAGTAAGGAAGAACCTCCTCAATTTTCAAGATTTTTTTTTTTTCAGTAAAAATTTTGCATTAAAAGATTTTTTTAAGCAGTATACAATACACACTGATAAAAATACCAGTAATATTACCGAGTAATTGAGCACTTTACTCAGGAAATTTCCCATGATATGACTAGAAAAATACATTTTTTTTCTGAATAATATCGGTGTTAAGTAATGTTCAGGTGTAGCTTTAACATATCGTTGTACATTTACAGTAAAACTATAATTTTACTTTGAAATTTTAATGCTTTGTGTACTTTTCTTTCGGCAAGTGGGCAAATTTATTTTACACCAGAAAATTACAACAACAATATATTTTCGGTTAATCAAAAATATAATTATAAGGAAAGAAATGTGACGGAAGACAGTAATATTTAGCATGCAGTTAACACAACTGTCAAGGAAGAAAAATATATACAAAGTGGTCACTTCAAAAAAATTAATGAAAAAAATGCGATGGAAGACGATAATATTTCGTATGTAGTTAACACAGCTGCCAAGTAAGAATTTTTCTTAAAATGTACAGGGTGGTCACCTAGAAAAATAAAGGGAAAATATGACGAAGAATGATAATATTTCGAATATAGATAACATAACTGTCAAACAAAAGTATTTAAGAAAAAGTTGAAAAATGTGACGGGGCAATAATATTGCCGCATGCAGTTAACAGAACTGCCAAGGAAGAAAATGTTTGAAAATATACAGAGTGGTCACCCTAAAAAAATAAAGAAAAAATTTGACGGAGGATGATAATATTTCGAATATAGATAATACAACTGTCAACGAAAAGTACTTAAAACATGTATAGAGGGCAGTCACCCTCCAAAAAAAGAGGAAAAATGTAACGAAGCAATAGTATTTCGCATGTAGTTAATACAACAACTGTCAAAGAAAAAAATATGAGGGAATTAAACAGGGTGGTTACCCTGAAATATTTAATAAAATAAATGTGACGAAGAACGATAATATTTTGCATGTAGTTACCACAACTATCAAGGAAAAAAACTATGTGTCACCATAAAAAATTAATGAAAAAATGAGACAGATGATAATAATATTTCGCATGCAGAAGGGCAATATATACCGCAGGTAGTTAACATAACTGCCAAAGACGGAAAATATGAAAAAATATACAACCTAAAAAAAATAAAAAAAAAATTGACGGACGGCGATATTTCGCATGCAGTTAGTACAGCTGCCAGGGAAGGAAAATATGATAAATATACAGGATTGTTACTATAAAAAATAATTAGAGTGGAAATAATATTTGGCCTGAATTGACGCAATTACCGAGAATTAAACCTGAAATACTTTTAGTGAAAAGTATACAGGGTGGTTATTATAAAAATAAATAATTAAGAAATGGCAGAAGGAAATGATATTTGGAGTATAGTTGTCACTTATCAGGAAGAAATACTGATATTCTTTTAGTTAAAAAAATATGCAGGGATTCTACAGAAAAGATAATGAATAAATGAAAGATGCTAAATAGAGGGGGAAGTATTGCGTAAAGACCAGTAAATTTGGGACAATGACATTTCAACGAGTTAAAAGTTCTTGAAATTTTCTAAGTAGTGTTTTATAATTTTTTAATTTTTTAAAATGGTGTTCTAAATAAGAAAGGACCTTTTTCTTTCAAGATTTTTTTCACAGTCAAAGTATAAAATTCCTTTAAATTTGATGCTTTCAAGTACATTTTTTTCCTATCTTTAAGTATACGTATAATTTTAAAAATGGTAAAATTTTTAAAATGGGTTTTAGTAATATATTTTCCATTTTACGGTTGCACGCGATCTTTCCTACCTATAAATTAATTATAATTTGGCCATGTAGAGCTTTATCTTAAGATATATTACCTTGTTAGTAGAGATAATTTTTCTACATATTTTTCTCTCATAGTGCAAAGTTATATATGTCATAAACTCGAGAAAAATATCTAGTAGGTTAAATTATTAATATGTAGAAAAAATCGCCCAATCCTAATTTGAATATATTGTTTAAAGGCTATTACACAGTTTTTCTTTATGTTTTTAAGGGTGTCCAGAGTCTACCCTGTATATTTTTCACTAAAAGCATATCATGTTTCCTCCTCGGCACTAGTGACAACTACTTACCAAATACTCTTCCCATCAAGTAGTTTTGTAAATGTAGAGCCAGCAGACAATCACGCCAGACCGATAGGCAGACAGACAGGCTGACGGCATTAAAAGCATTAAAAGATTTTAATTTTCGTAATCTGCATGAAATGTGAATATCCGAGGAAATCTCGGAAATTGTTTTTTCATTATCACAACAATTTTCTTCGGTAAGGGAGGGAAGTAAAAGACTGAAATATGGAAAATTATAAAAAAGCCGCAAATATCGAAAATAAAACAAAACACACATTTACTGCTTGAAATGAATAACGAGAAATAATATATTATGACAGAGGAAATGAATAAAAACAATGATTTGCAGGAAAACATAGCAAATGTACCACATTTATTATTTCTTGATCCGACCAATGATCATATATATGTTATACACAATTTCAATATTTTTGCGTTTTCCTGTTTTAAATTTTAATCGTTTCTAAAATTCGTTAATGCCATTTAAAAAAATACGGTAAAACACGTAAAATTTGAAAAACAATACTATACTATAACAAATAGTGAAGATAATATGTACTAATAAGTTATGTACTGATATGTTTTCTGAAGGTCTCTGCTATTCTACAAGTTCTAACATTTTTATATTCAGGAGCTCATCTTACACTTTCTAACATCACTTCTGGCAACCTCAATGTACAACAAAGGAATATCTTAACTATCAACTATATTAAGAGCATAATGAAATGGCAACAATGCACATTCCTTAAAGAGGGCACCACTGTCTTACCATGCCCCCGTTTCCACAAATGGGTGAGGGTAAAAAACTTACTTTAGCCATCATTGTGGAAACTTACACAGATTATTACAAATTGTTAAATTTGAAGAAAATAAATAAGAAAACAACACCAATTAAATTCCCATTGGTTAATAAAATGAATAACAGAAGATCTGTGGCAATTATGAAATACATGTAGCTATAAACTAAGGAACCACAACAACAGAAAATTATGGCAACGAGGGTAAGTTGCCATAATTCCGGCAGCTGCCATAACAGTGGTTTAAGTATACACAAGTTACCATAAATATAGGGAAACATACACACACACACACACACACACACACACACACCACATTACATATTTTTGAGGTCGTGCTTTGATTGGGAATTGGCAAATTTTCGCATTTTTTATGTTGAAACTCCTCTATATCTTTCATTCATAATAGTAAAAACTTGATATTTTAGTATTACTATTTAATATTATTTTAGGATTACCTTTCTTTTTCCCATGGTGTATGCAAAAAGTATATTTGTCTTGAAAATATGACTGAATAATAAATTAATATTAATGTAAGCGATCACTTTGTGTAGTTTACAGCGAAAAATGTGATCGAATTAACTTTTTTATTTTTCAAAATAACTGCATACTGTAACCGAGTATCTATAATGGAATGAGTAAATATTTTATTTGTAGTGTTTTTATATATACTGTATATAAAATTCGTGTTTTTTCGCAGTTTTTAAACATCTCTAGTTATATAGAATAATAAACTAAAATAAATAAAAACTAGAATGTCCGTTATGAAATTGCGAAGAAAACTCGATGAGCCCGAACTTTTTGTCAATATGTTAAGTTGCAAAAAATTTAAACAAGATAATTCTTTAACAATTGATTATAACTTACGTAATAATGCATATATTTTTACTCTCTCCTACTCCAATATATTTCTAACCTAAATAAATCATCCTGTCAAAATTTAAGTCCAAAAAATAACACCGGCACACACAAAAAAAGTCGAGTGCGAGAAGGCAGGCCCTATCTAATATGTATTCCCATGAATTTTAACCTGCTGAACACGAATTCGATGTCCGTTTTGCCCGATTGGCTCTTGTATTTTCCTAACCTCAAAAAAACCTTAAAAATGCCCGAAAAACCTCAAACAAGTAAATAAAAGGCTTAAATGAGCTGACCACCATTTCCGTGCATATTATGGGGCACTGAGAGCGAATCTGAGGTCAGAGTTGGCCGATCAGTTAGAAATTTTAACATAATCTCAAAAAAACACCTAAAAAATGGCCGAAAAATTCCAAACAAGTAAATAAAAAGCTTACATGAACTGATCACTATATCTATACGTAATTTGGGGCACTGAAACCGAATCGGTCAGAATTTATGCGCGACGATCGAATATCTTGTAAAATCCTTATTTAGGATGAAAACGTATCCAAAAATGACTGAATCATAGCCCGAAATTGACTTTGCTCTACATAATATCTGAACATATAATTTCCGACGTATTTGCAACGTGCTGAACACAATACAGAAGTCAGAATTAAAGCGCAATCTGCAAACTTCATAGAGAAATATCACTTCAGCATAAACTCTCATCAACCCTAGTGAGCGGAGATGGGTAACTTTTAAATTTTCAAGCATTCTAAGGAAAATATTACTGAACAATGAAATTTTTCAAAGTTTGCTCTATTGAGAGAGGAATATCGTTTGGACTTAACATTTACCTACACCCTCCCTTGATGATTTTTTACTTTTTTT
Organism: Rutpela maculata; assembly: GCA_936432065.2. Lineage (NCBI taxonomy): Eukaryota > Metazoa > Arthropoda > Insecta > Coleoptera > Cerambycidae > Rutpela > Rutpela maculata. The sequence continues at coordinate 82,947,482 of OW386290.2, forward strand.
TTCTTAGAGCTGTTCTAAACATATGTATAGTTTTCTTTATTCTGTTTGTTTGTCATATGCCATTTGTTTCTTTTTCTATTCTTGCGACTAGGACACCTCCACGTGGTGACGGCGGGCAAAGATTTATTTCGACTAAGTTCCTAGGTAAAAAAATGCCTTCATGGCAGAAGTAGAGACACAGTTTACGATGCAGGGGAGGGAAACCCCAGTATCGGCGGCAGGTCAGGTTGAGAAAGCGGGACTGTGGGCGTCATCATGCAACCGCAGCTCTAGTGAAGTAAGAAACTTGCCTTCCTATGAGTATAGGGCTACAAAAAATTTTGCACAACTGTGTAAATAATGTGAATTCCTTCTGTTTTGTTTGTAGTAAAATCGAGGGTCCGAAAAATCGAAAAAAAATCAGCGATAAAATAAAAAATATTTATCTAAAATCTATATATGATAGGTTTAAGTATATTCATCAAGTGTTCTTTTCCTTGTGTAAAATATTTTCCAAAGTCTTTTTCTCTTTTTCTGTATGAGCTAGAACGAACATCACTTGATACTAAATTGTCTTTTTTCATAATCGCCGCAAGATATTCTTCCCTACCATTAGATAGACCAAGATTTCTAACAACATTATTAAGTTTATCATTTCACCAAATATTGGGAGTTTTAATTCTTATCGAACACTCATATTCACTGTCATCTTCTTGACTTTCGGAACAATCAGTTTCAATTAACCCTTTTTAGCATTAATTCCGGAAACATTTGTATTGCTAAAAAATAACACTCTTCACGGATTCCAGGCTCCTTCGATATCATTGGATTTTTATATTTTACTTTTTAACGTTCTTTTCATTTGTCCAACATCTTATAACATATGATGCAAGGTATCATGGAAAACCTTTATCCACTATTTCCATACTATAACATTTTAGATAAATATTTTTTATTTTATCGTATACTAAAAATAAGGCAAGAATTTTACACAAAGAACTTTAAACCGAGAACTCTAGATGTAACATATTCTGAGACAGGAACTTTACACAAAGAACTCTGAACCAAGAACTCTAAATCTTAATAGTTCTTGCCTTATGAACTTAACAGTCTTGTCCTAATTTATAATAGGTTTAAGTTTTTGGTTTAAAGTTCTTGTCTCAGGTTATGTTGGGTTAACAATTCTTAGTTTAAAGTTCTTGGTTTAAAGCTCTTAGCTCTTGCCTTAGGTTATGTTAGTTTTAAAGTTCTTGGTTTAAGCTTTTAATTTATTTGTTTTGGATTTTTAGGCATTTTTTGAGGTTATGTTAAAATTCCCAAGTGATCTGCTAATTCCGACCTCATATTCAGTTTCAGCGCCCCAAATTACGTATAGATATAGTGATCAGCTCATTTAAGCTTTTTATTTACTCGTTTTGGGCATTTTTAAGGTGTTTTTTGAGGTCAGCAAAAATGCAAGAGCCAATCGGGCAAAACGGACATCAGATTCGTATTCAGCGGGTCAAAATGCATGGGAATACATAGGCCTTCTCGCATTCGACTTTTTTTGTGTGTGCCTGTGTAATGAACAAAAGAATAATAAAGTAGTAAATTAAATCGTCAATTGTTCAAGTAGTCCATGTAAAACGCGGGGTTTGACTCTCGGAATGCCCCCATCATCGGGACTACTTTTATTTCATGTTTTTTGGGTCTTTGATCACGAAAATCAGTGCCGCGGCTCTAAAAATAGTGCATTACCCCTAAAAATGCCAAAAACCACCCCTTTTGGGAATAATACTGTAAAATAATGTTATGAATGTGCTAACTGTAATGACATTTTGCCAGTTCAGTAAGTTCATCTAAAGTAAGGATAAATTTTATGCTGAGGGCTAACCAGAGGGGGTGAAAATACCCCTAAATTGACGTAAAATGGAAAAATGATTGAATTTTTTTTATTCACTTTTTTATTTAAATTTAGATAAATGGGGATTGTATAATGAAGAAAATTTTTTTTCAACCCTTCAGGGGTGAAAACTGGAAAAATGATTGAATTCTTTTTATTCACTTTTTGATTTAAATTTAGGTGAATGGGGGGATTGTATAATGAAGAAAATTTTTTCCAACCCATCAGGGGTGAAAACTACCCCTGTATCGCCTTTAAATTGAACTAACGCTTAGACATTAAGTAGATATGTATACTTTTCAGTTTGCTTGTAATTTCTGATAAACTTCCGTCGAAAAAAATATCACAAAACTTTTTCACCCCTAAGCGTTAGTTCAATTTAAAGGCGATACAGGGGTAGTTTTCACCCCTAACGTGTTGGAAAAAAATTTTCTTCATTATAAAATCCCCATTCATCTAAATTTAAATCAAAAAGTGAATAAAAAAAAAATTCAATCATTTTTCTATTTTACGTCAATTTAGGGGAAGTTTCACCCCCTCTATAAAATTTGTCCTTAATTTAGATGAACATACTGAACTGGCAAAATATCATTACAATTAGCACATTCATAACATTATTTTACAGTATTATTCCCAAAAGGGGTGGTTTTTGACATTTTTAGAGGTGACGCACTATTTTTAGAGCCGCGGGACCCCGATTTTCGTGATCAGCGACCCAAAAAACGTGGGGTAAAAGTAGTCCCGATGAGGGGGACATTCCGAGCGTCAAACTCCGCGTTTTACATAGACTAAAGTGGACGAGTCGTAGAAAAACAACATATATTTCTTTCAGAATGTAGATTTTTTTCATGTAATTTTCAGTGGTATTGAAAAAACTGTATTTTAAACAAATGCATATTTTCGCGCAAACAAAATCTTTTATCTCTGTTCCCAATGGGCATAGAAAAAAAAACAGATTTTTTAAATTGTTTCTTTTTTCTATATTTTTGATGCATAATAATAAATTTAATTTTCGAATAGAGTTTTGATTTGTTCAAAAAAGATAATTTAAAGAAAAGCAAGAAATGACTTTAAATATTTCAAAAAACAATGTAGGTTATTAAACCTAATAAAAAGTACATGAAAAAACCTTTATTGTAAAAAAAAAGATGTACGACTTGATGCATTTACAATCGACTATTCTATTTTCGACAGCTATTTTTTTTAGGCGTTCGCCTTAATATTATGCCATGATGATTTGCTCAACTAGAATCGTTATTTCCTAAAATTTGAAATGTATGTATTATTACTTAAGTCACCGTCAATTGTTTAAAGGCTATCGATTTTAATTGTCTTAATTTTTTCGACAAATCGACGAGAAGGGTTCGGCACATCTGGTTTTCATCGCAATTTCATAATAAACACTCTCGTTTGTTGTTTATTGTGATATGACCTATACAACCAGAGGTAGCTAAGAAAAAAGACGAAATACTCTACTTTAAACATTGTTTTGTTTACTCAAATACCGTCCGGAACTTAGATTGAATCAAAAACTTTTTGTTGCACCAAATAAAATCCATAGGTTTTTATGTAGATAAAAGGCGCCTAAATAAAATTAGGTTGTATGGCATCGTTATCGACCTTAATTTAACCTTTTATTACACTGTAATAATTAACTAAGTTTTTAAAGTTATTTGAATGTATTTTAATTTGTATGCATAATTTCACATTCGTATAATAGTCTCTTTTTTGTATTGTTTTGAGGAAATGCTTGCCCTGCATGACTGATATGCTCTAATTTCTTACAAATGTTCGAAATTTGAAATAAAAATTTTCAGTCTAACTACAGTCATCATGTTTAATATGTATTAGCATTCGGTAGCACACGAATGCAACTTTCATTATTAAAAACACCTCAATAGCATTTTGAAGTTAAATTGATAGATCCTTCAATCTACGTAAAAGTACTTTCGAACCTTATAGACACACTATATTATATAGTTTTGATATCCTATATATCTTGATATTTTTGTATAGTAATATTTTGCTCTACAATTATAATAAACACAATTTATGTAAAACCTGATCATTTGTACGCCTCTGTCTATCGCCCTGTATGGCGGATATGGCCCAATTTCAACAGGGAGTATTTTACCACACTATTTTACATACGCGCCAAAGAAATAATTATTTTAAGTCTAATAGAAGTTATCGTGTTTACAAGAAACGATCTACACACACATACATTCGATATGAAACGGATTTCTGTACGATTTTTTTTTCTACTATGATTATTATAATTTTTTTTTGGTTAAAATATACCTATCTGATTAAATCAAATAGGTATAATAATAAAGTAATGTGAATAGGTATTTAATAGCAAAATTCATTTCATAAATGAGTTCATAAGATGAGAATTTTAGGGCCAATAAAGCCATAAATTCATTTTCTACGCCATGCTTTAAGCTGTTCAATTGTCAACAGAAAAGGTTAGCAAAGATAATATTTTACAATTACAACAGTATCCAAGTAGAGGGATGCTCTTAAAAATAAAGTTAACCATGAACATGTGTTGCTAGTAAAATCTACCAGAAATTCAAATATTTCTCTCTCGATCCTAGTAATTGCATCTCAAAAATAAAAATACCAAATTGTTCCCAATAAAATTTGAAATAAATAAAACTTCTAAATAAACTTTCTAATAATTTGTTAATTTACAAAAAATATATATTTTTTAAAATTTACTTTTTTGAATAATATAAAGAATATGATGTAATAATAATACACAAATCATTAATAGGAGAATTCCCTTTTATCGAGCTAAACATTGATGTCTAATTTTAATGCAAAATATTTATTTAAACAGCTGAAAATAAAAAAGACTTCGAAATTTCAGTTGATTAATGTTTAAATGCACCGACTCATAGAAGCGCATTTTTTTAAATATAAGTTGTTTTAATGTATTTTGCAGCACAATTAAGAACATGTTTTTTTTTAATTTAAACATTTTTTTTGGAATTTGCTTATAATTTTCACAGTTGTAATTATAAACAAATTTTAATAAGTCTGGATTTTTATGAAATCAAAAACAGTCAAGAATTATGAATGTAGATGAATAAAGCAACATCTGAAAATTTGGGATTGATTTACTTGAATTTGGGCCCGAGATACGTTAATTTTTGTGTTTTGGTGTCTTATAAATAAAAAAATTCATATTTCTTCTTCTCTAAAGTTAGTCCTCAATGTTTTGGTCTCACTTTCTAAAATTCTAAACTAATTCCAAAAAAATCGTTTAAATGAAGATGAAAAGAATTTTTCTTATTACCATCATCAAATATTTGTAAAATTGTATATATAAAAAAAATAATTGCCTTCTTACGAGTCTACGCACTTAAATAATAAATGACTGATATTTCAAAATCTTTTTAGATCTTTAGTCGTTTAAATAAATATTTTGCGCTATTTGGTAAGAAGGTGTAGTTCACCTGCAAATTTTTTTATTTCTTTTATAACTACAATTCACATTTTTTAAAATGTCTCCCCGTAAATTTTAGCAGTTTTGGATAAGGAACAGAAAAATAAAATATTTCTAAGAAACCGATTAGATACCTTTCGATTTATACACAATATTTAAAATACTAGCATCCCAAAATCAATCTTGGTTTCGATACCTTAAAAAAATGGTCAAGCTTCTCAAGTAAATCTGGAATTAAAAAGTATGTAATGTTTGGTTGATCCATTTAAAAACCGAAAAAGTCGTACTAGATATATCTTTCCTCTGCATTTTCAGTAGTCATTAAATAAAATCAAGCTAGAAAAAAATAAAAAATACAGACGGATAGATCACATATTTATGAACATGTCCTAACAAAATTTATCGTTAAAGCCACGGTTTTCCCGGAAAAAATAGTCAAGTGTAACGTTATAACTCGGAGCGATATCCATGCGTGAGTTATAGATGTCAGTACCCCTTGACTTCCAGCTGAGATCAGCATCCCAACGTCACAGCAAGAGATAAGCTAAAGTTACTTATTCTCTCGGAAGATGTTAATTCAGGCTTTTTGTCACTTTACCTTGTATTGTACACATCGTCATAATAAATTGCTACTTTTTGTATTTTTGTTCTTTGCTTGTGAAAATTTCTAATTGTTTTTAAAAAACAGTTTTCCGGACGGGAAAACATTAGTGGCGCAGTCGTGTGGAGTTACGGAAAAGTCCTTTTGTGATACTTTTTTCGTTTTCAAACGTTAACGTAAAGAATCCAGCCCCAACCAGGACCAGCATCGAGCAAGGCCCAGGGATTAAAATTCTCCAAGTGAAGACAAGTGCAACGGTTGAAGAATGCATCGAGCATCGCTGATACTGTAAGTAGCAATCATTGTTTATTCCTCCCCTTTGCCTAAAGTCAATCACGATACTTAAAGCAAAATAGGGTAAACCGAGTAGTTAGTAGCATCAAAGTAAAAAAAAATAAAATAAATTTTGAATAAAATTAAACTATTTTTTTACAATAAATAATTATTAATTCCTTTTTACAATAAAGTGTTTTCTATTAGTATTAATTTCCCGAATTAGAATTAATATTTTGTTATATCATTCATATAAAATTATTATCGCAATTACCTAGAACGAGTTAGTTAAGATTAATTTCCGCGAATTATGCAAAAGTGATTATATTACATTTATCATTCCGTCGTTGAATTTATCTTGTATTCCAACAAGCACGTTTCTAAGCCTTCTAAAACTTTACAGTTTTATACACATAAATTAAATAATATCATATACTGAGTGTTTATTTTTGTTTGACCTTACTTTTATTATTTCTCGCAAACCTTTATGAACGTATTTATAAATTTTATTTTATTATAAAATTACTATTATATTGCCTATATTAGTGTAGTTCTAATTAAAGTATTTTTGCTTCTAATTTATCTGAAATGGCACCGCCAGTTTTTGACGTAAAAACTCTATGCATTTTGCCTCCTTTCGACGGCAATCCTAATGAATTGTACGATTTTATTAAAGTTTCGGTAACACTATTAAATCATTATTTTGACCCAAGACCAGAAAATATCGGTTGTATACAAAATGTTTTAATTTTACAAGGAATTATCAGTAAATTAAGAGGTCGTGCAAAAGAGGTCGTTTCAATTTATGGTTGCAATGACTTTGATAAAATAAAAAAGACGCTTATTCAAAATTTCGGAGACCAACGTGACGAAAATTCATTAACTAGAGACCTTGTAAATTTAAAGCAGTTACCAAACGACACTCCTATGCAATTTTATGAGAGGGTAATGGGACTATTAAATACAATTAATAATTACGTCGATCTTCATAACAGTAATGATGTAATAACAACAAGTAAAAGGGACTTTTTTAAACAACAAGCCCTAACAACATTTCTAGCCGGACTTCGCGAACCTATCGGATCAGTAATACGCGCTATGAGACCAAAAGATTTAGCAAAAGCAATACAATTTATTCAAGAAGAACTTAATATTAGGTATCTACAGAGAAGTCATCTTAGCACACAAAATGTACCATCCGGAAGACCTATTTCAGAAATTCCGAGACCACAACCACAGCACAACTTCACGCCAAGATTTCACCAACAGAACTTTGCACAACAACCCCGTGTCAATTACTTCCAAAATCAAAATCAATCAAGATTCCCTCAAGGACCCATACATGTCAGACCCCGCATGAATTTCCAACAACCACGATTTCCAACAAATCAACAAGTATTTGGAAAACCGATGAATGTATGGAAACCAAACCCTAACACATCTCAACAACTACCACGGCCCACACCGATGAGCACAACATCAAGGCTAACTTTGCCTAGAACATTCACTCAACAAAATCCTGTCCGAAATCAACAACCACAAGGACAAAAATTTGGTACCGAACAACTTTTTAACATAGAACAAGAAACACCAACCGTAGAAGACGAATACCCTGAAGAATATGAACAAGAAGCATATGGTTACGACCACACTCAAGAAATACCGTCAGAAAATATTGAAAACACACAAGATGAACAAAATGAAAATTTTTCCTACGATCCGTACCCGAACAACGAGACATAGTTGAACTACATATGTACACCAATAAAAGAGAACTTCCGTATATCGAAATAAAAAATCCACCCTTAAAACTTTTGATCGATACCGGTGCTACCAAATCATTTTTAAACCCCCAAACAGGATTTAAATATTACAAAGATAAACTAATACATGAACCATTTGTAGTCACTTCCATATTTCAAAATCATTCGCAAGAATATTGTGTTAACATTCCGACTTTTTCAGAATTTAATTCAGACTCAAATTTAAAGTTTTATCTTTTTAAATTTCATGATGTCTTTGATGGTCTAATAGGCCTAGATAATCTAAAATTACTAAATGCTCATATCAGTTTTCCCCAATCAAAACTAATTACGGAACATTCAACTCTGCCTATCAGATATTATGAAGCCCAAAAACCTCAAATTTATTCAATAACCCTAGATCCAAACACTATAACTAAAGTTAAACTTCCCGTTGACAAAAATGGCACTGTAATTATACCCACGCAAAATGTGCAAGGCGCAAAAATCAATGAAACCTTGACACACGCTAACAATAATTTCGCGTACGCAGAATTGATTAATGACAGCGAACACGAACTTCAAATATCTTTAAAAGAACCCATAAAAACATCATGCATTGACTTAGAAAATTTCTACCTTTATTCAGCTGACATTCTACCCTTAGACACACAAGATGTACAAATTCACCAACTAATTCGCACAGATCATATGAATAGTGAGGAAATGACGCAGATATTAAAACTATGCCAAAAGTATTCAGATATATTTCATCAAGAAAATTCACCCTTAAGTTTCACAAATCAGGTAAAACATCAAATAAAAACGAAGGACGAACTTCCTGTTTACACGAGATCATACAGGTACCCTTATGTCCACAAAATAGAGGTAAACAAACAAATTTCTTCTATGTTGGACCAAGGTATTTTAAGACCCAGCAACTCGCCATGGTCATCACCGATATGGATAGTGCCGAAAAAACCGGACGCCTCGGGAAAAGTTAAATGGCGCATCGTGGTCGACTACAGGAAGATTAACGAAAAAACCATAGACGATCGATATCCAATACCAAATATCACAGATATCCTCGACAAACTTGGCAAATGCCAATACTTCACCACGCTGGACCTCGCAAGCGGCTTCCACCAGATAGAAATGGCCCCAGAAGATATTCCAAAAACGGCGTTTAACGTGGAAAACGGGCATTTCGAATACACAAGAATGCCATTTGGGTTGAAGAACGCTCCAGCCACTTTCCAAAGGGTGATGGACAACGTTTTGAAAGGACTTCAAAACGATATATGTCTCGTATACATGGATGACATCATCGTATACTCAACATCTTTAGCTGAACATATTTTAAATTTAAACAAAGTTTTCCAAAGATTAAGAGAGTCCAACCTTAAAATACAGCTGGATAAGTCCGAGTTTTTGCAAAAACAAGTAGCATTTTTAGGCCACATCGTGACGCCAGAGGGTATAAAACCGAATCCCGAGAAAATAAAGGCGATATTGAAATATCCGATTCCCAGAACAACCAAAGAGATAAAAGGCTTCCTTGGACTACTTGGCTACTACAGAAAGTTCATCAAGGACTTCGCCAAAATTACCAAACCGCTTACTCTTTGTTTGAAGAAGGATTCAAAAATAGAACACACCCCGGACTTTATCGAATGTTTCGAGATTTGTAAAAATTTATTAATAAATGAACCTCTCCTACAGTACCCGGATTTCTCGAAACCATTCAACCTTACAACCGATGCTAGCAACTATGCCGTAGGCGCCATTTTATCTCAAGGGCCCATCGGAAGCGACAAACCTATAGCTTACGCATCTCGCACCCTCAACGACTCTGAAACAAACTACTCAACCATTGAAAAAGAAACACTTGCAATAGTATGGGCGACCAAATACTTCAGGCCCTACCTGTTTGGCCGAAAATTTAAGATCTTGACCGACCATAAACCACTCCAGTGGTTGTTCTCCCTAAAAGAACCAAACAGCAAACTAGTGAGATGGCGGCTTAGGCTCGAAGAATTCGATTATGATATATGCTATAAAAAGGGAAAGAAGAACACCAACGCCGATGCGTTGTCCCGTATCGAAATTAACACGAAGGAAATGACACCCCTACAAAAATATATACGAGATTTCAATGCCGAAATGTCAGCACATGAGGAAGAAAGTCAAGTTGATGACGCTTCTCTTTATAACAACCAAAACAGCACAATCGCAGACCCAGGAGATGACGAACGACAAGAAGAAACCGCTAACCAAACTCACGACAACGAAACCAACCACTCAAATCAAGAAGAACCCATACTAACTATTCCAATATCAGAAAAACCATTAAATTACTATGCCAACCAAATAATATTTAAAACAATACTTTACGGTATCACCATACCAAAAATAAAAAAACCTTTTCCGAATAAAAAAAGATTAACTGTTTCCATCGGACTTGATAAATTCGAGTCCAACGTTGTCAATTTCTTTAAAGATTACGTACCACCAAAAACTAAACATGCTATTTACTTCGAGAATAACGACAAATACCAAGAAGTCTGCGAAATACTACGACAATCATTCTTAAACTCTTCTTTTGACCTAGTTAAGTGTAATACTTTACTACGAGATGTAACTTCTAAGGACGAACGGAAAGAAATCATCCAAAAATACCACGAAAGTAAGACAAATCACCGTGGCACGCTTGAAACCGAAACCCGTATTAGACTAACCTATTATTGGCCGAAACTTAAAGAGGACATACAAGACTACATAAATCAATGCGATATTTGCCAAATTAATAAATATGATCGAAATCCGATTAAACCTAAATTTATGATCACGCCTACTCCCACGAAACCCTTCGAAATTGTACATGCCGACGTATTCTCAGTCGAAAAACAGAAATTTGTAACTCTTGTTGATTCTTTTTCCAAATACGCTCAAGCATACCCAGTAGAAGGAGCTTGTAGCATAAATATCGTTAAAACACTTCTAACTTATATTAATCACCACGGCTTACCACATTTATTCGTAGCGGACAGCGGAGGTGAATTTAAAAGCAAAATGATTCAAGAGTTCATGGAAACCCATAAAACCGCGATTCATTATACAACTCCCGGTAACTCACAATCGAATGGAATAATCGAACGGTTTCATTCCACACTGATAGAACATTTACGGATACTTAAATATGACAAAAATAATTCAGACATTAAGGAATTAATGCTATATGCAATTTTAGGTTACAATAATTCGATACACTCAATAACAAAACAAAAACCAATTGATGTTATAAATGGCCACCTATCAACTAAAGATCCTTTTGATATAGAACTAGACAATGCTCTACTAAATAATTATATTTCTCAACACCGCGAAAAAACAAAAGAACTTTACGCGAAAATACATAAATGTTCAGTCGAAAAGAAAACTGCAGCCATAAACAACCTAAACAAAAAAAGACAAGAACCAATTAAGTATAAACCCAAACAAAAGGTTTATGTCAAAAGATTCAGCAAAATACGAAATAAAATGTATCCAAAATATACACCCCAAGTGGTTACAAAAAATAATAAGATAACTATCGGCATCCCCGGAACAACTAGACATAAAAGACTTATAAAAAATATTCCAACCAAACAAACTGACAAGAATATATCCTTACAGGTTGACGCACATCCTAGTACAAGTGCAACCCCAGGACATACGGATAACTAACCTAGAAACTAACCCCGGAATCCTTCCACTAAAACTTGGACAAGCCCGAATTCAAACAAGCTTACACGATTTCGTACATTACTACGATTTAAAACCTATATCACAAGAAATCGAAACAATTTCTCTGCAATACGATCTAATAACTAAAGCAATAAATAGCTGTCAAGCATACCATTCAAATTTACAAAATTTCGATCTAAGTTTGAAGTATCAACTCAAGAGCGCGAAACGGAAATTAGACACTATTTACCCAACTCACCGGACCAAACGCGGACTAATAAATGGGTTAGGAAGCATAATAAAAGCCATTTCAGGTAACTTAGACCAAGAAGACGCTGAAAGATATAACAAGGCAATTGAAAAATTACAAAACAACCAAGAAAATATTGTGCAAAATCTTAACTCACATATTTCCATTACACGCGATTTAATTGAAAACTTTAATACAACAGTTTCACTACTGAGTCACAATCAGGAAGAAATCACCGCGCAAATAAATGGAGTAAGCTCAGACTTAAAGAAATTCGTATTTGATTTCAATCATTACATGAGAGCTAGAAACATACTTGATCAATTAAACTTAGCCTTACAAACCACCTTGCAGTTATTAACAGATATTGAAAATTCAATAACATTTGCAAAAATAGGTATCTTACATAATAGTATAATGAGTTTTGAAAACTTAAATTCAATTGTTGATATAATGTTAAGTCATCACCCTTCCGAACAATTACTTTATGTACGGAAGGAAGAATTAATAAAATATTATAAGATAATCACAGTAGATGCCTACTACTCGGATCACAGAATAGTCTTTATTTTGCACTTCCCTTTGATACATCCTGAAACCTTTACCCACTATCACTTATATTCGATACCCACGAAAAATTCCACAACCATTATACCACCTTCACCCTTCTTAACAATGAATGCTGAACTCTATCAGTATGACAGCAAGCGTTGTATGCAGTTGGAAACCATGTACTTATGTCAAAACACTTTGATAATTCAGGACGTCGATAAGAAAGACTGCATATTCCAAATATTACAACTAAACAATAAACAAGCTAGTTGCCATCACACGAAAATCGCGATGACCACACCTTTAATAGAGCAGTTAACAGAAGCCCACTATGTCGCTATATTTCCAAGGCAAACCAAAGTTCTAACAAAATGTACTTCAACAGAAATTCAAACGCTACAGGGAGTATACCTAGTTCAACTTCCCAGAGGATGTCAGTTCCAGACGTTAAATTTTGTTTATCTAAATACAAAAACAGAAATTCAAGAACAGCCCTTAACACTACCGAAAATTGAAACGGCAGTCATCCAAGACCCGGAAGAACACCATCTCAATATCGACAAAATCCCCTTAGATGGACTTCAGAAGATTCAACAAAACCAAAAGAAGCTTCTGCCCTTATCTATTACCAAAAGAGGAGAAAGCTCTACCCACTTCTGGACGACCCCATTATTTATTATTGGTACCCTACTGATAATATTCGTCATTTATAAATGCAGAGAAAGACTAATGCAGAAGAAGAAGAAGACCTCAACCGGCAGACAAGAAGTTTTCTTTCATCCCCATAAAACTTCTTCTAAGGATGGAGGAGTTATAGATGTCAGTACCCCTTGACTTCCAGCTGAGATCAGCATCCCAACGTCACAGCAAGAGATAAGCTAAAGTTACTTATTCTCTCGGAAGATGTTAATTCAGGCTTTTTGTCACTTTACCTTGTATTGTACACATCGTCATAATAAATTGCTACTTTTTGTATTTTTGTTCTTTGCTTGTGAAAATTTCTAATTGTTTTTAAAAAACAGTTTTCCGGACGGGAAAACATTAGTCGTGCACGCGCTTGAATACGCATGACTGTGACACCGACGCACTGAATTACATGTCACTAAATCAGAATTTGTTCAATCTATATGAGTGTTGGCTCATTTAAAAGATGAAAATTGTAGCTTTCTGATGTTTTTTTGTTTCAAACAATACAAGCAAAGGATGGATGGGACAAATATACTTATATATATTCTCACGCCCAAACTTGCAATAAACAATATAGAAAAAAATAGAAGCCCTTCAAAAAAATTCTTTCTTCATTGAGAACTGTTAAAAAGTATGTACTTGTACACTCCATGATTATTATGGTTTATTAAGTTGTAGTAACGAGGATTAAAAAAAGCACTCTCAAATAATTTTAATTTCCTTGCTTGATGATTTTATTGATAAATATATATATATTAGAGGCTGTAACTTGTCAAGAAATTGACCCATTGAAAAAAGTAAAATATCGCTATTTCGGAAAAAAATGTATACTTTTCGAATGTTTAAACACAAAATCGTTTATTTGTATGCATTTTTTCGAAAATATGATCAATCAGATCATGATAACAAATTGCGATTTTCACGATCTTATCCTTATAACTATGAAAATATCTTTGATTGTTTAGAATATAAATTCTGGAACTTTTCCAATACATTAACAAATGTATAAGGAATCCATTGGATATAGCTGAAATGTGGATAAGTGTACCTGTAATAAATACAATACAGTAAAGGCACGTGAAAATTCTTGCGAGCGATTCAGCGGCTACGTGTGGTGTCTGTATATGCGTCCATAATTATATACTTTCACTCTATACTCACTATTTATCCTCTCATTCAATAATAAAAATGTCTAAAACGTGTAATCAGAAAGAGAAAAAAAGCTTTATTTTACTCGATAGAACAGCTAAGAATTTTTAGAAGTTCCATAGTGTACATTTAACCGTGCACTGGCCGCGCAGAGTGACAAAATTATTTCACTATTTTTTTTCAGGAATACCGTGGCTTTAGCGATAAATTTTATTAGGACATTTTTTGTTCAGAAACACGTGGTCTATCCACCTGTATTTTTTCCTACCCTGACTTAATTTCAAAATTTTGAAAAAATGGATAAAACATTTTTTTTTCACTTTTTTTTTATGTTCTGCATCCGAGCGAAATGTAAACTTTTCAGGATATTATTCTATACACTTTCACGAACTCACTAAAAAAAAATTATTCAGTTTGCAAATTTTTGTGGGTTTCACTATAAAATGTTCTGTGTCGTCTGAGCTAAAGGTTACTCTGAATAATCTGTCTGCTTCCTAATAAAACCATAAATCATTGCAACACATAATTTTTATTACTCTTTTAATATCAATGTTACTATATCCACCCAAATAGTTAAAATCTGATAATATATGGTATAACTAATATTAGTCCAATCAATAGATACATCCTGAGTATTCTATCAAATGGTGGGGGTGGCGGGGGTGTGAGTTAGCTGCTATATCTTTTCAAAGTTCAACGTATATATCTCGCGAACCGTTGCTGCTATGACAAAAATGGTAAGAACTCACTACAAATTGATTTACATGCTTATTTTCGTAGAACTAACCGTTTAAGCTCAAATATTGCGGCTAACGCACTCCCCCGCCGCCCCTGCCAACTTTTCAAAATACTCAGGAGGTACCCTCGAACAATTAAAGAAAATAAAAAACCGCTGCCCAAGGAATCACTACTTCCACATCCAGATTCTCTATCCAAGTCACTCACAACGAAAAAACTTTGTATGTGAAAATAATTGTTTATGGAACTGTAATAATATAATATTTGAAATCCTCTACCTCAAAAACCCATAAAACGATACCCCACATCGGTAGTGGGGTGGGGGTGGTGATAGAGGGGTGGTAGTGGGGGGTGGATGAAGTAAAAAAATATTTTGAGATTTCTGGTTCCTGTAGATACACTAAATCACAATTTTTTTTCATCCCCTTTAATAAGGAGGTGGGGGTGGTAATGGGGGTGGCTAATGCCAAAAATTTTTTTGAAACCTTAGCTTCTCTTGTATATACTAAATACCAATTTCACGGACTCTTAGCTGCTTGATTTACCCATTTACCCCAAATTTACCCCAATTTACCCCCCAACCCTTCGACGGAACAAGATAAAAATATAATCTAGTTCTAGACCTCGTTAAAGTACATATGTGTACCAAACTTCAAGTCAATATCTTAAACGGTTCCAGAGTAAACGTGCGCACAAAAAAAGTTACAGGCAGACCGACAGACCGACAGACCGACAGACCGACAGACCGACAGACAGAATTTTTTTTCGCTCAAACTTAAAATCTCGACGTTTCGTGACATTCTAAGCCTATTTGAACAATAAAAATTTTTCCAAATTTTTTTGTCGTTACTATACTTCCACTGGATGTGGAAGTAATAACGTACCTAACACTATTGTTTCAAGAAAAAAGTATCTATGATTGGACTCTATAACAAGATGGGGGGGTAAAAGTGGGATATGCAGAAAAAGGATTAATGTAACCGTAACGTTTATACATTCATTATATCCTTTGCACTAAAAAATACGCTATCAATATCGATTATCTTGTTCAGGTCGTAAATAACGCATAGCAACTATTATGAAAATGAAGGATCATATGGGGTGGCATCGTACGCTTTGCCCAGGGAAAGACATTTAAAGATTTAATTAATATTGTTACATATCTAATATGCAAAAAGGACGAGTCATTAGATAACTTTAAAAATATAGTGGAGGAATTAAAACTTTTGCGAAAAATGAATGAAATTGGGAAGTTTAGTTGGTAGTCTTGCTCTCAAAGAGCTGAATAGAAACAAATCGATAAACCATTCAAAAGAACTACTTTCGTTTACCGAAGACGTTATGACACTAAGAACATTTTGTATAGAAAAAGCTGTAAATACTGTAGAAATTTTAAAAAAGAAACAAATATATTGCAATAAAGAATTCTTGTCAAGGTAACATTAATGTTACTTCTCCTGCATAACAGGAAGAGAGTTGGAGATATTCAGTTTATTGAATTGACTGATGTCACTAAACAAGACAAAACAGACCAAGCAGGTGAAGTTTTCGAAGCGCTTAGTCCAACCCAAATTTATTTCCCCTTAACTTTTCTCTCTAGCACACAGCCTTATCAAAATGCACAGTTTGCATACTTTAGTCATTAGTTACTTTCTCTGTTAGATGACGACCCCGTATATTATTATTAACTAAAAACTATGGTTATTTTCCTAAGATTTGTGTAATTTTTCTCCATCGCATTTTTTTTTGCATATTTTTCATATTTTTCTCCACGGCAGTTGTGTTAACTACATGCCAAATATTATCGTTCACCGTCATATATTTTCTTTGTGTTTAGGGTGACCACCTTGTATGTTTTTTCAAATGTTTCTTTGACAGTTATGTTAGCTGCATGCGAAATATTATCGTCCTGCGTCACATTTTTTAATTTTTTTTTGGTAACCACACCATATTTTTTCAAATTTGTTTAGAGTGACTACCCTGTATATTTTTATTTTTAAAAACACAAAACTTATGGGTTATTATAAATGTTACAAACCCTTTATATCACTCGGTATGTCATATACACAAATGCACAGTGTATTTTACAATAACTAAAATTGATATTTTAATAAAATGTTTTCGTAAATGATTCATCACCACTGAATAATAAATAATGAATTTGTTATTTTTTTAATCAATCTGCATCATCTTGATTTTTTTTCCAATAATTTTTTTAGACCTCATTTGAAACTAAACTCAATAACAATTTATTTAGCTCAGTCTTTGAGAATTATTTCTCATCTTATTTTCTTCATTTCTAAAATTACACTACATAATAATAGCGCAATCAGTACATATTTACTTGTCTCAATGTTCCACGGGACACGTTTCTAGACGACTTTTTCGAATTCTGTACCTCTACTATTACACCTTTTAATTATTTTTTGTGGGATTATTTGAAGTCATATGTCTATAAAAGTCTATGTCAACACATCTCAAAATCTAGAGGATGTATATATCGAATTGGGGTGAAATAAGAGGCGACTCACAAGGTTCTAGAGTAAAGCCGGAAGTTGCAATTTTTTACATTTTTAAGTGAAAACCATTTTTATTTCAGCAGAAAGAAAGTCATAGGAAAAATTGTCAAGCAATAAAATTCAGCTGGCCACGGAGTCTTCGTAGAACAGCGCATAGAAAATTTTCAACACCTCTGCATTTTTTTTATTAGTATGCCAATTTTAAATTTTTATAAAAAATTCTAAATCTTAAAAAAACCATTGAAAAGAAGTGTCTTAAAAATATATTTTCTAAATGAAGAGTGCGCAAAAAAAATTGGAATATGATGTCACTGCATTTTCTTTAAATTAATATGTAAATTTTAAACATTAAAACACAAAATTAAATTATAAATAATTTTTGTATTTGTGAGTCAACTGTTTGAAAATTACACGCTTGTCGAAACTGCGGTAACGTTTGGTTATAATAAATTAATGATAAAAAACAAAGAAAGGTGTTTTCATCTGATCCATTATGATTAATTATCACAATGTAATGGCTTCCACTATTTAATTTGTTTAATAATTGTTGAAAATAAATCATTTTAAAACATTTTTTGAATGGGGGAAGTCTCCATATTTTTCTATTATTTGAATCTCCGAATATCTACCTTTTTGCAGAAAATATAAACTTAGGTTTTACTAAAAGAAAACTTTGAGAAAGTAATAAAGTTGTAAACATGCACAATGCAATTTACAGGAAATTTTAATAACCGGTAAATCGGTAAATAAAAACCGCTGCCCAAGGAATCACGACTTCCACATCCAGACTCTGTCCAAGTCACTCACAACAAAAAACTTTGTATGTTAAAATAATTGTTTATGGAACTTTAATAATATAATATTTGAAATCCTCTACCCCAAAAACCCATAAAACGATACCCCACATCGGTAGTGGGGTGGGGGTGGTGATAGGGGGGTGGTAATGGGGGGGGTGGATGAAGTAAACAAATATTTTGAGGTTTCTGGTTCTCGTACATACACTAAATCACATTTTTTTTTCATCCCCTTTAATAGGGGGTGGGGATGGTAATGCCAAATTTTTTTTGAGACCTTGTATATACTAAACACCAATTTCGTGGACTCTTACCTGCTCGATTTATCCATTTACCCCAAATTTACCCCAATTTTCACCTCAACCCTTCGACGGAACAAGATGAAAATATAATCCAGTCCTAGATCTCGTTAAAGTACATATGTGTGCCAAATTTCAAGTCAATATCTTAAACGGTTCCAGAGTAAACGTGCGCACAAAAAAAAGTTACAGACAGACAGACCGACAGACAGACCGACAGACAGACCGACAGACAGACCGACAGACAGACCGACAAACAGACCGACAAACAGACCGACAGACAGACCGAGAGACAGACAGACAGAAATTTTTTTTTGCTCCAACTTAAAATCTCGACGTTTCATGACATTTTAAGCCTATTTGGACAATAAAAATTTTTTAAAATTTTTTTGTTACTATACTTCCACTGGACGTGGAAGTAAAACGAACATAACCGGTTAACCGGTATTTAAATATGTACCGAAATATGTAAAAAAATTATGTAATGAAGGGTAGGTTAGAGGCAACTTTTTGATGTGCTACAAAATGTTTTTACCGTAATGTGCTTGAATTAGAAATTTTATTTCTAACGTGTGGTCCACGGTACACAATGATTCTTTTCTCCATAATTCCCGCCAACTAATTAGTTTAAAATGTGTCATATACTCCTTAAAATGAGCAGTGGTCCATTTACTTTAAAATTCAGTCAAAGTAAGTTCTAGTATCTTCTTTTGTGTCTTATTATTAACACGTGTTTGTTACCTCTCTGTCCCTTTTCAACATTACATTGAACCTTTCTGGAATCTTATTCATTTTAAACATTTATGTTGCAGGCACTTTTTCTAAGAAACTATTCAGTTTTCATTAATTTTATATAATTCTCTGTTACTTAAATAAAATTAAATGGAAAACACATATTACAAACAAATAATAGAAAAGAAAATGGGACTATTAAAAAAAAATGTTTAAAAAGATTTATTTTCAATAATTTTTGAAAATTTTAATTCTTATACAAGTTTAAAATTGACATATTGAATTAAGGAGGGTGGTTTTGTGTTTTTTGTACACTCCATGGTAAGCTTGTTAAAATTTTGCAGCTTATATATTTTTTCCATGGGATTCTTTCTACTGAGATGTTAAATTTTATTTTTACTCAGCCATTCTTAAATTCGAAAAAAGGAGTATAAAGAAAATTGAACTTCGGATTACGAAAGAAAGTTACTATTAAAAATAAAAAAGTTGCAATCTTCGGCTAAATTGGAAGTAACCCAAAAAAAATTGTGTGCCGGTGACTTCAAGTAACCAAAAACATTTTATAGTACTTTACTTCCTACTGAAAAATGCCTAACGCGCCCATAGAAGTTTCACGGTAAAAACTTGTCCCCATCCTTTATCTAGAAAGATAAAAGTTTCTCGCTGTATTAATGAATGCAATTTTTCACTATCGACATGGTAATAAAAATCCATATTTTCTACACTTATTAAAATTTGACCTTCATATTAACAGTTATTGTTAACAAATATGTAAATATGCTAATATACTAGTTAGGTAAATACTTTAAAACACTCATTATTGGAGAACCAATCAAAACAACTATCTTCTAGCTAATACTGACGAAGTATTGAATTACTAGTATATTAGCGTGCCCAGATTAGGGCAACAATATACAGAAAGTAGGTATTTTCATAATAAATAAGAAAGTGTGTAAGTTGTGATTTGCATAATACCTAAATAATATTCTCTAATCATGATAAAAGCAAATAAATAAAAATAATCGATTGTAAATATGTAAAATATAAAAAAAGGTGAAAACTTGAGGCCAATTGATTGATCATTTTTGAAAAATAATTAACGTAATCTAAACGTTGCCTATACTTTCGTAACTACTTTCGTTAACATAACCTGTTTGTTATGAATAGCTCCCTACTGAGAAGTGCCTAATCTTTGTTAATTACATTTTTTTTCAGAGTTTTTCAACTGATACGTGATATATACAATGAGTGTCAATATCACATACAATTATTTAGCTTACTTTTTCAGAATTTTACTTGACTATTTCCTGTATTCCTACAATTACTCTACCTATATTGCCGCATTGTCATACGTATATTATAATGACAGTGCATAGTCATTGTTCATCCCTGAACTAGCTTCATCTGATAATGTAATAAAATTGTAGTATCTGTCTGTATTATGTTCTTTCAGGCAGGAGGAGTCTGGCCTATCTACAAATTGTTGTTTACATTATTTCTCACTTTAAACTATACTTTATAATCAGGGCCCCAACAGGGGAGGGGGGGTAGGTCCAGTAGGTACCGTGGTACCAGGGCCCGATCACTTAGAGGTCCGAATAAACTAGGAAACGCAATGCAAAAATATTAAACTAATTAAAATTTGTGTACAGGTAGTGTAGTTATAATGAAAGGGGCCGGGGCCCATGATTTGATGTGAGTGCCTGACAAAACTTTGATGCACCGACCATTTGAACCATAACTAAGACAATATATAAACATATATAAACATTTATTTATTACGGCACTTGTCCCTTTTATAGACAAGAGAATGGGATAACTCTGAAAACAACCTATTCAGCAGCGTTAACAAATTTAAGAGCTAAAGCTCCATATACTTTATAACTCTCACCCAAACTAAATCTAAGAGCATATTATATATGTATAATTTTCTGAAAAGGCATAAATAAAATCAAGAGTATCGAAATCAACCGCAGTTTAATCTTTTATTGCAATTAAGCCGCGAACGTAATTCGACAATTTCTCCTACATTCCTAAACGGATTAAAATAATTTTTTGATAGGCTTTTATAGGCAACTTTATAGAATGGTACTAGCCTATGAAAACTAAAGAAAAAAAAACATTTTTTTCTTGTGTGAAAAACAAAAAAAATATATATTTTTTGTTGACTTCAATATCCCAGTATCATTCTATCAAGTATTTTCTAAAAGCCTGTCAAAGTATTTTCTCAATCGGTTCATAGGAGAACTTGTCGAATTACGAAATCATTTTTTAAGCCACACTGCCACCCTTAAAGCAATTGTACAAATTCAACAAAATATATTAACGTTGAGATCCAACGTTACCGTATGTAACAGTTCATACAAAATAAGGTAATAAATTATATTTTTAAATCATACTCCCTATTACACTATTTCATAATATAATATTTAGAATCAAAATATTGTAAATAAATTGACATTTTTATTAGATGAAATTAATATTTTACTCGCTTATTGTTTTGTAATATACATTTTTGTGATTTTAAGAATTTTTGAGGGAAACGATTATTATATTATTTACCTACGATCACTACTGTAACTAGTCAAAAACACACTGCCTGACATCTATGTAAGTTGAACTTTACATATTGTAAACAAATCGCACTGTAAACAAACCGCACGGTAAACAAAACGCACGGGACACGCAATTATCGGTGGCTTATATCGCTGACGCGGGGTTTAAAAAAACAAATGCGCCTACGTAATTTTCAAACGCTGTCAAAACTGACATAATATTTGTTGAATAATATTGTTGACAACTAAATCAGGATTTTACTAAATAAATAAATGAATATGATCGTAGGTAATAGTATATTACGTAATGAGAATTGTAAGAAGCATATTAGGCACGAATGGAAAAGTTACGCACGATGCCGCGTAGCGGCGAGTGCGCATTTCCATGAGTGCGTAATTGCTTTACAACTCGAATTATGTACTATACTTTACCTACGATCATATTTATTTATTTATTTAGTAAAATCTGGATTTAGTTTACTAGTCAACAATGTCATTCAACAAATATTATGTCAGTTTTGACAGCGTTTGAAAATTACGTAGGCCCATTTGTTTTTTTTAAACTCCGCATCAGCGATATAAGCCACCTATAATTGGGTGTCCCGTGCGTTTTGATTACCATGCGATTTGTTTACAGTGCGTTTTGTTTACAATACGTAAAATTCAACTTACATGAATGGCAGGTAGTGTGTTTTTTACTATTTACAGTAGTGATCGTAAGTAAAGTATAGTACATAATTCGAGTTGTAAAGCAATTACGCACTCATGAAAATAACTTTTCCATTCGTGCGTAATATGCTTCTTACAACACTCATTACCTAATATACTATTTTGTACGACATGCTTTGAAATTAGCCGAACTGTCAATAATAAATGTCAGTTACTATTGGTATGTCATATACACAAATTCACACTGTATTTTACAATAACTAAAATTGATATTCTAATTACATGTTTTCATAAGTGATTTATCACCACTGAATAATAAATAATTAATTTGTTTCTTTTTTAATCAACCTCATCTACTTGTCTTTTTTTTCAAATAATTTTCTAGACTTCAATTGAAACTAAATATAGAATATGATGAGTCAACATCAATAACAATTTTTAGTTCACTCTGAGAATTATTTCTCATCTTATTTCCTCTATTTCTGCAATTACACCACGGATATTGCACGTATGTGATAACGTTTCAAAAAGACAAGCAACACAATGGCCTATTTTTACAGAGTGCGTTAGCAAATGTATTAACAACACAGTGAGTATCTAAAGAAAAAGTGTCTTCTCCATATATACGGTGCCAGAACGCATATACATATCGGGAATATATAGGGAGCCACTTGCTCACATTAAATGCGGAAAATATTGGGTGCGAGAACGTCAATTTAGTTTTCGGTGCCACTTGGTGATTTTACGCGTATATATATATATATATATATATATATATATATATATATATATATATATATATATATGTGCATTTGTATCGTGTCCGCCTCCTTACAAATTTGTGGCGCCCGCACCTCCACTAGAAATAATATAGATAGATTAGTTCTGTTTACATATACATAGCCGCCAAATTTCACTTACCAAGGGCACGCGGAGAGGGGAAAGGATTTTTATCTTTTTTTACATACACTTTTTTGTTCATACGATTGGTATGTTATATAAATAGTACCTCTCTGACTCAATGTATTTAAAACTGTTATATATAACGGTAGACTTTGCTTCCTTCGAGGTTGCCAGACTTCTATAATGTAAAATGCTCTAGCGCTTGCGCAATTAGTTGCGCTATGCAATCATGTGCGTTTGTTATTATGATGATTCGTATTGTGTAAGTTATACTCTATCAGATTACATTGGTATTTTACCCGATAATGTGCGATTATCTGTTTTAAAATGAACCGTTCACGCTAAATATCTATTGTAGAATAATGTATGTAATTCAAAATATGTTCTTAAGGGAATTATTATTACTATTTAAAATGCTTTTCAAAAGACATCACTGAATCAGTTCAATTTTGTAACACAATTGTTACATATTAGTCCACGTAAATTAGATATTTTAGAAGAAAAAATTTATAAAGTAATAATATTTGGGAAGCGTAATCTAGATAGGGTTCGAAATAGATACCCGAATAGTTCCCCACAATTTAGGGGTGAAACGTCCGTAATGATCATGAATAGAGCTGCTTCGGCCATATTACGGGCTGGTTTTTCACTTTTATCTTGTAAACCGTTCGTCGAAAGAGAAAAAAGTATAGGAAATAAAAAAATCGTCATGTTAAATTCTGCATAAAAAATGTACTATTAACCTTGTAGCTTATCCTCACCTATTTCGCGCTAACAGCGTCCGAACAGAGGCGTAGTTTGGGGCGCAGAGGTAAAAATCCATCCTATTCCAAGTTTGACTCCGAATATCTTAAAACCGGTTACTTTAACGAGAAAAATGCTCAGGAATGAATTTATTGAGCAGAATTTTCTCTATTTTATGCATATATAGAGGGTTTTGTCGCAAGTAGTTTATGTATTTTCCCCTTCTTTACAATTATATTAGAGGATAATCTGTACTGTTCACACAAAAGAAGATTTGGAGTCATATTTCAACTCTGAGCTTGCTTCAATTCCACTTCTTCTCTTCAATAAGAAAGGGTTAATGAGGAAAATTAAGAAATCGTCTGTATGATATTTTCAATTCTGTACGAGAGAGGTCAATAGATTTTTCCGATTGCCAGTTGATTGTTGATGGCGGCAATTTGATTCATCGTGTAGTATGGCCGAAGCAGCTTTATTCGTAAACATTACGGCCAAAAAGTGACTGTAGTGTTTGACGGATATGCTGACTGCAGTATGAAGAGCATCGAAAGACAGCAGCGTCTTTTGAAACGCATTTCACCGGAAATTGTTTTTCATGAGAACACGCCACTGACTGAAACGCAAAATAAAATGATAAACAATCTCACAAAAAGGAACGGTTTATTTCGCAATTGGTGGAGAGATTTAAAAACGAGGGAATCAAAACAATTACTGCTGTAGACGACGTTGACGTACTCATAGTTCAAACCGCCTTAAACGAATCTCATGGAAACGATACAGTGGTCATCCTCGGACAAGATATTGATCTTCTCGCATTGATTATCGCCCTCGCATCTGAAGATAAAGATATCCGTTTCGTATGAGAGGCTCAGAGATAAATAAAAAATAAAGATTACAGTTCTCGTGACTTGCAGTCCTCGGAAGTTTTAAAAAGCTGTATGGCCACACGTTCAGTGGATGCGATAACACTTCAGCTTTCTTTGGTAAAGGAAAAGTGCAAACGGTGGAATGCGTCAATAAAAGAAAAGATCTCGAAGAGGTTGTCCGTATATTCAACAACCGTAGCTCAACGAAAAAAGAAATTACATCTTTGAATCATCAAAGATTCATTATCTTCAATAAGTTAGTCCGCCAATCTAGTACTACCGGGATTCTACGAAGACAGCCAGCAACATCCGAGGCATTACGTCAACATTCTTACAGAGTATTTCTCCAAATTCATGTTTGACGAGGAGAAAACTTGGAACCAACGGAATGCAGAAAAGCAGAAAATAATATAAAGTATTTCAAAGAGATGATATACTTAAAGAAGTAAAATGTTCAAAACTTAATCATTTTGGAGCAAAAATGTAAATATTTCCCTCCAGCAAGAGAAAAATTTTTGAATTGTTTAAAAATTTTTGAAAAGCATTCGAGATGACTCTAACAAACTATCATTATAGCAAAATTTATGATTAACCAACAAATATATTCTAGAGTTTTGGTCTCGAATGCTTTTTAAAACATTTTTATTTCTTGCTAGAGGGAAATATTTACATTTTTGCTCCAGAATAATCTAGGTTTTTAAAATATCTTTGGAAGGTGGAAGATTACACTGGTCAATATTCAGTTTGAAAAAATACACCGGACTCTACCTAGGTACCCAGGGGTTTTGGGGTCGCTGATTCCGTTGCCGAGGTCGGTTAAGCTCTATCACGTCAGGTTCAAGGTCATTTGAAGGTCAACCTAAGAAAAGGTTTTTGAAAAAATCTTAAAAAATTCACACATAGGCTCTTGGGAGGTCTCTGAGTCCGAATCCGATGTCGGTTGACCTTTATCACCTCATGTTCAAGGTCATTTGAAGGTTAGTAAGAATAGGAGGTGAAAAAAATTAGAAAAAATTTATACGAATGCTCACCTGCCTACTTATTGTCTGTTTATCTGTCTGCCCTTATACCTGCACACCTGTTTGTTTGCTTGTTAGTCTGTATTTATCATCCGCCTGCATTTTCTCTCTGTCCATCTATTTGACATCCTGCCTTTCTGTCAGTAATTCTGTCTGACTGAATGACTAAATGTTTCTATCTGACAGTCTGTCTGCCTCCTTGTCAGTTTGTCTGACTCAGGAAACCATTAAATTACTTTGACCCTGACAGGATTGAGCTCAGGGCCGGTTTTAGGTAACCGGAGGCCCTAAGCTCTAGGTATGTTTTTCGTTGAAGCTTTCTCTTCTAATAAAATAAACGTGCATATCTGCGTATGAAATCTGACTTCTGAGGCCCCCTAAATGCGAGGCCCTAAGCTGGCGTTTACTCAGCTTATAGGCAAAACCAGCACTGATTGAGCTTCAAATGAGTGAAGCCAACGCCCGTGGTACTCTTTACTTGCATGTTCGCTCTGCTTCTGCAACTATACCTAAAGGCCATCCTTTCACAGAAGAAAATAGGTAGGTGATTCATTGAGTTAAATATATTTGCACTGAGATAGCCGAAGAATCTTCATGTGCAGCTAAAGCTGGCGGATGAATTCCGGCTTGAAATGACCTCAGAATGACCTTGAAATGACCTCTGGATGCCTCTTTTTTTTAAGGGTAAGCGAACAATGGATTCGGACTCAGTGACCCGAAAAACCTGTGTGAATTTTTTCAGATTCTTTCAACCACCTTTTCTTACTTTAACCTTCAAATGACCTTGAAACTGACGTGATAGAGGTCAACCGACATCGAATGCAGACTCAGCGACTCAAAAACCTATATATTAGTTTTTTCAGATTTTTTGACAGCTTCTCCTCTGTTTTTCTCAAATTAACCTTGAAATAATCTCCGGATGCCTTTTAAGGGTAAACGAACACCGGATTCGGACTCACCGATCCCAAAAACCTATGCGTGAATTTTTTCAGATTTTTTCAATCACCTTTTCTTAGTTTGACCTTCAAGTGACCTTGAAACTGACGTGATAGAGGTCAACCGGCATCGGATACAGACTCAGCGACCCAAAAACCCTATACGTAAATTTTTTCAGATTTTTTAACAGCTTCCTTTCCGTTTTTCTCAAATTAACCTTGAAATGACCTCCGGATGCCTTTTAAGGGTAAGCGAACACCGAATTCGGACTCAGCGACCCCAAAAACCTATGTGTAAATTTTCTCAGATTTGTTCAACCACCTTTTCTTAGTTTGACCTTCAGATGTCCTTGAACCTGACGTAATAGAGCTTAACCGACCTCGGCATCGGAATCAGCGACCCCAAAAACCCCTGGGTACCTAGGTAGAGTCCTGTGTATTTTTTTAAACTAAATGTTGACCTGTGTTATTATTATTCTTTTATTTTCTGCTTTTAGCCCCCCCCCCCCCCCAATAAAAATCGTCTTCTAATTTTTTTTTTACTTTTACTATATAAGGCAGTGACAAATAGTGGATTAAGGGCAACTAGTTACGTTAAGGAATGTTCGTGTCCTGTTAAATAAATAGCTTATACAAATACCTTTTTTAATTTGCTCTAAGCTATAAAGGGGTACAAAAATATTTGCTTCTGAACAAAATAAACGTTTTTTTATTCCCAAATTGAAAAAATTTAAAAACCCATTGATCTCTAGAAAGTATTATTTCTGTGTATAAAAGTTATTTATATTTTTAGTAAAATAATTTTAGTTACCATATCTATAGATGTATTTAGGAATAGTATGCCACTTTACTATGTTGCCAAGTTTAGGAGGCGATATCCCTACTTTATTGTAAGGAAGCATTTAATATCTATATACATCAAGTGTTTAAAACAGCAGCGCCACCTGGTAAAAAATGTAGTGGACTATGGTGTATGTTTACATATGTTTATAGGTATTTTCCGCCTCCAAAAAAAGTGTCGTTAAATGCTTCTATCTCTCTATTTCTTCCCTTTTTGTCATAATCTTATATGCGCACCAATAAAGTTGATCATTATTGATAATAATGAGTCATGAATTTACTAATTATCAAGACATTTGCGATGAAAACAACACAAAACGTCTCCGCCTCCGAAATCGGAGGCGAACGCGTAAAATCGGAGGCAAACACCACCTAACCATATAACATTCGGAGGTGTATGAGTACTAAATGCATGTGTATATATATATATATATATATATATATATATATATATATATATATATATAAAATATATATATAAAAATAATGAAGGATAGTCACGTCCGACTAGTTAAAGAACAATCTAAATTTAGTAGGGCTTCGGACAAGTGACTTGTCCGAAGCCCTACTAAATTTAGATTGTTATATATATATATATATATATATATATATATATATATATATATATATATATATAATATATATATATATACGTACGGTACGCATGAAACGAATCCCACCATACACTACAGGGTACCAGATAGTGGAGTCAAATTAGGACTGATAAATTCGCAATGTAAATTTTCTGGTCAGGGCGGTTTTTTTGTTTTAACGTGTTCACTGGGTCAACTATAGTTCACATTTCAGTTTTGCAGTTTCTGCGAGGTCGGCGTATTGTTTATTTAAACAATTTAATTTTTTAGATCGTGTTTTTCATCGGTCATCTTTGAATATATCGAAATCTATCAGTCCCATGGAAAATAACAAAGAGAAGGAAAATGGTTGTTATGAGTTGTGGAACAAAAGTACATAAACTATAATTCTTTCCAATTGTTATTATTATTTAAAAAAAATTGAAGATTGCAAAATTATGCGTTTTTAAACGAATTGCTGTTATTTCAAAAATAAAGGATAATTTTCAATGAAATTTTGGAAAAATATAGCTCTTATAAAGTACAATGACCGCTTAAAATTTCAAATCTAAATGATTATTAAAACGTGTCAAATATGCAATTGTTGCTAAAACTTTGCACCCTTGTGAAATCCTGCCATCAAATCCGAGAAATGTGTACGATGGCTCAAATTGTAGCTTTTTATAAGTACTTTAAGATCACGAAGGAAAATTTTTTTTTTCAAAATTTAAACCATTTTTATTGCATTTGTTTATAATTTTCGAAATTTTAATAATAAAGAAATTCAAATAACTCTATGGTTTTTTTATGAAATCAAAATCGGTAAACGATTTCTGAAAGTAGATTAAATAAGCCATCTTTCAAAAAA
Organism: Rutpela maculata; assembly: GCA_936432065.2. Taxonomy (NCBI): domain Eukaryota; kingdom Metazoa; phylum Arthropoda; class Insecta; order Coleoptera; family Cerambycidae; genus Rutpela; species Rutpela maculata. Next base: position 82,976,830 of record OW386290.2, read on the forward strand.
AATTTAATGCTCTGCTTGCATTTGGAGCTGAGATACGTTGGTTTTTGCGTTTCGATCACTTATAAATAAACGAATTGATATTTCATCTTAAAATTCGGGCTGATTATTCCCCAGTGCTTATATATTTGTCCCAGCTAGTTGAAAATAATCTAGAACTACATTTTTCAAAATTGCATCTAATAAAACGTCTTTGAAATCATATCATAATTCGCGGTTGACAGGTAATATTTCCCTCTCCCACTCATCGTATTTCGCAAACTAGGTAACTAAGACAACTAACGCAATATCTCTCTCGATATCCATTTTACCGATATATATTTTTTAATGAATCGTCTCTTTTCGCAAATTTTGATTATTTCATTTAATTTAACGCGAAATAATTTGTTTAATTTTTTTTGAAATTGCAGTGAATTTTTAATTTCTTTATTTTTGTTTTATTGGAATGTTCTTTCTTTTAAATGTTGTTTGTTTAGCTTTTGTTTATAAAAGAAAGAGAACAATAACAATTTAATTTATATACCGTGTTTTCCATTAATTTTCTTTGAATATTTCGAAATCTATAGGTCCTATGGAAACCAGCAAAAGAAAACGTTATACAACAAATGTACATAAACTATAATTTATTCCAAATGTTATTATTATTAAAAGAAAAATTAAATATAACAAAATTAGACGTTTTTAAACCAATGTATGTATGTAATGTTCTTTCAAAAATAATGGATTTTCAATGAAATTTAAGAAGAATGTGATTTTTATAGTTCCCATTTAAAATTTTAGATCAAAATATTTATTAAAACTGTTAAAAAAAGCAATTGTGGGTATGAAAGTGAGAGAGATTATCTGGTTGATAGTGGTGCGAGTGATGATACAGATTCTACATGGAGTGACGATAATAATTGGTATGAAAATTCACGTAAGAGACAAAAATTGCTAAGATAATTTTGTAATTCATTAAAAATATCTTATTTTTAATATAGTCTTTAAGAATTAATACTTACAATGTTAAGTCAAACTAATTATAGAAAATATAATTTGCAAAGACACAAAGATAAATAAAATAAATGCATCTATGGTTAATTGGGCACAAAAATAATCAATAGAAAAAACTAATTAATTTCTGTTACGAGTTATTTGGAGTCAAATTAAGGATAAAAAAAAAGGTAATTAAAGGATTCTTCTGCTGCAGGAATTGTACTGTTTTAGTTTATTTTTGATGTAATAACGTGCAATGAGAAGTTTTGGATTACATCTTCATATAAAATTTGAATAATTAATGTTTCAGCATTAAAGTCTTTCTATTTTCGGTACTAGTTATCACATCACAAAAAAAAAACCAAATCCAAAATCCAAATGGCCCTTTTTGTATAATTTAAAAATTGTAATTTAACATTGCATACATTCTAAAGACAGTGAGTGAAATATGTGCTTTTTATTGAACTAAGACTTGTTGGAAAATTTTATCGCAAAATGTTTATTTAAACGACTAAACAATGTGTAAAACTGTAATAATAAGATGTAACACATATCTGATGAGTTTCGGATTTTTGTCGTAATCGCTAATGGTTTGACTTATTTTGTAAAGGTCACAATGTTTCTTTGGGTATCAAAAGTTTCAGGAACACAAATATTTTAAACCCTAAACTGAGTTGTCTGGCATAACCGCTCGCTTTTGCTGCATTGTTTGGAACAGGTTTTTTGGTTAGTAATTTGCCCAAACGAATCAACGATATAACTGCGATGTTTTATTTATACTAGCGTCTTTTGCATTGTACGTACCAATTATTTTATTTTTTTCACATGTTTTATCATATATACTTTTTAGGTCGCCTATCCTGCGAAAGAATATTGTGTTTATAATTTAATTTCCTATTTAATCCGATCTGGCCTTGCTCCGTCCAGCCTTTCAATTAGCACGACGATTCGTCTGGGTGACAAGTGCTCGGGAGGACAATATGTTATATATAATTTAAAATAAATTTATTTTTGATTTGATTTGATTTTTTATTTGATTCGATTTTTGATTTAATGACTAGCTCAGAATACTAATGTTTCGGATTTAAATCTAGATGGCAGAAATTTTTTATTATTGTATCAGTGATATTAAAAATTTTACAAAAATTTTGTGCATGAACTTAAGGTTAGTTCTAGTTAGGTTGGTTTTCTTTTTAATGAGTATTTCACAAGATAAAATCAACTGTCAAGTGACTTTATTAAAGATTCCGACTTTCGAGCTTTTAGTGGCTCTGTTAATGTTTCAACTTTCGACGTATAACAACGGCCTCCTTAAAATTTCATTAAACAAAACCCCTTTGAAGATTTTTAAAACAGTGTGCAACCTACACAAATTTAAAAAACATTTATTGCATTTTTTATGAACAAAAGCTAAACAAATTATTTTGCGTTTAATTAAAGTGAACAATCGACGTCTATGCACAAAACAGGTGATTAAAAAAAGACGAGAAAAATTATAGCAACAAAAAATTTATTGCATTTTTTTATAAACAAAAGCTAAACAAATTAGTTTACGTTTAGTTTTAGTTTAGTTTAGTTGAAGTGAATCTACGCAAAAAAAACAAGACATTTAAAAGAAAAAACATTCCAATAAAACAAAAATAAAGAAATTAAAAATTCACTGCAATTTCAAAAAAAAATTAAACAAATTATTTCACGTTAAATTAAATGAAATAATCAAAATTTGCGAAAAGAGACGATTAATTAAAAAATATATATCTCGGTAAGGTGGAAATCGAGAGAGATATTGCGTTAGTTATCTTAGTTACCTAGTTTGCGAAATACGATGAGTGGGAGAGGGAAATATTACCTGTCAACCGCGAATTATGATATGATTTCAAAGACGTTTTATTAGATGCAATTTTGAAAAATGTAGTTCTAGATTATCTTCAACTAGCTGGGACAAAAATATAAGTACCGGGGAATAATCAGCCCGAATTTTAAGATGAAATATCAATTTGTTTATTTATAAGTGATCGAAACGCAAAAACCAACGTATCTCAGCTCCAAATGCAAGCAGAGCATTACATTTTTTTTTGAAAGATGGCTTATTTAATCTACTTTCATAAATCTTTTACCGATTTTGATTTCATAAAAAAGCCATAGAGTTATTTGAATTTGTTTATTATTAAAATTTAGAAAATTATAAACAAATGCAATAAAAACGGTTTAAATTTTGAAAAAAAAAATTTTCCTTCGTGATCTTAAAGTACTTATAAAAAGCTACAATTTGAGCCATCGTACACATTTCTCGGATGTGATGGCAGGATTTCACAAGGGTGCAAAGTTTTAGCAACAATTGCATATTTGACACGTTTTAATAATCATTTAGATTTGAAATTTTAAGCAGTCATTGTACTTTATAAGAGCTATATTTTTCCAAAATTTCATTGAAAATTATCCTTTATTTTTGAAATAACAGCAATTCGTTTAAAAACGCATAATTTTGCAATGTTCAATTTTTTTTAAATAATAATAACAATTGGAAAGAATTATAGTTTATGTACTTTTGTTCCACAACTCATAGCGAACATTTTCCTTCTCTTTGTTGTTTTCCATTGGACTTATATATAGATTTCGAGATATTCAAAGAAAACCGATGAAAAACATGGTTTAAAAAATTAAATTGCTTAAATAAACAATACGCCGACCTCGCAGAAACTGCAAAACTGAACTGTGAACTAAAGTTGACCCACTGAATAGGTTAAAACAAAAAAACCGCCCTGACCAGACAATTCACATTAAAATCCTAATTTGACTCCACTAACACCCGGTTTTACAATCGCTGGTTAACTGCCAGTCAGAGTTAACTTTCAGGTTATTATAGAAATTGGGTTTTACAATAGCTGGTAATTTTCAAGGTCGTAGTTATCTAGTAGTTAACTTTACCAGCAGATGAGGTGTGAGTAAACTAGAAGTTGGTAGTTTACTAGCAATTTCTAACCTATAAAACAATTGTCACAAAATAATGTTTTTTCGTTTAAAAATGGATACGTACGAAGTAAATGCATATAGCAGTGATGAGGTGCCAAGAAGGCCCAAGGTAATCTGGTGTAGACCTAACTTTTTTTGAAGAATACATTTTTTATTCTCTATAGGGCATGTGCACGTGACGTCACAGCTAACCTCAAAAATATATATTTCTTAAGATTTATGAGTATTTCATAGCTGTTATTAAAATTTCAGCTTGGTTTCCATACTTTCAACTAAAATCTAATTCAGTGTTTATGAAGTTCTAAATACTTTCTCCTAATAAAATGGGGCTCTTTCTGTAGGTTGGAAATCTAACCTGTAATTAGTAGTCTATTTTTATTAATCAACAATACATATTGAAAAATTATTTGCATGAATTTTTAAATATTTGCTTGGAGCCAATATTGCTCCAAGCTGAAATGAGTATACAAACATTAAAAATGAGAATAAACTTAAAAAACTTAAAATTTGAGGCCATGTTTAAATTAAAAAAATTACGAAAATATCCCCCTCGTCGGCAGAAAAATTTGCGCACCTTTTATTATCCATGATGTACATTTTTATTTTTAAAATAAACGTTTCTATGTTTTGTAGTACATACTTAATTATAAACCACTAATTCATAAATCGCTTCTGACATTTATATTTGATAGTAGGTACCTGTGACTTTGACAAAAATTCATACATTTTATGGATATTACCCATTTTTCTAGTACCAACATTATAAATTTTATTCACAACCTCTCGTTTACAAATCATCACTTAACTTTATATTGAAAAACGCAAGTGTCGGTAAAGTTGTAGTTAACCTGCAAGTAAGAGTCAACTAACACCAAAGCTAACTTGCGATTGTAAAACCGGCTGTATAAGAAGCCCAGCCTTATTGATCGGCACATTTCTAAAATCGTAAATATCGCTCGTAGAGAAAAAATTTTCATATCATTGTGTTAGTGAACGAATTCTGAACAACTTTCAAAATGTCCGTCTGTCCGTCTGTCCGTCTGTCCGTCTGTCCGTCTGTCCGTCTGTCCGTCTGTCCGTCTGTCCGTCCGTCTGTCCGTCCGTCTGTCCGTCCGTCTGTCCGTCCGTCTGTCCGTCCGTCCGTCTGTCCGTCCGTCCGTCTGTCCGTCCGTCTGTCCGTCCGTCTGTCCGTCCGTCTGTCCGTCCGTCTATCCGTCCGTCTGTCCGTCCGTCCGTCACGTTTCTTGTAAGCACGATAACTTAAGAAAGAAAAGTCCGATTGTATTGAAATTTAGAAAATAAGTTAGTGTTAGCTAGAGGAAGAACCCTATTGTTTTTGAAGAAAATCGATCAGTAAATAAAAAAGTGATTAACTATTTAATTTAAAAAAAAATTTTTTTTGTTAATTTTTGTGGCTTGAACTAAAATGGAAATCGCGAGATATTATTTCCATAACAAATTTTTTTTGTGTATGAAGTTTACTAATATTTCTTAGAAGTGAAATATGTATGAATGTCGAAAGATATATATCACAGACAATCAATTTTCCTAGCAACAGGTGGTGGCGCAGCGGCTAAAGCTTTTCGTTGCAATCCAAGGGTCCCGTGTTCGAATCCCACAGGTTGGATTTTTTTTTTCATTTTTTTTTCTTACAATTTTTTTCACAACAAAGTTTATATCACAAAATTTAGAATGTCCAAAAACTAACATTATTTACAAGAAAACTGCGAAGAGTATCCTATAGAATGTGTAACAATTATATATAAAAAGCTCAGTAAATTGGCGAAGAGTACGTTTTTAGCTTGTTTGTAATTTAAATAGTATGCACATCTGTTAATAATGTTTTAAGTGGGAATAATAACGCGAGCAACATGAGAGGGGGGAACTTTTTTGGACATGCAGATTAAAAACAACACGACATGTCATACGAAGCCTTTTATAATTACGGTACATTACGAAGCCCGTTGTATAAAATGTATATATGTTTCAGATTACACGAAGCCATATGTGGCGATCAGTTCACTTACTAGTAAATACCAGATTCTAGGACTTCAAGTAACCAAGGAGAATCAAAACAAAAAAAAATAAAAAACAATTTTGAAACTAAAAATAATAACAGGTATTATAAAAAAATGTTAAACTGAAACTTTATTTATTCTTCGAATATATACATTATTTAACATGAATTCGAAATTATTATTATAGATATATCATTTTACTAATCCTAATATCTATAAATTGGTGACTCCTGACGATTCCTGCAAATTGGTCCTATAAATTGAATTGGAAGGTCTGAATTGGATTATAAATTAGTTACCCCAGGCATGTTCACATATACCTCCTGAAAATATAATTTGAGATTATATATGTTGGTAAATTGACCCCGATAGAACATTCTGAGAATTGGATTTCACATGTTGCTTTAAAATTGGTTTTTGGAGACATCATATTCGTTTATATATGGTCATGTACCACTTTAGTATTAGGCTGAATCAGCACGTAAATTTATTGGATCGAATGGATTGGAATTATTAATTGGATTGAAATATCATACCATACTTTATTACTTCCACGTCCAGTGGAAGTATAGTAACGACAAAAAAATTTTTGAAAATTTTTATTGCCCAAATAGGCTTAAAATGTCATGAAACGTCGAGATTTTAAGTTTGAGCGAAAAAAAATTTATGTCTGTCGGTCCATCTGTCTGTCGGTCTGTCTGTCTGTCGGTCTGTCTGTCTGTCGGTCTGTCTGTCTGTCTGTCTGTCTGTAACTTTTTTTTGTGCGCACGTTTACTCTGGAAACGTTTGAGATATTGACTTGAAATTTGGTACACATATGTACTTTAACGAGATCTAGAACTAGATTATATGTTCATCTTGTTCCGTTGAAGGGTTGGGGGGTAAATTGGGGTAAATTTGGGGTAAATGGGTAAATCAAGCAGGTAAGAGTCAATAAAATTGGTATTTAGTATATACAAGAGAAGCTGAGGTCTCAAAAAAATTTTTGTCATTAGCCACCCCCATTACCACCCCCACTTCCTTATTAAAGGGGATGAAAAAAAAATGTGATTTAGTGCATGTACAGGAACCAGAAATTTCAAAATATTTTTTTACTTCATCCACGCCCCACTACCACCCCCCTATCACCACCCCCACACCACTACCGATGTGGGTTATCGTTTTATGGGTTTTTGGGGTAGAGGATTTCAAATATAATATTATTAAAGTTCCATAAACAATTATTTTCACATACAAAGTTTTTTCGTTGTGAGTGACTTGGATAGAGAATCTGGATGTGGAAGTAGTGATTCCTTGGGCAGCGGTTTTTAAAGCAAGGGGTGCCTTTTTTCAAAAAAAAAATCGTTTCTATTGATGAAAACAGAAAATTGTAGTTAAAAGGTGTAAAAAAATATTGTGATTTAGTGTGTGTCACTTCATTCACCCTCACCACCACTACCGATGTGGCATATTATTTTATGGGTTTGTGGGGTACACGATTTCAAATATTATATTAAATTCCATAAACAATTGTTTTATAAGTTTTAAGTCTCAATTAGTTGCGCTCAAATCTGACAATCATTCATTAAATTATTATACGAATACGGTACTGCTACCTATAAGTTGTCATTAACTTCCGTTTCGATGTCAAAGCGAGTATGTACAAGTTCGATGTCTACTAACTTTTTCTCGAAAACTGCTAGTCTTAGAAAAAAAAAGTTTCAAATAAAAAGTTGCCTTCATCCTTTATTTTTATTTCCTCTCAATATACTTGATAGTTTCAAAATACAAAAAGCGTTGCGCTTATTATACTCACTTCTGCAAATTCTCACATTTCTGGCTTTTTGCATTATAAGGAACTCCAAAATATTATTTCCAGAAACTTTAGACAGTAGCACGTGGTCCCAGATTGCATTTCATGTATTGCATAAGTAGCAAGGACACGTGACATCATACCTTTTACCACTTGATTTTCTTTTCGTTAGGAATACCAAAATGTCACTGCCAGAAACATGTGAAAGTCGCGAGTGGGTGCCAGATGGCCCTAAACATATATAACTTTTTAATTAATGAATTTGAATGGGCGCCCTCTGCAGGTCGAGTCGTGCAAATTTCTTATGGCTATATTCTTGTTCCTCGTTTTCGAGATGATAAGATTACTAATTCCTGACACGGTACAAAATTTAGCAATAATTTTTTGTTACAGATATTACTTTCACATCCAGTGGAAGTATAGTAACGACAAAAAAATTTTAAAAATTTTTATTGTTCAAATAGGCTTAGAATGTCACGAAACGTCGAGATTTTAAGTTTGAGCGAAAAAAAATTTCTATCTGTTGGTCTGTCTGTCTGTAACTTTTTTTGTGCGCACGTTTACTCTGGAACCGTTTGAGATATTGACTTGAAATTTGGTACACATATGTACTTTAACGAGATCTAGAACTAGATTATATTTTCATCTTATTCCGTCGAAGGGTTGGGTGGTAAATTGGGGTAAATTGGGGTAAATTGGGGTAAATTTGGGGAAAATAGGTAAATCAAGCAGGTAAGAGTCCATAAAATTGGTATTTAGTATATACAAGAGAAGCTAAGGTCTCAAAAAAAAATTTGGCATTAGCCCCCCCCCTTACCACCCCACCCCATTATTAAAGGGGATGAAAAAAAATTGTGATTTAGTGTGTGTACAAGAGGATTTCAAATATTATATTATTAAAGTTCCATAAACAATTATTTCCACATACAAAAATTTTTTCGTTGTGAGTGACTTGGAAAAGAATCTGGATGTGGAAGTAGTGATTCCTTGGGCAGCGGTTTTTTTGAACGTCTCTATTTGGAATCTATTTCTTCAGCAACCAAGAAAGTAAATAAGGACGACTGCTAAGAAAGTTCGCTTTATTTATCTGGTAAGTGAATTGTTTTGCCATTGATCATTATTCCTTCGTTATTAAAGGGAATCATGTCAGTCATTCAACGTTGACGTCTTTAAAAAATCTCATTCAAAAACATAGCAAAAAGCATAATATATACAATCAATTAATCATTCAATCAATTAGTCATCGATTTATTATTTCTTTGTTTTAAGAATGGCATCACCAACAGATCATATTTTATTAGATGACATTCAAATTTCATCAGGTTCAGGGACATCTCATGGTAATTACGTCGCGACCAGTAAATTACAACTTTTCAAGATACGCTGAATCAAGTATTGCACGAACAAGAAATCTTTACATCTCAATTACTTGCTATTGAATCTAAAGTTTCTTCAATAACTTCCGCTACTCCTACAGTTTCTGGAACTTATTGCGATAGTTGTAGAAATCGACTCGGCTCAAGTAATCGCAGAGGCTCAAGGCCCCGTTCTAACAGTCGAAGTGGTACCAGCGTTAGATATAATCCTTCTAATGCCAAAGTTTGCTATTACCATCAACTTTATGGTCGTAAAGCATTTGAATGTCAAGGAGATTGGTGCACTTTCACCAAAGATGTCGAAACCGACAATCAAAAATTACTAAATGTCAATAATATTTTGACAACTGACGTTAAAATTTCGGATAGTAAATCTCGTCCCTTTATATTTGATAATACTAATAAAATAGAATTCCTCATTGACACGGGCGCTGATTTATCAATTATACCTCGGAATCTATTAACGAATACTAGGAGAAACCCCGATGTTGTACTAACAGCAGCTAATGGTTCAGTTATAGATATCTTCGGGAAGAAATTTTTGAAAATTGATTTAAACTTACGTAGGTTATTTCCTTTCGTTTTTAATATAGCAGATGTAAATATCGCCATTATCGGAGCAGACTTTTTAGCTCATTTTGGTTTAGTTGTTGATTTAAAACATAAATGTTTAATCGACAATATGACTAGTTTGTCAACATATTTATTTTCAAACAATGGTCCGTTACATTCTCCTAAGTTATTTAGCGTATCAAATGAATTCACTGCATTACTTTTACAATTTCCTACTTTAATTAGCTCCCCAAATTACAATTTGCCAGTTAAACATTCAGTTGAGCATCGTATAGTTACAGAAGGTCATTTACCTTTCTCACGCCCACGTAGGTTGGATAGCGTTAAATTCAAGATAGCTCAGGACGAATTCAATAATATGGTAGAATTAGGTATTTGTGTACCTTCTTCTTCTTCTTCCGTTTCCTCACCATTGCATATGGTTGAAAAAAAAAAGCTGCAACTGGAGACCTTGTGGGCACTATCGTCGTCTAAATTCAATTACTGTTCCTGACGGATACCCGTTGCCCCACCTCCATGATTTTAACTCGCAGTTGTATAATTGTGTTATTTTTTCAAAAATAGATTTGGTACGTGCATATCACCAGATTCCTGTCGCAAAAAGCGACATTTTTAAAACAGCGATTACTACTCCTTTCGGTTTGTTTGAATTTGGGCGTATGCCTTTCGGCTTACGTAACGCCGGTCAAACTTTCCAACGTTTCATGAACGAAGTTTTAGTAGGTTTACCTTTTATTTTCGTCTATTTAGATGACATCCGGATTGCAAGTTCGGAACATTTATAACACTTAAAACTTGTTTTTCAGAGGTTAGAATTGTACGGCATAAATATTAAACCGTCAAAATGCATATTAGGTGTCAGTCATTTGACATTTTTAGGACACAATATTTCTTCAGCCGGCATTTTACCTTCTTCTGAACGTATTGATGTCATAAATAATTTTCCCTTACCTACTACAGTCAAACAACTTCAGCGTTTCATAGGTATGGTTAACTTTTATCATCGTTTCATACCTTCTTTCGCTGAAATATTAATTCCTTTACATGCACTTTTTACTAAATTACTGCATGATAAAGTTAAAATAATAAACGATTGACCTACCGACTGTCTTGACAGTTTTTCCAAAGCCAAAGCTGCTATAGCTGGTGCAACCTTTTTAGCACATCCACGTTGTGATGATAGCTCGTCTTTATCGCTTACTGTTGATTGTTCTGATGTCTCTATGGGGGCAGTTCTTGAACAGCGCGATGACGAAGGTATTATTGCCCCATTAGCCTTCTTTTCACGAAAGCTTACCTTGGCACAGACCAAATATAGTTCCTTTGACAAGGAACTCTTTCTTTATTTACAGCGATTAAACATTTCAGATTTTTACTTGAAGGTCGCACATTTATTTGCTTTACTGACCATAAACCTTTGGTCAAAGCATTATTCACTAAAACTGAAAGATCTCCCAGGCAAACTAGACATTTAGAATTCATTGCTCAATTTGCCTGCGAAATCAGACATATCAAAAGGAAAAATAACATTGTTGCAGACTCTTTATCACGCGAACATGATACGTCTTCTTTGCAACAATTCATTTCCCCAATCGTTACTCAAAAGTCTAACCTAGTTGATACTAACTTTGACTTAAATTTATTGAGCGAAGCTCAAAAAGATGATTCTGACCTTAAATTTTTATTATCAGATACTTCATCGAACACAAAGAGAACTTTTCATTTAAAGAAAATTAAAATTCCATATTCTGACAAGTTTATTTGGTGTGACGTTTCTCGCCCTAAACTTCGTCCTTACGTTCCTATTGTTTTTAGACGGACAATTTTTGATATATTTCATGGTTTATCTCACCCTGGTATTAAAGCGACTAGAACATTAGTTTCTACAAATTATTTTTGGCCTAAAGTGACTTCAGATTGTAATCTCTGGGCAAAAACTTGTATTAGTTGTCAAACTAATAAAGTGACAAGACATACGAGGAGCCCGATTACTGACTTCGATATACCTAAAGGACGATTCGATCACATACATATAGATTTAATAGGACCATTACCTCCTTCTAAAGGTTGTTCTTATATTCTCACTGTGATCGAACGTTTTACTAGATGGCCCGAGGCTTATCCACTGCAGGATATTACTGCGGAAACTGTAGCGCGTACGTTATTTCAGAATTATGTTTGTCGATTCGGTGTCCCTGTCACAGTGACAACCGACCAAGGCGTTCAATTTGAATCAAAACTGTTCAAAGAATTTTCAAAATTTTTGGGATTTCATAGAATTCGTACGACGCCATATCATCCTTCCTCGAATGGAATGATTGAAAGGTTTAACAAATCTCTTAAAACTGCTCTGAGAGCTAGGACTTCTACACCACATTGGGTAGATGGACTTCTCTCTCTTAGCTCTCAGAACTATCCCTAAAGACGATTTGCAATGTTCTTCCGCAGAACTAGTTTTTGGTCAAACATAACGAATACCTGGTGAATTTTTTATTAAATCATATACTTGTCCGGATATTCCTTATTTATTGCTAAATTACGTACTTCATTTAATAATTTAACATTCATTCCACCAGTTCACCACGTTAATTACAAATCATTCGTCAGCCCAGACATCTCGAATTGTAGTTTTGTTTTCGTTCGGAAAGAACGTTTTAAAAAATATTTTACTCCGCTGTACGATGGACCTTTTAAAGTGTTGTCCCGTACAGATAAATTGTTAAAGGAACTAAAGCCGTCACGGTAAACATTGACAGGATTAAACCAGCATATTTATTATCTGACAAATGTGATGTCACTCCACCTTTAATTAAGAAAGTTCGTTTTGCTATTGACGAATTGAATGACTGACTGATCTTTTTCTTAGCGGGGGAGTAATGTGGCGATCAGTTCACTTACTAGTAAATACCAGATTCTAGGACTTCAAGTAACCAAGGAGAATCAAAACAAAAAAAAGAAAAAACAATTTTGAAACTAAAAATAATAACAGGTATTATAAAAAAATGTTAAACTGAAACTTTATTTATTCTTCGAATATATACATTATTTAACATGAATTCGAAATTATTATTATAGATATATCATTTTACTAATCCTAATATCTATACCATACACAGTTGCCACTCCTCTTCTAATTCTTTAACTAAATGATATAACTGTGTGCGACAATATAATTGCGTAGTCGATGTGTTAATAATATAATTGCATTGTTGTAGGTCACGGCCGCATGGCACGAAAGGGGCCGCCCTAATATAAATAATTATGTTTAGGGTATGCATGTTAAAAATGATAATTAACATAGTTTATATTTATTCTAATGCAAAATAGGTAACAGATACAAGGTATTCATTCCATTATTGACGTTTGACTAAAATAGGTTTTTTGTACAAATATGAAGCCTCAAAATAAAGCCCAAAGTAGCATATTCCTCGCTTACTTGAAGCCCACAGCCTGCCTATGCCTATTTATAAACATTTTTCAATTTATGATGATTATTAAATTAATTATTTTATGTACTTATTCTTTTAGACAAGTTCACACGTTCAAACACATGTTAATTCTTGATAAAGCTCGTGAAAATATGAGTGAGGTCTCATTAGATTTAGAATGACGTCTAGAAAAATGTGCAAAAGTTTCAAACCCGCACATAAACCATTGCAAAAGTTATAAATAAATTCAAATTGAAAAAATAACGAGTTTTGTTTTTGCAAATAACTCGAATACTATTAATATATAAGAAATTCAAAAAAAAGATTTTTAAAAAGGAAGAAATTTCCAATAAAGAACTCCTGACTCCCGGAACTCTGTCTCTATTATTAATAATTTTAATTTGATGTTGAAAATAGAGATCCGCGCGGTGAACGCAAAGCCGTTGTGATGCTCTGAAACCGACCTTGGCAAGTAAAAACATTTTTTTATGTTATTAAATATTAATTTAAATTTTTTTTAAATTATGGTACCTACTATTTAGATACTTAAAGGAACAATATCCCGTTGGATCTTCGTTTTTCATAAAATGAGCCTATTGTGAATTAACAAATTTTTTTAGAGTTTGCCTTTATATTTCAAGTCGGATAATTGTTAAACAAAAGCCACTAAATTTATTATTATTTCGCTTCATGGACACCTTATGTCAACTATACTTTATGAGATTATGATATTGCGATGTTTTTAATTGTTACAATCTATTAGTTATTAATTATTCAAGCTAACAAAAAACTAAAAAATGGAAAAGAGAGGTTGAAATTTTTATTAATTTTAATTATTAATACTGTTTTTATACTCAAAAATACTATAAGATTACATAAACCTTAAATTTTTAGTGCTGTTTGTTTAAACAAATTTTATGAACAAATAGATAATTTACGTATTTTTGAAAAAAAAAAAATTTTGCCATTTTGTTGTAAAATGATTTAAAAAAAATTCCTAAAACAATTTTTTAACGGTTTATAATCAATTATTTCTTTTTTCATTAGTTAAACAAATTATTAAGAAAAAATTTATTCCCAAAATTTATTATTTGCAATTCTCTCCAAGGTGGGAAATTTTGATTTATTGTTAATTCATTTGTTTATTTAATAAACAATTTGTTATTAACAATCGCCGAATGTGTTTATATTTTTTTATGGAAAAAAATAACGTATACAACCTTATACATAAAAATTTTTAATATTTTTTTTATAGAATTTTAAATTTTAAATATTATTTTTTTTTACATGTTTATGTATAAGGTTATTTTTGCTTTTTTTTCTATAAAAAAAATATAAACACGTTCAGCGATTGTTAATAACAAGTTGTTTATTAATAAATAAACAAATAAATTAACAACAAAAAAATTTTCCCTTGTAGAGAATTGCAAATAATAAATTTTAAGAATCATTTTTTTCTATAATATATTTAAATAGTGAAAACAGGAAAAAATTGATTGTAAACAGTTAAAAAAAAATTAAATCACATAATATTTTATAACAAATAAAATGGCAAAAAATGTTTTTCAAAAATACGTAATTTCTATATTTGTCTATAAAATTTGTTTAAACAAATAGCACCAAAAATTTAAAGTTTATGTAATTTTATAGTATTTTTAAATTTAATAACAGTAATAATAATTAAAATTAATAAAAAAAAATTTCAACCTCTCTTTTTCATTTTTTAGTTTTTTGTTAGCTTAAATAATTAATAACTAATAGACCATAATAATTAAAATCATCGCAATGTCATAATCCCATAAAGTATAATTGACATAGGGTCTCCACTGAGCGAAATAGTTTTAGTGGCTTTTGTTTAACAATTATCCGACTTGAAATATAAAACAAACACAAACTCTAAAAAAATGTATAAAGTAACAATAGGCTCATTTTATGAAAAATCGGCAAAAAATTTTTTTTCCAACGAGAAATTGTTCCTTTAAGTGTCTAAATAATACCATATTTTTTTTTGATTTCTAAATTAATATTTAATAATATAAAAAAATGTTTTTACTTGCTACGGTCGGTTTCAGAGCATTGTAGCCCTGTTTTCAACATTAAATTAAAATTATCAATAATAGAGATAGAGTACCGGGAGTTTTTTTATTGGAAATTTCTTTAAGAATCTTTTTCTTTTAATTTCTTAACTATTAATAGTTTTCGAGTTATTTGCAAAAAACCAATGTCGTTGTTTTTTCAATCTTAATTTGTTTATAACTTTTGCAATTGTTTATGTGCGGGTTTGAAACTTTTGCACATTTTTGTAGACGTCATTCCGAATTCAATGAACCCTCGCCCAGATTTTTACGAGCTTTATCAAGAATTAACACGTGAACTTGTGAACTAGACTGTTTGGGAAGTTTGAAAATAGAACAATGTTATATAAAACGTTGAAGAATAAATGTAACTGTTCTTTTTTCTATTGGAACTCCTCACATGATAAAAGTCAAAGTCAATATAAAGCAAAAAGAAATAACTGAATGTAATAGTATATTGTGTATTTAGGTGTGAAAGCAATACATTCCCGGACGACGATGCAAATTGTTGGCCGAGGCGCTAGCCGAGGCCAACAAGCATCGAAGTCCGGGAATGTGCTTTCACACCGAAATACACATACTATTTTTTCTGAAATCACAATCAATAGTGTTATAAATTAAGGAATTTGTGTTAATACATAACATTTCTTCATTACAATCTAACTGCTTACTAATAAATGCAATTTTAATGTGAGTTGGCTTGTCTGCGTGTATTTATTTACTGCCTAAAATATATATAAAAAACCGTAAGGGAATGTTACTTTCCCGGCCTAGGCCGGGAAAGTAACATTCCCGTACGGTTTTGTTGATCGTTGCTTGGCAACGGATCTTTTCCGGTCTGTCCGTTTCTTAGCAACGGACTAAAACACAGGAATTGTGCATTTTTCGATCTGAAATCGCGCCAAAAATCTGGACATTGCCGATCGATTTCAGAAAAATATTATTGTTCGCCAGTTTTCTGAAGTTTTTACATAACTGTTAAACATTTTATATGACATTCTGCAGTTTGTTGAAAATAAGTTGATTTTTCTAGATATAATTGCTATATTTGTAATTCTAATCGTCTCCTGATGATGCCAGCTTGGTTGGCGAAGAGCTTCTAGCTACATTCTGCAGAATTTTTGTTATTGTCAAATCTTATCAAGAGTTACAACAGTTTATATTTGCATTTTTTGCTTAAGATGTCTTAACTGTTGTATTTGCAGATTGGACTTTTTTTAATAACAACGTGGCTCTTCCTCTGGCTAACTTTAACTTATTGTCCAAATTTAAATACGACCGGACTCTTGGTCCTTCAGTTATCGTGCTTACAAAGCACATGGCGTTTTCGTGAATAGTCCAGTAAATGTCAAAAGAACTGTTGGCACTGGTAAAGCTACACCTCTTTCAGGGCCGGGCCCAAGGGGGGGAGCCTCCCCCCCCAAAGCTCGGGCAGTTGGTTCCAAACGCGGTTGGCGTTGGCAAAATCTAACTAATCATCACATATAAATATATAATTTGAATTTTACACTAACTCCCACAATCGCGAAATTAACACAATAATTATTATTAAGCGATTGGCACCCTATAAATATTTTATTTTATCAGTAGTGTGTTTTCCATTGAAGCTAGGGAAGCAAAGCTTCCCTTACACGACACGGAATCCCCATTTTTAATATTAATTTATTATACATAAATTCATTTACTAAAAATACTAGAACTAGCAATGATTTTTAAATAGAATCTATATGTTTCTACTACCGATCTAATATAATATTATCAGGTCTACTGGTCTACATACTTATTAGTTTTGTTTGGTAGTGTGATATTAGACAACAAAGTCTAACTTGGTATTTACGGAACTTCTTCCTGTTTCCACCTACTTATTTTAATAATTTTTTATTGTATTGACGACTTTGGTCAATCATTTCGACGTGTCCCACACCATATTACTGTATGGTCTTTTGGACAATAAAGTTTATTATTATTATTCTTTTTATTTACTTTATTTAGGCTAATTTTTTTTTTCATTTTTAATATGATCATTTTTGTTTAACAGTTCTTATTTTTTTATTAAACCAAGGATTTTTTAAATTTCTTTTAAGGAATAAGTATTAGGTTTAGGTACATGATGATCCAACAATGATTGAACAAGGCCATTTTTCAAACGATGCAAATGTTTATGTCGAAAACCAAAGAAGCCATTCGATATATTTTTTCCGCAGAAACCAAAAATTATCATAAACGAAAACAAATAAATTGAAAACAAAAGATTTATGACACAAAAATACAGGGTTCGGGCTCATATGGAAAACCTGAAGAGCGTGGAAAATTCAGAGAATTTTAAAAATCCTAAGAAAATCATGGAAATCTCAGTGAATTTTAAATATTTCTCAAAAATCATGAAATTTTGCGTCACAATATGAAAAACAATAAAATATGTACCAGCTCCTACTGTTATTATACTCTTCGCAAATACGAAAACGAAGAGTATATTGCATTTGATCGGCACATTTCTAAAACTGTAAATATCGCTCGCAGACAAAAAATTTTTATACCATTGTGTTAGTGAACGAATTCTGAACGACTTTCAAAATGGCCGTCTGTCCGTCCGTCCGTCACGTTTCTTGTAAACACGATAACTCAAGAAATAAAAATCCGATTGTACTGAAATTTGGACAGTAAGTTAGTGTTAGCTAGAGGAAGAACCCTATTGTTTTTGAACAAAATCGATCAGTAAAAAAATGTTATTAATGATTAAAATTTGAATTTTTTTTTAATTTTTATATTTTTGTAATTGAATAGAAATCTGGTGAAATGATATTTCATTTTAATATTTAAATATTTATATATTTTACAAATATACATTTCATAATGCAACCGTGGAAATATGATTTTAGCTCGTCTCTTATAATGTAAAAATTTACGTTTTTTTACGTGTTAAGTGGTGTTCTTATGCTTTTGACTCGAAATCCAAGGGTCCCGGGTTCGAAACCCAAATGGGGCACGGTATAGTGTTTTTTTATTTTTACTTTATTTTACATTGTGTCTTTTACCAACTAAGTTAGTACTATAAAATTAATAATGTCTAAAACTGACATTATTTACAAACAACTATAGTATCCTATAGAATGTGTAACAATTATATAAAAAGTTCAGTGAACAGGCGAAGAGTACGTTTTTAATTTATTTTAAATTATTTTTAAATTGCAACCTTTTATTCATTCGCTGACGATTTTATGAAACAAATTATTTTTTTTTTATAAAATCGAAAATTAAAGTAAAAATCACCTTAAGTACCATATTAATAATTATTATTATTTGTCATTGAAAAACATTTTATTTGTCATGAAAAGCCTGGAAAATTCAGGGATTTTTTTTTAACTATGTGAAGTCTGAACCATGAAATAGCATATTTTATATTCGGTTTTTTATTATAATTTTTGGATTCGGCGGAAAAAATACATCAAATGTCCTTGTTCCGTCTTTGGTTGGGGCACCCCGTACATTGTACATAGTAAATTTGAATTCGATTTGAATTTTTTTGTTTTAGTAGCTTTTTCCATATAAAGTTTTTATTTTATTGAAATTATGCAATGTAAAGGTATATGAGTTGGCTTTTCTTCCATCTTCTCCCCCCCCCCCCCCCAAAGTAGTAGGCTTCGGTACGGTCCTGACCTCTTTGAAGCAAGCCAGTACTTAGTCATAAATCTATCTAAAAAATTAATAGTCCTATTATTATGACGAAAAAAATGTATAAATAAAGCGGAAAAATTATTTTATAATTCGTTAAAATTAATAACCAAAACATTAGAATATGAGAAATACATTATACTGCGTATTACAACAAATTACCTGATCAGTTGGAAACTTAAAATAACATGAAAGTCATTGTTTATAAGAATGTTTTAGTGCAGAAAAAGTAATTCTCAATTACGTAAAAATACATACTTTACGAAAAAAATTGTTTGTAGATGATACAATTATCTTCAATTTTTATTTTCTTTATTATTTGAATAGACGCACCATGTTTTTAACTTTATTATTTTATCAAAAAAAAGTAAGTAAACATAACTTGAAAACTAAAGCAATAAATGGCATAATTTCACCCCAATTATAAGAAGAGGGCAATTTTTAATGGTGCCTATTTTTTTGCAAGGTAACAAATTATCTGAAAGTTTTTTTATGTCTATTTTTATTTAAAATTAGTTTTTTTATTATTTGCGATATGGAGACTATGACCATAATAAGAAAAATAGCAGAAATTTAATATTGCTACATAAATTGTTTAAATTTTTATGAAGTAACCAAAACTGCAGTCTTGTGTTGATGACTCATCGATTTTGTGCGTCGGCCTTGTCTATAGGGGGTGTTCACAGAAGACGCTGTAATTAGGGTAAATGAAATCGGTTGGTCCCAGTTGAAAGGTAATTGAATAAACTTTATTTTCCAACAAAAATTTCTAATATTTTGTTTCCTTATAAATGTATAAAATGTTTTTTTACAATAAGGTTGGATTTTTTAGGTTATAAATTATTTTTAAGGAAAATAATGTAGGCATCTAAACCATTTAATTAATTATTTAAAAAGCTTAAAAAGAACTTTAAATGAACTTTTTTATTAGAACGCAATTTAAAAGAAAACATTTTCATATAAACGAATTTTTGAACAAAGAATAGACATAACTTGTAGAAATTGTAGAGAATTAAAATATCTTTCAACATTGTGGTCAACGTTCTTCTTCTCAAGTCTTAATTACTTCCACTTTAGTATAGTAACAACAACAAAAATTTTGAAAATTTTTATTCTTCAAATAGGCTTAGAATGTCATGAAACGTCGTGATTTTAAGTTTGAGCAAAAAAAATCCTGTCTGTCGGTCCGTCTGTAACTTTTTTGTACTCACGATTACTCTGGAACTGTTTAAGATATTGACTTAAAATTTGGTACACATATGTATTTTAACGAGATCTGGAAATAAATTATATTTTTATCCTCTTCCGTCGAAGGGTTGGGTGGTAAATTGGGGTAAATGGGGGATAAATAGGTAAATCAAACAGGTAAGAGTCCATAAAATTTGTATTTAGTAAGAGTCCATAAAATTTGTAATTAGTATATGTAAGAGAAGCTAAGGTCTTAAAAACCTTTTGGCATTAGTCACCCCCATTACCACCCCCACCCCATTATTAAAGGGGATAAAAAAAAATGTGATTTAGTGTGTGTACAAGAACCAAAAATCTCAAAATATTTTTTTACTTCATCCTATTACCATTCGTCTATCGCAACCCCCATCCCACTACCGATGTGGGATATCGTTTTATGGGTTTTTGGGGTAGAGATTTCAAATATTATATTATTAAAGTTCCACAAACAATTATTCCCACATGCAAAATTTTTTCGTTGTGAGAGACTTGGTTAGAAAATCTGGAAGTGAAAGTAGTGACTCCTTAGGCAGCGGTTTTTTTGAGTTAATCGCGAAAAACGAGCGTCGAAATTTGACTTTTGGAGAGCAGGAAAAAAAACACTTAATCTTAAAAAAAATCACCTCTCGGTCAATTTTCTACCATATTGGAACGGACTAAAATTTTCTTCCCCCTTTGATTGACCTCCTTTATTTCTGAATTATTTTCTGTTGGATGACGACCCTGCATATTTTTCTTATAAAAACTATATCAGATTTTTTCCTGGCAATAACGACTGACAACTACATTTCAAATATTATTTTACTGTGTCGTTTCTTATTTTTTAAAGTGGCCACCCTGTAAATTTTTCATATTTTTTCTTCTTTGACAGTTATGTTACCTAGTGTTGGGTGAATTCGAATTAAAATACTCGGTTAATCCGAGTATCAAAATACTCGCTTGATTCCGAGTATTAAAATTTCATCCGAATAAAATATACTCGGATTAATTTTAACTACAAAACAAAAAACAACTGTCAATCGTGCACTTGGATAATAAAATGTTTTCTTAGATTTCTCCCCCCCGCTCATCGATTCTGAGATCTGGGGAAAAAAATTACTATCAGTGCCACTAGCATTCGCTTTAACCACGATCGCAATTACTGTTGACAGAATGATTGAAAAATCGTGATATCACATTACTAATACCTATAGAGAAAATTTAATTCGACATCGGATGATTAATCCGAATATTCTTGTCATCCGATTCCGTGTAATCCGAGTACCGAAATCATCCGAATATCTGCATCACTAATGTTACCTACATGAGAAATCTCCGCCATCTTCTTTCATTATTTTTTTCTATATTTTCATATTTTTCTTACTTGGCAGTTGTGATATCTGCATGTGAAATAATATCGTCCTTCGTCTCATTTTTTATTATTATTTTTGGGGCGACCACCCTGTATATTTTTTCATATTTTTCTTTGACAGTTGTGTTAACTATATGCGAAACATTACTGTCCGCAATCCATTTTTTCATTATTTTTTTAGAGTAAACACCCTGTACATATTTTTCCCCTGACAGTTGTGTTAACTACACGCAAAATATAACTGTCTTTCGTCACATTTTTTTCCTCATTATTTTTTCAGGTGTCCACTATTCTTCGTTGACAGTAGCGTCAACTAACGACCAAATATTTTTCTTCTGCGTCAAATGGTTTTGTAATATTTTCTCCACAATATATATTAGGGTGCCCCTTATTATTATATGACCAGAAATTTTTTCTCACATTTTGGGGAGTGCCGGGCATAATTTTATTCCAATGGATGTAAACAAAGGTCCTACCAAATTTTAGCTCGATCGAACACCGTTAACCCGTCGCGCTTGGCGTCTAACGTCATGAGAATCTATGCGCAAATGTATTCGCAATGCTTTTCTATCGCAGAATCCATAGAACCTTTTAATTAGCTGTGATCTTGTAGTATATCGAAGGAATAAAAGGGACATATAAAATTGTCAATGAAAGCCGGCAAATGACATAACCCGGGTACCTAGGAGTGATTGGAGAAAACGATTACAGAATTCTCTTAATTGAAATTAAACAAGTAATTAATAAATGGCATCAATTATGTATTCATTCATGTGACTACGTATTTATTAAAAATAATTATTCCCTCTTATTCAGTAAGATTTAGACAAATAATAATCACTGTGAAAAATAATTTAAAGAAATATTTTCCCCACTTACCCCCAATGCGCATTTGTTTACTGTCTGGCTAGTGTTGTCAGTACTAAAAGAGACGCCCTTTTTTGTCAGATTTGTTATTTCTCCAAGATCCCCTCTATCTACTTATACTGCAGTATATAGTTGTCCAGATATTCCAGATGCTACCGATGCTGAAATGGCTTCGGCGGTTTATGAAACGTTGGGAAATTGGGATTTAACAGAAAAGGTACAATCATTAACTTTTGAAACCACTGTTTCAAATAAGGGTAAAATTAAAGACGCTTGAATGCCGTCACCATGTTTTTGAACGTATTTTGGCAGTAGTTTTTGAAAAAAGCAAATTCACTATTTCAGGATCAGATATTCCTTTATTTAAAAGGTTTAAAAATTATTGGTCTAGAATCAACGTACAAAGTTTCGTTCCAGCTGAAATCAAATAAATTTTTAGCGATCATACTGAAACTATTCTAGAAAGTATAAACGATGCAATTTCTAAAAAGTTTCCACGAGAAGACTATCGTGACTTATTGAATCTCATAATAATATTCCTAGGAGGCGTTCCTCCCGGTGGAATAAAATTTAGAAAGCTGGGTGCTTACCATATGACCAGGTGGATGGCAAAAGCCATATATTCCTTTAAAATAATTTTATTTCGAACAGAATTCGATTTAACAAAAGGCAAGGAAAAATCACTTCGCCAAACAACATACTTCATTGTAAAATGCTAGATTTATGAGTCAGAAGCAATGACTGCTTCACTAATGGATATCAAATTCTTGAGAGAATTAGATCAGTATAAAGAAATTGATAAAAACATTGCCGAAGTAGCTTTTGGGAAAGTGAACCATTTGTATTATTTGACTGATGAATGTGTCGCCTTCGCACTATTTGATGACTCGATTACTGAAAATACAAAATTGGCACAAAAAATTTTAGAAGAAACAGTAAATGTAGAAGATGAAAATGAAAGTGAAGATGAAATAGAAAATAATCTTAAGAAATTGCCAATGAGGAAAGAAGATATTTCCGAATTTTTAAAGCTGTCTGATGAAGTTTTAATAAAATTACTTCGTAATAAGTCAATAGATTTACTTCACAGATTTAAAATAGACAATTTTTAAATTTCCATCCATCCGAATAGAAAAATTTTAATGAGTATAAACAAGGACAAGTAGTCATTGGAGAATTAAAATTAGTAAATGACTCCACCGAACGGGGAATAAAATTAACGATTTTAACGAAAAAGTTACAAAATCCGAGGATCAAAAACAATTTTTATTGCAGGTGGGTCATTTCTTCATTGACATTTTCAAACTCTCTACAAGATTCATTTTCTTAATATATTTGTCCCTTTGGTTTTCTTTTTAGACTGTCCAAGATTACCGCCGTAAATATCCTCAGGCAACTAAAGAAGTATTGCAGAAAACTTTCGAAATGTAGAACTTTAGATTATGGACTAGTTTTAAAACTTTGTATTCTCAAATCAAACAATAAATAAATTAATAATATTTATTTATTTATTATTTATATATTTATTATATATTTGTATTATTTTATATTTGTTTATTAAAATTAATCTATTTATGATTTCCAAAAAGTAAACCAATTTTAAAAGATGATATAGAGCTAGAAATAAAATAAAATCGATAAAAAGTTAATTTTTGATTTTTGAAAATTTTAGGCCACGAGCGCGACGTGTTACTTATCCATTAAGCTAAAAATTGGGGGGGATTTTTTTTAAACATAATGGAACAAAATTCCGCCCGGCACTCCTCAAAAATTAAAACTTCAAAAATAAGGGGCACCCTAATATATATCTTATAAACTACAATAATTGTTATGTGTATTGTTAGAAATAGATACATACTTCTGGCTCTTGTAGATATAGCTGTAGATATAGCGCCAACAGACAAACACCAGACCGACAGACAGACAGACTGATGGAATTAAATGGCTTTAATTTTCGTAATCTGCATAGTCTGAAACGCGAAGAAATCTCGGAGGGTAATTTTTTTACGATTACAATACCCTACTTCCCTTCGTTTAGCGAGGGAAGTAAACGAAATTTAATGCTATATGGTTTAAAAGTGGATTTTAACATTTCGTAAACAAGTGGTACTGACCAGTGAACATATATCAGGTACCTAAAATTTTAGCGGAAATTTCATAGAAAGTGTCGGCCTACCATCTGGTCGGCCAGGCACTAAAATGAGCTGTTATAGTTAGTAATTTTAAATATGTGACTAATACTTTCTCAGTTTGCTGTAATGTACAGTATTATAAATTTTTCACGTTCTGATTTTTTATTTATTTAATTTAGTTTTTAAATATGTTAACATTTTAAATCATATATAGTGAAGTCAAATTAAGTAACAAAATAGGTGAATAAGGAATTCTCTGGCTGCAGCAATTTTATTATTTTAATTTGTCGTAGATATAATAAGTGCCACCGAGAAGTTTTTAATTCAGCGGCCCAGCGTAAAAAAAATTTTAACAATTTATTTTTCAACGCTGAAATTTTCTGCTCTTTTCCTTATTATCTTCGGTCCTAATAATTGTATCGCAAAAATAAAAATAGCGAGTGGCTATGAAAAAACTTTCTGATAATTCGTTAATTTGTAAGAAAATAAAAACCACCAAAAATTGCCTTTTTTGACAATTTAAGAAATACAACGTAATAATGCATCCATTTTAACAAAAGTTGGAGGAACTATGCACTTTATTGAACTAAACCTTCGTGCCAAATTTTAGCATAAAATATTTATTCAAACGGCTAGAAATAAAAAAAGATTTCGAAATTTTAATCGCTTACTGTTTAAGTGCATCGATTCGTCGAACGTTTTTATTTCAAAATGTAGGTTTTTTACATGAATTTTACAATGATAGTATCTTCATTTAGACCATTTTTTAAATCTGTTTATAATTTTCAAAATTATAGGTATAAACATATTCAGATAACTGGATTTTTTATCAAACCAAGAACAGGCAAAGAATTATGAAAATAGATGAAATATTAGGTTTAATAATAATAAGTATTTCAGCTTTAGGGGAGTATAAATTAGCTTTTTTTCATCTTTTAACTCATGCTTTATTTAAAGCTTTATTATTTATATGTGCAGGTAATATTATTCATAATTCAATAAATTGTCAAGATATTCGTTTTATGGGTAAATTAGTTAAACACATGCCTTTGACATGTATATTTTTAAATATTTGTAATTTTTCTTTATGTGGTCTACCATTTTTATCAGGATTTTATTCAAAGGATATAATTGTAGAAGTTATATCTATAGAATTTTTAAATATTTTTATTTATATAATTTTTTATATTTCAATTGGTGTAACAGTATGTTATAGATTTCGTTTAACTTATTATACTTTGACAGGAACATATAATTTTATTAGATTAAATTGTTTGAATGAGAAAAATTTAGTTATATTAAAGAGGATAATAGGTTTAATTTTGTTAGTAGTATTAATAGGGAGAGTTTTAATATGATTAATTTTTCCTTCACCTTATTTTATTTGTCTTCCATTTTTATTTAAAATAATAGCTTTATTAATAATTATAGTTGGTATATGACTAGGCTATGAAATATCAAAGTTTAAATTAAATTATTCATTAAAAAGATTAAATTTAATTATTTTTATTAGATTTTTAGGTTCAATATGAAATATACCTTTTATTTCTACTTTTGGGATTAATTTTTATCCTATTTTAATAGGAGAATTATATACTAAAAAATTTGATCAAGGTTGATTAGAATATTATGGAGGACAAAATTTAGCTATTCAAATTAAGGTTTTAAGAAAATTTTTTCAATATTTTTCTAATAATCACTTAAAAATTAATTTTTTAATAATAACTATATGAATTTTTTTTATTTTTTTAACTTAAATAGCTTATATAGAGTTTAATATTGAAGATATTAAGGAAATTAATTAATTTTTAAGTATTTATAAAATTATAAAAATTTAATTTTACAATGAAAATGTAATGTTTTATTAAACTAGATAAATAGAAATATAAACAAAATTTCATTGCTTAAGATTTAAGTTAGAAGCTTAATCTTGAATTTCCTATTTCTTTAATTGGAGATTAAACTCATTTTTATCATTAACAGTGATAGACCTCTATTTTGGTTTCAATTAAAATAAGGATAAAATTATCAAATTTTTAGGTCGAAACTAAATGCATAAATTTGCTTCTTATTAAAGATAAATTGAATATTCAATATTTTTTAAATGCAAATTAAATGTTATAATTAACTATTATCCTAATTTGCTCAATTTAAAGCTCCTTGGTTTCATTCATGAAATAAACCAATTAGAAGAATTAAGATAAAAAAAATTAAGATAATTGAGTAATTTATTATATTTGTAAGTGTTAATGTTATGATTATAGGTATTAATAGAGTAATTTCAACATCAAAAATTAAAAAAATTACGGCAATTAAAAAAAATTGTAATGAAAATGGTAAACGAGCAGGATTTTTAGGATCAAACCCACATTCAAAGGGTTATCTTGAGTTAATTAAAATGATTATAAAAGTAATAATAATAAAAATAGCAATTATTATATATAATAAGATTCTAATTATTTATACTAATTATCTTAGATTTATTGATTGGAAGTCAATTATAATATTTATATTATATAAATTATCTACCTCATCAATAGATAGAAATATAAAGGAATAATCAAACTATATCTACGAAATGTCAATATCAAGCAGCGGCTTCAAATCCAAAATGGTGAATTGAGGAAAAATGATTTTTATAATGACGGATTAGACAAACAAAAAGAAATGTGGTTCCGATAATTACATGGAGTCCATGAAAGCCGGTAGCTATAAAAAAAGATGAACCATAAACAGAATCTGCAATTGTAAAAGGAGCTTCAATATATTCATATGCTTGAAGAATAGAAAAATAAATACCTAATATTACAGATAAAATTAATCCTTGAAGAGCTTGTTTATGGTTATTTTCTATTAAGCCATGATGAGCCCAAGTTACTGTAAGACCTGAAGTTACTAAAATTAGAGTAAAGGAATAAAGGAATTTCAATGGGATTAAAATTTTGAATACCTTTAGGGGGTCAAATTATTCCTAATTTAATTCTAGGAGAAAGGGAATTATGGAAAAATCTTCAAGAAAATCTAATAAAAAAAAAATACTTCAGATGTAATAAAAAGAATTATTCCTCAACGTAATCCTATAGTTACCCTTGAAAAGTTCCTTCTCGGGTTACATCTCGTCATCATTGATATATTACTAAAGTTATAATAAATAATCCTAATAAGAATAAATTTCTTTGATAAATATGAAATCATTTAATTAATCCTACTATAGTAGTTATAGCTCCTAATGCCCCTAAAATTGGTCAAGGTCTAGCGTCTACTAAATGAAATGGGTGATTTTTATGAGTTGACATTAATTAACTTCTCTTGAATATAAAGTTCTTAAAACTGAAAATACATAGGCTTGAATAATTGAAACAGCTGATTCTAAAATCAATAGTAAAATTTGCGTTAATAGAAGAAAATTCAAAAAATTAGGGATATTGAAGGACCCGTATTTCCTAATAATGTTATTAGTAAGTGTCCTGCGATTATATTAGCTGATAGTCGAATTGCTAATGTTCCAGTTCGAATAATATTTCTAATTGATTCAACACAAACTATAAAAGGTATAAGGATACCTGGAGTTCCTTGAGGAACTAAATGAGCAAATATATGAATTGTATTATTAATTCATCCAAAAATTATAAATCTTAATCAAAGAGGAAGGGCTAAAGTTAAGGTTAAAGTTATATGACTTGTTCTAGTAAAAATATAGGGAAATAATCCTAAAAAATTATTGAAAAAAATCAATGAAAATAGTGAAATCAAAATTAATGTACTTCCTTTAGAATTAATATTACCAACTAATACTTTAAATTCTTTATGTAATGTAAAAATAATATTAATTCAAAGAATTGATAAACGAGAGGGGATTAATCAAAATAAAGATGGAATTAATAAAATTCCAATTAAAGTTATTAATCAATTTAGTGAAAGATTAAAATTTGTTGTAGGATCAAAAGATTTTCAATAATATAGTAATTTATTTTTTTTTGAGGATTTTAAATTAATTTTATAATTAAAAATGTAATAATTTAAAGAATTATAAAAAAAGAAAATTAATGTAAAAAATAATAATAATAATCAATTTAGAGGTGCTATTTGTGGAATTAAAAATCATTTTTAAAAATAATTTTAGTTTGACAAACTAATGTTATAAATTTAACTAAATTTTTCATTAGAAATAAGTGTTAAATTATTATAAAATGGTTTAAAATTCCATTTCTTACATTCAGCCATCTAATGAAATTTCTGTTATTTTAGAAATTCATTTTAAAAAATATTTAGGAGAAATTCTTTCAATTACAATTGGTATAAAACTATGATTTGCCCCACAAATTTCAGAACATTGACCGAAAAATAATCTTCGATTAGAGGAAAAACTAATTTGGTTTAAACGACCCGCAGTTGCATCAATTTTAACTCCTAGTGAGGGAATTGTTCATGAATGAATATAACATCAGCGGATGTTACAAGTATACGAATTTGAGATTCATAAGGGATTACAACTCGATTATCAACATCTAATAAACGGAAATTAAATTTTTTTAATTCATTTGTAGGAATTATATATGAGTCAAATTCAATATTTTTAAAATCAGAATATTCATAAGATCAATATCGTTGATGTCCAATTGTTTTAATTGTGATTAAGGGATTATTAACTTCATCTAAAATATAAATTAGTCGTAAAGAAGGTAAAGCAATAAAAATTAAGGTAACTGCAGGTATAATTGTTCAAACTACTTCAATTAATTGACCTTCAAGAAGATAACGATGGGAAAATTTATTAAAAAATAATGAAATTAAAAATTGTCCTACTAAAACTGTAATAATAACTAAAATTACTAAAGTATGATCATGAAAAAAGGAAAGTTGTTCTATTAAGGGCGAAACTCTATCTTGCATTAGAAGAGTTTTTCATGTTGTAATTTCTAAAGAAAGTTTAAACTTTATATTTGAGGTTTAAATCCAATGCACTAATCGGGCATATTAGAAATTAACAGTTAAAATAGGTAATTCAGCGTATCTATGTTCTGCAGGGGGGTATCATTGTAGTCATTCAATCAATGATCTTAAATTTTTTCGATGTACAGTTAATGGTTCTCAAAAAATATAAAGTAAATATAATACTCTAATTAAGGAAATTAAAGATCCAATAGATGAAACAATATTTCATAGAGTAAAAGCATCTGGATAATCAGAATAACCCCCTAAAAAATGTTGGGGAAAAAAGGTTAGATTTACTCCAATAAATATTACAAAAAATTGAATTTTTAAAAGTTTATTATTTAAAGTTAATCCAGTAAATAAAGGGAATCATTGAACAATTCCGGCTATAATAGCAAATACTGCTCCTATTGAAAGATCATAATGAAAATGAGCAACTACATAATATGTATCATGAAGGATAATATCAATTGAAGAATTAGCTAAGACTACTCCTGTTAATCCTCCAACTGTGAATAGAAATACAAATCCTAATATTCATAAAGTTACCGGTCTGTAGGTAATTTGAGTTCCATGTAAAGTTGCTATTCATCTAAAAACTTTAATACCTGTTGGAACAGCGATAATTATTGTTGCTGATGTAAAATAAGCTCGGGTATCAACATCTATACCAACTGTAAATATGTGATGAACTCAAACTACAAAACCAAGTAAACCAATTGCTATTATAGCATAAATTATTCCTAAAGTACCAAAAGCTTCTTTTTTTCCTCTTTCTTGGCTAATAATATGAGAAATTATTCCAAATCAAGGAAGGATTAAAATGTAAACTTCTGGATGTCCAAAAAATCAGAATAAATGTTGGTATAAAATAGGATCTCCCCCTCCTGCAGGATCAAAAAAAGAGGTATTTAGATTACGATCTGTTAGGAGTATAGTAATAGCACCTGCTAAAACTGGTGAAGATAAAAGTAAAAGAACTGCAGTAATCACTACAGCTCAAACAAAAAGAGGTATACGATCAGGTCTTATACCGTTAGGTCGCATATTAATAACAGTAGTAATAAAATTTACAACACCTAAAATAGAAGAAATTCCTGCTAAATGTAATCTAAAAATAGCTAAATCAACTGAAGATCCTCCATGAGCAATATTAGATGATAAAGGAGGATAAACTGTTCATCCTGTCCCTGCCCCTCTTTCTACAATTCTTCTTATAATTAAATGTGTAAGTGAAGGTGGTAAAGTCAGAATCTTATGTTATTTATTCGAGGGAAAGCCATATCAGGAGCTCCCAATATTAATGGGACTAATCAGTTTCCGAATCCCCCAATTATAATTGGTATAACTATAAAAAAAATTATTACAAATGCATGGGCTGTAACAATTACATTATAAATTTGATCGTCACCAATTAAAGATCCCGGATTTCCCAATTCAAATCGAATTAGAAGTCTAAGCGAAGTTCCGACTATTCTATCTCAAGCCCCAAAAATAAAATATAAAGTTCCAATGTCTTTATGATTAGTTGAAAATAATCATTTATTCGATAAAGTGGCTGAGGATTAAGCAATAAATTGTAAATTTTTTAACGAAATTTAATTTTCCTTTATTATTTAAAGTCTTATAGTCAAATATGATTTTAAATTGCAAATTTAAAGGTAAAGCCTACTTTTAAGGCTTAGAATTTTTCTATTTTCAACTTTGAAGGTTGAGAGTTTATCTTTTAACTTAAATCCTTAAAAGATACTAAAAATAATAGTACAAGTTAAAAGTCCAATAATAGAAAGGAAATTAAAAAAAATAATATAAAAAGTTATTTTGATTTTGATAAAAAATTAAGGTTTCATTTGAATTTATTATTACTGTTGAAAAAGAAATTCGTAGATAAAAATATAGTGTAATTAAAGTAAAAATAATTAGAAATAGTCTGACTAAATAAAAATTGTTAACAATTAAATTATTAATTGTCAATCATTTTGGAAAGAATCCTAAAAATGGGGGTAATCCTCCAAGAGATAGAAAATTTATAATAAAGAAAAAATTAAATATTTTATTTGAATTTAATATATTATTTAATTGTTTTAAGTAAAAAATATTTGTTTGATTAAAAATTAAAATAATATTTAAATTGATAATTGTATAAATTAAAAAATAAATTAATCAAATAGACTGAAAATTAAGTATTCTTGCGATTATTCAGCCAATATGGTTAATAGAAGAATAAGCAAGAATTTTTCGTAATCTAATTTGATTTAAACCTAAAATTCCTCCTAGGATAGAGGAAAAAATGATGATAGTAGTTAAAAATAATGTTATTTTTAATGTGTATATTAAAAGAATCATTGGAGCGATTTTTTGTCAAGTTAATAAAATTAAACAATTTAATCAATTTAGTCCTTCCATAACTTCGGGGAATCAAGCATGAAAAGGAGCTGCTCCTATTTTTGTTAATAAAGCTGAATTTATAATTATCTCAAAAAAATAATTTTGGGGGAAAATCTCTTTAAGATTAAGTATTATAATAATAGCAAATAAAAAAATGAAGCTAAGACCTGGGTGATAAAATATTTTAAAGTTGATTCTGAGGGATAAATATTTTGGGGATTTCTCAATAAGGGGATAATTGAGAGAAGGTTAATCTCTAATTCAATTCATATTCTTATTCAAGAATATGAAGAAATAGCAATTAAAGTACCAATAATTAAAGAACAAAAGAATAAAATTTTATAAGATTTTAGAATTAAAAAGAAAAGGATTAAAACCTTTATAAATGCTAGCTTAATTAGCTTATCTTTTATATTTTAATATATGATGTATAAAAGTTTTTGATACTTTAGGAAATAGTTAAATTCTATTAAATATAGTAAGTGAAGGCGGCGGGTCCACATTTTTTATTCTATCAAAATAATCCTTTTATTCAGGCACTTCACTTTTATTTTTATAAAACAAAAAAATATATAGATATATAAAAATTAATTTACTTAAAATTTAATTAGTTAATAAAAAATAGCTTTTAAATACAAAAATTTTAAAAAAATTTTAAAATTTTGTAATAAATTTGTTTTAAAATTAAAAAAAAAAGTTCGATTTTTACCAATAATTAATTGACTATTAGAAATTTATGAGAGAAGATTTTAAATAATCAAATTTTTTTAAATTGCTTATTATATATATAAAATGTTTATAAATATATATCTTGTAAATTTTAAATAATCATATAAACTATTAATAAATATATTGAATTATTTATATATTTACATTTATTAATATATTTTGATTCAATAAGAAAATATTCAATTTAATTAATAGTTAACAAAGAATTCATGTCTAATTATTATTATCATAATTTAAATATAATAGTCATATAAGATGAGTAGCTACTTATTAGGAAAAATAAAAGAACAAATAAAAATAATTAAATTTTAATTATAATATAGAAATTCTTATAGAATTTATATAATATTAAAATTTTAATTTTAAATATATACTTAACTTATATATATATGTTATATGGATTTTTTCGAAAAACATTTTTTAAAAACTTTTTACTTTATTTTATTTTATTATTATGTACACGACTTATATTAGAGATTCTCAAGCTTGAGATCTCTGTTACAAAGTACTAAATGTTAATAACTAAGTTAAGCGTTGACCAAGATAGAATGCTGCGAATTTACAAATTTGGCCTTTTATATGTTTTTGAATCTGCTGATGACAAATTGCAATGTCGACAATATTGCGTTCACAAAAACAAAGTAATAAATTACACCCAAAAAACAAAGTAATAAATTAGTATTGAAAAATAAAAAGGGCCTTGTTGAAAAGTATCAAATTTCATAGACTTTAGGTAATTATCGAATTGCGTTCGAAATAGTCAAAAACATTAAGAAAAGTAATAACTCAGCAGTTTCAAAATTAACAAATAAATAATGTTTACAAAAGTTTGACATTAGGGTAATTTAAAGTATAAACAATAGAATAAACAATAATAGTACATGCGACACAAGAACTACGCATTATTTGGGACTTATAATATTTTAAATATGTAGGGGTTAATTCCTATATAACAACTCCCTTTTATAATAAAAAGTTGATGCTATACAATGCGACAACTTTTTAAGCATAATTTTTATTAAAATTATTAGTATTCAATTCAATGTTCTCATCTTCATAATCTTCTTGAATTCCTATACTGGGTCTTCGACTAGGAAGGAACTTAACAATTTTTTTTAAAGTTCTATTACTTCTTGGTGGTTTAGGGTGTTGATCACCAGAGTTTTGAATCGCTATTTTAAATCTTTTGCGATTTTTACATTTACAACATAAGTATAACAATATAAGAGTTATTATTAATACAATAATAAAATATGTGAACCATGAAATATGTTTTCTTACAAAAGGTTCATTTATTATTTTATCCAAATCTCGAGAATATTGATCTAATTTATGTTTTGCAATATCTAAATTTTCAGTATTAAAATTATTTAATTTTAACGGTTGTAGGTTTAATTTTGATTTTACATTATCAGGTAAATGTTGACAACAATCATAAGGTATTGATACAGTGTGAAAGCTAGATTTTATTTCAGATCCTTGATTTAATTTTGGTTGTACTTTTGTATTTCCTATGTAGGCATTACAATTCGTTGTTAATTGTAAAACTGAAGTTTTATAAATAATTTGAGTATAAGCTTCTTGATTTTGACATTTAATTGTAACAGTTAAAGGATCAGATATTGAAATTAACCAAATATTATCTTCTATTTTATGAATATTATAATTCTTTGCAAGTACAAGGGAAGATCGACAAGTTTTAGGTAACACTGTTGGGTTTTTCAAAATTTGAGCTCCACAAATTGTGTCACTATCAATTGGATAAGGCACCATATTTGAACATAATTTTAATCTAGGGATTAAATTTTTACAATTTTTTAAAGTTGAAAAAGATATGAACATTAACGAATCATCATCTTTAGCAATATATTTTTCAGAGATACTTAAGATATGAAAAAGTCCTGTTCTATTATCAAAAATTGGTATAGGGTATAATTTATAAATGGTGTATGCTTCTGGTTGAACCAAGGGAATTTTTAATATGAAAACAATTTTAGATTCAGTTTGAAAAGCTTCGAGTTCAATAATATCAAGATATTGAGCAATTTTTGCACTAGAGGCAACTAGAGGTAAATTATTTTTATGTAAACTTTGAGAAATCTGTTGAAGTGATATGACCAAATCATTTGGTGTTATGATTGAGCTATGTATAATTTTTAAACGTGAAAAAGTAATAGCATTTAAAATGTCAGTTAATTCATTCTCTAAGTACATGTAGTTTTCCATGAGATTTTCACATATTTCAATTACTTTTAGTTTTGATTCTATAAGTCCAATTGTATCTGAAATATTCAAAATATCATTTTCAATTATTTTAATGTCTTTATTAAACGCTTCCTCATCAATTCGTAAATTTTGTATTGTTTCATTGAAGTTTTTTATGACAGATGTAGTTACTGAAATTTGATTTTTCATTAAATTTTCAAGTTGATGTTCATCATTTAATAATTTGTTTATACACTCTGTATAAAATTCTCCATCTGAGGCGTCTAAATTTCCAGTGATTGCTTTCCATACGGTTCCGACACCGTTTAGTATTCCCCGTTTATAACGTTTAGTATCAGCAAAAACTTCTTCATATTTTAATTGAAGTGAGTCAGATAAATGGGTTAATAAACTAATATGAGTTTGTACTTCTGAATAAAATAATTTACCGCGGGGTTGATTATTATTAAAACTTACTGAATCGATTAAACTTTTTAATATATTGTCGTTGTAGTCGAGATTTTCCTTTAAAGTTAACATCCTTATATACTAATAATGTCCATTTGTCATTTGACACTTTAAGATATTCTTCTTGATGATAGTATAGTCCAACTGTATTATTTATTGGTTTAAGTGAAAACTTTGTTGGTAGGGCCATAACACGGATAGATGAAATGCTTAAAATAAGCAGAAACCTGCAAATAAATTAATTTTCAAAATGGGGTTTCATTTTATCGAAATTAATTTTAGTATTTCGCTTAGTTTCAGGATTATACAATTTTTTAAAATTTCTTTAATTTCATAAGGTCCATTGAATTTATTTCCAAGTTTACTTTGAATTTGACTAGATTTTACATATACTTTGTCACCTACTTTATAGTCCGGGACATTTTCCGAAACATGTTTATCAAAGCGAATTTTAGATTTTTCTTTTTGCAAATTAGTTCTTGCGCGTGCTAACTTATAATAATATGATATACGGTTATTTAAATCTCTTACGTACTTTGTAATCAATTCGTGTTGATTATATAAAGTTTCTGGGGGTCTACCGAATATTAATTCGTAGAGGGTAAATCCATGCGTCTTATTCACTGAATTATTATAACATATTACTGCATAAGGTAATATTGTTAAGGGATGTTCTTGAGGGTTTTCAGTGACATGTGCTCGTATCATTTCTGTCAGTGTTGCATGAAATCTTTCAAGTGAACCATTTGATTGGGGATGGTTGACACTTGAATATGTCAATTTAATATCATATAGTGTACAAAGGTCTTTAAGTAGATTATTTTCAAATTCTCGTCCGGAATCACAGTGTATTCTAAGGGGAGTTCCAAAATGTTGAAAATAAAGCAAAAGTGTATTTACTATAGATTTTGCAGTTTTATCACTCATAGGATATGCTTGTGTAAATTTTGTTAATTCATCTCGAATGGTTAAAATATAATTTTTCGTGGGTATTTCTAAAACATCAATATTAATTCTTTCAAAAGGGGTTTTTGGAGTTTCAGTTATTACTAATGGACTTTCAAGGTTTTTACGGCAAATTTTTACTTTTTGACATATTTCACATTTCTTAATAAAATTTTCTACATCTTTTGATATACCGGGCCAATTATATTTTTCTTTTATACGTCTAATGGTTTCGTTAATTCCTCGGTGTAAATGACTTTTTCCTGAATGATATTGATCTAATATTATTGGTATTTGGTCTTCATCTGGGTTTTGAACAATATTTTGACAAACAATTAATTTCACTTCTTTTTCAGCTAAAATGAAAGAAAGTATTTCAAGAATTGGTAAATTGATATTGTTTTCTACATAATATGTTTTTAAAGAATTGATTTCATTTTGATATTTGTAAAAAGTTACAAATAAGCGTAATATTGCATTGTCATGTTCAGCTGGTAATGGAATTATATAATATTTTCTACCTTTGACGCGTTGGCTTGAACAAACATTTATTTTGTCGTTTTCAAAACTAGGATTTTGCTCAAATATGTCTTCAATTATTTTGTAATGAAAGTCTTTTAAATTATTCCGTTGAAAAAATGTGATAATGTTTTGTGATCTTTATCTAATAATTGCGTATTAGAAAATACAATTTTTGAATAATCAATTA
Source organism: Rutpela maculata (assembly GCA_936432065.2). Taxonomy (NCBI): domain Eukaryota; kingdom Metazoa; phylum Arthropoda; class Insecta; order Coleoptera; family Cerambycidae; genus Rutpela; species Rutpela maculata. Next base: position 83,013,665 of record OW386290.2, read on the forward strand.
GTGATTTTGTTTCATATAAATTTTGGAAAATATCGAATTCACGAGAAATTTCTTCTGGAGATATTTCATTTTCAATAACCTCAATTTCTTCAGGATTTTCGTCGCTATGTCTGGTATTTTCGTCGCTAGTGTCAATTTCTCTTGACGTAGATGGTTCTTGCTGTTGCATATTATTATGAAAAGTCATGCATTTTTGAAAATGAGTTAAATCGTTTTGGAAATGATTTATTTTAATTCTTGATAGAGCATCAGCGTTTTTATTTATTTTTCCGGGTTTATAAATAATTTCATAATCATATTCTTCTAATTTCAATCTCCATCGAGCTAATCTACTGCCAGGATCTTTTATTGAGAATAACCAGGTTAATGGTCGATGATCAGTAACTAGTTTAAACTTCCTGCCAAAGAGATAAGGCCTAAAGTATTTCACGGACCATAATATTGCTAATAGTTCACGTTCAATAACTGAATACCTTGATTCTGCAGGGCATAATGTCCTTGAAGCATAAGCTATTGGAAGATCTTTACCTATAGGGCCTTGAGAAAGTATTGCGCCGATTGCAAATGCGCTAGCATCAGTAGTTAATAAGAATGGTTCATTAAAATTAGGATAAATTAAAATTGGAGTGGTTGTTAAAGCCTTTTTTAATTCACGAAACGAGTTTTCACATTCTGTGTCAAAGTTAAAAGGGATATCCTTTTGAAGTAATTTTGTTAATGGTTTTGATATTTTAGCAAAGTTTGGTATAAAACGTCTATAGTAGCCTGCTAAACCTAAAAATGACTTTATTTCTTTTTGTGTTTTTGGCTGAGGAAAATTTTGTATACATTCAATTTTTGCTGGATTAGGTTTTACTCCATTTTTTGTAATCACATGTCCTAAATAAATAACTTCTTTTCTCAAAAACTCGCATTTGTCAGGTTGTAATTTTAAATTAGCTTGTCTTAGTCGCGTAAATATTTCTGTAAGTCTAGAAATATGTTCATGTATTGTTGCAGAATAAATTATTATGTCGTCCATGTAGACTAGACATCTTTCGTTTTGTAAACCTACTAATATATGATCCATAACTCTTTGAAAAGTTGACGGTGCATTTTTTAGTCCAAACGGCATACGTAAAAATTCATAATGCCCATTTTCTACAGAAAATGCGGTTTTTTGAACATCTTTTGGATCGACCTCAATTTGGTGAAACCGAGAGGCTAAGTCTAGTGTAGAAAAATATTGACATTGTCCTAATTGATCTAATAAGTCCGATATATTAGGTAGAGGATATTTATCATTGACGGTAATTTCGTTTAATTTACGATAATCAATGACTACACGCCATTTTTGTTTGCCTGATGCATCAATTTTTTTCGGTACTACCCAAACAGGGGACGACCATGGTGAAACTGAATGTTGAATTATTCCTTGATCTAACATTTCTGAAATTTGTTTTTTAACTTCTTGTTTATGAATTTGTGGATAGCGATATGATTTTGTATAAACTGGTTTTGAGTCACCTGTATTTATTACATGTTTAATTTAATTTGTAAAACTTAACGCATCACCTTCGAAATAAAAAATATCAGCAAATTTTAAACATACTTCTGTAATTAAGTCCTTTTCTTCTTCATTTAAATGTTCCAAGCGTAACGAGTCTTGTATTTGAATTTTTCTATCGTATGATTGACACTGTATGTTATTTTCTGAATTAAAATTTAAAATTGTTTGTGAATTTGGAAAAATTTCTAATTGTAAATCAGAAAAATCTACGGTTTTTTGGATACCATTCGCATTTACTACAGTGGTAAAAAATTCTCCAGTTTGATTTATTTTAACTACTGAATTTGGTAAATAGACTCTTTCTTTTTCTTGCGCTAGTAAAATAGCATCTGTGTTAGCTAAATTACATCTTAATTTAATTGTTTGTTCAGTTCGGGGCTCAATTGAAATTTTGTTTGCAAAATTATTTTGTCTTGGTTTTATTGACTTATAGTCTGGTGAAATTTTGTTATTCTGTTGAATTTGATTATAGTCTGGTAAAGTTTTGCTATTTTGTTGAATTTGATTTTCCTGGGATTCAAACACAATTTCCTGATTTTCAGCTTTAAATAATGGTACAGTTTTGAAATTTGTTATTAATTGACGATTTTTAATATCAACAATACAATCATAGTGTTCAAGAAAATCTGAACCTAGTAAACCATCAAATTCAATATCTAAATTACAGATATAGACTTTGTGTGGATCACCAGTTTTAAATGGTACGTTCGTTGATTGGTTTATTATTAAAACTGATTGGTTTGTTATTCCTTGAATTGGTAAATTTTCAGTAAATCTTTGAGGATATTTTTCAACAGTTTTAGGTTTAAAAATCGAGATTCCTGCACCAGTATCAATTAAAATTTTGAAAGTATTTGTGATATCTTTTATATAATATAAATTAGTTGCACTTACAGTTAATAAATTTTTTGGATTTTTTACATAAAATTGTGTTCGAGACTCATTGTTTGTACTTGAGTTTCTAAATTGGCAATTTGTTCTTGCAAATCCGGGGGATCGTCTAAATAAACGTCTGTTTGAAAATCCACTTGTTCGGAATTTGGATGTTCAATGGAAAAACCATAATTTTGACAATCATAATTTCGAGCATCATAATTTTGAAAATCACCATAACAATTTTGATCATTCTGATGGTTATTATAATTTTCATAATTTTCGTATTCATTAACATGATGATTTCTTTGTTGATTATTATTATTATTATTTTGTGGCATAAAATTGGGTTTTCTTTGAAAATTATTTTGAAATTGTGGATTAGTTGGTCTAAAATTTTGATTTTGATTAGTTGTACGAAATGTATTATTTGGAAAGTTTTGTCTTGTCTGGAAAGATTGTTGAGGATTAAAATTTCTTGACAAATTTTGAAAATTTTGGAAGCTTTGATTTTGTCTTGACCGACATTCAGTTACAGTGTGTCCTTTTCGTTTGCAATAAGAACACATTTTTTGAAATGAAGTGTTGGGTTTTTTGTCTTGACTTGGGTTAACATTTGTTTTTTGAAATTTCTGTTTTTCGAAATACGAGAGTTGTAATTCTCTACGTATTCTCATTGAGGCTGTTAAAATATCTGGAGGATTTCCAGCTCTAACAATTTGTCCTAATCGTGGTTCTAGTCCGGTTAATAAAGTATTTAAAATCATATTTTGAATTAATTGCTCTTGGGCTGCCTTTTGTTCAGGATTTAAATTTTGTTGCTGAATGCAAGCGTGCATTTTTGCATTGTGTGTTTGTAATCTTGAAACAAAAGTTAAAGGAGATTCATTAGACAATTGATGAATTCTCTGTAAATCTTCTATTAAAGACGTTAGGTCACGAGAATCACCAAAATGTACAGTTAATAATTGTTTAATGTCTGACCAAGTTTGTGTGTCACGAGAATTTATTAATTGTGCTGCTTTTCCTTTCAACTTATTTTTAATATGTAATGTTAATAACATTTTTTGATCTTCAACGCACATTCGATAAGCATGATTACACGCATTTAAAAATGTATTGAGGAAAATTTGGTCACCATCAAATTCTGGTATTAATGAAAAAATTTCTGAAAGTTTATATGGTTCAATTTCGACAGTTGCCATTTTAACTTATCAAAAGAAAATGAAATTTTAGATAATAGAAAGGAATGATATTTTTAATAAATATATATTTTTTATAGTAAATATTTTTTATATTTACTAGATTCTATCTCAGTGATTAGTATTTTGCTCTTAGGTTAATTAGTTTTAAAATTCTTAAAATATAATTATTAAATTCGTAAATAGATCAATACTAACTTAAATAATAAAAATTAGTATATTTTCTTTAATAAAGATGATAATTCAATAATATTCACTTACATTAAAAGTGCCATGTTCTAGATCTTCTTTTGAAAATTGAATGCTACTCCGTAAGCGTTGCTCCACCGAAGTTCCACTGCCAGGGGTGTTACCAGGTATTCCTTCCACGGGGATTGACTTCAATGTCGAAGACACCAAGTTTCGAGACCAGGAACTGGAATTTAACGTTTTGGGGTAACTTGTGAACCAGCTTCGGTTTTCTTTTCCGATCTGACCGTTTCCCTCTGTTTTGAAGTTTGCGCTTTGTTCACTTCAAAGGTTTTTCTGTCTTTTTGTTTTTCTTTGAATTCTTGAGTTTTGGTACGTTTTTCCATTAAGTTAAAGTTAGTTGATTGTTCTTCTTTTTGTTCAATTGTTTCTTCTTTGTAATAATTGGAATAATTATTCATTAATTTTTTCCTAGGTTCTCCTTCAAAGGATTGGAATCCACCACTATTCTTCTTATTTTCCAAAATAGTGTTTTCGGAATCCTACCGACTGCGCCAAATTGTTATATGGATTTTTTCGAAAAACACTTTTTAAAAACTTTTTACTTTATTTTATTTTATTATTATGTACACGACTTATATTAGAGATTCTCAAGCTTGAGATCTCTGTTACAAAGTACTAAATGTTAATAACTAAGTTAAGCGTTGACCAAGATAGAATGCTGCGAATTTACAAATTTGGCCTTTTATATGTTTTTGAATCTGCTGATGACAAATTGCAATGTCGACAATATTGCGTTCACAAAAAACAAAGTAATAAATTACACCCAAAAAACAAAGTAATAAATTAGTATTGAAAAATAAAAAGGGCCTTGTTGAAAAGTATCAAATTTCATAGACTTTAGGTAATTATCGAATTGCGTTCGAAATAATCAAAAACATTAAGAAAAGTAATAACTCAGCAGTTTCAAAATTAACAAATAAATAATGTTTACAAAAGTTTGACATTAGGGTAATTTAAAGTATAAACAATAGAATAAACAATAATAGTACATGCGACACAAGAACTACGCATTATTTGGAACTTATAATATTTTAAATATGTAGGGGTTAATTCCTATATAACTCCCTTTTATAATAAAAAGTTGATGCTATACAATGCGACAACTTTTTAAGCATAATTTTTATTAAAATTATTAGTATTCAATTCAATGTTCTCATCTTCATAATCTTCTTGAATTCCTATACTGGGTCTTCGACTAGTAAGGAACTTAACAATTTTCCTTAATGTTCTATTACTTCTTGGTGGTTTAGGGGGTTGATCACCAGAGTTTTGAATCGCTATTTTAATTCTTTTGCGATTTTTACATTTACAACATAAGTATATCAATATAAGAGTTATTATTAATACAATAATAAAATATGTGAACCATGAAATATGTTTTCTTACAAAAGGTTCATTTATTATTTTATCCAAATCTCGAGAATATTGATCTAATTTATGTTTTGCAATATCTAAATTTTCAGTATTAAAATTATTTAATTTTGACGGTTGTAGGTTTAATTTTGATTTTACATTATCAGGTAAATGTTGACAACAATCATAAGGTATTGATACAGTGTGAAAGCTAGATTTTATTTCAGATCCTTGATTTAATTTTGGTTGTACTTTTGTATTTCCTATGTAGGCATTACAATTCGTTGTTAATTGTAAAACTGAAGTTTTATAAATAATTTGAGTATAAGCTTCTTGATATTGACATTTAATTGTAACAGTTAAAGGATCAGCAAATATTATCTTCTATTTCATGAATATTATAATTCTTTGCAAGTACAAGGGAAGATCGACAAGTTTTAGGTAACACTGTTGGGTTTTCAAAATTTGAGCTTCACAAATTGTGTCACTATCAATTGGATAAGGCACCATATTTGAACATAATTTTAATCTAGGGATTAAATTTTTACAATTTTTTAAAGTTGAAAAAGATATGAACATTAACGAATCATCATCTTTAGCAATATATTTTTCAGAGATACTTAAGATATGAAAAAGTCCTGTTCTATTATCAAAAATTGGTATAGGGTATAATTTATAAATGGTGCATGCTTCTGGTTGAACCAAGGGAATTTTTAATATGAAAACAATTTTAGATTCAGTTTGATAAGCTTCGAGTTCAATAATATCAAGATATTGAGCAATTTTTGCACTAGAGGCAACTAGAGGTAAATTATTTTTATGTAAACTTTGAGAAATCTGTTGAAGTGATATGACCAAATCATTTGGTGTTATGATTGAGCTATGTATAATTTTTAAACGTGAAAAAGTAATAGCATTTAAAATGTCAGTTAATTCATTCTCTAAGTACATGTAGTTTTCCATGAGATTTTCACATATTTCAATTACTTTTAATTTTGATTCTATAAGTCCAATTGTATCTGAAATATTCAAAATATCATTTTCAATTATTTTAATGTCTTTATTAAACGCTTCCTCATCAATTCGTAAATTTTGTATTGTTTCATTGAAGTTTTTTATGACAGATGTAGTTACTGAAATTTGATTTTTCATTAAATTTTCAAGTTGATGTTCATCATTTAATAATTTGTTTATACACTCTGTATAAAATTCTCCATCTGAGGCGTCTAAATTTCCAGTGATTGCTTTCCATACGGTTCCGACACCGTTTAGTATTCCCCGTTTATAACGTTTAGTATCAGCAAAAACTTCTTCATATTTTAATTGAAGTGAGTCAGCTAAATGGGTTAATAAACTAATATGAGTTTGTACTTCTGAATAAAATAATTTACCGCTGGGTTGATTATTATTAAAACTTACTGAATCGATTAAACTTTTTAATATATTGTCGTTGTAGTCGAGATTTTCCTTTAAAGTTAACATCCTTATATACTAATAATGTCCATTTGTCATTTGACACTTTAAGATATTCTTCTTGATGATAGTATAGTCCAACTGTATCATTTATTGGTTTAAGTGAAAACTTTGTTGGTAGGGCCATAACACGGATAGATGAAATGCTTAAAATAAGCAGAAACCTGCAAATAAATTAATTTTCAAAATAGGGTTTCATTTTATCGAAATTAATTTTAGTATTTCGCTTAGTTTCAGGATTATACAATTTTTTAAAATTTCTTTAATTTCATAAGGTCCATTGAATTTATTTCCAAGTTTACTTTGAATTTGACTAGATTTTACATATACTTTGTCACCTACTTTATAGTCCGGGACATTTTCCGAAACATGTTTATCAAAGCGAATTTTAGATTTTTCTTTTTGCAAATTAGTTCTTGCGCGTGCTAACTTATAATAATATGATATACGGTTATTTAAATCTCTTACGTACTTTGTAATCAATTCGTGTTGATTATATAAAGTTTCTGGGGGTCTACCGAATATTAATTCGTAGGGGGTAAATCCATGCGTCTTATTCACTGAATTATTATAACATATTACTGCATAAGGTAATATTGTTAAGGGATGTTCTTGGGGGTTTTCAGTGACATGTGTTCGTATCATTTCTGTCAGTGTTGCATGAAATCTTTCAAGTGAACCATTTGATTGGGGATGGTTGACACTTGAATATGTCAATTTAATATCATATAGTGTACAAAGGTCTTTAAGTAGATTATTTTCAAATTCTCGTCCGGAATCACAGTGTATTCTAAGGGGAGTTCCAAAATGTTGAAAATAAAGTGTATTTACTCTAGATTTTGCAGTTTTGTCACTCATAGGATATGCTTGTGTACATTTTGTTAATTCATCTCGAATGGTTAAAATATAATTTTTCGTGGGTATTTCTAAAACATCAATATTAATTCTTTCAAAAGGGGTTTTTGTGGAGTTTCAGTTATTACTAATGGACTTTCAAGATTTTTACGACAAATTTTTACTTTTTGACATATTTCACATTTCTTAATAAAATTTTCTACATCTTTTGATATACCGGGCCAATTATATTTTTCTTTTATACGTCTCATGGTTTCGTTAATTCCTCGGTGTAAATGACTTTTTCCTGAATGATATTGATCTAATATTATTGGTATTTGGTCTTCATCTGGGTTTTGAACAATATTTTGACCAACAATTAATTTCACTTCTTTTTCAGCTAAAAATTGATCATAGTTTTCCAACGGTTTATCAGTCTTGCATCAATGAAATCCCACCATGGAAATTAAGCCCCCCAATATTCCGTTTAGATAACACTGAATACAGAAAGGGTGACACAAATCCAATCATTTACATCGCAAAATTTCACGGAATCGTAGACCAATATCCCAATTCATTGGTCATTTATACCGACGGGTCAAAAACTAATGAAGGAGTAGGCAGTGCCTACTCAAGCCTCGGAGAGTCACATGCATGGACCCTCCACAATTGGACTAGTATTTTCACAGCCGAATTATACGCAATCTGGCAGGCGTTGAAATTTTCAGAAGGAACAACTTATATTTCAATTTTAATATGTACGGACTCCTACAGCGCCATCCAGACTAATAAAACCACATTTACTTTTGATCCGCTAGTCCAAAAAATTCTTGCGCTGGTAAACAATTTACAACAATCGGGAAAAACATGTACATTTGTCTGGATTCCCAGCCATATTGGAATAACGGGCAACGAAATGGCAGATCTAGTAGCAAAGGACGCAACGAACAAAGAGCCAGACGAACATATTAAGATATGTTCAAGCGATGTAAAACTCTATTTAAAATACAAAATGAAGGATGTGTGGCAAAATGAGTGGAACGAAAATGAATCCAAATTAAAAGAAATCAAGCCATCTGTGGAACCATGGTATCTCCCCTGTAAATTGACTCGAAGAGAGGAAGTAGCCATTACACGCATGAGACTTGGTCACACCCGTCTCACATCCTCCCACTTACTTTTGGGAACAGGACGACCCAGATGCCCCAGATGCCATTTAAGATTAACAGTGAAACATATACTTTTAGACTGCCCAGAATATGAGAACATTCGTAACCAACTCGGTATACCAGAATCTCTTATCGAATGCCTAACAAAGAGAGAGAATATATTAAAAGTGGTCCACTTTTTAAGAGATACCAATCTACTATATAAAGTGTAATAAATAAACTGGACAGAGATGCGGCTAATGACCATAAGATGTCGATGCCGCAAAAAAAAAAAAAAAATAGTACATGCGACACAAGAACTACGCATTATTTGGGACTTATAATATTTTAAATATGTAGGGGTTAATTCCTATATAACATATATATAATGTTATATTTAAAATTAAATAATTTATATATCTATATATATATATATATATATATATATATACATATATATATATATATATATATATATATATATATATATATATATACACATATATATATATATATATATATATATATATATATATATATATATATATATATATATATATATATATATATATAATTATATATTGATATATAATTAATATTTTAATTATTAATAATAATAAATACTTATATAGAGTATAAAAATTAATGAAAAAAAAAATACTTCTATTAATAATCAAATTAGTTTTTATATATAATAATATAATTTTATAATTTAAATTATAAAATTTTAAAATTAATTTTAAAATTATTTATTTTAGTATTAAAATAAATTAATTTTAAACATTGAATTTTTAACTATTATATTAAATTATGTTTATAAATATTTTTTTTTATTATAAATAAAAAATTTAAATAAATAATTTATTTATAAAAAAAAGTAAATAAAAATTATTATTAAAAATTTTTAGTAATAATTTATTGAATAGGTAAATAGAAATTATTTGAGTATTTTAAATTTATATTAACTTGAAAATTTTATTTTTAAAATATTTAAAATTTAAATATGCTAGTAAAATTCAATGTTGTAATTATTTATATTTGCCAGTAAAATGTGATATATTTTATAATAGAAAAGTTTTATTAAAATTTTTAAATGTTAATATTGTATTTTTAATAAATTTTTATTTTTGTAGATTAATTCTATTATCTTTTTAAAAAAAAAATTATTAAAATATATCTATTTAGGTTAGGTTAATTAGTCGTTAGAGCTAAGATTGGGGAATCTTAGTTATGTATTTATTTAGGTTAGGTTAATTAGTCGTTAGAGCTAAGATTGGGGGATTTTAGTTATGTATTTATTTAGGTTAGGTTAATTAGTCGTTAGAGCTAAGATTGGGGGATTTTAGTTATGTATTTATTTAGGTTAGGTTAATTAGTCGTTAGAGATTGGGGAATCTTAGTTATATATCTATTTAGGTTAGGTTAATTAGTCGTTAGAGCTAAGATTGGGGGATTTTAGTTATGTATTTATTTAGGTTAGGTTAATTAGTCGTTAGAGCTAAGATTGGGGATTTTAGTTATGTATTTATTTAGGTTAGGTTAATTAGTCGTTAGAGCTAAGATTGGGGGATTTTAGTTACGTATTTATTTAGGTTAGGTTAATTAGTCGTTAGAGCTAAGATTGGGGGATTTTAGTTATGTATTTATTTAGGTTAGGTTAATTAGTCGTTAGAGCTAAGATTGGGGGATTTTAGTTATGTATTTATTTAGGTTAGGTTAATTAGTCGTTAGAGCTAAGATTTTATATAAATTATTTTTTAAAATTTAATTTAATTTAATTGGTTAATATAAATTAATAAAAATTTTATTAAAAATTTGATTTTATTTAATAAGTTTTTGTTATTGAAAGTTAAATTTAGTGAATGTAAAATGGGGGATAATTTTAGTAAATAATTTTAAGTTATGAAGAAATACTAAGAAATGTTAGGATTTTAATGCCTAAATTTTTCCTTAATTCAGAAAGTAAGGGGAGGAAAGAATAATATGTCTATATTTATATTTTTTTTCATTAAAGTTTTATTTTGGCTTAAAAGTTAGGTTAAATTTTATTTTACATGTAAGATTTTTCAAGAAAATAAAAAAAATTTAAATAATTTTTTACACAAAAATTAATTCGCAGTAGAGAAATTTATTTATTAATGAAAATTAGATTTAGGCATAATTTTGCATATTGACTAAATTTGTGCCAGCAGTTGCGGTTACACAAATAATATTATTTTACTATTAAGGTTATAATTAATTATAAATAATAAGATTTATATTTTTAAATTATTAGGTGAAATTTTAATTTAAATAAAGATTAGTTATTTATTAATGAAGTTAAGAAATTTATTTTTAGACTAGGATTAGATACCCTATTATTATAAATGTGAATAAAAAAATACTAGATTATTATAAGTTTATGGTCTTAAAAATTAAAAATTTTGGCGGTATTTTAGTCTATTCAGAGGAATCTGTTCTGTAATCGATAGTCCACGATTTATATTACTTTTTTTTATTAATTTACATATTGTCGTAGGTTGAATATTTTAAAAGAATTTTAATATTCAAGATTTTATTTCTAAAATTAAATCAGATCAAGGTAAGTAGTTTATAAAAAAGAAGAGATGGATTACATTAAATTTATTTAAGGATTAAATATTTAAAATTTTTATGAATATGGATTTGATAGTAATATTAAAAATTAAATAATATGATTAAAGCTCTAAAATATGCACATATTGCCCGTCGCTTTCATTCCAAAGTGAAATAAGTCGTAACAAAGTAGGCTTACTGGAAAGTGAGCCTAGAAAGAGCAAATTAGAGCTTGGTATAAATATTTTATTTACATTAAAAAGTTAATTGTTAAAAATCAATTTAATTTGAGTGATATAAATTATTAATAATTTAAAATTTTAAAACTTATAAAATAAGTAAATTAAATTTAATTATTATTTAGAAAAAAAAAATTAATGATAGTTTATTAGTATTGTGAAAGAAATTTTTATTTATTTTTTTAAGAGAAATTATTTTTTTGTACCTTGTGTATCAGGGTTAATTAAAAATCTTTAAAATTAAATTTTCTCGAATTTGAAAGAGCTAAGAAAATATTTTTTTAATGTTTTCAAATATATCTAGTTTTAAAAGAAAATAATTTAATTATAGTTATTAAAAAGTGTTTAATTAATTTTTAATTAAATATTATTAATAGTAAATATTTTTAGGGATGAGCTTAAAGATAGATTATTAAAAATTATAATAATAGTATAAATTTATAAGATTAGAAGTGTCTATTTTAAAAATAATGTTATAATTAATTTAAATAATTTATAAGATTTTGTATAATTTTAATTTTTTTATTTTAACAGAATTTTTAATTTTTAAAAATTAGAAATTATGATTAAATTAGTATTTATATTTTATTTTTAAGATAAAAAGTTAGGTTAAATAAAGGAATTCGGCAAAAATTTTTTCACCAGTTTATTAAAAACATGGCCTTTTGTAAAAAATTTAAGGTCTGGCCTGCCCACTGAGAATTTAAGGGCCGCAGTATACTGACTGTGCAAAGGTAGCATAATCATTAGTTTTTTAATTGAAAGCTAGAATGGAGGGTCGGATGAGAAAAAGACTGTCTCTATTTAATTTATAAAAGAATTTTATTTTTAAGTTAAAAAGCTTAAATTTTTTTAAAAGACGAGAAGACCTTATAGAGTTTAATAAAATTTGTATTTTAAGATTTTTTAGTAAAATTTATATTTTATTTATATAATTTTTATTTAATTGGGGTGATTGAAAAATTAATAAAACTTTTTTTTTATAAATACATTAATTTATGAAAATTTGATCCATTAATTATGATTAAAAGATAAAATTACCTTAGGGATAACAGCGTAATTTTTTTTAAGAGTTCTAATCGAAAAAAGAGATTGCGACCTCGATGTTGGATTAAAATTAAGTTTTGGTGTAGAAGCTAAAAATTTTAGGTCTGTTCGACGAAATTTTACATGATCTGAGTTTAAACCGGTGTGAGCCAGGTTGGTTTCTATCTTTAATATAAAGTAATATTTTAGTACGAAAGGACCAAATATTAGAAAAATTATTTTAATTTTGATTATTAATATTATTTTGGCAGATTAGTGCAATAGATTTAGAATCTTTTTATATAATTTTAAATTATAAATAATACTTGTTATTAAAGGATTTAATTTTAAGAATTTTGTCTAGTTTAATTTTGTTAATTTGTGTATTAGTTAGAGTTGCATTTTTAACATTTTTAGAACGGAAAGTTTTAGGTTATATTCAAATTCGTAAGGGGCCTAATAAATTAGGATTTTTAGGGTTAGTTCAACCTTTTAGGGATGCAATTAAAATATTTTCTAAAGAACAGACTTTTCCTTTTATATCAAATTTTAATTTATATTATTTTTCACCTTTAATAAATTTATTTTTAGATTTATTTTTATGAATATGTATACCTTTCTTATCTATTAATTTAAATTTAAATTTATCATTTTTATTTTTTTTAAGTGTATCAAGGTTAAGGGTTTATAGGGTTATATTAGCAGGTTGATCTTCTAATTCTAATTCTAATTATTCTTTATTAGGTAGATTACGAGCTGTAGCACAAACTATTTCTTATTAAGTAAGATTATCCTTGATTTTATTATCTTTTTTATTTTTAATTTTGAGATTTAATATAATTGATTTAAAGAAATTTCAAGAGTTTATTTGATTTATTTTTCTTACTTTACCTTTATGTTTTATGTGGGTAGTATCTAGATTAGCAGAAACTAATCGGACTCCTTTTGATTTTGCTGAGGGAGAATCTGAATTAGTATCTGGATTTAATGTGGAGTATAGAAGAGGGGGTTTTGCAATAATTTTTTCAGCTGAATATGCTAGAATTTTATTTATAAGAATATTATGTGTAATATTATTTTTAGGGGGAGATTTAATTTTATCATTTTTTTGAATTTGGGTTCGTGGGACTTTGCCCCGGATTCGTTATGATAAATTAATATATTTATCTTGAAAGATATATTTACCTATTTCATTAAATTATATTTTATTATTTTTTAGTTTAAAATTAATAATTTACATTTTGTTAATTTAGTTAATTAATTTTAGTATTTTAGTAAGTTAATAGAAGATTTGACTTCTTTTTTATATTTTCAAAATATATACTTATTCAAGTTCATTAACTAAAAAATAAATTTATCTCAAGTTTTTGCAATAAAAGGATTAATTATAAAATAAAAGAAATATAAAATAGTTAAAATTTGTCCTATTAAAATATAAGGGTCTTCTACAGGTCGGGCCCCAATTCAAGTTAACAAAATAAAAAGTGTTAAAAGGGTCCAAAATAATAATTTATTAATTGGATAGAATTGGGTTCTTTTAAATTTTTTTTTGTTAATAAAAGGTATTAGGTAAAGAATAGCAATTGATATAACTAAAGCAATTACTCCACCTAATTTATTAGGAATTGATCGTAAAATAGCATAAGCAAATACAAAGTATCATTCAGGTTGAATATGAACTGGAGTTACTAATGGATTAGCGGGGATAAAGTTATCAGGGTCCCCTAATAAATAAGGATTTGTAAGAGTTAATATAATTAAAAATAAGGTTATAAATAAAAATCCTACAATATCTTTAAATGAAATATAGGAATGAAAGGGTAATTTATCAATATCTCTTTTAGTTCCTAAAGGATTTCTTGATCCTGTTTGATGAAGGAAAAGTAAATGAATAATAACTAATGCAGTTACAATAAATGGTAAAAGAAAGTGAAATGTAAAGAATCGAGTTAAAGTTGCATTATCAATCGCAAATCCTCCCCAAATTCATTGTACAATAGTAGTTCCTAAATAAGGAATTGCAGATACTAGATTTGTAATAACAGTAGCTCCTCAAAATGATATTTGTCCTCATGGTAAAACATATCCTAAAAATGCTGTTGCTATTACTAGAAAAAAAATTGTTACTCCAATTATTCATGTTTCAAGTATGGAATATAAACTATAGTAAATGCCCCGTCCAATATGAATATATAAACAAATAAAAAAAAAGATGCGCCATTAGCATGTAAGGTTCGTAGTAATCATCCGTAGTTTACGTCTCGACAAATATGAATTACTCTACTAAATGCTATTTCAATATTAGGACAATAATGTATAGCTAAAAAAATTCCAGTAATAATTTGAATTCCTAGACATAATCCTAATAAAGATCCAAAATTTCAAAGTGTAGAAATATTAGAACGAGTAGGTAAATCAATTAGGGAATTATTTATAATTTTAATTAAAGGGGATTCTTTTCGAAGAGGTATTTTCATTACTTTCTTTGTCGTAGAGGACCGTATTTAATTTTAGTAATTTTTACAATAGCAATTAAAGTAATTAATAAATAAATAATTATTAAATAGATAATAGAATTATTAGGATAATTAAAAAATTTAATTATAGACAGATTAAATAAAAAATTTTGATTTTGATTTAGGTCTCTTTGGTTTAAATTTATTTCATTAAAATAGGAATCAATTAAAATAATAATAAAGAATAATGAAGCTATTCTAGCCATTAATGTTAATTTATATGAAAATTTGAATTTTTCATTTGAAGCAATTCTTGTTATATAAATAAATAAAATTAATATACCTCCAATTATAATTAAAAATAAAATATAAGAAAATCAAAAATTATAGGTTATTGTTTCTGTAATTATTCTAATTAAAATTGTTTGTAATAATAAAATTGATCCAAAAGATAAGGGATGATTTAGAAATAAAAATATAATTGATAAGATTAAAATTATTAATTTTATACAGAGAATAGTTTATAAAAATTTGAATTTTGGAGATTAAAGATGAGGATTTTCCTTTTCTCTGAAGTTTTAAAAGAATAACTTATTTTTGATTTACAAGACCAATATATTTTTTTAAATTATTAAAACTAATGATAATTTATTTGTATTTGACAATTTTAATATTTTTTTCAGGATTATTAGTATTTTCTTCTAAACGTAAACATTTACTTTTAATATTATTAAGTTTAGAATTTATTGTTTTATCTTTATATTTGAACATTTTTATTTATTTAAGAATATTAAATTATGAATATTTATTTTCTATAATTTTTTTAACAATAAGTGTTTGTGAAGGAGCATTGGGATTGTCAATTTTAGTTTTAATAATTCGAACTCATGGTAATGATTATATTTTAACATTTTCTTCTTTATGATAAAATTTTTATTTTCATTAATTTTTTTAATTCCTTTATGTTTTAGAAGAAATTTTTGATTAATGCAAATGTTTTTTTTTTAAGATTTATATTTTTATTAAAATTTAGATTTAATTATTTAATTTTAAATGTATCATTTTCTTTAGGTTGCGATTTATTATCATTTTCTTTAATTTTATTAAGATTTTGGATTTGTTCATTAATAATTATAGCTAGAGAAAAATTATTTAAATTAGATAATTATTATAATTTATTTTTATTAGTAATAATTTTTTTAATAATTAGTTTATTTTTAACATTTTCTTCATTAAATTTATTTGTATTTTATTTATTTTTTGAGATAAGTTTAATTCCAACATTGATTTTAATTGTTGGTTGAGGTTATCAACCTGAACGTTTAGAAGCAGGAATTTATTTATTATTTTATACTTTATTAGTTTCTTTACCAATAATAATTAGTATTTTTTTACTTTAAATTTTTTTTTAATGAAAAATATTAATAATTTATTTATATATCTATGTATAAATATGGTTTTTTTGATTAAAATACCAATATTTTTTGTTAATTTATGATTACCTAAAGCTTATGTTGAAGCTCCGGTTTCAGATTCAATAATTTTAGCTATAATTATGTTAAAATTGGGGGGTATGGGTTGCTTCGTTTATTATCATTATTTATTGAAATTGGAATAAAAATTAATTTTATTTTTATTATTATTAGATTAGTTGGAGGATTTTTAGTTTCATTAATTTGTATTCGGCAAAGGGATGTAAAATCTTTAATGGCTTATTCTTCAGTAGCTCATATAGGTTTAGTTTTAGGAGGGCTTTTAAGTCTTAATATTTGAGGATTTTGAGGAGCTTTAGTGATAATATTAGCTCATGGATTATGTTCATCAGGATTATTTTGTTTGGCAAATATTACTTATGAGCGTTTAGGAAGACGGAGACTTTATCTAAATAAGGGATTTTTAAATATTATACCTAGAATAGCTTTTTGATGATTTATATTTTGTGCTTGTAATATAGCAGCACCACCTTCTTTAAATTTATTAGGTGAAATTTTACTAATAAATAGATTAATTGGATTTAATTGATTAAGAATAATTTTTTTATCATTAATTTCTTTTTTTAGAGCAGTTTATTCTTTATTTTTATATTCTTTTTCCCAACATGGAAATTTTTTTTCAAGAATTTATTTAATTTATCAAGGATTATTACGAGAATATTTATTGTTTCTTCATTGAGCTCCTTTAAGTATTTTAGTTTTAAAATCAGAGTTTAATTTAGATAGTTTTATAAATATTGATTTGTGATTTCAAAGTTATAAAATTTATTCTAGATAATTTCTATTTGTATTATTTTTTATTCTTTATTATTGTTAATTTCTTTAAGATTTTTCATTTTAAGAATGTATTTTATAATTTTAGATTTATCTTTAATTATTGAATTAGAATTATTAAGTTTAAATAGTTCAATAATTGAAATAGTAATTTTATTAGATTGGATATCTTTATTATTTATGAGATTTGTATTATTTATTTCTTCAATAGTAATTTTTTATAGAAAAGAGTATATAGAATTAGATAATAATATAAATCGATTTATTAATTTAGTAGTTATATTTGTTTTATCAATAATATTATTAATTATTAGTCCTAATTTAATTTCTATTTTATTAGGTTGAGATGGGTTAGGATTAGTTTCTTATTGTTTAGTAATTTATTATCAAAATATCAAATCTTTTAATGCAGGAATATTAACTGCACTATCTAATCGAATTGGGATGTTGCTTTATTAATATCAATTGCTTGGATATTAAATTATGGGAGATGAAATTATGTATTTTATTTAGAATTTATAAAAAATGATTTTTTTATAACATTGATTTCTTATTTAGTTTTATTAGCAGCTTTAACTAAAAGAGCACAAATTCCGTTTTCTTCCCTGCTTCCCGCTACTATAGCAGCCCCAACTCCTGTATCTTCATTGGTCCATTCATCTACTTTAGTAACTGCGGGAGTTTATTTATTAATTCGTTTTAATTTTTCTTTTTCTGAAAATTTGATATTTTTATTATTATTAATTTATAGATTAAACGAACTTACCTTAAGTGAAGTTCCAATATAAATTATATGAACCACCTCGCCTGAAATGATCACTATTATGTAGTACCTCCATCTACTAGCCAGAAGTCGCAATTTTCAAAGCCAAAATTCAAATTTGGTGCCATACATGTGCTAACAGCCGGTAACCTAGAATTCTCCATTTCTTTGAAAGCTGCCTGAGGTCGCAACTTGAAATGATCCCGGGTATATATATATATATATATATATATATATATATATAAGTGGGATTAATATGAAGGGCGGGAGTGATCATTTCAGGCGAGGTGGTTCATATAATTTAGATTGGAACTTCACTTAAGGTAAGTTCGTTTAATCTATAAATTATATTCCCACCTCGCCCTCATGATCACTATTATGTAGATGTTTAAAGCTTGTTGCGACCGGAAGATAATGACATTCTCTTGAAAATGAAACAAATTTTAATGAACATGAAACATTAAAAAAATAATAATAAAATAATTAATTGTAAAAATGAAACATTGGTTGTTTTCTCTTAGCTGCTGAAGCTGCCGCATGGCGGGTGCTATGTGCTGAGAACTTGTCTGTATTAATGCCGCTTCTGATAACAGTTGGGTCCCTCTAGTTTGTTCAGACGAGTTTGTTGACGAGGAGGACCCCGGAAGTTTAAAGATGTGGTTTTGACGGTGTTCGGCAAGCTAGGTTTCCTAAGTTTAAGTTCTCCTGATGTTTTATCGAGTGATTTAGCAGCCTTTATTCTGTCCGTTAAATTACTTCCAAATAGTAATCCATCTACAGGAGACTCTGTAAGAGCCTCAGCTAGGTCCTTGTTAAGGTTTTGTTTTAGGATTATCCTTCTTGTTTGAGATTGCTCAAAGTGAATATCAGCCAGAAGTCTAGCTGCATCGCTTGTCATTTCAAGTATGTGTTGGATTATTTCTGATTCTAGATCATTCGCCAGTAAAATGTACAAAATGCCTCCAAGAGCTGATAGGGCGATTGTAATACGATTTTGTATATCTTTTATACGATTATCTCGAAGTTTTGTGGCTTCAGATATTGCTGCCAGCACTTCAGGATTAACTACAGGAGGTTTTACAAGAGGACAATTTGAAATGGGACGATATTTTTTAATACATTCTGTGCGTTCTTCTTCTGAAAGACCAGAACGTAAAATAGCGCTCCAAATATCCACTACTTTACTGTGGATCACCTTTGACTTATCAGAAGCAGTTTCTGTGTGTCCCAAAATCTTCAGAATATTTTGCTGGAGTGATGCTTGGTCTCCATCTTCATTTGGTACCTCAACTGCCTCCCCCTCCTCATCTCCTAATAAATTGAGCGGCGGATGGTCATTAAGACCTAAAAGAGGATGAAATTCTTACTAATCAGAAGAGATTTTGTTACTAAGTCCCGTGAGAGAGAAGTAATTTCTATTGTTGACAACCATGAAGATATCAGTCTAACGTTACCCATAAGGATATCATTATCAGTCTAAAAGTACCCATAAGGATATCGGTGTAAACGTATTCAAAATATAAAAATATTGCCCAACAATACCCATGAGGGCATTTTATGATAATCTTATCCATGAGAATAAATTAATTGAGCTCTAAAGGGCCGCACCATATCATAAAATAACCATAGAACGCTCAGTAATTTTGAGAGCATATCGGAATTTGGACTGAAACAGAAAAAACCTTTGAGTTGGTACTTACTCAAGATATTAGAAGCTACTTCGTTATTATCATTAGTTGTTACAGTTTGATTTTGCTGCCTTTCACGCCGCTCTCGCTCTTCATGCCTCTTTTCGAGGATCCGACGAAGTTTTTTAACATGGTAATCAATTGAATCTTCAGAATCACTTGATTCATAACGCCTGCGTTTATGTTTACCCATAATTTTTACTGCAAAAGTATTATATTTCACCAAAACACAAAAACGTGTATGACACTTCTGGCGCAAGAAAGAGTAATGGAGAATTCTAGGTTACCGGCTGTTAGCACATGTATGGCGCCAAATTTGAATTTTGGCTTTGAAAATTGCGACTTCTGGCTAGTAGATGGAGGTACTACATAACAGTGATCATGAGGGCGAGGTGGGAATATAATTGCTAGATTAACTATATTTATATCAGGTTAGGGGCTAATTTTGAATTTGATTTGAAAGAGATTATTGCCCATTCAACTTTAAGGCAGTTAGGTTTAATAATAAGTATTTTAGCTTTAGGGGAGTATAAATTAGCTTTTTTTCATCTTTTAACTCATGCTTTATTTAAAGCTTTATTATTTATATGTGCAGGTAATATTATTCATAATTCAATAAATTGTCAAGATATTCGTTTTATGGGTAAATTAGTTAAACACATGCCTTTGACATGTATATTTTTAAATATTTGTAATTTTTCTTTATGTGGTCTACCATTTTTATCAGGATTTTATTCAAAGGATATAATTGTAGAAGTTATATCTATAGAATTTTTAAATATTTTTATTTATATAATTTTTTATATTTCAATTGGTTTAACAATATGTTATAGATTTCGTTTAACTTATTATACTTTGACAGGAACATATAATTTTATTAGATTAAATTGTTTGAATGAGAAAAATTTAGTTATATTAAAGAGGATAATAGGTTTAATTTTGTTAGTAGTATTAACAGGGAGAGTTTTAATATGATTAATTTTTCCTTCCTCTTATTTTATTTGTCTTCCATTTTTATTTAAAATAATAGCTTTATTAATTAATTAATTTATTTATTTATTTACATACACGAACCCTACAGAATTTACATTCCAATTACAGGGCCGGGATAATACAAATTGTTTACAAATAAGGCTTACCTACAGACGTAAGCTTATAATATATGTAGAATATAACAGAAGTACAATTATTATATTATGTATAACCTAAATTACTATAACCTAGAACTAAACAGATACTACTCTAACTAATAATTATTATTACTAAATTAATATAATTATGTACAAACATAAACTACGAGAAACTTAATTTAATTTGGCTTAATCGAGTGTTGAAAATGTCAACATCATTTTCTATGGTTTGGTAATTCCGGCAGATATTATATTATATTATAATAATTATAGTTGGTATATGACTAGGCTATGAAATATCAAAGTTTAAATTAAATAATTCATTAAAAAGATTAAATTTAATTATTTTTATTAGATTTTTAGGTTCAATATGAAATATACCTTTTATTTCTACTTTTGGGATTAATTTTTATCATATTTTAATAGGAGAATTATATACTAAAAAATTTGATCAAGGTTGATTAGAATATTATGGAGGACAAAATTTAGTTATTCAAATTAAGGTTTTAAGTAAATTTTTTCAATATTTTTCTAATGATCACTTAAAAATTTATTTTTTAATAATAATTATATGAATTTTTTTTATTTTTTTATTTTTTTAACTTAAATAGCTTATATAGAGTTTAATATTGAAGATATTAAGGAAATTAATTAATTTTTAAGTATTTATAAAATTATAAAAATTTAATTTTACAATGAAAATGTAATAATGTTTTATTAAACTATATAAATAGAAATATAAACAAAATTTCATTGCTTAAGATTTAAGTTAGAAGCTTAATCTTGAATTTCCTATTTCTTTAATTGGAGATTAAACTCATTTTTATCATTAATAGACCTCTATTTTGGTTTCAATTAAAATAAGGATAAAATTATCAAATTTTTAGGTCGAAACTAAATGCATAAATTTGCTTCTTATTAAAGATAAATTAAATTTCCAATATTTTTTAAATGCAAATTAAATGTTATAATTATCCATTATCCTAATTTGCTCAATTTAAAGCTCCTTGGTTTCATTCATGAAATAAACCAATTAGAACAATTAAGATAAAAAAAATTAAGATAATTGAGTAATTTATTATATTTGTAAGTGTTAATGTTATGATTATAGGTATTAATAGAGTAATTTCAACATCAAAAATTAAAAAAATTACGGCAATTAAAAAAAATTGTAATGAAAATGGTAAACGAGCAGGATTTTTAGGATCAAACCCACATTCAAAGGGGGATCTTTTTTCTCGATCTATAAAACTTTTTTTTGAAATTAAGTTAATTAAAATGATTATAAAAGTAATAATAATAAAAATAGCAATTATTATATATAATAAGATTCTAATTATTTATACTAATTATCTTAGATTTATTGATTGGAAGTCAATTATAATATTTATATTATATAAATTATCTACCTCATCAATAGATAGAAATATAAAGGAATAATCAAACTACATCTACGAAATGTCAATATCAAGCAGCGGCTTCAAATCCAAAATGGTGAATTGAGGAAAAATGATTTTTGTAATGACGGATTAGACAAACAAAAAGAAATGTGGTTCCGATAATTACATGGAGTCCATGAAATCCGGTAGCTATAAAAAAAGATGAACCATAAACAGAATCTGCAATTGTAAAAGGAGCTTCAATATATTCATATGCTTGAAGAATAGAAAAATAAATACCTAATATTACAGTTAAAATTAATCCTTGAAGAGCTTGTTTATGGTTATTTTCTATTGAGCCATGATGAGCCCAAGTTACTGTAAGACCTGAAGTTACTGCACACGAATCACTGCACTTAAACAATAAGCGATAAAAATTTCGAAATTATTATTGGTTTTTAGTCGTTTGAGATTTGTTCAAAAATATTTATTTTGAGCTAAAATTTACCACAGGTTTAGTTCAATAAAAGGCTTAGTTCCACGGATTTTCGTTAAAATTGATGCATTATTATGTTATATTTATTAAATTATTATCAAAAAAGGCAATTTTTGGTGGTTTTTATTTTTTTTACTGATTAACAAACTATCATCTAGTTTTTGCATAGGCCTAGTCTTATTCAAGATTTTATTGCGAATAATTCGCTATTTTTATTTTTACGATACGATTACTAGGACCGGAGGTACTAATGAAAATAACAGCAAATTTCAGTGTTTAAAAATAGGTAAATTGTTAAAATATTACAATAAGCAAACTGCTCATAGCACTTGTTATTATACATAAAACAAATTAAAACAATAAAATTCCTGCAGCCAAACAGCTTCATTCAAAATTTATTTTCACTCCACTAATAGTGTGGGGTGCTCTTAGACGAAAAAAGTAAGTTATTAGAAAATCGATTGGATTTGAATGAATTTCCCTGAAAACTGATTTAATGGCTTTCTATAATCAAATATGAAGTTTTTTACCACTTTTTCTTGTCCGCAATAAATATAAAATAAATATTGTCAATTTCCTTTCAAACAGAATTTCTTTTCTAATAAAATTAATTAAAAATTTAAAAATAAAATAAGTACATGATTTATTTTGCTATTTGTTCTCACCTCACTCCACCTATATCTAGAGACAATACATACCTATAAGATAATAGTTATGTAACAAACGAGTATGTTAATGAGAGCGATTAATAAATTGAGACATTTTTAACGTGCGAGCGGTAGCGAGCGCATTATTTGTCGAGATTATTAATCGCCGATTAACACACGAGTAAGTTATAAAAATTTTCCGTTGATTGTATATTATTACATAGGAAAACATCTTATTTTATTTTATAACACAAAATTGAATTCTAATTCTACTTTATTTATTTAATTATGGTAACACATATGGAACTTAAAAAATATCAAAAATACAATTACAAATTCGTTAGGCCTCTTTTTGTAACATCGGAGAAATATGCCAATAGCACCGATTCCAAATAGCGCGATACCTGCTTCTCTTCTTGCACCATGAAATAAAACCCGCATAAGTTTTCTCGTGAAGTTTTCTGCTTTTATCTGGAAGTAAATTTAGAGTTGCTATATTTGCACTTTCTAGCACTTCTGGGGGGTTAATAATATGTCTTCGATGTCCATTAACTAACAAACTATAAAAAATTTCATACACGTTTTATACGTTTGACAATTAGAGTTTTGACATGTATTGTCATATTGTTATTTCACAAAAATAAGTACAAAAAATAAGGTCATTTCTATGTATTTAAAAAAATAACATTACTTTCTGCACGATCGTTTTTAATTACACTTCAATTAAAATAATTTAATTTCTAGTAAATAAACGAAATGTCGACATACAAATATCATATTTGACAAGTTGTACTTGCCACGAAATATAAACGTGGCTTTTGACTTTTCGTTTATTTAGTAGAAATTAAATTATTTTAATTGAATTGGAATTTAATACGATTGTACAAAAAACAGTATAAGCATCGCGAACCTTAAGGGTTATACCGGTCTTCGGCGGTAAACGTCCGTTACCGTTCTGATGATACTTAATATACTATTATTTCCACACTACGGAATAATACATATCTACCATATATTCGGCAAGTAACTAGATTACTTGACAAAAATAAAGTCGGATCTTTCATATGAACTTTTTTAAAATTAGCTTTTCCTGGATAATTGCGTCCTTCTGTAAAGCATGCATTAAAATAATGTTTGAAATTATTGTTTTCAGACTCATTATAGTGCTTTTATCAATAATTTTTACTCAATATGATATTTATGCAAACGTCTTTTCATCCTCCGTGGCATCTCTTAAATGTATCAAATAAACCACCCTTTATGACTTTTCAACAGTTCTTAACGGTTGAAACTTAGCTTATAACTTCATCAGAAAATTTTAAAACTTTTTGCTTCTTGCTTAAAAAAAAATAAAATACCCTGACATTCATAAAAATAAGCCGTTTTCTTCCATATGTATTTAATACGCTTCTCTCAAAATTATTCAGATTAAAAGTAATGTAAACTAAATGAACGGAAATAACAAAGAAGATGGGAAATATTTAACAAATATAAAGTAGAGGAGATTTGGACTCGCCCCTTTAAAAGAGGGTAGCTTTCCAGGGAGGGCTAATTTTGGAACAGTTAATACTAGAAATTTTCCTTAAATAAATAAAGCAAAAATTTTAAAACTTTTTGCTTCTTGCTTAAAAAAAAATACCCTGACATGCATAAAAATAAGCCGTTTTCTTCCATATGTATTTAATACGCTTCTCTCAAAATTATTCAGATTAAAAGGAATGTAAACTAAATGAACGGAAATAACAAAGAAGATGGGAAATATTTAACAAATATAAAGTAGAGGAGATTTGGACTCGCCCATTTAAAAGGGGGTAGCTTTCCAGGGAGGGCTAATTTTGGAACAGTTAATACTAGATATTTTCCTTAATTCTTGCCAAGGAATCTACTTAGAAATATCCTCAACATTTTAGTTAATACCCTGTATAGGTGTACCTAAAATCACAAATTAATTATATTTATAATTACGATTTTTGCTGCTGAACGCACGGAAAAGAAAGACAGTCCATATAATGTTAGTGAAGTAAAAAAGTAAAAAGTATCAATAGATTTTTTGTTAAATAACAACAGTTTTTTTGTCATCTTATAGCAGATATAAATATTATTTAGTTACGAGTCCAGTTCTAAGTTAGCCATTAGATAAACACAATTAACATAAAATATTTAATTATCATAGCCACAAATTATCATTGCCACAGCAAAAATATTACAGATACAAACACATTAGTTGGCTGCATAATATTTACCAAGCAGATGTACAGTGTTGCCAAGACTTGGGGATTCGTATAATGCATCGAATAAAATAGGGCATTGCAAAATGCGTCAAATATATTCACTGTATATACCGCTTATACACCGACAACTGTAGCGCCATCTGAACATCTATTCGTTCAACTACATCGCGTATGTTTTGAGAGAAAGGAGGTGCAATTTGATGCCCGGGCGAAATTTTGCCAATTGGCGGGATTTGTTGAGAATAACATAGTCTAGGTTTTATACACGCTTATTTTTACGAAGCTTCGTATGTGTGTTGTGGGCTTCGAGTAAGCGGCAGAATATGCTGTTTGGGCTTCGTATTGGGGCTTCATATATATATGTGCATTTGTATCGTGTCCGCCTCATTACAAATTTGTGGCGCCCGCACCTCCACTAGAAATAATATAGATAAATTAGTTCTGTTTACATATACATAACCGCCGAATTTCACTTACCAAGGGCACGCGGAGAGGGGAAAGGATTTTTATCTTTTTTTACATACACTTTTTTGTTCATACGATTGGTATGTTTACACCTCGTTATATAAATAGTACCTCTCTGACTCAATGTATTTAAAACTGTTATACATAACGGTAGAGTTTGCCTCCTTCGAGGTTGCCAGACTTCTATAGTGTAAAATGCTCTAGCGCTTGCGCAATTAGTTGCACTATGCAACCGTGTGCGTTTGTTATTATGATGATTAATATTGTGTAAGCAGTACTCTATCAGATTACGTTAGTGTTTTACCCGAAAATGTGTGATTATCTGTTTTAAAATAAGCCATTCACGCTAAATATCTATTGTAGAATAATGTATGTAATTCAAAATATGTTCTTAAGGGAATTATTATTACTATTTAATATGCTTTTCAAAGGACATCACTGAATCAGTTCAATTTTGTAATACAATTGTTACATATTAGTCCACGTACATTAGATATTTTAGAAGAAATAATTTATGAAGTAATAATATTTGGGATGCGGAATCTAGATAAGGTTAGAAATAGATACCCGAAAAGTTCCCCCCAATTTATCGGTGGAACGTCCGTAATGATTATGAATAGAGCTGCTTCGGCCATATTACGGGGACTTAACGCTGGTTTTTCACTTTTATCTTGTAAACCGTTCATCGAAAGAGAAAAAGTACACGAAATAAGAAATTTGTCGCATTAAATTCTGCATAAAAAATGTACTATTAGCCTTGTAGCTTATCCTCAGCTACTTCGCGCTAACAGCGTCCGAACAGAGGGGTAGTTTGGGGCGCAGAGGTAAAAATCCATCCTATTCCAAGTTTGACCCCGAATATCTTAAAACCGGTTACTTTAACGAGAAAAATGCTCAGGAATGAATTTATTGAGCAGAATTTTCTCTATTAGATGCATATATAGAGGGTTTTATCGCAAGTGGTTTATGTATTTTCCCCTTCTTTGCAATTATATTAGAGGATAATCTGTACTCTTCACTCAAAAGAAGATTTGGAGTCATATTTCAACTTTGAGCTTGCTTCAATTCCACTTCTTCTCTTCGATGAAAAAGGGTTAATGAGGAAAATTAAGAAATCGTCTGTATGATATTTTCAATGCTGTACGAGAGAGGCCAACAGATTTTTCCGATTGCCAGTTCATTGTTGATGGCGGCAATTTGATTCATCGTGTAGTATGACCGAAGCAGCTTTATTCGTAAACATTATGGCCAAAAAGTGACTGTAGTGTTTGACGGATATGCTGACAATGCTTGCAGTATGAAGAGCATCGAAAGAGAGCAGCGACTTTTGAAACGCATTTCACCGGAAATTATTTTTCATGAGAACACGCCACTGACTGAAATGTAAAATAAAATGATAAACAATCTTACAAAAAGGAACGGTTTATTTCGCAATTAGTGGAGAGATTTAAAAACGAGAGAATCAAAACAATTACTGCTGTAGACGACGCTGACGTACTCATAGTTCAAACCGCCTTAAACGAATCTCATGAAAACGATACAGTGGTCATCTCGGATAAGATATTGATCTTCTCGCATTGATTATCGCTCTCACACCTGAAGATAAAGATATCCGTTTCTTAAGAGAGTTTCAGAGAAAAATAAAAAATAAAGATTACAGTTCTCGTGACTTGCAGTCCTCGGAAGTTTTAAAAAGCTGTATGGCCACACGTTCAGTGGATGCGATAACACTTCAGCTTTCTTTGGTAAAGGAAAAGTGCAAACGGTGGAATACGTCAATAAAAGAAAAGGTTGTCTCGATGAGGTTGTCCGTATATTCAACAACCGTAGCTCAACGAAAAAATAAATTACAAGTGCTGGAGAGAAATTCGCGCTAGCAGTATACAAAGCCCCCAAAAAAGAGACATCTTTGAATCATCAAAGATTCATTATCTTCAATAAGTTAGTCGGCCAATCTAGTACTACCGGGATTCTACCAAGACTGCCACCAACATCCGAGGCATTACGTCAACATTCTTACAGAGTATTTCTCCAAAATCATGTTTGGCAATGAGAAAACTTGGAACCAACGGAATGCAGAAAAGCAGAAAATAATATAAAATATTTCAAAGAGATGATATACTTAAAGAAGTAAAATGTTCAAAACTTAATCACTTTGGAGCAAAAATGTAAATATTTCCCTCCAGCAAGAGAAAAAATGTTGTAAAGCATTCGAGATGACTCCAACAAACTATCATTAATTAGTAGCAAAATTTATGAATAACCAACAAATATATTCTAGAGGTCTCGAATGCTTTTTAAAACATTTTTATTTCTTGCTAGAGGGAAATATTTACATTTTTGCTCCAGAATAATCTAAGTTTTTAAAATATCTTTGTAAGGTGGAAGATTCAACATTTAGTTTGAAAAAATACACCGGACTCTACCTAGGTTCCTAGGGGTTTTTGGGTTCGCTGATTCCGATGCCGAGGTCGGTTCAAGGTCATTTGAAGGTCAAACTAAGAAAAGGTTTTTGAAAAAATTTAAAAAATTCACACATAGATTTTTGGGGTCGCTGAGTCCGAATCCGATGTCGGTTGACCTTTATAACCTCATGTTCAAGGTCGCTTGAAGGTTAAAGTAAGAATATGAGGTGAAAAAAATTGGAACAAATTTATACGAATGCTCACCTGCCTACTTATTGTCTGTTTATCTGTCTGCCTTTATACCTGCACACCTGTTTGTTTGCTTGTTAGTCTGTAATTATCATCCGCCTGCATTTTCTCTCTGTCCATCTATTTGACATCCTGCCTTTCTACCTGCCTTTCTGTCGGTAATTCTGTCTATCTTCCTGTCTGACTGAATGACTAAATGTTTCTATCTGACAGTC
This sequence comes from Rutpela maculata, assembly GCA_936432065.2. Taxonomy (NCBI): domain Eukaryota; kingdom Metazoa; phylum Arthropoda; class Insecta; order Coleoptera; family Cerambycidae; genus Rutpela; species Rutpela maculata. Next base: position 83,042,579 of record OW386290.2, read on the forward strand.
TGTCTGCCTCCTTGTCAGTTTGTCTGACTCAAAAAACCATTAAATTACTTTGATCCTGACAGGATTGAGCTCAGGGCCGGTTTTAGGTAACCGGAGGCCCTAAGCTCTAGGTATGTTTTTCGTTGATGCTTTCTCTTCTAATAAAATAAACATGCATATCTGAGTATGAAATCTGAGTTCAGAGGCCCCCTAAATGCGAGGCCCTAAGCTGGCGCTTATTCAGCTTATAGGCAAAACTAGCACTGATTGAGCTCCAAGTGAATGAAGCCAACGCCCGTGATTCGCGCCGAACTTATATCCCTTTTCTGCCCCAATTCACTTGCGGTGGGCATGCGCCATCTATCGAATACTCAAGGTACTCTCTACATGCATGTTCGCTCTGCTTCTGCAACTATACCTAAAGGCCATTCTTTCACAGAAGAAAATAAGTAGGTGATTCATTGAGTTAAATATATTTGCACTGAGATAGCCGAAGAATCTTCATGTGCAGTTAAAGCTGGCGGACGAATGCTGGCTTGAAATGACCTCAGAATGACCTTGAAATGACCTCTGGATGCCTTTTTTTAAGGGTAAGCGAACGGATTCGGACTCAGCGATCCGAAAAACCTTTGTGAATTTTTTCAGATTCTTTCAACCACCTTTTCTTACTTTGACCTTCAAATGACCTTGAAATTGACGTAGTAGAGATCAACCGACATCGAATGCAGACTCAGCGACCCAAAAAACCTATATATAAATTTTTTCAGATTTTTTGACAGCTTCTCTGTTTTTCTCAAATTAACCTTGAAATGACCTCCGGATGCCTTTTAAGTATAAGCGAATACCGGATTCGGACTCAGCGACCCCAAAAATCTATGCGTGAATTTTTTCAGATTTTTTTCAACCACCTTTTCTTAATTTGACCTTCAAGTGACCTTGAAACTGACGTGATAATGGTCAACCGGCATCGGATACAGACTCAGCGATCCAAAAAACCTATATGTAAATTTTTTCAGATTCTTTAACAGCTTCCTCTCCGTTTTTCTCAAATTAACCTTGAAATACCTCCGGACGCCTTTTAAGGGTAAGCGAACACCGAATTCGGACTCAGCGACCCCAAAAACCGATGTGTGAATTTTCTCTGATTTTTTCAACCACCTTTTCTTAGTTTGACCTTCAGATGTCCTTGATAGAGCTTAACCGACCTCGGCATCGAAATCAGCGACCCCAAAAACCCCCGGGTACCTAGGTAGAGTCCGGTGTATTTTTTTTAAACTAAATGTTGACCTGTGTTATTATTCTTTTATTTTCTGCTTTTTAGCCCCCCACCCCAAATAAAAATCGTTTTCTAATTTTTTTTTACCTTTATTATATAAGGCCAGCGGCAGTGACAAATAGTGGATTAAGGGCAACGTTAAGGAATGTTCGTATTGTTCGTGTCCTGTTAAATAAATACATTTTTAATAAGGTAAAGACCTTTTTTAATTTGCTCTAAGCTATAAAGGGGTACAAAAATATTTCTTTCTGAACAAAATAAACGTTTTTTTATTCCCAAATTGAAAAAATTTAAAAAACCCATTGATCTCTAGAAAGTATTATTTCTGTGTATAAAAGTTATTTATATTTTTAGTAAGATAATTTTAGTTACCATATCTACAGATGTATATAGGAATAGTATGCCTCTTTACTCTGTTGCCAAGTTTATGAGGCGATATCGCTACTTTACTGTAAGGAAGCATTTAATACCTATATACATCAAATGTATAAAACAGCAGCGCCACCTGGTAAGAAATGTAGTGGACTATGGTGTATGTTTACATATGTATATAGGTATTTTCCGCCTCCAAAAAAAGTGTCGTTAAATGCTTATATCTCTCTATCTCTTCCTTTTTTGTAATAATCTTATATGCGCACCAATAAAGCTGATCATTATTGATAATAATGAGTCATGAATTTACTAATTATCAAGACATTCGCGATGAAAACAACACAAAACGTCTCCGCCTCCGAAATCGGAGGCGAACTCGTAAAATCGGAGGCAAACACCACCTAACCGTATAACATTCGGAGGTGTATAAGTACTAAATGCATGTATATACAGGGTGTCCCGAAACTCCCGCCTTCCCCTTTAGGTGCCAATTCTCCATGCAAAATTAGTAAGAAAAGTTTCTATAAACATGTGTCCGGAAATGCTTCCTAAGGGAGCTACGGCTCTCTAAGAATGGCGCAAAAATAGGTGTTTTTACTAATTATCTCGGAAATGATTTGGGACAACTTTATGAAACTTGGTTAACTTTTTTCGATTATTAAAGGTTATTGTTTTATAGTATTAGCCAAAATTAATTTTATCCAGGGGCGGAGAAACGAGGGGTCGGTGTTCTTTGTTTATACACATTAATTTTGCCATTTGACGTTTTTAGTATTTTAATCTCTGATTATGATTCCCTGGTTAATTCTGCATAAAAAAGGGCCTCTTTACAATTAGCCATATGGCAAGCCGTTTTCGAGTAAAAGCGGTCTAACCGAAATATTGCGTATTCGTTTGCTAAATGCGCATTATTTATTTTTCAAAGTAGGCGTAAAACAATAACCTTTATTAATCGAAAAAAGTTAACTAAGTTTCATAAAGTTGTCCCAAATAATTTCCGAGATAATTAGCAAAAGTATTTTTGCGCCATCCTTAGAGGGCCGTAGCTCCCTTAGGAAGCATTTCCGGACACATGTTGATAGGAACTTTTCTTACTATTTTTGCATGGAGAATTAGCACCTAAAGGGGAAGGTGGGAGTTTCGGGACACCCTGTATATGTATATGTATATGTATATATATATATATATATATATATATATATATATATATATATATATATATATATATATATGCATTTGTATCGTGTCCGCCTCCTTACAAATTTGTGGCGCCCGCACCTCCACTAGAAATAATATAGATAGATTAGTTCTGTTTACATATACATAACCGCCAAATTTCACTTACCAAGGGCACGCGGAGAGGGGAAAGGATTTTTATCTTTTTTTACATACACTTTTTTGTTCATACGATTGGTATGTTTACACCTCGTTATATAAATAGTACCTCTCTGACTCAATGTATTTAAAACTGTTATATATAACGATAGACTTTGCCTCCTTTGAGGTTGCCAGACTTCTACAGTGTAAAATGCTCTGGCGCTTGCGCAATTAGTTGCGTTATGCAATCGTGTGCGTTTGTTATTATGATGATTAATATTGTGTAAGTTGTACTCTATCAGATTACATTGGTGTTTTACCCGATAATCTGCGATTATCTGTTTTAAAATGAGCCGTTCACGCTAAATATCTATTATAGAATAATGTATGTAATTCAAAATATGTTCTTAAGGGAATTATTATTACTATTTAATATCCTTTTCAAAAGACATCACGGAATCAGTTCAATTTTGTAACACAATTGTTACATATTAGTCCACGTAAGTTAGATATTTTAGAAGAAATAATTTATAAAGTAATAATCTAGATAGGGTTAGAAATAGATACCCGAAAAGTTCCCCCCAATTTAGGGGTGGAACGTCCGTAATGATTATGAATAGAGCTGCTTCGGCCATATTACGGGGACTTAACACTGGTTTTTCACTTTTATCTTGTAAACCGTTCGCCGAAAGAGAAGTATAGGAAATAAAAAATTTGTCGCATTAAATTCTGCATAAAAAATGTACTATTAACCTTGTAGCTTATCCTCAGCTATTTCGCGCTAACAGCGTCCGAACAGAGAGTTTGAGGCGCAGAGGTAAAAATCCATCCTATTCCAAGTTTTACTCCGAATATCTTAAAACCGGTTACTTTAACGAGAAAAATGCTTAGGAATGAATTTATTGAGCAGAATTTTCTCTATTAGATGCATATATGTTAGATCACGGTTCACATGAATGACTTTTTAAAAACTTTTATTTACTTAAATGGAGCCAACGTTGGCTCTTGGAGAAGGAATATAATAATAATTAGAAGTGTTTCATTCTAAGTGAGTTTAATAACTGATTTAACAAAGCGTGTTTAGTCATATTTATAACATACAGAACCTGAGTAAGCAAAATATGGAACAAAGGAATTGCAGTTCTGCAGTCTGCACAAGTTATGAGAAACAAAGGTGTAATATGATATCTTGAAGATAAGCAATTAATAAGAGAAGTCGTTATCATGTAACATGATATGCCTGTGAAGGTTTGTTACGACTAAGTCTTGGTAATAAGCGTATAATTTTATATAACATATATAGATGGTTTTGTCGCAAGTAGTTTATGTATTTTCCCCTTCTTTGCAATTATATTAGAGGATAATCTGTACTGTTCACTCAAAAGAAGATTTGGAGTCATATTTCAACTTTGAGCTTGCTTCAATTCCACTTCTTCACTTTGATGAAAAAGGGTTAAGAGGAAAATTAAGAAATCGTCTGTATGATACTTTCAATGCTGTACGAGAGAGGCCAATAGATTTTTCCGATTGCCAGTTCATTGTTGATGGCGGCAATTTGATTCATCGTGTAGTATGGCCGAAGCAGATTTATTCGTAGACACTACGGCCAAAAAGTGACTGTAGTGTTTGACGGATATGCTGACAATGCCTGCAGTATTAAGAGCATCGAAAGACTGCAGCGACTTTTGAAACGCATTTCACCGGAAATTATTTTTCATGAGAACACGCCACTGACTGAAACGCAAAATAAAATGATAAGCAATCTCACAAAAAGGAACGGTTTATTTCGCAATTGGTAGAGATATTTAAAAACGAGGGAATCAAAACAATTACTGCTGTAGGCGACGCTGACGTACTCATAGTTCAAACCGCCTTAAACGAATCTCATGAAAACGATACAGTGGTCATCCTCGGACAAGATATTGATCTTCTTGCGTTGATTATCGCTCTCGCACCTGAAGATAAAGATATCCGTTTCTTAAGAGAGGCTCAGAGAAAAATAAAAAATAAAGATTACAGTTCTCGTGACTTGCAGTCCTCGGAAGTTTTAAAAAGCTGTATGGCCACACGTTCAGTGGATGCGATAACACTTCAGCTTTCTTTGGTAAAGGAAAAGTGCAAACGGTGGAATGCGTCAATAAAAGAAAAGATCTCGAAGAGGTTGTCCGTACATTCAACAACCGTAGCTCAACGAAAAAAGAAATTACAAGTGCTGGAGAGAAATTCGCGCTAGCAGTTTACAAAGCCCCCAAAAAATAGACATCTTTGAATCATCAAAGATTCATTATCTTCAATAAGTTAGTCGTCCAATCTAGTACTACCGGGATTCTACCAAGACTGCCAGCAACATCCGAGGCATTACGTCAACATTCTTACAGAGTATTTCACCAAATTCATGTTTGGCGAGGAGAAAACTTGGAACCAACGGAATGCAGAAAAGTAGAAAATAATATAAAATATTTCAAAGAGATGATATTCTTAAAGAAGTAAAATGTTCAAAACTTAATCATTTTGGAGCAAAAATGTAAATATTTCCCTCCAGCAAGAGAAAAATTTTTGAAAAGTTTAAAAAATTTTTGAAAAGCATTCGAGATGACTCCAACAAACTATGATTAATTAGTAGCAAAATTTATGATTAACCAACAAATATATTCTAGAGTTTTGGTTTCGAATGCTTTTTAAAACATTTTTATTTCTTGCTAGAGGGAAATATTTACATTTTTGCTTCAGAATAATCTAAGTTTTTAAAATATCTTTGGAAGGTGGAAGATTACACAGGTCAACATTTAGTTTGAAAAAAATACACCGGACTCTACCCTAGGTACCCAGGGGTTATTGGGGTCGCCGATTCCGTTGCCGAGATCGGTTAAGTTCTATCACGCCAGGTTCAAGGTCATTTGAAGGTCAAACTAAGAAAAGGTTTTTGAAAAAATCTAAAAAAATTCACACATAGGTTTTTGGGGTCGCTGAGTCCGAATTCCATGTCGGTTGACATTTATCACCTCATGTTCAAGGTCGTTTGAAGGTTAAAGTAAAAATAGGAGGTGAAAAAAATTAGAAAAATTTATACGAATGCTCACCTGCCTACTTATTGTCTGTTTATCTGTCTGCCTTTATACCTGCACAGCTGTTTGTTTGCTTGTTAGTCTGTATTTATCATCCGCCTGCATTTTCTCTCTGTCCATCTATTTGACATCCTGCCTTTCTACCTGCCTTTCTACCTGCCTTTCTATCTGACAGTCTGTCTGACTCAGGAAACCATTAAATTACTTTGACCCTGACAGGATTGAGCTCAGGGCCGGTTTTAGGTAACCGGAGGCCCTAAGCTCTAGGTATGTTTTTCGTTGAAGCTTTCTCTTCTAATAAAATAAACGTGCATATCTGCGTATGAAATCTGAGTTCTGAGGCCCCCTAAATGCGAGGCCCTAAGCTATCGTTTACTCAGCTTATAGGCAAAATCAGCACTGATTGAGCTCCAAGTGAGTGAAGCCAACGCCCGTGGTACTCTTTACATGCATGTTCGCTCTGCTTCTGCAACTATACCTGAAGGCATCCTTTCACAGAAGAAAATAGGTAGGTGGTTCATTGAGTTAAATATATTTGCACTGAGATAGCCGAAGAATCTTCATGTGCAGCTAAGGCTGGCGGACGAATGCCGGCTTCAAATGACCTCATAATGACCTTGAAATGACCCCTGGATGCCTTTTTAAGGGTAAGCGAACATCGGATTCGGACTCAGCGACCCGAAAAACCTATGTGAATTTTTTCAGATTCTTTCAACCACCTTTTCTTACTTTAACCTTCAAATGACCTTGAAACTGACGTGATAGAGGTCAACCGACATCGAATGCAGACTCAGCGACTCAAAAAACCTATATATAAATTTTTTCAGATTTTTTGACAGCTTCTCCTCTGTTTTTCTCAAATTAACCTTGAAATGATCTCCGGATGCCTTTTAAGGGCAAACGAACACCGGATTCGGGCTCAGCGATCCCAAAAACCTATGCGTGAATTTTTTCAGATTTTTTAACAGCTTCCTCTCCGTTTTTCTCAAATTAACCTTGAAATGACCTCCAGATGCCTTTTAAGGGTAAGCGAACACCGAATTCGGACTCAGAGACCCCAAAAACCTGTGTGTGAATTATCTCAGATTTTTTCTTAGTTTGACCTTCAGATGTCCTTGAACCTGACGTGATAGAGCTTAACCGACCTCGGCATCGGAATCAGCGACCCCAAAAACCCCTGGGTACCTAGGTAGAGTCCTGTGTATTTTTTTAAACTAAATGTTGACCTGTGTTATTATTATTCTTTTATTTTCTGCTTTTTAGTTACCATATCTATAGATGTATATAGGAATAGTATGCCTCTTTACTCTGTTGCCAAGTTTAGGAGGCGATATGGCTACTTTATTGTAAGGAAGCATTTAATACCTATATACATCAAGTGTTTAAAACAGCAGCGCCACCTGGTAAAAAATGTAGTGGACTATGGTGTATGTTTCCATATGTTTATAGGTATTTTCCGCCTCCAAAAAAAGTGTCGTTAAATGCTTCTATCTCTCTATTTCTTCCTTTTTTGTCATAATCTTATATGCGCACCAATAAAGCTGATCATTATTGATAATAATGAGTCATGAATTTACTAATTATCAAGACATTCGCGATGAAAACAACACAAAACGTCCCCGCCTCCGAAATCGGAGGCGAACACCACCTAACCATATAACATTCGGAGGTGTATGAGTACTAAATGCATGTATATATATATATATATATATATATATATATATATATATATATATATATATATATATATATTTAGAAAAGAGGAATGCGAGATCCGTGTATAAATGTACAATTCGAGATCCACCCTAAAATGTTGTATTTCTCTCAGGTGGCTTGGAAAAGTCTTAGAATTCGTTTTTATTTAAATGCTCTAAAAAGAAGAAAATAACCTTTAAATTAAATCAAACCCATCGATTTATTATATTATACAATTTATATGATATAAAAGCTTATCGCGAGGTGTAAATTTATTTTATGAAATACATACATTTTAGAATTACTTATGACAAGATCAAGTTACATATATTGTATTCTTGTTTATTTACACAGGTAAATCTTGCAACAAGCTTTCATATCATATAAATTGTACAATGTAATAAATTGATGGGTTTGACTTAATTTAAAGTTTATTTTCCTCTTTTTAGAGCAGTTAAATAAAAGCTTGTTTTTAAAAATGTTTTTTTTTAATTTTAAGCTACGCCTTAATTAGTTTTATATATTCATTGCGTCGTTCCTATCCGATATAAAACTTATAGTTTAAACTGAATCCTTCACCATTTCTTAGAATGCAACGTATGAGTGAATACACTATACGATCAAATTATAGTGTTAAAACTAAAAAAATTTGACCGCCATCTTTGGGGTGTCCGCCATATTGAATTTAGTGTGACATTTTATTTTCTTATTCTTCTCAAAAACCCTTTCATTTGATACCCATATCATGGGGGTGCATAAAAATAACTGGTCCGCCATCTTTGGGAGTCCGCCAGATTGAATTTAGTGTGACGTCATTTTATTTTCGTATTCTTCTCAACAAACCCTTTCAATTGATACCCATATCATGGGGGTGCATAAAAATAACTGGTCCGCCATCTTTGGGAGTCCGCCAGATTGAATTTAGTGTGACGTCATTTTATTTTCGTATTCTTCTCAACAAACCCTTTCAATTGATACCCATATCATGGGGGTGCATAAAAAATAACTGGTCCGCCCATCTTTGGGAGTCCGCCATATTGGATTTAGAATGCTGTCACTTAGCTAACCATGCATTGCCATTCACTACATTGTCATTCACTACACTATACGATCAAATTATAGTGTTAAAACTAAAAAAAATTGTCCGCCATCTTGAGGCGTTAGCCATATTGAATTTAGTGTGACGTCATTTTATATTCGTATTCTTCTCAGCAAACCCTTTCATTTGATACACATATCATGGGGGTGCATAAAAAACAACTGGTCCGCCATATTGGATTTGGAATGACGCAAACCGTTTAATTTGATACCCATATCATGGGGGTGCATAAAAAACAACTGGTCCGCCATCTTTGGGAGTCCGCCATATTGAATTTAGTGTGACGTCATTTTATTTTCGTATTCTTCTCAGCAAACCCCTTCCATTTGATATCCATATCATAAAATAAACTGGTCCGCCATCTTTGGGAGTTCGCCATATTGGATTTGGAATGACGTCTCCGTATTCTTCTCAGCAAGCCCTTTCATTTGATACCCATATCATGGGGGTGCATAAAAAATAGCTGGTCCACCATCTTTGGAAGTCCACCATATTGAATTTAGTGTGACGTTATTTTATGTTCGTATTCTTCTCAGCAAACCCTCTCATTTGATACCCATATCATGGGGGTGAATAAAAAATAACTGGTCCGCCCATCTTTGGGAGTCCGCCATATTGGATTTAGAATGCTGTCACTTAGCTAGCCATGCATTGTCATTCACTACATTGTCATTCACTACACTATACGATCAAATTATAGTGTTAAAACTAAAAAAATTTTTCCGCCATCTTGAGGCGTTAGCCATATTGAATTTAGTATGACGTAATTTTATATTCGTATTCTTCTCAGCAAACCCTTTCATTTGATAAAATAGCTGGTCCGCCATCTTTGGAAGTCCGCCATATTGAATTTAGTGTGACGCTATTTTATGTTTGTATTCTTCTTGGATTTGGAATGACGTCTCCGTATTCTTCTCATTTGATACCCATATCATGGGGGTGCATAAAAAAGAACTGGTCCTCCATCTTTGGGAGTCCGCCATATTGGATTTAGAATTAGCTAACCATGCATTGTCATTCAAACTAAACGTGTATGCAAAATTTCAGCTCAATCGGTTGGGGATAACTGTTTTAAATTTCAATTGCAAGATTTGACCTAAACTAACATACAAACAAACAAACATTGCAAGTTAAATAAAAGCTTGCAAAAATCAGCATGCTACACGAAACAGAAAATAGCAAGACCCAATATCCGTCATGATTCATAAATCCACCTGAAAGTATGCTTTTTAATTACTCTAGATTTATTAGTATTTTTACCAAATTAAATACCACTATATACATTTTAGATGCAAGATTTCACAAAATTAGAACTTGCTACCTACGTATTTTAAGGTAAACCGACATAAAATATAAACACATTATTATTAACTCTCCAATTTTTACTAGAAGTACTGTAATTGATCGACCCACTTCAATTTTATTAAGGGTGGATCTCGTATTGTACATTTATACATGGATCTCGCATTCCTCTTTTCTAAATTTTTACTTCCACTTTTTTTGTTGTATTTCATAAGATTTTTCAGTTCCAAAAAAAATTTTTTTCTTAAAATAATTTTGTTCACATTAAAACTAACAACCACACCAATAGCCTTAAATAAATAAAAAAATTATTAAATATCAATAACACTACTACCGCCATCTACAGTTGAGTGTTATAACCTTTGTACCGGTACGGTTAGCTCTCTGCCTTGTCGCCGCGGCCGCTCCGCGAAGCTTCGTTCTGCCTTTGCCACGTGTTGAAACAATCGTGCATACAAATTAATAAATTAATTTACAACATAGTCAAATAATACAATAGCAATGAATTTTACTAATAAAAAAAAAAAAAACATGATGGAATATCATGCCATGAAGTCATGCTGCCTAGGTAAGATTTCTTATTAAAAAATTTTTGTACACAAAATATTAACCTTAAAAAAATAATTTATTTCAGATTATAATATCGTTTTGTCACTATTTAAATAATAAAAAAAAATTATTCTGATGAAGGCTAAGGGCCCCTAGCCGAAACGTAAAATATGTTTTAATTTATTTAAACGAACCTAAATCCCAAGAAAAACTGGTTTTGAATATAAATAGTAGAGGTTCAAGAAATTTTCCAATAGATTATATATATATATATATATATATATATATATATATATATATATATATATATATATATATATATATATATATATATATATATATATATATATATATATATATATATATATATATATATATATATATATATATATATATATATATATATATATATATATATATATATATATATATATATATATATATATATATATATATATATATATATATATATATATATATATATATATATATATATATATATATATATTTAAAACTGAACGTTCAGGCACCAAATTCACATATATATGGACGGAGTGGCACCTATATATACGTTCTGGCACCAGATCGAGGTGCCAGAACGTTTTATCGCATATTTGAACATCTAAACATCATAACATCCTTCCCACAAAATTTCAAGATGGAGCTACTTGGTCGATTTTTCTATAAAAACTGGATTTTGGTTCAACCGTATAATCTGCAGAGGGCGCGCCAACCACTGATGTCTAACCGTACTTAGTGGCACCATGTATTTGCGCTTGATTCCCGATATTTAAAATGACTTTCTGGCACCTCAGGGTTTCTACGGCTAGTGAATTTTAAATCATATTATAGATGGAAGAAAATCCGATAAATTTTTCGGGTACCTAAGTAGTTTAAATTAAATCTAATTTGAAAGAAATTAAGAAAATATTCAATTACTTACGGAACTACATCTCGACGTCGTTCTAAGCATTTGATGTCCAGGACAGGAGATATAGTATAAAAAAAGTTACGTTTTCGTTACAACTTTGCAACTTTTTTTTAAACAATAAAACTATCATTAAAATCGGAAAAACGGTTAAGAAATAAATTAACTTCAAAACATGACAAATTTTGAATGATGCGATCATTTTGTCCGTGGGTATATTATATAAGACATTACACAGAATATTAAAAATTGTAAAGAAATCACAGTACATTACATTTATGGTACATGCGACAATGCCCTCTAATCATCGTTTTCTTAATACCTTTGTCGACAAAGTAACCGTAGTTTACATTATTTCTCGTTTTGAAATCTACAAACACCCCTTTATCGTATTATAACTCTGTGAACTGCCTATTGAGGTCAAATTCCTGGGCAGGTAAAAAATATGTGATGACTTCTCTTAATTTATATCTAATATTAGCTGATTTATTTACTTATTGTTTTTAATATAATTAAAAATCTTTAGCTGTACTTTCTTCATATTCTATACAGGGTGTCAGAAAATATCGGTAACAAACTTCTGGTACAAATTATATCCGAAAAAATTTGAAAAAAAGTGCCGCAATGCACGCAAATGCTTCCTAATTGAGCTACAGCACTAATTAAAAATATTAAAAAAGGTCATCTTTCATTTTAATCGAAAAACTAACCGCTTGTGAGAAAAATCGTGTAAATGAGGAAACACGATGTGCTTCAAGTTTTCACGTAACAATTAAGTCAAGTAGAGTAACAATAAGCTCATTATTAATTAATTTTCATTGCCATTATTTAATTTAAAAAAAAATGAAAATAGCAGAATACCAGTTTTTGGCTTCAATCTTCAAAGGGCTTTGAGTCCATAAGGAAGCATTAGCTGACATATTTATATAAATTTTCTTTCATATTTTTGCATGTAGAATCGGCACCAGACCGGTATTACCGGACACCCTGTATAGCCGAACAACGAGACCACTGAATTCGACACATGCTACGTAACTCTCAAACACACAAAAACAGACAGTTAACTCTTATTAACACACACACACACACACACCCACACACACCACATTACATATTTTTGAGGTCGTGCTTTGATTGGGAATTGGCAAATTTTCGCATTTTTTATGTTGAAACTCCTCTATATCTTTCATTTATAACAGTAAAAACTTGATATTTTAGTATTACTATTTAATATTATTTTAGGATTACCTTTCTTTTTCCCATGGTGTATGCAAAAAGTATATTTGTCTTGAAAATATGACTGAATAATAAATTAATATTAATGGAAGCGATCACTTTGTGTAGTTTACAGCGGAAAATGTGATCGAATTAACTTTTTTATTTTTCAAAATAACTGCATACTGTAACCGAGTATCTATAATGGAATGAGTAAATATTTTATTTGTAGTGTTTTTATATATACTGTATATAAAATTCGTGTTTTTTCGCAGTTTTTAAACATCTCTAGTTATATAGAATAATAAACTAAAATAAATAAAAACTAGAATGTCCGTTATGAAATTACGAAGAAAACTCGATGAGCCCGATCTTTTTGTCAATATGTTAAGTTGCAAAAAATTTAAACAAGATAATTCTTTAACAATTGATTATAACTTACGTAATAATGCATATATTTTTACTCTCTCCTACTCCAATATATTTCTAACCTAAATAAATCATCCTGTCAAAATTTAAGTCCAAAAAATAACACCGGCACACACAAAAAAATTCGAGTGCGAGAAGGCAGGCCCTATGTAATATGTATTCCCATGAATTTTAACCTGCTGAACACGAATTCGATGTCCGTTTTGTCCGATTGGCTCTTGTATTTTCCTAACCTCAAAAAAACCTTAAAAATGCCCGAAAAACCTCAAACAAGTAAATAAAAGGCTTAAATGAGCTGACCACCATTTCCGTGCATATTATGGGGCACTGAGAGCGAATCTGAGGTCAGAGTTGGCCGATCAGTTAGAAATTTTAACATAATCTCAAAAAAACACCTAAAAAATGCCCGAAAAATTCCAAACAAGTAAATAAAAAGCTTACATGAACTGATCACTATATCTATACGTAATTTGGGGCACTGAAACCGAATCGGTCAGAATTTATGCGCGAAGATCGAATATCTTGTAAAATCCTTATTTAGGATGAAAACGTATCAAAAAATGACTGAATCATAGCCCGAAATTGACTTTGCTCTACATAATATCTGAACATATAATTTCCGACGTATTTGCAACGTGCTGAATACAATACAGAAGTCAGAATTAAAGCGCAATCTGCAAACTTCATAGAGAAATATCACTTCAGCATAAACTCTCATCAACCCTAGTGAGCGGAGATGGGTAACTTTTAAATTTTCAAGTATCCTAAGGAAAATATTACTGAACAATGAAATTTTTCAAAGTTTGCTCTATTGAGAGAGGAATATCGTTTGAACTTAACATTTACCTACACCCTCCCTTGATGATTTTTTACTTTTTTTTTCTTAGAGCTGTTCTAAACATATGTACAGTTTTCTTTATTCTGTTTGTTTGTCATATGCCATTTGTTTCTTTTTCTATTCTTGCGACTAGGACACCTCCACGTGATGACGGCGGGCAAAGATTTATTTCGACTAAGTTCCTAGGTAAAAAAATGCCTTCATGGCAGAAGTAGAGACACAGTTTACGATGCAGGGGAGGGAAACCCCAGTATCGGCGGCAGGTCAGGTTGAGAAAGCGGGACTGCGGGCGTCATCATGCAACCGCAGCTCTAGTGAAGTAAGAAACTTGCCTTCCTATGAGTATAGAGCTACAAAAAAATTTGCACAACTGTGTAAATAATGTGAATTCCTTCTGTTTTGTTTGTAGTAAAATCGAGGGTCCGAAAAATCGAAAAAGAATCAGCGATAAAATAAAAAATATTTATCTAAAATCTATATATGAAAGGTTTAAGTATATTCATCAAGTGTTCTTTTCCTCGTGTAAAATATTTTCCAAAGTCTTTTTCTCTTTTTCTGTATGAGCTAGAACGAACATCACTTGATACTAAATTGTCTTTTTTCATAATCGCCGCAAAATATTCTTCCCTACCATTAGATAGACCAAGATTTCTAACAACATTATTAAGTTTATCATTTCACCAAATATTTTGAGTTTTAATTCTTATCGAACACTCATATTCACTGTCATCTTCTTGACTTTCGGAACAATCAGTTTCCATTAACCCTTTTTTAGGATTAATTCCGGAAACATTTGTATTGCTAAAAAATAACATTCTTCACGGATTCCAGGCTCCTTTCATATTGTTGGATTTTTATATTTTACTTTTTAACGTTCTTTCCATTTGTCCAACATCTTATAACATATGATGCAAGGTATCATGGAAAACCTTTATCCACTATTTCCATACTATAACATTTTAGATAAATATTTTTTATTTTATCGTCGAATTTACTAAAAACAAGGCAAGAATTTTGCACAAAGAACTTTAAACCGAGAACTCTAGATGTAACATATTCTGAGACCTTTACACAAAGAACTCTGAACCAAGAACTCTAAATCTTAATAGTTCTTGCCTTAGGAACTTAACAGTCTTGTCTTAATTTATAATAGGTTTAAGTTTTTGGTTTAAAGTTCTTGTCTCAGGTTATGTTGGGTTAACAATTCTTAGTTTAAAGTTCTTGGTTTAAAGCTCTTAGCTCTTGCCTTAGGTTATGTTAGTTTTAAAGTTCTTGGTTTAAGCTTTTAATTTATTTGTTTTGGATTTTTAGGCATTTTTTGAGGTTATGTTAAAATTCCCAACTGATCTGCTAATTCCGACCTCATATTCAGTTTCAGCGCCCCAAATTACGTATAGATATAGTGATAAGCTCATTTAAGCTTTTTATTTACTCGTTTTGGGCATTTTTAAGGTGTTTTTTGAGGTCAGCAAAAATGCAAGAGCCAATCGGGCAAAACGGACATCAGATTCTTATTCAGCGGGTCAAAATGCATGGGAATACATAGGCCTTCTCGCATTCGACTTTTTTTGTGTGTGCCTGTGTAATAAACAAAAGAATAATAAAGTAGTAAATTAAATCGTCAATTGTTCAAGTAGTCCATGTAAAACGCGGGGTTTGACGCTCGGAATGCCCCCATCATCGGAACTACTTTTATTTCATGTTTTTTGGGTCTCTGATCACGAAAATCAGTCCCGCGGCTCTAAAAATAGTGCATTACCCCTAAAAATGCCAAAAACCACCCCTTTTGGGAATAATACTGTAAAATAATGTTATGAATGTGCTAACTGTAATGACATATTGCCAGTTCAGTAAGTTCATCTAAAGTAAGGATAAATTTTATGCTGAGGGCTAACCAGAGGGGGTGAAAATACCCCTAAATTGACGTAAAATGGAAAAATGATTGAATTTTTTTTATTCACTTTTTTATTTAAATTTAGATAAATGGGGATTGTATAATGAAGAAAATTTTTTTTCAACCCTTCAGGGGTGAAAACTGGAAAAATGATTGAATTCTTTTTATTCACTTTTTGATTTAAATTTAGATGAATGGGGATTGTATAATGAAGAAAATTTGTTCCAACCCATCAGGGGTGAAAACTACCCCTGTATCGCCTTTAAATTGAACTAACGCTTAGACATTAAGTAGATATGTATACTTTTCAGTTTGCTTGTAATTTCTGATAAACTTCCGTCGAAAAAAATATCACAAAACTTTTTTACCCCTAAGCGTTAGTTCAATTTAAAGGCGATACAGGGGTAGTTTTCACGCCTGACGGGTTGGAAAAAAATTTTCTTCATTATAAAATCCCCATTCATCTAAATTTAAATCAAAAAGTGAATAAAAAAAAAATTCAATCATTTTTCCATTTTACGTCAATTTAGGGGAAGTTTCACCCCTCTATAAAATTTGTCCTTAATTTAGATGAACATACTGAACTGGCAAAATATCATTACAATTAGCACATTCATAACATTATTTTACAGTATTATTCCCAAAAGGGGTGGTTTTTGGCATTTTTAGAGGTGACGCACTATTTTTAGAGCCGCGGGACTCCGATTTTCGTGATCAGCGACCCAAAAAACATGAGGTAAAAGTAGTCCCGATGAGGGGGACATTCCGAGCGTCAAACTCCGCGTTTTACATAGACTAAAGTGGACGAGTCGTAGAAAAACAACATATATTTCTTTCAGAATGTAGATTTTTTTCATGTAATTTTCAGTGGTATTGAAAAAACTGTATTTTAAACAAATGCATATTTTCGCGCAAACAAAATCTTTTATCTCTGTTCCCAATGGGCATAGAAAAAAAAACAGATTTTTTAAATTGTTTCTTTTTTGTATATTTTTGATGCATAATAATAAATTTAATTTTCGAATAGAATTTTGATTTGTTCAAAAAAGATAATTTAAAGAAAAGCAAGAAATGACTTTAAATATTTCAAAAAACAATGTAGGTTATTAAACCTAATAAAAAGTACATGAAAAAACCTTTATTGTAAAAAAAAAGATGTACGACTTGATGCATTTACAATCGACTATTCAATTTTCGACAGCTATTTTTTTTAGGCGTTCGCCTTAATATTATGCCATGATGATTTGCTCAACTAGAAGCGTTATTTCCTAAAATTTCGTTGAAATGTATGTATTATTACTTAAGTCACCGTCAATTGTTTAAAGGCTATCGATTTTAATTGTCTTAATTTTTTCGACAAATCGACGAGAAGGGTTCGGCACATCTGGTTTTCATCGCAATTTCATAATAAACACTCTCGTTTGTTGTTTATTGTGATATGACCTATACAACCAGAGGTAGCTAAGAAAAAAGACGAAATACTCTACTTTAAACATTGTTTTGTTTACTCAAATACCGTCCGGAACTTAGATTGAATCAAAAACTTTTTGTTGCACCAAATAAAATCCATAGGTTTTTATGTAGATAAAAGGCGCTTAAATAAAATTAGGTTGTATGGCATCGTTATCGACCTTAATTTAACCTTTTATTACACTGTAATACTTAACTAAGTTTTTAAAGTTATTTGAATGTATTTTAATTTGTATGCATAATTTCACATTCGTATAATAGTCTCTTTTTTGTATTGTTTTGAGGAAATGCTTGCCCTGTATGACTGATATGCTCTAATTTCTTACAAATGTTCGAAATATGAAATAAAAATTTTCAGTCTAACTACAGTCATCATGTTTAAT
This sequence comes from Rutpela maculata, assembly GCA_936432065.2. Classification (NCBI taxonomy): domain Eukaryota; kingdom Metazoa; phylum Arthropoda; class Insecta; order Coleoptera; family Cerambycidae; genus Rutpela; species Rutpela maculata. The sequence goes on from OW386290.2 coordinate 83,060,390, forward strand.
ATGTATTAGCATTCGGTAGGACACGAATGCAACTTTCATTATTAAAAACACCTCAATAGCATTTTGAAGTTAAATTGATAGATCCTTCAATCTACGTAAAAGTACTTTCGAACCTTATAGACACAATATATTATATAGTTTTGATATCCTATATATCTTAATATTTTTGTATAGTAATATTTTGCTCTACAATTATAATAAACACAGTTTATGTAAAACCTGATCATTTGTACGCCTCTGGCTATCGCCCTGTATGGCGGATATGGCCCAATTTCAACAGGGAGTATTTTACCACACTATTTTACATACGCGCCAAAGAAATAATTATTTTAAGTCTAATAGAAGTTATCGTGTTTACAAGAAACGATCTACACACACATACATTCGATATGAAACGGATTTCTGTACGATTTTTTTTTTCTACTATGATTATTATAATTTTTTTTGGTTAAAATATACCTATCTGATTAAATCAAATAGGTAAAATAATAAAGTAATGTGAATAGGTATTTAATAGCAAAATTCATTTCATAAACGAGTTCATAAGATGAGAATTTTAGGGCCAATAAAGCCATAAATTCATTTTCTACGCCATGCTTTAAGCTGTTCAATTGTCAACAGAAAAGGTTAGCAAAGATAATATTTTACAATTACAACAGTATCCAAGTAGAGGGATGCTCTTAAAAATAAAGTTAACCATGAACATGTGTTGCTAGTAAAATCTACCAGAAATTCAAATATTTCTCTCTCGATCCTAGTAATTGCATCTCAAAAATAAAAATACCAAATTGTTCCCAATAAAATTTGAAATAAATAAAACTTCTAAATAAACTTTCTAATAATTTGTTAATTTACAAAAAATATATATTTTTTAAAATTTACTTTTTTGAATAATATAAAGAATATGATGTAATAATAATACACAAATCATTAATAGGAGTATTCCCTTTTATCGAGCTAAACATTGATGTCTAATTTTAATGCAAAATATTTATTTAAACAGCTGAAAATAAAAAAGACTTCGAAATTTCAGTTGATTAATGTTTAAATGCACCGACTCATAGAAGCACATTTTTTTAAATAAGTATAAGTTGTTTTAATGTATTTTGCAGCACAATTAAGAACATGTTTTTTTTTAATTTAAACATTTTTTTTGGAATTTGCTTATAATTTTCACAGTTGTAATTATAAACAAATTTTAATAAGTCTGGATTTTTATGAAATCAAAAACAGTCAAGAATTATGAATGTAGATGAATAAACCAACATCTGAAAATTTGGGATTGATTTACTTGAATTTGGGCCCGAGATACGTTAATTTTTGTGTTTTGGTGTCTTATAAATAAAAAAATTCATATTTCTTCTTCTCTAAAGTTAGTCCTCAATGTTTTGGTCTCACTTTCTAAAATTCTAAACTAATTCCAAAAAAATCGTTTAAATGAAGATGAAAAGAGTTTTTCTTATTACCATCATCAAATATTTGTAAAATTGTATATATAAAAAAAAATAATTGCCTTCTTACGAGTCTACGCACTTAAATAATAAATGACTGATATTTCAAAATCTTTTTAGATCTTTAGTCGTTTAAATAAATATTTTGCGCTATTTGGTAAGAAGGTGTAGTTCACCTGCAAATTTTTTTTTTCTTTTATAATTACAATTCACATTTTTTAAAATGTCTCCCCGTAAATTTTAGCAGTTTTGGATAAGGAACAGAAAAATAAAATATTTCTAAGAAACCGATTAGATACCTTTCGATTTATACACAATATTTAAAATACTAGCATCCCAAAAACAACTCAATCTTGGTTTCGACACCTTAAAAAAATGGTCAAGCTTCTCAAGTAAATCTGGAATTAAAAAGTATGTAATGTTTGGTTGATCCATTTAAAAACCGAAAAAGTCGTACTGCATATATCTTTCCTCTGCATTTTCAGTAGTAATTAAGTAAAATCAAGCTAGAAAAAAATAAAAAATACAGACGGATAGATCACATATTTATGAACATGTCCTAACAAAATTTATCGTTAAAGCCACGGTTTTCCCGGACAAAATAGTCAAGTGTAACGTTATAACTCGGAGCGATATCCATGCGTGCACGCGCTTGAATACGCATGACTGTGACACCCACGCACTGAATTACATGTCACTAAATCAGAATTTGTTCAATCTATATGAGTGTTGGCTCATTTAAAAGATGAAAATTGTAGCTTTCTGATGTTTTTTTGTTTCAAACAATACAAGCAAAGGATGGATGGGACAAATATACTTATATATATTCTCACGCCCAAACTTGCAATAAACAATATAGAAAAAAATAGAAGCCCTTCAAAAAAATTCTTTCTTCATTGAAAACTGTTAAAAAGTATGTACACTCCATGATTATTATGGTTTATTAAGTTGTAGTAACGAGGATTAAAAAAAGTACTCTCAAATAATTTTAATTTCCTTGCTTGATGATTTTTTTGATAAATATATATATATATATTAGAGGCTGTAACTTGTCAAGAAATTGACCCATTGAAAAAAGTAAAATATCGCTATTTCGGAAAAAAATGTATACTTTTCGAATGTTTAAACACAAAATCGTTTATTTGTATGCATTTTTTCGAAAATATGATCAATCAGATCATGATAACAAATTGCGATTTTCACGATCTTATCCTTAAAACTATGAAAATATCTTTGATTGTTTAGAATATAAATTCTGGAACTTTTCCAATACATTAACAAATGTATAAGGAATCCATTGGATATAGCTGAAATGTGGATAAGTGTACCTGTAATAAATACAATACAGTAAAGGCACGTGAAAATTCTTGCGAGCGATTCAGCGGCTATGTGTGGTGTCTGTATATGCGTCCATAATTATATATTTTCACTCTATACTCACTATTTATCCTCCCATTCAATAATAATAATGTCTAAAACGTGTAATCAGAACGAGAAAAAAAGCTTTATTTTACTCGATAGAACAGCTAAGAATTTTTAGAAGTTCCATAGTGTACATTTAACCGTGCACTGGCCGCGCAGAGTGACAAAATTATTTCACTATTTTTTTTTCAGGAATACCGTGGCTTTAGCGATAAATTTTATTAGGACATTTTTTGTTCAGAAACACGTGGTCTATCCACCTGTATTTTTTCCTACCCTGACTTAATTTCAAAATTTTGAAAAAATGGATAAAAATTTTTTCTTCACTTTTTTTTATGTTCTGCATCCGAGCGAAATGTAAACTTTTCAGGATATTATTCTATACACTTTCACGAACTCATTAAAAAAAAATTATTCAGTTTGCAAATTTTTGTGGGTTTCACTATAAAATGTTCTGTGTCGTCTGAGCTAAAGGTTACTCTGAATAATCTGTCTGCTTCCTAATAAAACCATAAATCATTGCAACACATAATTTTTATTACTCTTTTAATATCAATGTTACTATATCCACCCAAATAGTTAAAATCTGATAATGTATGGTATAACTAATATTAGTCCAATCAATAGGTACATCCTGAGTATTCTATCAAGTGGTGGGGGTGGCGGGGGTGTGAGTTAGCTGCTATATCTCTTCAAAGTTCAACGTATATATCTCGCGAACCGTTGCTGCTATGACAAAAATGGTAAGAACTCACTACAAATTAATTTACATGCTTATTTTCGTAGAACTAACCGTTTAAGCTCAAATATTGCGGCTAACGCACACCCCCGCCGCCCCTGCCAACTTTTCAAAATACTCAGGAGGTACCCTCGAACAATTAAAGAAAATAAAATAACGTACCTAACACTGTTGTTTCAAGAAAAAAGTATCTATGATTGGACTCTATAACAAGATGGGGGGGTAAAAGTGGGATATGCAGAAAAAGGATTAATGTAACCGTAACGTATCTATTAATTCTTTGTTTATACATTCATTATATCCTTTGCACTAAAAAATACGCTATCAATATCGATTATCTTGTTCAGGTCGTAAATAACGCATAGCAACTATTATGAAAATGAAGGATCATATGGGGTGGCATCGTACGCTTTGCCCAGGGAAAGACATTTAAAGATTTAATTAATATTGTTACATATCTAATATGCAAAAAGGACGAGTCATTAGATAACTTTAAAAATATAGTGGAGGAATTAAAACTTTTGCGAAAAATGAATGAAATTGGGAAGTTTAGTTGGTAGTCTTGCTCTCAAAGAGCTGAATAGAAACAAATCGATAAACCATTCAAAAGAACTACTTTCGTTTACCGAAGACGTCATGACACTAAGAACATTTTGTATAGAAAAAGCTGTAAATACTGTAGAAATTTTAAAAAAGAAACAAATATATTGCAATAAAGAATTCTTGTTAAGGTAACATTAATGTTACTTCTCCTGCATAACAGGAAGAGAGTTGGAGATATTCAGTTTATTGAATTGACTGATGTCACTAAACAGGACAAAACAGACCAAGCAGGTGAAGTTTTCGAAGCGCTAAGTCCAACCCAAATTTATTTCCCCTTAACTTTTCTCTCTAGCACACAGCCTTATCAAAATGCACAGTTTGCATACTTTAGTCATTAATTACTTTCTCTGTTAGATGACGACCCCGTATATTATTATTAACTAAAAACTATGGTTATTTTCTTAAGATTTGTGTAATTTTCCTCCATCGCATTTTTTTTTTGCATATTTTTCATATTTTTCTCCACGGCAGTTGTGTTAACTACATGCCAAATATTATCGTTCACCGTCATATATTTTCTTTGTGCTTAGGGTGACCACCTTGTATGTTTTTTCAAATGTTTCTTTGACAGTTATGTTAGCTGCATGCGAAATATTATCGTCCTGCGTCACATTTTTTAATTTTTTTTGGTAACCACACCATATTTTTTCAAATTTGTTTAGAGTGACTACCCTGTATATTTTTATTTTTAAAAACACAAAACTTATGGGTTATGATAAATGTTACAAACCCTTTATATCACTCGGTATGTCATATACACAAATGCACAGTGTATTTTACAATAAGTAAAATTGATATTTTAATAAAATGTTTTCGTAAATGATTCATCACCACTGAATAATAAATAATGAATTTGTCATTTTTTTAATCAATCTGCATCATCTTGATTTTTTTTTCCAATAATTTTTTTAGACCTCAATTGAAACTAAACTCAATAACAATTTATTTAGCTCACTCTTTGAGAATTATTTCTCATCTTATTTTCTTCATTTCTAAAATTACACTACATAATAATAGCGCAATCAGTACATATTTACTTGTCTCAATGTTCCACGGGACACGTTTCTAGACGACTTTTTCGAATTCTGTACCTCTACTATTACACCTTTTAATTATTTTTTGTGGGATTATTTGAAGTCATATGTCTATAAAAGTCTATGTCAACACATCTCAAAATCTAGAGGATGTATATATCGAATTGCGGTGAAATAAGAAGCAACTCACAAGGTTCTAGAGTAAAGCCGGAAGTTGCAATTTTTTACATTTTTAAGTGAAAACAATTTTTATTTCAGCAGAAAGAAAGTCATAGGAAAAATTGTCAAGCAATTAAATTCAGCTGGCCACGGAGTCTTCGTAGAACAGCGCATAGAAAATTTTCAACACCTCTGCATTTTATTTATTAGTATGCCAATTTTAAATTTTTATAAAAAATTCTAGATCTTAAAAAAACCATTGAAAAGAAGTGTCTTAAAAATATATTTTCTAAATGAAGAGTGCGCAAAAAAAATTGGAAAATGATATCACTGCATTTTCTTTAAATTAATATGTAAATTTTAAACATTAAAACACAAAATTAAATTATAAATAATTTTTGTATTTGTGAATCAACTGTTTGAAAATTACACGCTTGTCGAAACTGCGGTAACGTTTGGTTATAATAAATTAATGATAAAAAACAAAGAAAGGTGTTTTCATCTGTTTCATTATGATTAATTACCACAATGTAATGGCTTCCACTATTTAATTTGTTTAATAATTGTTGAAAATAAATAATTTTAAAACATTTTTTGAATGGGGGAAGTCTCCATATTTTTCTATTATTTGAATCTCCGAATATCTACCTTTTTGCAGAAAATATAAACTTAGGTTTTACTAAAAGAAAACTTTGAGAAAGTAATAAAGTTGTAAACATGCACAATGCAATTTACAGGAAATTTTAATAACCGGTAAATCGGTAAATAAAAACCGCTGCCCAAGGAATCACGACTTCCACATCCAGACTCTCTATCCAAGTCACTCACAACAAAAAACTTTGTATGTTAAAATAATTGTTTATGGAACTTTAATAATATAATATTTGAAATCCTCTACCCCAAAAACCCATAAAACGATACCCCACATCGGTAGTGGGGTGGAGGTGGTGATAGGGGGGTGGTAATGGGGGGGGGTGGATGAAGTAAAAAAATATTTTGAGGTTTCTGGTTCCTGTACATACACTAAATCACATTTTTTTTTCATCCCCTTTAATAGGGGGTGGTAATGGGGGTGGCTAATGCCAAATTTTTTTTGAGACCTTGTATATACTAAATACCAATTTCGTGGACTCTTACCTGCTCGATTTATCCATTTACCCCAAATTTACCCCAATTTTCACCCCAACCCTTCGACGGAACAAGATGAAAATATAATCCAGTCCTAGATCTCGTTAAAGTACATATGTGTACCTAATTTCAAGTCAATATCTTAAACGGTTCCAGAGTAAAGGTGCGCACAAAAAAAAGTTACAGACCGACAGACAGACCGACAGGCAGACCGACAGACAGACAGAAATTTTTTTTTCGCTCAAACTTAAAATCTCGACGTTTCATGACATTTTAAGCCTATTTGGACAATAAAAATTTTTTAAAATTTTTTTGTTACTATACTTCCACTGGACGTGGAAGTAAAATGAACATAACCGGTTAACCGGTATTTAAATATGTACCGAAATATGTAAAAAAATTATGTAATGAAGGGTAGGTTAGAGGCAACTTTTTGATGTGCTACAAAATGTTTTTACCGTAATGTGCTTGAATTAGAAATTTTATTTCTACCGTGTGGTCCACGGTACACAATGATTCTTTTCTCCATAATTCCCGCCAACTAATTAGTTTAAAATGTGTCATATATTCCTTAAAATGAGCAGTGGTCCATTTACTTTAAAATTCAGTCAAAGTAAGTTCTAGTATCTTCTTTTGTGTCTTATTATTAACACGTGTTTGTTACCTCTCTGTCCCTTTTCAACATTACATTGAACCTTTCTGGAATCTTATTCATTTTAAACATTTATGTTGCAGGCACTTTTTCTAAGAAACTATTCAGTTTTCATTAATTTTATATAATTCTCTGTTACTTAAATAAAATTAAATGGAAAACACATATTACAAACAAATAATAGAAAAGAAAATGGGACTATTAAAAAAAAATGTTTAAAAAGATTTCTTTTCAATAATTTTTGAAAATTTTAATTCTTATACAAGTTTAAAATTGACATATTGAATTAAGGAAGGTGGTTTTATGTTTTTTGTACACTCCATGGTAAGCTTGTTAAAATTTTGCAGTTTATATATATTTTTTCCATGGCATTCTTTCTACTGAGATGTTAAATTTTATTTTTACTCAGCCATTCTTAAATTCGAAAAAAGGAGAATAAAGAAAATTGAACTTCGGATTACGAAAGAAAGTTACTATTAAAAATAAATTGGAAGTAACCCAAAAAAAATGGGGGCCGGTGACTTCAAGTAACCAAAAATATTTTATAGTACTTTACTTCCTACTGAAAAATGCCTAACGCGCCCATAGAAGTTTCACGGTAAAAACTTGTCCCCATCCTTTATCTAGAAAGATAAAGGTTTCTCGCTGTATTAATGAATGCAATTTTTCACTATCGACATGGTAATAAAAATCCATATTTTCTACACTTATTAAAATTTGACCTTCATATTAACAGTTATTGTTAACAAATATGTAAATATGCTAATATACTAGTTAGGTAAATACTTTAAAACACTCATTATTGGAGAACCAGTCAAAACAACTATCTTCTAGCTAATACTGACGAAGTATTGAATTACTAGTATATTAGCGTGCCCAGATTAGGGCAACAATATACAGAAAGTAGGTATTTTCATAATAAATAAGAAAGTGTGTAAGTTGTGATTTGCATAATACCTAAATAATATTCTCTAATCATGATAAAAGCAAATAAATAAAAATAATCGATTGTAAATATGTAAAATATAAAAAAAGGTGAAAACTTGAGGCCAATTGATTGATCATTTTTGAAAAATAATTAACGTAATCTAAACGTTGCCTATACTTTCGTAACTACTTTCGTTAACATAACCTATTTGTTATGAATAGCTCCCTACTGAGAAGTGCCTAATCTTTGTTAATTACATTTTTTTTCAGAGTTTTTCAACTGATACGTGATATATACAATGAGTGTCAATATCACATACAATTATTTAGCTTACTTTTTCAGAATTTTACTTGACTATTTCCTGTATTCCTACAATTACTCTACCTATATTGCCGCATTGTCATACGTATATTATAATGATAATGCATAGTCATTGTTCATCCCTGAACTAGCTTCATCTGATAATGTAATAAAATTGTAGTATCTGTCTGTATTATGTTCTTTCAGGCAGGAGGAGTCTGGCCTATCTACAAATTGTTGTTTACATTATTTCTCACTTTAAACTATACTTTATAATCAGGGCCCCAACAGGGGAGGGGGGGGGGGGTAGGTCCAGTAGGTACCGTGGTACCAGGGCCCGACCACTTAGAGGTCCGAATAAACATAAACTAGGAAACGCAATGCAAAAATATTAAACTAATTAAAATTTGGGTACAGGTAGTGTAGTTATAATGAAAGGGGCCGGGGCCCATGATTTGATGTGAGTGCCTGTTAATAAAATAAGTCTATGAACTGAAAATTGACAAAACTTTGATGCACCGACCATTTGAACCGTAACTAAGATAATATATAAACATATATAAACATTTATTTATTACGGCACTTGTCCCTTTTATAGACAAGAGAATGGGATAACTCTGAAAACAACCTATTTAGCAGCGTTAACAAATTTAAGAGCTAAAGCTCCATATACTTTATAACTTTCACCCAAACTAAATCTAAGAGCATTATTATGTATAATTTTCTGAAAAGGCATAAATAAAATCAAGAGTATCGAAATCAACCGCAGTTTAATCTTTTATTGCAATTAAGCCGCGAACGTAATTCGACAATTTCTCCTACATTCCTAAACCGATTAAAATAATTTTTTGATAGGCTTTTATAGGCAACTTTATAGAATGGTACTAGCCTATTGAAAACTAAAGAAAGAAAAACATTTTTTTCTTGTGTGAAAAACAAAAAAAATATATATTTTTTGTTGACTTCAATATCCCAGTATCATTCTATCAAGTATTTTCTAAAAGCCTGTCAAAGTATTCTCTCAATCGGTTCATAGGAGAACTTGTCGAATTACGAAATCATTTTTTTAAGCCACACCGCCACCCTTAAAGCAATTGTACAAATTCAACAAAATATATTAACGTTGAGATCCAACGTTACCGTATGTAACAGTTCATACAAAATAAGGTAATAAATTATATTTTTAAATCATACTACCTATTACACTATTTCATAATATAATATTTAGAATCAAAAGATTGTAAATAAATTGACATTTTTATTAGATGAAATTAATATTTTACTCGCTTATTGTTTTGTAATATACATTTTTGTGATTTTAAGAATTTTTGAGGGAAACGATTATTATATTATTTACCTACGATCACTACTGTAACTAGTCAAAAACACACTACCTGACATCTATGTAAGTTGAACTTTACATATTGTAAACAAATTGCACTGTAAACAAACCGCACGGTAAACAAAACGCACGGGACACGCAATTATCGGTGGCCTATATCGCTGACGCGGGGTTTAAAAAAACAAATGCGCCTACGTAATTTTCAAACGCTGTCAAAACTGACATAATATTTGTTGAATAATATTGTTGACAACTAAATCAGGATTTTACTAAATAAATAAATGAATATGATCGTAGGTAATAGTATATTACGTAATGAGAATTGTAAGAAGCATATTACGCACGAATGGAAAAGTTACGCACGATGCCGCGTAGCGGCGAGTGCGTATTTCCATGAGTGCGTAATTGCTTTACAACTCGAATTATGTACTATACTTTACCTACGATCATATTTATTTATTTATTTAGTAAAATCTGGATTTAGTTTACTAGTCAACAATGTCATTCAACAAATATTATGTCAGTTTTGACAGCGTTTGAAAATTACGTAGGCCCATTTGTTTTTTTTAAACCCCGCGTCAGCGATATAATTGGGTGTCCCGTGCGTTTTGATTACCGCGCGATTTGTTTACAGTGCGTTTTGTTTACAATACGTAAAATTCAACTTACATGAATGGCAGGTAGTGTGTTTTTTACTATTTAAGTAGTGATCGTAGGTAAAGTATAGTACATAATTCGAGTTGTAAAGCAATTACGCACTCATGAAAATAACTTTTCCATTCGTGCGTAATATGCTTCTTACAACACTCATTACGTAATATACTATTTTGTACGACATGCTTTGAAATTAGCCGAACTGTCAATAATAAATGTCAGTTACTATCGGTATGTCATATACACAAATTCACACTGTATTTTACAATAACTAAAATTGATATTCTAATTACATGTTTTCATAAGTGATTTATCACCACTGAATAATAAATAATTAATTTGTTTCTTTTTTAATCAACCTCATCAAGTCTTTTTTTTTTTCAAATAATTTTCTAGACCTCAATTGAAACTAAATATAGAATATGATGAGTCAACATCAATAACAATTTTTAGTTCACTCTGAGAATTATTTCTCATCTTATTTCCTCTATTTCTGCAATTACACCACGGATATCGCACGTATGTGATACGTTTCAAAAAGACAAGCAACACAGTGGCCTATTTTTACAGAGTGCGTTAGCAATCCTAAATGTATTAACAACACAGTGAGTATCTAAAGAAAAAGTGTCTTCTCCATATATACGGTGCCAGAACGCATATACATATCGGGAATATATAGGGAGCCACTTGCTCACATTAAATGCGGAAAATATTGGGTGCGAGAACGTCAATTTAGTTTTCGGTGCCACTTGGTGATTTTACGCGTATATATATATATATATATATATATATATATATATATATATATATATATATATATATATATAAAACTGAACGTTCAGGCACCAAATTCACATATATATGGACGGAGTGGCACCTATATATACGTTCTGACACCAAATCGAGGTGCCAGAACGTTTTATCGCATATTTGAACGTCTAAACATCATAACATCCTTCCCACAAAATTTCAAGATGGAGCTACTTGGTTGATTTTTCTATAAAAACTTGGATTTTGGTTCAACCGTATAATCTGCAGAGGGCGCGCCAACCACTGATGTCTAACCGTACTTAGTGGCACCATGCATTTGCGCTCGATTCCCGATATTTAAAATGACTTTCTGGCACCTCAGGGTTTCTACGGCTAGTGAATTTTAAATCATATTATAGATGGAACAAAATCCGATAAATTTTTCGGGTACCTAAGTAGTTTAAATTAAATTTAATTTGAAAGAAATTAAGAACAAATTCAATTACTTGCGGAACTACATCTCGACGTCGTTCTAAGCATTTGATGTCCAGGACAGGAGATATAGTATAAAAAAAGTTACGTTTTCGTTACAACTTTGCAACTATTTTTTAAACAATAAAACTAAAATCATCATCATTAAAATCGGACAAACAGTTTAGAAATAAATTAACTTCAAATCATGACAAATTTTGAATGATGCGATCATTTTGTCCGTGGGTATATTATATAAGACATTACACAGAATATTAAAAATTATACAGAAATCACAGTACATTACATTTATGGTACATGCGACAATGCCCCCTAATCATCGTTTTCTTAATGCCTTTGTGGACAAAGTAACCGTATATATTATTTATCGCTTTGAAATCTACAAACCTCTTTATCGTATTATAACTCTGTGAACTGCCTATTAAGGTCAAATTCCTGGGCAGGTAAAAAATATGTGATGACTTCCCTTAATTTATATCAATATTTGCTGATTTATTTACTTATTGTTTTTAATATAATTAAAAATCTTTAGCTGTACTTTCTTCATATTCTATACAGGGTGTCCGAAAATATCGGTGACAAACTTCTGGTACAGATCATGTCCGCAAAAATTTGAAGAAAAGTGCCGCAATGCCCACAAATGCTACCTAATTGAGCTACAGCACTAATTAAAAATATTAAAAAAGGTCCTCTTTCATTTTAATCGAAAATCTAACCGTTTGTGAGAAAAATCGTGTAAATGAGAAAAGACGATGTGCTTCAAGTTTTCACGTAACAATTAAGTCAAGTAGATTAACAATAAGCTCATTGTTAATTAATTTTCGTTGCCATTATTTAATTGAAAAAAAATGAAAATAGCAGAATACCACTTTTTGGCTTCAATCTTCAAAGGGCTGTAGGTCCATAAGGAAGCATTAGCTGACATATTTATATAAATTTTCTTTCATATTTTTGCATGTAGAATCGGCACCAGACCGGTATTACCGGACACCCTGTATAGCGAAAACGAGACCACTGAATTCGACACATGCTATGTAACTCTCAAACACACAAAAATAGACAGTTAATTCTTATATAAAGACACACCACATTACATATTTTTGAGGTCGTGCTTTGAATGGGAATTGGCAAATTTTCGCATTTTTTATGTTGAAACTCCTCTATATCTTTCATTCATAATAGTAAAACTTGATATTTTAGTATTACTATTTAAAATTATTTTAGGATTACCTTTCTTTTTCCCACGGTGTATGCAAAAAGTATATTTGTCTTGAAGATATGATTGAATAATAAATTAATATTAATGAAAGCGTTATCACTTTGTGTAGTTTACAGCGCAAAATGTATCGAATTAACTTTTTTATTTTTCAAAATAACTGCATACTGTAACCTAGTATCTATAATGGAATGAGTAAATATTTTATTTGTAGTGTTTTTATATATACTGTGTATAAAATTGTATTTTTTCGCAGTTTTTAAACATCTCTAGTTATATAGAATAATAACTAAAATAAATAAAAACTAGAATGTCCGTTATGAAATTGCGAAGAAAACTCGATGAGCCCGAACTTTTTTGTCAATATGTTAAGTTGCAAAACATTTAAACAAGATAATTTTTTAACAATTGATGATAACTTACGTAATAATGCATATATTTTTACTCTCTCCTACTCCATTATATTTCTAACCTAAATAAATCATCCTGTCAAAATTTAAGTCCAAAAAATAACACCGGCACACACAAAAAAAGTCGAGTGCGAGAAGGCAGGCCCTATGTATTCCCATGAATTTTGACCTGCTGAACACGAATTTCACTGTTCAGTAATATTTTCCTTAGGATACTTGAAAATTAAAAGCTACCCATCTCCGCTCACTAGGTATATGCTGAAATGACATTTCTCTATGAAGTTTGCAGATTGCGCTTTAATTCTGACTACTGTATTGTGTTCAGCACGTGAAAATACGTCGGAAATTATATGTTCAGATATTATGGTTTTTTTGAGGTTAGGAAAAATACAAGAGCCAATCGGGCAAAACGGACATCAGATTCGTATTCAGCGGGTCAAAATGCATGGGAATACATACGTCTTCTCGCATTCGACTTTTTTTGTGTGTGCCTGTGTAATGAACAAAAGAATGACAAAGTAGTAAATTAAATCGTCAATTGTTCAAGTAGTCCATGTAAAAGGCGGGGTTTGACGCTCGGAATGCCCCCCTCATCGGGACTACTTTCAATTTATATTTTTTGGGTTGCTGATCACGAAAATCGGGGTCCCGCGTCTCTAAAAATAGTGCGTCACCCCTAAAAATGCCAAAAACCACCCCTTTTGGGAATAATGTTATGAATGTGCTAATTCTAATGACATTTTGCCAGTTCAGTATGTTCATCTAATGTAAGGATAAATTTTATGCTGAGGGCTAACCAGAGGGAGTGAAAATACCCCTAAATTGACGTAAAATGGAAAAATGATGGAATTTTTTTTTTATTCACTTTTTGATTTAAATTTAGATAAATGGGGATTGTATAATGAAGAAAATTTGTTTCCAACTCTTCAGGGGTGAAAACTGGAAAAATGATTGAATTTTTTTTTATTCACTTTTTGATTTAAATTTAGGAGACTGAGGATTGTATAATAAAGAAAATTTTTTCCAACCCATCAGGGTGAAAAATACCCCTGTATCGCCTTTAAATTGAACTAACGCTTAGAAATTAAGTAGAGATGTATACTTTTTAGTTTGCTTGTAATTTCTGATAACCTTCCGTCGAAAAAATACCACAAAATTTTTTCACCCCTAAACGTTAGTTCAATTTAAAGGCGATACAGGGGTAGTTTTCACCCCTGAAGGGTTGGAAAAATTTTTTCTTCATTATAAAATCCCCATTCATCTAAATTTAAATCAAAAAGTGAATAAAAGAAAAATTCAATCATTTTTCCATTTTACGTCAATTTAGGGGAAGTTTCACCCCCTCTATAAAATTTGTCCTTAATTTAGATGAACATACTGAACTGGCCAAATATTATTACAATTAGCACATTCATAACATTATTTTACAGTAGTATTCCCAAAAGGGGTGGTTTTTGGCATCTTTAGAGGTGACGCACTATTTTCAGAGCCGCGGGACTCCGATTTTCGTGATCAGCGACCCAAAAAACATGAAGTAAAAGTAGTCCCGATGAGGGGGGCATTCCGAACGTCAAACTCCGCGTTTTACATGGACTAAAGTGGACGAGTCGTAGAAAAACAACATATATTTCTTTCAGAATGTAAGTTTTTTCATGTAATTTTCAGTGATGAAAAACTATATTTTAAACAAATGCATATTTTCGCGCAAATAAAATCTTTTATCTCTGTTCCCAATGGGCATAGAAAAAAAAACAGGTTTTTTAATTTTTTCTATTTTTGTATATTTTTGATGCATAATAATAACTTTAATTTTCGAATAGAGTTTTGATTTGTTTAAAAAAGATAATTTAAAGAAAAGCAAGAAATGATTTTAAATATTTATTTTAAATATTTCAAAAAACAATGTAGGTTATTAAGCCTAATAAAAAGTACATGAAAAAACCTTCATTGTAACAAAAAAGATGTTGTACGACTTGATACATTTACAATCGACTATTCAATTTTCGACAGCTATTTTTTTTAGGCGTTCGCCTTAATATTATGCCATGATGATTTAGCTCAACTAGAAGCGTTACTTCCTAAAATTTCGTTGAAATGTATGCATTATTACTTAAGTCACCGTCAATTGTTTAAAGGCTATCAATTTTAATTGTCTTAATTTTTTCGACAAATCGACGAGAAAGGTTCGGCACATATCTAGTTTTCGTCGCAATTTCATAATAAACATTCTAGTTTGTTGTTTATTGTGATATGAACTAAACAACCAGAGGTAGCTAAGAAAAAAGACGAAATACTCTACTTTAAACATTGTTTTGTTTACTCAAATACCTTCTGGAACTTAGATTGAATCCAAAACTTTTTGTTACACCGAATAAAATCCATAGGTTTTTACGTAGATAAAAGGCGCTTAAATAAAATTAGGTTGTATGGCATCGTTATCGACCTTAATTTAACCTTTTATTACACTGTAATAACTAAGTGTTTAAAGTTATGTGAATTTATTTTAATTTGTATACATAATTTCACATTCGTCTAATAGTCTCTTTTTTTATTGTTTTGAGGAAATGCTTGCCCTGTATGACTGATATGCTCTAATTTCTTACAAATGTTCGAAATTTGAAATAAAAATTTTCAGTCTAACTACAGTCATCATGTTTAATATGTATTAGCATTCGGTAGCACACGAATGCAACTTTCATTAGTAAAAACACCTCAATAGCATTTTGAAGTTAAATTGATAGATCCTTCAATCTACGTAAAAGTACTTTCGAACCTTATAGACACACTATATTATATAGTTTTGATACCCTATATATCTTCATATTTTTGTATAGTAATATTTTGCTCTAAAATTGTAGTAAACACAGTTTATGTAAAACCTGATCATTTGTACGCCTCTGGCTATCGCCCTGTATGGCGGATATGGCCCAATTTCAACAGGGAGTATTTTACCACACTATTTTACATACGCGCCAAAGAAATAATTATTTTAAGTATAATAGAAGTTATCGTGTTTACCAGAAACGATCTACACACACACACACACACACACACACACACACACACACACACACACACACATACATTCGATAATTGAGTTCAACCTATTATGAAACGGATTTTTGTACGATTTTTTTTTCTACTATGATTATTAAATTTTTTTTTTGTTAAAATATACCTATCTGATTAAATCAAATAGGTATAATAATAAAATAATGTGAATAGGGATTTAATAGCAAAATTCATTTCATAAACGAGTTTATACGATGAGAATTTTAGGGCCAATAAAGCCATAAATTCATTTTCTACGCCATGCTTTAAGCTGTTCAATTGTCAACAGAAAAGGTTAGCAAAGATAATATTTTACAATTACAACAGTATTCAAGTAGAGGGATGCTCTTAAAAATAAAGTTAACCATGAACATGTGTTGCTAGTAAAATCTACCAGAAATTCAAATATTTCTCTCTCGATCCTAGTAATTGCATCTCAAAAATAAAAATACCAAATTGTTCCCAATAAAATTTGAAATAAATAAAACTTCTAAATAAACTTTCTGATAACTTGTTAATTTGCAAAAAATATATCTTTTTAAAATTGTCTTTTTTGAATAATATAAAGAATATAATGTAGTAATAATACACAAATCATAATGGGAATATTTCCTTTTATTGAGCTAAACATTGATGTCTAATTTTAATGCAAAATATTTATTTAAACAGCTGAAAATAAAAAAGATTTCGAAATTTCTGTGATTAATGTTTAAATGCACCGACTCATAGAAGCGCATTTTTTAAAATATAAGTTGTATTAATGTATTTTGCAGCACAATTAAGAACATGTTTTTTTTTTAATTTAAACATTTTTTTTTGGAATTTGTTTATAATTTTCACAGTTGTTTTTTACAATTAATTATTTTTTATTTATTTGCTTTTATCATGATTAGAGAATATTATTTAGGTATTATGCAAATCACAACTTACACACTTTTTTGTTTATTATGAAAATACCTACTTTCTGTATATTGTTGCCCTAATCTGGGCACGCTAATATACTAGTTAGGTAAATACTTTAAAACACTCATTTTTGGAGAACCAATCAAAACAACTACTCTTCTAGCTAATACTGACGAAGTATTGAATTACATGATGGGATTCTTAGCATTTTAAAGAAAAAATATTGAAAATACTTAGATCAAAAACTTGTACAACTTTTCTAGAGTTGAAATAGAATGTAAGGTTCAATAATTCTTGTGAATGACTGAATTTCAATAAATAATTTAAGTATCTTCAATATATTTTTTTTTTGCCTTAAAATGCCAGGAATCTTATCATGTAATTCAATACTTCGTCAGTATTAGCTAGAAGAATAGTTGTTTTGATTGGTTTTCCAATAATGAGTGTTTTAAAGTGTTTTCCTAAGTAGTATATTAGCGTGACCCGATTAAGGTACCAATATACAGAAAATAGATAATTCCATATTAAATAAAAAAAAGTGTGAATGACTAAGTGTAAATAAATGATCTAAGTATTTTCAATATTTTTTTCTTTAAAATGCTAAGAATCCCATCATGTAATTCAATACTTCGTCAGTATTAGCTAGAAGAGTAGTTGTTTTGATTGGTTCTCCAAAAATGAGTGTTTTAAAGTATTTACCTAACTAGTATATTAGCGTGTCCAGATTAGGGCAACAATATACAGAAAGTAGGTATTTTCATAATAAATAAAAAAGTGTGTAAGTTGTGATTTGCATAATACCTAAATAATATTCTCTAATCATGATAAAAGCAAATAAATAAAAAATAATTAATTGTAAAAAATAAATCAAGAATAGGCTTGTAGATAATGAATGAATGTTTCTATACTCTACTGATGAGAACTAACGAGTTCGAAAAAACTTGTACAACTTTTCTAGAGTTGAAATAGAATGTAAGGTTCAATAATTCTTGTGAATGACTGAATTTCAATAAATAATTTAAGTATCTTCAATATATTTTTTTTTTGCCTTAAAATGCCAGGAATCTTATCATGTAATTCAATACTTCGTCAGTATTAGCTAGAAGAGTAGTTGTTTTGATTGGTTTTCCAATAATGAGTGTTTTAAAGTGTTTTCCTAAGTAGTATATTAGCGTGACCCGATTAAGGTACCAATATACAGAAAATAGATAATTCCATATTAAATAAAAAAAAGTGTGAATGACTAAGTGTAAATAAATGATCTAAGTATTTTCAATATTTTTTTTCTTTAAAATGCTAAGAATCCCATCATGTAATTCAATACTTCGTCAGTATTAGCTAGAAGAGTAGTTGTTTTGATTGGTTCTCCAAAAATGAGTGTTTTAAAGTATTTACCTAACTAGTATATTAGCGTGCCCAGATTAGGGCAACAATATACAGAAAGTAGGTATTTTCATAATAAATAAAAAAGTGTGTAAGTTGTGATTTGCATAATACCTAAATAATATTCTCTAATCATGATAAAAGCAAATAAATAAAAAATAATTAATTGTAAAAAATAAATCAAGAATAGGCTTGTAGATAATGAATGAATGTTTCTATACTCTACTGATGAGAACTAACGAGTTCGAAAAAACTTGTACAACTTTTCTAGAGTTGAAATAGAATGTAAGGTTCAATAATTCTTGTGAATGACTGAATTTCAATAAATAATTTAAGTATCTTCAATATATTTTTTTTTTGCCTTAAAATGCCAGGAATCTTATCATGTAATTCAATACTTCGTCAGTATTAGCTAGAAGAATAGTTGTTTTGATTGGTTTTCCAATAATGAGTGTTTTAAAGTGTTTTCCTAAGTAGTATATTAGCGTGACCCGATTAAGGTACCAATATACAGAAAATAGATAATTCCATATTAAATAAAAAAAAGTGTGAATGACTAAGTGTAAATAAATGATCTAAGTATTTTCAATATTTTTTTCTTTAAAATGCTAAGAATCCCATCATGTAATTCAATACTTCGTCAGTATTAGCTAGAAGAGTAGTTGTTTTGATTGGTTCTCCAAAAATGAGTGTTTTAAAGTATTTACCTAACTAGTATATTAGCGTGCCCAGATTAGGGCAACAATATACAGAAAGTAGGTATTTTCATAATAAATAAAAAAGTGTGTAAGTTGTGATTTGCATAATACCTAAATAATATTCTCTAATCATGATAAAAGCAAATAAATAAAAAATAATTAATTGTAAAAAATAAATCAAGAATAGGCTTGTAGATAATGAATGAATGTTTCTATACTCTACTGATGAGAACTAACGAGTTCGAAAAAACTTGTACAACTTTTCTAGAGTTGAAATAGAATGTAAGGTTCAATAATTCTTGTGAATGACTGAATTTCAATAAATAATTTAAGTATCTTCAATATATTTTTTTTTTGCCTTAAAATGCCAGGAATCTTATCATGTAATTCAATACTTCGTCAGTATTAGCTAGAAGAGTAGTTGTTTTGATTGGTTTTCCAATAATGAGTGTTTTAAAGTGTTTTCCTAAGTAGTATATTAGCGTGACCCGATTAAGGTACCAATATACAGAAAATAGATAATTCCATATTAAATAAAAAAAAGTGTGAATGACTAAGTGTAAATAAATGATCTAAGTATTTTCAATATTTTTTTCTTTAAAATGCTAAGAATCCCATCATGTAATTCAATACTTCGTCAGTATTAGCTAGAAGAGTAGTTGTTTTGATTGGTTCTCCAAAAATGAGTGTTTTAAAGTATTTACCTAACTAGTATATTAGCGTGCCCAGATTAGGGCAACAATATACAGAAAGTAGGTATTTTCATAATAAATAAAAAAGTGTGTAAGTTGTGATTTGCATAATACCTAAATAATATTCTCTAATCATGATAAAAGCAAATAAATAAAAAATAATTAATTGTAAAAAATAAATCAAGAATAGGCTTGTAGATAATGAATGAATGTTTCTATACTCTACTGATGAGAACTAACGAGTTCGAAAAAACTTGTACAACTTTTCTAGATTTGAAATAGAATGTAAGGTTCAATAATTCTTGTGAATGACTGAATTTCAATAAATAATTTAAGTATCTTCAATATATTTTTTTTTGCCTTAAAATGCCAGGAATCTTATCATGTAATTCAATACTTCGTCAGTATTAGCTAGAAGAGTAGTTGTTTTGATTGGTTTTCCAATAATGAGTGTTTTAAAGTGTTTTCCTAAGTAGTATATTAGCGTGACCCGATTAAGGTACCAATATACAGAAAATAGATAATTCCATATTAAATAAAAAAAAGTGTGAATGACTAAGTGTAAATAAATGATCTAAGTATTTTCAATATTTTTTTCTTTAAAATGCTAAGAATCCCATCATGTAATTCAATACTTCGTCAGTATTAGCTAGAAGAGTAGTTGTTTTGATTGGTTCTCCAAAAATGAGTGTTTTAAAGTATTTACCTAACTAGTATATTACCGTGCCCAGATTAGGGCAACAATATACAGAAAGTAGGTATTTTCATAATAAATAAAAAAGTGTGTAAGTTGTGATTTGCATAATACCTAAATAATATTCTCTAATCATGATAAAAGCAAATAAATAAAAAATAATTAATTGTAAAAAATAAATCAAGAATAGGCTTGTAGATAATGAATGAATGTTTCTATACTCTACTGATGAGAACTAACGAGTTCGAAAAAACTTGTACAACTTTTCTAGAGTTGAAATAGAATGTAAGGTTCAATAATTCTTGTGAATGACTGAATTTCAATAAATAATTTAAGTATCTTCAATATAATTTTTTTTTTTGCCTTAAAATGCCAGGAATCTTATCATGTAATTCAATACTTCGTCAGTATTAGCTAGAAGAGTAGTTGTTTTGATTGGTTTTCCAATAATGAGTGTTTTAAAGTGTTTTCCTAAGTAGTATATTAGCGTGACCCGATTAAGGTACCAATATACAGAAAATAGATAATTCCATATTAAATAAAAAAAAGTGTGAATGACTAAGTGTAAATAAATGATCTAAGTATTTTCAATATTTTTTTCTTTAAAATGCTAAGAATCCCATCATGTAATTCAATACTTCGTCAGTATTAGCTAGAAGAGTAGTTGTTTTGATAGGTTCTCCAAAAATGAGTGTTTTAAAGTATTTACCTAACTAGTATATTAGCGTGCCCAGATTAGGGCAACAATATACAGAAAGTAGGTATTTTCATAATAAATAAAAAAGTGTGTAAGTTGTGATTTGCATAATACCTAAATAATATTCTCTAATCTTTCACAGTTGTAATTATAAAAAAATTTTAATAAGTCTGGTTTTTTTTTGAAATCAAAAACAGTCAAGAATTATGAATGTAGATGAATAAACCAACATCTGAAAAACAGAATGTGATTTACTTGAATTTGGGGCCGAGATACGTTAATTTTTGTGTTTTGGTGTCTTATAAATAAAAAAATTGATATTTCTTCTTCTCTAAAGTTAGTCCTCAATGTTTTGGTCTCACTTTCTAAAATTGTAAACTAATTCCAAAAAAATCGTTTATATGAAGAAAAAAAGTGGTTTTCTTATTACCATCATCAAAAATTAATTATTAATTAATTAATTATTTGTAAAATTATATATATAAAAAAAATAATTGCCTTCTTACGAGTCTACGCACTTAAATAATAAATGATTGATATTTCAAAATTTTTTTAGATCTTTAGTCGTTTAAATAAATATTTTGCGCTATTTGGTAAGAAGGTTTAGTTTACCTGCAAATTTTTTTATTTCTTTTATAATTACAATTCACATTTTTTAAAACGTCTCCCCGTAAATTTTAGCAGTTTTGGATAAGGAACAGAAAAATATTTCTAAGAAACCTATTAGATACCTTTCGATTTATACACAATATTTAAAATACTGGCATCCCAAAAACAACTCAGTCTTGGTTTGGACACCTTAAGAAAATGGTCAAGCTTCTCAAGTAAATCTGGAATTAAAAAGTATGTAATGTTTGGTTGATCCATTTAAAAACCGAAAAAGTCGTACTACATATATATTTCCTCTGCATTTTCAGTAGTAATTAACTAGGTATTACATGATTTTTAAAATTAATTAAACAGTCGCCCAAAAAAAATATTTTATTTTCCAAAGGTGAAAGACATCTGTCCTTATGTTTTTTGGGAGGCTGATTCCAAATATCACTTCAAAAATATATGTTTCACTGCACTAGTTTTTTTGGGGGGAGGGGGGAGAGTACACCACCATAATTTCCGTGGTACGATGGAACATTGGGAGAATGTAACAAGAGCCATTTTAAACGATTCAGAAGTTTCATTTCAACGCATGTCGTGCTATTAGTTTTAAAGGCCATTAAACCCCGAATTTAGGGATAAAATGTCAATTTGCTAAAAATTGAGCAGTGAAACATATATTTTTGACGTGATATTTGGAATCAGCGGCCCAAAAAACATGAGGACAGATGTCTTTCACCTTTGGAAAATATTTTTGTTTTTTTGTGTGGCTGTGTTATATTTTTATTTATTTGCTTTTATCATAAATAGAAGATAATATTTAGGTATTATGCAAATCACAACTTACATACTTTTTTATTACTATAAAATTACCTACTTTGTGTATATTGGTGCCTCAATCTGGTCATGCTAATATACACTAGTTAGGTAAACACTTTAAAACACTCATTATTGAAGAACTAATCAAAACAACTACTCTTCTAGCTAATACTGACGAAGTATTGAATTATACGATAGGATTCCTAGCATTCTAAAGCAAAAAATATATTATAACATTTATTTAAATTTAGCCATTCACACTATTTTATTTTATATGAAATTATCTACTTTTTGTATATTGGTACCTTAATCTGGTCACGTTAACATACTACTTAAGTAAACACTTTAAAACACTCATTATTGGAGAACCAATCAAAACAACTACTCTTCTAGCTAATACTTACAAACTGTTGAATTACATGATAGGATTCCTAGCATTTTAAAGCAAAAAAATGTTTATATTTATTGAAATTCAGTCATTCACAGCAACTATTGAACCTTACATTCTATTTCAACCCTAGAAAAGTACAAGTGTTTTCGAACTCAGAACTCATCAGTAGGGTATAGAAACATTCATTCACTATTTACAAGCCTATTCTTGATTTATTTTTACAAATAATTATATTTTTATTTAGTTTCTTTTATCATGATTAGAAAATATTATTTAGGTATTATGCAAATCACAACTTACACACTTCTTTATTTAATATGATATTACCTACTTTCTGGATATTGGTGCCTCAATCCGGTCACGCTAATATATATTAGTATTACATGAATTTAGTTAACTCAAATACTAAGTATTAAGTATATCAATTTATTACTTTTTTCTTCAAGCGTATTAAAATGTTTAAATTATGTCACCAAAAACAGAAGTAGAAGTAGGACATTGTTTTACTAGTAACAAAATGTTAGTACCGAACGCCACCGTAGTGGACATTGTTTTACTAGTAACATAATGTTAGTTCCGAAAGCGCCGCCGTAGTGGGTATTGTTTTACTAGTAACATAATGTTAATACCGAAAGCCACCGGTGGCACGCTATCCACTAGCCACTTGTCATATTGTGTCAACATGTAAGACTGTAGTTTGAATATTTGTACATTTATGATAAATAAATGAATTTTTGCATTTTAATACGCCTGAAGAAAAAATAGTATATATTACACGGAAGTTTTGCGTTTCGCCCAGTTTGCGGCTTCGGCTTCGCCTCAGCCGCAAATCCTGGGGTCAACACAAAAAAGAGTGCGTTCTACTCCTAGTAATATAATATACTATTATATTTACATTTATTTAATATTTAAACAATAAAATAGCTAATAACCCTCGAATGATCTTAATAACTGAATTGTGGCCAAAACTTCGCATCAAACCATATACCTACTTAAAAAAAAAATAGTAGGTACTAATTTAAATTAACTATTAATATTAACATGAATAGGAATGTAAAAGCAAAATTCATTTCATATACAAGTGGACAGTAAATAGACAAATAAAAGGCACAGTTTACAGTATCTCTCAACTTTTGGAAGTAATAAAAAAATTCGTCATTTGAGTGGGAATACCGATTCACTATTATCGTTAAGTGGAGTCAAATTGACCATCCAAATAAGGTAAAGAAGTAATTGTCTTGCTGCAGCGATTTTATGATTTTAATTTGCTTTAGATCTGACAACAAGTGTAATGAGAAGTTTTAAATTAAATCTGCCCATCCTATAAAATTTAAACAATTTATGTGCCAAAGCTAAAATTTTCTGTTATTTTCCTTTTTATCTTTGGTCCTAGTAACCGCATCGCAAAAATAAATATACCAAAATATTCGTAAACATTTTTGAATAAAACTAGATCTACAAATAAACTGTCTGATATTTATTAAATTGTAAAAGAATAAAAAACGTAAAAATTTTTTCCTTAATTTAAGAAATGAAACGAAAGATAATTTCTCTTATTTCTTATATTCCCTAATCTCTAGCCACATAAGTAGTTATTTTTGTATCTAGGGTGCAAAATACTACTTTGGTGATCGAGAACGATCATCATGACGAGGCGCAGCCGAGTCAAAAAATCGTTCAAAAAATCGTTCGAGAAGGCCAAAGAATTTTGCACTCGAGATGCAAACAATATTTTTTCTACAACTTTCGTTTGATTAAACTAAAACCATTAGTTAAAAAAATCATATTTTTGAACTAGATGTTTGTTTAATTCTCGTGTAAACATTAAAAATTATAAAAAGTAGGCAATAATAGTATGTGATGTGCCAAATATTTTGCACCCTAATGCGCATGGTGTCATGGTAACGCAAAAAAAAATAATGCCAATGAAAAAATGTCTCATTTTAGACACTGACATTAATGCGCACACATAGCCTTTTTTTGACAGTTGTAGAAAAAATAATATAGCGAATTAATATTAGTCATAATAATTTATTTCCTATGCAATCTTTATACTACAGTGAAGGGAAATCAAGATGAAATGATATTTGCTGTGATTTAAAGTGGTGACAAATAATATGCCCTAAAAAAATCGCTAATAGTTAGCCATGGAATCACAAGTGTCTTGGAATATGTCATAAAACGGATCTGTGCTTTATTTTCTGAGGAGAGAAGATGTACAAGTGAAATTTTTAAAGCATTTGGATTTAGTTAATGATGTAAGGAATCATAGTAAGCCAGAATTGTACTAATTTAATTCAAAATAAATATAAAGATATTTTTCATAATATAAACGCCATTGTCTAATCATTGCTGTCAAACCAGGGAAATTTCCACTTATTAATCACATAGGTAAGTAAAATTTCCAAAAAATTTGATGGTTGTCATAGCAACAATGACAAAATAAACGTGTCCGATTGGCTAATAATGATTGGTATAAAATTTTCAACAATAATACCTCTGCATTTTATTTATTAGTAAGCCCATTTTAAATTTTTATAAAAGATCCTAAATCTTCAAAAAACCATTGAAAAAAAGTGTCTTAAAAATATATTTTTTAAATGAAGAGTGCGCAAAAAAATTTGGAAAATGATATCACTGCATTTTCTTTAAATTAATATATAAATTTTAAACATTAAAACACAAAATTAAATTATAAATAATTTTTGTATTTGTGAATCAACTGTTTGAAAATTACACGCTTGTCGAAACTGCAGTAACCTTTGGTTATAATAAATTAATGATAAAAAACAAAGAAAGGTGTTTTCATCTGTTTCATTATGATTAATTATCACAATGTAATGGCTTCCACTATTTAATTTGTTTAATAATTGTTGAAAATAAGTCATTTTAAAACATTTTTTGAATGGGGGAAGTCTCCATATTTTTCTATTATTTGAATCTCCGAATATCTACCTTTTTGCAGAAGATATAAACTTAGGTTTTACTAAAAGGAAACTTTGAGAAAGTAATAAAGTTGTAAACATGCGCAATGCAATTTACAGGAAATTTGAATAACCGGTAAATCGGTAAATAAAAATGAACATAACCGGTTAACCGGTATTTAAATATGTACCGAAATATGTAAAAAAATTATGTAATGAAGGGCAGGTTAGAGGCAACTTTTGATGTGCTATAAAATGTTTTTACCGTAATGTGCTTGAATTAGAAATTTTATTTCTACCGTGTGGTCCACGGTACACAATGATTCTTTTACCCCATAATTCCCGCCAACTAATTAGTTTAAAATGTATCATATATTCCTTAAAATGTGCAGTGGTCCATTTACTTTAAAATTCAGTCAAAGTAAGTTCTAGTATCTTCTTTTGTGTCTTATTATTAACACGTGTTTGTTACCTCTTTGGCCCTTTTCAACATTACATTGAACCTTTCTGGAATCTTATTCATTTTAAACATTTATGCTGCAGGCACTTTTTCTAAGAAACTATTCAGCTTTCATTAATTTTATATAATTCTCTGTTATTTAAATAAAATTAAATGGAAAACACATATTACAAACAAATAATAGAAAAGAAAATGGGACTTTAAAAAAAATGTTTAAAAAGACTTATTTTCAATAATTTTTTTGAAAATTTTTATACAAGTTTAAAATTGACATATTGAATTAAAGAAGGTGGTTTTATGTTTTTTGTATACTCCATGGTAAGCTTGTTAAAATTTTGTAGCTTATATATTTTTTCCATGGCGTTCTTTCTACTGAGATGTTAAATTCTATTTTTACTCAGCCATTCTTAAATTCGAGAAAAGGAGTATAAAGAAAATTGAACTTCGGATTACGAAAGAAAGTTACTATTAAAAATAAAAAAGTTGCAAACTTCGGCTAAATTGGAAGTAACCCAAAAAAAATTGTGTGCCGATGACTTCAAGTAACCAAAAACATTTTATAGTACTTTACTTCCTACTGAAAAATGCCTAACGCGCCCATAGAAGTTTCACGGTAAAAACTTGTCCCCATCCTTTATCTAGAAAGATAAAAGTTTCTCGCTGTATTAATGAATGCAATTTTTCACTATCGACATGGTAATAAAAATCCATATTTCTACACTTATTAAAATTTGACCTTCATATTAACAGTTATTGTTAACAAATATGTAAATATGCTAATATACTAGTTAGATAAATACTTTAAAACACTCATTATTGGAGAACCAATCAAAACAACTATCTTCTAGCTAATACTGACGAAGTATTGAATTACTAGTATATTAGCGTGCCCAGATTAGGGCAACAATATACAGAAAGTAGGTATTTTCATAATAAATAAAAAAGTGTGTAAGTTGTGATTTGCATAATACCTAAATAATATTCTCTAATCATGATAAAAGCAAATAAATAAAAATAATCGATTGTAAATATGTAAAATAATTAACGTAATCTAAACGTTGCCTATACTTTCGTAACTACTTTCGTTTGTTATGAACAGCTCCCTACTGAGAAGTGTCTAATCTTTGTTAATTACATTTTTTTCAGAGTTTTTCAACTGATACGTGATATATACAATGAGTGTCAACATCACATCCAATTATTTAGCTTACTTTTTCAGAATTTTACTTGACTATTTCCTGTATTCCTACAATTACTCTACCTATATTGCCGCATTGTCATACGTATATTATAATGACAATGCATAGTCATTGTTCATCCCTGAACTAGCTTCATCTGATAATGTAATAAAATTGTAGTATCTCTCTGTATTATGTTCTTTCAGGCAGGAGTCTGGCCTATCTACAAATTGTTGTTTACATTATTTCTCACTTTAAACTATACTTTATAATCAGGGCCCCAACAAGGGAGGGGGGGTAGGTCCAGTAGGTACCGTGGTACCAGGGCCCGACCACTTAGAGGTCCGAATAAACTAGGAAACGCAATGCAAAAATATTAAACTAATTAAAATTTGGGTACAGGTAGTGTAGTTATAATGAAAGGGGCCGGGGCCCATGATTTGATGTGAGTGCCTGTTAATAAAATAAGTCTATGAACTGAAAATTGACAAAACTTTGATGCATCGACCATTTGAACCGTAACTAGTTTAAGATAATATATAAACATTTATTTATTACGGCACTTGTCCCTTTTATAGACAAGAGAATGGGATAACTCTGAAAACAACCCATTTAGCAGTATTAACAAATTTAAGAGCTAAAGCTCCATATACTTTATAACTTTCACCCAAACTAAATCTAAGAGCATATTATATATGTATAATTTTCTGAAAATGCATAAATAAAATCAAGAGTATCGAAATCAACCGCAGTTTAATCTTTTATTGCAATTAAGGTGAGCGGTGCCGTGAACGTAATTCGAGAATTTCTCCTACATTCCTAAACCGATTAAAATAATTTTTTGATAGGCTTTTATAGAATGGTACTAGCCTATTGAAAACTAAAGAAAGAAAAACATTTTTTTCTTGTGTGAAAAACAAAAAAAATATATATTTTTTGTTGACTTCAATATCCCAGTATCATTCTATCAAGTATTTTCTAAAAGCCTGTCAAAATATTTTCTCAATCGGTTCATAGGAGAACTTGTCGAATTACGAAATCATTTTTTTATGCCAGACCGCCACCTTTAAAGCAATTGTACAAATTCAACAAAATATATTAACGTTGAGATCCAACGTTACCGTATGTAACAGTTCATACAAAATAAGGTAATAAATTATATTTTTAAATCATACTACCTATTACACTATTTCATAATATAATATTTAGAATCAAAAGACTGTAAAAAAATTGACATTTTTATTATATGAAATTAATATTTTACTCGCTTATTGTTTTGTAATATACATTTTTGTGATTTTAAGAATTTTTGAGGGAAACGATTATTATATTATTTACCTACGATCACTACTATAACTAGTCAAAAACACACTACCTGACATCTATGTAAGTTGAACTTTACATATTGTAAACAAATCGCACTGTAAACAAATCGCACGGTAAACAAAACGCACGGGACACGCAATTATAGGTGGCTTATATCGCTGACGCGGGGTTTAAAAAAACAAATGCGCCTACGTAATTTTCAAACGCTGTCAAAACTGACATAATATTTGTTGAATAATATTGTTGACAAGTAAACTAAATCCAGATTTTACTAAATAAACAAATAAATATGATCGTAGGTAAAGTATAGTACATAATTCGAGTTGTAAAGCAATTACGCACTCATGAAAATACGGACACGCCGCTACGCGGCATCGTGCGTAACTTTTCCATTCGTGCGTAATATGCTTCTTACAACACTCATTACGTAATATACTATTTTGTACGACATGCTTTGAAATTAGCCGAACTGTCAATAATAAATATCAATTACTATTGGTATGTCATATACACAAATTCACACTGTATTTTACAATAACTAAAATTGATATTCTAATTACATGTTTTCATAAGTGATTTATCACCACTGAATAATAAATAATTAATTTGTTTCTTTTTTAATCAACCTCATCTACTTGTATTTTTTTTTCAAATAATTTTTTAGACCTCAATTGAAACTAAATATAGAATATGATGAGTCAACATCAATAACAATTTTTAGTTCACTCTTTGAGAATTATTTCTCATCCTATTTCCTCTATTTCTGCAATTACACCACGGATATCGCACGTATGTGATACGTTTCAAAAAGACAAGCAACGCAATGGCCTATTTTTACAGAGCGCGTTAGCAATCCTAAATGTATTAACAACACAGTGAGTATCTAAAGAAAAAGTGTCCTCTCCATATATACGGTGCCAGAATGCATATACATATCGGGAATATATAGGGAGCCACTTGCTCACATTAAATGCGGAAAATATTGGGTGCGAGAACGTCAATTTAGTTTTCGGTGCCACTTGGTGATTTTACGTATATATATATATATATATATATATATATATATATATATATATATATATATATATACGTTTTTATATCAAGACGAGATCCGAATAAATTTTGGACAACCCGAGATCCATCACAACAAAAAGACTTTGTTGAGTATATTTTTCACAGAAACTTGCTTAATTATTCCCTCAATCCTTAAACACACAGAGAGGAAACGAATTCAATCTTTCAATTTTTCGTGATAAAATTTAAACAAAACGAGATCCTTAATAAAAACCAAACAAGTCGAGATCCACTAATGTATATGTTGATGTATATAATGCAAGATGAGATCCTGCAATGTTGCCATACTTGTTGGATAATAGCAGGCTATATCTTTGCTTACGTTGGATGCTTTGCGCGTATTTTAACAATCGACATATGTTTGTGACAGCTGAAAAATGTCCAGTTGCGGAAAGAAACTAGTAGGTATATTTAGCTTTGAATGGAAATAAACCACAGCTGGTGGTACACAAGAGGAAGTTAAGTTACGAAAAACTATTAAAATATATCACTATTCAATTCCAGAAATACTAATTAATTTATTCAAATTATTCAATTAAATGTTTCAGTTTTTTTTTCTTCAATTTTTTTCCGCCCTCTTCAGTTTTTTATTTTTCGTGCTGGAAAAATTTTAGGAATATGAGAAAATAAGTTTTTTGAAATACTTTTGCATGCATAATGACTTCTTAAGTTCATTTGTAGACATGGAAGATTAAAAAGTTGTGATTTTTTAAGTGGGACACCCTGTTCGATTTTTAAATTCTACCTAGTAAGCAGTTTTCTCTTTTTCGATATGCAAAATTAATTTATAAATTTGTGACTAATTTGCAGTTGAAAACATGTAAATTTCAAACAGATGCCTTCTTGAAATATTAAATGTTAGCAAATAAAATAATATACTGCATTATCCAACATTATTCTACAAACTTCTTTTACCAAAGGTAAATAATTGTCAATCCGATTATTTCTTACCTTGACTTCTGTAAAATTTGACTTTTACCTCAAATCAATTGAAAGTTGTCTCGGGAATATAAGGAATAACACACAGACTCCAAGACACGCGGACACAGAGATGTACAGACTCAGTTTTTTTGCTAAGTCTTAGAACATTTTAAATCAACTAATTTTTGGAAATTCTTTTGCCGGCACAGTACCTCCACTCGCGTGACGTAATGTAGAAGTAATAAATGTTGAAATTCTTGAAACATAAAATATTGTGACGTGTTTCCACCCTTAGGAAACTACCCTTTGCAAATTCCGTGGGTTCCAAAAATTATAACAAGAGATGTCCACTAACACACTTTATTAAATATTTACTGGATACTTCACAATACTATTATTAATTTAAATACACTTTACTGACTAAAATCACAATGTTTATCACTTTGTTTATCTTTGAAGTCTTAACCTCACTTTCTATACTTTCTGAACTTCTGAACTACTCGCTGAGAATGCGGTCGGTCTTTTATACCTAAAAATGACAGCTCTCGATTTTTCTGTGATGACGCCACCATTCTCTAGATAATTCCAGATGTCACCAGAACTAACTTCTGGTAGGTTTCTCGAGTAGGTGCAAATACTACTACTTTTTAGTAACCAACATAACCTTCAATTTTAAGGGGTTGCAACATATTACACTGCCCCTCCTTAAGCCTGAACGTCCCGGTCAGGCAATTCAGCCTCTTTCACATACTTCGCCAGTCTATCCAAGTGTACGATCTTCATCTTGGACTTTTTGTTTCGTTGAATATGATAGACGACATCATTAATTCGGGTAATAACAGTATAAGGTCCTTCCCAAGGAGGTTGAAGTTCCGGTGACTTCCCTTTCTTCCGCTGTGGGTTGTACAGCCAAACCAGATCTCCTGCCTTGAACCCTTCTGAACTACCCTTACGGTCGTATCGAGCCTTCATTCGGTCACTGGCTATGGTGATTTGGTCTCTAACCAGCCCATGAACATTTCTTAGCCGTTCACTCATTTCATCGACATAGCTGTTCACAGGAAGCTGTTCTCCGCCTGGTGTTCCGAAAATCAAATCACACGGCAGTCTGATCTCATGACCAAATACTACACGGGCTGGTGTTTGTTTCGTAGACTCGTGGATAGCAGCTCTGTATGCCATGAGGAAGAACGGTATGTGGAGATCCCAATCGCGTTGATTCTTATGAACCACTTTAGAGAGATGTTCTTTCATGGTCTTGTTATGTCGTTCCACCATTCCATCTGATTGCGGGTGGAGGGCTGTTGTCCGTGTTTTGTGTATCCCCAATAACTTGCAGATTTGCTGAAACACCCCTGACTCAAAGTTCCTCCCTTGATCTGAGTGCAGCTCCAGGGGTACACCAAACCGACATATCAAATTATCTACCAAGACTTTGGAAACAGTGACTGCTTCTTGGTTTGGAATTGCATAGGCCTCTGGCCACTTACTAAAATAGTCCATGGCAACCAGTATGTACTTGTTCCCATCCTTGGTTACTGGGAATGGGCCGGCTATATCGATTGCGATCCTCTCGAAAGGAGCTCCGACGTTATATTGCTTCATTGCACCCTTACTTCTAGTCTGTGGTCCCTTACTGGCTGCACAAATTTTGCAATTGCGACACCAAGCTTCCACATCTTGACGACTATTTACCCAATAAAATCGTTCTCGTACTTTATTCAGGGTCTTATTAACGCCGAAGTGCCCACCGGATGCTCCATTATGCACTTCCTGAAGTACTTTCGATACTCGACACCTGGGAATCACTAGACGCATAACAACTTCCCTGCTATCCGGGCTTTTCCAAGCTCTCTTTAGCAGCCCGTTCATGACTTTAAGTGAATCCCATTGGGCCCACAAAGCCTTCAATCCAACTGCCTTATCCGAAACATCCTTCCACGCTGGTCGAATTTCGTTCTCCTTTGCTCTCAATATAGCCCCAATTTCTGTGTCATTCAGTTGTCTTGTCTCAGGGCTTCGGTTGTCCAATCGTCCGGAACCTCTATTTTAATAGTGTTGACGGCCACCGTACCCTGCAATTTCTCAACGTGGCGGCAGTGCTTGCAATCTTCCTTGCATGGTCTTCTGGATAATGCAGGAGTCTTGACTGCCTGCGTTGTCAACAGCCTGGTTTTCTCGCATTGGTCGTTCACTTTTGACAAAATAAATTGTTCGTTCCCAATCCTTAAGACTCGCTTTCCTACGTCAACAATAAATCCATACTGTTCCATAATGTCCAGTCCCAAAATGAAGTCATCCGTGATGTCAGCCACGATGACCCTGTGGTCGAACCTTAACTGTCCAATCTGCAAACCCAGGTCTACTTCTCCATGAACCGTAGCCCTGTCCCCCGTAGCTGTCCGGACGATCACCTCATTTTGCCTCTTGATAATCTTTATGCCCGATATAAATCCTGGCCATACTATTGATGACGTAGTACCTGTGTCGATGGTAAACAAACATTTTCTTCCATTCACATGGCCTTGTAACAATAGACTATTCGAAATTCCTCGAAGCTGGGAAATCTTTATTTCTCTGGGGTCACTGCATTCCCTAGCCAGAACAACCCCCTTGGTACTGTTTTCCTGCTTCTCTTCAAGATTCACAGCATTTACTCGACTCTCCGAATTCTGCTGTTGACAGTCTCGCTTCATGTGTCCTACCTTGCCGCAGTTGTAACATTTAATACCTCCGCTCGTCTTTCCTTTATTTTGTTGTTTTCTCTGCTCCCTGAGATCATCCACTTTGTTCAATAATTTCGTAAACATTTTCTGCATCTCAGTCAACATGGGGTTCTGGTTCATTTCTGGTTGCGATTCTTCGAGAGTCACAGCTCGCACTCTCGACCTTGGAGTATCCCTGTAAGCGGCTTCTACTTCGAGTGCACGCACCAAAGCTTCGCTACTACTTTGGTGTCTCGTCAGTCTCAGAACTCGCCTGACCTCTTCGTCCCTTATACCATCTAAAAAGGCCCCTACGGCTAATTGTTCCTGGAATTCTTTAGGTGCACTCGGATACGCCAGGTGTGCCAGTCTCTCTATCGCAGCTTCAAATTCTTGTAAACTTTCCCCAGCTTTTTGCATCCGGGATTTCAGCTGAGCCTGGTATAATTGGGCAAAGTGTTGATCGCCATACCTCAAGTCTAATGCAGCTTCCAAGACTTTAAAGTCCCTTTGTTTCTCAACTGGGATGGTTTGGAGTAACTCTGAAGCTTGGCCCCTTAGTGCTAGAACTAATGCCATGGCCTTTTCCTCATTATCCCAATTGTTCGCACACGCTGCTGCCTCAAACTGCCTCTTGTACGTCGTCCAGGAACTTTGGCCGTCAAAAGAAGGAGGTTTTAGTCGCTGCCCTGATGATACCACCTGCTGGCTTCCTCTATCTCTCAACTGTCGTTTAAGCCGGTCTATTTCTCCCTTGACTTCTTCTTCGAACTCACTCATCTTTTCTTCAAACTGATTTACTTTTCCTTTTACTTGACCGACTTCGGTCTTGACTTCACCTACTTTATCTTCGACCTTATCTACTTTTTCTTCTACCTTGCTTATCTCTTCTTTGACTTCACTTTTGACAGAAATGATTTCGTCCTGTTGTATTTTTATTTGATCGCTCAGGATTTTCCTTAATTCCTCCTGGCGTCTTTCTTCCAAATCTTCCATTATTTTTCTGAGTGCGTCTTTTTCCTCTTGACGTTGTCTTTCTTGCTCTTCTTTCTCCTCTTGCTGTCGTATCTTCAGGTCCTCCATCATTTCTCTCAATTCGGCTTTTTCTTCTTGGCGTCTTGTTTCTTCATCCTCTTTTTCTTTCTGACGTCTTATTTCCTGATCTTCCATTATTTTCTTTAATTCGTTCCTTTCTTCTTGACGCCGTTTTTCTTCCTCCTGGCGTTTTCTTTCTTGCTCTTCTTTATCTACTTGACGTCGCTTTTCTTGTTCTTCTTTCTCCTCTTGACGTTTTTTCTCCTGTTCTTCTTTATCTTCCTGCCGTTGCTGCGCCATCGGTTTTTGGAATTGTTCGAATAAGTCCTGTATTTGTTTATCGGATGCCATACTTCTTGTTGTTACGGGCATACGATGAAATTAAAATAAAATAAATTTAACTGTCACGTCAATATCGGTAATGGAACTTCCCAGACAAATCTCGAAATAGCACGAAAAAAAGTCTTATCCAGAGTCTTTTGTCACTATCCAGTTCAGAGAATTTAATAATCTCCACTAATGTCCAAATAGAAAAGTTCTAGAAATTTTCACGCACTAAATGAGTCTTTTTCAGTGTCTCTATCACTTCTCAGTTCAAAGGATTTAATTATCACACTAATGTCCTAATAAAATGTTCTACAATGTCTCAAAAATGCACTTAACACTATTTTCCTGTTCAAAAATAACTCTCGAACAAATATGCAGTAAATGAGTCCTCCGTGTTAGCACTAAACCTCGAGAATACTTCTCGAACACTCCAGCACAACTTCAGAGCTCCTCTTGTCATAAAATTCCGCTTTCTGACACCAATTTGTGACGTGTTTCCACCCTTAGGAAACTACCCCTTGCAAATTCCGTGGGTTCCAAAAATTATAACAAGAGATGTCCACTAACACACTTTATTAAATATTTACTGGATACTTCACAATACTATTATTAATTTAAATACACTTTACTGACTAAAATCACAATGTTTATCACTTTGTTTATCTTTGAAGTCTTAACCTCACTTTCTATACCTCCGATTAAAGAACTTATATCTAGATACATAATGGCATGAATTTTATGATCCCGACAGACTCCCATTCTAAGGCACTTCTTCCCATAAGTTGCTGATTGGCCCATCGGCGTATTCGCGGCCGCTCGTACACGATCGGCTTCAGTTCGATTATCATAATATCAGTTGACAGTTCGGCCATTAATGTGAATAAATGTTTTTCGTGTTCTCCGATTAAAAAGTGGTGAAAAAGTCATTTTATTTTAAGTTGTGGTTTGCTTAATACCTAAATAATATTCTGTTTTCGTATTTACATAGTTTAGTGACAATATTTGTTCAAAATGGTGAGGTGCTGTGGTGTTTGCAGAAAGCGGTTCAGAAAAGAAGAAAGTCGATCGTTTCATAAGTAAGTAGAGGTCATAGTCGTAACATGCTGGGGTTCAGTTTACAGTTGTAACAATAAAATTATAATTAATATCCTTTCAATACATATTTCCCTTGAATAAAACATCTCTACCGATTATATTTTTTAAAGCCGCGGTTAAGTTCCTAGAGGTTATGAAAATTTAACCAACAGTTATAACATAAAATAGGTACAATATTGTTCTTATTTTAGTAAATACATTCATATTTATTTTCTTCGGCAAACTTTAATGTAAATAAATTACACAAAAACAAAAATGTGATTATCACACAAGACATTATGTGCACGCTATGTTAATTTCATTGCTATTACTTCCACATCCAGTGGAATTTTTAAAAAAAATTTTATTGTTCAAATGGGCTTACAGGGTCATGAAATGTCGAGATAGATAGAGAAGATACCTATTGTCTTGAAATTTGGTCCATGTATGTATTGTAACGAGACACGAGACAAGGTTCATAGCGATCTGGAAAACCTGAAAAAGTGAGGAAATTTGAAATTGGTCAGGGAAAAGTCAGGGAATTTGAAAATAATTTTTACAATGATTATTCCTAATATTCAGGAAAAGTTTAGCATAACGTTACTCAACTTAACATTACTTTGTAGGTTGCCAAAGGATGCCAGTGTGAGAGAGCTGTGGTGTTCTATCTTGGGAAAGGAGAATATTAAAATCACTAACAACATCTCCATATGCTCAGATCACTTTATACCAAGTGATTTTATAACAAAGCCGAGTGGTATAAAATATTTGAAGAAGGAATCATTTCCTTCTTTGGCAAGTACTTCATCAACTGGTACTAATGTGCTTCTCAGGTAAAAATAAAAATTACACATTCTTATTTGAAATCATGGAAGGATTTAGTATTTTTTATGAAGTCAAACTAGATAGCTAGATATACCATAAGTAACTTCCCGATTGGGAGAGTGCATGCTATTCATCTGCCACTTTTTCTAAATCTGACATGAATTATTTTCAAAAAATATACAGGATAATTCCTTTAAGTAATGTAAATGACCTGGAAGAAGACTATTGTTTTTTTTTCAATAATCAGAGTGAAAAGGTGTTAATTGTAATAATCTAAATCATGAAAAAATTATATATACAGGGTGGACCATTGATAATAGGCCATACTTCAAGGGTAGATTGTTTGGACCAAAATATGAAGATATAACCAAACGTGCTTTAGTATATTGTTGCTGTGGAAAAAGATGAGGGTGTCAAAATTGTAATTTATTTTTCTTTTTTCTTTTTTTGCAATAATTCAACTAACTCTTGACCGATCTTCTCCCAATTTGGTAAGGAAACATTTTTTAAGCTAAGAAACAACATTTTATGTATTTATTTTAAATTAAAACTACAGACAAATAAAAGTAATTTTTCAGTAATGTAATGTTCAATATCTATAATAAATGCATCTATACTAATATTTATAAACTTACCCCACTTACTAGTAAATTAAGAATATAGTATCCTTCTCACACTACTATGTAGTAATGGTATTTATCTAATTTTTACCATATACAAAAGTGCCACTACGTTTCGTAGAAAAAAAAAGAGGAAAAATATTCATCATCAGGTTTAGCTCATGAGGCGCCCTCCACGGGCTAGTGTGATGTAATACATAAATGATTGTTTCTTAGTTTAAAAAATGTTTCCTTACCAAATTGGGAGAAGATCGGTCAAGAGGTAGTTGTGATATTGCAAAAAAAAGAAAAATAAATTACAATTTTGACACCCTGTATCTTTTTCCACAGCAACAATTTACTAAAGCATGTAACTCAGAATGTCTTTTACAATTGTTACAAGTATTTGTATCAAGCGATTTTTTTTTATCAATGTTTTGCCACTTAGTGAATGCAAAAAAAACAATTGGCACACATCCCGGTAAGTTGAGCTCCAGAGACAGGCATTCTAAACTGCAAGCTATGTCACTGGGCATGAAAGAAATAATCAAGCTGATTTCTTTATTATCGATTAATGACCACTTAGTTATTTTAAAAATACAATCGGAATACAACCCAGTTAGTGGAGGCCCAGAGGCGCACATAGATTCCTGTTATTGGAGGTACAGCGGCTGACATTTTAAAACTGCAAGGTGTCTACTTTTAAGCCATGATTAGTAAATGTCAACCTGATTTTTTTTAAAATAATTAATTTCATTTGTAAATCTCATATCACTTTTATTGTCGGCCATGCTCTAATGCAAATAATTAATCATGTCTCTAGTGGTTACAAACGTGTCAGGTAAATGCATGCTGGCTCCTGTACCATAAACATTTTCGCCAATAATTTATCGTGTTCACACATAAAAGTTTTGATTTTGTATAATTTTTGAGATTTTAAAACCTTGTTCTATTTTTTGCTTAGTATGTCTCAAAGTAATATGTCGTGTTTATTCTTAGCTTGGTTTATAGACCAAGTTTTTTTGTTTCTACTACTTTTGAACACTACTTGAATTTTAGGGTAAAAGACTGTTCAGAAACCGATTCTTCAACTATTTCAGTAATGTCAGTACATAGTTTGGGAAGTGCCTCTCCTTTGAAGTCTTCGTCTACATTAACAGCTTCAGAAACTGAATGTATATTAGCAGAAAGTAAAGAAGGAAGTAAAACTGGTGCTAAGAGACGGTTAGTATATATTCTAAAAAAAAAATTAATTTTAAGTAAGTACCTATATATAATTATTTAATTGTAGAAGGGTATCACAACCTCGTTATTTTGGGGACTGTCATACAGATGATATGGATTCTCCTAAAAGAGCACGGAGGAATTGGCAGATAGAGAAAAATACAATATCATCTGAAAGGAAAAAAAATCAGAAATCTACAGTTATCAAAAAGAAGACTAAAAGCAAAAGTATCATGTTTTAGTTCTCTTTTGAATTATTTAAAACAGCAGTATTCCATAACAGAAAGTGCTGAAAGTATAATACAAGTAAGTTTACGTTGATTTTGATTAAATAGACAAATTTAACAGGGTAACATGTTTACAAGAAACGGTCTACACATGCATACATACAAACATTTTTTTCGACATTTCAGTTTAGGTTATAAAACATATTTCAGTATACATTTTTTTTTTTTAATTAGTCGGTGACCCCTCCCGATCCTTGGGGACAATGTTTTTCATACAGATTAAAGCCTAATGAACAATTTAAGACATGTCGTAAAAAAAAACTGGCTGTACTTTCAAAATGGCGGCCATATGTTAAAAAAAATTGTTGCCAATGTTGTTTTTGTTATTTAACATAAAAACTAAAAAAGATGGACAAGAACTTTTTTCACAAAAAACAACGTGCATAACATTTTCTACAATTTTGTTCCTATACAATATTTTGATAGGAGTTACCATTTTCCAGATAAATGAGTCCAAAATTAAGAAAACATGGAAATTCATATATCAGTAAATCACTTAGAGGAAATAACTGTGACAGTTATTGTAAGGCGTATAATATAACTTTATATTATTAACATCACAAAAAATAAAATAAACTGAAAAAAAATTAATAACAATATTATAATTTGCAGACATTTATCTTGAAAATAGTAACAATGGTATCTGGAAAATGGTAACTCCTATCCAAATATCGTATAGGAACAAAATTGTAGAAAATTTTATGCACTTTGGTTTTTGTGCAGAAAGTTTTTCTCCAACTTCTTTGGTTTTTGTGTTTAATGACAAAGACAATATTTGCAAATTTTCTTTTTTTTAAACGACGCCATTTTGAAAGTGCAGACAATTTTTTTTTTTGGGGGGGGGGGACATGTCTTAAATTGTTCCTTAGGCTTTAATCTTTATGAAAAAAATTGTCTCCAAGGATCGGAGGGGGGGGTGGGGGGGTGCACGGCCACTTAGGGTGAGCTCCCGTAAGTAGTAAATTATTAAAAATTTTTGTCTGGTTATGACTAATTCGGTAAATGAAACAAGTATAATAATATGAATAAAATTAATATTAACTTAAAAATGTTATATAAAATCCATATTAATCGATTTTTTCAAATTCTAATCCAATTTTCTAATCAACTGTCGTAAAATTAACACATTTGTTAATTACTTAAGAGTTTTTAGAATATTTATGTTGGCAAAAATAACATGATGTTGAGATTGAATGTCATTATAAAAGGGTATTGAAAAATATGATTGTATCGTCAGTATATTGTCAGTAGTAATATAATAAGTGCAAAGATTATTATCGATGATATTTGTGAGTGACACCGAGCTGCAGATTCAATGAGTCCGAAGGACGAATTAATTATGCTGCTACGGACTTACAAAAGATATCATCGATTATTAATCATAACGTGTTATGTTTACTAGAAGATACTGAATGACAACACTCAAAAGAAACTAAATGGGCTCATTTAGTGATATTTAATTTACAATTTATTTTTGCATTTTCTGTAAGTATTTAACCCTTTATGTATATAGTGAAAAAAATAGGTTGCTAGCGTTAATATTAACTGTAATATTTTATTTTCAATTCGTAACATTTTTGAAATGCTCGATTGCGCGTGGATGATGTCACGGCACCCGCTCAACTGGCTTTATGGCTTTTATGAGTTATTCGGTCTGTTGTGCTGCCGTATGAAATTATGTGGGTGCAGGCTAGCGGTCAACCGTTGACTGGAGTGCGGGTGGCTTGACGTCACACTGCGTTTTCGCTCTATTTTCATTATTTATTTTGAGAGAGAAGGGTTGAAAAAAAATTCTAATATTTTGCACATTTACTAACTACAAGGTGCACTTTCGAAATATGAATTAAAAAAAATGCCAAATGAGCCCATTGGAATGAAAAGTTTGATATTGACAAGTATCAGATTTGATAAATGAAAATATCATTACAAAATTCAAAAGAAACAAAAACTATTGCGATACACGGTTTGAACATTAATTAATTCATTTTTTTTATTGTCATTTAAGCCTACCTAACGAGTAGCACTCGTTGTAGTTTTAAATATGATATGTAACTGTCAGATGCTGATAAAATCTTCTGTTTTTTATTATTGCTACGATAGCCATTGTAACCAAGTAAATTTTTAATTTCAACTGCCACATACTGCCACGTGATGTGAAGTATATTCTCATAAAAAAAATAATAATAATACGTAAACATTCGTATGTGATGCACTTTATTTTAAATTTAAATATTTTCAATCTATTTCAGGGATCACTTCCAGAAACATCTGGTGAAATAGTGAAAAGGTTACTGAAAGGACCTTCACGGCAGAAGTATATACCTGAACTAAGAGCCTTCGCTTTGACTCTTAGTTTTTATTCAACCAAAGCATATAACTATGTCAGAGATACGTTTAATAACACATTGCCTCATACCAGCACAATTTCAAAATGGTACCAATCGATCGACGGTAGCCCTGGTTTTACAAAAGAAGCCATCGCAGCTGTTAAAACTAAAGTCGCAGAACTTGCAAAAAAAGGACAAAAAGTTTTGTGCAATATCGTCATGGATGAAGTAGCTATAATGCAAAGGGTAGAATGGACAGGGAAAAAATTCACTGGATATATCGATATTGGTACCGATGTTGATTGTGATTCAATGCCCGAAGCTAAGGAAGCCCTAGTTTTTATGCTAGTGGCCATTAATGGCCAATGGAAAATACCCGTTGGATATTTCCTTATAGCTGGACTAAGTGGGAGTGAAAAAGCCAATTTAGTGAATAAGCTATTGACATTTGTCAATGAAACAGGTGTTATTATTACATCAATAACATTTGATGGTGTCCCAGCAAATATTACAATGGCACATATTTTAGGAGCAAATTTTAGTAATCATCTAGATTTAACTACTTTCTTTAATAATCCTCTTACTTCTTATAAAATATTTATCTTTCTTGATATTTGCCATATGATCAAGTTGATCAGAAATTGTTTAGCAAGTAAAAAAACTCTGCAGGATGATGAAGGAAATTTAATTTCATGGTCATATTTTGAAAAACTCGTGGAGTTACAAAATAAAGAGGGATTAAAAGCTGGGTCAAAAATAAGCAAACGACATATTCAGTGGTTTAGGGAAAAAATGAAAGTTAAGTTAGCTACTCAAACGTTTAGCAATAGTGTAGCAGATGCTTTCATATTTTTGCGTGATGATATGGATTTAGATGAATTTAAAGATGTAGGGGCTACTGTAAAATTCACAAAAATAATGAATAATTTATTTGATATTTTTAATTGCCAAAGTCGATTTTCCAAAGCATTGTACAGAAAGGCAGTCTCAACAAAAACAGCTACATTTATTTTTGATTATTTAGAATCGTGTAAAAATTACATAAGTCAGTTAACTTTAAATGGACAATCAATATTAAAAAGTAAACGCAAAACTGGATTTTTAGGATTTCTGGTGTGTATTGAAAGTTTAAAATGCTTTTATAAAGAGTATATTGTGCAAACTCCTTTACTAAAATATATCCTCACTTATAAACTGTCCCAAGATCACTTAGAGATATTTTTTAGTATAATTAGGAGCAAAGGAGGATCCAATAACAATCCTACTGCAAGGCAGCTGGAACATATCTATAAAAGACTTTTAATACACTCAGAAGTCAAAGGAAGTGCACACGGAAATGTTACAGCAATAGATAATACAAGCATTTTACATTGCTCCTCACGTATTACCAAAACAATGTCTGGTGATGATTTATTAGAATCGGAAGAATATATTAATATATCTAAAGAAATTGAGGAACTGCATTTCATACATTCTTCTGCTTGGCACTTGACACCTTATTGTGCTGACGTTGTTGCATATATTGCAGGATTTGTTGTAAAATGCTTAAAAAAATGCGTAGCTTGTGTCACTTGTTTAAGCTTATTGCAATCTGAAGAATGTTTGTCGAAACTTCAAATAAGAAAGTGCTACGGAGCACTTATAAATGCTTCTTCATTTGTGGTTGAAATATGTAGAGTAGGTGAACTATGTTTGAGAGCATTTCTGTTAAGACGAAACATTTTTCATAAAAAGTATGACAACATTACTCGGCTGCTAGTACACCAAACTGTAAGAAACTTACCTGTATCAATTTATGATCATTTTGGTGATCATATTTTTGATACTGACCCATTACAATATCACCCGATAGAAATTATAAAATTAATACTTAGCAAATATTTTAGTATCAGAATCCATTATGAAACACGTAAATTAAAAGATATAAAAGGAAACAGAGTAAGAAGTATTTTAACAAAAACTGTACTTTTTAAAAATCAATGATTTTTTTGTTTTGGTACACTGAAAGAAATGATTAAAATTCACAGTGTAATTATAACATGGCTAACGAAAAAGTATATCTTAGAGAAAGATTACCCCACTTTGGAATTATAGACAGGCGCCCTGTAAATTTATATAAATCAGATATTTCCTTCACTTTAACAGATTTTTCACAAATCGGTAGATAAGCTATATAATTTTCGCCCACTAATTTCATAAAAAAGAAAAGTTCTCCTTAAAGTCATTAAGCGTTATTTATTTATAGTTGAACATATGATCTTTATGTTTCTGTACGTTTTACATTTGAAAAACAACAGTGGGTCGTAATATTAGCATTTCAAAGTAGGCATGTTTGAAGTTTTTAGTAATTTTTGACCTTTTTCCGAACTTTTAATGTATATTCCAGTTAGATGCGCTCGATGAAACAAGATACCTCATTTCAATATTGAGCATTTAAGCTTTTAAATAATGGTCAATTTATATTGTTTCATCAAGCGCTTCAGTGTATAAAAAACAAAATCGTTTCCGCGGGAGTCGTAGTAGTGTCGACGTTGCGTGCGAATTTAAACGTGTCAGCGCTCAAAGTATTGAATAAGAATATGTTTATCCACGACCATCGTATAATCATTGCATTCTACATTTAACATTTGTCAAATAATGATAGTCATTATTCCAACCTAATCTATAATGAACATAATCTAATTCTAACACATATTTAACCAACCAGAAACTAGTTGTTTTCATTCTAACGCACCTTTGATCAATCAGGAACTAGCAATTTTCATAAAGAAACGGTGAATCCATTTTTCCATCTTTTCGTGCATATTTTCGTGTTTGACGTATAACACGTCAACGTTTTATTGCAAATGAACTTCATTTTTTCACTTTTAAACGATTAAAACAGTTAAAACATGCGATAGCCGTGGATAAATTATAGTATTCAGCTCGCGTATAATGGCTATTACACACTAGGATGATTTACGACACGTCTTCGTCTCGTGCCGTAAACATCACCCTCATGAGTAATAGCTATCATTATACGCTCACTGAATAATCTACTATTCCAAAGAACAGTTTTTTATTACCCAAGACATATACTACTCGGAAAATATAATGACATACAACATGGCCGATGGGCGGAAATAAGGCCCTTATCTACCCCCGTCCTTTAACAGGTGATATTACATATAAATAAAGTACAATTTCGTAAGAGATTCAAAATTCG
This sequence comes from Rutpela maculata, assembly GCA_936432065.2. NCBI lineage: Eukaryota > Metazoa > Arthropoda > Insecta > Coleoptera > Cerambycidae > Rutpela > Rutpela maculata. The sequence continues at coordinate 83,105,083 of OW386290.2, forward strand.
CTACCTCTGGCCTAAATATCCACATACATGGATCCCCCGCATGAGGGGATGACTCGTATGTACTACAAAATTATATTATTCATAATTTAGGTTTGATGGCCTGCAAATGCGTCTTGATTTGTTATTGCTGAATTGATTTATTGTTTTTTGTGTAGATTATTATTGTTTTAATAAGCTCTTCAATCTTTGCACCTGTAAAACATACTCATATTTTTTGTTCTGTATATGTAAAATAATAGATAGGTAATCTTTAGTTGATTTAAGATAAAACTCATGCATGTCATCAGATGCTTATGAAATAAATCTAAAGAAACATGACAAAAATTATTAACCAAAAATGCTGTTTGTTTGGTAAAAATCGGAATTCAACAAAAATGAAATAAACACTTTTGGCTATATAGCCAAACACTTGCATCAATATTAACTTAAATGTTTATAAAATCAAATTATTAGGTTTCTGAAGTCTTTCTGATTATAAGTATATCAAAAATAAATTGTTTATATTACTTGACTAATTCTAAAATGTCCTTGTTGGAAGATGATTGATATCCATTCTGATATTCAATACATATAATTATCACAAACACCATCTAACTATATTTTAAAAATTACGGCGTGTTCTGTCCTGTCCTTATAGGATATAAGTTTGTTTTACCTTGTCTATGCATTTGTATAGTATAAGTTTATTTTGCCTTAGTATAAATTTGTACAGTTAAGTTTATTTCACCTTACTATGGATTTGTGTAGTTAAGTTTATTTTGTACCTTGCCATGGATTCATATGCCTACAGCAGGGTGTATTAAATAGGTGATGCGACAAAACCTGCACATTGGATTTATTATAACTGCTTACTTTGTACCTAATGTAATAGATGGCAGGAGCAATCAGTCATAACTTAACGCATAGAAAAATAATTTTACAGGTTCTATGCTTCGAGGATATAGGGGAAAGTAAAGGTGCCTTTTCTATTTTACAACAATGCGTATGGTTTGTTCTCAACACATATAGGCGAGGGACGCGAGAGGCGTAGTAAACATTATAGTAAATACCCACAAAACAATAGAAAACGAAATCAAACAATACGCAAATGATACTAAACGCCATGTTAGAAAGGATACCCTACGATGATGAGATCATTATTTTGCACCAGCCAAGGGATCGGGGATTAATAATTTGCTTGTTTACAGCTGTAGCCCGAACAAACAAACAGCTGTTTGGCGAAGGTTCTATGCATAGTTGCATACAGTATTGCATACATTCCCAGCTTTTCGTTTGTGTTTAGTGAAACAAGAGTGCGGTGACATCTGACATTAACCAGAAGAAATACGTTCAATACGCTGGCGCTAAATTAAAAAAAATCAGCTATTTTTATGAAACACTATGGCAAATTTATCAATCTATACACAGGTAATTGTAGGACCCTAAGGGCCGGTTTTATAGGTACAGTTTAAATCTAAGTTTAACTAGAAGATTCTGTTGAGGTCCGAAATAAAAGTAAATAGCGTATTTAGCAAAGTGTATATTAAGCACATTCATCAAATAGGAAATTATTAATAAATTTGAATAAGATTCTGTGGTATTGATAGTTGTTATTGAAAGTTATTATCGATAGTTATCGAATGATTTTTGTAGTAAAAAACTGCTGTGAGAAGCGTCTTTTTGAGTTTTTGTTAAAAGGTTCTTGTTAATTTCCTGGTTGATGAATGTGCTTAATATACACTTTGCTAAATACGCTATTTACTTTTATTTCGCACCTCAACAGAATCTTCTAGTTAAAATTAGGTTTAAACTGTACCTATAAAACCGGCCCTAAAGCTCACGCCATCTACTGAAGTAAATTGAAACCATGCACTTATAAAGCCATTAAAATCTAATATATTTAGCATAATTATTGTACTGTATTTGCAGGTTAAGTTGAAAAACGCTCACTGAGCCATACTTCGCCTTTCCATAATTTTTGTATGTGTAATTTGCAGATTACTTTTAAATTGTAATATTACAAATGAATAAAGACATATTGTTATTATTATTATTATAACCTATTTAATACACCGTGACCTACAGTAAGCAGGATCTGTAAATTAATATTAATTTATAGTTATAGAACTCAACAATTTTTGTAAGTAATTTTGTATTGCACAAAACATTAACTTTTGTATGGTGCTATTCAAATTAGAATAAGAAACCTGGAGAGTCTTGATTAAGTTTTGAATAAAATAAAATTCTGGTTAAAAATCATGTATACTCATTTTATGAACAAAAAATTATCACTTGCCCTCTGTGGTAAAATCAAACTGCACAATTTATTTGAAAAAGATTATGTAGGAGATAAGGAGATATCCCGCGTTCCCCGAAAAGTACACGTTAATATTTTATGTAGTTTATGCTTTTGACAACATTATTGATTGGCAGTTTGTTGTAAAACATTACTGGCAAAAATCGCATTCAGTATGCTGAAAATGAACAAAAAACTTCATGGTGACAAAAATTGTGCCTTTTTGGGGGCCGCAGCTGTACATGATCTTGTGAGCTTACTCTTTATGAAGAAATTTATAAGCATTCTGAAAGTTCTTAATGCATCAAACTATTTTTTTATATTGTATATGTTCAGAAAGTTGAAATACTGATGGTATTTTAAGTCTTTAATTTTATAATAAAAGAAAATTAAAGGTTTACTAAGTTGCTTTTATCAAGAATAAAAACTTATAAGTTTTTTCTTAAAAAAAAAATTGTCATTTTTTTAATCTTGAAAATATCATTTAATCCAGTTGGTTCGAACAAAGTTTTCACAATACACAATAACTTTTTCTTTACAACAATAAAAAAGAAAGTAAAACGTAGATAGGTAAGTATAAAAAAGAGGTAGAGAGTTTTCAGCATCTCCCGATGATGCCAACTGAATTGGGAGACAGTTCTTTCTACTCAGGCTATTTCTTCAACTTTTTCATAGAAACAAAAAAAGAACGTAAAAAATGTACAGGTAAGTCTGAAAACGAGGTAGACAAATGTAAAGGGGGCTTTAAAATCATTTCCCAATGATGCCAATATAATTCCTTCTGTGATTCCTTGTATGTAATAGTTGGAGGTTATTTTCTTCAAATTTTACTTATCACGAGAAGCCATAACTAGAAATTTATTACCAAAGGTAATAATAATTTAAAAACTTAGATGGCACTGAAATTTACTAAAAAAAAAAAATTCTTCGGTTCATTAACTTGTATACATAACACAAGGTCTTCCCGAAAATATTGAAAGTATCTGATACAAATTCTTATTTTTTTTTGTTTTATCATCCACTCCAATATTTCCAGTATTTTTGGGAAGACACTTAAATGTACATACGTTGTATATTTTACTTGTAATTTTGCATTGTAAAAATAAGGTAATATTACAATGGGGTTTTAAACAATATCCCAAAATTGCATCGAAATTTTTTGTACCTGACTTTCTGTACGTCTGGTGGTTGTGAATACTTGACCAACTTGGTGACTCAGAGTGAGCTAAAGGGTGTTGTGAGTGCATATTCGATCACATTGTCTAACGTGAACTGAATTCAATTTCCACCTTCTACAGTGGTAATGTATTTATTATTTTAAATATTTAACTCCCAACCAGACAATCTTGACATTGGATTTAAGGCTTGTCTAATTTGTGGTGTGTTAAATATATATGTTAAATATGCCATTCAATAGTGCAGAAACATAATAAATTATAATGACTAACATTCAAATAAGAAATATTGACAATTTAGCCTTGTAAATATGTATAATATTTACCCTCTTAGTATATGTAAACTTTCAGAAAGAATAGAGACATGTAATTTTTATGGATGTTGAGACATTTTACTGATTTGTAACAATAGATATATTTCTAAGTTTAGGCTAATTAAATTTGAAATATATCAAACATTACCTTACTGTAATATTGCATACCTATATCACGTCGTATAAAGAGCCGGTAATGCAGGAATTGCAATAATTAATTTTAATGAAAATATTTACCCTTCTACACGTACCCGCCACTGTTGCCTATGGGAAGAATCATTTTTAATGGACATATAATGTGACTGTGTTGGGAGCAAACAAGGTATATAGTGAAAAGATAGCCTGTTATGTATCTAGATATAAGTTCTTTAATCGGAGTTCTATACTTTCTGAACTTCTGAACTACTCGCTGAGAATGCGGTCGGTCTTTTATACCTAAAAATGACAGCTCTCGATTTTTCTGTGATGACGCCACCATTCTCTAGATAATTCCAGATGTCACCAGAACTAACTTCTGGTAGGTTTCTCGAGTAGGTGCAAATACTACTACTTTTTAGTAACCAACATAACCTTAAATTTTAAGGGGTTGCAACATATTACAATATATATATGAAGTTAATCACAAGAATTTCACGTATCATTAATTGACAGTACGTTTAGAATTTTTTATTGGTATTTTATACATTTCTGTTTATAATATACTAAAATAAAAAGATTCCCCTCTGTATTACTGGAATGACAATTCAAAGACCCCTATGTGTTTAACCACGTAAAAAGAAGAAGACGAGCAAGCAGATATAAGACACAAAAATAGGAATTGTTGTGGATGGTGAAACGAAACGACAGAAGTCTATAAGTTTTTCAAAAGTCACATTAAAACTCAAACTGCCCCCAAAAAATCAGAATGTTTAAAGTTTCGAGCAAATTATTTAGATTTATTTAGGGAAAAGAACTGGGTGTAACTCATATTAAAACATATACTTTGTCCTCGCAGTTAGAGGGGATAAGAGGGTAAACTCATTTTACGCGGAAAATTTATTCTTCATAAAAATTTTGTTTTGTTAAAAATATGATTGCCATGGAGTAAGTTAATATGTCATGTACAGGGTGTTCAGAAAATTTAAAAAATCTGAAAATTATGGAAGAGTAAACTACGTTCATTTTTAACGGTATGAAAAACTGTCACTAAGAAAATTTATTTAGAATTAGAATTTATATCATAATTCAAATTTGTGTATATATCTTCCTAATTCGACTTTTTTAAAAATTTGTCATAAGTATCAAGTGGTATCATGCGGTAAAACTTACGGTAAAATAAAAATTATTTTCTTCTTATTTATTAAATAATACAACTAATTATACTCGTAATTATATTAAACTCTTTTTGTTTTTATTTTTTTTGATGCTTAAAAAAAATTTTGGAAAAAAGTCGAATCAGGTAGATTTATCCACAAGTTGGAATTTTGATATAAATCTTAATTCTAAACAACTTTTCTAGTGAGTTTTTCATATCGTTAAAATTGAACGTAGATTACTCTTAAATAATTTTCAGATTTTTCAATTTTCTTAACACTCCGTGCATGACATATTAACTTACTTCATGGCAATCATATTTTTAACAAAAGCAAAACTTTTCATTAAGAATAAATTTTCCGCGTAAAATGAGACATAAACAAGTTGACCCTCTTATCCAATCTCACTGTGGACATATTGTATATTATTTTTCAAGTTTTTATTTTAATAAGTGTTATAAATAAATCCTTTATTCATTTACAACACTTATAAAACAAAAACTTGAAATTATGTATATTTTTTAAAATGCAATGTACAGTACGGGATAGTCATTTTCGGTTATATTAAAGGGAAAGTATTCAAAATGCGACAAATCCATATTGCTAGTTCATTTTTCCAGGAGAAATTGAATTATCAAACAGCAATTTAACGTTTCCAAGTTACAAGCTAAAATTGTTTAGGTATTTTCTAAACATTTATATCGTATTTTACAGATATCTTAATACATTCTTATGCAGATTATTTTAGGAATATTTCTATTTTTCTACTAGCTCAAAATTTTTAAATCTAAAACTTCGTTATTTTAAATCAGCGCCCCATTTTCTGTTAGCCAAAGGTTCGTAACTACCTTTACCTTCAAAATGTTAAATGTCATTTCTTATAGTTCCAGAAATTTGCATATTACGTAAATTAGTGTGTTGCGTTATTCATTTGTATTATTTAAAAAATATAGACACAGGCCATCGAGAATATCTCGCTTAATATTGAGCTAAAAAATAATATAAAAAAATAAAACTAATTAGCGAGTAATTACAATATTATTTTAAACAAGCTTCGAAAACGAATCTTTTCACACGAGTGAAACGAGCCGAAGGCGTTATTCATTTGTATTAATTAAAAAATATAGACGCAGGCTGTCCATTTTATCAGGGCCATCGAGAATATCTCGCTTAATATCAATCATCTAAAAAAAACGTTTTTACAAAAATTGTGTCGATCTATAAGTTACAAAATAGTATAAAGAAATAAAACTAATTAGCGAGTAATTACAATATTATTTTAAACAACAAGTTTCGAAAACAAATCTTTTCACAGGAGTGAGACAGTTTGGTGGAACGAGCCGAAGGCGAGTTCCATAAGTCGTGTGAAAAGATGTGAAAAGATGTTTTCAACCGTGTTGTTTACAATACTTTTTCTAAGACTGCAGAATCAACTATTTTTAATAAACTTCGTTAAAAGTGGTGTGGTTTGAAGACCTCAAAACTGATGTTTAGTCGTTAAATAAGTCGGTTTCCATGAAACTGAATAGGCTAGCCTACTTCAGAAAATACAAATAAAAGGTGTCAGTTCTGTTTTTGACAGGACTGTGTGAAAAACATGATAGTACTCTGCTTTTTGGATTTTTGCACACGATGTGTGAAAAATGACAGTTTCGAGTCATGGCTACTGTGCGTTATTTGTCGTTTTCGAAGGCAGTCGTAGAAAAAAATATTTTGTAAATCAGTAAAAAAAAACTAAAATCGCACTTGCCACGGAGAAGAATGATAAAACAAAACAATTAAAAAATCCAATAAGTTGTTCCAATATTTATGCTAAAGAAAACGCAAATTTAAAAAATAAAAGTAAATTTAGAGAACAAAAACTAAGCGATAATCAAGACAGCAACATAGAACAATTGTGCGAACAGTATTCTCAGTTATGCTGATGTATAGTGTTTGTAACTTAGTCTAATTTTAATATAATTTTTAACATATCTTAACAAAATATTGAGGTCTGTACCTACTGTATGAATGGAAGATTGAACGAATGAATGTGCGATTATATGTATCTATAAATGATGAGTATGTGGGGTTATTCTATTTGACTAGTCTTATAAGTTTGTGCTTTGTAAAACCTCAAACTTGAACTGACGAATAAATTATATTCTATTCTATTCTATTCTATTCTATTCTATTCTATAAATACATCATTGGTTGCTCAGAATGTTAAAATAACCTTTACATACAATTTTAGTACCATGATAAAATGAAACATGAAATATTCTAACATTTATTGGAAAACCATGCATTTATTAAGAAATACTTCTGAAAACCAATTTCTCCTTGCCAACGTGATTTTTCGGTAATCCATTTTTATTAAAAATTATGTTAAAGAAATCCATGTCTATGTATTTCATGTTATCTACGAAACTGGTTGCACTAATAACATTATTATTGGCTATAGACGAACTTGAAATCATTTAATTTTTGTGACAGTTAATAGTTACAACCTTACTCATGTATTATTATAACTACCATTGTGGGTGAAACGCATTTTTGCGGAGCCGTGGAGAGAAAATACGGGCCCTGTGGAAAAAAAATCAAAAAAAAAATTAAAGTACCTATTCTAGGAAAAATTATAATACAAATTTAAGTTCTTCCATAGCCAACTATTTTTAATAAATAATAACAATAATAGTGCAACCAGTTTAGTACATAACATGAAATACAGACCAATGGATTTTTAGCTTTATTTTCATTAAAAATGTATTCCCGAAAAATCACGTTGGCAAAGAATAATTGGTTTTCAGGAGCATTTCTAGCAAAGATTGGGACAACTTATTGGATTTTTTAATTCTTTTGTTTTATCATGCTTCTCCATGGCAAGTACGATATTGGTTAAAATTATTTTTTTACTGTAAAAAATATTTTTGTAAATATTTGTTTAGTTTTAATGAATAAATGTAGCATATGAAAAGAGAGAAATACTCTATTTAATGTTACCATTTGCTGGCTATTCCAGATTTTGTTTTGAGTAAATCTCGAAATCGAACGGTTCTGAGAAAATTTAAATGATACGTCATTAAAAGACTTTATTTTGTACAAAAGAATTGTATTAGCAATTTTTCGTATTCCTTCAAATAACGGAGATATCTGACTTAAAGACATTCCACACTTTCGAGATTTTCGTCATAACTATTAAAGTAGGCCATGGATTTCAAATTTTTTCTTTTTTTGCACGATTGATATTAAGCGAGCTATCCACGAGGGCCCTGATAAAATGGATAGCCTGTATTTTAAACAAACTATCTCAAATTTTATACATATCTCCTCTGCAAGTACAAAAACATTATATTACGATATTATTTATTACTTTAAGAACCATTGATTGTACTTTGCTGCTAAGAAAAATAGCAATCCCACTAAAATATTAAATCTCACCAAACGTTTAATTACTTTGCCAAAATGTCTCAAGAGAAACTAAGTATTTAACTTTTCTTAAATTGCCGAATATCAATTTTGGCATACCTATAAATAAAATAATGATCTTAGAAAGGCTTACGAAAATGGGCAGGTAAGGGTAAGGATAATTTTCACATTAAATCATTAAAACTCAACGATCCTATACACCTACAGGCATTTAGTTTTATGGTTAATTTTGAAATTAAGGTTTTAATATGTCGTTTATTTTTATTACACTGTATTTTATATCACTATAGGTTAAGTTTTTTTAGACAAATAAAAACAGAATTCTAAATTAGTTTTATTTTTTTAACATATATTTAGGTTAAGTTTTAAAATTACATTCTAAAAGTATGTCAAATTTAATGGTAGTCTCTATTTTGTTATATAATAAAATTAAACATAGAATTATACCTAGGCTTGGATAGAAATTTTTCAAAATTACTATAATAAATTAGTAAAATTAAGTAAAATATTTAGATTTTCACTTTCACTAACACATCTCAAGATTTTGCAAAATTACTAAAATTTACTAGTAAAATTGCCTACATTTTATTTATTTTAAGAGATCTTGTTTTTTTGCAGATTTTTTTTCGATAAATAATACATATATCATTATCAGTATTATTATTAAACCCTAGGGTTTTTGCGAAAAAGCTGATTTTACAATATCCCAGCGACATATCCATCTACGCCATGCGCTTCCTCTTATTCTGCTGTATGTCCTATATATTATAGTAAATTTATTAAAGTTGTATTTAACTAATAAGCAGATACCCAAAATAATGACCACCGAGCCCGTTTTGTGTCAACCTTATAAATTAGACCTGCTTCTGTTAGAAATAAACGACGCGACATTGCCAGATCTACAGGATCTGGTTTTGTTCATAAAATATTATATACAAGTTAAGTACTGCAGCGCCCTCATAAGAACGTTTGGTTTAACTACTCGTGTATAAAAACGGATAAAATGGGGAAAAAGGAGATCCGAGGTAAAATTTTCGTATACACTGCTGCTAACTGGATTAATTGAATAAACATGATATACACGTAGAAACAAGCCGAGATCCGTTTCGGATCTCGACTTGTAAAAACGGATCTACACTTGTATACTATTTATCACGAAAGGATCTCGACTTGTTCAGAAAATATATATATATATATATATATATATATATATATATATATATATATATATATATATATATATATATATATATATATATATATATATATATATATATATATATATATATATACGCGTAAAATCACCAAGTGGCATCGAAAACTAAATTGACGTTCTCGCACCCAATATTTTCCGCATTTAATGTGAGCAAGTGGCTCCCTATATATTCCCGATATGTATATGCGTTCTGGCACCGTATATATGGAGAAGACACTTTTTCTTTAGATACTCACTGTATTGTTAATACATTTAGGATTGCTAACGCACTCTGTAAAAATAGGCCATTGTGTTGCTTGTCTTTTTGAAACGTATCACATACGTGCGATATCCGTGGTGTAATTGCAGAAATAGAGGAAATAAGATGAGAAATAACTCTCAGAGTGAACTAAAAATTGTTATTGATGTTGACTCATCATATTCTATATTTAGTTTCAATTGAGGTCTAGAAAATTATTTGAAAAAAAAAAGTAGATGAGGTTGATTAAAAAAGAAACAAATTAATTATTTATTATAAATCACTTATGAAAACTATAATTAGAATATCAATTTTAGTTATTGTAAAATACAGTGTGAATTTGTGTATATAACATACCAATAGTAACTGACATTTATTATTGACAGTTCGGCTAATTTCAAAGCATGTCGTACAAAATAGTATATTACGTAATGAGTGTTGTAACACGCATATTACGCACGAATGTAAAAGTTATTTTCATGAGTGCGTAATTGCTTTACAACTCGAATTATGTACTATACTTTACCTACGATCACTACTGTAAATAGTAAAAAACACACTACCTGCCATTCATGTAAGTTGAATTTTACGTATTGTAAACAAAACGCACTGTAAACAAATCGCACGGTAATCAAAACGCACGGGACACCCAATTATAGGTGGCTTATATCGCTGACGCGGGGTTTAAAAAAAACAAATGGGCCTACGTAATTTTCAATCGCTGTCAAAACTGACATAATATTTGTTGAATGACATTGTTGACTAGTAAACTAAATCCAGATTTTACTAAATAAATAAATAAATATGATCGTAGGTAAAGTATAGTACATAATTCGAGTTGTAAAGCAATTACGCACTCATGGAAATACGCACTCGCCGCTACGCGGCATCGTGCGTAACTTTTCCATTCGTGCGTAATATGCTTCTTACAATTCTCATTACGTAATATACTATTACCTACGATCATATTCATTTATTTATTTAGTAAAATCCTGATTTAGTTGTCAACAATATTATTCAACAAATATTATGTCACTTTTGACAGCGTTTGAAAATTACGTAGGCGCATTTGTTTTTTTAAACCCCGCGTCAGCGATATAAGCCACCGATAAGTGCGTGTCCCGTGCGTTTTGTTTACCGTGCGGTTTGTTTACAGTGCGATTTGTTTACAATATGTAAAGTTCAACTTACATAGATGTCAGGTAGTGTGTTTTTGACTAGTTACAGTAGTGATCGTAGGTAAATAATATAATAATCGTTTCCCTCAAAAATTCTTAAAATCACAAAAATGTATATTACAAAACAATAAGCGAGTAAAATATTAATTTCATCTAATAAAAATGTCAATTTATTTACAATCTTTTGATTCTAAGTATTATATTATGAAATAGTGTAATAGGTAGTATGATTTAAAAATATAATTTATTACCTTATTTTGTATGAACTGTTACATACGGTAACGTTGGATCTCAACGTTAATATATTTTGTTGAATTTGTACAATTGCTTTAAGGGTGGCGGTGTGGCTTAAAAAAATGATTTCGTAATTCGACAAGTTCTCCTATGAACCGATTGAGAAAATACTTTGACAGGCTTTTAGAAAGTACTTGATAGAATGATACTGGGATATTGAAGTCAACAAAAAATATTTTTTTTTTGTTTTTCACACAAGAAAAAAATGTTTTTCTTTCTTTAGTTTTCAATAGGCTAGTACCATTCTATAAAGTTGCCTATAAGAGCCTATCAAAAAATTATTTTAATCGGTTTAGGAATGTAGGAGAAATTGTCGAATTACGTTCGCGGTACCGCTCACTTTAATTGCAATAGAAGAATAAACTGCGGTTGATTTCGATACTCTTGATTTTATTTATGCATTTTCAGAAAATTATACATATATAATATGCTCTTAGATTTAGTTTGGGTGAAAGTTATAAAGTATATGGAGCTTTAGCTCTTAAATTTGTTAACGCTGCTAAATAGGTTGCCGTAATAAATAAATGTTTATATATTATCTTAGTTACGGTTCAAATGGTCGGTGCATCAAAGTTTTGTCAATTTTCAGTTCATAGACTTATTTTATTAACAGGCACTCACATCAAATCATGGGCCCCGGCCCCTTTCATTATAACTACACTACCTGTACCCAAATTTTAATTAGTTTAATATTTTTGCATTGCGTTTCCTAGTTTATTCGGACCTCTAAGTGGTCGGGGCCCTGGTACCACGGTACCTACTGGACCTACCCCCCCTCCCCTGTTGGGGCCCTGATTATAAAGTATAGTTTAAAGTGAGAAATAATGTAAACAACAATTTGTAGATAGGCCAGACTCCTCCTGCCTGAAAGAACATAATACAGACAGATACTACAATTTTATTACATTATCAGATGAAGCTAGTTCAGGGATGAACAATGACTATGCATTGTCATTATAATATACGTATGACAATGCGGCAATATAGGTAGAGTAATTGTAGGAATACAGGAAATAGTCAAGTAAAATTCTGAAAAAGTAAGCTAAATAATTGTATGTGATATTGACACTCATTGTATATATCACGTATCAGTTGAAAAACTCTGAAAAAAAATGTAATTAACAAAGACTAGGCACTTCTCAGTAGGGAGCTATTCATAACAAACAGGTTATGTTAACGAAAGTAGTTACGAAAGTATAGGCAACGTTTAGATTACGTTAATTATTTTTCAAAAATGATCAATCAATTGGCCTCAAGTTTTCACCTTTTTTTATATTTTACATATTTACAATCGATTATTTTTATTTATTTGCTTTTATCATGATTAGAGAATATTATTTAGGTATTATGCAAATCACAACTTACACACTTTCTTATTTATTATGAAAATACCTACTTTCTGTATATTGTTGCCCTAATCTGGGCACGCTAATATACTAGTAATTCAATACTTCGTCAGTATTAGCTAGAAGATAGTTGTTTTGATTGGTTCTCCAATAATGAGTGTTTTAAAGTATTTACCTAACTAGTATATTAGCATATTTACATATTTGTTAACAATAACTGTTAATATGAAGGTCAAATTTTAATAAGTGTAGAAAATATGGATTTTTATTACCATGTCGATAGTGAAAAATTGCATTCATTAATACAGCGAGAAACTTTTATCTTTCTAGATAAAGGATGTGGACAAGTTTTTACCGTGAAACTTCTATGGGCGCGTTAGGCATTTTTCAGTAGGAAGTAAAGTACTATAAAATGTTTTTGGTTACTTGAAGTCACCGGCATACAATTTTTTTTGGGTTACTTCCAATTTAGCCGAAGTTTGCAACTTCTTTATTTTTAATAGTAACTTTCTTTCGTAATCCGAAGTTCAATTTTCTTTATACTCCTTTTTTCTAATTTAAGAATGGCTGAGTAAAAATAAAATTTAACATCTCAGTAGAAAGAATGCCATGGAAAAAATATATAAGCTGCAAAATTTTAACAAGCTTACCATGGAGTGTACAAAAAACATAAAACCACCTTCCTTAATTCAATATGTCAATTTTAAACTTGTATAAGAATTAAAATTTTCAAAAATTATTGAAAATAAATCTTTTTAAACATTTTTTTTTTTAATAGTCCCATTTTCTTTTCTATTATTTGTTTGTAATATGTGTTTTCCATTTAATTTTATTTAAGTAACAGAGAATTATATAAAATTAATGAAAACTGAATAGTTTCTTAGAAAAAGTGCCTGCAACATAAATGTTTAAAATGAATAAGATTCCAGAAAGGTTCAATGTAATGTTGAAAAGGGACAGAGAGGTAACAAACGCGTGTTAATAATAAGACACAAAAGAAGATACTAGAACTTACTTTGACTGAATTTTAAAGTAAATGGACCACTGCTCATTTTAAGGAATATATGACACATTTTAAACTAATTAGTTGGCGGGAATTATGGAGAAAAGAATCATTGTGTACCGTGGACCACACGGTAGAAATAAAATTTCTAATTCAAGCACATTACGGTAAAAACATTTTGTAGCACATCAACAAGTTGCCTCTAACCTACCCTTCATTACATAATTTTTTTACATATTTCGGTACATATTTAAATACCGGTTAACCGGTTAGGTTCATTTTACTTCCACGTCCAGTGGAAGCATAGTAACAAAAAAATTTAAAAAAATTTTCATTGTCCAAATAGGCTTAAAATGTCATGAAACGTCGAGATTTTAAGTTTGAGCGAAAAAAAAAAATTCTGTCTGTCGGTCTGTCTGTCTGTCTGTCTGTCGGTCTGTCTGTCGGTCTGTCTGTCGGTCTGTCTGTCGGTCTTTCTGTCTGTAACTTTTTTTTGTGCGCACGTTTACTCTGGAACCGTTTAAGATATTAACTTGAAATTTGGTACACATATGTACTTTAACGAGATCTAGGACTGGATTATATTTTCATCTTGTTCCGTCGAAGGGTTGGGGTGAAAATTGGGGTAAATTTGGGGTAAATGGATAAATCGAGCAGGTAAGAGTCCACGAAATTGGTATTTAGTATATACAAGGTCTCAAAAAAAATTTGGCATTAGCCACCCCCATTACCACCCCCACCCCCTATTAAAGGGGATGAAAAAAAAATGTGATTTAGTGTATGTACAGGAACCAGAAACCTCAAAATATTTTTTTACTTCATCCACCCCCCCCATTACCACCCCCCTATCGCCACCCCCACCTCACTACCGATGTGGGGTATCGTTTTATGGGTTTTTGGGGTAGAGGATTTCAAATATTATATTATTAAAGTTCCATAAACAATTATTTTAACATACAAAGTTTTTTGTTGTGAGTGACTTGGATAGAGAGTCTGGATGTGGAAGTCGTGATTCCTTGGGCAGCGGTTTTTATTTACCGATTTACCGGTTATTAAAATTTCCTGTAAATTGCATTGTGCATGTTTACAACTTTATTACTTTCTCAAAGTTTTCTTTTAGTAAAACCTAAGTTTATATTTTCTGCAAAAAGGTAGATATTCGGAGATTCAAATAATAGAAAAATATGGAGACTTCCCCCATTCAAAAAATGTTTTAAAATGATTTATTTTCAACAATTATTAAACAAATTAAATAGTGGAAGCCATTACATTGTGATAATTAATCATAATGAAACAGATGAAAACACCTTTCTTTGTTTTTTATCATTAATTTATTATAACCAAACGTTACCGCAGTTTCGACAAGCGTGTAATTTTCAAACAGTTGATTCACAAATACAAAAATTATTTATAATTTAATTTTGTGTTTTAATGTTTAAAATTTACATATTAATTTAAAGAAAATGCAGTGATATCATTTTCCAATTTTTTTTTGCGCACTCTTCATTTAGAAAATATATTTTTAAGACACTTCTTTTCAATGGTTTTTTTAAGATTTAGAATTTTTTATAAAAATTTAAAATTGGCATACTAATAAATAAAATGCAGAGGTGTTGAACATTTTTTATGCGCTGTTCTACGAAGACTCCGTGGCCAGCTGAATTTTATTGCTTGACAATTTTTCCTATGACTTTCTTTCTGCTGAAATAAAAATGGTTTTCACTTAAAAATGTAAAAAATTGCAACTTCCGGCTTTACTCTAGAACCTTGTGAGTCGCTTCTTATTTCACTCCAATTCGATATATACATCCTCTAGATTTTGAGATGTGTTGACATAGACTTTTATAGACATATGACTTCAAATAATCCCACAAAAAATAATTAAAAGGTGTAATAGTAGAGGTACAGAATTCGAAAAAGTCGTCTAGAAACGTGTCCCGTGGAACATTGAGACGAGTAAAAATATGTACTGATTGCGCTATTATTATGTAGTGTAATTTTAGAAATGAAGAAAATAAGATGAGAAATAATTCTCAAAGAGTGAGCTAAATAAATTGTTATTGAGTTTAGTTTCTATTGAGGTCTAAAAAAATTATTGGAAAAAAAAATCAAGATGATGCAGATTGATTAAAAAAATAACAAATTCATTATTTATTATTCAGTGGTGATGAATCATTTTCGAAAACATTTTATTAAAATATCAATTTTGGTTATTGTAAAATACACTGTGCATTTGTGTATATGACATACCGAGTGATATAAAGGGTTTGTAACATTTATAATAACCCATAAGTTTGGTGTTTTTAAAAATAAAAATATACAGGGTAGTCACTCTAAACAAATTTGAAAAAATATGGTGTGGTTACCAAAAAAAATTAAAAAATGTGACGCAGGACGATAATATTTCGCATGCAGCTAACATAACTGTCAAAGAAACATTTGAAAAAACATACAAGGTGGTCACCCTAAACACAAAGAAAATATATGATGGTGAACGATAATATTTGGCATGTAGTTAACACAACTACCGTGGAGAAAAATATGAAAAATATGCAAAAAAAAAAATGCGATGGAGAAAAATTACACAAATCTTAGGAAAATAACCATAGTTTTTAGTTAATATACGGGGTCGTCATCTAACAGAGAAAGTAATTAATGACTAAAGTATGCAAACTGTGCATTTTGATAAGGCTGTGTGCTAGAGTGAACAGTTAAGGGGAAATAAATTTGGGTTGGACTTAGCGCTTCGAAAACTTCACCTGCTTGGTCTGTTTTGTCCTGTTTAGTGACATCAGTCAATTCAATAAACTGAATATCTCCAACTCTCTTCCTGTTATGCAGGAGAAGTAACATTAATGTTACCTTAACAAGAATTCTTTATTGCAATATATTTGTTTCTTTTTTAAAATTTCTACAGTATTTACAGCTTTTTCTATACAAAATGTTCTTAGAGTCATAATGTCTTCGGTAAACGAAAGTAGTTCTTTTGAATGGTTTATCGATTTGTTTCTATTCAGCTCTTTGAGAGCAAGACTACCAACTAAACTTCCCAATTTCATTCATTTTTCGCAAAAGTTTTAACTCCTCCACTATATTTTTAAAGTTATCTAATGACTCGTCCTTTTTGCATATTAGATATGTAACAATATTAATTAAATCTTTAAATGTCTTTCCCTGGGCAAAGCGTACGATGCCACCCCATATGATCCTTCATTTTCATAATAGTTGCTATGCGTTATTTACGACCTGAACAAGATAATCGATATTGATAGCGTATTTTTTAGTGCAAAGGATATAATGAATGTATAAACAAAGAATTAATAGATACGTTACGGTTACATTAATCCTTTTTCTGCATATCCCACTTTTACCCCCCCATCTTGTTATAGAGTCCAATCATAGATACTTTTTTCTTGAAACAACAGTGTTAGGTACATTATTTTATTTTCTTTAATTGTTCGAGGGTACCTCCTGAGTATTTTGAAAAGTTGGCAGGGGCGGCGGGGGTGTGCGTTAGCCGCAATATTTGAGCTTAAACGGTTAGTTCTACGAAAATAAGCATATAAATCAATTTGTAGTGAGTTCTTACCATTTTTGTCATAGCAGCAACGGTTCGCGAGATATATACGTTGAACTTTGAAGAGATATAGCAGCTAACTCACACCCCCGCCAGCCCCACCACTTGATAGAATACTCAGGATGTACCTATTGATTGGACTAATATTAGTTATACCATATATTATCAGATTTTAACTATTTGGGTGGATATAGTAACATTGATGTTAAAAGAGTAATAAAAATTATGTGTTGCAATGATTTATGGTTTTATTAGGAAGCAGACAGATTATTCAGAGTAACCTTTAGCTCAGACGACACAGAACATTTTATAGTGAAATCCACAAAAATTTGCAAACTGAATATTTTTTTTTTAATGAGTTCGTGAAAGTGTATAGAATAATATCCTGAAAAGTTTACATTTCGCTCGGATGCAGAACATAAAAAAAAAGTGAAAGAAAAATTTTTTATCCATTTTTTCAAAATTTTGAAATTAAGTCAGGGTAGGAAAAAATACAGGTGGATAGACCACGTGTTTCTGAACAAAAAAATGTCCTAATAAAATTTATCGCTAAAGCCACGGTATTCCTGAAAAAAAATAGTGAAATAATTTTGTCACTCTGCGCGGCCAGTGCACGGTTAAATGTACACTATGGAACTTCTAAAAATTCTTAGCTGTTCTATCGAGTAAAATAAAGCTTTTTTCTCTTTCTGATTACACGTTTTAGACATTTTTATTATTGAATGAGAGGATAAATAGTGAGTATAGAGTGAAAATATATAATTATGGACGCATATACAGACACCACACATAGCCGCTGAATCGCTCGCAAGAATTTTCACGTGCCTTTACTGTATTGTATTTATTACAGGTACACTTATCCACATTTCAGCTATATCCAATGGATTCCTTATACATTTGTTAATGTATTGGAAAAGTTCCAGAATTTATATTCTAAACAATCAAAGATATTTTCATAGTTATAAGGATAAGATCGTGAAAATCGCAATTTGTTATCATGATCTGATTGATCATATTTTCGAAAATATGCATACAAATAAACGATTTTGTGTTTAAACATTCGAAAAGTATACATTTTTTTCCGAAATAGCGATATTTTACTTTTTTCAATGGGTGAATTTCTTGACAAGTTACAGCCTCTAATATATATATATATTTATCAAAAAAATCATCAAGCAAGGAAATTAAAATTATTTGAGAGTACTTTCTTTAATCCTCGTTACTACAACTTAATAAACCATAATAATCATGGAGTGTACATACTTTTTAACAGTTCTCAATGAAGAAAGAATTTTTTTGAAGGTCTTCTATTTTTTTCTATATTGTTTATTGCAAGTTTGGGCGTGAGAATATATATATAAGTATATTTGTCCCATCCATCCTTTGCTTGTATTGTTTGAAACAAAAAAACATCAGAAAGCTACAATTTTCATCTTTTAAATGAGCCAACACTCATATAGATTGAACAAATTCTGATTTAGTGACATGTAATTCAGTGCGTCGGTGTCACAGTCATGCGTATTCAAGCGCGTCCACGCATGGATATCGCTCCGAGTTATAACGTTACACTTGACTATTTTTTCCGGGAAAACCGTGGCTTTAACGATAAATTTTGTTAGGACATGTTCATAAATATGTGATCTATCCGTCTGTATTTTTTATTGTTTTCTAGCTTGATTTTACTTAATTACTACTGAAAATGCAGAGGAAAGATATATGTAGTACGACTTTTTCGGTTTTTAAATGGATCAACCAAACATTACATACTTTTTAATTCCAGATTTACTTGAGAAGCTTGACCATTTTTGTAAGGGTCGAAACCAAGATTGAGTTGTTTTTGGGATGCTAGTATTTTAAATATTGTGTATAAATCGAAAGGTATCTAATCGGTTTCTTAGAAATATTTTATTTTTCTGTTCCTTATCCAAAACTGCTAAAATTTGCTGGGAGACATTTTAAAAAATGTGAATTGTAATTATAAAAGAAATAAAAAAATTTGCAGGTGAACTACACCTTCTTACCAAATAGCGCAAAATATTTATTTAAACGACTAAAGATCTAAAAAGATTTTGAAATATCAGTTATTTATTATTTAAGTGCGTAGACTCGTAAGAAGGCAATTATTTTTTTTATATATACAATTTTACAAATATTTGATGATGGTAATAAGAAAAACTCTTTTCATCTTCATTTAAACGATTTTTTTGGAATTAGTTTAGAATTTTAGAAAGTGAGACCAAAACATTGAGGACTAACTTTAGAGAAGAAGAAATATGAATTTTTTTATTTATAAGACACCAAAACACAAAAATTAACGTATCTCGGGCCCAAATTCAAGTAAATCAATCCCAAATTTTCAGATGTTGGTTTATTCATCTACATTCATAATTCTTGACTGTTTTTGATTTCATAAAAATCCAGACTTATTAAAATTTGTTTATAATTACAACTGTGAAAATTATAAGCAAATTCCAAAAAAAATTTTTAAATTAAAAAAAACATGTTCTTAATTGTGCTGCAAAATACATTAAAACAACTTATATTTAAAAAAATGCGCTTCTATGAGTCGGTGCATTTAAACATTAATCAACTGAAATTTCGAAGTCTTTTTTATTTTCAGCTGTTTAAATAAATATTTTGCATTAAAATTAGACATCAATGTTTAGCTCGATAAAAGGGAATACTCCTATTAATGATTTGTGTGTTATTATTACATCATATTCTTTATATTATTCAAAAAAGTAAATTTTAAAAAATATATATTTTTTGTAAATTAACAAATTATTAGAAAGTTTATTTAGAAGTTTTATTTATTTCAAATTTTATTGGGAACAATTTGGTATTTTTATTTTTGAGATGCAATTACTAGGATCGAGAGAGAAATATTTGAATTTCTGGTAGATTTTACTAGCAACACATGTTCATGGTTAACTTTATTTTTAAAGAGCATCCCTCTACTTGGATACTGTTGTAATTGTAAAATATTATCTTTGCTAACCTTTTCTGTTGACAATTGAACAGCTTAAAGCATGGCGTAGAAAATGAATTTATGGCTTTATTGGCCCTAAAATTCTCATCTTATGAACTCGTTCATGAAATGAATTTTGCTATTAAATACCTATTCACATTACTTTATTATTATACCTATTTGATTTAATCAGATAGGTATATTTTAACCAAAAAAAAATTATAATAATCATAGTAGAAAAAAAAAATCGTACAGAAATCCGTTTCATATCGAATGTATGTGTGTGTAGATCGTTTCTTGTAAACACGATAACTTCTATTAGACTTAAAATAATTATTTCTTTGGCGCGTATGTAAAATAGTGTGGTAAAATACTCCCTGTTGAAATTGGGCCATATCCGCCATACAGGGCGATAGCCTGAGGCGTACAAATGATCAGGTTTTACATAAACTGTGTTTATTATAATTGTAGAGCAAAATATTACTATACAAAAATATCAAGATATATAGGATATCAAAACTATATAATATAGTGTGTCTATAAGGTTCGAAAGTACTTTTACGTAGATTGAAGGATCTATCAATTTAACTTCAAAATGCTATTGAGGTGTTTTTAATAATGAAAGTTGGATTCGTGTGCTACCGAATGCTAATACATATTAAACATGACTGTAGTTGGACTGAAAATTTTTATTTCAAATTTCGAACATTTGTAAGAAATTAGAGCATATCAGTCATACAGGGCAAGCATTTCCTCAAAACAATACAAAAAAGAGACTATTAGACGAATGTGAAATTATGCATACAAATTAAAATACATTCAAATAACTTTAAAAATTTAGTTAATTATTACAGTGTAATAAAAGGTTAAATTAAGGTTGATAACGATGCCATACAACCTAATTTTATTTAAGCGCCTTTTATCTACATAAAAACCTATGGATTTTATTTGGTGCAACAAAAAGTTTTTGATTCAATCTAAGTTCCGGACGGTATTTGAGTAAACAAAACAATGTTTAAAGTAGAGTATTTCGTCTTTTTTCTTAGCTACCTCTGGTTGTATAGGTCATATCACAATAAACAACAAACGAGAGTGTTTATTATGAAATTGCGATGAAAACCAGATGTGCCGAACCTTTCTCGTCGATTTGTCGAAAAAATTAAGACAATTAAAATCGATAGCCTTTAAACAATTGACGGTGACTTAAGTAATAATACATACATTTCAACGAAATTTTAGGAAATAACGCTTTTAGTTGAGCAAATCATCATGGCATAATATTAAGGTGAACGCCTAGAAAAAATAGCTGTCGAAAATTGAATAGTCGATTGTAAATGCATCAAGTCGTACATCTTTTTTTTTACAATAAAGGTTTTTTCATGTACTTTTTATTAGGCTTAATAACCTACATTGTTTTTTGAAATATTTAAAGTCATTTCTTGCTTTTCTTTAAATTATCTTTTTTGAACAAATCAAAACTCTATTCGAAAATTAAATTTATTATTATGCATCAAAAATATACAAAAAAGAAACAATTTAAAAAATCTGTTTTTTTTTCTATGCCCATTGGGAACAGAGATAAAAGATTTTGTTTGCGCGAAAATATGCATTTGTTTAAAATACAGTTTTTTCAATACCACTGAAAATTACATGAAAAAAATCTACATTCTGAAAGAAATATATGTTGTTTTTCTACGACTCGTCCACTTTAGTCTATGTAAAACGCGGAGTTTGACGCTCGGAATGTCCCCCTCATCGGGACTACTTTTACCCCATGTTTTTTGGGTCGCTGATCACGAAAATCGGGGCCCCGCGGCTCTAAAAATAGTGCGTCACCTCTAAAAATGCCAAAAACCACCCCTTTTGGGAATAATACTGTAAAATAATGTTATGAATGTGCTAATTGTAATGATATTTTGCCAGTTCAGTATGTTCATCTAAATTAAGGACAAATTTTATAGAGGGGGTGAAACTTCCCCTAAATTGACGTAAAATGGAAAAATGATTGAATTTTTTTTTTATTCACTTTTTGATTTAAATTTAGATGAATGGGGATTTTATAATGAAGAAATTTTTTTTCCAACCCGTCAGGGGTGAAAACTACCCCTGTATCGCCTTTAAATTGAACTAACGCTTAGGGGTGAAAAAGTTTTTTGATATTTTTTTCGACGGAAGTTTATCAGAAATTACAAGCAAACTGAAAAGTATACATATCTACTTAATGTCTAAACGTTAGTTCAATTTAAAGGCGATACAGGGGTAGTTTTCACCCCTGATGGGTTGGAAAAAATTTTCTTCATTATACAATCCCCATTCACCTAAATTTAAATCAAAAAGTGAATAAAAAGAATTCAATCATTTTTTCAGTTTTCACCCCTGAAGGGTTGGAAAAAAATTTTCTTCATTATACAATCCCCATTTATCTAAATTTAAATAAAAAAGTGAATAAAAAAAATTCAATCATTTTTCCATTTTACGTCAATTTGGGGGTATTTTCACCCCCTCTGGTTAGCCCTCAGCATAAAATTTATCCTTATTTTAGATGAACTTACTGAACTGGCAAAATGTCATTACAGTTAGCACATTCATAACATTATTTTACAGTATTATTCCCAAAAGGGGTGGTTTTTGGCATTTTTAGGGGTAATGCACTATTTTTAGAGCCACGGGACTGATTTTCGTGATCAGAGACCCAAAAAACATGAAATAAAAGTAGTCCCGATGATGGGGGCATTCCGAGCGTCAAACCCCGCGTTTTACATGGACTACTTGAACAATTGACGATTTAATTTACTACTTTATTATTCTTTTGTTCATTACACAGACACACACAAAAAAAGTCGAATGCGAGAAGGCCTATGTATTCCCATGCATTTTGACCCGCTGAATACAAATCTGATGTCCGTTTTGCCCGATTGGCTCTTGCATTTGTACTGACCTCAAAAAACACCTTAAAAATGCCCAAAACGAGTAAATAAAAAGCTTAAATGAGCTGATCACTATATCTATACGTAATTTGGGGCGCTGAAACTGAATATGAGGTCGGAATTAGCAGATCAGTTGGGAATTTTAACATAACCTCAAAAAATGCCTAAAAATCCAAAACAAATAAATTAAAAGCTTAAACCAAGAACTTTAAAACTAACATAACCTAAGGCAAGAGCTAAGAGCTTTAAACCAAGAACTTTAAACTAAGAATTGTTAACCCAACATAACCTGAGACAAGAACTTTAAACCAAAAACTTAAACCTATTATAAATTAAAACAAGACTGTTAAGTTCCTAAGGCAAGAACTATTAAGATTTAGAGTTCTTTGTGCAAAGTTCCTGTCTCAGAATATGTTACATCTAGAGTTCTCGGTTTAAAGTTCTTTGTGTAAAATTCTTGCCTTGTTTTTAGTAGATTCGACGATAAAATAAAAAATACTTACCTAAAATGTTATAGTATGGAAATAGTGGATAAAGGTTTTCCATGATACCTTGCATCATATGTTATAAGATGTTGGACAAATGGAAAGAACGTTAAAAAGTAAAATATAAAAATCCAATGATATCGAAGGAGCCTGGAATCCGTGAAGAGTGTTATTTTTTAGTAATACAAATGTTTCCGGAATTAATGCTTAAAAAGGGTTAATGGAAACTGATTGTTCCGAAAGTCAAGAAGATGACAGTGAATATGAGTGTTCGATAAGAATTAAAACTCCCAATATTTGGTGAAATGATAAACTTAATAATGTTGTTAGAAATCTTGGTCTATCTAATGGTAGGAAAGAATATTTTGCGGCGATTATGAAAAAAAAAACAATTTAGTATCAAGTGATGTTCGTTCTAGCTCATACAGAAAAAGAGAAAAAGACTTTGGAAAATATTTTACACAAGGAAAAGAACACTTGATGAATATACTTAAACCTATCATATATAGATTTTAGATAAATATTTTTTATTTTATCGCTGATTTTTTTTCGATTTTTCGGACCCTCGATTTTACTACAAACAAAACAGAAGGAATTCACATTATTTACACAGTTGTGCAAAATTTTTTGTAGCCCTATACTCATAGGAAGGCAAGTTTCTTACTTCACTAGAGCTGCGGTTGCATGATGACGCCCGCAGTCCCGCTTTCTCAACCTGACCTGCCGCCGATACTGGGGTTTCCCTCCCCTGCATCGTCTCTACTTCTGCCATGAACGCATTTTTTTTACCTAGGAACTTAGTCGAAATAAATCTTTGCCCGCCGTCACCACGTGGAGGTGTCCTAGTCGCAAGAATAGAAAAAGAAACAAATGGCATATGACAAACAAACAGAATAAAGAAAACTATACATATGTTTAGAACAGCTCTAAGAAAAAAAAAGTAAAAAATCATCAAGGGAGGGTGTAGGTAAATGTTAAGTCCAAACGATATTCCTCTCTCAATAGAGCAAACTTTGAAAAATTTCATTGTTCAGTAATATTTTCCTTAGGATACTTGAAAATTTAAAAGTTACCCATCTCCGCTCACTAGGGTTGATGAGAGTTTATGCTGAAGTGATATTTCTCTATGAAGTTTGCAGATTGCGCTTTAATTCTGACTTCTGTATTGTGTTCAGCACGTTGCAAATACGTCGGAAATTATATGTTCAGATATTATGTAGAGCAAAGTCAATTTCGGGCTATGATTCAGTCATTTTTGGATACGTTTTCATCCTAAATAAGGATTTTACAAGATATTCGATCGTCGCGCATAAATTCTGACCGATTCGGTTTCAGTGCCCCAAATTACGTATAGATATAGTGATCAGTTCATGTAAGCTTTTTGTTTACTTGTTTGGAATTTTTCGGGCATTTTTTAGGTGTTTTTTTTGAGATTATGTTAAAATTTCTAACTGATCGGCCAACTCTGACCTCAGATTCGCTCTCAGTGCCCCATAATATGCACGGAAATGGTGGTCAGCTCATTTAAGCCTTTTATTTACTTGTTTGAGGTTTTTCGGGCATTTTTAAGGTTTTTTTGAGGTTAGGAAAATACAAGAGCCAATCGGGCAAAACGGACATCGAATTCGTGTTCAGCAGGTTAAAATTCATGGGAATACATATTAGATAGGGCCTACCTTCTCGCACTCGACTTTTTTTGTGTGTGCCGGTGTTATTTTTTGGACTTAAATTTTGACAGGATGATTTATTTAGGTTAGAAATATATTGGAGTAGGAGACAGTAAAAATATATGCATTATTACGTAAGTTATAATCAATTGTTAAAGAATTATCTTGTTTAAATTTTTTGCAACTTAACATATTGACAAAAAGTTCGGGCTCATCGAGTTTTCTTCGCAATTTCATAACGGACATTCTAGTTTTTATTTATTTTAGTTTATTATTCTATATAACTAGAGATGTTTAAAAACTGCGAAAAAACACGAATTTTATATACAGTATATATAAAAACACTACAAATAAAATATTTACTCATTCCATTATAGATACTCGGTTACAGTATGCAGTTATTTTGAAAAATAAAAAAGTTAATTCGATCACATTTTCTGCTGTAAACTACACAAAGTGATAACGCTTCCATTAATATTAATTTATTATTCAGTCATATTTTCAAGACAAATATACTTTTTGCATACACCATGGGAAAAAGAAAGGTAATCCTAAAATAATATTAAATAGTAATACCAAAATATCAAGTTTTTACTATTATGAATGAAAGATATAGAGGAGTTTCAACATAAAAAATGCGAAAATTTGCCAATTCCCAATCAAAGCACGACCTCAAAAATATGTAATGTGGTGTGTGTGTGGGTGTGTGTGTGTGTGTGTGTTAATAAGAGTTAACTGTCTGTTTTTGTGTGTTTGAGAGTTACATAGCATGTGTCGAATTCAGTGGTCTCGTTGTTCGGCTATACAGGGTGTCCGGTAATACCGGTCTGGTGCCGATTCTACATGCAAAAATATGAAAGAAAATTTATATAAATATGTCAGCTAATGCTTCCTTATGGACTCAAAGCCCTTTGAAGATTGAAGCCAAAAACTGGTATTCTGCTATTTTCATTTTTTTTTAAATTAAATAATGGCAATGAAAATTAATTAACAATGAGCTTATTGTTACTCTACTTGACATAATTATTACGTGAAAACTAGAAGCACATCGTGTTTTCTCATTTACACGATTTTTCTCACAAGCGGTTAATTTTTCGATTAAAATGAAAGATGACCTTTTTAAATATTTTTAATTAGTGCTGTAGCTCAATTAGGAAGCATTTGCGAGCATTGCGGCACTTTTTTTCAAATTTTTTCGGATATAATTTGTACCAGAAGTTTGTTACCGATATTTTCTGACACCCTGTATAGAATATGAAGAAAGTACAGCTAAAGATTTTTAATTATATTAAAAACAATAAGTAAATAAATCAGCTAATATTAGATATAAATTAAGAGAAGTCATCACATATTTTTTACCTGCCCAGGAATTTGACCTCAATAGGCAGTTCACAGAGTTATAATACGATAAAGGGGTTTGTAGATTTCAAAACGAGAAATAATGTAAACTACGGTTACTTTGTCGACAAAGGCATTAAGAAAACGATGATTAGAGGGCATTGTCGCATGTACCATAAATGTAATGTACTGTGATTTCTTTACAATTTTTAATATTCTGTGTAATGTCTTATATAATATACCCACGAACAAAATGATCGCATCATTCAAAATTTGTCATGTTTTGAAGTTAATTTATTTCTTAACCGTTTTTCCGATTTTAATGATAGTTTTATTGTTTAAAAAAAAGTTGCAAAGTTGTAACGAAAACGTAACTTTTTTTATACTATATCTCCTGTCCTGGACATCAAATGCTTAGAACGACGTCGAGATATAGTCCCGTAAGTAATTGAATGTTTTCTTAATTTCTTTCAAATTAGATTTAATTTAAACTACTTAGGTACCCGAAAAATTTATCGGATTTTCTTCCATCTATAATATGATTTAAAATTTACTAGCCGTAGAAACCCTGAGGTGCCAGAAAGTCATTTTAAATCGGGAATCAAGCGCAAATGCATGGTGCCACTAAGTACGGTTAGACATCAGTGGTTGGCGCGCCCTCTGCAGATTATACGGTTGAACCAAAATCCAGTTTTTATAGAAAAATCGACCAAGTAGCTCCATCTTGAAATTTTGTGGGATGTTATGATGTTTAGACGTTCAAATATGCAATAAAACGTTCTGGCACCTCGATCTGGTGCCAGAACGTATATATAGGTGCCACTCCGTCCATATATATGTGAATTTGGTGCCTGAACGTTCAGTTTTAAATATATGTATATATATATATATATATATATATATATATATATATATATATATATATATATATATATTTAAAACTGAACGTTCAGGCACCAAATTCACATATATATGGACGGAGTGGCACCTATATATACGTTCTGGCACCAGATCGAGGTGCCAGAACGTTTTATCGCATATTTGAACATCTAAACATCATAACATCCTTCCCACAAAATATCAAGATGGAGCTACTTGGTCGATTTTTCTATAAAAACTGGATTTTGGTTCAACCGTATAATCTGCAGAGGGCGCGCCAGCCGCTGATGTCTAACCATACTTAGTGGCACCATGCATTTGCGCTCGATTCCCGATATTTAAAATGACTTTCTGGCACCTCAGGGTTTCTACGGCTAGTGAATTTTAAATCATATTATAGATGGAACAAAATCCGATAAATTTTTCGGGTACCTAAGTAGTTTAAATTAAATCTAATTTGAAAGAAATTAAGAAAACCTTCAATTACTTACGGAACTACATCTCGACGTCGTTCTAAGCATTTGATGTCCAGGACAGGAGATATAGTATAAAAAAAGTTACGTTTTCGTTACAACTTTGCAACTTTTTTTTAAACAATAAAACTATCATTAAAATCGGACAAACGGTTTAGAAATAAATTAACTTCAAATCATGACAAATTTTGAATGATGCGATCATTTTGTCCGTGGGTATATTATATAAGACATTATACAGAATATTAAAAATTATAAAGAAATCACAGTACATTACATTTATGGTACATGCGACAATGCCCCCTAATCATCGTTTATTTAATGCATTTGTCGACAAAGTAACCGTAGTTTACATTATTTCTCGCTTTGAAATCTACAAACCCCTTTATCGTATTATAACTCTGTGAACTGCCTATTGAGGTCAAATTCCTGGGCAGGTAAAAATTATGTGATGACTTCCCTTAATTTATATCTAATATTTGCTTATTGTTTTTAATATAATTAAAAATCTTTAGCTGTACTTTCTTCATATTCTATACAGGGTGTCTGAAAATATCGGTAACAAACTTCTGGTACAGATTATGTCCGCAAAAATTTGAAAAAAAGTGCCGCAATGCCCGCAAATGTTTCATAATTGAGCTACAGCACTAATTAAAAATATTAAAAAAGGTCCCCTTTCATTTTAATCGAAAAACTAACCGTTTGTGAGAAAAATCGTGTAAATGAGAAAACACGATGTGCTTCAAGTTTTCACGTAACAATTAAGTCAAGTAGAGTAACAATAAGCTCATTATTAATTAATTTTCATTGCCATTATTTAATTGAAAAAAAAAATGAAAATAGCAGAATACCAGTTTTTGGCTTCAATCTTCAAAGGACTGTAGGTCAATAAGGAAGCATTAGCTGACATATTTATATAAATTTTCTTTCATATTTTTGCATGTAGAATCGGCACCAGACCGGTATTATCGGACACCCTGTATAGCCGAACAATGAGACCACTGAATTCGACACATGCTATGTAACTCTCAAACACACAAAAACAGACAGTTAATTCTTATTAAACACACACACACACACACACATACACACACACCACATTACATATTATGACTGAATAATAAATTAATATTAATGGAAGCGTTATCACTTTGTGTAGTTTACAGCGCAAAATGTGATCAAATTAACTTTTTTATTTTTCAAAATAACTGCATACTGTAACCGAGTATCTATAATGGAATGAGTAAATATTTTATTTGTAGTGTTTTTATATATACCTACCGTGTATAAAATTGTGGTTTTTTGCAGTTTTTAAACATCTCTAGTTATATAGAATAATAACTAAAATAAATAAAAACTAGAATATCCGTTATGAAATTGCCAAGAAAACTCGATGAGCCCGAACTTTTTTGTCAATATGTTAAGTTGAAAAAAATTTAAACAAGATAATTTTTTAACAATTGATGATAACTTACGTAATAATGCATATATTTTTACTCTCTCCTACTCCATTATATTTCTAACCTAAATAAATCATCTTGTCAAAATTTAAGTCCAAAAAATAACACCGGCACACACAAAAAAAGTCGAGTGCGAGAAGGCAGGCCCTATGTATTCCCATGACGTTTGACCTGCTGAATACAAATTCGATGTCCGTTTTGCCAGATTGGCTCTTGTATTTTTCCTAACCTCAAAAGAACCTTAAAAATGCCCGAAACACCTCAAACGAGTAAATAAAAGGCTTAAATGAGCTGATCACCATTTCCGTGCGTATTTTGGGGCACTGAGACCGAATCTGAGGTCAGAATTGGCCGATCAGTTGGAAATTTTAACATAGTCTCAAAAAAACACCTAAAAAATGCCCGAAAAATTCCAAACAAGTAAATAAAATGCCTACATGAACTGATCACTATATTTATACCTAATTTGGGGCACTGAAACCGAATCCAAGGTCAGAATTTATGCGCGACGATCGAATATCTTGTAAAATCCTTATTTAGGATGAAAACGTACCCAAAAATGACTGAATCATAGCCCGAAATTAACTTTGCTCTACATAATATCTGAACATATAATTTCCGACGTATTTTCACGCACTGAACACAATACAGTAGTCAGAATTAAAGCGCAATCTGCAAACTTCATAGAGAACTATCATTTCAGCATATACTCTCATCAATCCTAGTGAGCGGAGATAGGTAACTTTTAAATTTTCAAGTATCCTAAGGAAAATATTACTGAACAGTGAAATTTTTCAAAGTTTGCTCTGTTGAGAGAGGAATATCGTTTGGACTTAACATTTACTTACCTTGATGATTTTTTACTTTTTTTTTCTTAGAGCTGTTTAGAATTGTATAGTTTTCTTTATTCTGTTTGATTGTCATATGCCATTTGTTTCTTTTTCTATTGAGACTAGGACACCTCCACGGGCAACGATTTATTTCGGCTAAGTTCCTAGGTAAAAAAAATGCCGTCATGGCAAAAGTAGAGACAGAGTTTACGATGCAGGGGAGGGAAACCCCAGTATCGGCGGCAGGTCAGGTTGGGAAAGCGGGACTGCGGGCGTCATCATGCAATCGCAGCTCTAGTGAAGTAAGAAACTTGCCTTCCTATGAGTATAGGGCTACAAGAAATTTGCAGAACTGTGTAAATAATGTGAATTCCTTCTGTTTTGTTTGTAGTAAAATTAAGGGTCCGAAAAATCGAAAAAAGATCAGCGATAAAATAAAAAATATTTATCTAAAATCTATATATGATAAGGTTTAAGTATATTCATCAAGTGTTCTTTTCCTTGTGTAAAATATTTTCCAAAGTCTTTTTCTATTTTTCTGTATGAGCTAGAACGAACATCACTTGATACTAAATTGCCTTTTTCCATAATCGGCGCTAAATATTCTTCCCTACCATTAGATAGACCAAAATTTCTAATAACATTATTAAGTTTATCATTTCACCAAATATTGGGAGTTTTAGTTCTTATCGAACACTCATATTCACTGTCATCTTCTTGACTTTCGGAACAATCAGTTTCCATTAACCCTTTTTTAGCATTAATTCCGGAATCATTTGTATTGCTAAAAAATAACACTCTTCACGGATTCCAGGCTCCTTCGATATCATTGGATTTTTATATTTTACTTTTTAACGTTCTTTCCATTTGTCCAACATCTTATAACATATGATGCAAGGTATCATGGAAAACCTTTATCCATACTATAACATTTTAGATAAATATTTTTTATTTTATCGTTGATTTTTTTTTGAACTCGAATTTACTAAAAACAAGGCAAGAATTTTACACAAAGAACTTTAAACCGAGAACTCTAGATGTAACATATTCTAAGACAGGAACTTTACACAAAGAACTCTGAACCAAGAACTCTAAACCTTAATAGTTCCTGCCTTAGGAACTTAACAATCTTGCCTTAATTTATAATAGGTTTAAGTTTTTGGTTTAAAGTTCTTGTCTCAGGTTATGTTGGGTTAAGAATTCTTAGTTTGAAGTTCTTGGTTTAAAGCTCTTAGCTCTTGCCTTAGGTTATGTTAGTTTTAAAGTTCTTGGTTTAAGCTTTTAATTTATTTGTTTTGGATTTTTAGGCATTTTTTGAGGTTATGTTAAAATTCCCAACTGATCTGGTAATTCCCACCTCATATTCAGTTTCAGCGCCCCAAATTACGTATAGATATAGTGATCATCTCATTTAAGCTTTTTATTTACTTGTTTTGGGCATTTTTAAGGTGTTTTTTGAGGTCAGCAAAAATGCAAGAGCCAATCGGGCAAAACGGACATCTGATTCGTGTTCAGCGGGTCAAAATGCATGGAAATACATAGGTCTTCTCGCTTCACTTCTTCACTTTTTGACTTAAATTCAGGTGAATGGGGATTGTATAATGAAGAAAATTTTTTCCAACCCATCAGGGGTGAAAACTACCCCTGTATGACTTTAAATTGAACTAACGCTTAGAAATTAAGTAGAGATGTAGTTTGCTTGTAATTTCTGATAAACTTCCGTCGAAAAAAATACCACAAAATTTTTTCATCCCTAAGCGTTAGTTCAATTTAAAGGCGATGCAGGGGTAGTTTTCACCCATGAAGGGTTGAAAAAAACTTTTCTTCATTATAAAATTCCCATTCATCTAAATTTTAATCAAAAAGTGAATAAAAAAAAAATTCAATCATTTTTCCATTTTACGTCAATTTAGGGGAAATTTCACCCCCTCTATAAAATTTGTCCTTAATTTAGATGAACATACTAAACTGGCAAAATATCATTACAATTGGCACATTCATAACATTATTTTACAGTATTATTCCCAAAAGGGGTGGTGTTTGGCATTGTTAGGGGTGACGCACTATTTTTAGAGCCGCGGGACTCCGATTTTCGTGATCAGCGACTCAAAAAACATGGAGTAAAAGTAGTCCCGATGAGGGGGGCATTCCGAGCGTCAAGCTCCGCGTTTTACATGGCCGGACTAAAGTGGACGGACGAGTCGTAGAAAAACAACATATATTTCTTTCAGAATGTAGGTTTTTTCATCTAATTTTCAGTGGTATTGAAAAAACTATATTTTAAACAAATGCATATTTTCGCGCAAGCAAAATCTTTTATCTCTGTTCCCAATGGGCATAGAAAAAAAAAGATTTTTTTAAATTGTTTCTTTTTTGTATATTTTTGATGCATAATAATAACTTTAATTTTCGAATAGAGTTTTGATTTGTTTAAAAAAGATAATTTAAAGAAAAGCAAGAAATGACTTTAAATATTTCAAAAAACAATGTAGACTATTAAGCCTAATAAAAAGTACATGAAAAAACCTTCACTGTAACAAAAAAGATGTTGTACGACTTGATGCATTTACAATCGACTATTCAATTTTCGACAGCTATTTTTTTTAGGCGTTCGCCTTAATATTATGCCATGATGATTTAGCTCAACTAGAAGCGTTATTTCCTAAAATTTTGTTGAAATGTATGCATTATTACTTAAGTCGCCGTCAATTGTTTAAAGGCTATCGATTTTAATTGTCTTAATTTTTTCGACATATCGACGAGAAGGGTTCGGCACATCTAGTTTTCGTCGCAATTTCATAATAAACATTCTAGTTTGTTGTTTATTGTGATATGACCTATAGAACCAGTGGTAGCTAAGAAAAAAGACGAAATACTCTACTTTAAACATTGTTTTGTTTACTCAAATATCGTCCGGAACTTAGATTGAATGCAAAACTTTTTGTTACACCAAATAAAATACATAGGTTTTTATGTAGATAAAAGGCGCTTAAATAAAATTAGGTTGTATGGCATCGTTATCGACCTTAATTTAACCTTTTATTACACTGTAATAATGAACTAAGTTTTTAAAGTTATTTGAATGTATTTTAATTTGTATGCATAATTTCACATTCGTCTAATAGTCTCTTTTTTGTATTGTTTTGAGGAAATGCTTGCCCTGTATGACTGATATGCTCTAATTTCTTAGAAATATTATAAAAATTTTCAGTCTAACTACAGTCATCATGTTTAATATGTATTAGCATTCGGTAGCACACGAATGCAATTTTCATTATTAATAACACCTCAATAGCATTTTGAAGTTAAATTGATAGACCCTTCAATCTACGTAAAAGTACTTTCGAACCTTATAGACACACTATATTATATAGTTTTGATACCCTATATATCTTCATATTTTTGTATAGTAATATTTTTCTAAAATTATAATAAACACAGTTTATGTAAAACCTGATCATTTGTACGCCTCTGGTTATCGCCCTGTATGGCGGATATGGCCCAATTTCAACAGGGAGTATTTTACCACACTATTTTACATACGCGCCAAAGAAATAATTATTTTAAGTCTAATAGAAGTTATCCTGTTTACAAGAAACTATCTACACACACACACACACACACATACATTCGATAATTGAGTTCAACCTGTTATGAAACGGATTTCTGTACGATTTTTTTTCTATTATGATTATTATAATTTTTTTTTTTTTTTTTGTTAAAATATACCTATCTGATTAAATGAAATAGGTATAATAAGAAAATAATGTGAATAGGGATTTAATAGCAAAAGTCATTTCATAAACGAGTTCATAAGATGAGAATTTTAGGGCCAATAAAGCCATAAATTCATTATCTACGCCATGCTTTAAGCTGTTCAATTGTCAACAGAAAAGGTTAGCAAAGATAATATTTTACAATTACAACAGTATCCAAGTAGAGGGATGCTCTTAAAAATAAAGTTAACCATGAACATGTGTTGCTAGTAAAATCTACCAGAAATTCAAATATTTCTCTCTCGATCCTATACTAGTAATTGCATCTCAAAAATAAAAATACCAAATTGTTCCCAATAAAATTTGAAATAAATAAAACTTCCAAATAAACTATCTGATAATTTGTTAATTTACAAAAA
The DNA here is from genome assembly GCA_936432065.2 of Rutpela maculata. Lineage (NCBI taxonomy): Eukaryota > Metazoa > Arthropoda > Insecta > Coleoptera > Cerambycidae > Rutpela > Rutpela maculata. The sequence goes on from OW386290.2 coordinate 83,139,561, forward strand.
ATATATATTTTTTAAAACTGTCTTTTTGGAATAATATAAAGAATATAATGTAATAATAATACACAAATCATAATAGGAGTATTCCCTTTTACCGAGCTAAACATTGATGTCTAATTTTAATGCAAAATATTTATTTAAACAGCTGAAAATAAAAAAGACTTCGAAATTTCAGTTGATTAATGTTTAAATGCACCGACTCATAGAAGCGCATTTTTTAAATATCAGTCGTTTTAATGTATTTTGCAGCACAATTAAGAACATGTTTTTTTTTAATTTAAACATTTTTTTTGGAATTTGTTTATAATTTTCACAGCTGTAATTATAAACAAATTTTAATAAGTCTGGTTTTTTATGAAATCAAAAACAGTCAAGAATTATGAATGTAGATGAATAAACCAACATCTGAAAAACAGAATGTGATTTACTTGAATTCGGGGCCGAGATACGTTAATTTTTGTGTTTTGGTGTCTTATAAATAAAAAAATTGATTTTTCTTCTTCTCTAAAGTTAGTCCTCAATGTTTTGGTCTCACTTTCTAAAATTGTAAACTAATTCCAAAAAAATCGTTTAAATGAAGAAAAAAAGTGTTTTTCTTTTTACCATCATCAAATATTTGTAAAATTATATATATAAAAAAATAATTGCCTCCTTACGAGTCTACGCACTTAAATAATAAATGATTGATATTTCAAAATCTTTTTAGATCTTTAGTCGTTTAAATAAATATTTTGCGCTATTTGGAGAGAAGGTTTAGTTCACCTGCAAATTTTTTTATTTCTTTTATAATTACAATTCACATTTTTTAAAATGTCTCCCCGTAAATTTTAGCAGTTTTGGATAAGGGACAGAAAAATATTTCTAAGAAACCTATTAGATACCTTTCGATTTATACACAATATTTAAAATACTGGCATCCCAAAAACAACTCAGTCTTGGTTTGGACACCTTAAAAAATGGTCAAGCTTCTCAAGTAAATCTGGAATTAAAAAGTATGAAATGTTTGGTTAATCAATTTAAAAACCGAAAAAGTCGTACTACATATATCTTTCCTCTGCATTTTCAGTAGTAATTAAGTAGGTATTACATGATTAAAATTAATTAAACAGCCACCCAAAAAAATATTTTATTTTCCAAAGGTGAAAGACATCTGTCTGTTTTTTGGGAGGCTGATTCCAAATATCACCTCAAAAATATATGTTTCACTGCACTAGTTTTTTTTTGGGGGGGGGATGGGGGGGGAGTACACCACCATAATTTCCGTGGTACGATAGAACATTGGGAGAATGTGACAAGAGCCATTTTAAACGATTCAGAAGTTTCACTTCAACGCATATCGTGCTATTAGTTTTAAAGGCCATTTAACCCCGAATTTAGGGATAAAATGTCAATTTGCTAAAAATTGAACATTGAAACATATATTTTTGACGTGATATTTGGAATCAGCGGCCCAAAAAACATAAGGACAGATGTCTTTCACCTTTGGAAAATATTTGTTTTTTTTTGTGTGGCTGTGTTATATTTTTATTTATTTGCTTTTATCATAAATAGAAGATAATATTTAGGTATTATGCAAATCACAACTTACACATTTCTTTATTACTATAAAATTACCTACTTTGTGTATATCGGTGCCTCAATCTGGTCATGCTAATATACACTAGTTAGGTAAACACTTTAAAACATTAATTATTGAAGAACTAATCAAAACAACTACTTTTCTAGCTAATACTAACGAAATATTGAATTATACGATAGGATTCCTAGCATTCTAAAGCAAAAAATATATTGAAAATGTTTATAACATTTATTTAAATTTAGCCATTCACACTATTTTATTTTATATGATATTATCTACTTTTTGTATATTGGTACCTTAATCTGGTCACGCTAATATACTACTTAAGTAAACACTTTAAAACACTCATTATTAGAGAACCAATCAAAACAACTACTCTTCTAGCTAATACTTACAAATTGTTGAATTACATGATGGGATTCCTAGCATTTTAAAGCAAAAAAATGTTTATATTTATTGAAATTCAGTCATTCACAACAACTATTGAACCTTACATTCTATTTCAACTCTAGAAAAGTACAAGTTTTTTCGAACTCAGAACTCATCAGTAGGGTATAGAAACATTCATTCACTATTTACAAGCCTGTTCTTGATTTATTTTTACAATTAATTATATTTTTATTTAGTTTCTTTTATCATGATTAGAAAATATTATTTAGGTATTATGCAAATCACAACTTACACACTTTTTTATTTAATATGATATTACCTACTTTCTGAATATCGGTGCCTCAATCCGGTCACGCTAATATATATTAGTATTACATGAATTTAGTTAAGTACTAAGTACTTAAGCACTATATCAATTTGTTACTTTTATATTTACATTTATTTAATAGTTAAATAATAAAATAGCTAATAACCCTCGAATGATCTTAATAACTGGATTGTGGCCAAAACTTCGCATCAAACCATATACCTAGTTAAAAAAAATGGTAGGTACTAATTCAAATTAACTATTAATATTAACATGAATAGGAATGTAAATGCAAAATTCATTTCATATACAAGTGGACAGTAAATAGACAAATAAAAGGCAAAGTTTACAGTATATTGGTGCCTCAACTTTTGGAAGTAATAAAAAAAATTCGTCATGCGGAGGGTACATTTGAGCGGGAATACCGATTCCCGCTCCATTATTACCGTTAAGTTAAGTCAAATTAACCATCCAAATAAGGTAAAGAAGTAATTGTCTTGCTGCAGCGATTTTATGATTTTAATTTTCTTTAGATGTGACACAAGTGTAATGAGAAGTTGTAGGCAGCTGCTGGTGTTATATTAATTTTTTTGGTTTTTATTTTTTTATGTGGTTTCCTCAGATCTTAGTAAAATTAAATATTTAATAGTAGATAAAATATGGAATAATGAGAGTGAAATAAAATTAAAACAAGTTTAGTGTACTTATTTCTTATATTCCCTAATCTCTAGCCACATAAAAATAATATAGCGAATTAATATTAGTCATAACAATTTATTTCGTATGCAATCTTTATACTACAGTGAAGGGAAATCAAGATGAAATAATATTTGCTGTGATTTAAAGTGGTGACAAATAATATCCCTAAAAAAATCGCTAATAGTTAGCCATGGAATCACAAGTGTCTTGGAATATGTCATAAAATGGCTCTGTGCTTTATTTTCTGAGGAAAGAAGATGTACAAGTGGAATTTTTAAAGCATTTGGAATTAGTTAATGATGTAAGGAATCATAGTAAGCCAGAATTGTACTAATTTAATTCAAAATAAATATAAAGATATTTTTCATAATATAAACGCCATTGTCTAATCATTGCTGTCAAACCAGGGAAATTTCCACTTATTAATCACATAGGTAGGTGCTCATGGGTAAGTAAAATTTCCAAAAAAATTGATGGTTGTCATAGCAACAATGACAAAATAAACGTGTCCGATTGGCTAATAATGATTGGTATAAAGTTTTCAACAATAATACCTCTGCATTTTATTTATTAGTATGCCAATTTTAAATTTTTATAAAAAATTCTAAATCTTAAAAAAACCATTGAAAAGAAGTGTCTTAAAAATATATTTTCTAAATGAAGAATGCGCAAAAAAATTTGGAAAATGATATCACTGCATTTTCTTTAAATTAATATGTAAATTTTAAACATTAAAACACAAAATTAAACTATAAATAATTTTTGTATTTGTGAATCAACTGTTTGAAAATTACACGCTTGTCGAAACTGCAGTAACGTTTGGTTATAATAAATTAATGATAAAAAAACAAAGAAAGGTGTTTAATTTGTTTAATAATTGTTGAAAATAAGTCATTTTAAAACATATTTTGAATGGGGGAAGTCTACATATTTTTCTATTATTTGAATCTTTTGCAGAAAATATAAACTTAGGTTTTACTAAAAGGAAGCTTTGAGAAAGTAATAAAGTTGTAAACATGCACAATGCAATTTACAGGAAATTTTAATAACCTGTAAATCGGTAAATAAAAATGAACATAACCGGTTTACCGGTATTTAAATATGTACCGAAATATGTAAAAAAAATATGTAATGAAGGGCAGGTTAGAGGCAACTTTTTGATGTGCTATAAAATATTTTTACCGTAATGTGCTTGAATTAGAAATTTTATTTCTACCGTGTGGTCCACGGTACACAATGATTCTTTTACCCCATAATTCCCGCCAACTAATTAGTTTAAAATGTGTCATATATTCCTTAAAATGTGCAGTGTTCCATTTACTTTAAAATTCAGTCAAAGTAAGTTCTAGTATCTTCTTTTGTGTCTTATTATTAACACGTGTTTTTTACCTCTTTGTCCTTTTTCAACATTACATTGAACCTTTCTGGAATCTTATTCATTTTAAACATTTATGTTGCATGCACTTTTTCTAAGAAACTATTCAGCTTTCATTAATTTTATATAATTCTCTCTTATTTAAATAAAATTAAATGAAAAACACATATTACAAACAAATAATAGAAAAGAAAATGGGACTTTTATTTAAAAAAATGTTTAAAAAGACTTATTTTCAATAATTTTTGAAAATTTTAATTTTTATATAAGTTTAAAATTGACATATTGAATTGAAGAAGGTAGTTTTATGTTTTTTGTACACTCCATGGTAAGCTTGTTAAAATTTTGCAGCTTATATATTTTTTCCATGGCATTCTTTCTACTGAGATGTTAAATTCTATTTTTACTCAGCCATTCTTAAATTTGAAAAAAGGAGTATAAAGAAAATTGAACTTCGGATTACCATTAAATATAAAAAAGTTGCAAACTTCGGCTAAATTGGAAGTAACCCAAAAAAAAAATATGTGCCGATGACCACACAGTAGAAGTAAGATCTCTACTTCAAGCAACCAAAAACATTTTATAGTACTTTACTTCCTACTGAAAAATGCCTAACGCGCCCATAGAAGTTTCACGATAAAAACTTGTCCCCATCCTTTATCTAGAAAGATAAAAGTTTCTCGCTGTATTAATGAATGCAATTTTTCACTATCGACATGGCAATAAAATCCATATTTTCTACACTTATTAAAATTTGACCTTCATATTAACAGTTATCGTTAACAAATATGTAAATATGCTAATATACTAGTTGGTAAATACTTCAAACACTCATTATTGGAGAACCAATCAAAACAACTATCTTCTAGCTAATACTGAGGAAGTATTGAATTATTAGTATATTAGCGTGCCCAGATTAGGGCAACAATATACAGAAAGTAGGTATTTTCATAATAAATAAGAAAGTGTGTAAGTTGTGATTTGCATAATACCTAAATAATATTCTCTGATCATGATAAAAGCAAATAAATAAAAATAATCAATTGTAAATATGTAAAATATGTAAAAAGGTAAAAACTTGAGGCTTCATTTTTGAAAAATAATTAACGTAATCTAAACGTTGCCTATACTTTCGTAACTACTTTCGTTAACATAACCTGTTTGCTATGAATCGTTCCCTACTGAGAAGTGCCTAATCTTTGTTAATTACATTTTTTTCAGAGTTTTTCAACTGAAAGGTATTAACATTCCCGTGATATATACAATGAGTGTCAACATCACATACAATTATTTAGCTTACTTTTTCAGAATTTTACTTGACTATTTCCTGTATTCCTACAATTACTCTACCTATATTGCCGCATTGCCATACGTATATTATAATGACAATGCATAGCCATTGTCATCCCTGAACTTGCTTCATCTGATAATGTAATAAAATTGTAGTATCTGTCTGTATTGTGTTCTTTCAGGCAGGAGGAGTCTGGCCTATCTACAAATTGTTGTTTACATTATTTCTCACTTTAAACTATACTTTATAATCAGGGCCCCAACAAGGCAGAAGGGGGTGGTGTGTAGGTCCAGTAGGTACCGTGGTACCAGGGCCCGACCACTTAGAGGTCCGAATAGACTAGGAAACGCAATGCAATAATATTAAACTAATTAACATTTGGGTACAGGTAGTGTACTTATAAAAACAGGGGTGGGCCGAGGCCCATGATTTGATGTGAGTGCCTGTTAATAATATAAGTCTATGAACTGAAAATTGACAAAACCTTGATGCACCGACCATTTGAACCGTAACTAGTTTAAGATAATATATAAACATTTATTTATAACGGCACTTATCCCTTTTATAGACAAGAGAATGGGATAAACTCTGAAAACCACCTATTTAGCAGCGTTAACAAATTTAAGAGCTAAAGCTCCATATACTTTATAACTTTCACCCAAACTAAATCTAAGAGCATATTATAATGTATAATTTTCTGAAAAGGCATAAATAAAATCAAGTAGAGTATCGAAATCAACCGTAGTTAACCTTTTATTGTAATTAAGGTGAGCGGTGCCGTGAACGTAATTCGACAATTTCTCCTACATTCCTAAACCGATTAAAATAATTTTTTGATAGGCTTTTATAGGCAACTTTATAGAATGGTACTAGCCTATTGAAAACTAAAGAAAGAAAAACATTTTTTTCTTGCGTGAAAAACAAAAAAAAAATATTTTTTTTGTTGACTTCAATATCCCAGTATCATTCTATCAAGTATTTTCTAAAAGCCTGTCAAAATATTTTTCAATCGGTTCATAGGAGAACTTGTTGAATTACGAAATCATTTTTTTAAGCCAGACCGCCACCCTTAAAGCAATTGTACAAATTCAACAAAATATATTAACGTTGAGATCCAACGTTACCGTATGTAACAGTTCATACAAAATAAGGTAATAAATTATATTTTTAAATCGTACTACCTATTACACAATTTCATAATATAATATTTAAAATCAAAATATTGTAAATAAATTGACATTTTTATTATATGAAATTAATATTTTACTCGCTTATTGTTTTGTAATATACATTTTTGTGATTTTAAGAATTTTTGAGGGAAACGATTATTATATTATTTTTGTACGACATGCTTTGAAATTAGCCGAACTGTCAATAATAAATGTCAGTTACTATTGGTATGTCATATACACAAATACACACTGTATTTTACAATAACTAAAATTGATATTCTAAATGTTTTCATAAGTGATTCATCACCACTGAATAATAAATAATTAATTTGTTTCTTTTTTAATCAACCTCATCTACTTGTCTTTTTTTTCAAATAATTTTTTAAACCCCAATTGAAACAAAATATAGAATATGATGAGTCAACATCAATAACAATTTTTAGTTCATTCTTTGAGAATTATTTCTCATCTTATTTCCTCTATTTGTGCAATTACACCACGGATATCGCACGTCTGTGATACGTTTCAAAAAGACAAGCAACACAATGGCCTATTTTTACAGAGCGCGTTAGCAATCCTCAATGTATTAACAACACAGTGAGTATCTAAAGAAAAAGTGTCTTCACCATATATACGGTGCCAAAACGCATATACATATCGGGAATATATAGGGAGCCACTTGCTCACATTAAATGCGGAAAATATTGGGTGCGCGAACGTCAATTTAGTTTTCGGTGCCACTTAGTGATTTTACGCGTATATATATATATATATATATATATATATATATATATATATATATATATATATATATATATATATATATATATATATATATATATATATATATATATATATATAAATAAGATTAGAGAAAATGAGATGAGAGCCAACAGCTCGAAACTGCAGTCTGCAAGTGGTGTGTAGTGGCTGACACGAGAGTTCCTTTAATTAGGAATAAATCTTTCGGTCGGTGTTTGCTAAAATCGAATTACAGCGTTTCGTAGTAATATGTGATTATTACACAAAACGCGCCAGACTTGCAATTTGTTGTAGTCTGGTCAATTTCCTTATTTTTGAAATAAGGATGTATAGAGGGTTGCTACAGAGAGAAATTACGTTTAGTAAATACTCTGCCCTCTAGAAGCATACTTTGAACATTTGCTGCCCATCTCAGGCTAACCAATTCGATTGTAGTGAACAGCGACCGCTAGATGGCGCCTTCGATTTATTTTGCATGTTGCCAGTCTTAAGACTACGAACATGTACCTATACATCGGAAATCTCGTTGCCAGTCACTGCATGCCTACCTTGCACTTATGAGAGCCAACAGCTCGAAACTGCAGTCTGCAAGTGGTGTGTAGTGGCTGACACGAGAGTTCTTTAATTAGGAATAAATCTTTCGGTCGGTGTTTGCTAAAATCGAATTACAGCGTTTCGTAGTAATATGTGATTATTACACTTAACGCGCCAGACTTGCAATTTGTTGTAGTCTGGTCAATTTCCTTATTTTTGAAATAAGGATGTATAGAGGGTTGCTACAGAGAGAAATTACGTTTAGTAAATACTCTGCCCTCTAGAAGCATACTTTGAACATTTGCTGCCCATCTCAGGCTAACCAATTCGATTGTAGTGAACAGCGACCGCTAGATGGCGCCTTCGATTTATTTTGCATGTTGCCAGTCTTAAGACTACGAACATGTACCTATACATCGGAAATCTCGTTGCCAGTCACTGCATGCCTACCTTGCACTGATGAGAGCCAACAGCTCGAAACTGCAGTCTGCAAGTGGTGTGTAGTGGCTGACACGAGAGTTCCTTTAATTAGGAATAAATCTTTCGGTCGGTGTTTGCTAAAATCGAATTACAGCGTTTCGTAGTAATATGTGATTATTACACTTAACGCGCCAGACTTGCAATTTGTTGTAGTCTGGTCAATTTCCTTATTTTTGAAATAAGGATGTATAGAGGGTTGCTACAGAGAGAAATTACGTTTAGTAAATACTCTGCCCTCTAGAAGCATACTTTGAACATTTGCTGCCCATCTCAGGCTAACCAATTCGATTGTAGTGAACAGCGACCGCTAGATGGCGCCTTCGATTTATTTTGCATGTTGCCAGTCTTAAGACTACGAACATGTACCTATACATCGGAAATCTCGTTGCCAGTCACTGCATGCCTACCTTGCACTGATGAGAGCCAACAGCTCGAAACTGCAGTCTGCAAGTGGTGTGTAGTGGCTGACACGAGAGTTCCTTTAATTAGGAATAAATCTTTCGGTCGGTGTTTGCTAAAATCGAATTACAGCGTTTCGTAGTAATATGTGATTATTACACTTAACGCGCCAGACTTGCAATTTGTTGTAGTCTGGTCAATTTCCTTATTTTTGAAATAAGGATGTATAGAGGGTTGCTACAGAGAGAAATTACGTTTAGTAAATATATACATATATATATATATATATATATATATATATATATATATATATATATATATATATATATATATATATATATATATATATATATATATATATATATATATAAGGTATTCGTTGGCATCCCACAATGTAAAATTTTAGGTTCAGTTGGCATCCACGAGTCAAATGGCATCCGGTATTCGGATGCCATCTGACCTGCTAGAGATATTAACGCAGGGGCATCGTAGATGTCGTATTATGCCATTAAAACTTATTTTAAGTTGGAGGTCAAGTGACCCATTTTAACACCCTAGTGAATATTTTAGTTCAGCGGTTTGTTACTAGTTGCCGTGCCTGTCGCTCGAAAAATATTCATTTTGAATACAAGCTGACCACAGAAGCGGTTTAGATGGCATCTAGTCAGCTGGCAACACCGTGGAAGTAGGTTATTATATACCACATGTTGATCCAGATGTTTTAGTTTGCTCGAATATATTACTACTAGGAAAAGTAAACTTAGTGGAGACAATTCGTGTAACTGTTAAAATGAGGACGGAATTTGTACCTCTTGATTGCAAACAACTTTTGTTAAGGATGGTTCAGCAAGGCTATAAGTAAAATAGTGTTCTGTAGTTTAATTAAACTACAGAAATAAGAGAAAAGTTATTAGCAAAAATATTTTAGATAAGTGATAAACTACAAAATTATGTTAATGTAAAAGAATCTTATTTAGTCTAATTCACAAGTTCAAACACGTGTTAATTCTTGATAAAGCTTGTAAAAATATAAGTGGGGGCTCATTGGATTCGGAATGACGTCTAGAAAAATGTGAAAAAGTTATAAGCAAATTAAGATTGAAAAAAATGACGAGTTTCGTTTTTTGCAAATAACTCGAAAACTATTAATAATTGAGAAATTAAAAAAAGAGGTTCTTAAAGAGGAAGAAATTTACAATAAAAAAGTCTGGACTTCTGGAACTCTATCTCTACTATTAATAGCTTTAATTTAATGTTGAAAATGGGGCTTCGCACGGCGAACGCTAAACCGTTACGATACTCTGAAACCGGTCGTAAGAAGCAAAACAATTTTTTTATATTGTCAAGTATTAATATAATTTTTTTTAACTGCGTTATTATTTAGACACTTAAAGGAACAATCCCGTTGGAAAAATTTTTTTTACCGATTTTTCATAAAATGAGCTCGTTAATTAACATTTTTTTTTTTTGAGTTTACGTTTGTTTCAAGTCGGAAAATTGTTAAACAAAAGCCACTAAAATTATTTCGCTTCGTGAGGACCTTATGTCAACTATATTTTATGAGATTATGACATTGCGATGTTTTTAATTGGTACAGTCTATTAGTTATTAATTATTTAAGCTAACAAGAAACTAAGAAATTAAATAGAGGCTGAAAATTTTTTTTATTAATTTTAAAATTATTATTATTACTGTTTTTATATTCAAACATACTATAAAATTATATAAACTTTAAATTTTTAGTGCTAATTGTTTAAACAAATTTTATAAAGAAATAGATAAATTACGTATTTTTGAAAAAAAAAAATTTTCTTAAAACATTTTTTTAATTGTTTATAATTATTTTTTCCCGTTTTTCTTCATTTGAACAAATTATTAAGAAAAAAATATTCTTAAAATTTTTTATTTGCAATTCTCTACAAGGTGGAATTTTTGTTATTAATTAATTTGTTTATTTAATAAACAATTTCTAACAATCGCCGAATGTGTTTATATTTTTTTAGATAGAAAAAAATAACCAGAACAACCGTATACATAAATATGTCAAAAAACATTTATAATATTTAAAATTCTATAAGAAATATTAACATTTTTTCTTTTTTATGTGTTTATGTATACGGTTGTTTTTTTAAAATTTTTTTTCTATCTAAAAAAATATAAACACATTCGGAGGTTGTTAATAACAAATTATTTATTAAATAAACAAATAAATTAACAACAAAAAAAATTCCACCTTGTAGGAAATTGCAAATAATAGGTTTTAAGATTAAAATTTTTACTTAACAACTTGTTTAAATAATGAGAAAAGGAAAAAAATGATTATAAACAATTAAAAAATGTTTTTAAGAAAAATTTTTTTTTTAATTCATAATATTTTATAACAAATAAAATGGCAAAAAATGTTTTTCAAAAATAAGTAATTTATCTATTTGTTTATAAAATTTGTTTAAACAAATAACACTAAAAATTTAAAGTTTATGTAATCTTATGTTATTTTTGAATATAAAACAGTAATAATTATTAAAATTAATAAAAAAAATGTCAACCTTTTTTTTTTTAATTTCTTAGTTTTTTGTTATCTTAAATAATTAATAACTAATAGACTATAACAATTAAAAATATCGCAATGTCATAATCTCGTACAGTATAGTTGATATAAGGTCTAAAGGAAACGTAATAATTTTAGTGGCTTTTGCTTAACAATTATCCGACTTGAAACATAAACGTAAGCTCAAAAAAAAATTGTTAATTAACAATAGGCTCATTTTATGAAAAATCTGGATTTTTTTTTCTTTAAATGTCTGAATAATACCATAGTTTTTTAAAATTTTTAAATTAATATTTAATACATAAAAAAATATTTTTACTTATTACGGCCGGTTTCGTAACGGCTTAGCGTTTGCCGCACGAAGCCTTATTTTCAACATTAAATTAAAATTATTAATAATAGAGATAGAATACCGGGAGTTCTAACTTTTCTATTGGAAATTTCTTCCTCTTCAAAAATCTTTTTTTTAAATTTCTTATTAACGGTTTCCGAGTTATTTTCAAGAAACGAAACTCGTTATTTCTTGAATCTTAATTTGTTTATAACTTTTGCAATTGTTTATATGCGGGTTTGAAAGTTTTGCACATTTTTCTAGACGTCATTCCGAATCCAATGTGCCCTCGCTCACATTTTTACAAGCTTTATCAAGAATTAACACGTCTTTGAACTTGTGAACTAGTGTATGTTGGAGATTATTTTAATTCGTTTTGTTTAAATTTTTGGATTTCTTATTGGATTCTATTTAAGAAAAGTATAGTAGGTGACAGGTGACCCAAGAACAACCTCTTGTAGAGAAATGCATGGTTGAAGGAGTTGTAGAGTTACTAAGACACCGTTAAAGATAAAGCTGTCGAATTGAAACTAACAAGATGGAAAAAATTATACGACAAAGTTTGATAGCTTAAATTATAATATATTTTTTACTTTACACTTGCCACTGTGCTTCAAAATTAATCAGTTTGGAGCATCTACAACCTCGTGATTCTAAATGTAAGTTCATAGATATCTGTAAAACTATAATTCATCTAAACTAACAAAGTTTTTTCCAAATATATTTATATAAATAAAATTAAAATTTAAATGCAGTTTACTTTAAGTAAACATATTGTATGTACATATTGCACGTAAAGTATATTTTAGTTTTAATTCGAGCTAGTTTTTTCGTTGATAGTGTTTAAGTAATTCAACAATTTTTACTTCTATTTCTCCCATGATATTAATTATTATAGGTCACTCAAACAACATGTTATAATTAGAATAATAAAGTTGATATAAAAGTCATACAATTTTGTTAATATTTCCGCGCAATTTGTATAGTTTGAATGTAAATTTTTGATTCGTTGTATCTAGCAATTCGTTAAAAAATGGGTTTCTGGAAATATCTTGAAAATTACGAATTATGTCAAAAACTGTTATTTGTACGACTGGAAACATAAGAAATTAACTTTACCTTAAATTTCAGATTAGTCCCGTTCAAAGATTGTTCGAGATATTATTTTTTTAAGGTTTTGTGTTTTTTCGTCCCTTTCTAAATGGTAAATTTTAACACGTATTTTTCGTGAATAACTTAAAAACCGAAGGGTCTGAAATTGGTTATTACAACGTTGAAAGGTAATTCAATTTAATACATTCCGGTTCTTCTACAATAAAAATTGTCAAAGTTGTGGCTATTTGTTAAAAGATTACTTTTTTTATGAAAATCGAAATTGGAGTATTACTCTCAATTGAGTTGTGATAAAATAATTCATTCACACTTTGTTGTAGCTTTTGGAATAAAACCGCTGCCTAAGGAATCAATATTTCCACATCCAGATTTCCCATCCAAGTCTCTTTAAAGGAAAACATCTTGACCATATTTGCACTCTAGTATGTGGAAATAATTGGTCACAGAATTTTAATAAAAGGGCGTTGCCGAATGCTAGCCAAACCTCCAGAACTTCCGGACGCTGCCGAATACGAAGGCAAATTCCGGGCGTTTCCGTATCCATATTAAGATAGTGCCAAATCCATATCCGGGCGCGCCTGAATACCAAGGTAATTTCTGGGCACTGCCGAATCGATATTAGGATGCCGCTGAATCCATTTTTGCGCGCTGCCGAATTCCAAAGTAACTTCCGGGAGCTGCCAAATCCAAATTAGAACGCCGCCGAATCTATATTCGAGCGCTGCATAATCCATACTCGGGAACGGCTAAACGGTGTCTTCCGGACCATGTCGAATACCAAGGCAATTTTCAGGCGCTGTCGAATCCATATTCGAATCTCTCCGGGCGCCGCCGAATCCACTATTAAACAATACCTCCAGGACCCATTTTGGTTGCACGATTTGACCCAAACATACTAACTACCGTACAAAGCTTTTAAAATGAAGTTAAATAGAAGATTTTAAAAATTAAGTTTCTGGACTGTTATTAGCTTGCTTTACTGTTTTTCCCTATTTACCCTATTTAACTCACAACCCTTCACCGGAATGAGCGCAAGACATAATCTAGTATCAGATCTCGTCATGGAACATATGTGTGCCAAATTTGAAGACAGTATCTTAGACCGTTGCGAAGAAAACGTGCGCACAAAAAAGTTACAGACCGACACACAGACAGAATTTTTCCTCTCTTAAATTTAAAATCTCGACGTTTTATGACATTTATTATTTCAACAAAAAACATTTTGAAATTTTTTTTAAGATTACTATACAGGGTGCGCCACTTAAAACTCCCCAGGCTTGCAACTTTCTTATTTTTTAAACTACGACCATGTTGGGCATATCAAATTGTAGATAGTTTTAAGGCATTTAAACATGTGTACAGAGTGATTTAAAAAAAATTAAAATAATTGTTAAGAAAGAAAACTTAATTTCCTTGAATATTTGTTTACCTCATCCTGTACATCAGCTGCGTCAATGTTTTATTATAAAAGTTTTAATTAGCTTCAATTTATGTTATGTTTATTACGTCATATCCGAAATTCTTTTTGGTTTTAAAGAAAGAAATTAAAAACACTCCTTCCGACTCCTGATTTTTTTAAAATAACTGAAAAAATGTAAATAATAATTTTATGCTTTATTTGTAAAAGACATATCACAAAAAATCCTCAACGTAACAAAACAGCAACAAGAAACAAAAGAAATAAATATTTTTAAAAACCAACTCTATTAAAATGTACTAAATAATAGGAATTTTTATTCTTAAAACTTTATTTTTAACATAAATTGAAGCTAATTAAAACCTTTATAAGAAAACATTAACACATTTCATGTACAAGGTGAGGTAAAAAAATATTCAAAGAAATTAAGTTTCCTTTCTTAACAATTTTTTCAATTTTTTTTTAAATCACTCTGTATGCATGTTTAAGGCTTTAAAAATGTCTACAATTTGATGTGCCCAACAAGGTCATCGCCTTAAAAATAAAAAAGTTACAAGTATGGGCAGTTTTAAATGGCGCACCCTGTATATCTTTCCACTCCACTACGTGGATGTGGAAGTAATAAATCAAATGGCATATATTTTCCTTAAAAATAATGTATGTTTTTATCTGAATTTGTTATAAATGAGAAACAAGAAATGAAATGTTTCATATTTCTATTGTGAAATATAGTTCATTTAGTTACCCTTAAAATAAAATCATGGAAAAAACATTTTATATTTATTACAAAAAATGTTTTGTAAGACATACAAAGAAAAATGTTAGTGTAGTTTTGGTGAATAAGTATACCTACTAGAAGCCAAGGCCTCAGATTTTTTTATAATATTTTACACTACTATAAAGAAAAATACCTGTTGTTAAACTTGAGGCATGTTCAATTTTATTAACATTTAACATTACAAATTGTGTTTTTATAATAAGAAATGTTTCTTTTTATTTAAAATACACTTTCAGCTGTATAAATAAACCCTCATGTCATAATATTTTAGCTTCATTAAATCAGTATTTATAATTACTTAATAATTTTCGCACAATTTGTATCCCAATTTGGGACATTGGATGATTTGAGTCGTAAATTTTACTTCCACATCCAAATAGTGGATTGGAAGTATAGTAATCGTAAAAAAAAACTTCAATTTTTTTTTTGTTGAAATCGGTTTAGATGTCATGAAATATCGAGATTTTAAATTAGAGGGCAAAAAAAATTGTATCTATCGGTCTGTCTGTATTTTTTGTACGCACGTTTCCTGTGGGACGGTTTAAGATATTAACTTAATAGTTGTTACGTGTATGTATTATAAAAAGATCTGGAACACATTGCTATAAAATTACACAAAAAATAATCGTTTTAGAGATTCTAGCATTTTACTTAATCGCCAGAATGTATTACAATAACGGTGTAAAGCCGCTCGAAAAGTGGCTTATATTTAGTAATTTGCGATACAAAATTATATACAGCCAGATAAAACTTACATATATGATTTTGCATGTCATTAGGCAGGCAAAAAGAATGAGCAGTGACTTTCAATACTGAAAAGAAATTGACGGACTGACTCACAAAAATTGCATTTTCGTATATGCGATTCTCGGCGATTTCATTTGATAATTAACAACAGACTTACCGACCTGAACTATTTTGTTCATTATTGTCCATTAATTATCGTTTATATTGGTATATAATTAATAAGGCAGCTGGTACGTTGTCGTGCATATTTCTTATTATTATTATAAGAATGGACAACCTCTGTTTAATTATTATTAAACAGAGGTTGTCCATAGGTAAAATCGTAATATAACAGGCGATGTGATAATTTTTCTAATTTATTAGTATAGAATAGCAGTTACTCAATATTAAAATACACGTAAATCGACATAAACTTCGATATATTACAAAATAAAATAAATACTAAAATACTTAATAATTTAACAAACGTAACAAAAATTAAAAATAATATTTTTGTATATTTTAATTATAGCATATTTTATATGTTATATAATTATAGATGAATCTAATATTTTCAATTAAGCTACTTTCTATTGTGTTGATTATATAAATTATCATTAATGTATAATACACCAGCTAAGAGAGTTGTACAGATAAATTTGAGAATTTTTTACATTTTCGGAGTCTGTTATTCTAGTTTCGGTTAAACAGACAATAATGGATTGTATCTGAAACTAATTGACTTGTCTTTTTGAAATCAAGATTGCTATTTCTGAAAGACAGTTTTATTGCGTCTTATTATGGACGCTTGTGGGGTAAGGCCTCTATTGTAAGAAATCCTTTCCGAAATATATTAATTTCAACCATATGTTTGGTTTTTTAATTTCATAAACATTTTCTCTACAGATATTTGTGTAATTACCTATTGTTCAAAATAAGTAGACTTCATCGACTTACAGTCCAATTTACGTCTTTCTATTTGAAAGGGTAAAGGTGGTTTAATATTTGCTTACGAGACTGCAGTAGAAATTTTTTCGTTCTTTCTTTTCTTCACAAATTAGATATTTTTCTATTAAATATATATAAATTAATTACAATTTTAGAGATTACATGCATTTTGTGTCATGAAAAAATTTAGATACATTTTGATAGTGAAAAACTGTTGAAAACTCGGCAAATATGTACGTTACAAAAAAATTAGAAGAGAGCAAAATTTTAAAGAATATATTAACCTATACGTTTAATTTTTCCAGATTTTTAAATTTCATAGTTTACGATATTTTCCGTTTTCCGATAAGGGCCTTTTTTTCGTTTTTTTCCGGGAAACTTGGATAGAGTGCACTTTAGGAAAAAGTCATAAAGGAAAAAAAGTCTTGTAGTTTAATAATATATTCACTCGAATTTATGGATTTTTCTCGTCACTTTTTATTCCACCTTCAACCCTTTTTGGAAAATATGCATTTTTCGAAAATTTTACAAGAGTAAAAAGTTGTTATTTTTCATAAAATTATCTAAAAAGACATTTTGTTTTTTTAATTTACCTCAATTTTACTAGTTAACAAATTAGCAACAAGATCATTGTTTATAACAATTGCGAGGCAATATTAGCGGCCATTTTTTTTTTTTGGAGTTTGTTCTAGACTTCAAAACGAACAGAATCCACAAAGTTTCGTGAAAATCCATTCACTCGGTAAACTATTTAGTCAGAATGCTAATTTGCCTACACTATAATGTGTTAGAACTACAAAGTACACATAACATAATCATTATACAGACAGAGAAAATAAATTTCCTTTTAAGAGTTGATGTTCGGTTTTTGTTTCATTTTACCATTATTGTATTATTTTGGTTTGAAATACGTATGTTTACATTTTCATAAATGCTAAATATTTGTGTTGTATTCATTTTTTTAAAAGCTTTTATTTAACTTGCAATGTGTTATGTATGAATGTATGTTTGTTTGGTGAAATCTTGCAAGCTGAATTTCGACTAGTTCTTATTATACTAGAGCTTTGAAATTTGGCACACGTGTATAAGTCCGGTGACAATGTAACATAGTATAGCCATTATCGATCTAAATCCAATATGGCGGATGTCCCAAGATGGCGGATCGGCTTTTTAGTCACAACCCTATTGATATGGGTATCAAATGAAGAGGTTTTACGAGTAAAATACGAAAGACAATGTGACGTCATTCTAAATTCAATATGGAGGACGTCCCAAGCTGGCAGATCGTCTTTTTCTTCAGAACCCCCTTGATATGGAATCAAATGAAAGGGTTTGACGAGTAAAATACGATAAACTATGTAACGCATTTATAAATCCAATATGGCGGACGCCCTAGGATGGCAAATTATCTTTCTTCACGACTCCCTTGCCATTTGTATCAAATAAAAGGGTTTTGTCTGTAACATAAGTAGACTAAAAACTAAAAATATATAAAAAAAATATTTTTAAGAAAAAGCCTTCATTTGAAAAAACTGTACTAAAAAGTTTAAATAATTTTTTAAAATTCATACACCTGGAAACCAAAAGCTTTGGGGGCGGTCAATTGAGCAAAGTAACTATGCAATAGTGCTATATGACCGTCCGCAAAGTTTTTGGTTTCCAGGTGTATGAATTTTAAAAAATTATTTTTACTTTTTAGTACAGTTTTTACAAATAAAAGCTTTTTCTTAAAAATATTTTTTTTATATATAATTTTATTTTCAATAAAAATGTTTTCAAGTAAAGCTTGTCCTGTTACTTCCTTTTTAGATTTTAAAACTTAGTCATTTATATTTTTTTAAATTGGAATGTGGTTTAGGTTTTTGACTTTTTAAAAGTTTTTATGTAGAAATAAAACACCGTGGTCTCTTTGCCGATTTTCATTTTTTTTACGAAGTTACTGGTCTATAAAATTCGGAGGTCTAGTTATATAGCAGGCAGTATGGGCGTATGAGTTTCGAATACATTTCGGACGCAGTTTATTTGTTGGAATCAGTTCTGGAGACACTACTGATTATGAGCATCCATGTTACCAGACGGTAACCCGGTCTGATATTGTTTAAAACAATTTTGTTTACAACAAAAGGAAATATTACATTTTTTCAATGAAACAATGTTTTTAAATATTTTTTTATCGATTTCCAACAAGAAATGTTCGACAATTTTTTTCATAAAGTTGATATTTCCAATGTTATTATGTTTTAAAAATTAAAAAAATCTCCAATTTCTCGTTTCAGTAAGAGCCTTACATTTTCTAAGAAAGCATATACAGTGTGCCAGGGAGCGACGCATGATGAGCAATTCATATGTCTTGGAAATTTACCAAAAAAAAGTAACTTCTCTCATTTATAAAGTACTTTTTCTGAAATCGATCGAAAAATGCACAATTCCAGTATTTTAGTCCGGTGCTAAGAAACTATCAGAAAACAGACCGGAAAAGATCCGTTGCCAAGCAACGATCAACAAAACCGTACGGGAATGTTACTTTCCCGGCATAGGCCGGGAAAGTAACATTCCTGTATGGTTTTTTATGTATATTTTTGACGGTAAATAAATACACGCAGACAAACAATCAAACTTACATTTACACTTACACATACATCAAAATTACATTTATTAGTAAGCAGTTAGATTGTAATGAAGAAATGTTAGATTGTAATGAAGAAATGTTATTCATTAATGAAGAAATTTTATGCATTAATACAAATTCCTTAATTTATAATAATATTGATTGTGATTTCAGAAAAATGGTATGCGTATTTCGGTATGAAAGCACATTCCCGAACTTCGATGCATCGTCGTCCGGGAATGTACTGCTTTCACACCTAAATACACAATATACTATTTTCTGTAAGAGATAGGACAAAATCTTAGAAAGAATTATTCAGAATGAGTATTGTTTAGTTGAGATTTTTTTATAGAAATAATTTTGAATTAGTCAGATTTCAGTTTGTCTTAATATTTTAAGGATTTTCAAATTGTTTAAACAATTTTAATTTACTTAAATAATTATAATTTATTTAAGCAATTACGTTTTGTTACAAATTACAAAGCATTTCCATCTTTTTTTAGTTTCACAATTTTGTTTATTAAGAGTTTGCTAATGAAACCTGCAAATTATTTAAGCAACTTATTCCTGTTTAATGCCAACTTTCTTCAGAATAGAGCTAGAGTTGTGCAGGTTTTAAGAAATTTTGAACTTTTCATCGACTTTCTGCTCATATTTAAAATAAAGAACATTTTTGAGACTAATTAAAAAGAATTTCTGCAAAAAGAGTAGCAAATAAATAACAATAAATGCTAGAAATACATGATACTCTACTTTTGTCCTTATGGGGTCATTTTGAGGCCCAATAATTCTCATGGGGGGTGTAATTGAAAAAATAATTATTAATTCGTATTCTTTGAACTATTGTGAAATTTAAAAAAAGTTGGAAATGTTACAAATTTATAGCAAAATATAATTTTTTGAATAAATTATAATTTTCTAATACATTTGAAAAGCATTAAAATATTAACACAATCTAGAAGGTGATTAATTAATAATAATTTGTGTAAAAGAGAACTCAAATAAATAATAATAAACGTTAAAAATACGTGATACTCCAACTTTACCCTTATAGGGTCACTTTGCAAGTGAGCAAAATTTTAACAAATTCAGTTTTATTTTTCTGAATAATATTTCTTTACAGCACCCTGTCCTATATCGTACAGAAAATTTGATAAATTGACAAATAGCAGAAAAAACTATCTGTGAGAACTAAAAAGAAAAACTATCTACAAAATTAATTTCCAATCTTTGCAGATACATTTTCTTTTTAGTTCATACAGATTGTTTTTTCTACTGTTTGCCAAATCCCATAAAGAATATGTTTTATAACAATTATAAACAAATAAAAAGTAATTCACTTTTACGCGAACTTCATGTTTCGAAACTTAAATTGTGACAAATTAGTATTCTCACAGGATGAGATTTCCTTATTTACTTATACGTCGACAGACTGCAGATTGTAATAATATTCTTCTAGGCAAATACGATAAAGCAGCATAGCATACATCTGACAACGCCGCCGCAAGTCAGTTAAACCTGTAATTTTTATATTCGGGTGTCATTTTACGCATCGATTAAAATATTCATAAGGACACCAATTAAACCGTAAAATAGGTAGGATGCTAACTTAGCCTTTAAATAAATTTTGTGTATATCAGTGTGTATATTAGTGGATGCCAAGTGAGAACGTTGTTAGGTAGGATGCCAACGGATACCTTATATAAATATATATATATATATATATATATATATATATATATATATATATATATATATATATATATATATATATATATATATATATATATATATATATATATTTATATATATATATATATATACATATATATATATACATATATATATATATATATATATATTTATATAAGGTATTAGTTGGCATCCCACAATGTAAAATTTTAGGTTCAGTTGGCATCCACGAGTCAGATGGCATCCGGTATTCAGATGCCATCTGACTTGCTAGAGATATTAACGCAGGGGCATCGTAGATGTCGTATTATGCCATTAAAACTTATTTTAAGTTGGAGGTCAAGTGACCCATTTTAACACCCTAGTGAATATTTTAGTTCAGCGGTTTGCTACTAGCTGCCGTGCCTGTCGCTTGAAAAATATTCATTTTGAATACCTGCTGACCACAGAAGCGGTTTAGATGGCATCTAGTCAGCTGGCAACACCGTGGAAGTAGGTTATTATATACCACATGTTTATCCAGATGTTTTAGTTTGCTCGAATATATTACTACTAGGAAAAGTAAACTTAGTGGAGACAATTCGTGTAACTATTAAAATGAGGACGGAATTTGTACCTCTTGATTGTAAACAACTTTTGTTAAGGATGGTTCAGCAAGGCTATAAGTAAAATAGTGTTCTGTAGTTTAAAGAAACTACAGAAGTAAGAGAGAAGTTATTAGCAAAAATATTTTAGATACGTGATAAACTACAAAATTATGTTAATGTAAAAGAATCTTATTTAGTCTAATTCACAAGTTCAAACACGTGTTAATTCTTGATAAAGCTTGTAAAAATATAAGTGAGGGCTCATTGGATTCGGAATGACGTCTAGAAAAATGTGCAAAAGTTATAAACAAATTAAGATTGAAAAAAATAACGAGTTTCGTTTTTTGCAAATAACTCGAAAACTATTAATAATTGAGAAATTAAAAAAAGAGGTTCTTAAAGAGGAAGAAATTTCCAATAAAAAAGTCTGGACTTCTGGAACTCTATCTCTACTATTAATAACTTTAATTTAATGTTGAAAATGGGGCTCCGCACCGCGAACGCTAAACCGTTACGATACTCTGAAACTGGTCGTAAGAAGTAAAACAATTTTTTTATATTGTCAAGTATTAATATAATTTTTTTTTAAATTGCGTTATTATTTAGACATTTAAAGGAACAATATCCCGTTGGAAAAAATTTTATTACCGATTTTTCATAAAATGAGCTCGTTGTTAATTAACAATTTTTTTTTTTGAGTTTACGTTTGTTTCAAGTCGGAAAATTGTTAAACAAAAGCCACTAAAATTATTACGCTTCGTGGGGACCTTATGTCAACTATATTTTATGAGATTATGACATTGCGATGTTTTTAATTGTTACAGTCTATTAGTTATTAATTATTTAAGCTAACAAGAAACTAAGAAATTAAATATAGGTTGAAATTTTTTTTTTATTAATTTTAAAATTATTATTATTACTGTTTTTATATTCAAAAATACTATAAAATTATATAAACATTAAATTTTTAGTGCTATTTGTTTAAATAAATTTTATAAAGAAATATATAAATTACGTATTTTTGAAAAAAAAAATTTCTTAAAACATTTTTTTAATTGTTTATAATTATTTTTTCCCGTTTTTCTTCATTTGAACAAATTATTAAGAAAAAAAATATTCTTAAACTTTTTTATTTGCAATTCTCTACAAGGTGGAATTTTTGTTGTTAATTAATTTGTTTATTTAATAAACAATTTCTAATTAACAATCGCCGAATGTGTTTATATTCTTTTAGATAGAAAAAAATAACCAGAACAACCGTATACATAAATATGTCGAAAAACATTTTTAATACCTATTTAAAATTTAAAATTCTATAAGAAATATTAACATTTTTTTCTATGCGTTTATGTATACGGTTGTTTTTTTTTAATTTTTTTTCTATCTAAAAAAATATCAACACATTTGGAGATTGTTAATAATAAATTATTTATTAAATAAACAAATAAATTAACAACAAACAAAAATTCCACCTTGTAGAGAATTGCAAATAATAGGTTTTAAGACTAAAATTTTTACTTAATAACTTGTTTAAATAATGAAAAAAGGAAAAAAATGATTATAAACAATTAAAAAATGTTTTTAAGAAAAAAATTTTTTTAATTTATAATATTTTATAACAAATAAAATGACAAAAAATGTTTTTCAAAAATAAGTAATTTATCTATTTGTTTATAAAATTTGTTTAAACAAATAACACTAAAAATTTAAACTTTATGTAATCTTATGTTATTTTTGAATATAAAACCAGTAATAATAATTAAAATTAATTAAAAAAATGTCAACCTTTTTTTTAAAATTTTTTAGTTTTTTGTTAGCTTAAATAATTAATAACTAATAGACTATAACAATTAAAAATATCGCAATGTCATAATCTCGTACCGTATAGTTGATATAAGGTCTAAAGGAAACGTAATAATTTTAGTGGCTTTTGCTTAACAATTATCCGACTTGAAATATAAACGTAAGCTCTAAAAAAAATTGTTAATTAACAATAGGCTCATTTTATGAAAAATCTGGATTTCTTTTTCTTTAAATGTCTGAATAATACCATAGTTTTTTAAAATTTTTAAATTAATATTTAATACATAAAAAAATATTTTTACTTGTTACGGCCGGTTTCGTAACGGCTTTGCGTTTGCCGCACGAAGCCTTATTTTCAACATTAAATTAATATTATTAATAATAGAGGTAGAATACCGGGAGTTGTGACTTTTCTATTGGAAATTTCTTCCTCTTCAAGAATCTTTTTTTTAAATTTCTTAAATATTAATGGTTTTCAAGTTATTTTCAAAAAATGAAGCTCGTTATTTCTTCAATCTTAATTTGTTTATAACTTTTGCAATTGTTTATATGCGGGTTTGAAAGTTTTGCACATTTTTCTAGACGTCATTCCGAATTCAATGTGCCCTCACTCACATTTTTACAAGCTTTATCAAGAATTAACACGTCTTTGAACTTGTGAACTAGTGTATGTTGAAGATTATTTTAATTCGTTTTGTTTTAATTTTTGAATTTCTTATTGGATTCTATTTAAGAAAAGTATAGTAGGTGACCCAAGAACAACCTCTTGTAGAGAAATGCATGGTTGAAAGAGTTGTAGAGTTACTAAGACACCGTTAAAGATAAAGCTGTCGAATTGAAACTAACAAGATGGAAAAAACTATACGACAAAGTTTGATAGCTTAAATTATAATATATTTTTTACTTTACACTTACCACTGTGCTTCAAAATTAATCAGTTTGGAGCATCTACACCTCATGATTTTAAATGTAAGTTCATAAGATATCTGTAAAACTATAATTCATCTAAACTAACAAAGTTTTTTCCAAAGTATATATTTATATAAATAAAATTAAAATTTAATTGCAGTTTACTTTAAGTAAACATATTGTACATATTGCACGTAAAGTATATTTTAGTTTTAATTCGAGCTAGTTTTTTCGTTGATAGTGTTTAAGTAATTCAACAATTTTTACTTCTATTTCTCTCATGATATTAATTATTATAGGTCACTCAAACAACATGTTATAATTAGAATAATAAAGTTGATATAAAAATCATACAATTTTGTTAGTATTTTCGCGCAATTTGTATAGTTTAAAAAATGGGTTTCTGGAAATATCTTGAAAATTACGAATTATGTCAAAAACTGTTATTTGTACGACTTGAAACATATGAAATTAACTTTACCTTAAATTTCAGATTAGTCCCGTTCAAAGATTGTTCGAGATATTATTTTTTTAAGGTTTTGTGTTTTTCGTCCCTTTCTAAATGTCAAATTTCAACACGTATTTTTCGTGAATAACTTAAAAACCGAAGGGTCTGAAATTGGTTATTACAACGTTGAAGGGTAATTCAATTTAATACATTCCGGTTCTTCTACAATCAAAATTGTCAAAGTTATGGCTATTTGTTAAAAGATTACTTTTTTTATGAAAATCCAAATTGGAGTATTACTCTCAATTGAGTTGTGATAAAATAATTCATTCAAACTTTGTTGTAGCTTTTGGAATAAAACCGCTGCCTAAAGAATTAATATTTCCACATCCAGATTTCCCATCCAAGTCTCTTTAAAGGAAAACATCTTGACCATATTTGCACTCTAGTATGTGAAAATAATTGGTCGCGGAATTTTAATAAAAGGGCGTTGCCGAATGCTAGCCAAACCTTCAGAACTTCCGGACGCTGCCGAATACGAAGGCAAATTCCGGGCGTTTCCGTATCCATATTAAGATAGTGCCAAATCCATATCCGGGCGCGCCTGAATACCAAGGTAATTTCTGGGCGCTGCCGAATCGATATTAGGATGCCGCTGAATCCATTGTTGCGCGCTCCCGAATTCCAAAGTAACTTCCGGGCGCTGCCAAATCCAAATTAGAACGCCGCCGAATCTATATTCGAGCGCTGCATAATCCATATTCGGGAACGGCTAAACACCAAGGTGACTTCCGGACCATGTCGAATACCAAGGCAATTTTCAGGCGCTGCCGAATCCATATTCGAATCTCTCCGGACGCCGCCGAATCCACTATTAAACAATACCTCCAGGATCCATTTTGGTTGCACGATTTGACCCAAACATACTAAGTACCGTACAAAGCTTTTAAAATGAAGTTAAATAGAAGATTTTAAAAATTAAGTTTCTGGACTGTTATTAACTTGCTTTATTGTTTTTCCCTATTTACACTATTTAACTCACAACCCTTCACCGGAATTAGCGCAAGACATAATCTAGTACCAGATCTCGTCTTGGAACATATGTGTGCCAAATTTGAAGACTGTATCTTAGACGACCGTTGCGAAGAAAACGTGCGCAAAAAAAAGTTACAGACCGACACACAGACAGAATTTTTTCTCTCTTAAATTTAAAATCTCGACGTTTTATGATATTTATTATTTCAACAAAAAATATTTTGAAATTTTTTTTAAGATTACTATACAGGGTGCGCCACTTAAAACTCCCCAGGCTTGCAACTTTCTTATTTTTTAAGTTGCGACCATGTTGGGCATATCAAATTGTAGATAATTTTAAGACATTTAAACATGTGTACAGAGTGATTTTAAAAAAAATTAAAATAATTGTTAAGAAAGAAAACTTAATTTTCTTGAATATTTGTTTACCTCATCCTGTACATGAACTGCGTCAATGTTTTCTTATAAAGGTTTTAATTAGCTTCAATTTATGTTATGTTTATTACGTCATATCCGAAATTCTTTTTGGTTTTAGAGAAAGAAATTAAAAACACTCCTTCCGACTCCTGATTTTTTTGAAATAACTGAAAAAAATGTAAATAATAATTTTATGCTTTATTTGTAAAAGACATATCACAAAAAATCCTCAACGTAACAAAACAGCAACAAGGAACAAAAGAAATAAATATTTTAAAAACAAACTCTGTTAAAATGTACTAAATAATAGGAATTTTTATTCTCAAAACTTTTTTTTTACATAAATTGAAGCTAATTAAAACCTTTATAAGAAAACATTAACACATTTCATGTACAAGGTGAGGTAAAAAAATATTCAAAGAAATTAAGTTTCCTTTCTTAACAATTTTTTCAAATTTTTTTTTAAATCACTCTGTATGCATGTTTAAGGCTTTAAAAATGTCTACAATTTGATGTGCCCAACAAGGTCATCGCTTTAAAAATAAAAAAGTTACAAGTATGGGCAGTTTTAAGTGGCGCACCCTGAACATCTTTCCACTCCACTACGTGGATGTGGAAGTAATAAAACAAATGGCATATATTTTCATCAAAAATAATGTATGTTTTTATCCGAATTTGTTATAAATAAGAAACAAGAAATGAAATGTTTCATATTTCTATTGTGAAATATAGTTCATTTAGTTATCCTTAAAATAAAATCATGAAAAAAAACATTTTATATTTATTGCAAAAAATGTTTTGTAAGACATACAAAGAAAAACATCCACGTAGTGGAGTGGAAGTATAGTAATCGTAAAACAAATTCAAAAATTCTTTTTGTTGAAATAGGCTTAGAATGTCGTAAAACGTCGAGCTTTTAAATTTGAGCGAAACAAAATTTCTGCCTGTAACTTTTTTTGTGCGCACGTTTTCTCAGAAACGGTTTAAGATATTGACTTGAAATTCGGTACACATTGACGAGATCTGGAACTAGATTATATTTTGCGCTAATTCCGTAGAGGGGGGGGGGGGTAAATGGGGGAAAACGAGTAAAGTAAGCTGGTAAGAGTACAGAAATTTGGGATTTGGTGAATAAGTATACCTACTGGAAGCCAAGGCCTCATATTTTTTTATAAATGGGGGAAAAGAGTAAAGCAAGCTGGTAAGAGTACAGAAATTTGGGATTTGGTGAATAAGTAACCTACTAGAAGCCAAGACCTCAGATTTTTTTATAATATTTTACAATACTATAAAGAAAAATACCTGTTGTTAAACTTGAGGCATGTTCAATTTTATTAACATTTAACATTAAAAATTGTGTTTTTATAATAAGAAATGTTTCTTTTTATTTAAAATACACTTTCAGATGTATCAATAAACACTCATGTCATAATATTTTAGCTTCATTAAATCAGTATTTATAATTACCTAATAATTTTCGCACAATTTGTATCCCGATTTGGGACATTGGATGATTTGAGTTACATTTTACTTCCACATCCAAATAGTGGATTGAAAGTATAGTAATCGTAAAAAAAAACTTCAATTTTTTTTTTTTTGTTGAAATCGGTTTAGAATGTCATGAAATATCGAGATTTTAAATTTGAGGGCAAAAAAAATTGTATCTATCGGTCTGTCTGTATTTTTTGTACGCACGTTTCCTGTGGGGCGGTTTAAGATATTAACTTAATAGTTGTTACATGTATGTATTATAAAAAGATCTGGAACACATTGCTATAAAATTACACAAAAAATAATCGTTTTAGAGATTCTAGCATTTTATTTAATCGCCAGAATGTATTACAATAACGGTGTAAAAGCCGCTCGAAAAGTGGCTTATATTTGGTAATTTGCGATACAAAATTATATATAGCCAGATAAAACTTACATATATGATTTTGCATATCATTAGGCAGGCGAAAAGAATGAGCAGTGACTTTCAATACTGAAAAGAAATTGACGGACTGACTCACAAAAATTGCATTTTCGTATATGCGATTCTCGGCGATTTCGTTTGATAATAGACTTACCGACCTGAACTATTTTGTTCATTATTGTCCATTAATTATCGTTTTTTTTGGTATATAATTAATAAGGCAGCTGGTACGTTGTCGTGCATATTTCTTCTTATTATTATAAGAATGGATAACCTCTGTTTAATTATTATTAAACGAAGGTTGTCCATAGGTAAAATCGTAATATAACAGGCGATGTGATAATTTTTCTAATTTATTAGTATAGAATAGCAGTTACTCAATATTAAAATACACGTAAATCGACATAAACTTCGATATATTACAAAATAAAATAAATACTAAAATACTTAATAATTTAACTGCTAAAAACAAACGTGACCAAAATTAAAAATAATATTTTTGTATATTTTAATTATAGCATATTTTATATGTTATATAATTATAGATGAATCTAATATTTTCAATTAAGCTACTTTCTATTGTGTTGATTATATAAATTATTATTAATGTATAATACACCAGCTAAGAGAGTTGTATAGATAAATTTTGGAATTTTTTACATTTTCTAAGTCTGTTATTCTAGTTTCGGTTAAACAGACAATAATGGGTTGTATCTGAAACTAATTGACTTGTCTTTTTGAAATGAAGGATTGCTATTTCTGAAAGACAGTTTTATTGCGTCTTATTATGGACGCTTGTGGGGTAAGGCCTCTATTGTAAGAAACCCTCTCCGAAATATATTAATTTCAACCATATGTTTGGTTTTTTAAATTCATAAACATTTTCTCTACAGATATTTTAAAGGATGTGTATTTATCTATTGTTCAAAATAAGTAGACTTCATCGACTTACAGTCCAATTTACGTCTTTCTATTTGAAAGGGTAAAGGTGGTTTAATATTTGCTTACGAGACTGCAGTAGAAATTTTTTCGTTCTTTCTTTTCTTCACAAATTAGATATTTTTCTATTAAATATATATAAATTAATTACAATTTTAGAGATTACATGCATTTTGTGTCATGAAAAAATTTAGATACATTTTGATAGTGAAAAACTGTTGAAAACTCGGAAAATATGTACGTTACAAAAAAATTAGAAGAGAGCAAAATTTTAAAGAATATATTAACCTATATTAATTTTTCCAGATTTTTTAATTTCATAGTTTACGATACTTTCCATTTTCCTATAAGGGTCTTTTTTTCGGGTTTTTCCGGGAAACTTTGACAGAGTGCACTTTAGGAAAAAGTCATAAAGGAAAAAGTCTTGTAGTTTAATAATATATTCACTCGAATTTATGGATTTTTCTCGTCACTTTTTATTCCCCTTTTTGGAAAAATTCAACAGCTATATCTCGGAAAATATGCATTTTTCGAAAATTTTACGAGAGTAAAAAGTTGTTATTTTTTATAAAATTATCTAAAAAGACATTTTGCTTTTTTAATTTACCTCAATTTTACTAGTTAACAAATTAGCAACAAGATCATTGTTTATAACAATTGCGAGGCAATATTAGCGGCCAGTTTTTTTTTGGAGTTTGATCTAGACTTCAAAACAAACAGAATCCACAAAGTTTCGTGAAAATCCATTCATTCGGTAAACTATTTAGTCAGATGTTCGGTTTTTGTTTCATTTTACCATTATTGTATTATTTTGGTTTGAAATACGTATGTTTACATTTTCATAAATGCTAAAGATTTGTGTCGTATTCATTTTTTTAAAAGCTTTTATTTAACTTGCAATGTGTTATGTATGAATGTATGTTTGTTTGGTGAAATCTTGCAAGCTGAATTTCGACTAGTTCTTATTATACTAGAGCTTTGAAATTTGGCACACGTCTATAAGTCTGGTGACAATGTAACATAGTATAGCCATTATCGGTCTATATCCAATATGGCGGACGTCCCAAGATGGCGGATCGGCTTTTTAGTCACAACCCTATTGATATGGGTGTCAAATGAAGGGGTTTTACGAGTAAAATACGATAGACAATGTGACGTCATTCTAAATTCAATATGGCGGATGTCCCAAGCTGGCAGATCGCCTTTTTCTTCACAACCCCCTTGATATGGATATCAAATGAAAGGGTTTGACGAGTAAAATACGATAAACTATGTAACGCCATTATAAATCCAATATGGCGGACGCCCTAGGATGGCAAATTATCTTTCTTCACGACTCCCTTGCCATTTGTATCAAATGTCTGTCTGTAAAATAAGTAGACTAAAAAGTAAAAAATAAAATTATATAAAAAAAAATATGTTTAAGAAAAAGTTTTCATTTGAAAAAACTGTACTAAAAAGTTTAAATAATTTTTTAAAATTCATACACCTGGAAACCAAAAGCTTTGGTGGCGGTCAATTGAACAAAGTAACTATGCAATAGTGCTATATGACCGTCCGCAAAGTTTTTGGTTTCCAGGTGTATGAATTTTAAAAAATTATTTTTACTTTTTAGTACAGTTTTTTCAAATAAAAGCTTTTTCCGAGGGGTCAACCGCGAAGGAAATCTGGTGTACACCTAGAAGGAAGTCCGAGGAAGTACCAAGGAAGTCCGAGGAAGTCCGGGGAAGTCCGAGGAAGTCCGGGGAAGTCCGAGGAAGTCCCGAGGAAGTCCGGGGAAGTCCGAGGAAGTCTGAGGAAGTCCGGGGAAGTCCGAGGAAATCCCAAGAAATCTTAGGAAATCTGAAGGAAATCCGAGGAAGTCCGAGGAAATCTCAGGAAATCTTGCTTTCAGTGATTTTTTGTTCTCTCCAAAACTATGGGCTTTAGACATGTTATATAAGGTTTCTTTGTTTGTCTAGTTGTTCCCCAGTTGCTTTTAGTATTTATGTTAAGTTTCTTTAAATTTTTAATATTTATATACAGTGTGGCCCATTTCAAGTGGAAACACCTTCGAAACTCAGTTATTGGCCAATTTCAACCAAATTTGGATCGGTATCAAAGATCTTTAATATTTCTTTTTCAGTAAAACAAAACTTATTTCAGTCAGTGGCGTGTATTTTTATTAAGAAGAAAAGGGTCGATTTTTCGAGAAATCATATTAGGCATTTTTTTTTTGTTGAAAAACTAATGCAATATTATTGATCAGCATAATTATTATGATAATAATTATTATTATAGATGCGTAATTAAATTTTGGCAAAAAAATACATTCTATTCCTGTATAGAATAATAATAATATAATAATTTTTTTTATGTAATTTTTCATAAAAATACATAATTTTGGCTCATAAAAGTAGAGACAAAATTTACAGAAAATTTTATGCTCTACAACTTTACTCTCTTGATATTTTTCACCAAAATCTCGACCAAAATGCACAATTTTTCCTCAAAATAGATAAAAAGGCGAAAAAACTCTAAAATTCTGTGGAAATATTTTCCGTAAAACAACGATTTTTTGACTAATTTGAAGGGACTAAATAAGTGGTAGGTAAAGTGGAGCAAGTGCACACCGGTTTTTGGGCAGTTGACATTATTTGTTGACAATTGTGGGATTTATGTTTTATCATATAGTTTTCAAATTTTGAGTATTTCTTTGTTGGTACATTGGGCGAACAAATCCATAAATAAATAAACCCTAATCAATGGCTAACGCACTACAACCACACTTTAAAAAAAATGACAGGAGGGCGCATTTACCCCGAATTTAGGGGCAAGTGCGTATTTGACTTTTAAAGAATCATGAAATCTACTGAAATTGTTAGGAGGCAAGATCGTTTTAATTACAATTTTTACTATTTTTTGGACTTTGCAGATTTGAAATTAATTGGTTTGTTCAAAAGTTACAAACTATATTGTACGAGGAATCGAGAGAAAAGTTCAAAACATTAAAAAAATATTTCATTAAACATTCTCAATAAACTGAAAATATTATATTTACATTTCAAATAACAGAAACATAAAGTCCATAATATATTCTCACGTGATTAAGTAAGGTTAATGTTAAATTTATGGAAGTCAAAGTCGAAAGTCCAAGCATCTCCAGGACGATCTAATTTTGGATCAGGCAAAACCTTAATAATATCTATGTTAGTTATATTATCTACATCTTCCAATTCTGGCCAAAAAAGTTTGCCGTGATTACGTTTTGTGAATTTTACGGTCCATTCATCGTTATTAATTTTGTTGGTAACCTGAAAATGATAAAAGTCAGTAAGACATGGATACTTAAATAGTTAAATGAAGCCTGTCCTACATAATGTCGTGTTGTTTTCTTGGTGCTATAGTTGACAATTATCCATTTGTCTATGTTTGTTCCTGTGCTTGATTGTTCTTGATTTTCATCTTCAACTTCATTAAGATCGCTTTCAGCGTCCATGTCATCGTCAGTGTCAACGTAAGAAAGTTCTTCTTCATCATTTGATGAACTAGCCGGTGGCGTCATGGGTTTCTTAGCCTGTCTTGGTTTTTTTAAGTTCTCTTCTTTGAATCTCTCTTCATCTTATTCAAAGCTTTTTCCTTCTTCTTTGAAGCTTTCTCTTTCTCTATTGCTTACATTCTGGCCACAGCTTCCGGTGACGTAATGACTTCAGCACCAGGAGCAATTCTTGTTTTTTTTTTTAGCTAGGGGTTGTTTTGTTTGCCTAATTGTCTGCAGAAGATCTTCAAATGATACTTGCAGAGAGTAAGAAGTTGATGGAACAGGATTAGGTGGTTGTTCATTTAAATCTTCTAGCAGTTGTCCAGCTTGTGCATTTGGCTGCCTATAATCGAGAGGAGGTTGTTGTTCATTTAAAACAACTAATAGTTGTTCACCGTCTGCTTTTGGCTGCATATGTTCGGGGGCAACTGGCTGTTCATTTAAATTGACTAACGGCTGCTCACCTTCTGCATTTGGTTGGCCATGATCGTAAAAAGGTGGTTGCGGGTTGATGACTGCCTTCTGCTGTTTCCAACGTAATAACACAGAAGGTTCGAATTTATCTTCTGGAATTACTTCATCATTGAAAGGTACCATACCTGCTTTCTTAAAGCCACTAATATCATCAATATACAAATCTATGCAAGTTTTTGCCACCATAAAAGAAAACTGCACCTTTGGAACTTTATACCTCGCATTCTTACGTTGTCAGGATACCATTTTTAGCATCCCACATATCCTTTAGAGGCTTAAATACTGCCAAGTTAAGTGGCTGTAACAAATGGCTTGTATGCGGGGGCAGTTTTAAGATGGTAATTTGTTCCCTGATTGCAAGTTCTATGATATTGGTAGTCACATGAGTGCTATGGCCATCATAAATTATTATAACTGGGCGACTGTCACCAAGAGAAGAAATCAAACTTTTTTCAAAGTAGTTACGGAATATGTCTGACTTCATTCAGTCATTGGAGCATAGACTTTCTTGGAAATATTTCTGTTTTAGGAAGCCACTCATTTCAGATATTTTTGGCTTTAAATATTATCAGTGGTGGACAGTGGCGGCTGGTAAAATTTCAATAATTTTTTTCTCGTCTGTGGCGCATGGGACCCATATGAAATATGGGAACTAACATCTAGAGAAGCACTCCTCTAACGACCTCTAAAAAATTTTGAAAAAGTATTTGCGAAAATATTTTTTTTTTGCCATATACATTTTACTTTTCATAAAAATACAACAATAGGTTTTGGAGTTTATGAAAATATTTTCATTATTAACTGAAATACAATGAACTGAAATTTTGTAATTTACAATTTATCAAATTATAAAATTTCAATTCGTTGTATCTACTATATATCAATAAAAATTATTTTGAAAGTGATTTTTTATTTTTAAATAAATTTAATATAATAGAAAACCAAATAGCACAGATTTGAAATGGATATCGATGAAAAAACTCTATACTTTATTGAATACTATTAGCCACATCTTCCCAGTTGAAAAAAAAAAGTTTTCGATAACAAAGTGATTTGTTCAATTTTGGAGGCTTCGTAAATAGTTATTAATGAAATTAAAGGAAATATTATATTTTTCCCTTGGATTTTACCTGCCGTAGAATAACATTTGGTATTCCAAAGCACTCTAGAAGAATGTCTTAACACGCTTAAAAAAAACTGAACATCGACTTAAAAATTCGCGAAAATCTCATGGTATACTCAGAATGTTGTCTTGAATACAAATATGTAAATATTAGTGATGCAACGATTGCGATTGAGATTAATCGTAATCGCCGATAGTGGCATTTTACGATTAATCGTAATCGCCGATTATTGCAAACGATTATTTACGATTTGTGGTTTTTAATTTCTACGCTGCGTCGTCTAATATGGAAGATACGATTCGACACTGGAAAGAAAAATATAACCTTTCTTTGCTTAAAATCCATCGCATATAAATATTTTGCACTGAAGGCTTCCAGTATTCCATCAGAGAGGTTGTTTTCCACTGCTTGTTGTCATACAAACAACTAGGAGACAGTGGCGGTCTGGGTGTCTAGGGATTAGTCAGCATTTTACAATAAACATTCAAACTCAGTTCGTCAGCGATCATTCAAACTCAGTTCGTCAGCGATTTGAATATTTTTGCTTCGCATGTATCTAGACGTCGCCGTCCCAAAATTTTTTTGATGAGCGGGGGAAAAAAATCCGAAAAAAATTTTGTTCGTCCCAAAATTTTTCTAATGAGCAGGGGGAAGAAATCCGAAAAAAATTTTTGATGACCGGGGGAGAGAAATCCGGAAAAAAATTTTTTTACTTGCAGAGAAAGAGATCTAAAAAAAATTTTTCCCGTACCAAATTTTTTTTGATAAGCATGGCCCCTCATTAGACGCGACCCTAGGACCCAGTGGGCATTTGCCGACTAGCCGACCTAGCCAGACCGCCACTGCTAGGAGAAATAGGTTGGGTAGAACAATCCTACAATTAATTATTTATTTCTGTTTTATATGGTTACATGCTTGCCCAGGGTTGGTATAAAAATGGGTGGTTTTTGTGGGTTTTTGATTTTAGAAAAACCCATCTGGGTTTTTGTTTGATTTTCGTTTTTTTTTGCAGGAAAAAAGAAGCAATTATATAAAAAATTATATTTTTGCCTCACAAATACTTGAACAAAACAATAACAAAAATGTAACGTGTCAGTATATTAGTAAACAATAAAACAAGTAAATAATAAACTTGAGACAAATAAAAACATGAAACAAATAACAAAAACTTTTAAAAAATTCCTCAAACTGAAATGTGAAAGGTAAAAGATAAATATCTTTTGAAAAGATATTTATGTTTTATTTAAATGTCTAAATCTTAAATAGTTTTGACGCCTTTTCAGCTCCAAGCTTATTCCTTAGTTTGCTCCAAATATGGCCGAATGTAGGAAAAATTATTTCTACTGCGGCACTAGAAGTGGGACAATTATGCAACTATGCAATTTAAAAAAAACCGCACATATTTACTAGGTTTTCATAACTGAGAATGTGAGAATATATCCAACACAGTCCAGATGTTGTCACACGCTATATTGTCAAAGCAACGCCGAATGAAAGGTGGGAAATTTGTTTTCATAAAAACCCAGTATAAACCACAATTACCCAGAAAAACCCACTTAAGTACCCAGTGGGTCGTCTTTTTCTAAAGAAGGTGGGTTTTTGCACAATCTTGGCTTGAGTGGTAATAATTTCCAATTCAGTTTTATTTTATCTACCAAGATTTTTAAGTGGGGCATCTTCATTTACATTATTTAACTTAATCCCTTAATTTGAGAACATTAATATTAAACTGACTTTATATAACAAGTGGTTGCTTTTAGTAATTAATAATAAAATAGTTTTAACAAAAACAATTGCTTTTTATTGGTATACTATAAAATTTAACAAAGTTTTCTAGATAATCGTAATCGTATTCGTAATCGGCGATTATCACTAATGATAATCGTAATCGAAATCGTAATCATAAAAGTAAGAATCGTTGCATCACTAGTAAATATATACAGGTTGTCCCATTTAAAAATCGAAAGTTACGGTAATTTCCGGGTAAACCTGAAATGGTCTCATACCGTTTTTTGTGACCAAAAATCCATTTTTACAGGTAGTTAAAAAATAAAGGAAATATAGAGGGGGGGGGGGGGCACTCGCCTGTGGCACCCGGTATAATACGTTGAAATATGATTCTCGAAAGGTACATATTACAGACATTCCATTTTTGAAGTAATGTGATGATACAGTGTCTAAAGTTTTGCCTTACAATAAAGATCGTGTGTTCGAATCCCAGACAGGTTGGATGTTTTTTCTTGAGTTTTTTTTATATATATTTTCTTTCACAACCGAGTCCACAACAAAGTTTAGGAAAAACTGACATTATTTACCTACAAGAAAACTGGGGAAAGTATCCTATAGAATGTGTAACAATGATATAAAAAGCTCAATATATCGGCAAAGAGTATAATGCTTCTACTAGTTTACATTTGGGGTGTCTATTAGTTTTTTAGTTGCATTAAAACACTCAACCAAAACACACCTAAAATGTTAATAATGGAAACAAAATTAATAATATTAATTAATT
This sequence comes from Rutpela maculata, assembly GCA_936432065.2. Taxonomy (NCBI): domain Eukaryota; kingdom Metazoa; phylum Arthropoda; class Insecta; order Coleoptera; family Cerambycidae; genus Rutpela; species Rutpela maculata. The sequence goes on from OW386290.2 coordinate 83,176,390, forward strand.
TCTCTGACAACGGTGAATAAACTAAAACATTAGGACACAGAATTTTGTAATTTGCATTTAAAAAATTCGAAAATCTAAGGATCGTATAAAGTTAATTTGATATCAACGGCCAAGAACATAAAAACATCCATATTCACTATAACAACGTTTCGAGCAACATTTCCTGACAAACCATCTCGATAGTAATAAATAAACCAGAAAAAATCGGTTCCGGGATCGGTTCGATTAGTGGTAATAATAATAATCGAGATAATAATCAAATTTATTGAATTTATAATCATTAAGTTTAAAATGAGGTTAAAAATATAATTATGTTAATAACATATTTTTTTATATTTTATAAATTAGTTTTAATTAATTTAAAGGTAAATTTTATAAATATTCAATTATAATATATATTTATGAAATTTTTAAACCTAATAAATTTAATTATGTCATTAAGAAAATTGATTATAAAAAACCGCTGACCAAGGAATCACTAATTCCACATCCAGATTTTCTATCCAAGTCTCTCACAACGAAAAAATTTTGTATGTGGAAATAATTGTTTATGGAACTTTAATAATATAATATTTTAAATCCTCCACCCGAAAAACCCATAAAACGATACCCCACATCGGTAGTGGGGTGGGGGTGGTGATAGGGGGTAGTGGGGGGTGGATGACGTAAAAAAATATTTTGAGGTTTTAGATTCTTGTACACAGTACACACACTAAATCACAATCTTTTCTCATCCCCTTTAATAATGTGGTGGGGGTGGTAATGGGGGTGGCTAATGCCAAAAATTTTTTGAGACCTTAGCTTCTTTTGTATATACTAAATACCAATTTTATGGACTCTCACCTGCTTCATTTACCTATTTATCCTGATTTACCCCAATTTACCCCCCAACCCTTCGACGGAACAAGATGAAAATATAATCTAGTTCCAGATCTCGTTAAAATACATATGTGTAGCAAATTTCAAGTCAATATCTTAAACGGTTCCAGAGTAAACGTGCACACAAAAAATGTTACAGAAGACCGACAGACAGACCGACAGAATTATTTTTTTCACTCAAACTTAAAATCTCGACGTTTCATGACATTCTAAGCCTAGTTGAACAAGAAAAATTTTTAAAAATTTTCTTGTCGTTACTATACTTCCACTGGACGTGGAAGTAAATCGAAAAAGGGAACTTCGGAAGAAATCTGGGAATATCAAGGAAATCCAAGGAAATTCCAGGAAATCCGAGGAAATCTGGAGGAAATCCGAGGAAGTCCGAGGAAGTCCCAGGAAGTCCCAGGAAGTCCGAGGAAGTCCGGGGAAGTCCGGGGAAGTCCCAGGAAGTCTCAGGAAATCTTAGGAAATCTGAAGGAAGTCCGAGGAAGTCCCAGGAAATCCGAGGAAATCCCAGCAAGTCTGGAGGAAGTCCGAGGAAATCTGTGTAATCTTCGTCAAAGAGGAAATCTGGTGTACAAAATTTTAGGCGCGGTTGGCCCCTCGGCTTTTTCTTAAAAATATTTTTTTTTTATATAATAGTATTTTCAATAAAAACGTTTTCAAGTAAAGCTTGTCCTGTTACTTCCTTTTTAGATTTTAAAACTTAGTCATTTATATTTTTTTAAATTGGAATGTGGTTTAGGTTTTTGACTTTTTAAAAGTTTTTATGTAGAAATGAAACACCGTGGTCTCTTTGCCGATTTTCATTGTTTTTATATATTTTTTTATCGATTTCCAACAAGAAATGTTCGATAATTTTTTTCATAAAGTTGATATTTCCAATGTTATTATGTTTTAAAAATTAAAAATCTCCAATTTCTCGTTTCAGTAAGAGCCTTGCATTTTCTAAGAAAGCATATACAGTGTGCCAGGGAGCGACGCATGATTAAATGAGCAATTCATATGTCTTGGAAATTTACCAAAAAAAAGTAATTTCTCTCACTTTTTCTGAAATCGATCGGCAATGTCTACATTTTCGGCGCGATTTCAGATCGAAAAATGAACAACTCCAGTATTTTAGTCCGTTGCTAAGAAACTATCAGAAAACAGACCGGAAAAGATCCGTTGCCAAGCAACGATCAACAAAACCGTACGGGAATGTTACTTTCCCGGCCTAGGCCGGGAAAGTAACATTCCCGTATGGTTTTTTATGTATATTTTTGACAGTAAATAAATACACGCAGACAAACAATCAAACTTACATTTACACTTACACATACATCAAAATTACATTTATTAGTAAGCAGTTAGATTGTAATGAAGAAATGTAATGAAGAAATGCAATGAAGAAATGTTAGATTGTAATGAAGAAATGTTATTCATTAATGAAGAAATTTTATGCATTAATACAAATTCCTTAATTTATAATAATATTGATTGTGATTTCAGAAAAAATAGTATGCGTATTTCGGTGTGAAATCACATTCCCGAACTTCGATGCATCGACGTCCGGGAATGTACTGCTTTCACACCTAAATACACAATATACTATTTTCTGTAAGAGATAGGACAAAATCTTAGAAAGAATTATTCAGAATGAGTATTGTTTATTTGAGATTTTTTTATAGAAATAGTTTTGAATTAGTCAGATTTCAGTTTGTCTTAATATTTTAAGGTTTTTCAAATTGTTTAAACAATTTTAATTTACTTAAATAATTATAATTTATTTAAGCAATTACGTTTTGTTACAAATTTTGTAGCATTTCCATCTTTTTTTACTTTCACAATTTTGTTTACTAAGAGTTTGCTAATTAAACCTGCAAATTATTTAAGCAACTTTTTCCTGTTTATTGCCAACTGTCTTCAGAATAGAGCTAGAGTTGTGCAGGTTTTAAGAAATTTTGAACTTTTCATTGACTTTCTGCTCATATTTAAAATAAAGAACATTTTTGAGACTAATTAAAAATAATTTCTGCAAAAAGAGTCGCAAATAAATAACAATAAATGCTAGAAATACATGATACTCTACTTTTGTCCTTATGGTGTCATTTTGAGGCCCAATAGTTCTCATGGGGGGTGTAATTGAAAAAATAATTATTAATTCGTATTCTTTGAACTATTGTGAAATTTAAAAAAAGTTGGAAATGTTACAAATTTATAGCAAAATATAATTTTTTGAATAAATTATAATTGTCTAATACATTTGAAAAGCATTAAAATATTAACACAATCTAGAAGGTGATTAATTAATAATAATTTGTGTAAAAGAGAACTCAAATAAATAATAATAAACGTTAAAAATACGTGATACTCCAACTTTACTCTTATAGGGTCACTTTGCAAGTGAGCATTTTAACAAATTCAGTTTTATTTTTCTGAATAATATTTCTTTACAGCATCCTGTCCTATCTCGTACAGAAAATTTGATAAATTGACAAATAGCAGAAAAAAACTATCTGTGAAAACTAAAAAGAAAAACTATCTACAAAATTAATTTCCAATCTTTGCAGATAGATTTTCTTTTTAGTTCATACAGATTGTTTTTTCTACTGTTTGCCAAATCCCATAAAGAATATGTGTTATAACAATTATAAGCAAATAAAAAGTAATTCACTTTTACGCGAACTTCATGTTTCGAAACTTAAATTGTGACATAAATTAGTATTCTCACAGGATGAGATTTCCTTATACGTCGACAGACTGCAGATTGTAATAATATTCTTCTAGGCAAATACGACAAAGCAGCATAGCATACATCTGACAACGCCGCCGGAAGTCAGTTAAACCTGTAATTTTTATATTCGGGTGTCATTTTACGCATCGACTAAAATATTCATAAGGACACCAACTAAACCGTCAAATAGGTAGGATGCTAACTTAGCCTTTAAATAAATTTTGTGTATATCAGTGTGTATATTAGTGGATGCCAACGGATACCTTACATAAATATATACATCAATATATATATATATATATATATATATATATATATATATATATATATAGATCCTTCTATCAAACCTGAAGCAATACATAATCCGTACCATCCTGAAGCACCGGTTTATAGAATAGAGGAAAAGTGATCACATATTTGGGTGTATATTCGTTATGGCATAGCCGATTCCGTAAGATACACAGTGATATTTTAAAAAATAAATATTGAAGTATATTTACACATAAACCGCACTATCCTGAAGCGTGCATATTTTTGGTACCATCCTGAAGGTAAATATACAACAATAGGTAGGTATACGGTTGTTCCTAAAGCATAACCATGTTGCCGTACTTAAGGCTGTTATTCCGCTAACTTATTTGCAGTTTTAACCACAGTACCAGATGATTTCATATTTTGTTACCAACGAAAACAGAATAATTTAACTTAAGAAGTAGAAAATGACAATTACTATGTGGACCTAATTTTAATTACTTTCGAACTCATATTTTGAACATGCCAGACGGACATTTTGAAAGTTGTTCAGAATTCGTTTACTAACACAATGATATGAACATTTTTTTCTCTACGTGCGATATTTACGGTTTTAGGAATGTGCCGATCAAATGCAATATACTCTTCGTTTTTGCGAAGAGTATAATAAGTTACATATTTGTTGAAATTTTAACGAAAATGAAGTTCAACTTTTTTTATTAGGTACCTATTATTATTATCAATCCTTTTTTCTGAATTGAGTGTGTTGTTACTATTATAATTATCTGTCTCATTTCTTTTTTTTGAACGAAAATTAAGTCGCAACTTTTTTACACTATTATTATAAATCCTATTTTCTGATGATGAAAACTATTATTTACTTTAACTACTATATTAATTGTGGTGTCAGTTTAAATAACTAAAAAAATAACTTTTTAATAATACATAGAAAAAAAATCACATATCTAATGACCGATTACACTCTACACAATCAGTTGATGTCATTTTAAATAATGTTGCACATCCTTTAATTTTTTTCTTTCTGCAAATATCAGTTTTATTTTATTATATAAAATTAGTATATCTAATATTGCACATATAACGAGTGTAAACTGGGCCGTTTAGATTTTTAATTTCCATCATCTTTCGATAATATCAAAAATTTCAATTTGATTCGACTTTGTGTCCGCAAATAATTGCGCTTACCAGAAATATAACTGATACGATTAACATGTGTCGATGAAATACATTATAAGTACTTTTCATTTTCGTTTCTGCTGAGAATATAATAACCAAACTAGCTACAAGTTTTTTAAATAGCGCCAGTCTTCGTTTTAAAATTGCGCTAGTGCCTATCTCTATATTTTATAAATAGTGCGCGCATCTGGGATTGTAATTACAGCCAAGGTTTTAGACGCTTGTACTATTTTCAAGAAATCCACGTAACCTTTTTCACACCCCGGCTAAGTCATTACCTAATAAATAACAGAACTAAGAATTCCCATCGGCATCTTTTTATAGTGCAACAAAATTTACAATTTCTTACAGTGGCTAATAACTTTATTAACCTGACCATCTGGTGAGGATAAACATCTTACAATTATCTTCTACCTTTTAATTATCATTCCTAAAAACTCCGAGTTGAAGTTGAATGAAGCACAGTTAAAAAATAAACGAGTTAATTTGACGAATTGTTAATAAGTTGTAGATTAATAAATAAAGATATGTTACGGTTAAAGTGCTAAGTTGACTAGTTGGATAGTACTGAGTGATAGACAAGTTGGATAGTACTGAGTGTCCACCTAGTACGCGGAAGTCTAATATCTCGCTTAATAAAAGAGTAACGCTATTTCTTTTTTGCAGGCCTTTCAGTCCTATAGAGTAGCACAAACCAAAAATAATTTCACTTGTACAGGGTGTTCTGCCTTCCCTGTCCCGGTATCAACTTCGTTGCTTTAAATGGTGGCATATATTTTTTTATCATTTTTTAAAATTCTACTCTTTATTTTAGTATGACTTTCATCACATTTCCCTCTACCTAAACTTCATATTTTAATTTATAAAACATTCACCATTAACCATTTAACGCTGCATTTTCGGAAAATTAAAAGATGGAGGCATAATTTTCTCAGGGAATCTAGTCGAAGCCATGTACTTTTAGAAAAAGTATTGAAATATAAAAAAATTATATAGGGTCCTCGTAATTCTATGCCAACTTTCGTCAATTTGAATAGCAAATAAATCGGGTTTTTTTTTCAAATGGAACACCCTGAAGGGCCATACGAAGCACCGATAAGAACTCTATCAATTTGCTGAAGCATTCCCTATTACTAAATTAACTAGTTTTCCTTAAAAATACATATTTATTGAAAATTATAAATTTTGTCGTTTTAAAGCCGAAAAATCATAAGCGCTTGTTAAAAAGTTCAAAGTTGTCACCTAAGTTATCTTTCTTCTAAGTCAAATTTCTAAGAAAATGAATTTTATAAGAATAATTATTTATTTTATTACTTGATTATGCAATGTAACAATTAAAAGTAAACTATGCAGTAATTCATGTATGAAATTTTATTTTATTTACAATACAAAAGTACCTACTAAATATTAGGGGAACAGATTAACTATTTTAGATATATGTTATTTAATAACAAAGTTCAAACACAGATATATTATGAAGTTACGTAGAGGCAATTATTATAGTTTTGAAGTTATAGTTAGGGTTTAGACGATATTCTGCATTACAAAAAATGCTATTTGACTGATATTATTAAACCAGAAGAAGTTTAATTTTTATTGTCTAGGTACCAACTTTGTAAATTAAAATCTTGCGGAAGATCAATTCTTCGCTGATTTTTCAGGCACAGATTAATCTGTGGCCGTAACAGCACTATTGTATTGTAAATAAAATAAAACTCCTTTATTAACTGAGATATTAAACTTCCGCGTACTAGGTGGACATCCGGTATTTAAATTAACGAAACCTTTCTTTTGATAGAAAAACACTTTTCCATTAAAATAACTACGCAATTTGGTTCATTTATGTACTATCCAGCTAGTTGACAAACAATCCAAGATATAACGCTAAAGTATTAACCACGAATGGTACACAAAATTTAACCAACTGTTTGGTTAGTTTCTAAATTTTGTGCATAACTTCTTTGAGGTTCATAGCAATTCATATTTTCGTTTATATGAAATAAGCAGGTTAGCCATCTGAAACTTAAATTATTTTACTGAAAACGTGTACTATTATGTAACAAGGACTAACTTTTTTACCTCAAAAACCAAGTCTAAAGTAAAAAAATTGAAACACCTAACCTACTAACTTTGAAACTTAATAGTAGACGTTACCACTTAAAGTACATGTGTTATATGTGTGTATGTGTGTTAGAATATTAGAAAAATTACGATGCTCTTTTAAAAACCTTTCAGACAATAAGTAACAAACGGTGAACATCAGTGAGCCTTCCGAAAACGCTCCATATATCATTAATTACTTCCACATCCAGTGGAAGTATAGTAACGACAAAAAATTTTTAAAAATTTTTATTGCTCAAATAGGCTTAGAATGCCATGAAACGTCGAGATTTTAAGTTTGAGCGAAAACAAAAATTCTGTCTGTCGGTCTGACTGTCTAACTTTTTTTTGTGCGCACGTTTACTCTGGAACCGTTTGAGATATTGACTTGAAATTTGGTACACATATGGTACTTTAACGAGATCTAGAACTAGATTATATTTTTATCTTGTTCCGTCGAAGGGTGGGGGGTAAATTGGAGTAAATTTGGGGTAAGTAGGTAAATCAAGCAGGTAAGAGCCCATAAAATTGGTATTTAGTATATACAAAAGAAGCTAAGGTCTCAAAAAAATTTTTGGCATTAGCCACCCCCATTACCACCCCCACCCCATTACTAAAGGGGATGAAAAAAAATGTGATTTAGTGTGTGTACAAGAACCAGAAACCTCAAAATATTTTTTAATTCATCCACCCCCACTACCACCCCCTATAACTACCCCCACCTCACTACCGATGTGGGGTATCGTTTCATGGGTTTTTGGTGTAGAGGATTTCAAATGTTATATTAATAAAGTTCCATAAACAATTATTTCCACATACAAAATTTTTTTGTTGTGAGTGACTTCGATAGAAAATCTGGATGTGGAAGTAGGGATTCCTTGGGCAGCAGTCTTTTTTTAAAGATAACACCTTGATAATTTCAAAAAAAAATAACTTGAAATTATAATTATCTTAGATTTTCTATTTAAAAAATTCTTCGAAAACAGGTTCGCATCCCGTAGATCTACGCCTATGTAAATAGTTTTTACAAACGTTTTGACACGGATATACATGTAATGTATTTGCCATGGATATAGCTTTTAATAAAACGAAACAATGTCCCAAATTATAAATAAACACATTTCAGTTGCACCTCGAAAACCATATAAAAAATTAAATTTAAGCAACCTGTATCTCAAAAGTTAATATTTTTACTCATTTATGGATTCTAATATTTTCCGTATTAAAAAGTGATACACCCTTTTTATAGCCATGTAGACAAGGTACCAGTTAATAGGTAACGTATACAAAATTTGAATAACGCTTACTTTTTGAAAAAAAAAAGTTAAATTTACTAATATTATCAGGGTTCACGTGTTACCATATAAAATAATTGATGTGTAACAAACACTATTTAGTTTTTGAGGAAAAAAAAATAAAATTTCATTAACATTATTAAGGCCGAATTAAGCATTTTTTTTTCTCTTACGGACTCCTTGTATGTTAAGAATAAATAACAATGTTTTGAAAAGCAATGCTGAATTATTATATTATATTGTTTTATACTGTAATATTAAAGTACCTATATTATATATATTTTATATTCCGTCAACCTGAAACCGTTCCGTTTTCTTATTATGCATTGCGACCACTGATCCTTTACTTAAAAATAAACACATCATCATTTAAACGGATCCTATCAAACATAGTTGTCAGAACTACTTGCTTCAAGTTAGTACGTAATATCATCAAATATATACGATCGTACACAAAGTAGAATAAACAGCGCCACCCTAGCTTAAGGACAATTCTTGCATTAAAACGACGGACCTGAAACAGTACACATCATGTTGTGTCTAGAATGTGATACATTGCTTTGCAGTAAAAATCAGCACCAAACAAAAATGGACCCTGACCCATACCGATAAAGAAACGAGATCAACTATCTCTCATTCGTACGTCAAAATATCAAGGCATGACTATCCTGAAGCAAATATACGCTTCAGGTTCGTTACACTGCTTCAGGATGATGCGTACAAGTACCTACTTCTGCTTCAGGTTAGTGTGCTTTACACACACACACACACATATATATATATATATATATATATATATATATATATATATATATATATATATATATATATATATATATATATATATATATATATATACTACTCAGGAAAACACTTTGAAACACTCATCATTGCAGAACCAATCAAAACAACTATTCTAGCTAATACTGACGAAGTATTGGATTACATGATAGGATTCCTAGCATTTTAAGCCAAAAAACATATTGAAAATACTTAAATCATTTATTGAAATTCAGTCATTCACAACAATTATTGAACCTTACATTTTATTTCAACTCTAGAAGAGCAGTTGCAATGAGTGTTTTAAAGTGTTCTCCTAAGTAGTATATTAGCGTGTCCAGATTAAGGTACCAATATACAGAAAGTAGATAATTTCGTATTAAATAAAAAAGTGTGAATGACTGATTTTAATAATAATAATAATAATAATAATAATAATAAAAATAATAATTTATTCATCATATAAAATTTCACACACATGTAGTACAAAATTTATCGGACGAGTCAAAAGATTTATAAACAACATAAATACAAATATAGTATAGAGATAAACAGTATGAGTAAGTAATTGTATAAAACAGCAAATTATAAAACATATAACGAACAAGAATCGTTGAACATCATTGCATTTCCAGATATTCGGCTAGGAAGTAAAATGCCACAGCCGATACTTCGGAAACTAAGAAATATGTTTTTATTCTGTAAACGGTAATAGATTTCTATGGTTAATGCCTTCTTCAGGAAGTACAATTTACTATTATAACATTATCACCACCAGATATGGCTCTGCAGTTTAAAAATATTTTTCGATCGAGGAAGGTTTGAAACATATACCATTCGATTAAGAATTAAATTTTGAACAAAATTGTTCTTATTCCAAGTCAGATCTGCAGTAGTTTTTGAGTTCTTTTAATTTTACTGTCTAATTCTTGAGTGTTATATATATATATTTTTAATTGCTGTAACTTTTTTTATCTTAATTTTCAGAGGTAAGTTCTTAGTAATTTTTTTGCCTGCTTTAAGAGAATTATTTACGGGTGGGAAATTTTTTTTAACAGCACTTCCGGTTTTACCTGAAAATTACTTTAAATTGAGAAATTTAAATTATTTTAATTTAAATTTCTCAATTTAAAGTAATTTTCAGGTATTAGTAGTAATTTTTTTGCCTGCTTTAAGCGAATTATTTACGGGTGGGAAATTTTTTTTAACAGCACTTCCGGTTTTACCTGAAAATTACTTTAAAGTAATTTTCAGGTAAAACCGGAAGTGCTGTTAAAAAAAATTTCCCACCCGTAAATAATTCTCTTAAGAGTATAATCTGCCCTAGGACAAATAATATTTTCATTGATATATATGAAAAAGGTTTATACGGGTGGGCGTGCCCCTTTGACCAATGAAATATGCCGTCTACATAAACAGGCGGAGATTGTGTAATATAAGAGAAATAGTTCAAATATATTTCTGTCGTACAGAGTCGAATTTCGCGTTGGGTGCACAAGAATTTTTATTTAAAGTAATTTGAGTAGGAAAACTGAATGCGGTTGTAGTGATTCCTTAGGCAGTGGTTTTTAATTAAAAGAAAAACTGTCTGTGGGTATATAATGTATATTTACAGTGTACAGGGTGTCCTAGTTAACGCGTTATGTCCGATTTTCTCGGTAGTTTTTGAGATAAGTATTTTTTTCCGGGGAACCGATGCCGCTAAGAAACATATAATTGAACATCAAAGAAGAATTGATCGGATTATTTATGTTCTTAATTGACTATTAAAGGAAAGTAAAAAAAGGCATGTAAATGGCGTTCTTTTTCTTGAAAATAGAATATTAATTACTTCCACATCCAGTGGAAGTATAGTAACAAAAAAATGTTTGAAAATTTTTATTGTTCAGATAAGCTTAGACTGTCATGAAAGGTCGCCATTTTAAGTTTCAGCGTAAAAAAATGTCTGCCTGTCTGTCGGTCTAACTTTTTTGTGCGCACGATTACTCAGGAACCGTTTAAGATATTGACTTGAAATTTGGTACACGTATGTACTTTAACGGGATCTGGAACTAGATTATATTTTCATCTTATTCCATCGAAGGATTGGGGGGTAAATTGGGGTAAATGGGGGGTAAACAGGTAAATCAAGCAGGTAAGAGTCCGTAAAATTGGTATTTAGTATATATAAGAGAAGCTAAGGTCTCAAAAAAATTTTTGACATTAGCTACCCCCATTACGACCCCTACCCATTTTTTAAGGGGACGAAAAAAAAGTGTGATTTAGTGTATGTACAAGAACCAAAAACCTCAAAATATTTTTTTACTTCATAGGCTAAGAATTTTTATTGAAAAATTACCAAAAATCCTCGCTATGTTGGGGTAATTTCTATTACGAATAACTGGCAAAATAAGGATACATATGAGGCTACCAGCGCGAAAACGGCCTAAGCCACATTTTATGCGTTTGAGTTTATCGGCTCAACTTGCTGCCTAAGTATATACATTTATAATGTGAAACGGCCTAAGCGACCTTTGCCCACTATTAAAAAGATGGTGCCACTAGTTTCACTTTACTTTAAATTATTAGGGCAACATGTCATGCGTGTAATCGGCCTAACTCACATTTCTGTGGGTTAGACCGTTTTTTAGGGTTAGGCCGTTTTCGCGCTGGTAGCCTCATATATTACTTCCACATCCAGTGGAAGTATAGTAACGACAAAAAAATTTTTAATTTGTATTTTTCAAATAGGCTTAGAATGTCATGAAACGTCGAGATTTTAAGTTTGAGCGAAAAAAAAATTTCTGTCTGTCGGTCTGTAACTTTTTTTTTGTGCGCACGTTTACTCTGGAACCGTTTGAGATATTGACTTGAAATTTGGTACACATATGTACTTTAACGAGATCTAGAACTAGATTATATTTTCATCTTGTTCCGTCGAAGGGTTGGGGGGTAAATTTGGGGTAAATAGGTAAATCAAGCAGGTAAGAGTTCATAAAATTGGTATTTACTATATACAAGAGAATCTAAGGTCTCAAAAAAAATTTTGGCATTAGCCACCCCCATTACCACCCTCACCTTATTATTAAAGAGGATGGAAAACATTTTTGATTTAGTTTGTGTACAAGAACCAGAAACCTCAAAATATTTTTTTACCTTATCCACCCCCACTACCACCCTCTATCACCACCCCCACCCCACTACCGATGTGGGGTATCGTTTTATGGGTTTTTGAGGTAGACGATTTCAAATATTATATTATTAAACAATTATTTCCACATACAACATTTTTTCGTTGTGAGTGACTTGGATAGAAAATCTGGATGTGGAAGTAGTGATTCCTTGGGCATCGGTTTTTTTTTATTGTATAATTAGTGTACAATATCGATAATTCTATCATTTCCAATTGAAATTAAAATTTTGTGGACATGCCTATTGAAAGTCGCATTTCGGAGATATGAACTTTACTTTGCTTTTTTTTAAAGGAACACTCCATATATGTACCATTTGAAACGCCATAAAAAAAGCTTTGTATTTATAATATAATACATGGTGCTTATCTTAAACAAATTTTGTCTAATTTACTATAAATTTACAATTTATCAAATTAGCCTTGGAAAACAAAAGTATGTAAATTAAAATAAACAATATGTTAGTTATGTCTAATTTCACTTTATTTTAAATAAAATGGAGAATTTCAATAATTGATACAGTGTGTTTCACTTGAAATGGTAAAACCCCAATAACTTTTTTATTTTTTTTCCGATTTGAATCACATTTTACTTAAGTATAGAACAAATTAGTATCTACTTGTGACCAGAAAAACATTCGCCTCCTACGGTATCAAAGCCACCTGCGGTACCAAAATATGTGGAGAATATCGGAAAATCATATTAGGCATTTTTTTATCGGAAAATTTTGTTAATAAAACTAGTTCAGAATTGTCCAAAATTAAAAAATGAAAAACTTGAAATTTTAAAAATTTTGAAAATAATTATTTAAAAAAAAAACTGTAAATTGCTTTACAAGTACCTGGCAGCATGGGTTTAATTTCAAACAAAATTGTCATAGTACAGTTTCTAAACGAAAAAACACATTAAAATGATATTTTCGGACTTGCGACATTATTTTAATAAAAATTTATATATTACTTCCACGTCCAGTGGAAGTATAGTAACGACAAAAAAAATTTTTAAAATTTTTATTGTCCAAATAGGCTTAAAATGTCATGAAACGTCGAGATTTTAAGTTTGAGCGAAAACAAAATTTGTGTCTGTCTGTAACTTTTTTTTGTGCGCACGTTTACTCTGGAACCGTTTAAGATATTGACTTGAAATTTGGTACACATATGTACTTTAACGAGATCTAGAACTAGATTATATTTTCATCTTGTTCCGTCGAAGGTTGGGGGGTAAATTAGGGTAAATTTGGGGTAAATGGGTAAATCAAGCAGGTAAGAGTCCATGAAATTGGTATTTAGTATATATAAGAGAAGCTAAGGTCTCAAAAAAATTTTTGGCATTAGCCACCCCCATTACCACCCCCACCTCCTTATTAAAGGGGATGAAAAAAAATTGTGATTTAGTGTATGTACAGGAACCAGAAACCTCAAAATATTTTTTTTTACGTCATCCACCCCCCATTACCACCCCCCTATCACCACCCCCACCCCACTACCAATGTGGGGTATCGTTTTATGGGTTTTTGGGGTAGAGGATTTCAAATATTATATTATTAAAGTTCCATAAACAATTATTTTCACATACAAAGTTTTTTCGTTGTGAGTGACTTGGATAGAGAATCTGGATGTGGAAGTAGTGATTCCTTGGGCAGCGGTTTTTTTTATTTTGATTAAATTTTGGACTTAAGGTTTCTGAACAATTCTGAACAAGTTTCATTGACAAAATTTTCCAATAAAAATATGCCTAATATGATTTTGTGATTTTATCCGCATATTTTGGTAACGCAGGTGGCTTTGCATTTGTAGGAGGTGAATTTTTTTCTGGTCATGAGTGGATCCTAATTTGTTCCATACTTAAGTAAAATTTGATTCAAATCAGAAAAACAAATTAAAAAGTGAAATACACTGTATATATTTTTCGGACTACCATGACTTAATGTAAAAAAATATAAAACTTAATATCTACTATAGTTTTTAAGAAAAATACTGTGTCATATATCATTGAAAAGATTTTTCTATGGCCTCTCAAATGGTGTAAAAATATATGGGGGTTTTCTATTTAAAAAAACCAAGGTAAAGCTCATATCTCCGAAATTCGACTTGTTTGAGTTGTTTTGCTGAAATGACGTTTGGAAAATACATGTGATATCTCATAACTTTTATTTTTGAACTTATTTACGTAACTCCAAAAATAAAGAAGTTAAATGAGGTTCTAACGTTTGCACAACCACCCTGTACTGTTGACTATAATAAGGAACTTTAGTCTAGTTAATATAAAAAACACGTTCTCAAATAAATTAAACATGTTCTGATAGAACATATTAATAATAACAATTTTTTGTTTTTATGTCTTTGGTGTTTTTCAAAAAAAATTGCCGCCCTTGGATTTTGCCGCTATAGCCTCTATAGCCCCCCCCTAAATCCGCCACTGACTGCGCTCCGTCAGAAACCCTAAAATACCTATATGCATGTTTGGAGCATATTTAATGTCTGATATATCAAAAAATATTACAACTAGATCTATCAATCTTTATATGTTTGAAATAGGGGATAAAGAATCTAAAAGAATATGTAAAAATATACAGGGTTTTCATTTAAAAAGGCAACCTTCATTGTTATATCACGTAACATATGCAAGCAATTGTTTTTAATTGCATTTAAAAAAATACGTATACAACCCTACAACTCTTATACGAAACTTTTTTATCTCCAATAATAACATAAATAAGGGGGGGGGTCAAAATATAGTTATAATTCGCCCGTTGTCTTGGATTCCTAAATTTTTACCAAAAATTCGCAACCCGCATCCCCGAAAATCCCCAGATATCGATTTTCATTCGAATAGGACCACAGATGACGAAATTCATTCGCCATCTTGGATTCCTAAATTTTGACCAAAAATTCGTAACCCGCATCCCCGAAAACCTCCAGATATCGATTTTCAGTCGAATAGGACCACAGATGACGAAATTCATCCGCCATCTTGGTTTCCTAAATTTTGACTAAAAATTCGTAACCCGCATCCCCGAAAACCCCCAGACATCGATTTTCAGCCAAATAGGACCATAGATGACGAAATTCGTCCACCATCTTGGATTTCTAAATTTTGACCAAAAATTTGTAACCCGCATCCCCGACAACCCCGAGGTATTAATTTTCAGTCGAATAGGACCATAGATGACGAAATTCGTCCGCCATCTTGGAGTCTTAAATTTTGACAAAACATTCGTAACCCGTATCCCCGAAAACCCCCAGATATCGATTTTCAGTCGAATAGGACTATAGATCGCGAAATTCGTCCGCTTTCTTGGATTCCTAAATTTTGACCAAAAATTCCTAACCCGCATCCCCGAAAACCCTCCGATATCGATTTTCAGTCGAATAGGACCATAGATGACCAAATTCGTCCGCCATCTTGGAGTCCTAAATTTTGATCAAAACTTCATAATCCGCATCCCCGAAACCCCCAGATATCGATTTTCAGTCGAATAGGTCCATAGATGACGAAATTCGTTCGCCATCTTGGATTCCTAAATTTTGACCAAAAATTCGTAAACCGCATCCCCGAAAACCCCCAGATATCGATTTTCAGTAGAATAGGACCATAGATGACGAAATTCGTCCGCCATCTTGGATTCCTAAATATCTTAGCAGTATGAGATTCCTCGGAAAACCTACGTCAGACTGGATTTTGAACCATAAACTTATCACAGAAACTGCCGAGAAAACCGAGCATAGCGTGTTGACTGGGACACCCTGTACATTTTGCTTGGCAATATTTTCGAATAAATTGATTTCTGACCTAACTAAAAACCGAATTCAAATTTTCATAATAAAATTTGTAGGAGTGTTTATACAAAACGGTCCTCTCTATTTGGTACCTTTTATTTATGTATTAACATTTTCAAGAATTTCATCTATTAAGTCATTCCTGTAAGATAAAATAATTTATAAATAAATTTAAGATTACAATTACCAGAAATCATTCGTTCCTTTCATATATTATTGATCTAAATCTGATCAAGCTAGAATATCAACGAGTAGTCCTCTTACAAACAAACTTGTCAATTTCTTTATACATTTACTATGTCTAACATTCAATATGAAAAACAAGAAAATAACCATTCTTTCTATATATTGAAGATCTAAGTCTGATCATGCCAATATATTGTCAGAAATCCACCCTTAAGAGGAAATCTTTCAAGCATCTCTAGCCCTACCTAGAGGATACTCCATTCAATACGATAAACAAGAAAATAACCATTCTCTCTATATATTGAAGATCTAAGTCTGATCATGCCAATATATTATCAGAAATCCACCCTTGCGAGGAAATCTTTCAAGCATCTCTAGCCCTACCTAGAGGATACTACATCACAAACAAACATTAGTTACATTTCAAAGCCAAGAACTACTGAAAAGCACAATGAAATATATGAATAAAATTTCACTTACATGTCATAATAAATAAAATATTTCAATCAATGTTTGATTGACCAAAACTCTGTAAAAATTGCGCAACCTTTTTCATTCTCTTTAGAACTCATCAGCAGAGATATATGTTCAATTCAAAAACATAATTACTATAAAAAAAATAGGAAAACATTTTCTTGTAAAAAATGACAGGAAATATTTATTTAGTTGACACATATCAAAAATAAAAAAGAATCACTCTTTTTTAGAGCCCCATAGCTCGTGTAGTTTTTAAAAAATAAATATCTTGTATTTCTGCTTACATCATTGTTATAAAATATTATTTTGGGTATTCAGCAGATAACTTTCAAAGAAATCATTCGTTCCTTTCATATATTATTGATCTAAATCTGATCAAGCTAGAATATCAACGAGTAGTCCTCTTACAAACAAACTTGTCAATTTCTTTATACATTTACTATGTCTAACATTCAATATGAAAAACAAGAAAATAACCATTCTTTCTATATATTGAAGATCTAAGTCTGATCATGCCAATATATTGTCAGAAATCCACCCTTAAGAGGAAATCTTTCAAGCAAAATAATATTTTATAACAATGATGTAAGCAGAAATACAAGATATTTATTTTTTAAAAACTACACGAGCTATGGGGCTCTAAAAAAGAGTGATTCTTTTTTATTTTTGATATGTGTCAACTAAATAAATATTTCCTGTCATTTTTTACAAGAAAATGTTTTCCTATTTTTTTATAGTAATTATGTTTTTGAATTGAACATATATCTCGGCTGATGAGTTCTAAAGAGAATGAAAAAGGTTGCGCAATTTTTACAGAGTTTTGGTCAATCAAACATTGATTGAAATATTTTATTTATTATGACATGTAAGTGAAATTTTATTCATATATTTCAATGTGCTTTTCAGTAGTTCTTGGCTTTGAAATGTAACTAATGTTTGTTTGTGATGTAGTATCCTCTAGGTAGGGCTAGAGATGCTTGAAAGATTTCCTCGCAAGGGTGGATTTCTGATAATATATTGGCATGATCAGACTTAGATCTTCAATATATAGAGAGAATGGTTATTTTCTTGTTTATCGTATTGAATGGAGTATCCTCTAGGTAGGGCTAGAGATGCTTGAAAGATTTCCTCTCAAGGGTGGATTTCTGACAATATATTGGCATGATCAGACTTAGATCTTCAATATATAGAAAGAATGGTTATTTTCTTGTTTTTCATATTGAATGTTAGACATAGTAAATGTATAAAGAAATTGACAAGTTTGTTTGTAAGAGGACTACTCGTTGATATTCTAGCTTGATCAGATTTAGATCAATAATATATGAAAGGAACGAATGATTTCTTTGAAAGTTATCTGCTGAATACCCAAAATAATATTTTATAACAATGATGTAAGCAGAAATACAAGATATTTATTTTTTAAAAAATTACCAGAACTCCTAAATGCTTCCCTGGCAAGCATTCATTCGCGTCTGGTCTCCATGACAACAAGTTCCTCCCTAAAGTCTGAGAGCGTGTAAAGCTATGCGAATGCCGAGGCGAGTGCCATCTATTGACGGCAAAATTGGAAACTATTTATTGAATCTATGTTTGAAAATTAAGAGGTTATATTTTATCCACGTAATTAATTAAGGACTATCTAGGGCGTCACGATTTCGTTTTTTGTAAATTCCAATTTTTCGACGTCAATCTTTTCGTTGATCACGTGTTTTTGATTAAAACAAAAAATTAAAAACGTGACGAACTAGAATATATATTTTAATACATACGTACAAAATTTGAAGTTTCTATCTTCAAAAATAAGCCGAATAATTCGTTTCTTCATTTCACTGACCGCAGATTATACTCTTAAAGCAGGCAAAAAAATTACTAAGATTATTTTAATTGAATAATTTTCAATTGTTTATTAATTAACTGTCATAAGTTTAATATTCGTTTGCGTGTGTCATTTTAAGAATACGTTAGTAAAATTTGTCCATAATATGGCCTACACCAATATTGACGAAGTTAATATGTTATTAATTTATGGAAAATGCAATAAAAATGCAGAAGCAGCCAAACGCATGTATCAATTACAATTTCCAAACAGACTACAACCCGACAGCAAGACTTTTCCAATTTGTGTAACAACTTATTATAATATGGTAGTTTTAAAAGGTTGAAACGTGAAAGAATACTAACAGCAAAGAACCCAGGAGAAAACGGCTTTAGTTTTACACACCGTTAACAATGATCACCACTAATCATTGCGACAAATAAGAGCCTCCACCAATGTATCACTATCGTCATGGCAGAATCTTAAAAGAAAATAAGTACTTTCCATATAAACCACACTTATTATTTGCTGCCTACGGACTATGATCGTCGCTTAACCTTTCTTGCTGATTTTCCTGTTCTTTCTGAAGGAAATTGTAATTTCCTTAAAAATGTACTGTGAAGTGAGGAAAGTAAGTTTCACAGTAACGGCACAATTACAAAAGATAACTGTAGATATTGGTCGGAAAACAACTCAAGATGGATGATTCGAACAAGAAACCAAACTGTGTTCAGCGAAAATGTATGGTGTGATTTTTTAAATGATTATATTATAGGTCCTTTTCTATACCATGAAAATTTAACCGGTGTGCATTATTTAAGATTTTTAGGAAATGAGTTACCAAGACTTTTACCACAACAGAGCTGATATTTGGTTTCAGCAAGTTGGCGCCCCACCTCACAACTCTAATATTGTTGTGAATTATTTGAATGACACGTTTCCAAGGCGCTGGATTGGCACCTCAGGACCGGTTAGATAGCCCGCGCGTTCTCCGGACTTGACTCCTCTGGACTTTTTTGTGGGGATATTTGAAAAGTAATATCAAGAGCCAATAGAAGATATGACAGATTTATACAATGAAATCTGCGCTTGCGCTGGTGCAATTAATAGACATACATTATTAAGGACATCTTTTGACATGTGTATTCAAGCAGACGGAAGTAATTTCGAGCATCTGTTTTAAATATTGTTGTCAAGATGTTCGAAAATAAAATTACCTGGTTTGTTGTTTTTCCATTTAAATTTCTCAATTTAAAGTAACTTTCGGTAAAATCGGAAGTGCTATTAAAAAAAAATTCCCACCGATAAATAATTTTCTTATAGTAGGCAAAAAAATTATTAAGAACCTACATCCGAATATCAAGATTAAAAAAGTTACAGCAATTAAAAAAAAAAAATAACACTCAAAAATTAGACAATAAAATTAAAATATAATTTTCAAAATTCTTTTTGTCGTTACTAACCTTCCACTGGATGTGGAAGTAATATATTGAAAATACTTAAATCATTTTTCTGAAATCGATCGGCAATGTCTACATTTTCGGCGCGATTTCAGATCGAAAAATGCACAATTCCAGTATTTTAGTCTGTTGCTAAGAAACTATCACAATACAGACCGGGAAAGAACCGTTGCCAAGCAACGATGAACAAAACCGTACGGGAATGTTACTTTCCCGGCCTAGGCCGGGAAAGTAACATTCCCGTACGGTTTTTTATGAATATTTTAGACAGTAAATAAATACACGCAGACAAACCATCTCACATTAAAATTGCATTTATTAGTAAGCAGTTAGATTGTAACGAAGAAATGTTATGCATTAATACAAATTCCTTAATTTATAATAATATTGGTTGTGATTTCAGAAAAAATAGTATGTGTACTTCGGTGTGAAAGCACATTCCCGGACTTCGATACTTGTTGGCCTCGGCTAGCGCCTCGGCCAACAATTTGCATCGTCGTCCGGGAATGTATTGCTTTCGCACCTAAATACACAATATACTATTACTGAAATTCAGTCATTCACAACAATCATTGAATCTTACATTTTATTTCAACTCTGGAAAAGTTGAACAAGTTTTTTCGAAATCTTTAGTTCTCATCAGTAGATTTAGAAACATTCATTCATTATTATTTACAAGCCTATTCTTGATTTATTTTGCAATTAATTATTTTTTATTTATTTGCTTTCATCATGATTAGAAAATATTATTTAGGTATTAAGCAAATCACAACTTACACACTTTTTTATTTATTATGAAATTAGCTACTTTATGTATAGTGTTGCCCTAATCTGGGCACGTTAATATTCTACTTAGGTAAATACTTTAAAACACTCATTATTGGAGAACCAATCAAAACAACTACTCTTCTAGCTAATACTGACGAAGTATTGAATTGCATGATAGGATTCATAACATTTTAAGGCAAAAAAATATATATTGAAAATACTTATATAATTTATTTAAAATCAGTCATTCACACCTTTTTATTTAATATGAAATTATCTACTTTCTGAATATTGGTACCTTAATCTGGACATGCTAATATACTACTTAGGAAAACACTTTGAAACACTCATCATTGCAGAACCAATCAAAACAACTATTCTAGCTAATACTGACGAAGTATTGGATTACATGATAGGATTCCTAGCATTTTAAGCCAAAAAACATATTGAAAATACTTAAATCATTTATTGAAATTCAGTCATTCACAACAATTATTGAACCTTACATTTTATTTCAACTCTAGAAGAGCAGTTGCAATGAATGTTTTAAAGTGTTCTTCTAAGTAGTATATTAGCGTGTCCAGATTAAGGTACCAATATACAGAAAGTAGATAATTTCGTATTAAATAAAAAAGTGTGAATGACTGATTTTAATAATAATAATAATAATAATAATAATTTATTCATCACATAAAATTTCACACACATGTAGTACAAAATTTATCGGACGAGTCAAAAGATTTATAAACAACATAAATACAAATATAGTATAGAGATAAACAGTATGAGTAAGTAATTGTATAAAATAAGTCATTGTATAAGATATGTAATTGTATAAAACAGCAAATTATAAAACATATAACGAACAAGAAACGTTGAACATCATTGCATTTCCAGATATTCGGCTAGGAAGTAAAATGCCATATTTAACAAATAGTTATCTAGTGTCACTTTAAATTTGTTGAAGTTATCAATTACTCTAAACAGAGATATGAACTTATTATAGCAGATAATACCTTGGTATACTTGGGAGTTTTGGCCAACAGAAAGTCTCGAAAATGGTAGATGTAAATTATTTTTATTGCGTTAATAAATATTCATGCTTCTTTGTATTTAAGATCAACAAATAAATGTACAGGGATGGAAGAGTGAGAATACCGAGATTTTTAAACATTTCTCTCGAATGAGTTCGGGGATGTACTCCGACCATACAGCGTATAGTTTTTTTGTGCGTTATAAATACCTTCTCAAAATGGGCCGATGATCTCCAGAATATAAGTCCATAGGACAGAATTGATTGAACAAGGCCAAAATATGCCAATCTTAATATTTCTGCCGTAACTGTGTTACGTAGCTGTCTTATCAAAAAACAAGTTGAGCCTAATTTATAAATTGTGTGGTTAATGTGTTTTTCCTAGGTCATCTTTTGATCTAGGGTCACCCCCAAGAACTTTGTGAAATCAACATGCTTAATAGAGAGATGATTCATTTTTATGAGAACACTATAGTCGTGGTTTACAGTTTTTGGTAAAAATGACATATATATAGTTTTACTTATATTAACTAACATACCATGGCTTACACAAAACTTATGAAATTCATTAGCACAGGTATTGGCCTTTTCAACAGCTAGATCGATATAGAATCATCCGTTATACAAAAGTTACTGTCATCTGTGTAGAGTAATTTCAGATAAGGACTAGTAAACGATTGGGATATATCATTCATGAATATTATAAAAAATAAAGGACCCAATACTGAACCTTGTGGTACACCCACGGTTACGTCCTTTGGATCCGATTTAACATTATCAATAACTACAATCTGCTTTCTCTCACTTAGATAACTGGACACCCATTCATTTGCGACACCATGCACCCCAATTTTGGCTAGTTTTTTTAAAAGCAGTTTGTGACCCACTGTGTCAAATGCTCGACTTAAGCCGAAAAATAGCGTTATTGGGTATGTTTTATTATTTAGTGATTCATAAATAAAGTTGCAGACCTCCGAGATGGCAGTGTAGGTTGATTTGTGTTTTCTGAAGCCATTTTCAAACGATGCTAATAGGTTATTTGACTCTACATAATCTATTACTATAACTGATATCAAAAATTTTTGCTAATTGGCTCTGTAGGCATATGTTTCTATAGTTACTCATTTCAATAATTGATCCTTTGTTTTTGAATACTGGTACAGACTTGGAAAGTTGTAAGGAATCAGGATATTGACCAGATTTAAAGGACTCATTTACTAAATAAGATAGTGGAGAACAGATACTGCTGCTAGAATTTTCCCATTAATTTCATCTATACCTGGTGCCGGTTTAATAGTTCTTTTGTCTAATATTGTTTTTATTTCCTGAGGGGTTGTTGGGTATAAGTAGAAAGATTTATCAACATATGGAGAGAGAATTATGTGGTTATAGTTTGGCTTAGGACATGCAATATCTATAAAAAAAACTCATTGAAACTGTTACACATTTGTTGCCTATCTGAAATTATTTCGTTATTCTTAGTTATAATTTCTTGTAGGTGATTTTTGTTGTTGGAATCATTTTTATCTCATTAATTATACGCCAACTTTCTTTTGGTAAATTTGAGGTATTGGATAGTCTATCATTATTATAACTAATTCTTGATTGTTTGATTTTTTCTTGTTCGTGTATTTTCGTTACTGTTAGATTTATATAGTTTCGACATTTCACAGAGCATTTAATGCAAGTCCTTTAGTTCTTGTGTAAACCATTTATTAGTATTATTATTATTATTATTCCCATGTATCCTAATTTTCTTAAATGGAAAAGCATTGTTATAATGGAAGATTAACGTTGAGAAAAACTCATTAAATTTACTGTTAAACTGATTAGCACCATACATCTCATTCCACTGCTCATTTGTTAATAAGGTTTTAGAGGTATTTATATTGCTATTAGAGGTATCTCGCTTATATATAACCTTACTACTACACAAAGGCATCATTGGTAATGCGATTGTAAAATTACTTACTTGCATTTTGTGGTCGGATAAATGAGTTTCTTCTGCAGAGATGCTATTATGAGGCATATTGGTAGACACAACATCTATCATAGTAGCGGCTAGTTCAGTTACTCGTGTTGGTTTATTTATTATATTTTTTAGACCAAATTCATTAAATAGGTTAAAAACTTGCATGCTGTTATTATTATCACATAAAAGATTTACATTAATGTCTCCACAGACAACATAATAATAATTGGTATTATACAGTTCACATAATAATTCATATAATTTTTCTAGAAATATTCCTAATTCACTGTTGGGTGTACGGTTAATGTATTTATATAAAGTTTTAATTTAGTATTTAAAATGTTAGAGACCGCTATTGTCACCTCAAAGTGTTTTTCGATACTGGAAGTATAGTTAAAAGCTTTTAGTTTCATGTCGTTTTTTGCAAATATGCATGTGCCTCCATGCACAAATTCTGAGCGACAAAAACTATTTATTAATATGTAATTTTTGAATTTAATTGAATTAATTTCACATAATTTTAGTCAATGTTCTGATAAACAACAAATATCAATATCCTGAGACTCTGGGAGTATTTCTAAGTCATTAACTTTAGCCGCTATGCCCTGTATATTGAAATGCATGATGTTCACACATTTACTTGACATACAATTGTTTGTATTTGTGTTGTATCTTACTACTATTATTAAACGTATTGGGATCCTTATCAGTTACTTCTCTAAAAAAGATTCTGGTCTTTCTTCATTATTATTTTCTCTAACAATATATTTAACATGGTCCTTAAAGTTAAACCTTTTAAATCCCACACCTCTAGGCCAGAAGCTAGGAGTACAAAATTTTTCTTTACGCTTAAAGTCAGCACCGACCATGTAACATTTATATTTGCCGTTATCGATATATTCCAGATCATGTTTTAGTTCATTAATTACAATATCCTTTTCGCTCTCGCTTGTTTACCTTTTGATGTAATCAGCTATGTTTTGTTACGTCTGCATTCACCCTATATATGTACATTCACACTTTAGGAGCAATACCTCCAAATTTGCCATTTTTATCCTCGCCTTGGCCGAGCTGTTTTCTTCTATGTACTGTTGTCCAGCTTTTTCCATCATTATTTGGAGCAACCTGAGTATTATTACAAGTTTCATTTATTGATTGCACAAGCATGTTTTGATTTTCTAATGAAGTGGGGAGATCATGCTTTGGATTAGCCAGATCTATAATATTTTTCATTATTTTCCTTTGCTCTGATTCATAAATTCTGGTGTTATTATTTTCCGGTTTTGTTTTAGAACCACTGGGCATTTCGTTATTTCTTTGATTTTGTTTGTTACTGTTTTTACAGTTCTTATCTTCTACTTTATTCTTATCTTCGAGGATATCTATAAGTTTTTGCTTATCATTTATGATCATTTCTTTGTCATGAATTAACTTTTTGTACAGCATAATTTGTTTTGTTAAACTTACTTTTTTGGGGCTTTTGAGGCGACTTCAATGTCGATATTCCGTTGAAGCAACGTCCGTTGAAGCAACGTCGAGCGCGGTTAGTACTTGGATGAGTGACCCATCTTGGGAAATACAGCGTTCTCGTCCCACCTTCTAGCGGCTTGTATATCAGCGGAAGTTACGTAATTTCAGACGAGGATTACGTAGTGGATATACCATCCTTCGGAGGGGATGTAAAGCAGGCGGTCCCTTGTCTATTAAATATTAGGCAAGTAAAAGATCCCTACTCTTCTTAAGGGAAGAGGTTCGGCAAAATTTCCAGGTTGGCAGTAGCTCGTCTCCTGGCGTCGGTGATAGGCCCTGGTGGCGGAAATAGGCCGACGTAAAATAAATAGTTAAAAAAAAATAAACTTACTTTTTCATATATTATAGGTTTGCATTCTGTGCATAAAAATAATAATGCTTTGTTTTTCAATGCAAATACTCTTGCTTCTGTTGCTGATATATTGGCACATGTTATGCAGAATGTGTTTTCACATAATTCACATGTTGCAGGGTTGTCTAGATTCTCTTTCTTACATTTAAAGCAGGAACACACACCAGACAGTGTGTCCTGTTGACACTACTACTACTAAATACTAAATAAATGATATAAGTGTTTTCGATATATTTTTTTTGCTCTAAAATGCTATGAATCATATCATGTAATTCAATACTTCGTCAGTATTAGCTAGAAGAGTAGTTGCTTTGATTGGTTCTCCAATAATGGGTGTTTTAAATTATTTACCTAACTAGTACATTAGCGCGCCCAGATTAGGGCAACAATACACAGAAAGTAAATTTCATAATAAATAAAAAAGTGTGTAAGTTGTGATTTGCTTAATAATATTTTCTAAGCATGATGAAAGCAAATAAATAAAAAATAATTAATTAAAAAAACATCTTGTCTCTTAACAGAAGATTCACTAAGTTCGTTAAACCTTTGTCACTAACACTTTGAAGTGTTTCTGTTTCATCTTCATTAGTACAAATAGAACATTTTTTAGAAAGTTCAGTATCCATAATAAGACTTCCTTGATACCAAAAAAAATTTTTTAACTTGCTAAATTTTCAATTATAATTAACTATTAATTTATATTATCCAATTAAAAAACATTTCCTATGATTTTTGTTTGAAATTGAATAGGACCATAGGACCCTCCACTTGATACGGCACTTAGTATTTTAATCGTTAAATAAAATTAAAAATTTACTTTAAGATTTAAAGTTTAAATTTTTTTTAAGTGTAGGTATGTAGGTATGTCAAAGAAAAATTGTTTTGGAAAAAAATTGTCTATTAAAAAAAATATAAAAATTCTAAAAAATTTCATGGCCACAATTTTGCGTCAGCCATTTTGAATTTTCCAATTTTCACTTCAAAAGCATAATCAGTGATCTCAAAAACCGAGTATACATTATCAGTCGGTTTTCTCAAATACTTTCCGATATAGCAAATTAACAAATTTAATCAATTTGTTTAGTGCTTAAAATTGTTGGTTTAACAAAATGAAAAAAAGTTCCGGCGGCCTGTTTTTTGTTTTTACCAATAACCTCAATAAACAATTTGCAAAGAAAATTAGGCCGATTGTCCTTTGCCAGAAAACTTCTGAGAAAATATCTATCTTGACGCGACTATATATTTTAATAAGAATAATCCTGAGATATTATGTAAGAATAATTTCGGAATATTGAAACAGGAATATTTCAGGGATATTTCGCTAGAAGTTATATATTCCGGGAATATTATACGATTATTCAGATATAATATTTACAGAATACAGGGAAGATTTACAGAATATTCTATGATTACGTGGTGCTATCTGGGATGCATATAGAAAGATCATACAAAGTACCAAAAAATTGGAAACATTTGCAACTGAATTTCATGTAAAAAGTAGTTCATTTTTTGGAGTAAGTATATGAATTCTCATATATTTTGCATGAGTTCGTACTTTTAGATTTGTTCTATGATCATACTTTGTATTTAATTGTGTTATTTTAGATTGACCATTTCTGGTTATCATTTGGCAATTCATAACAACATGAACTTATAGTATGCATGCATATAATTGGTTATGGGCCACAAAAAGCTCTCCCATGCCATAAAAAAGCCATTGATCTTTACAATGGCCCATTTAAGGCCAACAATTTTTGTGTTTGCTGAAACTGGTCTACAGAGTTTTCAATTTCGCATGTAAATAAGTGCAAAACCCAGTTAAAGAAACTGCTGTTGAAGGCCCATAAATCAGTCGCCCCTTGTAATACTCTTACTCTTTGGTTCGGGGATCTTCAAGCAGAACAACAGGAAAAAACATTACTCTATTTAGATTTCCTGAAGATCCCCAAAGGTATTTTGTTATTGCTGTAGATAATAAGAATTTCAAAGTTACTGTGAACCTCATTTGTCAGTCCGGCATCACAATATCTTCTTTCACTTTGTAGAAACTAAATGAGAGACCACTGCGAAAAGTGAACAATTTTTTTTTTATTGAACCGGTCTCAGAAAAAGGTCACTAAAAATTATGCAATAAAATTTCACAGCCGTACGGTTAGAACTTCCCTGTCAAAAATCGCTTATAGAAACATATAAAAAACTATGAAATGGGTTCTTGAATGGGCAGACAATATTTAATTGTTTCTTTGGGACAATTCGTATAATAAAACCAATTATGTTTCATGTACCATTACACTTGAAATTTAATGAATTTCTATGAAATAAAACAGACACATTTTATTAGGATTTGCAAGGTACAAATTCTAGTAGTCTATTTTGCAGAGGTGTATTAAAAAATTATAAAGTGAGGTTGATGTCTGTTTTTGAAAGGACAATTTCACATAAACAAGACTAATTTCACACATTAAAAATTAATCACTTCTTTTACATAAAATAAAATTGATATTCTATCCTTTTTGTAAATAAATAAATTAATTAAAAAAGAAACTAAACTAATTTCTTTATGCTCTAGAGAAACTTTTTCAAATTTTATTAGTTAATCAATTTGTTCGATCTAATGATACTTAGGTATTTACTTAATATATAGTTAATTTAATATAACATGAAAAAACAGTCTACTTAAGAATATTAAAATTATGGTAAAAACGATTATTGAAAATAAATAATACAAAAAATTTAAAATTAAATCTGTCATACTATTTGACGTGATAAATTTCATTCACACATATACATTTACTTTCATTTTTTGTAAATATAAAACAATCTTATTCTGAAAAACTTATAGTTTCACAAATAAAACACAAATGTTTTTTAAAAAAATTTTTTCACTGGTATATTAAGTCAACATGACAATTGTTTCGCTAAACACTAGCTTCTTCAGATGTGAGTACAAGACTACTTGCAATTAAAACTAGTGGACCTTAAATACCTAAACATTTATGACCTGAGAAATAATTTATTCTATAGCCTAACCTGAATTGACAATCTGTTACTGGAAATGAAATTAAAATAGATTTAAATTTACAAGAGGTGAATTATTTACGTCTGTTTGATCATTAAGTAAAATATTAGATTTTTTGTATCTATTAATTTCTAAGCCCTCAAGCAACGTGAGTTTCGGTCCTTTACTAGCTGTGTGAAGAATAACAAAACTATCGTTGAATGAGTGATTTTCTAATAGTAAATGGTTAGCCAATGTTGATGTATTCTTATTATTCAAAAAACTACTTTTATGTTCTTCTATACGTATTTTAAATTTTCTACCTGTTTGTCCAACATATATCTCAGGGCAAGTTCCACAAGTAAGCTTATATACTCCCGACAAATCTTCTTTTTTGTTTCTATATTTATTGTTTTTAATATATGTACTTAAGGTATTGTTAGTCTTATAAGCTATATTCAGACCCTGCTTCTTTAAAAACGACGTAATTTTGTCAGTTGACCCTCCAATATAAGTTAAATACCTAAATTTTGAATTATTATCATTCACAACCGGAAATATACTTTTAATAGCAAATTTATGTTGTATCTTTTGTGTAAAGAGACATGGTAACCGTTGTTCGTGGCGATTTGTTTAATTATGTTTAGTTCTTTGTTAAAGTCATCATCCGATAATGGAATGGTTAATAATCTATGTATCATACTGTGGTATGCTGCATGTTTATGTTGTCTAGGATGGGTTGAACTGTTGTTTATAGTGGTATCTGTATGTGATGGTTTGTGATAAATGGAAAATACGTGAGTTTCATTCTACTAATTGTTAAATCTAATTTTTTTTTTTAGTTTATTGTTATTTTCCTTTTCTAAAGTGAACTTAATATTAGGGTGTAATGAATTAATGTAATTTAAAAAACAACTCAGTTGTCTAGTAGTGCCCACGAAACAAGTTAAAATATCATCTACAGATCTATACCAATATAGACAACCTTTATACAGATTATTATCTTTATGGATTTGTTCTTCCAAATTGTTCATAAAAATCTCTGCTAACAGAGGGCTTGATAGTAGAGTAAAATCTGGAAGTAAAGTCGCTTAGTTTTCGAGAAAAAAAAAACCGGCGTAGAACCAAACCAGACTTAGTGGGATTCTTTAGTAAGATAATCGTGTACACGAAATCATTTTTGACGACATTTTTTGGTGGTCGAAAACTTTTTTTATTTCGGAAAAACTCAAAAAAATAGATTTTTAATGAAATATGTTTTTTAACGTCTCCACCGAAAATATTTGTGCTATCAAGCTATTTTTTTTTAGATTAAAGTAGACACAGTAGCGCTTCGAACAACGTCCCACGTGAACCCGATTTATTTTTCTTTAAGTTGGTAAAATAATAGGAAACTCAAACTTGTTATTTTCAGTAGCGTAATTTTAGGCAATCGAGAAAAAAATTTATTTATGAAAATTTGTATATACATGCTGCTTACAAATTGAAGCCAATAGTTGAAAAAAGTTTTTAGGATAAAAATTTTTCAAGTCTCGTTGATAGTATTGAGTCAGCGATTTTTTTTTTAACGGGCCAAAGTCATATTCTTGCGCGCTCGGCTGTAGCAAGCCTGCCGACTGCAACGATCCGACGGTTCCGGTCGGGGTGTATGTAGTAGTTTAACTTATATCAATAGGTACAAAACCAGTAGTGATCAAAAGATCTAGGGGATCAATATTATTGTTCAATATTTCATATATTGCACAGTAGTATTGATCATATGTTGTTAATATTAAGAAATTGTACAAAAAATATTAAATAGTCTCCTTTTAATAATAAAAAGATAAGTAGGTAGATATAAATACCTAATCTATAAATATCAGTCAGTGTTACTAACTACCCATCTAATTAGTAAGTTTATTAGACATTTTTAAATGAGTGAAAGTAAAAACGTACGCATAAAATGAGTTTTATTATTGGAATAAATTTTCTATTTGGATAGATAAATATGTAGTATGTAGTTTATGTAGGCCCTACATTAATAGCATTCTAATTCGTTCATATCTGCCTCGAAATCTTTAATAATGTTGTTAGAGGAACGACATTTGCACTCGTTGCAACATTTTAGGCCTTCCTTAAAACAAGCACATTTTCGATTGTCACAATTTTTTTCCGAACAATGAATACTTAATGATTTTCGACAACCGTCACTTCTACGCGACTAATCTGACCAACCCTGCATACTACAGTACTTAGTGGTAAAAAGTATACAAAACTTCGGAAAAATGTCATATTGAACGGATTTCGTTCATTTTTGGCAGTATATAGTAAATGCTTCACTGAAAAGTTTCTATATTGTGCGGAGGCTTGCTAATTTATAGGGGGTGGATGCCACCCCCTCTCAGGGTGTGGCACTTAAAAAATATATATATTTATTGGAGCTGAAGTAGAATGAAATTTTAAGAAGAAAAGGTTCTATGCAATTTTTCACATAAATTGATAGTTTTTAAGTTATAACGACTTCAAAAT
Source organism: Rutpela maculata (assembly GCA_936432065.2). NCBI lineage: Eukaryota > Metazoa > Arthropoda > Insecta > Coleoptera > Cerambycidae > Rutpela > Rutpela maculata. The sequence goes on from OW386290.2 coordinate 83,207,658, forward strand.
TGCGATTTCAGCTAGAAAAAAGGTATTTCCAAACGGCTTTCGTCAAGTATCTCGAAAAGTATTACTTTATCGAAAAAATGTTGCAGACCAATTACGGAAAGTACAAACTGGGAATTAATTATATTTTTTGTTTATTGATGTAGGATTAATAATTTCGGAGATATTTAAGTTTACATTTGGCATCCAAGTGTTCATAAGATAATTATTTAGAGTGAGAGTTAAATATCTGAGAAACTGTGACACCTACGTCAAGGGTGCTAATAGGTAGAATAATATGTTATTAATTAAGCTTTCAACTGTTTTTTAATTTGTTTTTGTAGCATAAAAAACAAAGAAGTTATGACCGAAGCAATGTGCGTCTACACATTTTTTTAATAACAACGCCGTCATTTTGTTACTGTAATTAGCCTGTAATTAAAAAAAGGAATTTCAAACACTGTTCTTCATTAATATATAGCATGACGTAGATGCTCAAATTTTTTGGTTTGTATACAGCACTTGCTTTAGAAAAAAATACAGTTTAAACTATAAAGGTATTTTCGATGAAACGTATTTTTTTTTCCTTTTCCAAATATCTCAATAAATATTAGTTTTAATGAAAAATGAATTTCGCTTGTTAATTTATTTACATAGATTTAATAGTTTCGGAGATATGAAAGCTTACAAATGGCGTCCGAACGTTTATAAGACGAAAAATGCAGTTTATATGTTAAATATTTCAGAAATTGTAACACCTAAGAAATGAAATTAAAGACAATTAATTGCGCTTTCAAATTATTTTTTACTCGTTCCTGTAGCATAAAAAATAAAGAAGTTATGACGGAAAAATGTGCGTATTTATACTTTTATTATATAAAAAGGTCGCCATTTTGTTAATCTAATTAGCCAGTAATTTAGAAAAATTATCTCAAATACAGTTTTTCGTTAAGATGTAGCAATCGATGTAGCATTACCTAGATGCTCAAATTTTTTTGCTTATTTAAAGCACTTGCTTTAGAAAAAAGTGCATTTTAAACTTTAAATTTAATTTCGAAACACCACCAAATATAAACTTAAATATCTCCGAAATTATTAATCCTACATCAATAAACAAAAAATATAATTAATTCCCATTTTGTACTTTCTGTAACTGGTCTGTAACATTTTTTCGATAAAGTAATACTTTTCGAGAAACTTGACGAAAGCCGTTTGGAAATACCTTTTTTTTAAGCTAAAATCGCAATTTTGAAGTCGTTATAACTTGAAAACTATCAATTTATGTGAAAAATTGCATAGAACCTTTACTTCTTAAAATTGGATTCTATTTCAGCTCCAATAAACATATATATTTTTTAAGTCCCATCCCCTGAGAGGGGTTGAATCCACCCCCTATAAATTAGCAAGCCACCGCACAATATAGTAGTGGAAGACCAGACCCTCTGAATTCGACACCCTCTATACAACTCGCGAACACCCACCTAAAAAATAGGTAATCTGATGTAAAATAACCCGCTAAACTTGATTTTTGAATTCGCCCATTGATTTGAGATTGCCAAAATGACCAAATTGGCAATTTTCTAAAAAAAATAAAAATTATGTGTTATTTTTTGTTTTTCATATAACACGTCATATATTTTTTATTTTACTTCAGAATTTTTTAATTTTCTTACATAATATTCTCTAACTATTCTTTGATATGTTGAAAGTAAAAAACTTTACCTAAAAAATAATTAGTTGGCAAAAAAAAATAACAACTTTTCTTTGACGCAAAATCTTTAAAATTTGCAGAGTAAAATGTCCGATCGAGGTATCTTTTTTATTTTTAAAGTTAGGTGCCTACTATAATCGAAGAAAATGTTCCGAATGAATTAAATAAAATCTTTTATAAGAAGTTTTTTTTGAAATTTTGCTCCCTTATCGAAATATTCATTGATTGTTTCAGCGTCCGAACGAATGCGCGCTACTATGAATCGGCCGCAATCGCTTCTAGAGCTAAACGCAGGCACGTGCCGGGTGATTATTATTTTCCAGTGTCCATTTATGTTAAGTTGAAAGTGCTTTTTGTCTCAGTCCTTATATTTAGTGCGTTATAAACACATAGTTTGGCATAAATTATAATTACTCGGATAGGAAATCAAAGGAAACAAGCTAAAAACGTACTCTTCGCCTGTTCACTGGATTTTTATATAATTATTATACATTCAATAGGATACTTTTCGCAGTTTTTTGTAAATAATGTTACTTTTAGACATTTTTAATTTTATAGTACGATCTTAGTTGGTAAAAGACTTGGTAAAAAAACTATACCAAACCCCATTTGGGTTTCGATTACGAGTCAAAAGAACTACACCACACCTTACACGTAGAAGAATGTAAATTTTTACATTATAAGACACGAGCTATAAAATCATATTTTCACGGTTGTATATTACATTATGAAATGTATATTTGTAAAATATATAAATAATTAGAAATAGTAAAATGAAATATTTCACCAGATTTCTATTCAATTACAAAAACATAAAAATTAAAAAAAAAATTTTTCAACAGTAAAATCACAAGAGCTTTTTTTATCGGATAAATTTCTCTTTGTAACGAAATAATTTTGCCAATCAGTGATTTTATGAGAAAAACTGACATGAAAAAATCGCGTGACCGGAGATCGAGCGATTTTGTCAAATGTCAGTTTTTCGAGCAAAATCACTGATTGACAAAATATTGAGTTAAAAAGAAATTTATCCATAAAAGAAAAGCTCGAGTGATTTTTGGCAAGATAAATTAACGACAGAATATGTGAACGAACAACAATTAAAAATAATTATAATTTTCTCAAAACGACTCATATCGTACAGTATAATTTCCACAAGACTTAAAAATTATAGCCGACAGTACAGATTTTAAAATGACGTGCGACTACTAGATATACTCTGCTTTTGAGGAACAGGCATTTTTATCGTGATAAGAAACGATGCACCTTTTTTATCGCTGTCAAAGTGATAAAATGTGACTGTCAAATAGACTTTTTTATATAGGAGTTAATTTATCAAATTTAAATCATTAAGTAATAACATTTTTATTTATCGATCGATTTTGTTCAAATAGGGTTCTTCTTCTAGCTAACACTAATTTACTGTCCAAATTTCAGTACAATCGGAATTTTCTTTCTTCAGTTATCGTGCTTACAAGAAACGTGACGGACGGACAGACAGACGGACATTTTGAAAGTTGTTCAGAATTCGTTCACTAACACAATGGTATGAAAATTTTTTGTCTGCGAGCGATATTTACGGCTTTAGAAATGTACCGATCAAATGCAAAATCCGATGACATTTCTGTGGCTCTAAAACAATATTTAGAACAGAAAAATTTATTTTTATCACTAAATCCAGTTTACCATGCACAATGTGTTCGTATACAAGAAGATCGTATACCCGAACTGCTTATAAAAGAAAATCAGATATTGAAAATCCTAGTGCTATTTGCAAGACAGCCTACCAAATTAAGCCCAGAATTCCAAATGTTTTAGATTTTGGATGGTACCTAAAGGAGGAAATCTTATTTCCAAAGATGATTTCAAAAAGCCCAAAACCCAATTTTATTAAGTTAACTCCATTTTGTAAATGTAAATTATATAACTGTACTACAAGCTGCAAGTGTAGCAAAGCAAACGCGCAATGTAACATAAGTTGTTTATGCGAAGGAAAATGTAATCTTTAGTACCCACTTGCTGTTATAATTAATGAAAATATATTTTTTAATGTGTATGTTTCGAGATTATCTACATAATTGTATAACATTTAATTGCAAATAGAAACTAAATAATCCGTAGACTCACTTGATCGCTTAAACGACACCACAGATGGGCGACGCGACGTTAACAGAAGTTATGCTTTAAATTAATGCGGACGAGTTGCGCGGCCGCTTCCAACAGCGTCATCTCGTTACATGAGCCGAATTTCCAAAAAATCTCTTTATAAAAAAGTTTGTTTAAAGTATATGGAACATTTTTCTCGTTTATACTATAACTCTCTCTTTAAAAATAAAAAAGTTACCTCGATCGGGTATTTTTCAACGCAAATTTTAAAAAACCGCGACAATAGAGGGTAATTATATTTTTTTTAGGCACTATATTATTAGTTACACAATATTCTTTGCCGTCAGCCTGTCCAAGAATATTGGAGGGATAATGTGTAAAATATTGGTCAAAATCGGAATTAAAATAAAAAAGATATGATGTGTTATGTGCAAAACAAAAATTAACACATAATTTTAAAATTTTTCAAAAAATTTGCGAATTGACCGATTTGGCAATCTCAAATTAATGGGCGAACTCAAAAATCAAATCCAGAAGGTCATTTTACATAATATCATCTGTTTTTTAGGTGGGTGTTCGCGAGTTGTATAGACTACTTTTAAAATGCTTCCTACAGATTGGCTGCTCTCCGACTAATAGAAACTTTTCTGTGAAGCATTTACTATTATACTGCCAAAAATGAACGAAATCCGTTCAATATGATATTATTCTGAAGTTAAAACCTCTAGTTCTGTACTAGCACGCGAGGTGTATTAATTGCGTCCCAATTTCGCATTTAGCGCTGATAAAAAAAATCGCTGTTGCCAAACGGTACACTTTAGGATAAAATATATTGTTTCAAAAACTTTTGTGATTATTAGGCTTTATTTTCTTCGCTTCATGTATGTAAATATTTTCAAAAATAAAAAAGTTTATCGATTGATGAAGATTTCAATACATAAAATATATATTTTTAGTTTATCTGATTTTTAGAGAAATGAAAGTGCAAATTGTACCCAAACCGTTTATATTGGTAAAAGCGCTACAGTGTGACCTTTAATTTGATACAAAACAAATTTCGGCACCTTTAATAGTTTTAAAGATATATGGCGGTGGAAACAGAAAAAAACAATTTTCTTTAAAAATACATTTTTTTCACTTTTTATTGATTTAAAAAGTTCGAGACCACAAAAAAATGTCGTAAAATATGATTTCATATGCCCGGTGACATACTCAAAGGAATCTAACATGTTTGACCTGGTTCTACGCCAAAAAAAAAAACGACATGATAGACTTACGAAATCGCTGCTCTATGAAGGGTTACCCATAATTAAACCTTCTGTGCAGGTATAAATTTTATTGATAAATTGAAAGTAATTTTGATTTAAGCATTCCTTTAGTAGATTTAATATATCCTGTTTTTCAATTGAATTTACTTTATTTTTATCTAATAATTTTTCCACTAATTTAATAACCTCCTTAGGTGGAATGCTAGGAAACAAGTTTTGTACATCAAATGGTATGAGTTATGCATTGTCGGGTAAACTAACTTTTTGATTTTAGATATGAGTTCATACGAATTTGTAATACTGTATTTTGGAGAGAAACTACATTTTTCTTTAATGATATTGACACGAAATTTTGAAATCCTAACTGTTGGGGCAATTACAAAAGACTCTACTGGGCGTATGGGAAAATTATCTTTGTGTAATTTGATCAGTGAAAATAATTCACCTCTTGTAAATTTAAATTTATTTTAATTTCATTTCCAGTAAAAGATTGTCAATTCCGGTTAGGCTATAGAATAAATTATTTCTCAAGTCATAAACGTTTAGGTATTTAAGGTCCACTAGTTTTAATTGCAAGTAGTCTTGTACTCACATCTGAAGAAGCTAATGTTTAGCGAAACAATTGTCATGTTGACTTAATATACCAGTGAAAATTTTTAAAAAACATTTGTGTTTTAGTTGTGAAACTATAGGTTTGACATGAATTTCCACCAAGTAAAAGTCGAATCTTTCAACTAATCTTATTCTGTTTTAGACTGTACAAATGAATTTATACAACTCCTAATTGTCCCATCTCTCTAAAGAATATAACAATATTAGATTTAACGATTAAATAAAAAGAAAAATAATGCATTGTTGGCTATTAGCTGTAGTGGTGTAAAGATATTAAATTTTTGGCCTGGATTCTCGTTATCACGCCTGCCAACGTTTGTATTGTTTCTTCCAAAAGAATGTCGGTTTTCCTTAAATTCCAACATATAAGACATTTGTCTATTCACCTCTATTTTTCTCTGTGTTCACTTTATAAAGCAACATGATTATCTAATTCTACTACCCTTGCTCAGTGGCGGCCCGTGTTTTTAGCTGTGGGTGATTAGTGCGAAAATGTTTTGAGACTTCAAGGTCATCGGTTGACCTTTTTACAGTTCAATTTATATTTTATATATAAGAAAACGAGGAAGTTAGTGTGATACTAATTTAATTAATGTCACAATAACTTATTACTTCCACATCCAGTCATGAAACGTCGAGATTTTAAGTTTGAGCGAAAAAAAAATTTCTGTCTGTCTGTCGGTCTGTCTGTAACTTTTTTTTGTGCGCACGTTTACTCTGGAACCGTTTAAGATATTGACTTGAAATTTGGTACACGTATGTACTTTAACGAGATCTGGAACTAGATTATTTTCATGTTGTTCCGACGAAGGGTTGGGGGGTAAATTTGGGGTAAATGGGTAAATCAAGCAGGTAAGGGTCGATAAAATTGGTATTTAGTATATACAAGAGAAGCTAAGGTCTCAAAAAAATTTTTGGCATTAACCACCCCCATTACCGCCCCCACCTCTTATTAAAGGGGATGAAAAAAAATTGTGATTTAGTGTATGTACAAGAACCAGAAACCTCAAAATATTTTTTTACTTCATCCACCCCCACTACCACCCCCATATCACCACCCCCACTCCACTACCGACGTGGGGTATCGTTTTATGGGTTTTTGGGGTAGAGGATTTCAAATATTATATTATTAAAGTTCCATAAACAATTATTTCCACATACAAAGTTTTTTCGTTGTGAGTGACTTGGATAGAGAATCTGGATGTGGAAGTAGTGATTCCTTGGGCAGCGGTTTTTTTTTTTTATTAATGATCAAATATCAAATTAGAAATTACTCAATTAATATTCTAGATGTTTGATGTTCTCAATATTCTCATACGATTAAGAAATTAATTAATCATTTAATCAATTTCAACACATTTATTCATTTTTCATTTTTCAGTTTGATTTTGATATCTTATCAAATGTAAACAGATTCTACTCAATAATTCAATATTCATTATTCATAAGTTTATTAAAATTTTCTATTTCTTTACACGAAGCGTGGCTTGCCCTCCCTAGCATGTAAATCGCCTAAAGATGCAAGACATACATACGTCCCGTTTTGATACGTATTGCAGCCGTAAGATCGAAGAGAATGGTTAATATATGCGTAGACGATTTCAGTGTCCACTGCCACCCTGGATACCAGTAGTTAGAGTCTAGGCGCATGCACATGACACTTCTAATCGAAATTTGAAATTATTGGCGGCAAGCGACTCGGTATTAGGATTAAGCGGTTTCGTATGTGAACTTGAACGAGAAAATAATAAAAATATTATCATAAATAAAATTAACTTAATTTTATAATCTTAATGTTAAAATTAATTAACAGCAAAATTTTATGACTAACTACCGCTTGGCCTTGGCATGCTTAGATAATTGGGTGGGCACTGCCTATCCTGCCATTCCTGATGGGCTGCTGCTGCCCTGGCTATTTTTAGTATTTAGGTATTTATTTTAATAGAAAAAGTGTTAATTACACAAACTGAAATTTTTTGATAATGTTGTGTATTGTTTAATGAAACACTGTGGATTTTCCAGAGTGCATGTTCCCAGATAACACAAAGTTATTTTTGTAATATACTTTGATTATTCTGAACGAAGATTCGAATATTCATAGATAATTTTTTTCGATATTCCTAGAATATCAAAAAGTACACTTTTCTATATCTATAGCATATTCTTAAAATTATTCCAAGAATAATTACAAAATATTCCAGGAATAGTTATGAAGCAATGAAATAATAAAATTACGGAATATACAGAATAAATCAAGAATAACAAATAAATATTCCAGAATTAATTCTCAGCTAGTGATTCCTATAATATCCTTGAATTACCCAGATAACACAATCTAATCCCTAGAATAATCATAGATTATATGTTTCGAAGATTTGATTATTCCTAAAATAATTTTTAAACATTCCAGATATTACAACAATGTTCTTTTTTATGCAAATTGCACAGTCTATAGATATTCTGGGATTATCCAAAATGCATATTACAGGAATAATCAAGTTACTCTAGGATACGAGAACGATACCAGAATGAAACGAAACTACAACAAGAGACATGATAATTGCTTACAACTATCAATTTCCAACCGTTGGTTATGGTCAGAATTATCAGTGCAGTGCATATTGCATATAAAATTCTGTCTCAAGGTATCACATCGGAGAATTTATATGTTATTATTAGATTGCCAATACGAATTATTAGGTGAATGCTCATAAACCAGTAATAGGATTAAGTTGGCGACTTATAACCAAATATATCTACCAAAATCTATTGCAAACTTGGAAAGGCTTCGAAATGAGTCAAATACCAATAAATACGCGATTATTTCTAGATAAACGTAACCAATAGTTATTGATTTCGCAGCAGGGACATTATTAGATAATTAGCATTTGATGATATCTCTTTCTTACCTATAGTTCCAACCCACGTTTGTGTGTTTAATGGGAATATTCTTGTATTTTTTCCTTGAATATTATTGTTATCTTCTCTGGGAATATTAAAAGCATATTTCTTCTACATATTATAAGAACTAACTGTGATGAATATTACGCGAATACTCCTTTCATAATATTTTTTAACGAATATTACAGTTATATTCTACAAAATGTATATGCAACTATATCTTCTCTGGGAATATTAAAAGTATATTTCTTCTGTATATTATAAGAATTAACTGTAATGAATATTACGCGAATATTCCTCCCATAATATTCTCTAACGAATATTACAGTTGTATTCTACAAAATGTATATGCAACTATATTTTCTCTGTGAATATTAAAGGTATATTTCTTCTACATATTACAAGAATTAACTGTGATGGATATTACGCGAATATCCCTCTCATAATATTTTACAACGAATATTACAGTAACGTTCTACTAAATATATATATATATATATATATACTACTTAGTACCTACTTATTGAATTATGATTGATATATATTTTGAATTTGGAGGCTAACTCAGATAACACACATTCGTGGAATAATCTGTAAATCTTCCGAAAAGATTATTAGTTATTAATATTCCCATGATATTCTTGTAATATATATATATATATATATATAATCTGTAAATCTTCCGAAAAGATTATTAGTTATTAATATTCCCATGATATTCTTGTAATATATATATATATATATATATTACAAGAATATCATGGGAATATTAATAACTAATAATCTTTTCGGAAGATTTACAGATTATTCCACGAATGTTGTGTGTTATCTTATAAAATATATATATCAATCATAATTCAATAAGTAGGTACTAAGTAGTAGCACAATTCCCAGTAACAACCGAGATCGCCATTTTTCCTATAACTAACCTAACCTAAAGTACCCATTGGCTTACATAACAATCTCTTTATTATATAGTTGAAGTAATTGTAATAGTGTGCTGTTTTGAGGGACGTTATGAGGGGCGAGAGGAATAATAGGCGGCAACTAGATCTCCCGATATCGGTCATTGGATGTCGACATCTGACGTAGCGTGTAGGAGTAATCCGTTACGCTGTTATTTTGAATGCAGACCGTAGTTAGAGAACCATCGTAGTCGAGCTAACAATGTGCGTCGGGGTGAAGATATGATTCAATAATTACTTTATATTTCTTTATTTGGTAATGTGTTTTTGAAAATAATTTTAGTAAGTTTTGTTCCAATTCATAGAAGTGCTTTGGGGAATATTGTAAGTGTAATATTATAAATTATTATTATTTTATATCTATTTATTTTTAAATATAAAATACATTTTATATAAAAATGTTTCGACCGTGTGAGGCATCTACATCTATATCTAATCGTGTTTGTGTATAAAATACATTTTATATAAAAATGTTTCGACCGTGTGAGGCATCTACATCTATATCTAATCGTGTTTGTGAAAATGAAAGTGATAGTGATTACAGTAGTAAAGAAAATCAAAATCCATCAGTGTTTTCAGTAAAAAAAAACGAGTACATTTGGACGTTGAATAATAGGCGGCAACTAGATCTCCCGATATCGGTCATTGGATGTCGACATCTGACGTAGCGTGTAGGAGTAATCCGTTACGCTGTTATTTTGAATGCAGACCGTAGTTAGAGAACCATCGTAGTCGAGCTAACAATGTGCGTCGGGGTGAAGATATGATTCAATAATTACTTTATATTTCTTTATTTGGTAATGTGTTTTTGAAAATAATTTTAGTAAGTTTTGTTCCAATTCATAGAAGTGCTTTGGGGAATATTGTAAGTGTAATATTATAAATTATTATTATTTTATATCTATTTATTTTTAAATATAAAATACATTTTATATAAAAATGTTTCGACCGTGTGAGGCATCTACATCTATATCTAATCGTGTTTGTGTATAAAATACATTTTATATAAAAATGTTTCGACCGTGTGAGGCATCTACATCTATATCTAATCGTGTTTGTGAAAATGAAAGTGATAGTGATTACAGTAGTAAAGAAAATCAAAATCCATCAGTGTTTTCAGTAAAAAAAAACGAGTACATTTGGACGTTGACGGAAAAAAAAAATTGCTTAAATGTTTACGATAATATTTTGGAGCGAAAAACTAATGACCCTAATTTGAATGATTTAGATGTAATAGGTGAAACAGCATCTCTGACAAAAGTTCCCCGTTCGACAATACACAAACTGGTGAAAGAAGGTGCCCTCCCAAGAAAATAACGATCCGACGCCAGTAAATCGAAAACTCTGGACCCATCTTTAGCAAAACTTTTAAAATGTGTCGTTTACGACGCGTATCAGAAAAATGAAATTCCAACTCTTGACGTAATAGACAGAAAACTAAAGGAAATGAATTATCCTCTAAAATATACCAAAAGAACTTTAGGAAATTGGATGAAAAAAATGGGATTTAAATATCAAACTATTAATAAATGAATGGCGATTATGGAAAGCAGACGAATAGTAGATTGGAGAAATTCATATCTAGAAGAAATAAAACAACTCAGGGAAAATAGACCCATTTATTATTGTTCTTGATAATGTGAAATACCAAGTCTATAAAATTCCTAACAAGAGCTCTACTAAGGCGGAGTTACAATTTTTTTTTTAATGGAACATGATCTTTATTATGAGGAAAATTATATTAAAGCACAACTCTTGGAAGTCCTGCGAACGAAAACATTTGAGAATGAGTATGTTATAGACACTGTAGTGGAGAGATATGGCCACAAAGTATTGAGATTACCGCTATATTTCTGTATTTTCAATCGGATTGAATTAATCAGGGGTAAATTGAAGAAAAATGTCAGAAAAGGAAATACTTTTCCGAAATTCGACAAAAAAGTCGTAGAGTTAATTCAAAATGAAGTGTCGAAAATTAACAAGGAAGATTGGGAAAAAAGAATTACGAAAGTAATTAAAACTGAAAAATTGGTCAACTTCATATAAACGGTAGAAATAAATTTATTATAAATTTGAACGAAGATGGCAGTTCATCTGAAAATGAAGAAGAGGGTGAAAAGGAAGAGGATTCAGAGGAAGACGCGATGTGAAGTGAGATAAAGTGAAGTGAAGAAGTGAATTTTGTGATATTCACTGTATTATTTATTTCAGTTTTTGTGTTTTTGTAGTGCAGTGACGTGAGGTAAAGTGAAGTGATGTGAAATGAAGAAGTGAATTTTGTGATATCCACTGTATTATTTATTTCCGTTTTTGTGTTTTCCGAGGTGTTTTCGTAGTGCAGTGAGGTGAGGTAAAGTGAAGTGAAGAAGTGAGTTTTGTGATATCCACTGTATTATTTATTTCCGTTTTTATGTTTTCCGAGGTGTTTTCGTAGTGCAGTGAGGTGAGGTAAAGGGAAGTGATGTGAAGTGAAGAAGTGAATTTTGTGATATCCGCTTTATTATTTATTTCCGTCTTTGTGCTTTCGTACTTCAGTGCTTCAAAAATATTGTTTTTCAGTATGTTATTATTTATTAATGTTATTTTTTTTCATTTTTGCAATGATTCATCTTTCTGTTTTTATTGTAGTAAGTAATAACTTTTACAGTTTATTTTTAGTTTATTTATTGAGAGAAATATTTGTTTCTGTTACTATTTTTAGAGTATATTTTTGTTTTTATTTTGTTTTTAAAGGTTTCTTGTTACTTTTTAAATAACCTCTTTATCCTATATTAATATTCCATACCCATTCTTTCCTGGCGAGAAATGCTCATACCTCCTCGTAGTTCTTACTGGGTAGTAACAGTTTATATTAAGCGAACTGTATATGCTGTAACTACTATTTATAGGTGTAGTCACTACTTTTATTTCAAGTTAATACGTTTTTTGTACATTGTTGCTAGTTAAACTGAGCACACATCCAGCGGTGACTTGTGAAATTTATTGGTCATATCTTAGTATTGACTCATAGGGACCCAAGCCATACTTTATGGCACCACTACCATGATAAAATGAAGCAGTTTTGCAAAAAAAAATCATCGAATTTTGCAAAAAAAAAGTTTTAAAAATGAATTGAACACCACACAACAAATGGGTTTTTGTAAAAAGATTGATTTAAATTCTATTAAATATCGTTTTCCTCCTTTTTCTGAATTTTTTTTTTATAAAATTTAAATGAGTCTTTTTACAAAAACCCAAGATGTTCAACTCATTTTTAAAACTTTCATTCGCAAATTTCGGTGTAATTTTTTTTTTTTTTTCGAAAAGCTGCTTTATTTTATCTTGGTAGTCATGTCACAAAATATGACTCATGACTCAATACTAATATATGACCAATCTAAATTTCACAACTTGCGGCTGACAAAAACCTACAATGAAAAAGTAAATAAGTGAACGCAATACAGTTAAATCCGGCTCTGCATTTTGTAGTCTCAACAACACTGCCTACATGGGCGGTACGTCTATCACGTCTATCACTATTGTGAATGCTTCAACTATACTTAAAAAGAATATACTCTATAAACCAAGACTTTGAGCCAGAGGCGGACCTAGAAATTTCAATAATTTTTTTCTCGTCTGTGGCGCATGGGACCCATACGAAATATGGGAAATAACATCTAGAGAAGCACTCCTGTAACGACCCCTAAAAAATTTTGAAAAAGCAGTTTGCGAAAAATTTTTTCAAAATTCGGTTACTACTCCCTGGTCTAGGGACTCCCGTTTAAAATTTTTATTTTTTGTCATATACATTTTACTTATCATAAAAATGCAACATAGGTTTTGGAGTTTATGAAAATATTTTCATTTTATTAATACTGAGATACAACGAACTGAAATTTTGTAATTTGTTAAATTGTAAATTACAAAATTTCAGTTCATTCCCATACAATATTTTCACGTTTTTAAAATATTAAATAAATATTTGAGTACTAATATTCTAATATTTTAAAAATATTTGTATATTACCTTTTAGTATTTTTAAAATATTTTATAAATCAGCAAAAATCACCTACTTGCATGTGAAATATATATGGTAAAAATATTTTTCAAAATGATTTTAAAATATTTTCCTAATGAAAATTGAATATTTCATTTACATTTTACAAACATTTATTTAATGTGTTCGAAATATTTAACGAATGTTAATAAAATATAACATTTTATTAAAACCTTTTTAAAACTTATTTAATACGATTTAAAAATATTTTCGAAATATTTATTTTATACAGGGTGGACCATTAATAATAGGCCATAGTTCAAGGGTAGATTCTTTGGATCAAAATATGAGAATATAACCAAACATGCTTTAGTAAATTGTTTCTGTGGGAAAAGATACAGGGTGTCAAAATTGTATTTTTTTTTCTGCAATATCTCAACTACCTCTTGACCGGTCTTCTCACAATTTGGTAAGGAAACGTTTGCCCCATGAGTTATACCTGATGATGAATATTTTTCTCTTTTTTTTACGAAACGTTGTGACTCTTTTAACTAGGAAATCTCATGCAGGAGTCATTTCTACATAAAAAAGATAATTCACCACCGTTTTCGAAACAACTGCCGCAAAGATTTCAAGAATTCTTTGAAAACAAACTCAATTTGAAAAGGGCAAATTGTATTTATTGAAAAGTGTGCTTTGGTGACATCTTAGTTCGGTCAAAATGTCAAACTAATGAAGTTGTACGTAAACGACCGAACTAAGACGTCACCAAAGCACACTTTTCAATAAACACAATTTGTCCTTTTCAAATTGAGTTTGTTTTCAAAAAATTCTTGAGACCTATGCGGCAGTTTTCTCGAAAATGGTTTGATTTATCAAGTTCTATCAAGTTCTATGAAATATACTTACCTTTTTTACGGTGCATCAAGTGTTACGTAACGTAATGTTATTCTTTTTTCCACAAAAATTCTGCTCTAAAGAAAACAGCTATTTTTGTATAAACTGTACAAGGTTTGTCCTTAGTCACAAGACAAACAAAGTTTACACGGGACTTTAATATAAATGACATTTAAAAAAAATCTTATTTTGATAAGGGGGGTGGTGTGAAATTTGTGACTTAATTTATTTAGGGGGTATCTTCAAACGTGACAACATGTGACAAGAGGAAGGGAGGGGGTCAAATTTGATCAAAATTTGCGTTACGTAATTTTTGAACGGCCCCTTATATACTTTTGATACATGCTAACAATTTTTATTTTTGGGCAAAATATTGATGAGTAAAATGCATTTGTTTATAAAAATTAAAAAAATTTAAAAAACTTGGTTTAAAAATTTCTTATTTTTTTTTCGTTAATATCACTGAAAATAACAAAAAAACTACAATCTGAAAAAAAAAATTTGTTGTACGACTTGATCCACTTAAACAATCGACGATTCAATTTTCGACTTTTATTTTTTAGGCGTTGTGCTCAACATACCAACTTGAAATTTGGTATGACGATTTACCTCCATTGGGGATATACTCTCCTAAAGTTTAGTTAAAATAATGCATCATTGTTTAAGTTATCATTAATTATTTAATTGCCAATTCGTTTGATTTGTTACAATTTAAAAAAATGTTCAAGCAGGTTCAGACAAATTCAGTTTTCTTCGCAATTTCATTACGAACAATTCATTATTTGTTCATTGCGATACAAGCTATACAAATAGAAATATTTAAGAAAAACAGTAAAAAAAACACAATTTTGAACATTCTTTTGTTTAAATAAATGCCTTGCGGGAATAGGATTTATTCCAAAACTTTTTGCTACACTTCTTATTGTAATGTTTCTGGCAAGTTCCAACAAAAAAAATTGCTATTGTAAGACAAATCCTTTTTAGATTTAGGCTCTTAGTTTTACTCCACTACTATTATTAGTATCTACACAAAATGGAAATATGAGCAAAACTTTTATTTTACGGCGAAATTAAATTGAGGTTAAATAGAGCACATTTTACATTGCCTATTAGACAAAGTAAATATTATTTTATCATCAAAACTAATAAAAAACTACGATGTAGGTAGGTACTCGTTATTAAAAAATAAGGTTAAGAATCTCATATAATATCATACTTATATGAATTAATTTTAATTAATTTTAGGGTGAGTATAAAAAAAGTCCCAGTCCTAACTTAGCCTATCTTAGTCTTAATTTTTCCCTAAAATATATCTGATGTTTTAAGACGGATTTATAAAACTGTCCTTTGTTCTAAGTTGATCGTAAAATATATACGCGAACTTTTCACGCCAGTTGGAATTGATTTTTGATCTATTTTGTGGTATTAGCACATAGGAAAAAAACTAAAAATTTTAGGTTAAGTTAGAACCAAGACAGGATTACGAATTTTATAAACGGCATACGGGTAACCTGTACATTTAACATTTTAGGGAAAAAATTAAGACTAAGATAGGCTAAGCTAGAACTGGGACTTTTTTTATATACTCACCCTTAGTGCAATGTTTTAGTTTAATATAGGTAGGTGTATCAAATCCACGGTATTGAAAAAAACACACCATATTCATGCTGTGTATCGATCATGAACTTCATAGAGTTTGATTTATGAAGTTCGTGGTATCAATAGGTACAGAGGTACAACTATAATCATAAGATTTAGAGCATTATTAATTATTAAAATTCTACTTACCCAGATAATAAATTATGCAAAGATTGAACTGAAACTTTATAAAAATCACCAAATCGACCGACATTCAACATACGTCGTCATGCGTCATGATGCTAAAAGTGTCGCCACTGGCGGCCCACTGCTTGCTAGGTTTGACGCGGGAAATTTTAAATAGTACCACAGGAATAATACTATTATAAATATTTATTTGACATTTTTAAAATTATGTTAAAAAAGTTAATAAGAACATTTAAAAACAATGTTAATAATATAAAAATAGTGTTTATAAAATGTTCAAAAAAATCATTTTAAAAACATTTAAAAACTGTTTAATAACTGATTACTAAATATTACTAAAATAATATTTTTTCCGTAAGGTGTATAAAATGTTAATAAAATATTGATAATATTTTTTACATATAAGCACTGTTTTTTGAATATTTATAAAATATTTTATGCTGTATGGGTGTATTTCAGTTAATAATGAAATATTTTCATAAACTCCAAAACCTATTGTTATTTCCCATATTTCGTATGGGTCCCATGCGCCACAGACGAGAAAAAAAAAATTGAAATTTCTAGGTCCGCCTTTGCTTGAGCTGGTTTAGGAATACGATCACTGTTGGCTTTGGAACGCCTTTCCGGAGTTTGTGTTGGTACGTTTGCAATACTCGCTTATCTACCGCGCAGGATCAGAATATAGTCAAGAAAGTAGTCGATTGCATTATTACATTATGTACTGTAGCAAACAGTATATCATTATACACAAGGGCGGATCCAGGGGGGGGGGGGAGTAGGGGCAATTGCCCCCCCCCCCCTCCCGAGAAAAGTATTCCTTACCTTTTCGAGGCGATAATTTTTTTTTTCTCATGAGGTGGGATGAGTTTCATTTGCACCCCCCCCTCCCCATGAGGCGAGATAAATTTTTTTTAGATTCCGAGGTGAAATTTTTTTTGTAGATGTTAGTGCCCCCCCCCCAGTACCCTTTCTGGATCCGCCCTTGATTATACATTAATATCTCTGTAAACATTTTAATAAAACTACAGTTCACATTATCGAGTTTATAGTGTCTCAACATATTGTTGAACCGTACGAACGCAGACGTTAGTTTTACGAAGATTCGAGCTAATATTTGTTGAAACCGAAATCAGTGCAACTTAACATTCAAAACATTAAAATAGTTCATTCAAAGCCAGTAAGTGCATCTGCATCTGGCATTTCTAAGCAGAAATAAACAATGATAATTAAAAAGTGTAAAGTTTTCGACGCAGTAATACAGAGGCAAGAACAGCTACGTTTCCTAATACTTTGTTTTCACTGTAGCGTATTTACTTGGATTACAAGGTATTGCGTAATCTTAAAATCCCTTATAGTGAATTATATTTTCAAATTAAATACCACCTAATTTTTATATAAAACATACCGACATATCTCTTAATTGCCTAAAAGGGCTACTAGTAGATTTGAAAATTTTGTAAACAATTCGTGTTATTCCACCGAACAGTTAGTGGAATTAAAAAATCGCAATAAAAAAATAGAGACCGTCTTAGATAATTTTATTACAGTGCAGTTCGAAATTGAGATTTTAGAAACTACGTCGGACCATGCAAAAGAATGTGAAGAATTTGAAAATCAATACTTTAAAATAATTGCAGTCGCATAGAAAAATATAGCTACATGGGCACTCAGTAATCAAGCTAAGTTGGTACAAGAGCCACAGGTTTCGCCTACGGCTATATCCAATACTAAAACGCCGCCGCCGGCGCCAGTACCGGGTACCAGTGTATTAAACAATAAACTTCCATATATTAACTTGCTTTAATTTACAGGCAATTACGATAATTGGGTACAATTCCATGATACTTTCAACGCTTTGTTACATGAAAATTCACAATTAACAACAATACAAAAATTTTACTATTTACAGGCATCTTTAAAGGGTGACGCCGGGCAAAGCATAAATAATTTAGAAGTAACTGATGCTAATTACCCAGTGGCGTGGAGCCTTCTAAGGGAGCGTTACCAAATTAAAAAATTAATAATTCGCAACCATGTAAAAAATATTTTTGAATTGCACATTGTCATAAAAGATTCCCATATGTCACTAACACAAATCTTAGATACATTCTTATGACACTTCACATACGAGGAGTTTCACACCCTCTTTACCCAAGTGGTAAACTCCCGACCTGACCTTAATGATATTGAAGTGCTCACTCCTGGCCATTTTCTTATCGGAGAGGCTCTTCCTCAAGAAAATCTGCATGATGCTAAGTTTAGTCGCTTGTCTCGATTCAAACACATTCATTACACAGCATTTCTGGACCAGCTGGTCTAATGATTACATGCATACCTTGCAGGAGCGCACAAAGTGGAAACTCAAATCAAAGGATAATATACTTACTTGGGACATTAGTTTTACTCAAGGATGATAAGCGCCCCCCTCAACGTCGGCGGCTAGACAGAATTATTGAACTTCACCCAGGATCCGATGGAATTGTAAGAGTAGTGACAATTAAAACTGATACAGGTGTAATGAATCGCGCCGTGGCACGCATATGAATATTGCCAATTGACTAACATTATATTTTTGTTCTTTCGAAATGAGAGCATTTCAACGGGGCCGGCATGTTTGGGGTTTGCAACGCCTTTCCAGAGTTTGTGTTTGTATGTTGGTAATACTCGCTTGTCTACCGCACAGGATCAGAATATAGTCAAGAAAGAAGTCACTTGCATCAATTCATTATGTATTGTAGCAGACATTATGTCATTAAACTTTAATGTCTTTGTAAAAATTTAAATAAAACTACAGTCCACATTATCGTTTATAGACCAATCACTGTGTCTTAAAAATAAACTTGGTGATATAGAAATATTTTCATTAGTAGTAACACCACTACTGGCAAGAACTGAATCATATCCACCAGTTGCGCTAGTGAATTATTCTCCATCTGATTCTACTTCATACATAAATTACGTTGCTTCTGGCGGTAGATACATTAGTGAAAGTATTAAGTGTCGGATACACATTTAAAGAGAATGAGCGGGTAGCCATGTAAAAAGCGCCCCCGCACCTACCGAACTAAAATGGCTTCCATAAGATGTCTTGTATGCTGACTGTCTTGTGTACAAAGTTTTAAGCTCGTGGACTCTGCATGGGGTGGGAAAAAAATAATTTACCCCTAAATATTTTATTTTTTTTCTCACCTCCTATTTGACGGATCGCTTTGTAATTTGGCACAAATAATATTAGTGTTAGGATAGTTTATTTTAAAAAATATTACTCTTCTACGATGATTTTATGCATTAAAAAAAAATTAATATATTTTTTCAATGGCCTGAAGGGTGACTACCCTGTTTGACACTATTACCATATTTTGATATAATATGTATTTAAACTATAACTATAACATATAACAGTTACAGTTTTATTAATGCGATGGAACAGGATAAAAATAAATAAAAATTATCTGAACTTGCAATATTACGAGTATATTATTTAATATTTAGACAGGTAATCATATAATTCATTCATGTTTAGTTATTTCACTTCAGATAAGACATCGCAAAGAAAAAGAAGAACAAGAAAAGCGACGTCAAGAAGAAAAAGAAGCGCAAGAAAGAAGATGTCAAGAGGAAGAAAGGCGGCGTCAAGAACAAAGACACGAATTGAAGGAAATAATGGAAGACCTGGAAATAAGGCGTCAAGAGGAGATAGAAGAACAAGAAAGACCACGCCAAGAAGAAAAAGAGGAACAAGACACCAGGAAGAACTGAGGAAAATCCTGAGCGATCAAATGAAAATCCAATAAGACGCTATGAATTCAATCACTAACGAAATCAAAGAAGAGATAAACAAGGTCGAAGATAAAGTAGGTGTGGTCAAAACAGAAGTCAGTTAAATTTTAATATACTTTCGGTATTACTGCAGTGGCTTTGTGTACGGCACACTTGTGGACGTGCGCGGGCTGGCGACTCACTCAGATCTCAGGATAGATCATACCAAATGTATCATGTTCATTCATGTTTTTATTGTTTTATGTTTATATTAGTATTTTTAATATTATTCACTAAATTACCTCTTTTTGCATGTCTTTTAAGAGGTTTAAATTACAATTATTATTATATGTGTGTGTTAATATTATGAATTATAGAACTGAATTGTAATTGTTGGGAAATAAATCTATCTATCTACCCATCAGTCAAGTCAAAGAGGAAGTAAGCGACATCAGAGAAAAGATGAGTGAGGTCGAAGGAGAAGTGGAGCGCCTTAAACGACAATTGGGAGAGAAAGGAGGCCAGCTAGTAGCATCATCAAGTCCTCGTTTAAAACCTCTCTCATTTGTCGGCCAAAGCTCATGGACAACGTATAAGAGACAATTTGAAGGCGGCTGCAAGTGCGAATAACTGGGATAACGAGGAAAAGGCTATGGCATTAGTTCTGGCGCTAAGGGGCCAAGCCTCGGAGTTACTTCAGACCATCCCGGTGGAGAAATAAAGGGACTTCAAAGTCTTGGAAGCTGCATTAGACTTGAGATATGGCAACCAACAAGTGTACCAGGCTCAGCTAAAATCAAGGACGCAAAAGATTGGGGTAAGCTTACAAGAATTCGAAGCTGGCATATCCAAGAGAATTTCAGGAACAACTAGCCGTTGGAGCCTTTTTAGATGGCATCAGGGCTGAAGAGGTCAGGCAAATTCTTAGAATATCCCATCAAAGTATTAGCGAGGCTTTGGTGCGTGCCCTCAAAGTAGAAGCTGCCTTTAAAGACACCCCGCGGTCATAAGTGCGTGCTGTAACAGTTGAAGAGGCACTAAAAATACAAAATAAGTCATTTTTCAATTGGCTGCCGGACCGCTGGCTACTCACGTCCCCGCTCTGCCGCAGCCGCATATGTCTTACAAATCTCCGTAGCTCCATCTCATACTGTTACGTTCTCATATATAGTATCTTATCTCTGGAATTTTAAGTGTGTATCGTACTCGTGGTTTTCTTATGTTATTTGTATTGTACTTAATACCTAATTTTTCCCTTTTTAAAAAACCGCTGCCCAAGGAATCACTACTTCCACATCCAGATTTTCTATCCAAGTCACTCACAACGAAAAAATTTTGTATGTGGAAATAATTCCTTATGGAACTTTAATAATATAATATTTGAAATCCTCTACCCCAAAAACCTATAAAACGATACCCCACATCGGTAGTGGGGTGGGGGGTGGTGCTAGGAGGTGGTAGTGGGGGTGGATAAAGTAAAAAAATATTTTGAGGTTTCTGGTTCTTGTACACACACACTAAATCACAATTTTTTTTCATCCCCTTTAATAAGGGGGTGGGGGTGGTAATGGGGGTTGCTAATGCCAAAAATTTTTTTGAGACCTTAGCTTCTCTTTAGTATACTAAATACCAATTTTCTGATGCCCACTGAACCTAAAATTTTACATTGTGGGATGCCAACTAATACCTTATATAAGTATATATATATATATATATATATATATATATATATATATATATATATATATATATATATATATATATATATATATATATATATATATATATATACGTACGGTACGCATGAAACGAATCCCACCATACACTACAGGGTACCAGATAGTGGAGTCAAATTAGGACTGATAAATTCGCAATGTAAATTTTCTGGTCAGGGCGGTTTTTTTGTTTTAACGTGTTCACTGGGTCAACTATAGTTCACATTTCAGTTTTGCAGTTTCTGCGAGGTCGGCGTATTGTTTATTTAAACAATTTAATTTTTTAGATCGTGTTTTTCATCGGTTATCTTTGAATATCTCGAAATCTATCAGTCCCATGGAAAACAACAAAGAGAAGGAAAATGTTTGTTATGAGTTGTGGAACAAAAGTACATAAACTATAATTCTTTCCAATTGTTATTATTATTTAAAAAAAATTGAAGATTGCAAAATTATGCGTTTTTAAACGAATTGCTGTTATTTCAAAAATAAAGGATAATTTTCAATAAAATTTTGGAAAAATATAGCTCTTATAAAGTATAATGACCGCTTAAAATTTCAAATCTAAATGATTATTAACACGTGTAAAATATGCAATTGTTGCTAAAACTTTGCACCCTTGTGAAATCCTGCCATCAAATCCGAGAAATGTGTACGATGGCTCAAATTGTAGCTTTTTATAAGTACTTTAAGATCACGAAGGAAATTTTTTTTTTTCAAAATTTAAACCATTTTTATTGCATTTGTTTATAATTTTCGAAATTTTAATAATAAAGAAATTCAAATAACTCTATGGTTTTTTTATGAAATCAAAATCGGTAAACGATTTCTGAAAGTAGATTAAATAAGCCATCTTTCAAAAAAAAATTTAATGCTCTGCTTTCATTTGGAGCTGAGATACGTTGGTTTTTGCGTTTCGATCACTTATAAATAAACAAATTGATATTTCATCTTAAAATTCGGGCTGATTATTCCCCAGTGCTTATATATTTGTCCCAGCTAGTTGAAAATAATCTAGAACTACATTTTTCAAAATTGCATCTAATAAAACGTCTTTGAAATCATATCATAATTCGCGGTTGACAGGTAATATTTCCCTCTCCCACTCATCGTATTTCGCAAACTAGGTAACTAAGACAACTAACGCAATATCTCTCTCGATTTCCATTTTACCGATATATATTTTTTAATGAATCGTCTCTTTTCGCAAATTTTGATTATTTCATTTAATTTAACGCGAAATAATTTGTTTAATTTTTTTTGAAATTGCAGTGAATTTTTAATTTCTTTATTTTTGTTTTATTGGAATGTTCTTTCTTTTAAATGTTGTTTGTTTAGCTTTTGTTTATAAAAGAAAGAGAACAATAACAATTTAATTTATATACCGTGTTTTCCATTAATTTTCTTTGAATATTTCGAAATCTATAGGTCCTATGGAAACCAGCAAAAGAAAACGTTATACAACAAATGTACATAAACTATATTTTATTCCAAATGTTATTATTATTAAAAGAAAAATTAAATATAGCAAAATTAGACGTTTTTAAACCAATGTATGTATGTAATGTTCTTTCAAAAATAATGGATTTTCAATGAAATTTAAGAAGAATGTGATTTTTATAGTTCCCATTTAAAATTTTAGATCAAAATATTTATTAAAACTGTTAAAAAAAGCAATTGTGGGTATGAAAGTGAGAAAGATTATCTGGTTGATAGTGGTGCGAGTGATGATACAGATTCTACATGGAGTGACGATAATAATTGGTATGAAAATTCACGTAAGAGACAAAAATTGCTAAGATAATTTTGTAATTCATTAAAAATATCTTATTTTTAATATCTTACCTGCTTAATTTACCTATTTACCCCAAATTTACCCCCATTTACCCCCAACCCTTCGATGGAACAAGATGAAAATATAATCTAGTTCCAGATCACGTTAAAATACATACGTGTACCAAATTTCAAGTCAATATCTTAAACGGATCCAGAGTAAACGTGCGCACAAAAAAAAGTTACAGACCGACAGACAGACAGAAATTTTTTTTCGCTCAAACTTAAAATCTCGACGTTTCATGACATTCTAAGCCTATTTGAACAATAAAAATTTTTTTGTCGTTACTATACTTCCACTGGATATGGAAGTAAAACTTAGATAGTAGTTAGTGTTATGCACGAAATGGAAAGTTCTACAACTGATAGCAATAGTTCTGAGAGCAAAATCAGCTCACTTAATTTAAAACGCAAAAGCAGTAACAATTTGAGATTAAACGACTTACCTGGTAAGGAAGTTCAATCGAATACCTTTGGTTTTGTAAAACTATTATATCTATATCTTCAACAGATGAAGCAGTTTTAGTAGGTAAGTTAGGACCCTGTGTAATGATAGATGGAAGGAAGGAGTGATAGTTAAATGTATAAGTGTCCCAAGTAGCATAAATATGCTATTCAGCTGAGATAACTAAAATGCAGCCACTAAAACGTTTCAGCGGCTTTTGTTTAGTTATATTTTGGTCATCTTATTTTAGTCGTGGTTTAGCATCAAATTTAAAAACGAAATAGTCATGATGATCTCTTTTTAGCTGTATATTGGTCATTACTAGTAGCTATAATATCGCCATGCTGGTTAGGTTATAAAGTCGTTTTCAAGATGTCATATACGAGCAAGTAATTAAATAGTAACAATTGTTAAGTCCTAATACTGCCATTCTAGCTATAAAAATGGCTAGAATATATTGACACGATTTTTGTTATTAATATAGTGTTGATATCCAAACTATTACTAAGAAAATAGCCTAAACATGACTATATAAGTTAGGCTCTATTCTGGTGGTTTTCTTAGCTGTTATTACCGAATTATGACTAATGAAAAAATATCCTTATTAAATGACTATTTTAGAAGTAATTTGGACACATTGAAATATAAATTGAGGCCAAACAGCAAAATAAAAATATAACCTAAAAACAACTTTTGATAACTTTATACATACGCAAATAAGTTTATTATCAACAGAAAAATAAAAATGAAATGTAAAAGAAAATATAAGCAAGTTCCACATATTATTGGAAGGAATGTCGCCTAAAAGTAAGTTCAAATAGTAGGTACCTATAGCGGCATAACATGTTTCACGGGGTGTTTTCGTTGACGTTTGTGTCTACAAAAGCTTATGCATTAATATAAATATTTAGATTGTTAAAGTGAAACTGTCAACCTATCTTCTGTATCAGTGTCCAAGTATGCTGACATTTCATTTTCTATGGCTCTAGCCATCATTAACATTATAATATTATTCCTTTTTATTGAACACGGTTGCTGGGATCATTTTGAGTCTGGTTTTGATTGCGGATTAGTCAAAAATGTATGTATGTTTTTGTATTTGACCAGTACAGTTGGCTATTTACTACCTACCCAACTTGAAGTAACTGCATTATGGCAAATTTGCTCCTCAATGGTTTGGAATACGCAATACATTTTCAGAAATTTCAGTAACAAATTTTAATTTGGTTGGAGAAAGGAAATGTAAAAACGTTGGCGAAACAAAGGTCAAAATGCAAAGTAACCCGTTCCTCACAAAGGTAGTACAAAAGAAACGTAAAAAAGAGGTTATGTATTTCATAGTTTTACCACTTTAACCAATTTTCAGGTAATAAACTGCTGCATAATTGAAGTGGATATTGTTGTCAAAATATGGGCCATATTTTGACTGCTATATTTTTGGAATGAGATGGTTAATCTTGATGCGGTGTTTTGTGACCGTTAGCAAAATTCATTGACTACCGATCATCGAAAACAGATTTCTAAATTACAATTGGTTCTTTTATCTACAGCCAGACCCTTACATTGTTGTTAAAAGTCATCGTTCTCCCAAATTCCTAAAAAATGTTGAACATGTTAATTATAACTTATAAACAATACTTCCGAAGCGGTTTTGGAATTTTTTAATTATCTCTCTTATTGAATGAGATACAATTTTTTTTTAAATAAACGAGTATAATTTGCATTTGAAAGGTACTTGTATCACCTTAAAAAACTATGGCAGTGTGATGTGATATATCGGTATGAATAATACAATACTGGTAACTCTTTTCTAAACGATTGACGTACTGCAAATATTTTCTAAAGAGTTTTTTTTCGGCGACACCACTGGAAATCGTGGATGTTACCTTCGGGCTTCCCTCACACCTGTTTTTTTAACGCGACCGCCACCATGCTGATAGTTAACATTATCAGAAGATGGTTTGCGCGCCCTGGAAATGACGCTTTGATAAACACCGTAAATATTTGATATTGTCTTTTTAGGACATTCCAGTATCTATTAATCGAATGCAATTATTTAATTCTCTTAAAGTGAGATGAACCATTCTTAAATTGTTTTCATCATGAAATACTCAAATAATTGGTGACAGAACTGTCAAATTGAATTTTGTTAAATCACCAGTACTTCATTTATTGAAATTCAGTCTACGCTAAAAATATCAATTAATATTTTTAGGATAAGATGGCGTGCGCCATGTCCCAGTCATCTTCCACGTTATAAAATCGGTCACCTGCAATATGCTCAATAGCATGAATATTGGAATATCGCAGACTGGCGAAGATTTTTAGATTTTTAGATTTATCGATTGTATCATGTTTTACTTTTGTCCTTTTCGTTTGTTGTTAATTCGTTAAATCATTACATATTGCAAAATTTTTTATATCTTTTCTCACTACGCCTACAAGACTAAATGAGCTAAAAATGTTGAGTATGTAAATATTAAAGGCAACTTCCACGAGTTCCAGTGGTGACCCCGAAAAAAAAACAACCCTTTAGAAAATATTTGCGGCACGCCAATGGTTTAAAAAAGAGTATTGTATTATTTATACTCATGCCAATATATCGCATTACACTGCCTTAGATTTTTGAGGTGATTCAGATACCTTTCAAATGCAAATTATACGATTTTATTTAAAAAAAATTGTATCTCATTTAATAAGGGAGATAATTAAAAAAAATCCAAAACCATTTCGGACGTATTGTTCATAGATTATAATTAACATGTTAAAAAAATCTACAAAATTTTTTAGGAATTTGGGAGAACGGTGACTTTCAGCAACAATGTAAAGGTCTGGCTAATCATCCTGTAAATAAAGGAAACAATCGTAATTTAGAAATCTGTTTACGATGGTCGATAGTCAATGAATTTTGCTAACGGTCACAAGAAACCGCATCAGGATAAACCATCTCGTTCTAAAAATATAGCAGTCAAAATATGGCCCATATTTCGACAATATCCACTGCAATTGTGGAAAATTTAACAGTAGGTTGTCCCCACCGAAAGGAGTAAAAAAACCGCTGCCCAAGGAATCACTACTTCCACATCCAAGTCTCTTACAACAAAATACTATATTTGCACTCCACTATGGAAATAATTGTTTATGGAACTTTAATGGTATAATATTTGAAATCATGTACCCCAAAAACCCAATAAAATTATATGCCACATCTGTAATAGAGATGGGGGTGAAAGAAGTGAAAAAAATTCTTGATGTGCACACACCAAATCACACTATTTTTTCACCACCTTTAATAATGGGGTGGGGGTGGTAATATGGATGGCTAATGCCTTTTTTTTGAGGCCTTAGCTCCTCTTATATTTACTAAATACCAATTTCATGGACTCTTACTTGCTTTATTTACCTATT
Source organism: Rutpela maculata (assembly GCA_936432065.2). Classification (NCBI taxonomy): domain Eukaryota; kingdom Metazoa; phylum Arthropoda; class Insecta; order Coleoptera; family Cerambycidae; genus Rutpela; species Rutpela maculata. The sequence continues at coordinate 83,235,015 of OW386290.2, forward strand.
TACCCCCATTTACCCCAATTTACCCTTCAACTCTGCAACGGAATAAGATATATATATATATATATATATATATATATATATATATATATATATATATATATATTGATACTAGTTAAGCTGTTACATCCGGCATATACAAGTGGCGGCCCCACATCCGGGTCTTCCCTTTTATATATCGCTATAAATTTGATGTATAGATGGTTAGGGGAATCTCCAGAATCCAAATTTCAAGAGAGGGGAAACGATATCTTATTTTTTTTTGTTCATTTTTGTAGGATACTGAAGATACGTAGCTACCTCCTATATATATATATGAAAAGATACTGATAGTTCGTTGTTACCTCTAACAACGTTCCCAAATCTTTGGAGGTCGGAACGCCCCGTCATTATCCGCAGTGATGTAATGTACATATATTATATCGTTGAATCAACATGCTCTATTGTAAATCTTAAGAAAATGATGTTCTGACCATGTCGTGGCCTCATTGGTTTTAAATTCATGATATTTTTTATGAACAATACTTTTATTTACGTATTAATGAATACGATAATGATGTGCACATTTTGAGAGTCAGTCTTTGGCAAGGATGTCACCGCTGATATTAATTAACTTATTGATATGTGCATCCGTTTTCGGAAACAAAAAATATAAAACATATTCTTGATAAGAATTTTTTATTTTTAATTATTTTAAAAAAATAGTAAACCAGTCTTTTTCTGGTTAAAATAATTATATGCCCCGCTAAACAAAGATACAACTTTTCTCTCATTTTTTTCTTGACTTTTGGTAAGAATTCAAATTAAAATACATTTGCTTTATTTATTGTCTAATAACCCTGATTTTAAAGCAAAATGCCTAAATACGAAATAAATCTATTTATTTCGTATTTAGGCATTTTGCTTTAAAATCATGGTTATTATCATTTTCAAATATATTACTAACAGCTCATGAGTTGAGTACATATACTCAATGACATATTTGTAACAAGGAATCGCATTCTTTGAATAGATAAAATGATAACAGAAACGCAGCGTCTAGTTTCACATAATTCATTTATTTTCGAGTGCATTTTATTCACTAGAGAATAGGTACCATAAGTTCCTAACGACTTTCAGAAAATCTAGGGTCTGCTTTGTTCAGAAGTTTACACATATTTACAAAGTTGATTTATTTTTTCAAAAGTATATGTATTTTCATACGGCCCTATTTTTACGATAGATTTATTTGATATTATATGTTATTAATAAATTACAAACAGTGATCATTATTTTCAATGAAAGGCTATTTATAAAAGGGTTATAAAAGAAACAAATACTAATATATCCCTGTAACTACAGAAAAAAAAAAACGAAAGAGTGAAACATATATTAACAAAATTTTTAAAAAATGAACAGAACAAACTAAAAATTATCATTTTCTTAAGCACGGCACCGCCCACCACCCTTAATGAGATCTGGAATTAGATTATATTTTGACCTTATTCCGTTGAAGGGTTGGGGGATAAATTAGGTAAATCAACCAAGTAAAAGTCCATAAAATTGGTATTTAGTATATATAAGAGAAGCTAACTAAGGTCACAAAAAATTTTTTGACATTAGCCACCCCCATTGCCATCCCCACACCATTATTAAAGGAGGTGAAAAAATAAAATTGTGATTTAGTGTGTATATAAGAACTAAGGGCCTCATTTTTTTTTTACTTCATCTACCCCCACTACCAATATGGCATATCCTTTTATGGATTTTTGGGATATGCGATTTCAAATATATTACATTGCTAAAGTTCCTTAAACAATTATTTCTGCATACAAGTTTTTTTTCGTTGTGAGAGGCTTGGATAGAAAATCAGTATGTGGAAGTAGTGATTCCTTGGGCAGCGGTTTTTATATTTGTTTTCAGTTATAGATTTTCATTCCTTTACTGGTTAATACAAAATTTAGATATATCTTCCTTTTGTATTATTCAGTATTTGTATATGTTTATAATTATTTGTACACTAACAAATGATCTTATAATTTTCTAAACATCTCCCATTAACATTATAACAAATTTAGAAGCTGTAGAATAATTATAAAAGTAATTTATTTATTCAATTACCATCACCAAATAATTAGTAATTTAATTACATTTTTTTAATAGTAATTTAATTACATGGTAATCAAATTACTTTTTAACATTAGTAATTTGTAATTTGTAATTAATTGCTTTTTCAAAGTAATTTGTCCAGCTCTGTATACTGTACCTTAGTATTTTATTATCAAAGCGAATTAAATATTAAAAGTATTTACCGTTTCGATAAAAAATACGTATAATCGTGTTTCTAAAATTTTGAATTTTGGAGCTTCGACCTGCTGTATTTTTGAAATAAAGACATTTTGGATCTTTTTCCATGACAGTTTTCATTGAGAATGACCTAAGGATTATATGCCTTGAATTTGCAACGGTTACTTCAACAACAAATTACCCATGCATTTGGTACGGGGTCCGAAATGAAGCGTTTCTAAACCTATGTTATGGGATCTTTTTCTTATTTTTCGCCAAAGAATTAAAAATATTTTGTCGACTGAATATTACAACTACCTGTATATACAAATATATAATTTATTGTTGTGGTTTATGACTTCTAAATTATTCAGAAGGTAGGAACTTAAGGGATTTTTCGATAATAAATCCATCTGTGCAATAAATGTCTGCTAGTAAGGACTTGTGGATTTTCCATAGTAATACGTTCAACAGTGTAAATAAAAAAATTATATAATATACATTTATTTGACAAAATCTTATCTTAAATTTACCGAAAAGATATTTATTATTTATTGTATTTCCATAATACCGACGTTATTTTTATAAAGCCTGGTTTCTATATAGTGTATACATCTTTTGGGTGAAATACTTGAAAAGAAATAATTTTTTTAGATCAAAGGAAATAAGTTTAACAAGAATGGGTAATCTGAGATCTGTTTTTAATGATACCAAAAACTAGTCTTTCATGGAAAGCGAAGAGGAAATGGATCATGCTGTAGTTTGGGAATTCCTGTCCCGAAATCGATAAGGAAGCGTCAACTAAACTGTATACAAAATCTAAAAACCAGATTCTTATGCAGAATTTTCTATCGGATTCAAATTTCGACAGTTTATATGGAATTGTAAAAATAAAGCAAAAAGCATTTATCTACAAAAACTGCAAAAAGCATGAAAAGATATATTTATCTTTTTATTTATTACTCAATATTATTGCTATTAAAAATATCAAACGTATATTTCAACAAAACATCATTCAAACTTTTCATTAGCTATAGCCAAACTAACAGTGAACCTTACATGGTGTTTTATAGAAAATATTTAGAGTTGACTTTTCTATTTAGTGATTGATTTTAATTGCCTTCAAGTAAATATATCCCGTGCACTAAGATTCTTTTACAGTGTACGCGCTATTAACAAGTTACCATTAATACTCTTCGCCAGCACTTTTCATATAATTGTTGCCCATTCTATAGGATACTCTTCGCAATTTTTTTGTAAATAATATTAGTTTTAGATATTCTTGTTTAATTACAAAACATAAAAAAATAGATTTTTAAAAAATTTAAATAATTAATAACTTTTTATTTATTGATCAATCTTGTTAAAAAAACCGCTGCCCAAGGAATCACTACTTCCACATCCAGATTCTCTATCCAAGTCACTCACAACGAAAAAACTGTGTATGTGGAAATAATTGTTTATTGAAACTTTAATAATATAATATTTAAAATCCTCTACCCCAAAAACCCATAAAACGATACCCCACATCGGTAGTGGGGTGGGGGTGGTAGTGGGTAGTGGGGGTGGATGAAGTAAAAAAATATTTTGAGGTTTCTGGTTCTTGTACATACACTAAATCACATTTTTTTCATCCCCTTTAATAAGGGGGTGGGGGTGGTAATGGGGGTGGCTAATGCCAAACATTTTTTTGAGACCTTAGCTTCTCTTGTATATACTAAATACCAATTTTATGGATTCCTACCTGCTTGATTTACCCATTTACCCCAAATTTACCCCAATTTACCCCCCAACCCTTCGTCGGTACAACATGAAAATATAATCTAGTTCCAGATCTCGTTAATGTACATACGTGTACCAAATTTCAAGTCAATATCTTAAACGGTTCCAGAGTAAACGTGCGCACAAAAAAAGTTACAGACAGACAGACCGACAGACAGACAGACAGACCGACACACAGACAGACCGACAGACAGAATTTTTTTTTTCGCTCAAACTTAAAATCTCGACGTTTTCTGACATTTTAAGCCTATTTGAACAATAAAAATTTTTTAAAATTTTTTTGTCGTTACTATACTTCCACTGGATGTGGAAGTAATAACAGGGTTCTTCCTCTGGCTCGCACTAACTTACTTTTCAAATTTCGGTACAATCGGACTTTTCACTCTTAAATTACCGTGCTTACAAGAAACGTGACGGACGGACAGACAGACAGACAGACAGACAAACGGATGGACGGACATTTTGAAAGTCGTTCAGAATTCAATCATCAACGTTTTCCTAGTTGTGAAGAGTATAATAATCTTCCAGTGAAATTAATAGGTGTTGTTATGTTTTTGTTTTCACTTTTTCTTTTAAGTAATTTCTCAAAATCTTTCATATTTATCTTTTAGTAAAGCATGAATCAGACAGCATTGGATATTGGATAAATTTGGTGTGGTTGTACTACTGGTCTATATTATAATTACTTTTACGGATTATGATCTTTTTGTTTCTGAAAGCCTAACATGATCATGAGAATAAAAAGTTTTTATTTGAGCCATTTTCTTATATTTAGTATAAATTTCGGACTTTTCATGAAAAAAACTTGCAAATAAAAAAGTTTTCTTTCTTCCAAATTTAATCCGTGGACATACTGGATATTAAGAAAATTTAAAAAATTAACAATGACTAAATGCGTATTTATTAAATCAAACTTGAAAAGAAAGCATGGTTGATAAAACGTGCTAAAATGTAGAAACACAGAATAATATATAAAGTATATATATCTTCATTACAACAAATGTGAAACGTGTTCTAAATTTTGAAACTAACTACCTACTTCGTGAAGATGATTCATTGGGAATAAACTGTAAATATTATCATTTTCGCGCTATTTTTACAGAATTTGAGCGACCGTAATAAAATTTTACCTAGGTACTCGTAAATTGTCTTTAATAATATCGAGAAAGGTTTGAAAGACTGACTTATTTTTGAAATAGAAAGTACGTACTTTTCTTAAACAAATTTTAAGTAGCACTTTGATTTCAATGTAAGTGAAATTTTCATTAAGTGAAAAATGTTTGTTAATTACATAAGATTTTATATGCCGTCAACAAATTAAAAAAGAACATTATCTGAGACTATATAATAATAAATAAAGTTTCATGATTTTTTCTCAAAATGAATTTAACTATATTATTGCATACTTATACATAAATAATCTGTTTAATATTCAATATCTCATAGAACTTATTAAGTACCCAAATGAAAAAAAAATTATAGAAAAACTACAAATGCATTATGATCTTTATTTGATGTAATGGTAGAATAATTGTAATAATTGAAATTGGACCATATCCATTATACAGAGTGATCGCTGGAAGCGTTTCATATTAAGTGCATATTGTATGAACTGTTTTATTATAATTTCAGAGAAAAATTTTATTAAGCTTTTTGAAGAAGCACACAAATGTACGACGTGCCATTAATCATAATTGTTTACATAAATGCGTTCGCATTGCTGTTTGGCTACACGGTAACGATAATAACTACAACAGTTTATCTTACAGTCTTACAAAATGAATGTAAATTGAAACTTTTAGGCTTTGGCTCTTTTCTCATCATTATTGGAACTATGTTTTCATCTAGTTTACGCCAGCCAAAATAAAAAACCGCTGCCCAAGGAATCACTACTTCCACATCCAAGTCTCTTACAACAAAATACTATATTTGCACTCCACTATGTGGAAATAATTGTTTATGGAACTTTAATAGTATAATATTTGAAATCATGTACCCCAAAATAATGGGGGTGAGGTGGTGGTGGGGGTGAATGAAGTGAAAAAAATTCTTGATGACTTTCGCTCTTGTACACACCTTTAATAATGGGGTGGGGGTGGTAAATGCCATTTTTTTTTGAGACCTTAGCTTCTCTTATATTTACTAAATACCAATTTTATGGACTCTTATTTGCTTGATTTACATATGTACCCCCATTTACCCCAATTTACCCTTCAACTCTGCAACGGAATAAGATTAAAATATAATCTAGTTCCAAATCTCGTTAAAATACATACGTGTGCTATATTTTAAGTGAATGTCTTAAACGGTTCCAGAGTAATCGTGAGCACCAAAAAGATTAAGAATTTATTTTGCTCAGACTTAAAATATTGACGTTTCATGATATGCTAAGCCTATTTAAACAATGAAAATTTCCAAAAATTTTGTTTGCGTTAATACACCTCAACTGAATGTGGAAGTAATACGCAGAAAACGGCATGACAAAAATGTAAAAAATCGTTGTGTGCCGTAAACTATACGATAGAAGTAAAGCCCCTATTTCAAGCATTTTCTTCGAGGAAACCTACTACGCATCCATACTAGTTAAGGTAACCCACAGATTTTTTTCATCCCTTTTAATAATGGTAGGGGTGGTAATGGGGGTGGCTAATGCCAAAAATTTGTTTGAAACCATAGCTCTCTTGTATACACTAAATACCAATTTTATGGACTCTTGCCTGCTTGATTTACCTGTTTACCTCCCATTTACCCCATGTTACCCCCCAACCCTTCGACGGAATAAGATGAAAATATAATCTAGTTCCAGATCCTCTTATAGTACATATGTGTACCAAATTTCAAGTCAATATCTTAAACGGTTCCAGAGTAAACGTGCGCACAAAAAAGTTCCAGACCGACAGACAGACCGACAGATCGACAGACTGACAGACAGACAGTGGATTAAGTGGACCCTTACCTGCTTGATTTATCAATTTACCCCAAATTTACCACCCAACCCTTCAACGGAATGAGATGAAAATATACTCTAGTTCCAGATCCCGTTAAAGGACATACGTGTACCAAATTTCAAGTCAATATCTTAAACGGTTCCAGAGTAAACGTGCGCACAAAAAAAGTTACAGACCGACAGACGACAGACAGAAATTTTTTTTTTTCGCTCAAATTTAAAATCTCGACGTTTCATGACATTCTAAACCTATTTGAAACATAAAAATTTTCAAAAATTTTTTTGTCGTTACTATACTTCCACTTGATGTGGAAGTAAAATATCAGGCAGAGAACCTCACGAGTGTTCTATAAATTGCAGCGTGGGGAAAAGCTGTTTTCGCATGATACAGGAAGGCATTTTCTATTAGATGAATGTGTCTGAAACAATAATTTAAAAAGCCTAGTGAAACGCACTAACTAATGGCACGTGCAATGTTAAAGAATCTTAGTGCACGGGATATATTTACTTGAAGGCAATTAAAATCAATCATTAAATAAAAAAGTCAACTCTAAATATTTACTATAAAACACCATGTAAGGTTCCCTTTTAGTCTGGCTATAGCTAAAAAAAAGTTTGAATGATGTTTTGTTGAAATATATGTTCGATATTTTTAATAGCAATATTGAGTAAGAAATAAAAAGATAATTACATATTTTCATGTTTCTAGCAGTTTTTGCAGATAAATGCTTTTTATTCTATTTTTACAATTCCATATAAACTGTCGAAATTCGAATCCGAGAGAAAATTCTGCATAAGAATCTGGGTTTTGATTTAGTCGACGCTTCCTTATCCATTTCGGGACAGGAATTCCCAAACTACAGCATGATCCATTTCCTCTACGCTTTCCATGAAAGATTAGTTTTTGGTATAATTAAAAACAGATCTCAGGTTTCCCATAATGTTTAAACTTATTTCCTTTGATCTAGAAAAAATCTTTCTTTTCAAGTATTTCACCCAAAAGATGTAAAACACTATTTAGAAACCAGACTTGAAAATAACGTCGATATTATGAAAATACAATAAATAATAAATATCTTTTCGGTAAGTTTAAAATAAGATTATGTCAAATAAATATAAATTATGTAATTTTTTTATTTGCACTGTTGAACGTATTATTATGGGAAATCCATTAAGTCCTTAAAAATTTCTTTGCATCACAGCGTTATCTATATTTTAATTTTTAGAGAGATCATTTTTACTAAAAACTGAAGTCATTTATATATTCTGGTGAATACTTCTTACAGAATTCAAATATCTGTTTTAATTATCAATAAAATGGCACCAGGAGTTTTAAGTGAGACACCCTATATATTTACCTAAAACTTCTTCTTTATTTCCATAGATAATTTTGTATCAATATAAGTAACATATGGCACCTTGTAGTAAAAGTTAATGTTTTAAATTAACTTGTACGATTTTTTGTCAACAATTTACGTTTCAGTGAATAATAAAATAAACAACCATAATGGGGTGGTGATGTTTATATTTCGAATACTTGACCAATACCTCCTCCTCAGTGACAATATCTAAACGAATAATACGTAAGAAATAGAAATACATCAAGTTTCTATAGCGAACACCTCTAAACATTGTGTCGTAAGTCTTTATTTTGCAAGGAACTGCCAAACATTTGTAAATTATCCTTAGAATTACATTTTGAATGTTCAGCAATTTCATTTAAAAAAGATACTGCAATCATCTGTATTTACAGATCTCCTACTAGTGATATAAGCACATTTATTATGAGACTTTCTGATTTACTAACCCTGCTAGATAATCACTTCAAAAATATCTTAATCTGTGGGGATTTTAATATTGACAAACTATCCCCCTCCTCACATTCTGTCTTTCTACACGATATTATTTCATCTAATGGACTAACATCATTGTTTCATGAGCCAACTAGAATCGCCCACAAACAAGACACTCTAACGATAAGTAGCATCGACTATGTGATTACCAACATTAACATAGAAAAGTTAACCTTGAAAAACATCGACCCGGGTATCTCCGATCATTTTGCTCAAACAGTTACATGGAATAGAGGTACAGTCGTTAATCGTAACAATATAGCGCAAAGTTGCAAATTTCGAAAATTTAGTGAATTCTCTGTATCGGAATTCACTAAACTTTATCTGATTCAACATATTTTGAAACTTTCTACCTCAGTACATTTGATAACATAAATGCTGCCTATGAGTTTTTCTGGGAACACTTTCATTGGTGCATGGAAGTAGCCTTTCCAATTTGCACAAAAAAAGTTATCAAAAACAATACTAAAAAAGTGAAAATTCAATTTACTCCTATTTTGTTAAAAAAACTCCAAAACTTAAAAGATTTGAATTATATAAGAAAATTATTCAATTCTGAGGAATTAAATGCCAATTATAAACTTTTAAAAAAACACGTCGAACTCGAGATAAAAAATGAAAAAAGAAGCTACTACACCAATAAGATACAACAATCAGAGAATAAATCACAAACTCTATGGAGTATAGTAAATGAAAATAATACAAAAAGAACCGAAAATTGTATTTCTTTAGTACACGAAAATAAGTTAGTATCGGAAAAAAGCGAAGTAACAGAGCTTTTTGGAAACTTTTTTTCAACCACTGTTACAAACAGATTATATAGTCACTTCCATGGAAACCTATCCGAGAATTGTACAACATCTAAGAATGTAACCTCAAATATGTTTTTCACTCCTGTAACAAAGGAAGATGTTCAAAAAGTAATCACCAACCTTAATAACAAAAAATCCACTGGAGATGATGAAGTTTCAATTAAATTGATAAAGAACTGTCGAGACATTCTATCCGAACCTATCGCACACTTAATAAACTTATGCCTGATACATGGAGAATTTCCAGATGCTTTAAAACTAGCTGTACTGATCCCAATACCAAAGATCGGTTGCTCATCAAATATTGAAAATTATCGTCCAATTGCACTAATTAGTGTAATATCTAAGATCATAGAAACGGTCATTTCTCAGAAAATACATGAATATTTAAAAACCTATAAATTGTTGAACGATTGTCAGCATGGTTTCAGGAAGTCTCATTCAACTGAAACTGCTACTAGTGAATTTATCCAACAAATTAGTGATAAAATGGACATTAATGATATTGTAATTGGAATATTCTTTGACTTATCAAGAGCTTTCGACACCCTTCATGTAGACTTCGTATCAGAGAAACTTAATAACCTAGGACTTCGTGGCAACATTAATAAATGTCTTTCATCATATTTATCTAACAGAAAATTTTATGTCAAACATGCTGATGCAAAATCAAAACACTTTAATATTGACATTGGTACCCCACAAGGGAGCGTTCTTGGACCATTAATCTTCCTATTGTACGTTAACGACCTTCCCGACCACCTAAGTGAAGGTAAAGTCTTCTTATACGCTGATGATACATCAGTTGTTATCTCACATCACGATCCAAAAGAAGTAGAGAGCAAAGTTAGAACTACTCCATCTCAGTTCCATGATTGGTGTCACAAAAATCGATTGATAATAAATAGTGAAAAAACAGTCATGATTCAATTTCATAACAAATTTAAAAAAACCTACAATTTTAATTTCACTTTTGACAACAAACCTATTAAACTTGAATCTAATTCAAAATTTCTTGGAACCATCGTTGACAACCAGCTAACATGGCAAGAACAAATTACATTTCTCTCAAAAAAATTAAATAAGGCCTACTTTGCAATTAAACAATTAAAAGATAAACTAAATCCAGATTCTCTATTGCCAGTATATTATGCTTTATTTTACTCAGCTATTAGTTACAACATTATTGTGTGGGGTCGATTCGCCCATGTACAAAGAGTGTTCATTTTACAAAAACGAGTTATTAGACTAATATATAACCTTGATAGTCGTACCTCCTGTAGAGAGATTTTTAAAAAGAAAAAAATATTAACAATTGCATGTATCTAGATATTAAAAATTTTAATATAGAGTTATGAAAACAAAAATAAATTCCCATCATATGCTGACATTCACACTCATAATACAAGACATAAAAATAACATATATATAAATCAACATCACCATGCTTTTTACGAAAAATCACCCTTTTATGCAGGATTCCATATGTTCAATTTACTTCCTGTAAACCTCAGAGACTTGCCTGCTCAAGACTTTAAGAAAAAGTTAAAAAATTACTTAACAAATAAAGCATTCTACACCATTGGGGAGTTTGTGTTAAAGATACAAACTGGAGAAGAATTGTAATTTAGAGTCATTTCAGTGTTTTTTCTTTTATTCCATTTTATTTAATGTAGCTTTTGTAAGTGTTTGTTATTAGTGTACCTTTTAATCTGTATGTATGTTGTTTTAACTTTTGTATTTTACTATATTTCTATTTTTTTAATTTTTTTACATGATGACATATCTTATCTACAAATACTGTAGCCACAAAGACAAATAAAGTATTCTATTCTATTCTATTTTTTTAGTTATGTGCACCGCTTCTAAAAATTTGAAAAAAATCGACAATAAACTACTCATAGCAGTACATTTTTGGTAAAAAGTTAGTGAACACGAATCATTATTTTCATGAATAAATAATTAGTTTAATATATTTTTCTTTCATTCGAAAGGGGCCATAAAATTACCACATTTCTTTCCCTCGGATGTATTTAAATTACATCCACGTCCACAATTAGTTTTACAATAATTAACACATAACTTGCAGGGATAAAAAATGAGTACGAAAAATTATATTTATTAGGTACATAGGTTACTAGTGGCAACAGAGGGCTAAAACTCGAGGAAAATGTTTATTTTCCTATTGTAGATCTACTGACACTGAATTAGGTCCAGAGCTTCTAAGGCCATTTCACTTTGCTTATTCTGCTACACCATTTTGAATAAATCATGAAGTTTAGAACCATTTAGAAAACTTGGATAATTTTCAAAGTGAAGTTAAATTAAATTAAAGAAAAAAGTATTTCCTGTACAGATATTAAATATAGAGATATAAACCTACAATTTGAGTCTAAAAACCCCTACAATCGTGTCCTATCCCTGAAATTATACCAACTTTCTTGATTTCCATTCTTTTTAGATTAAGGAGCGAGAAAATAATATTTTCAAAATTTGACTATATTTAATATTTTGGGTTTAAAGGAATAAGTTGTTTTTTTTCTTAGTTTTGAGGTAAAATTTCATTATTTTGACATCGGATTTAAACAGATCGATGGATAACTACGTTTATAACTTTTACCCGAATATTTTTTTTTGTCTTTTCAAAATTTTCTTGATTGTAAAAAAGTAAGCAGAGGATATTTTTATTCTTCAGTCTAGGTACTTATTCAGATTCATAAAGTCTAGCGATAAAAAAAAACAGCAACCACCTCAAAAAAGGGCAAAACGCGTCAGTAATTTGGTCTTCTTCTCATCTCTGGCGCTTACTCTATAGAAAATGAGGTATTAGTGAGAAATAAAAAAATAAATGTTTTTATGGTTTTTCAATATCTACATAAGAACATGGCTTTCTAATATTTTGCAATTTCGAATTATGTGGAGAAATTCAGATTCGGAAGCGGGAGAGAATTTTACGTGATGACCCACACATTTTTAAATATTCTAAGCAGTACCCAACTCAGCACACTGTAATCCTTTACCCGATGCATTTCTTAAAAGCATTTAATAAACGCTCATTCTGGCGTTGTTCGCGACGTTGCCAATATTTGGAGGTAACAACGTATAGCCTATCATCAAAAAAGTACTATATATAGGCGGAGGTAGCATCGCACTGACTGTTATACAAACGTAATCGATAGCAGCGCCACTGATATACAGTGGAACTAAAAATTTAAATTGCGGGTATAAACGTGACTTTGTGACCTCCACACAAAAATTTCAATATAGCCTTCTGATGCCATCTACAAGCTTATAAAGTTGAAAACAAGGCAAAACGTTGTCACCTCCGAAATCGGAGGTAGCAGCGTTATATATGAGGCGACAACGATTAGCCAGTATCTACTTTGGATGTGGCACCGTACTCTGCATACGTATATATATATATATATATATATATATATATATAAAATCTAGTTCCAGATCTCGTTAAAAAACATGCGTGTACCATATTTTAAGTGAATATCTTAAACGGTTCCAGAGTAATCGTGGGCACCAAAATGATACAAGACTAATAGACAGACTGACGCAACAGACAAATTCATTTTGCTCAGACTTAAAATATTGACGTTTCCTGATATTCTAAGCCTATTTAAATAATGAAAACTTCCAAAATTTTTCTTTGCGTTAATATACTTCGACTGAATGTCGAACTAATACGCAGAAAATGGCAAGACAAAGATATAAAAAATCGTTGTGTGCCGTAAACTACACGATAGAAGTAAAGCCTCTACTACTTTCTTTGAGGAAACCTACTACGCATTCATAGTACTCAAGGTAACCCACTGTGCATCAAATTTACTCGAGTAAAGCCACTGCGTATTCATACTTCTTGAAGTAACCCACTCGCATTCATTTTACTCGAGGAAACCCACTGCGCATCTATATCACTTGAGGTAACTTACTGCGCATCTATAGCAATCGAGAAAAGCCACTGCCCATCCATACTACTCGTGGTAACCTACTGCGCATCCATTGTACTCGGGGAAAGCCACTGCGCATCCATACTACTTAAAGTAACCCACTGCGCATCCATACTACTTGAGGTAACCTACTGCGATCTATAATACTCGAAAAAAGTCACTGCGCATCCAAAATATTCGAGGAAAGCCACTGCGCATCCATACTACTTAAAGTAACCCACTGCGCATCCATACTACTTGAGGTAACCTACTGCGATCTATAATACTCGAAAAAAGTCACTGCGCATTCAAAATATTCGAGGAACGCCACTGCGCATCCATAATACTCGGGGAAAATCTACTGCGCATCCATAGTAGTCGAGGAAAGCCACTGCGTATCCATACTACTCGAGGTAACTTTAACAACATAATATTTGAAATCGTCTACCCCAAAAACCTATAAAACGATATGCTACATCGGTAGTGGGGGTGGGGGTGGTGGTAGAGGGTTGGTAGTGGGGGTGGATGAAGTAAAAAAATATTTTGAAGCTTTTGGTTCTTGTACATACACTAAATCACAATTTTTTTTTTTAATAAGGGGGTGAGGGTGGTAATGGGGGTGGCTAATGCCAAAAAATTTGTTGAGACCTTCGCTTCTCTTTTGTATACTAAATACCAATTTTATGGACTCTTACCTGCTTGATTTACCCATTTACCCCAAATTTACCCCAATTTACCCCCCAACCCTTCGACGGAACAAGATGAAAATATAATCTAGTTCCAGATCTCTTTAAAGTACATGTGTGTACCAAATTTCAAGTCAATGTCTTTAACGGTTCCAGAGTAAACGTGCACACAAAAAAAAGTTACAGACAGACAGACAGACAGACAGACAGACAGACAGACAGACCGACAGACAGACAGAAATTTTTTTTTCGCTCAAACTTAAAATCTCGACTTTTCATGACATTTTAAGCCTATTTGAACAATAAAAATTTTTAAAAATTTTTTTGTCGTTACTATACTTCCACTGGATGTGGAAGTAAAATTAAGTAAGGAAATAATGTGCTGCACTTGCAAGTGGATATTGTTTGTAAAGAATTGATATGAGTATATGATAATGAAAAAATGTGGAGGTGTCCTACATTGCTATTTATCACAATAATGAAAGAAGTATTGTCAAGTCACAGTTTGATAATAATGGAAGAAAGTGCAAACTCATGCCACCAACACCTGTACCCCGCTCCCATTACCCTCCCCCATCCATTCCTACTCCAACGGCGGCTCCCCCGGGGACTGTCCTATTTATATGTATACATTCATAATCCATATACCGTAAATATTAAGCAATTTATTATAATAACATTGCTTTATAAATTTATCAAGACAATAAAATATAACACCTTAGATAATATATCAAAGCACAGTTGTGTAATCAAATAATATAAACAAAGGCTCATTATATCAAGAAAACAAATGCAGTTATAAATAGAACAATGGACTATTATTCTCGAGATTTATCAGTTACTGTCTATATATCTTTTAAATTACACTTGAATAAATTAAAATTACTTCATTTTATTATTAATCAAAAAGCTATTTGCGTTGTATAAAATAAAATAAAACTTATTCGCAATAAAATTTTAAATTTGTATGTGTTAAATTGTAAGTTGAGATTAATAAAATTTTATTTTATTATGCAATGAAGCGTTTAGATAATATAACTTAAATCACACATTTTTTACAGGGTGGCCTATACAAATTTAATATGCTATTGCAGGAGTCCCGCCCACTTCTTTCGAGAGATATAAAGGGAAGCAGCTTCTCATCCACAACGAAATAGATAAATACCATAAACTAAGTTTTAAATGCATTTTCCGTACATTCAGTGATTAAAAAGATTTTTTTATCCATTTACAACACTTGTTTAAAAAAAATTATGCTTTAAACTATTTAATACTTAATTACTATTTCCTTACAAATATCTTAATAAATACTAGGTATTTTAGATGTAAGGGACAATTAAGAAAGCTACTAAACTGAATGAGAATTTACCCCAATTTCTACAGAAATAATGGTTTCAGATATTTAGGAAGTATAAGTAAAGCTCACATCCAAACCTTTATGGGATAAAATATTTAGTTCAGATATCTCAGAAACTAAAACACACTTAGTATTATTTACTTAGTCGAGACTTGCTGCAAATACCGTTGGAGGGAGCCACTTACATTATTTACAAGTCACCGACAATTTTCTAGGCTGGCTTTAATCCACTGGCAGAGTACTGTTGGAACTCCTCTATTTAACAACGCATTCGTTAAAGATTGCGTTGTCGCGTTATTGAATGCCCCTTCTATATCTAGAAATGTTGCCACTGCCATTTCTTTGTCATCTAATGACATTGTCAGTAGCCTATTTAAATCATCCAGCGCGAGGTCTGTTCACTTTCCCGGCTGGTATGCATATTGACGCTCACTAAGGGGGTTTTCCCTTAGTATTTCGTCTCTAATGTTCCTGTCCAGTAGTCTTTCCAACGTTTTAAGTAGGAAAGAGGACAGGCTTATGGGTCTATATGACTTGGGCGTTTGGTCTGATATCCTACCTATCTTTGGTAGGTGGGTGACCTTCACCTTCCGCCATATGTGTGGTATGTACTTCTAGGCCAGACAGGCTCTGAATATTTTACACAAGTGTGGTATTAGTATATTTGCCCTTTTTGGAGCAGAATTGGGTAAATTCTATCCATTCCAGGAGACTTGAATGGTTGGAACTTGCTAATTGCCCATTTGATTTAAATGCATGCATAAATAATTTTTTTTTTTCAGCGATTTAAGCATATCTCTACCGCTACCTCGCAGATGTAATTCATGTAATGGAGATTTATGCTGGGACGAGAAGCTGTAAGTAAAATTTAATGCTTTTTAATATTCCTAGATTTAACAAGGAACTTTTTTGTCAGAATCAGGGGCGGCTGGTGAAATTTCAACAATTTTTTTCTCGTCTGTGGCGCATGGGACCCATACGAAATATGGGAAATAATATCTAGAGAAGCACTCCTCTAACCACCCCTAAATAATTTTGAAAAAGCAGTTTGCGAAAATTTTTTTCAAAATTCGATTGATTGAAATATGTGGATAGTGTTTTTGTAAATTATAGAGAGAAAATTAAACAAGAGAAACAACTGATCAACGAAGTAAAATATTCATTATCAAATTCTACGCTACAAGTCTCGACAGGAATAAGCGATGCTAGAGGTTTCGAGCCATCAGTCAGACTTATCATTCAACTGATGTAATTTCGCTTATGGATTTGGATTGGTATGAATTCAAATATTGATATTACACCGGACAATGACAAAGAAAAGGAATTCATTGGAACTATAATGGAGTTTGAAAATTTTAAAATATCTAGTCAACTATGTATGAATGAACATCTATTATTACTAGAAAGTGGTGATAGTGCATTATACATTGATGATGAGTGTATCGAAGAACTTGTCAACATTAAACATTTCGTTAATTTTAGATTAGAATTTTACAGTGTTTAGATTTTAAGAACTTTTATAATAATACTATGCTATATTATTAATTTTGATCGTGATAAGGAAATGTATGTTGATAAATTAAAAAACCTATGTAATTTAAACAAATGTGAGCAAGCTTAGTGTTTACTAGAGTATATAGAATTTAATAAAAATACAGTTGTTCTTAATATTGATAGAATGCAGATGTATAATGCTAATTAAAATAAATTTTATGTAATCACTTATCATATAGTGTGTTTCTTCTATAAATACTAAATATCGTGTGTGTAGTCGCGGGCTAGGCATGGGGAGAAGAATTACAACATCGCGCGTGCCAGCTGGCTGAAATGAAATAACAAAGCTGGAATGCTCCACCGACGGACGAATTTACGGCTGCCGGTGTTGTCAAATCTCACGCGCTATGTGAATGTACATGCCTAATGGGAAATTACACGCACGGTATAACAAGTCAATATATAAGTCAGTCTTTTTACGCTATACTACATTTTCACATTGCCACACAAAGTTTGTATCATTGAATCCTAATTGATTACATTTACCTCAACTATTTTCATCGATGTTAATATAAATAAGGCAATTAATATAAAATAAAAATATGGTTATAGTGATTCATATTATACAGACAAATCCGCCGTAAGTGTAATAGCAATGTATACTAAATACCAAAGGTCTTCGTCTATTTGCAGCAAGTCTCGACTAGGTAAATAATACTAAGTGTGTTTTAGTTTCTGAGATATCTGAACTAAATATTTTATCCCATAAAGGTTTGGATGTGAGCTTTACTTATACTTCCTAAATATCTGAAACCATTATTTCTGTAGAAATTAGGGTAAATTCTCATTCAGTTTAGTAGCTTTCTTAATTGTCCCTTACATCTAAAATACCTAGTATTTATTAAGATATTTGTAAAGAAATAGTAATTAAGTATTAAATAGTTTAAAGCATAATTTTTTTTAAACAAGTGTTGTAAATGGATAAAAAAATCTTTTTAATCACTGCATGTACGGAAAATGCATTTAAAATTCAGTTTATGGTATTTATCTATTTCGTTGTGGATGAGAAGCTGCTTCCCTTTATATCTCTCGAAAGAAGTGGGTGGGAGTACCTGCAATAGCATATTAACTATGTATAGGCCACCCTGTAAAAAATGTGTGATTTAAGTTATATTATCTAAACGCTTCATTGCATAGTAAAATAAAATTTTATTAATCTCAACTTACAATTTAACACATACAAATTTAAAATTTTATTGCGAATAAGTTTTATTTTATTTTATACAACGCAAATAGCTTTTTGATTAATAATAAAATGAAGTAATTTTAATTTATTCAAGTGTAATTTAAAATATATATAGACAGTAACTGATAAATCTCGAGAATAATAGTCCATTGTTCTATTTATAACTGCATTTGTTTTCTTGATATAATGAGCCTTTGTTTATATTATTTGATTACACAACTGTTCTTTGATATATTATCTAAGGTGTTATATTTTATTGTCTTAATAAATTTATAAAGCAATGTTATTATAATAAATTGCTTAATATTTACGGTATATGGATTATGAATGTATTAGTATATTACGTAATGAGTGATGTAAGAAGCAAATTACGCACGAATGGAAAAGTTGCGCACGATGCCGCGTAGCGGCGAGTGCGTATTTCCATGAGTGCGTAATTGCCTTACAACTCGAATTATGTACTATACTTTACCTACGATCATTTTTATTTAGTTATTTAGTAAAATCTGGATTTAGTTTACTAGTCAACAATATTATTCAACAAATATTATGTCAGTTTTGACAGCGTTTGGAAATTAAGTAGGCGCATTTGTTTTTTTAAACCCCGCATCAGCGATATAAGCCACCTATAATTGCGTGTCCTGTGCGTTTTGTTTACCGTGCGATTTGTTTACAGTACGTTTTATTTACAATACGTAAAATTCAACTTACATAGATGGCAGGTAGTGTGTTTTTTACTATTTACAGTAGTGATCGTAGGTAAACATATAAATAGGACAGTCCCCGGGGGAGCCACCGTTGGAGTGGGAATGGATGGGAGAGGGTAGGGTAATGGGAGCGGGGTACAGGTGTTGGTGGCATGAGTTTGCACTTTCTTCCATTATTATCAAACTGTGACTTGACAATACTTCTTTCATTATTGTGATAAATAGCAATGTAGGACACCTCCACATTTTTTCATTATCATATACTCATATCAATTCTTTACAAACAATATCCACTTGCAAGTGCAGCACATTATTTCCTTACTTAATTTTACTTCCACATCCAGTGGAAGTATAGTAACGACAAAAAAATTTAAAAAAATTTTTATTGTTCAAATAGGCTTAAAATGTCATGAAAAGTCGAGATTTTAAGTTTGAGCGAAAAAAAATTTCTGTCTGTCTGTCGGTCTGTCTGTCGGTCTATCTGTCTGTATGTCTGTAACTTTTTTTTGTGTGCACGTTTACTCTGGAACCGTTAAAGATATTGACTTGAAATTTGGTACACATATGTACTTTAACGAGATCTGGAATTAGATTATATTTTCATCTTGTTCCGTCGAAGGGTTGGGGGGTAAATTGGGGTAAATTTGGGGTAAATGGGTAAATCAAGCAGGTAAGAGTCCATAAAATTGGTATTTAGTATACAAAAGAGAAGCGAAGGTCTCAAAAATTTTTTTGGCATTAGCCACCCACATTACCACCCTCACCCCCTTATTAAAGGGGATGAAAAAAAAAAAATTGTGATTTAGTGTATGTACAAGAACCAAAAGCTTCAAAATATTTTTTTACTTCATCCACCCCCACTACCGATGTAGCATATCGTTTTATAGGTTTTTGGGGTAGACGATTTCAAATATTATGTTGTTAAAGTTACCTCGAGTAGTATGGGTACGCAGTGGCTTTCCTCGACTACTATGGATGCGCAGTAGATTTCCCCCGAGTATTATGGATGCGCAGTGGCGTTCCTCGAATATTTTGGATGCGCAGTGACTTTTTTCGAGTATTATAGATCGCAGTAGGTTACCTCAAGTAGTATGGATGCGCAGTGGGTTACTTTAAGTAGTATGGATGCGCAGTGGCTTTCCTCGAGTACAATGGTTGCGCAGTAGGTTACCACGAGTAGTATGGATGCGCAGTGGATTTTCTCGACTACTATGGATGCGCAGTAGGTTTCCCCGAGTATTATGGATGCGCAGTGGCTTTCCTTGAGTACAATGGATGCTCACTAGGTTACCACGAGTAGCATGGATGCGTAGTGGCTTTTCTCGACTACTGTGGATGCGCAGTAGGTTTCCCCGAGTATTATGGATGCGCAGTGGCTTTCCTCGAATATTTTGGATGTGCAGTGACTTTTTTCGAGTATTATAGATCGCAATAGGTTACCTCCAGTAGTATGGATGCGCAGTGGGTTACTTTAAGTAGTATGGATGCGCAGTGGCTTTCCTCGAGTACAATGAATGTGCAGTAGGTTACCACGAGATGTATGGATGCGTAGTGGCTTTTCTCGACTACTATGGATGCACGGCAGGTTTCTCCGAGTATTATGGATGCGCAGTGGCTTTCTTCGAATATTTTAGATGCGCAGTGACTTTTTTCGAGTATTATAGATCGCAGTAGGTTACCTCAAGTAGTATGGGTGAACAGTGGGTTACTTTAAGTAGTATGGATGCGCAGTGGCTTTCCTCGAGTACAATGGATGCGCAGTAGGTTACCACGAGTAGTATGGATGCGTAGTGGCTTTTCTCGACTACTACGGATGCACAGCAGGTTTCTCCGAGTATTATGGATGCGCAGTGGCTTTCTTCGAATATTTTAGATGCGCAGTGACTTTTTTCGAGTATTATAGATCGCAGTAGGTTACCTCAAGTAGTATGGGTGAACAGTGGGTTACTTTAAGTAGTATGGATGCGCAGTGGCTTTCCTCGAGTGCAATGGATGCGCAGTAGGTTACCACGAGTAGTATGGATGCGCAGTGGCTTTCCTCGAATATTTTGGATGCGCAGTGACTTTTTTCGAGTATTATAGATCGCAGTAGGTTACCTCAAGTAGTATGGATGCGCAGTGGGATACTTTAAGCAGTATGGATGCGCAGTGGCTTTCCTCCCTTGCTATAGATGAGCAGTAAGTTACCTCAAGTGATATAGATGCGCAGTGGGTTTCCTCGAGTAAAATGAATGCGAGTGGGTTACTTCAAGAAGTATGAATACGCAGTGGCTTTACTCGAGTAAATTTGATGCACAGTGGGTTACCTTGAGTAGTATGAATGCGTAGTAGGTTTCCTCAAAGAAAGTAGTAGAGGCTTTACTTCTATCGTGTAGTTTACGGCACACAACGATTTTTTATATCTTTGTCTTGCCATTTTCTGCGTATTAGTTCGACATTCAGTGGAAGTATATTAACGCAAAGAAAAATTTTGGAAGTTTTCATTATTTAAATAGTCTTAGAATATCAGGAAACGTCAATATTTTAAGTCTGAGCAAAATTAATTTGTCTGTTGCGTCAGTCTGTCTGTTAGTCTTGTATCATTTTGGTGCCCACGATTACTCTGGAACCGTTTAAGATATTCACTTAAAATATGGCACACGTATGTTTTTTAACGAGATCTGGAACTAGATTTTATATACAGTGTGTTTCACTTCTCGTGAAGACACCCCTGTATCTTTTTTATTTGTGGCCGAATTAATTTCAAATTTTTATCAGCCATACAAGTCCATAAGGTGACTTTATTCAACACATAAATGCCGTCTAAATCTAAAACGCCGGCCTACTGTGATAAAAAGAAAATGTTAATTTTCGAGAAATCATAGTAGGCTTAGAGATAGACAAAAATTTTGTTAACAAAAGTAGTTCGGAATCACTTGATATGCCCCCCTGTAAAATTTTGTGAAAATCGGAATATTTTCAAAAAAAAAAATTTTGTTTCACTTCTCATGAAGACACCCCTGTATCTTTTTTATTTGTGGCCGAATTAATTTCAAATTTTTATCAGCCAAACAAATCCATAAGGTGACTTTATTCAATACATAAATGCCGTCTAAATCTAAAACCCCTGCCTACTGCGATAAAAATAAAATGTTAATTTTCGAGAAATCATAGTAGGCTTAGAGATAGACAAAAATTTTGTTAACAAAAGTAGTTCGGAATCACTTGATATGTCCCCCTGTAAAATTTTGTGAAAATCGGAATATTTTCAAGAAAAAAAAATTTTGTTTCACTTCTCGTGAAGACATCCCTGTATCTTTTTTATTTGCGGCCGAATTAATTTCAAATTTTTATCAGCCAAACAAATCCATAAGGTGACTTTATTCAATACATAAATGCCGTCTAAATCTAAAACCCCTGCCTACTGCGATAAAAATAAAATGTTAATTTTCGAGAAATCATAGTAGGCTTAGAGATAGACAAAAATTTTGTTAATAAAAGTTGTTCAGGATCACCTCATATGCCCCTCTGTAAAATTTTATGAAAATCGGAATATTTTCAAAAAAAGAGAACACATAAAGAGAACTTTTTCCAACAAATGAAAGTTGTGAACAAAAATCAGCATTCAATAAAACACTAAAAGGGCTTTTTATTTTTACATATCAAGTTGAATGTAATATCTTTTCTTTTTTTCTTTTTGTTATCTCTCTTCTGGAGGAGTAACTCTCCATCATATCCTTCCTCCTTATCGGCTCAGAAATTTAGGAACATGGACGGTTTTATTGCGTTGAATGTAAAGAGTGCCGTGAAATTAACTGTCAATATGTATTGTTTTATTTATTTCGTCATTGCTTTCATGACAGAAGTGATTGTTGTTATTTTCTGTGGAGTTTGTTAGTTTTTCTTGTTTTAATAATTTTATTCATACTAAAGTTTCCTTATTTCATATCTTTTCTCATAATGGTTAGAATACTTTTAACTACTGATGAAAAAATTGAAATAATAAAGATAGTCGGTGAAAATGTACGGTCTTCAAGAGAAGCAGCAGAAGAATTTAATTTAAGACATCCTCTAAGACAACCAATACACCATGGTACCGTAGCAAGAATATGTCACTTGTTCAATACAACTGGCAATGTGCTTAAACCGAGAGTACATCTTAATCGAAATCACGGAGATGATAATGTTATATTAGCGGCGTTTAACGCCAATCCCACTACCAGTCTTCGAAATATGGCTCGTGACCTTAATTTGTCGGCATCAAAAATTTGGAGATGTTTAAAACGCCATAAGCTACAACCGTTTAAACCAAAATTTTTACATACCTTGGAGGAAGGTGATGAAGAGAGAAGATTAGAATATTGTTTATGGATCCAAGGTAATTATTTAAACAATAGAGACTTCTTGAAGAAAGTAATTTTCACGGACGAGGCAACTTTCTCCACCAACGGGGTAGTGTCATCACAAAACTCTAGGTTCTGGGCAGTAGAAAATCCTGATTGGATAATAAATTGTAAAAGGCAATATTCCCAGAAAGTAAATGTGTGGTGCGGAATTTTTAACGAAACAATAATAGGGCCGTTTTTCTTTTTTCAAAATATAAATGCGTTAAATTTGCTAGAATTTTTAAATAATGATCTTTGGAATGCAATTGTTGATTTTCCTTTGGAACAATTGTATTTTCAACTCGACGGAGCATCTATCCACAATTCCGTAGTAGTGAGAGCATGGATGAATGAACATTTTCCCCAAAGATGGATAGGACGAAATAGCCCTTTAATACATTGGCCACCCAGATCACCTGATCTCACTCCAATGGATTTTTATTTTTGGGGTCACATTAAAAACAAAGTTTATATGACCAGACCTCAAAATATAGAGCAGCTTTGTGAGAGGATAAGGCAAGCATGTTTAGAAGTTACAGCTCAAGAACTGCGAAGAGTTGTAAAAAATAACAGAAAACGGATTGAGAAGTGTATTACACTTGAGGGTGGGTTAGTGGAAAGGGGCGCAATATAATAAATAAGTAAAAAAAACCATTAACTTCTTTTATTTTTGAACTATTCTAACACTGCGGCTTTTGCTTTATCTGTATTTTTTTTTCCGACAATATTATCATTCATTATTAGTAGTCTTCTCTGTAAAAACAACGGCCCTTTTCAGGGCCACCAATTTAATTAAAAAAGAATTCGTTATATGACAGCATCCTACCAACCTACATATTGTTGACAGATGTTAAAACTCATTAAAGTAATTAGATTTTAATTTTAATTATTCTAAGGCCGGCATTTTAGATTTAGACGACATGGGGCGTATGAAGTGATCCTGAACAACTTTCATTAACAAAATTTTTGTCTATCTCTAAGCCTACTATGATTTCTCGAAAATTAACATTTTCTTTTTATCGCAGTAGGCAGGCGTTTTAGATTTAGACGGCATTTATGTGTTGAATAAAGTCACCTTATGGAGTTGTATGGCTGACAAAAATTTGAAATTAATCCGGCCACAAATAAAAAAGATACAGGGGTGTCTTCACGAGAAGTGAAACAAAAATTTTTTTTTTGAAAATATTCCGATTTTCACAAAATTTTACAGGGTGGCATATCAAGTGATTCCGAACAACTTTTGTTAACAAAATTTTTGTCTATCTCTAAGCCTACTGTGATTTCTCGAAAATTGACATTTTCTTTTTATCGCAGTAGGCCGGCGTTTTAGATTTAAACGGCATTTATGTATTGAATAAAGTCACTTTATGGACTTGTATGGCTGATAAAAATTTGAAATTAATTCGGCCACAAATAAAAAAGATACAGGGGTGTCTTCACGAGAAGTGAAACAAAAATTTTTTTTTGAAAATATTCCAATTTTCACAAAATTTTACAGGGGGGCATATCAAGTGATTCTGAACAACTTTTGTTAACAAAATTTTTGTCTATCTCTAAGCCTACTATGATTTCTCGAAAATTGACATTTTCTTTTTATCGCAGTAGGCCGGCGTTTTAGATTTAAACGGCATTTATGTATTGAATAAAGTCACTTTATGGACTTGTATGGCTGATAAAAATTTGAAATTAATTCGGCCACAAATAAAAAAGATACAGGGGTGTCTTCACGAGAAGTGAAACAAAAATTTTTTTTTGAAAATATTCCGATTTTCACAAAATTTTACAGGGGGGCATATCAAGTGATTCCGAACAACTTTTGTTAACAAAATTTTTGTCTATCTCTAAGCCTACTATGATTTCTCGAAAATTGACATTTTCTTTTTATCGCAGTAGGCCGGCGTTTTAGATTTAAACGGCATTTATGTATTGAATAAAGTCACTTTATGGACTTGTATGGCTGATAAAAATTTGAAATTAATTCGGCCACAAATAAAAAAGATACAGGGGTGTCTTTGTAGAAGAACGCACTACCGGGCGTCAAAATGACGCGACACCAATTTATTTCTCAGGGGGCGCCAGTCGCGTATTACCCCGTTCTTCTACCTCCCAGGCGGGTTCGAGATAAGATGACTTCGGTAGCCGAAAAGCGGGACCAAGGTTGCACTACCACAGATCGGAAACTACGCTCTCTCTGGACCCGAATTCCCTCGTTAGGGGTTTAGGCACCTCTTAATTTCCTGAATTTTTGCATAAAAAAAATCCCAACCGAAGAATTTCTCTGCGGAGGGATTAGTTTTGGTACGCGAAAATCGCGTTTTGGTCCATTAATAACGGAATATATTTCTCAAAAAACGCATAAAAAAATCCCTATCGAACCTCCGTACAACAACCAGAAGGTCGAACGTTAATGCGAATTAACTCGACACATCCGGTTTTCTATACGAAAGTTCCAGGGATTATAGACCGTCAACAGGCCTCAAGATCAATTAAGAAACATTAGTTCAAAGAATCCGTTTATTTAACAGAATTGGTTATACAAAATTCTCAAGAAAGAATCGTGCCTTCCCCAATCAAGGTAGTGACTTTCAGACCATACAAGCGAGAGCGCTCGCGCTAACGATCGATTAGGTAGAAAAGATTCATACGTACCTTCTCAGAATCAAAATGCGAGCTTTTAGAATCATTTCAGACTCTGGGTAAATGAATAATTAAGGCTGACTGAAATTAACTTAAAAAAGTTTTACTAAATGAATTTAGTTTCGCTAGAGACTACCTAGCTTTAAAGTTCTTGTATCGTGGAAATTCACGTACTCAAACACATTCAGAGGACTTATTACTGCATAAGTTGAGTGGCGTTCGATCAGTCCACGACTTACTAACCCTTATCACAGTCGATTAATAATATCGATTTGGCAGCGTCTCACCTTCGAGCGACTATTAGGCAAAATTGAATTTTTTGATTTTTATGCACAAGGCGTTTTCCTCTATAACTTTGTCATTTGAAAAGCCCCGTTATTGGCTTTTCTACCATCGCTTTGTCTGGACTACTCAACGCGCTCGACCAAATTGTGAGCCGCTGGGTCAATCCAAACTCTTTCCATGCGAGAAACCGGCCTTGTACATGTGCATTGATTTTTATCAATTTTTGCTTATCGGCACTACGCCGGCTTTGACAAAATCTTCTATTTTGCCTTTTGGATGCAGTGCATCGTTAAAATTTTATGCTCATACTTTAGAATTGTGCTTTCAATGATCGTACCTCAAAGGTCAATGTCTTTGGTTGAGGAATAAAAAATAAAAAATAATTTAAAGTATATTTTCGTGGTACTTTTTAAACTGACTTCGTGGTACTTTTGAAAAATCCAGTTTAAGACCAATTTTAGCGTACTTTTGAAAAATCGATTTTCGAGCCAAATTTCAAGGTACTTTTGAAAAACTAATCTGCGGGTGAAATTTTGGCGTACTTTTGAAAAATCGATTTTCAAGCCAAATTTCAAGGTACTTTTGAAAAGTTAATCCGCGGGTGAAATTTTGGCGTACTTTTGAAAAATTGATTTTCAAGCCAAATTTCAAGGTACTTTTGAAAAGTTAATCGGCGGGTGAAATTTTGGCGTACTTTTGAAAAATCGATCTTCAAGCCAAATTTCAACGTAGTTTTGAAAAATTAGTTTGCAAGTGAAACTTTGGCGTACTTTCGATAAATCGATTCTTGGGCCAAATTTTGACGCCCTTCCAAAAATATTATTTTTCAAAGTCCAATTTATGGTACCTTTGAAAAAGTATATTATTCATAAATCTTTGTCATTATATACTTCTACTCTGATATTCTGAACCAAAAACATTTTTCCTAAGTGAAAATTCGGTGTTTCTTCGAATTTTCACCTGGTCATTTCCAACGCCTTATAGAACCCAAAACGGTCCTTGTGGACTGATCTGCGCCTCTGCAGACTCCCGAAAATGTCTTTAAATGAAATTTTTGCCTAAGTCGAATTTTGATTATGTCTTCAACTTAGGACGATTTTGGAGAGTTCTACAACACTCCCCTCCTTTGGTTGAATCTTTTCTACTCATCGATTGCCTTTAATTTCCATATTCACTTGTATGTCTGTATGCCTTTCTTTGACGGTCTGACCTATGGTACAGATGTTTTAAAAATAACGGCCTTAATTGGGGCAGACGGCTGATTCGCCTATCTAACTTAAAATAAATACATTTTTTAAACAATACGACAAGTTGATACAACATTTTTATCAACTTAATTACACCCGCGTCGAGGTGCGAAGCGAAGCGAAGCGTAGCACAATTTTGATTAGCGTCCACTCTCACTAACTCGTTGCACTCGCTTTTTTTGCCCTGGTCTCGCTCTTGCTTAACTTCGGTCCTTTCTAGAAGAGGCTGTCTATATCTCCATGCCGCAGCTTGGACGGTCCTCGCCTTTGAGTTCCAGACTTCACCATGCCGCGCCCTTGCGACAAGCTGGGTCATCTTTCCATTTTTGCACATGGAAAATGCAGTTCTGCAACTAGATTGACTTTTTAGCAAGTCGTCGACTGGAACGCGT
Source organism: Rutpela maculata (assembly GCA_936432065.2). Classification (NCBI taxonomy): domain Eukaryota; kingdom Metazoa; phylum Arthropoda; class Insecta; order Coleoptera; family Cerambycidae; genus Rutpela; species Rutpela maculata. The sequence continues at coordinate 83,263,024 of OW386290.2, forward strand.
CGACTAACAAACACAATGTGTTGTTTTTAATGAAATATTTTTCTAACATGAATTTTGTTAACTTATAATGGTTAGAAATTGGTTCTTCGTAAGGTAGATTGAATCGGCTTACGATACTCGTGCGGTCATCACTACTTTGTAAAAAAAAGTATAAAAAAAATTGAAGCGTCTTCTTGAGCGAAGAACGGCTTCTGAAACTCGTCTCGTAGTTTCTACTTCGTAAGGTAGATTAAATCGGCTTACGATACTCGTGCGGTCATCACGACTTGTGAAAAAAGTATAAAAAAAAAAAAAATTGAAGCGTCTTCTTGAGCGAAGAACGGCTTCTGAAACTCGTAGTTTCCATTTCGTAAGGTAGATTAAATCGGCTTACGATACTCGTGCGGTCATCACGACTTGTGAAAAAAAGTAAAAAAAAAAATTGAAGCGTCTTCTTGAGCGAAGAACGGCTTCTGAAACTCGTAGTTTCCATTTGGGGTATACGTTAATTTTGTTGACTTAAAATGATTAAAATTGAAGTTGTCTTCTTGCATAAGAAAAACAGCTTCCGAAACTCGTACTGATTCGTACTTATGCCTACGTCCATTACTCGAACTTGGCGGCTCTCGCTCTTGAGAAGCTAGGCTTACCGGATCGCGCTCTTGCGTCGGGTTCGCCGTCTTTCCATGTCTGCTCATGGAGTAGACTTTAAATTTTCGATTCGACCGCATATAGGTCAAAATCGCCACTTAGAATTTTGAGAAAAAATATAAAAAAAAGCGAAAACGGCTATTAGCCGTGGTCGACCTCAGAAATATCTAGAGGTGACTCTTCTATATCTGGCTCATCTCGAGCATCTTCGGGATCTCGACTTATTACATCCGGCTCATCTTGAGCACTTGCGGGAACATTGATTTGAACTAGTGTGGTATCGCTACGTCGCTCTGACCTGGGCGCGATCTCATTGTCTGATGAGGAAGCGTCGTCACTAAGATGAATTTCATCCGGACTATCTTCTGATTCTTCAGACAATTCCAATTCAACATCGGGGTCTCCCTTAGGTGCCGGCCTGATGGCATCGACATGTAACCTCGTCGAAGTTACCCCCTTGTGAATGAGGTAAACTTCATTGGACAATCTCTTTAAAACCTTGTGTGGCCCACTCCACGATGGTGTGAAGGTATGATCCTTCCTGATCCTTTTAGTCATTACCATATCTCCCACTTTATATACGATCGGCGTTACCGCCACTTTGGGCGCGTAACGCCATTGGTAATTTGTTTGATTTTTACGAATCTCCTTGACTCTTTCAAGGCGGGGAACGTCCGCTTGATTACGACGCTCTTGTCTATAAGCGAACATATTCCAATCACCAATCTGCGGTAATTCATAGCCGAGTACTACGAAACTGGGCGTATGCCCCGTAGCGGCGTTTTTTCTTGTTCTCAAGATATATGCCATCTGACTAACATGTCGATCCCACTCGTCGTTGGGTGAACCATATAATAAGGTTTTTAAGATCTTCTTAGCTTCTTGCACCCTCCTTTCTATTGGATTGGCCTGTTGGTGGTAAGCTGCTGTGAAGAATCTTTCAATATTGTTACGTGTACAGAACGTATCGTAAAAGCCGGAATTGAAGTGGCCTCCCTGGTCGGAAATGATGACCCTCGGAACGCCATATCTCGCCACTAGTTCCTCTTCGATAAATTGTGCTATTGTTTTTCCACTGACTTGGGTGAACGCCTTGGCTTCGACCCACTTACTAAATACATCCTCTACCATTAATATATATCGGTTATCTGCATCTTTGGTTCGCTGAAGCGGTCCGATTACATCGACGCTTAGAACTTCGAACGGATGCGATGGAGCATGGCTTCTGAGAGGAGCCTTCGGTTGTGATTGTCTGCTTTTTACGGAATTACAAATAATGCACTCATTTAAATATTTGTTAACTAGTCTCGACAAATTATTAAAATAATAGCGGCCCGAGATGATTCTAACAGTTTCATCGCGGCCGGGGTGACCTACTTCCGGTCGGTCGTGAAAATGAGATATTACTCTCATGACCATACGTTTTGGTACGTATAATTTTTCTATAACATTTTCGCCTCTCGTCCAAAGTGTGCCGCCTATCACTTGTCTTGTATTGACGAATTTCACCTCTGCCTCGGTTTTATCTGCTTGTCGCACTAGAGTATTCCATCGTTCAATTTGGTCTTGGATATCTCTGGAGTGCGTTTGCGCTTCTCTGACCTGATCGTTTAATTCCAATGTGGTAATCACTGATATTCGTTCCTTGTACGAGAATTTTGGTGGGTACATTCTCTCCTCTTCGTCGTCTGCTTCGACGTTTGGGCCTTGAGGATTCCTGCTAAGATAGTCAGCCAATATATTTTCCTTGCCGGGACAATGTTCTATGGTGAAGCTGTATTCCTGAAGTAATAATGACCAACGAGTAAATTTCGTTTTCTCGTCCTTATGCTTATTTAACCATAGTAAAGCTCGATTGTCGGTTTTGACTATAAATGGACGGTCTGCCAAATATATTTTGTATTTCCTTATATAATTAACGACGCTCAAACATTCCAATTCATTAATATGGTATTTTCTCTCCGTCGGAGATAACGTATTACTAGCATAAGAGACGATGTGCTTCTGGTCATTATCCCCCAATTGATATAATACTGCAGATAATCCTATTAAGGATGCGTCCGTCTGCAGTATGAACATTTTATTGAAATCTGGCCGGTGCAGTCCTAGAGGTTTATTCAATACTTCTTTTAGTAAAATAAAAGCTTCTTGGGCTTCCGGATTCCACTTGAAGCGCCAGTCTTTCGAGAGTAGTCGGGTCAAGGGCTTTGTAATTATTGCAACATTAGGGATATATTCACGTACCCAATTACATAGACCAAGGAAACTCTGAAGCTGGCGCCTTGTCGTAGGGGCCGGATAATTTTGTATCTGTAATATGTGTTTTTCTAATGGTTGAGTGGTGTTGGCATTTATTTGATGCCCGAGATAGGTTATGCTTGACGTGGCTACCACACATTTTTCCGGTGACACCTTTAAATTATGCAAACGCAGGCGTTCAAAGACGGCTCTCAGATGGTTTACATGCTGTTCTATATTTTCGCTGTAGATGATAATATCATCGAGATATACTTTGCAGAAATGATGCAAGTAGCCGGTCAATACGTCTCTTGCCATAAATTTTTGGAATGTACATGGAGCGGTCTTCAATCCGAAAGGCATCACGTTAAATCGGTAAGATGCTCCATCTAATGTTGTAAACGTAGAATAGTTTTTTGACGACTCCTCAAGAGGGATTTGCCAATATCCGCTCTTGAGGTCCAACACCGTAAATAAGTTGGCGTTTCCTAGATCCTTTATACTCTCGTATATCTTTGGTAAGACGGATGCTTCGTCTTCCGTTACTTCATTTAAGTGACGATAATCAATGCAGAAGCGAGGCTTCTTGCCGGGCCTTTCAATTATAATAGGAGGCGAACTGTACTGAGCGGTACTCGGTTCTATGACCCCGGCTTTCAGCATCTCTTCAATTTGATCGTACATAACTTTTTTCTTAGTAGGAGACATAGGGTAGGGTTTGATATTGAACGGGCGGTCGTCTTTAACTTTTATTTTATGTTTCGTTGTCACCGTGGTAGCTTGGGTAGGCACCGCGGTGAACAATTCAGCGAATTCCTCGAATAGAGGTTTTAAATTGTCGTTTCCGATGATCAGTTCTTCGGGAAGTCGGCATTGCTTCCTTGCTTGATGTGCCGCTTGATTCCAGAAGACGGTTATTCGCTCTTCAGTGCCGACGTAGACACATTTACGTTGATAATCGAATACGACATTGTGAGCATATAAAAAGGGGGCTCCCAGAATGAGCTCTTCGTTTAAATTTTGAATGACCTGAAACGTGGTCTGAAAGGGTACATCTAGTACATTAACGTTTATGGTCGTAGTCCCAAGGGATTCTACTAAACCATCGCCACAAGCCATAACAAAAGTTTGGGGAGCTGTAAGTTGATCAATGTCGTTCAAAAATTTCGGTTGGATAATATTCCTTGTCGAACCTGTATCCAATAAAGCGTTAACCGCTCGATTATTAATTATAATCTTAATGCGAGGCAGAGGGAAAGCGTCGTTGGTTTGATTGATAGATTCTAATGGAGTGAATCGGTGGGGAGATAGGTTGACTTCTTGATCCTTAAACAGGTAATTAAGGTCAGGAAGGTCATCGAAGTTTTTTAATTTAAACTTCTTGCTTCGGAGCTTCCCCGAGGGTCGCTTCGAGCCTGCTGGGGCCTGGTAGGCGGGGCTGGTACAGTTCGGCCTGGGCCATCGCCTCTGACCCCCGCTTGGTTTCCCGTATTCATATTACGATAGGGATTGTTTGGGCATTCTGCATGAAAATGCCACTGCTCCGTTGGGCAATATCTGCAAGGGCGATACGGGACTCGGGAGTTCCTTACGTCTCCAGTACCCCTTCTCGGTATATCCCCTCTAGGCAGCGAGGAAATATTATTTGCAAAATGCACCCTTGGTGCTGGCGGATTATCTCTTCTTTGAGATCCATTGAATGGTGTCCTAGATGCACCAAAGGAACTGGAGGACGGCTTCGTTAATGCGGAGGGTTCCGTTCTCCAGTTACTGCTCGATTGCTGATTCCCTTGAGCTGAAGCGGTAGAGGTGGACGCTTCTCGGTCTTTGCTTTTCTTTGCATTTTGCAGAATCTCGAATTCTTTATTCTCATCCATGATTTTAGCCATTTGTTCGGTCATCGTCACTAGTGTATTTGTATCTAGTATGACGGCACTCTTTAGGAGCATTTTCATATCAGGTCTCAACTGATTGAAGATGGTAGCCGCCTTCATCGCCTCCGGCTTAAACGGATCGATCCTGTTGAAGAGGCATACCTTCCTGGAAATAAATACTGACGTATTTTCCTCGGCATCTTGTTTCTTGCCATATAAATTAGCTACTGCTTCGGTGAGTACTTCACCTGAATCGTAACGGCTTCTGAACCGCTCGAGGAATAGAGGATACGTGGTAATTAGGGTTCGGTATTGTTCGAACCATTTCCTAGCATCGTCTTTGAGCTGTTCTGATATTTTATACAGACGGTCGTTATCCTGCGTAATTCGTACTCGGACGAAAAATTCCTCCATATGATGAATGAAGGTTTCAGGGTCTTCGTGTTCGAAGCCATGAAATTCCGCATTTGGATGCTTCGACCGATACTTATGCTCGTGTGTGGCTTCGCTTAGAGCTTTGGCAAGACCTGCTGCCATTTGGGCAAACACTTGTTCTGAGGAGGGCTGTATGACTCCTTCAGTGGTACTCGGGCCAACCCCCGAACTACCCAGTACATCCTCCGCGCACGGCCTCTCTAACCCTCTAGAGACGTTGTCCATCACAGATGTCGGCTCGTCGTAAAACTGGAAAGGCGTTGATTCATCCATATCCTTTCCAGAAAGCCCTGCTGACTAACAACGCCCCACGTTGGGCGCCATGTAGAAGAACGCACTACCGGGCGTCAAAATGACGCGACACCAATTTATTTCTCAGGGGGCGCCAGTCGCGTATTACCCCGTTCTTCTACCTCCCAGGCGGGTTCGAGATAAGATGACTTCGGTAGCCGAAAAGCGGGACCAAGGCTGCACTACCACAGATCGGAAACTACGCTCTCTCTGGACCCGAATTCCCTCGTTAGGGGTTTAGGCACCTCTTAATTTCCTGAATTTTTGCATAAAAAAAATCCCAACCGAAGAATTTCTCTGCGGAGGGATTAGTTTTGGTACGCGAAAATCGCGTTTTGGTCCATTAATAACGGAATATATTTCTCAAAAAACGCATAAAAAAATCCCTATCGAACCTCCGTACAACAACCAGAAGGTCGAACGTTAATGCGAATTAACTCGACACATCCGGTTTTCTATACGAAAGTTCCAGGGATTATAGACCGTCAACAGGCCTCAAGATCAATTAAGAAACATTAGTTCAAAGAATCCGTTTATTTAACAGAATTGGTTATACAAAATTCTCAAGAAAGAATCGTGCCTTCCCCAATCAAGGTAGTGACTTTCAGACCATACAAGCGAGAGCGCTCGCGCTAACGATCGATTAGGTAGAAAAGATTCATACGTACCTTCTCAGAATCAAAATGCGAGCTTTTAGAATCATTTCAGACTCTGGGTAAATGAATAATTAAGGCTGACTGAAATTAACTTAAAAAAGTTTTACTAAATGAATTTAGTTTCGCTAGAGACTACCTAGCTTTAAAGTTCTTGTATCGTGGAAATTCACGTACTCAAACACATTCAGAGGACTTATTACTGCATAAGTTGAGTGGCGTTCGATCAGTCCACGACTTACTAACCCTTATCACAGTCGATTAATAATATCGATTTGGCAGCGTCTCACCTTCGAGCGACTATTAGGCAAAATTGAATTTTTTGATTTTTATGCACAAGGCGTTTTCCTCTATAACTTTGTCATTTGAAAAGCCCCGTTATTGGCTTTTCTACCATCGCTTTGTCTGGACTACTCAACGCGCTCGACCAAATTGTGAGCCGCTGGGTCAATCCAAACTCTTTCCATGCGAGAAACCGGCCTTGTACATGTGCATTGATTTTTATCAATTTTTGCTTATCGGCACTACGCCGGCTTTGACAAAATCTTCTATTTTGCCTTTTGGATGCAGTGCATCGTTAAAATTTTATGCTCATACTTTAGAATTGTGCTTTCAATGATCGTACCTCAAAGGTCAATGTCTTTGGTTGAGGAATAAAAAATAAAAAATAATTTAAAGTATATTTTCGTGGTACTTTTTAAACTGACTTCGTGGTACTTTTGAAAAATCCAGTTTAAGACCAATTTTAGCGTACTTTTGAAAAATCGATTTTCGAGCCAAATTTCAAGGTACTTTTGAAAAACTAATCTGCGGGTGAAATTTTGGCGTACTTTTGAAAAATCGATTTTCAAGCCAAATTTCAAGGTACTTTTGAAAAGTTAATCCGCGGGTGAAATTTTGGCGTACTTTTGAAAAATTGATTTTCAAGCCAAATTTCAAGGTACTTTTGAAAAGTTAATCGGCGGGTGAAATTTTGGCGTACTTTTGAAAAATCGATCTTCAAGCCAAATTTCAACGTAGTTTTGAAAAATTAGTTTGCAAGTGAAACTTTGGCGTACTTTCGATAAATCGATTCTTGGGCCAAATTTTGACGCCCTTCCAAAAATATTATTTTTCAAAGTCCAATTTATGGTACCTTTGAAAAAGTATATTATTCATAAATCTTTGTCATTATATACTTCTACTCTGATATTCTGAACCAAAAACATTTTTCCTAAGTGAAAATTCGGTGTTTCTTCGAATTTTCACCTGGTCATTTCCAACGCCTTATAGAACCCAAAACGGTCCTTGTGGACTGATCTGCGCCTCTGCAGACTCCCGAAAATGTCTTTAAATGAAATTTTTGCCTAAGTCGAATTTTGATTATGTCTTCAACTTAGGACGATTTTGGAGAGTTCTACAACATCTTCACGAGAAGTGAAACAAAAAATTATTTTTTGAAAATATTCCGATTTTCACAAAATTTTACAGGGGGGCATATCAAGTGATTCTGAACAACTTTTGTTAACAAAATTTTTGTCTATCTCTAAGCCTACTATGATTTCTCGAAAATTGACATTTTCTTTTTATCGCAGTAGGCCGGCGTTTTAGATTTAGACGGCATTTATGTGTTGAATAAAGTCACCGTATGGCTGATAAAAATTTGAAATTAATTCGGCAACAAATAAAAAAGATACAGAGGTGTCTTCACGAGAAGTGAAACACACTGTATATATATATATATATATATATATATATATATATATATATATATATATATATATATATATATATATATCTTATTGTGTTGCAGAGTTGAAGGGTAAATTGGGGTAAATGGGGGTAAATAGGTAAATAAAGCAAGTAAGAGTCCATGAAATTGGTATTTAGTAAATATAAGAGGAGCTAAGGCCTCAAAAAAAAGGCATTAGCCATCCTTATTACCACCCGCACCCTATTATTAAAGGTGGTGAAAAAATAGTGTGATTTAGTCTGTACAAGAGCCAAAGTCATCAAGAATTTTTTTCACTTCTTTCACCCCCATCTCTATTACAGATGTGGCATATAATTTTATGGGGTTTTTGGGGTACATGATTTCAAATATTATACCATTAAAGTTCCATAAACAATTATTTCCACATAGTGGAGTGCAAATATAGTATTTTGTTGTAAGAGACTTGGATGTGGAAGTAGTGATTCCTTGGGCAGCGGTTTTTTTACTCCTTTCGGTGGGGACAACCTACTGTTAAATTTTCCGCATGTGGTGGTAGATCATCCTGTATACATGCAAACATATTGTAATTTCAAGAAGCACGATCGGTGGTAAGGCTATTAAAACTTATTTAAACATCGAATTAGTAAATCATTTTATAGTTATAATTAATGAAATATTGAAAATGAACATAATGGCCCAAATTTAACCGGCCATATTGGCCAAACTAAAGTGCTGCACAATTGAAGTGGATATTGTCGAAATATGGGCCATATTTTGACTGCTATATTTTTAGAACGAGATGGTTTATCCTGATGCGGTTTCTTGTGACCGTTAGCAAAATTCATTGACTATCGACCATCGTAAACAGATTTCTAAATTACGATTGTTTCCTTTATTTACAGGATGATTAGCCAGACCTTTACATTGTTGCTGAAAGTCACCGTTCTCCCAAATTCCTAAAAAATTTTGTAGATTTTTTTAACATGTTAATTATAATCTATGAACAATACGTCCGAAATGGTTTTGGATTTTTTTAATTATCTCCCTTATTAAATGAGATACAATTTTTTTTAAATAAAGTCGTATAATTTGCATTTGAAAGGTATCTGAATCACCTCAAAAATCTAAGGCAGTGTAATGCGATATATCGGCATGAGTATAAATAATACAATACTCTTTTTTAAACCATTGGCGTGCCGCAAATATTTTCTAAAGGGTTGTTTCTTTTTCGGGGTCACCACTGGAACTCGTGGAAGTTGCCTTTAATATTTACATACTCTAAAACATTTTTAGCTCATTTCGGCTTGTAGGCGTAGTGAGAAAAGATATAAAAATTTTTGCAATATGTAATGATTTAAAGAATTAACAACAAACGAAAAGTACAAAAGTAAAACATGATACAATCGACAAATCTGAAAATCTAAAAATCTTCGCCAGTCTGCGATATTCCAATATTCATGCTATTGAGCATATTGCAGGTGACCGATTTTATAACGTGGAAGATGACTGGGACATGGCGCACGCCATCTTATCCTAAAAATATTAATTGATATTTTTAGCGTAGACTGAATTTCAATAAATGAAGTACTGGTGATTTAACAAAATTCAATTTGACAGTTCTGTCACCAATTATTTGAGTATTTCATGATGAAAACAATTTAAGAACGGTTCATCTCACTTTAAGAGAATTAAATGATTGCATTCGATTAATAGATACTGGAATGTCCTAAAAAGACAATATCAAATATTTACGGTGTTTATCAAAGCGTCATTTCCAGGGCGCGCAAACCATCTTCTGATAATGTTAACTATCAGTATGGTGGCGGTCGCGTTAAAAAAACAGGTGTGAGGGAAGCCCGAAGGTAATATCCACGATTTCCAGTGGTGTCGCCGAAAAAAAACTCTTTAGAAAATATTTGCAGTACGCCAATCGTTTAGAAAAGAGTGACCAGTATTGTATTATTCATACCGATATATCACATCACACTGCCATAGATTTTTAAGGTGATACAAGTACCTTTCAAATGCAAATTATAGGTACTCGTTTATTTAAAAAAAAATTGTATCTCATTCAATAAGAGAGATAATTAAAAAATTCCAAAACCGCTTCGGAAGTATTGTTTATAGATTATAATTAACATGTTCAAAAAAATCTACAACATTTTTTAGGAATTTGGGAGAACGATGACTTTTAACAACAATGTAAGGGTCTGGCTGTAGATAAAAGAACCAATTGTAATTTAGAAATCTGTTTTCGATGATCTGTAGTCAATGAATTTTGCTAATGGTCACAAAACACCGCATCAAGATTAACCATCTCATTCCAAAAATATAGCAGTCAAAATATGGCCCATATTTTGACAACAATATCCACTTCAATTATGCAGCAGTTTATTACCTGAAAATTAGTTAAAGTGGTAAAACTATGAAAGACATAACCCCTTTTTTACGTTTCTTTTGTACTACCTTTGTGAGGAACGGATTACTTTGCATTTTGACCTTTGTTTCGCCAACGTTTTTACATTTCCTTTCTCCAACCAAATTAAAATTTGTTACTGAAATTTCTGAAAATGTATTGCGTATTCCAAACCATTGAGGAGCAAATTTGCCATAATGCAGTTACTTCAAGTTGGGTAGGTAGTAAATAGCCAACTGTACTGGTCAAATACAAAAACATACGTACATTTTTGACTAATCCGCAATCAAAACCAGACTCAAAATGATCCCAGCAACCGTGTTCAATAAAAAGGAATAATATTATAATGTTAATGGTGGCTAGAGCCATAGAAAATGAAATGTCAGCATTCTTGGACACCGATACAGAAGATAGGTTGACAGTTTCACTTTAACAATCTAAATATTTATATTAATGCATAAGCTTTTGTAGACACAAACGTCAACGAAAACACCCCGTGAAACAAGTTATATCGCTATAAGTACCTACTATTTGAACTTACTTTTAGGCGACATTCCTTCCAATAATATGTGGAACTATGCTTATATTTTCTTTTACATTTCATTTTTATTTTTCTGTTGATATTAAACTTATTTGCGTATGTATAGAGTTATCAAAAGTTGTTTTTAGGTTATATTTTTATTTTGCTGTTTGGCCTCAATTTAGATTTCAATGTGTCCAAATTACTTCTAAAATAGTCATTTAATAAGGATATTTTTTCATTAGTCATAATTCGGTAATAACAGCTAAGAAAACCGCCAGAATAGAGCTTAACTAATATAGTCATGTTTAGGCTATTTTCTTAGTAATAGTTTGGATATCAACACTATATTAATAACAAAAATCGTGTCAATATATTCTAGCCATTTTTATAGCTAGAATGGCAGTATTAGGACTTAACAATTGTTACTATTTAATTACTTGCTCGTATATGACATCTTGAAAACGACTTTATAACCTAACCAGCATGGCGATATTATAGCTACTAGTAATGACCAGTATACAGCTAAAAAGAGATCATCATGACTATTTCGTTTTTAAATTTGATGGTAAACCACGACTAAAATAAGATGAGCAAAATATAACTAAACAAAAGCCGTTGAAACATTTTAGTGGCTGCATTTTAGTTATCTCAGCTGAATAGCATATTTATGCTACTTGGGACACTTATACATTTAACTATCACTCCTTCCTTCCATTTATCTTTACACAGGGTCCTAACTTACCTACTAAAACTGCTTCATCTGTTGAAGATATAGATATAATAGTTTTACAAAACCAAAGGTATTCTTAAATTGTACCCTGGCCACCTTTTTTTTTGGTTTTAACAAATCTAATCGAGTTTTTGCTTTCATATGCAAAAAGTAGGTATTTTCATAATAAATAAAAAAGTGTGTAAGTTGTGATTTGCATAATACCTAAATAATGTTTTCTAATTTTTGCTTTAGTTCTAAAGATTATCTCATTAGGACTCAAACCTGAATAACCAAATAAGAAGTTTGTTGTTCGACTGTCAGAGTCGATTTTTGTAACAGAAATTTATCTAGTGATGCTTTCACCGTTTGCATATACCTTTCTGCTATACTGTTGGACTGTAGGTGCAGGGCCGCCGATAGCTTTACCGGGCTCCGAGGCTGCTTATTATTGAGGGGCACTTTCCGCTTTCAACGGGCCCCCGCGCTTAATAACTGATGAGAGGTGGGGAGAAATTAAAAAAAAAAAACTGTTTGTTAATATCTCTGGCGGGCCCCTTGAAAGCCAACGGGCCCTCGCGCTTAATAATTGATGAGCGGCGGGGGAGAAATTTGAAAAAAAAAATGTCAAGATCTCTGGCGGGCCCCTCGGAAGCCAACGGACCCCCGCGCTTAATAATTGATGAGTGGGGGGGGGGGGGGGGGGGGGAGAAATTTGAAAAAAAAATTGCGGGTGCCCGGGCCCCGGGAATTTAAACGTTGAGCTTTTAAATTTGAGGGAAAATAAAATTCTGTCTGTCTGTCGGTCTGTAACTTTCTTTGTGCGCACAATTACTCTGGAACCGTTTAAGATATTGTATTGTATATGTACTTTAACCGGATCCGGAACTAGATTATATTTTCATCTTATTTCGTCGAAGGGTTGGGGTAAATTGGGGTAAATAGGGGGTAAATACGTAAATCAAGCAGGTAAGAGTCCATAAAATTGGTATTTAGTATATACAAGGGAAGGTAGGTCTCAAAAAATTTTTTGGCATTAGCCACCCCCATTACCACCCTACCATTATTTAAGGAGATGAAAAAAAATTGTGATTTAGTGTGTGTATAGAAACTAAAAACCTCAAAATATTTTTTTTACTTCTCGATAACATGTCAGCTTCATATAATTGAGAACCCTTACTCTATTTTATAATCATAAGAAGATAAAATCACATTTCATTTTATGATCCTAGGTGCTGAATGAAATTATCTGGATTTAAAAAAAATTCAGAGATCTGAAACTGAAATAAACGGCCTGCCATGTATGAATTTATGAGCGTTCGCCTATTTAATTGTAAATAGTTCTCTTCAGCCTTTGACAAACTTCCAGGTGCGAAGACTACTGGTTTTCCAATATCATTGACTCTGTGACTGAGCACCTCCCTACTCCGTAAGAACTAGAATCACATGAAATAACAATTGTTTTATCTTGTTCAGAGTGTGTTAGAATCTGGTTTTAGCTATCGAATCTTTGCTTAATTGAAAAGCTTTGCGATACTCTTTATCAAAGGTAAATTCCTCAAGTGTTTCTAATAACCTACACAAGGCTCTCAACCGCGACGATAATATTATGTACGAATTTACTATAGTAATTTATTAACAAGTACGCACGCAACTGGGTGATATATTGAGGCTTTGGGGTTTCCCTAATCCCACGCGACTTTTCTACAGTTGGATGTATTCCTTCACTATAGACCTCATTTCCGAAATATTCAACCTCTTTTAATGCTATTAACATTTTTTTATTATTATTTTTTATTTTAATTGCCTTATTTATATCAACGTCCTGGCGAAGTTCAGCTAATGCGACTCCACCACATAACCAGGACGGCGAGATGAAATACGGGCACCCATCCAAGTGTCGAACTCTACCGGTGTGCCTTAATTTAATATAGTTAAATACTTTTGAAGATCTGGGTGAATCCTTAGTTGCTGATATGCACCTGATAAATCTAATACTGTAAAAACATTTTCACTGCCAAACTTGTAAAAATATCGGGTTTTGGAGGAGAATCAATATTTAACGCTTTATTTACGGTTATTCGAAAATCAGTACAAATTCTTTCTTTGGAACTACTAGTACGAGAGATGGCCATTCACTATTTGTTATGGATTTCAAAATGCCTGATGAAACTATTTGATCAATTTTCTGATCTACACGCGGGCTTAAGGCATACAACATTGAATATGATTTTTTTTACCAATGACATAACATTGACATTGATACTGAATCTTACCTCGATACACTTTGATGGGGCTACAGATGTTTAAATCAAAGACATTTTTATACCTACTCTTAAATACATTAACAATGTCACTGGTATTTTACCATGAAGACTCCATCTAGGCCCACAAAGACAAAAAATTTAATTAAAGAACTTTCCTCATCATTTTTATTGGAACTGCGTCAAAAATCAATTCACAAAAAAAAGCAGTCCGGAGAATCAGAACAGTGTATTGATGTATTTTGACCCGCTGAATCCGAATCCGAAGTCAGAATTTTCATAATGGCTAGTTTTTCATCCCCAACCCTCTGAAACATCCCTAAAACAAAACAAAAATGTGATCTGTAAATAATTTTTATTAAAAACGGAATGTGGCACAGAATCAAATATTCGGAAGTATGCCAAAAGTTAAGGGGGCCGAATTTAGACTTTGAATATTTTACTAGAAATGAAAAAGTGGAAAGTACGCCTAATGCGGCATAGAAGTTCCACTTTGATTTTAATTTTTTTTTATATTCTATGCCGTTTTATGAACCTACAAATATTCATGTTATATTAGATTTAAGCATACTGTATTGTATAACGTATTATTATAAGTCCGAAATCAACTCAATTCACACAAGTAATTTATACTCTTACTGATAAAACTAATACTTCCTTTCATATCGTCATTTTTATAATCGTAACCTGATACTTTCATCTGCTAAAATCACGTATATGATTATCTTACTAAGTGAAACGCAAATTAATGTAAATAAACGCAATTCAGCTAAGATAACTCAACCTTATAAATACAACCGAACAGCTATCAGTTGCCGTAATACAGTTTAACTCGTTAGTCATAAGTAAATGGGCTAAGACCCACTATTATTTCAGTCTTTTATTATTTGGAGTAAAGTCTCTTTACATACAGTAATACTACTATTATTTAAGAAGCTCACAAGTCGAGGTTATAGTTGTGTAAATCTACATAAATCATAATTTGTAATGTTTTAAAATAAAAATTGTTTTTTAAAAAGTGAATTTGGTAACCCAATTACAACAATTGGCGCAGTTGGTAGTATCCGCAAAACACCGTCAGAATAAGGAACCTGAACATAACTGGCAGTGGTGGATCAAATCCTTCAACGGCAAAAACGAACCAATATCCCTCAAACAAAACAATATCCCTTCAAGAGGAAACAAACACGCAAGAAATAAAAAAAATTAAGAAGCAATCACACAAACAACAAACGACAGATCACCCCGCATTCTCATGAAACCACTAATATAAGTACATTTAACTTTGAATCATTAAGTGCGTCGAAAGTTTTTTTCTCTCTCGTTAATATTTTTAGCGAACCGTCAGTTCTATTATCTAATCTTCTGTTTTACCCAATTTAATCTAACCCTGCAAAAATGCCAAACGAACAAGAGGGACGTCAACACGAACAAGACGAACGTCAACTCGAACACGACGTACGTCAATAATTAGAACCCTACAAGCTATCAGAAATTTTTTGAATAGTCCTCGAATTCGACGGTGACCAAATCTTTTTGAATACTTTTCTTAACGCTTGCGATCATTCGCATGGCATGGCTATTGGTGACCAGCAAACGCTCTTGACCTTTCATATCAAAAACAAGCTCCGTGGACGAGCAGCACAGTTAATTAATTCGAGAAATCCAGCAACTTGGGCCGAAATTAAACAACTTTTGTCAGTCCATTTCGGAGATTCACGCGATTTAACGTCTTTGATACAAGACCTGCATCGTATCAAACAACTTCCAAACGAATCGGCCCTAACCTTCTCTTCCCGTCTGCAAACCCACAATGCTAAAATGCATGCTGCAGTACAGAAATCGCGTCTAACTTTAAAACAAAAAACCGCTCAGTCTCAACTCGTCGAGACGATTACGCTAAACACCTTTCTTACTGGTCTAGAGCCCCGTCTAGGACAGATTATAAGGGCAAGAAATCCCCCAAACATGCTCCAAGCATCCATTCGTATCAGACGAGAGCTCCAGTTCTCTTATTTCGAAAACCAAAAGTTTAACAAAACAAGCAACTCCAGAGATGTCCAAACCCCTATACGAAAACTAAATGTCCCAACTAATTTTCAAAAAATGTGCACATACTGCAAACGAACAGGCCACTTCATCAATAAATGACGCGCGCGCCGGCAACCCTCACAATCATTTAATTATACGAATTTTAGTCCGCAAAATTTCAACTCGAATCCTCAGAGGCAGTATGCTGCCCCTCAACAACAACAACAACAACAAAGGCCATTTCCCCAACAAAATTTTTCTAACCAAAATCAAAGGCAAAATCAATTCCCCAACAGACCAAATCAATTTCAACCTCGACCGTCTGTAATACAACCAAATTCAAATTTTAATCGAAATGATAAGCCCCGAACACATCACATAAATTATCCGACATCACATAAATTATCCAAACGAGGAATATCAAGAATACTCCAACACAGAGTTTCAGGAATTTCCATCCGAACCACAAGAATATTATTCAGTACCAACACACTAACATTTCCCAGGATTTTCAATTAGGACCCCAAACTATCAAACTCAAAGTCCCGAAATTTTTACTCAAGAGAACCCTGTTATGTTCCCGGAGATGGCTCTGGAGGACTATAACTCAATTTCAGACCTAGCATCTCAAGTCCAATCAATGAACCTGGACAACTTCCCCAAACAAGACTTCATTTAAATCCCCTTTTAACCGTCAAATCTAAAAAATTTTACTATATCAAAGATGCCACCAATACCTTTAAACACCTGATTGATACCGGTACAGGAATCTCGATATTTAAAGATAAAACCGCCGAAAAATTTTCGAATAAATTTTCCGAAATTGCCGTTATTCTATAATGAAAAAATCTTAATAAAAGAATCCAAACTTATTCCATTTAAAGTAGGCGACCCTCATAAAGTATACATCTACAATTTAGACATTTGAGGATTACTCGGATCGGATTTTCTAGAACATTACGGTTGCATTAAAAACACGCATTTTAACGAAAATTTTACAAAAAACATAAATTTCATTGAACCTAGAACCGAGCAAGTTTTCAAATTAAGATGTAATCTAACAAATACTGATGTTATACTGCTAGCTCAGGTAGTAGGAAAGGTCAGATTACTTAAAGCTATAGTTAAAGTAAATGAAAAAGGTGAATTTCTAACTTCCGTAATTAACGCCAAACCTAAAATTATTTATTAACTTTTCAAACTTAAAACTAGAACCAGTCACGCATTTCGATCTAGCTTGCATATAAATATGTCAAACACGAATTTGAATGAATTATAACACGATGCCACCAACAGGCGCATAGTGTGGAATTTTCGTAATCTAGGCGGACAAAGTACCATTTTGGTAAGTGTATGATATTTTAATAAACATCTTAATTCCTAAAAGTAAAATGATCAAACTTCATACGCATATATATATATATATATATATATATATATATATATATATATATATATATATATATATATATATATATATATATATATATATATATATATATATATATATATATATAACACAAACTGGCGTAACCAGCATTTTAGGAATTTTACAGGAAGTTACAAAAACGATATTGCTTAACATTTGACTTTGTTTATTGAAATTGTTATTAGTATATCTGTTCTAGTTTTTTGCCACCATATTATCAACATTGAGCAATAGAATACCCTATGTGGAAAAAAAATTACCTTCGCTATTTTCCAAAATAAAAACTAAAAAATTCAAAAAAAAATAAAAATTCAACTTGAACTGTGCGATTACCATAAGGAACTCGGTTACGTCACTTTGTCAGATGAACGGCCTACTTCATATATGTTGATAACCGACGTAACTCAATTTTGTAATTTTGTTGGTTACGCCAGTTAGTGTTATTAGGGACGAAGTGTTCCCCTGCGGTTTACATATGTTTTAGTGACAATATTATTTTAATGGTATTTGAAGGTAAGTTTTTTTGAAAAATTATTCTTTAAGACTAAAAAAAAAAGGTAAAAGTTTGAGCTTAAGATAACATGGGAAAAATTAGATTTTATAAATAAATAACTAAACTTTTAACTCATACCTCCTCAACTTATATTCAGAAAAAGTTTAGTTTGTGTACTTCTAATATCAGAAAGAAAAAGTTGTTCTCACTAGTTTTTTCTTAATTTCAGAATGAGTGTCGAAATTTCTCGGGGGTCAATTTTTGAAATATGGGTCTCCAATCCCAGGCAAAGCAAGTCAGATGCCATAATGTCTTATATGTTACAAAATTTAGGTAACCACTCATTCCCAAATAGTATTCTGAGCAGCATTTGCAAGACAGTAAACCTTGTTTGCAGCAAGATAGGGCAAAGATGGGCTAAGTCGGATAGACATCAGGAGCGATTTTTAAAATATAATGGTTCTTGGTTTGATGGTAGTTTGTTGCTGCCTGACATTGTTTACCAAACTGTACCCTGTTACATGCGGTAGGTCCCAAAAAAGATTTGAAGAGTCCAGCTACAAAAGTAAGAAACGTAAAATTCTTGATCTCGCTAATTCTGCTTCTCACGAAGAACTATCGCTTGCAGGTGTAATACAGTTGCATAAAGTAGTAGGTAAAAGGAATTCAGCGTCGATAGTTAAAAAACTCTCTGCTGCCCTAGAAAAGCAGGGCACATTAATAAAAAAGGACAAGGAAGCAATGTCAGACAGCAACAAACTACCATCAAGCCAAGAACCATTATGTTTTAAAAATCGCTCCTGATTATCCGACTTTTTTACTGCAAACAAGGTCTACTGACTTACGAATGCTGCTCAGAATACTATTTGGGAATGAATGGTTACCTAACTCTTATAAATATAAGACATTATGGCATCTGACTTGCTTTGCCTGGGATTGGAGACCTATATTTCAAAAACTGACCTTCGAGAAATTTCAACACTCATTCTGAAATTAAGAAAAAACTAGTGAGAGCGCAAGCTCGCGCAACTTTTTCTTTCTGGTATCAGAAGTACACAAACTAACTTTTTTTTTTTAATATAAGAAGTTGAGGGTAGTCTGCAGAGGTATTAAATAAAAGTTTAGTTATTTATTTATAAAATATAATTTTTCCATGTTATCTCAAGCTCAAACTTTTATCTTCTTTAATCTTATAGAATAATTTTTCAAAAAAAAATATGTGGCCACTTACCTTCAAATACCATTAAAATAATATTGTCACTAAAACATATGTCAACCGCAGGAACACTTGTACTTAACTAAAAAGTCGAAGCGTGTCCATTCAGTTTATCCCTACTTGGTGTAGCGTGAAGAAGGAAACACGACAGTTTACGACACTTGTTTGGATGTTTTAAATGTTGCTGATAAAAAATATATATGCTAATAAGTTTGATCATTTTACTTTCAGAAATTAAGATGTTTATTAAAATATTATACACTTGCCAAAATGGTATTTTGTCCGCCTAGGTTACGAAAATTCCACACTGTGAGGCGGTGCGAAATTCAAATCCAATTACGTCTAGAACACCTCAATGACGAAGAAAGAGAATCGATTGTAAATTTATGTCTCAAATTTTCAGACATCTTCTACCTAGAAGGTGACTCCTTAACATTTACCAACTAAATAAAGCATTCAATAGGACACTAACAATGCCAAACCTGTTTTCACTAAGTCATACAAATTCATAAGGAAGAGGTTAAACGTCAAAGGACAGAAATGCTCAGTCAAGGCATAATTCAGCCGTCCATCTCACCCTGGTCCTCCCCAGTATGGGTAGTACCAAAGAAGCTTGATGCCTCAGGCAAACAAAAATGGAGAGTCGTAATCGACTACCGAAAACTTAATGAGCTAACCGTTAACGAAAAATACTCGTTGCCCTAATATTTCAGATTTCCTCGATCAATTAAGGAAGTGTGAATATTTCACCACTTTAGATCTCGCGTCTGGTTTTCACCAGATTGAAATTAGTAAAGAAGACATTCAAAATACAGCATTCCCTGTAAAAAACGGCCACTACAAATTTGTTCGCATGCCGTTTGGGTTAAAAAATACACCCTTCACCTTTCAGCGCGTTATGGACAACATTCTGTTAGGCATTCAAAATGAACGCTGTCTCGTGTATATGGATGACACAATAATATATTCACCCACTATTCATTAGCATATTTCCAAACTTACAGAGCTTTTCAAAAGGTTAAGGAAAGCCAGCCTTACAATTCAACCAGATAAGTGCGAATTTCTAAGGAAAGAATTAGCTTATCTAGGTCACCTCATTACACGAGACGGTGTCAAATCAAACAAAAAGTTCACTGTATCCGAAACTTTCCAGAACCTAAGACACAAAAAGAGATATCTTTTTAGGATTGGCCGCTTATTACAGGCGCTTTATTTCCAACTTCGCAAAAATATCTAAACCTCTTACTAAGCTTCTGCAAGAGGACATTCCATTCAATTTTGATTCGAATTGCAAAAATTCCTTTGAAGATCTGAAAACCTCAACCCCCATTTTGATTTACCCTAACTTCGATTATACCTTCCTCTTAACAACATATGCTAGCACATACGCCAATGGAGCCGTGCTATCGCAAGGATCCACAGGCAAAGACGTCCCAATAGCTTACCCATCGCGAACTTTATGTAGCATGGAAACAAAGTACTCCCCGATAGAAAGAGAGCTCTTAGCTGTCGTATAGCCGTCAAACATTTCAGGCCGTACCTCTTCTGACGAAGATTTAAACTTATCACCGACTACCGACCTTTGACTTGGCTCTTTTCGATTAAAGATCCCAATAGTAGGCTCGCACGCTGGTGCCTCAAGCTGGAAGAATATGACTACGAGATCATATATAAGCAAGGCAAAATTAACAAATGATGACGAAGACGACCACCTGAACTAGTAGTCCAATAGTACGATAGGTTCGAAAAATTATATCAGACACATCCCTAATTGATCGATACTAAAATTCGATTCTCAAATAACCAACTACTCGACAATATATATGATATTATAGAGGATATCCTTGAAGTAAATCCCGACTTTTCTAATAATAAAATTAATACCGTGTCTAGCAAAACAGCAAAAAATAGGTCTTACCGTATTGTACCCCCACCTTTGGACATGTCAGCGATATTGCAATTCTTGGTTACACTATATAAAAATCAAAATGACATTGATCAATCTAAAATATACTACGTCGAAAATAACTGGAACTTGAACATTCTCGAAATTTTTTCCTTTATATTTAGCGACAAAGAGATAAAATTAGTAATTTGTCAAGACATTGTAACAAATTCCGATTCCATTATTCTCAATCAATTTCATGCCGGAAAAAACAACCTCCATCGCGGTATAAATGAAACCATACGTAGAATGAAGAACAAGTATAATTGGGCTGGATTAACAAAAGACGTAGAAAAATTCATAAAGGCTTGTGAAACATGTCAAAAAGCAAAAATCTTACGAAAGAATCTCGATAACCCTTTAGTTATCACCGAAACACCGAGAATTAACATCGACATCATGGAAATTCCCACAAAAAACTACGCACTAACTATTAGAGATGAACTCACCTAGTTCACACAAGCATACGCCACACCAGATAAAACCATGAAATCTATTGCAAATACCTTTCTACTTTATTTCCAACACTACGTATATACTGCAATTCCGGACGAGAATTCGAAAACCGACTTCTCAAGGACCTTTTCATTCTTTACGATATCAGATTAACTCACTCTAGTGTACACCAACCGCAATCTAAAGGCTCACTCGAACGATTTCACGCGACGCTCATGGAAATGATAAGGGCAAATTAGAGAACCCACTAACGATTTTATCATACACAGTTATTTGTTACAATAACTCTGTTAATAAGACGCACGGTTTCACCCCGTACGAGCTATTATTCTGGCACACTGCAAGTCGTCCTTCTGAAACACTTTACAATCAGAAGGAACTAATATCGAAATATATACGAGATCTGAAGAACAGAATCTCACATTACTACAAAATAGCCCGAACAAAAACCCAATTACAAAAGGAAAAAGTAAAAGCGCCATTCGCTAGGCAGGTAACTGACAATCCATACAAATTTAAAGTAGGCGACAAGGTTTATGTAAAAGAAAGCCAAATAAAAAATAAACTCCAATATAAGTTTAACGGACCATTCGAAATTTTAAATAACTTCGCCATACTTCCCGAGACTAAACACACCACAAAAACCAACTTTGACACAATGAAGCCATACTTTAAAAATTAATTTATTTTCAGATTCCTTCTGCTGCTCAAAGCAGTGTCCCCCAATATTCAATCGACACAATCAACAATACCATAGGAATTTACTATCATGAAGAAGACCGCATTGAAATCTCTAACGATAAATGAACGATTTTAGTCTATAAAGACATCGAACCGATAAAGTCGATCCTAGACAATAACAACATTCTAAACAGCATGATAACGACGTTCGAAACGGACAACCCCCGCATGACATCCTCTCGGTCAGAAGTTAGAACACACATCAGTCTCTTAACCCAAATTTCACAATCGCTACAACAAAAAGTTGAAGAAATATTCACGGACACTAAACGCTACAAACGAGGCCTTTTAAATGGAATACGTACATTTTGGAAAGCTATTACAGATTCCTCTGATGGTGAATATTTTACGAATTGTAGTAATAAACTTACAAACGATGAACATCAAATAGAGAATTTGATGAAAAATCAAATTTCGGTAACAACTTTGGTAATAAAAAGTGTTAATTCCACCATTCAAACATTAAAAGAACGACGAGGAAACCTTTAATAAAGACATTAGGGAAATCGAAAATTCAATTTATGATATTTCAGAAAATTTAGCATATTATATTAAATAAAAATTACGAGTACTTGAGTTATGTGAATCTCTGATGGAAAGCTATATGTTTCTGGAAAATAGTTTAGATAACATTTTAAATTTAATCACATTTGCTCGATTGAAAATTTTGCACAGTTCAATAATTACTTCAAAAGATCTGGTCACTTCGCTAGAAGAAGTATCTCAATCCTTACATAAAAATAAACTGCCAATACCCCCACAAATCTGCCAATACCCCCACAAATCTGCCAATACCCCCACAAGCTCAATATTTTGGCATTATAGAGCTC
Organism: Rutpela maculata; assembly: GCA_936432065.2. Taxonomy (NCBI): domain Eukaryota; kingdom Metazoa; phylum Arthropoda; class Insecta; order Coleoptera; family Cerambycidae; genus Rutpela; species Rutpela maculata. The sequence continues at coordinate 83,285,891 of OW386290.2, forward strand.
CAAGCTAATTATTGAAAAAGTTCGTAGCCTGATTACGTAGCTCTTCAAAACTAGTACGAACTTTTATATGATCTCGATCAACAATAAATTCACGTAGTACATTAAATTCAGGTAAGTTGAGCAGTTTCGTAAGATCAGTATTATTACATTTGAAATATTCAAAAATTTGAATAATTCTTATACTTTCATAAATAATTTTGTGGCATCTCACTCCTCTGTTGTTTTGCAGACCTTTGAAAATACATCTAAGAGTACTTTCACCATAGATTTCTGAGTCTGTTAAAATGTCTTCAATACCACAACCTTCCAAATATTGACCTAAACAGTATATACAGGTTTTTTGTAGATGAAACGAACCTATTAGTATTAACTTCGGAAAATAATTGGCTGGTTGCATTTGTATCATTTTAGTCATTAAATATATAGCCATATCAGCTGTTAAAAGACAGGATATGTTACAGGTGCGTGTGGTATAACGGGGCAGAATCCAACTACAGAAATTGGTTGATCACTTGTACTCAGTAATTGTTGAAACGGCGTCTAACCTGTATTAATATATAATGGCTATGTTATTCAGGTACTACATTTCGTCGGTATAGAGGAATAAGTGGTCTATCTGGAAATAGCAATTAAAAAAGTGGCTATCTATAAAACGCGACAAAAAAGGTGACTATCCGAAAAACACGACAAAAAAGCGACTAAAAAGGGGCTTACGAAAATTTCGCGAAAAAAGTTCCACCGTTCGCTGACGAAAAAGGTGACTTCTCGTATTTTTTCAACTAGCCATATCTTTTTATCGCGTTTTGTAGATGGCAACCCTTTTAGTTGCTATTTCGAGATAGCCCACTTCTTCCTCTATACCGACGATTTTATTAGAATTTATTTAAATATATTATGAAAAGTAAACTTACCAGGAATAATAAATTCACTATTAGGGGACATCCATAAATGACGTCACGCTCCAGGGGGGAGGGGGGAAGGGGGTCCGTAATTACATGACTAAGTGTGATAAGGGGAGGGGGTCTGACTCATGGTGACGTAACGAATTGTGAACGAATCAAAAGAAAAATATTGTATAATAAACACTTTTTATTGCCACTCTACATCTCTTAATTCGACAGCTCTGTTAAATGTCGATACTAATTTAAGATAGACATCACACATCGTCAGGTAAAACGGCGCTATGTGGCGGTCACAAATAATAATAAATAATTAAATAAATAATATTATTTCAATATTTTATTGTTTTATATTTCATACGATGAACAGCTGTGGTTACAAATGTTTTAGTATAATAAAAGTATTTTGAATAATAAATAACGGAATCGAAAAAAACATAAGGGGCGGGGTCTCTATAAGCGTGACGTAATTTTTTTTTGGGGGGGGGGTTCAACTCAGCGTGACAAAACGTGACAATGGGGGGAGGGGGTCTATAATCTCAAAAATTGGCGTGACGTCATTTATGGATGGCCCCTTATGGCAAATTTGTCCATCAATTATATTTAGCTTGCTCAAAATCCAAATTAATTCAGAGTTATGATTACTATTTAAACGATCCAATAAATTGACATTGAATGCTTTGGCTTGTTAAATGTGATTGAAAAATTTTTATGTGGTTGACTAGTTAAAGAATTAATATTAACATTTTTAAAACTTTCGTTGTAAAACTGATTTCGTGAGATGAAATGCAAGACTTTTCTTGATACAACATCATAGTAGTTACATATGTATTGAATTTTTCCCACTCAAAGTTTCCTCCAAGAAATCGTTATTATCAATCGCCCCATGTAAAAATAAAGAAGGATCGTTAATAATGTTACACGGGCTTTTTACATAATCATGCTTTTGATAAATAATAATTGCTTTTATTAATAACTCATCTAAATTGCGTAAATCATCATAACTGACACAGTGTCCTAATTTTGTTAAGATATTTATTATGTGCTTTGATTTGGTGAAATGATGAACTGATTGAGCCAAAACGACATGTACATGGGTGCGTATTCCTTTCATAATATAACAGATATTCATAACCCTTAACCCTTTCGCAGCGGGTGACGTAAAATCCCGCAAATTATTTGTGTTCTTGTGGTGCGGGTGACGTATTTTTTCACTGGCGGTTTCAGGTCCTGGACTGCGGCAATCGGACGATTATGCTGTTGAATATGCTTTGCACATACGTTAACTTTCATGTAATCGCCGGCGGTCCCCACTCCTTTGCATTCAATCTCCTCCAAATACGTGGACTGCGTGGTCTTTTTACGCAGTTGTTTGCGTTTATTTTACACGTTCAGTTCGTTGTGTTAGTTTGTAATGAATAAAAAAGATTATTTTTTTTAAATGCGTTTCTTTTTTATTGTCAAAAGCAATCCTAGGCGCACACTAGTGGTGCGTTAGCCGTCCAATAATTTTTGATTAACATGTTGCAACTACGAGAAGCGTAGATATCCGCGAAACGTGTCTATGGCTCAATTGCGGGAAGCGGACAAACACGCATAGGCTGGGCACGGAATGCAAAATCCACTTCCGCAATGAAAGGGTTAATCTATTCCCATTCATTTTCTGTTTATTGCATAAAAGTGATTCTAAAAACTCCACCGTAGTAGGTAGTGTTGCTCAAATATTTTTCTATGATATTGTCGTCACAAACGTAGTGAGCCATGCCAATATTCGCACAGGTCTCTATTTCTTTTTTAAATTTTCGGTCAGTTTTTTAATTTGTTTTTTGGGATCACTTAATTGATTTATATATTCAACGAGTTCTGTTAGGGAAACATCAGTCACAATTACTGTTGTTGATTTGCTTTTATCAGCTAGATGGGAGAATAAAATTTTTTGTCCATACTAATTAATTAGAAATTGTTTCATTGCTTTGATATCAATAAAATCATTATCATTTTTAAGGTAACAGTTAACACGTGTAGTCAAAAAATTCAAATCATATGCACAATTACTAAAATTTATTTCTGTTAATACTTTTTCAGAAGCTTCATTAATAACTTAATCAGATACTTTTGTCGATGGTCTTCCTTTATTTATTTTTGAATTTGGAATGTAAACATAATTTCTTAAACATGAAGCATTATACTGTAGTTTATGAGCTATTATGGAATCAGCTGAATCGTACGTGCAAATTTTTGCATAAACTTTATCTTTTTTTAAACGATCTACTGACATAAGTTTCTCTGCAGAACTGCTATCAGAACTATAGAAGTCATGCGAACTTTATTTTCACAAATATTACCGCATATAGGATATCATCAGGATTTGGTACTCTTCTTAGTTTTTCTGTTACGTTCTGATCCGAATTCGAATTTTCTACGCTATTAACGGTAGAACTGCAACGTTTTTCTTCCATTTTAAATAATTCAATTTCTCTTCGTCTAATTTTTTCTTCGCTTGTATAAGAGGCATAACAATTATAATGCCAAGAAAATTTTTTCTGGAGAGAATTAGGATTGTACACATTAATTATTAATTCGCTTAGCTGCATCATCTTTTCGGTGGGATGCTGCTTTTTGAATCTTTTGATACGATTCAAGTTTTGGTTTTTGCACTGTTTCATTGTATTTCTCACAAAGAATACATATTGATTCACTTTCAGTACGTCTTCTTTTACTAGGTATTATTGAAAAAGACATAATTACTCCGTCCACGATAAAAAAGTAAACGAAACTGAATAAACTACGGTGTTGCGCATCGTGGTGATCAGGTTGGCTCCGGGTCAGGTTCCGACTAGGCGCACCTGTACTTTTAATTATAAATAAAGTCTTGTTGATTGATTGACTGATTGAATAAACAGTCAAGTTGCTTTATGTATTCTAAGCAAGCTTGGACCCGTTGTGGTGATGCGATATGTAAAAGCAAAGCATTGAGAACACATAAGATCGAGCATAAGATACTCTATATAGAGCAGCGATTTCGTAAGTCTATCGTGTCGTTTTTTTTTTTGGCGTAGAACCATGTCAAACATGTTAGGTTCCTTTGAGTATGTCACCGGGCATATGAAATCATATTTTACGACATTTTTTTGTGGTCTCGAACTTTTTAAATCAATAAAAAGTGAAAAAAATGTATTTTTAAAGAAAATTGTTTTTTTTTGTTTCCACCTTTGAAATTATTAATGGTACCGAAATTTGTTTTGTATCAAATTAAAGGTCACACTGTAGCGCTTTTACCAATATAAATGGTTTGGGTAAAATTCGCACTTTCATTTCTCTAAAAATCAGATAAACTAAAAATATATATTTTATGTATTGAAATCTTCACCAATCGATAAACTTTTTTATTTTTGAAAATATTTACATGCATGCAGCGAAGAAAATAAAGCCTAATAATCACAAAAGTTTTTGAAACAATATATTTTTTCCTAAAGTGTACCGTTTGGCAACAGCGATTTTTTTTATCAGCGCTAAATGCGAAATTGGGACGCAATTTAATACACCTCGCATGCTAGTTACAGTAACTAGAGGTTTTAACTTCGGAATAATGTCATATTGAACGGATTTCGTTCGTTTTTGGCAGTATAATAGTAAATGCTCCACAGAAAAGTTGCTATATTGTGCTAATTTATAGGGAGTGGATTCCACCCCCTCTCAGGGGGTGGTACTTAAAAAATATATATGTTTATTGGAGCTGAAATAGAATCAAACTTTAAGAAGAAAAGGCTCTATGCAATTTTTCACATAATCAAGTTATAACGACTTCAAAATTGCGATTTTAGCTTAAAAAAAAAGGTATTTCCAAACGGCTTTCGTCAAGTTTCTCGAAAAGTATTACTTTATCGAAAAAATGTTACAGACCAATTACAGAAAGTACAAACAGGGAATTAATTATATTTTTTGTTTATTGATGTAGGATTAATAATTTTGGAGATATTTAAGTTTATATTTGGTAGTGTTCCGAAATTAAATTTAAAGTTTAAAATGCACTTTTTTCTAAAGCAAGTACTTTAAATGAGCAAAAAAATGTGAGCATCTAGGTAATGCTACATCTTAACGAAAAACTGTATTTGAGATAATTTTTCTAAATTACTGGCTAATTAGATTAACAAAATGGCGACCTTTTTATATAAAAAAAGTATAAATACGCACATTTTTCCGTCATAACTTCTTTATTTCTTATGCTACAGGAATGAGTAAAAAATTATTTGAAATCGCAGTTAATTGTCTTTAATTTCATTTCTTAGCATGCGTGACGTAGGTGTCACAATTTCTGAAATATTTAACATTTAAACTGCATTTTTCGTCTTATAAACGTTCGGACGCCATTTGTAAACTTTCATATCTCCGAAACTATTAAATCTATGTAAATAAATTAATAAGCGAAATTCATTATCAGTTTATGAGCTTTATTTTTGGTATCTACCCATTTTTCAATAAAACTAATATTTATTGATATATTTGGAAAAGGAACAAAAATACGTTTCATCGAAAATACCTTTATAGTTTAAACTGTATTTTTTTCTAAAGCAAGTGCTGTATACAAACCAAAAAATTTGAGCATCTACATCATGCTATATATTAATGAGGAACAGTGTTTGAAATTCCTTTTTTTAATTATTGGCTAATTACAGTAACAAAATGAAGACGTTGTTATTAAAAAAATGTGTAGACGCACATTGCTTCGGTCATAACTTCTTTGTTTTTTATGCCACAGAAACAAATTAAAAAACAGTTGAAAGCTTAATTAATAACATATTATTCTAGCTACTAGCAACCTTGACGTAGGTGTCACAGTTTCTGCGATATTTAACTCTAACTCTAAATAATTATCTTATGAACACTTGGATGCCAAATGTATACTTAAATATCTCCGAAATTATTAATCCTACATCAGTAAACAAAAAATATAATTAATTCCCAGTTTGTACTTTCTGTAATTGGTCTGCAACATTTTTTCGATAAAGTAATACTTTTCGAGATACTTGACGAAAGCCGTTTGGAAATACCTTTTTTTTAGCTGAAATCGCAATTTTGAAGTCGTTATAACTTAAAAAACTATCAATTTATGTGAAAAATTGCATAGAACCTTTTCTTCTTAAAATTTGATTCTACTTCAGCGCCAATAAATATGTATATTTTTTAAGTGCCACACCCTGAGGGCATCCACCCCCTATAAATTAGCAAGCTTCCGCACAATATAGAAACTTTTCTGTGAAGCATTTACTATTATACTGCCAAAAATGAACGAAATCCGTTCAATATGACATTTTTCCGAAGTTTTGCATATTTTTTACCTCTAGGTACTGTAGTATGCAAGGTTGGTCAGATTAGTCGCCTAGAAGTGGCGGTTGTCGAAAATCATTAAGTATTCATTGTTCGGAGAAAAATTGTGACAATCGAAAATGTGTTTCTTTTAAGGAAGGCCTAAAATGTTGCAACGAGTGCAAATGTCGTTCCTGTAACAACATTATTAAAGATTTCGAGGCAGATATGAACGAATTAGAATGCTATTAATGTAGGGCCTACATAAACTACATACTACATATTTATCTATCCAAATAGAAAATTTATTTCAACAATAAAACTCATTTTATGCGTACGTTTTTACTTTCATTCATTTAAAAATGTCTAATAAACTTACTAATTAGATGGGTAGTTAGTAACATTGATTGATATTTATAGATTAGGTATTTATATCTACCTACGTCTTTTTATTATTAAAAGGAGACTATTTAATATTTTTTGTACAATTTCTTAATATTAACAACATATGATCAATACTACTGTACAATATATGAAATATTGAACAATAATATTGATCCCCTAGATCTTTTGATCACTACTGGTTTTGTACCTATTGATATAAGTTAAACTACCACATACACCCCGACCGGAACCGTCATATCGTTGCAGTCGGCAGGCTTGCTACAGCCGAGCGCGCAAGAATATGACTTTGGCCCGTTAAAAAAAAAAATCGCTGACTCAATACTATCAACGGGACTTGAAAAATTTTTATCCTAAAAACTTTTTTCAACTATTGGCTTCAATTTGTACGCAGCATGTATATACAAATTTTCATAAATAAATTTTTTTCTCGATTGCCTAAAATTACGCTACTGAAAATAACAAGTTTGAGTTTCCTATTATTTTACCAACTTAAAAAAAAATAAATCGGGTTCACGTGGGGAGTTGTTCGAAGCGGTATTGTGTCCACTTTAATCTAAAAAAAAAATTAGCTTGATAGCACAAATATTTTCAGAGATATAGCGGTGGAGACGTTAAAAAACATATTTCATTAAAAATCTATTTTTTTGAGTTTTTCCGAAATAAAAAAGTCGACCACCAAAAAATGTCGTAAAAAATGATTTCGTGTACACGATTATCTTACTAAAGAATCCCACTAAGTCTGGTTTGGTTCTACGCCGGTTTTTTTTTCTCGAAAACTAAGCGACTTTACTTCCAGATTTTACTCTACTAATAGTCCAGTTGGCAGTAGTGAGTGCGCGCACCCGCGGCTGGGAAAGAGCGCGCGCCCGGCTAAAAACGCCTATTTAACAATTAAAAATTTTAGCTTTAGAATGAAATAATCTGCACTTACTTTTCAGGATTTCGTTAATGGATGTTCAAAGATTATATAAAAATTTTTGTGAACTCAAAAAGTGTATTTTTTAAGCTTGAAAATGACCGTTTTTTGCGTTTTTTCAAACATTAAATTGTTTATAAGTCGGAAACGGTCAACTTTATGAAAAAATGACGAGAGACCTTTTTTGTTTAAAATTACCAAAAAACCAAAAAAAAGACATTCGTGTCAAAAAAAGGAATTTTTGCAATTTATATAAAAAAAAGTTAATTTAAAAAATTGGGACCAGATTTTCGTCTGGCAAACTCTTGATCCTTATTCAGGGGCATGTCCCCAACGTGAATATGCAAAAAAATTGAATGGGAAATTTTTTTCATGCGAATGCGAGGTTTTCACCTTGTCTATATAGGATTATCTTACTATGTGAAACGCAAATTAATGTAAATAAACGCAATTCAGCTAAGATAACTCAACCTTATAAATACAACCAAACAGCTATTGCAGTTCAGTTGCCGTAATACAGTTTAACTCGTTAGTCATAAGTAAATGGGCTAAGACCCACTATTATTTCAATCTTTTATTATTTGGAGCAAAGTCGAGAGTATAGTTGTGAAACAGTGTAAATTTACGTAAATTATAATTTGTAATGTTTTAAAATAAAAATTGTTTTTTAAAAAGTGAATTTGGTAAACCCAAATACGACATTCATATAACAGCAATAAACAAAGGCTATAAGCTTGTATAAACTTGTACCTATAAATTGTAATTCGAAAAATCAGCACTGGAAGCGACTGGAACCTCCTCATATGGTGGATCTTTATAAGCTGTGTTTGGATATTACATCGGAACACTGAGCACACATATTACATCAGAGCGCTGAGCAAACAGATAAATTACGCGTGACTTTGGAGCCATTTAAATTGTTATTTGCAATTCCAAATCGACATTGTCAAAAAATAAATTTTAAATTATTGAACTGTCAAACTGGATGACATAAGTGAAAAGATCCCTAAGGGATCTTATCAGTGTAATTTTGTTCTGATTGGTTGTTTCAGCACATGTGATTAGAAATGCGAATTTAATAGGATTGTTATTTAAAAATTTTCCGCCATCTTGTTTCGTTTATTACTAGAGAATGATCCATTTTCAGAAATGCCAACATGCCATGCGGTGCCAGTAGAAATATCATAAAATAAATAGTTTTCAAACTTAGCAAGACATCGAAGCGAGCGGTCGTTTTTGAGCTCCATGATAATTAAGCAATCCAAACCATGTGACTTTTAACATGGCGTTGTGGGCAAACATCCGGCAAACGTTTGTTTTCATTCGTTAAACGTTTGTTAAAGAGTTTGTTTTTTGGTTTCCTTGGCTACGTTTCCGCGAGTTAATTAAAATAAACCCCGTGTTTGCCCGCAACAAAATAATTTGACAGGTTGTTGGATTGCCTAGCCGCAATTTAGAGATTTTCCGTGATAACTCTTAAAGTAAGCCATGGATTTTGAATATCACTAAATCATTTTGCAGCCTATAAAGACGCATTTTTTGTAAAATAGTAGATTGTAATACAAGTGTGGCAAGGGCTTCATTGCAAAACGAAGAATGAAAGTAGGAACACGAGCGCAGCGAGTGTTCCTATCATACGAGTTTTGCAATGAAGCTTGCCACATGTGTGTTACATACTATTTTTTCTACGGTTGTGAAGTTATTTACCTTTTTAAAGTCTTTCCAAAATTTTAAATTCGCTGCCTGTCAGATTTTATTTAAAGTGACATTTCCCGCAGTCATTCTGAAGTTAGAAAATTTGGTTTTGTAATTGCAATTCATGTTAATTAATGTACATTTATAGAATATAATTGTTATTACTAGTAAGTAATATAAAATTCTTTAAGGTAAACACACTATTTTATTCCGGCGTGTGAAGAAGTAATCAAGGCGTGTGGCAAATTCTTTGCCGCATGTTCATGTTCATGTTCATATTCATGTTCATGTTCATGTTCATGTTCATATTCATGTTCATGTTCATGTTCATGGTCATGTTCATGTTCACGTTCCACGTTCCACGTTCCACGTTCCACGTTCACGTTCACGTTGACGTTGACGTTGACGTTGACGTTGACGTTGACGTTGACGTTTACATAGACCTTTACGTTTACGTTTACGTTTACGTTTATGAAAAAATTTCAGAACGACCAATGCGTTTTTTCACTCACTGTGATACAAGCTATATAACCAGAAATATTTAAGAAAATGATGAAAACCCAATTTTGAAAATTCTTTTACTTGAGGACAGGATTTTGCAGAGAGAGAGAGAGAGAAATATGCGTTTATTTTCGATTTATTATAAATAGTTAAAAAACCAAACATTTTATAATCTTTAGAACTATTTTACATACTTGCTATTGTTCTAACGAATACAACCATATATATTTTTTATTGCGAATTTCTGTTATACTTGAATATGCAGTTTGTCACTAATAATAGTTCCTAATTTCATTATTACAGTATGGCATTTAACTATATACAAAATTCATGATAAAAAGTGCATATGGTTGTCTTCCTAAGAGCAATGGGAAGTACCTGAAACTATTTTAAAGATTATGCCATTTATAATTTTCTAAATATTTACAATAAAGCGAAAATAAACGCATATTTCCCTCTCACTCTGCAAAATCCTATCCAAGCCCGGGACTCGGATTAATTCCAGAACTTTCTGTTACGCTTCGTGTAATGTTTACAACATAATCCCCATTTAACAATAAATGTTCACATATTGATCAATTGATCAATTACACAGCCCCACAAAAAAAAAGTGGTCTGTCCGGCGGACCAGACCAGCGTATCCTTATGTATTTGGACCCACCGAATCTGAAGTCAGAATTGTAAGATTGGCTCGTTTTTCACCTCTAACCCCCCAAAAAACACCCTCCCAAAAAATGGCCTGTTCGGCGGATCAGACCAATCTATCCATATGTATTTGGACCCGCTGAAACCGAATCCGCAGTCAGAATTGTCAGGTTGGCTCGTTTTTCACTCCTAACCCCATAAACACCCCAAGCCACAAAAGAAGTGGTCTGTCCGGCGGACCATACTAGTGTATCCTTACGTATTTTAATCCGCTGAATCAGAATCCGTAATTAGAATTGTCAGATTGGTTCGTTTTTCACCCCTAATCCTTGGAAAAACACCCTCTCCCCCAAAAAATGGTCTGTCCGGTGGACTATAATAGTGAATCCTTATGTATTTGGACCCGCTGAAACCGAATTCAAAGTCAGAATTGTAAGATTGGCTCGATTCTCGCCCCAACCCCAAAAAACACCCACCAAGACAAAAAAAAAGTGGTCTGTCGAGCGGCCCATACCAGTGTATCCTTACCAAATACATAAGACTGGTATGGTCCACTGGGCGGACCATTTGAGGGGGGGGAGTGTTTTGTGGGGTGAAAATGAGCCAATCTTACAATTTTCACTTCGGATTCGGTTTCAGCGGGTCAAAATACATAAGGACTCACTGTTATGGTCCGCCGGACAGACCATTTTTTGGAGGAGGGGGTGTTTTTCTGGAGTTGGGGGATGAAAAACGAACCAATATGACAATTTTAACTTCAACTTTAGGTCAAACTTGACATTAAGGAAGGGAGAATTTTTAAGTTGAAGTGGTAAAATATCTTGTTTTAAAGAAGAAGTGTCGTAAATACGTGACAAGCTGTCAGCTATTACGTTATGTTTCCCTTTGACATGTTGTAATTTACAAGAAAATTGAGCTATGTATTCTATATGACGCATTTGACGACGTTTTGCTTTTGTGAATAAAGCGTTGATTAAAGGTTTCTGATCTGTAAAACAATTAAACGAAGGTCGAAACCTTCAAGTATAAATTTAAAATGTTAATTGCAGTATATAATGCTAAAAGTTCTTTCTCAAAAACCGAATATTTGGTTTGTGCTATTGTTAGTTTACGGGAAAAAAATGCTAATGGAGCGAGTATTCCCTTATTATCCTTTTGCCCTAAAACTGCACCCATAGCAAGGATAGAACAATCAACTGAGAGTGATAAGATAGTATCGTCATTATTGCAAGGATGAGCTAAAACTACTGCGTTTTTGGCTTTTTAAAATTCATCTAAACATTCATCAGACCAACTTTATCTTTGTAATTTTATCATGGGATAAACCGTTACAAAGAGAATATAGGGGAAGTAAAATTTCAGCAAAATGAGGTATAAAACGATGATAAAAGTTTACCATACCTATGAAACGTTGTAATTGTTTAAGAGTTGTCGTAAAGGGACGTTATTAATGACTTCGACTCTCTCGGTTGATGGTAAAATACCTGATGAAGAGATGTGATGACCTAAAAAGGTTAAATTGTCTACTCCTAAGATACATTTAGATGGTGTAATGTTTATTCCGTATGTGTCTAATCTTTTAAAAACTATTTCCAAATTTTGTACATCTGATTGACTTGCGATTAAAATATCATCCAAATAGACGAAAATAAAAGGTAAGTTGACAAGTGCTTCATTCATAAAACGTTGAAAAGTTTGACTGGCATTGCGTAGGCCAGAAGGCATGCGGGAAAATTCGAAAGGAGTTGTTATGGCTGTCTTATAAACGTCATTTTCAGCGACAGGTGGTACGCTCGCACTAAATCAATCTTGGAGAAAATAGTGCAACCGTGCAATTGAGAGCTAAGTCGTGAATATGAGGTAATGGATATCTGTCTGGAATAGTAATTGTATTTAGTTGTCGATAATCTCCACAGGGTCTCCAATCATTTTTCTCTTTTTTTTGGCTACTAAATGAAGTGGTGAAGAAACTTGAGAAGATGATGATTTACAGATACCCAATTCCACCATGTTGTTAAATTCTTTTTGAGCTATTTTAAATTTAAGATTGTCTAATCTACGAGGTCGTGAAGAAGGTAAATGACCTTCAGTAACTATATGATGTACAACAGAATGTTTAATAGGCAAATTGTAATCTGGTGAATTGATTAAATTAGGAAACTGTAAAAGTAATTTGTTATATTTATCTGTTAAAGGAAATAATTTAAGTGTGTCTAATCTAAAATTGTCTAAAGGACTATTTTTAATAAAACAATTCATTGACAAATTAGTCTTGTTATCAATTATTCATTCGACTCCTTTAAGATCGACAACTAAACCAAAATGGGACAAGAACTCCGCTCCAATGATCGGAATGTCAATGTCTGCAATATTGAAAACGAAAGGAAATAATCTGCGTAAGTTTAAATTGATTTTTAACAATTTCTTTCCGTATGTATAAATAGTTGAGCCGTTAGCTGCGATTGATATCGTTTCAAAATTCTTTTTTAAATCTGTGAAAACATTACGTGGCGTTACAGATAAATCGGCCCCGGTGTCCATTAGGAAGTTCAAGTTGTTAGATCTGTCATAAATAAAAAGTCGACGTTTGCTGCCAGAAATGTCAAAGTCAGACGTCATAAAATTATCAAACTTTAGTCATCTTTTACTGAATTTGCACCATTCACCTCCACAACGATAAGCATTGGCACCATAAAGTTGATGGTAGTAACAAATAGTATTATCCGTACGATCAAACTTCCTGGGAACATTATTACGGCTCGGTGAACGATTGCGATTGGAAATACGAGTTTGTGAACTGTTTCTACTCCTACAATTATTGCAGAAAGAAGTAGAAAGTTGAGGTTCGAAAGATTGATTAAGTAACTTAGATTCTAAAGAGTTTAATCGAGAATTAAAAATTTCTTGTCTTTGTAAGACTTGATTAATTGAATTATGGAAGGTAATTGAAAAATTTTTGATAGTAGTAGTTAAATCTGATAACGGGGTTGATTCGGAGTCAAGAGGATTCTTAGAGTATGATGCAACCATCGAATTTTGACAAGACTCCCATATCCGATCTGCAATATCGAGAATCTCTTTGGTGTCTGTTTTGCCTGAAGCTGTAATAGCGATATACACAGTGTGTGGCAAACGTCTTTTCCATAATTTAATCAATGAATCTTGACTAACCATGCTCAAACCTCCAACCATATTTAGCATGGATCTATAGAAGTCTGACGGCTTCAGATCACCCATCTGGGAACCTGAGAGCAAATCGTTGAGACGTTTCCCCTCACTCGATGTTAAACGTGAAATTAAAATTTTCTTATCTATCACATCTAATAGCAAATTAGCTATAACCTGGTCATACTTTTTTTTGTCATTGACAATCTTTGTAACAGAAAACTGTGATTCGATTTGGGAAACCAAATTTCAGGTATTGATTTCCAAAACAGGGGTAACTGACAGATGTGACGTAGTGAGTTTGAGGAAAATCCTCGTCTGAAGGTTGTGTTGGCATAATTAATTAATTGGTGATTGGCTGATTGACTATTTTCTTAGATAAAAAGGGAAATGTACGTTAACTCACTCACCAGCAAATGACAGCACTCGTAATGTTCAACTTCAATTGGGAGTAGGAAATGACCATAAATTAGAGGAACATCAATTCAAAAGTAAAAATTTATCAGTAAATTTTCTGTGTATTCTTTACGTTAAAAAATTAGCATCATCTGGATTCAATTTATAGTAGTATGTAGTATATGGAATCTCTTCTTAAAGTCGTCGATTAAAATGGTTCTAAATAAGGGATGTGGATGTGTGCCAAATTATATCAACCAATTTATAAAATTTTAGGTATTTATATTATAAAAGTTTTAAGCATTTCTTTTGTTTTTGAACTTCTTTCAATCAGTTTGGTAAATAAAAAATAAATGGATATAAGTCGGAAAAGTGTTTAACTCACAATAAAAGAACAGGTGGAGTACTAATATATATCAAGAAAGAAGTTCAGTTTAAAGTAATTGTAAATGAAGTACAGGGAAATTATATTTGGATATTAGGTATTGATATTAAAATTAGCAATAAAATATATCAACTTGTAACAATATATCACCCCCCACAAACAAATGATAACCTGTTTTTAGAATATATTGAAAATTTTGTAGAAAATATTGAAGGTACCGTTGTAATAATTGGTGATTTTAATATTGACTACTCTAAAGATACTTTTTATGAAAAGAAAATAAAAGATATTGTATATCAAAATGGTTTATATCAGTTAGTAAATATCCCAACGAGAATAACAAACATGAGCTCTACGTTAATAGATTATATAATTACAAATGAGAAAAAATTAAATTATGAAAATTGGCTAACTCCAAAGATAAGTGATCACAACATATTAAAAATTAAAATAAATACAAAACATCATCACACTGATACAAAAACATATACTATACGAAAAAGTAGAATGATAAAAAGTTATAACACAGATGAATTCCAAGAAAAAATTATTAAAACATAATGGAACAGAAATACAACAGATGTAAATATAATGTCAGACAAATTAGTTACAGATATTGTAAATGTAGTCAATGAAATTGCACCAATTAAAGAAATAAAAATTTACAATGGCAGTCCTGAAAATGAATGGATTGACAGTGATATAAGAGAAAATATTAACATGAGAAATAAATTGTACAAAAAAGCTGTTTTAACAGGTAAAGAAGAGGACTGGGAAGAGTATAAACAAAAAAAAAACTTCGTTACAAGTATGATAAGGAAAAGTAAAGAGGAATTTTATAAAAATGCAATTAGGAATAAAAAGGGTGCCGAGCTATGGAAAGAACTTAAAAAAATGTTGCCTGAAAAAAGGTGAAAAAATATCTGATATTATAATTTTTGATGGTACTCTGGAAAAAGAAGAAAATGTTATTGCGGAAAAATTTAATCTGTACTTTATTGAAAGTATAGACACTATAATTAGATCCATTAATGAGCAAAAAAATAATTATATTCTAGGAGATGCAGAAAATATAAGTACCTTTGAAAAATTTGATATAATAACTATGAAAAGGTTAAGAGAAATTATTTATTCACTAAAGGAGACTACAGATCCTGAATATATGATTGGTATCAAAGTTGTTAAAGATGCATTTGAAGTAATAGGAGATCGTTTTCTTGACTTAGTAAATACTTCGCTGACATATGGTATATTTCCTGGTGCATGGAAAACTTCCTACGTTATTCCAGTACCAAAGGTCACAAACTCATTGAAATGTGAAGACCACAGACCAATAAATACAGTGTCAATATTTGAAAAAATTGTGGAAGTGGCAGTTAAAGACCAACTTATTAATTTTTGTGATAATAATAAAGTAATCGTTCAAAATCAGTCTGGGTTTCGCAAACATTATTCCTGTGGGTCTGCTATTATAAACATATGTGATGATTGGTTTAAATGTTTAGAAGATAATCAAGTGGCTTTAGTTATATTTCTTGACCTTAAAAAGGGCATTTGAAACAATAAGTAGAGAATTGTTAATATCCAAGTTAGAGGCAATAGGGCTGAGAAAGAATGTGTTAAATTGGTTTAAAAATTACCTAAGCAACAGATCACAGAGTTAAATATAAAAATTCAGTAACAAGTGACCTACAGATAGAACATGGTGTTCCTCAAGAAACTATTCTTGGTCCTATTCTATTCACTCTTTATATAAATGATATTGTTAAGTGTGCAAATGACTGTAAAATATCCATGTTTGCAGATGATACAATATTGTATATAAGTGGTAATGATCTTAACCAGATGTATGTAACTATAATAATAATAATAATAATAATTTATTGATTCTTTTGCCATTAAAACAATGGATAGAACAAGGAATAAATAAGGAATTTGCTGTACTAAGTAAATGGTTATCTGAAAATAGTCTAAGTCTAAATTTAAATAAAACAAAATACATTTTAATAGGAAAACATTATAAGTTATTTAGTTTAAATGCAACAAACTTGCATGTTGAAATAAACAATTATAAGCTCGAAAAAGTTAAAGAAATTAAGTACTTGGGTATTATAATAAATGAGAACTTGAAATTTAAAAAAAAATGTGACTATATATTGAATAAAATGTCAAAAAAGGTTAATTTTATGAGAAGAATAGGTAATATGAACACAAAAATTTTATTATACAAATCAATAATAGGTCCACACATTGAATATTGCTCAAGTATTCTTTTCAATTTTAATCAAAACGAAATAGACAAACTACAAAAATTACAAAATAAATCTATGAGAACAATCCTTAAATGTAACAGATATACACCAATCAAAACTATGCTAGACGTACTAAATTTCATGAATGTAAAGCAAAGAATAATATTTAAAACTTTAGATTTTATTTATAAGTTGAAGAACAAAAAAACTGCTATGTACTTATGTGATAAAGTGAGATATGTAAATAATGTACATTCATATAACACAAGACAGAATAATGACTTTTTTATAGACACAGCCAAAACATCTCTATTAAATAAAACTATTTTATATAAAGGTTTAAATATGTTTAATACTCTACCAACAGAAATAAAAAATTGTGAGAAGCACTTTAAATTTAAAGAAAAGTTAACAAACAACGTACTGAATACTTATGTATAAAGTTAAAAATGAATGTATGTTGTCTGCTTTGTTTAAACCATAGTATAAAATGTAACTGTTATTGAATGTAAATGGTTGATGGTATCAAATTTGTTGTATAGTTGGTAATTCTCTAAGTACATTAAGTTAGTTAGTAAGTTAGCATATCTAGCATATCTACATTATAGTTAGTATCAACATTAAGTTTTATATTACATTGTATTGTTTTTTGTATAGCGGAAGCTGCTAATAAAGTCTATCTATCTATCTATCATCCTTATATTCTTGGAGTTGGTTGGTTGGTTCAGTTCATTCTTGGAGATTATCTACGGGCTATTAAGTCTGGAAATCTCGTCAGATCAGAAGGTTATGTGTACGACGGGGTCACCAAATTTATAGCGGTAAAGCTATAAATACTTGTTGTTGAAATATACGTATATTTATATATTTATAATCTTGTATTGTTTATAATAACATTATATTGATAAAATATATTTGATTTTATATTTTTATGTGTTGTTAACAATATATTATTTTTGTTTTTTCTGTCTTCCATTGTTTTTCGGGATCTCTACCGAAACTTCTGATTTGGTAGTAAGTGAGTGAGCGAGTGAGTCGCATAGATACACTGGTATGGTCCGCCGGACAGATCACTTTTTTTTTGGCTTGAGGGTGTTCTTGGGGTTAGGGATGAAAAACGAGCCAATCTGACAATTCTGACTGCGGATTCGGTTTCAGCGGGTCCAGATACATATGGATACACTGGTCTGATCCGCCGGACAGGCCATTTTTTGGGAGAGTGTTTTTTGAGGGTTAGGGGTGAAAAACGTGCCAATCTTACAATTCTGACTTCAGATTCGGTTTCAGCGGGTCCAAATACATAAGGATATGCTGGTCTGGTCCGCCGGAGAGACCACTTTTTTTGTGGGGCTGTGTTATTTAACTGTTCTACATCCCAATATGTGGTCATTTGAAATTAAATATATATATATATATATATATATATATATTTTTCATTATAAGATCTATCTCTTTCTATATGTTCATTCGAACGTGTGTGTGTGTGTGTGTGTGTGTGTGTGTGTTCGTGTGTATGTTTGGTTTGATGGCACAGGCTTAAACTAACTAGCCCTTCTCTTTGTACATGAATATATATAACTTTTGTCCTTATTTAATATTTAAATATCATTTTCATGATTCTAAATTTCTCTATCTATTTATATACTATACACAATATTATTTTCTTATCACTATTATTAGTGCATTGTTTATTATCATTATGTATTATTTTTATTTATTTATTTATTTTGTGTATAAGTACTCGAACGTGTGAATTAATATAATATTTAAAAATGTAATTTGAAAGATTTAAAACTACTACCATAGACCTTTAACTACGAAACCAATGAACGCAAAGTTAATTGAATGACGGTGGAACAGTAATTAACTTTATCAATCAAGGAACTGTGTCTGAGTTAAGGTGGAAGTTCATCTTTAGAAACTTATTTAATAACGACGAGTCTACCTGTGGCAGGGCTGCGTCTGTTGGTGCATGCTGTAAAGGGACACAGGAGCACGTGTGACCCAAGTCTAGCTTGTGGCAGCGATAGAAATTTATATATTAATATATAAATATTTTAAGTAACCCTGATATATAAAACAGAAAGTTTGCACAATTATTGCTTTATAAGTATTCAAAACTGATTGTCTATATTCAAACAATAGTAAGAACTTGTTTTTCATATTGTTCTAATATTCTTTTTACAACGTACATACAGTGTGTCCCACGTTTCATAGAGCCACCCTCATATCTCACTCATCTGATATCCGAACAATTTGAAATTTTGATGGTGAATACTGTAATCACCAAAGAAGCCGCCTGGCGCCTGACATCAGTGACTTGCATGTAGCAACGGTTAAATTGTATTTTAGTACAATGCACGGTACGCTACTGACTAAAACGAATACGCAATCTGTGCGCATGCATTTGGAAGGAGATGTCTGTGCGTACTAGTCAACCATCTGGCATCGCTGGCAAGTAGCCGCGCAGAGAGAGAAGAAATATCATCACTGTTGGACAGAGACAAACAAAATTTTTAAGCTTCTTAAGCTAGCAAGCTAGCTAGCTTAGGAAGCTTGTTTATCTGTGTCCAACAGTGATGATATTTCTTCTCTTTCTGCGCGGCTACTTGCCAGCTTAGGATGGTTGACTACCCATGTATACTGCAATTTGTAATTTAACGTGTTTTGGAGGCTAAAAGTCGTCTTTCGCAGCCTCATCATAATTGGCGATTACAGTATATACCTATAAAGTTAGTCTTTAGATGTAACACATGACCACATTTGATTTTAGTTAGAGGCTCTAGGATGGAAAAAGTGGGTCGATTTTCAAAAAAAAAGTGTTAGCGATTTTTTTTTTTTAATTTAAGAAGTAGGATATTCTTAATCAGCACCTTTAGAACAAAAGCACCTTTGTACAAAATTGCATCGTAGTGGGTTCAAAGGTGTTTGAGATAGGAGGCGTCTAAAAAGCAAAAATAATTTTTATCTGTTAAACGGATCCTCAAATGAAGAAATTGCATTCTTCATTTTTTGTTCAGAATAATGTATTGTACTAGCTTGAATTGCTTTTAAAACAAAACAATTACCTATTTATTTAATAAGGCAAAAATTCTAATACCTACGATTTTTACAAGCATTTATTTAACTTTCTTTATATATATGTTAGATTGTATGTTTAGTTCAAATCCTGCAAGTCAATTTTGTACCACTTAATGACGTCCAATTGATCTCAAATTTTGCAAACATATATAGTTCTGATGAAAATACAGTAATATGGTACTAAAAAGTGTGTTTTTTAGTTTTAACACTATAATTTGATCGGCTAGTGTATTACTCAGACGTTGAATTTTAAGAAATGGTGCGAATAATTCCGTATTATTTCAAACAAGAACGACGCAATGAATATAAAACTAATTAAGACATAACTAAAAATTGAAAAATTATATTAAATGTAAAGAAAAGACTTTTTAAAAACAAGCTATTATTATTTAGGTGTGCTAAAATGAAAAAATAAGTTATGTTGAATTAATTACCTTAAAAGATTATCACGTGAATGGAAAAAAAAATTACTTAGGTACTTAAAATCTCTTCGCGCGCGATAAGCTTTTAACACAATTAATTCAACATAACTTATTTTTTTCGTTTTGGTACACCTAAATAGTAATAAAATCTTGTTTTCAGAAAGTGTTTTTAGATTTAATTTTTCTAATAAATAATCTTCAATAATAAGTAAATGATAATGATAATAATTTGATTTATACAAATCATGAAAACAAAAGTTATTGTAAGTGTCAATTTATTGTTGAACGTAAATAAGTTAATTAGTTAAAAATGCATGTGAGTGCAGTTTTAATATTTGATAATAAGTTAAGTGTAAAGGACCTCGCATCTGACCTTACGTAAAAGTGGTTTCAGTCAAATGTCATAAAACTGGAGTATGTTCAGAGTTAGGGAAATATGTACTTACAAATACCTCATAAGTATTTAAATACCGGGTATTTAAGTACTTCTTGCCAAGTATTTGTATTTATATATGCAAATACTTTATCTGAAATATTTACTACTTAGTATTTGTGAAAATGATCCTGAACGTATTTATAAATAGTTAAACTATTTAAATAACTGGAAAGTATTTAAATACTTTTAAAATGTATTTAAATCCTATAGTATTTAAATACTTTCAGAAACATTTGAGTATCCTCTAAATATTTGAATCTCAAAAGTATTTATAAACAAATACAACAAATATAATCAAATACATCAGGGAGACAGGCAGATACTCATCAAGAATCAAGACATGTATTATATTATGTAGTTAATAAATGCATTGCATCACTCAGTCTCCATATTAAAATTGAAAAAAAAAAAATTTTTTGTTCCTGGTCTAGCTCTACGGATAAGTAAAAGTCCAATACCCAACTAGAACTGATTAAGTATAGAGGTTTTAAAATAGTGTTGTAGAAGTTCATAAAATTCATGGAACCTAAAATTTTGATACCTCAAATAGTCAAATAGTATTTATTATAATAATAAAAATGATAATGATAATAATGATTTATACAAAAATAGAAAATGCAATTTGGTGAAGTTTAGCCATTAAAGGCTGTTATAATCTAGTAAGATCCGACCGACCCACTCGTGGAGGCGGAGTAGCCTTTTATATTAAAGATTCCATTCTTTGTAAAATAATTAAAACACCGGGCATTGATAACAGTACTTTGGAACAATTTTGGGATAGTATAAAAGTATTAGGGAAAAAATATGTGTTGGATCGCTGTATAGGCCACCTAACGCTAATTTAGTTGACCTTGTTAATTCTCTTGAAAATTTTTTTGCTACCAATGTCCCTGATTTTGATTATATAATATTTGGTGGTGATCTAAATGTTAATTTTTAAAATAAAGCTAGTCATGGTTTCACACTATTAAAGAATTTCTTGGAAAGATATGGTATGAAGCAAGTTATAACTGAACCTACTCGTATTACTTATGTTTCTCAAATTCTCAGTGATATTATTGTCACTTTCTGCAGTGATATGTGTTCTAACATTAACGTAATTAGAATGGATGATATTTCAGATCATTGTCTTGTTTCTTGTAATCTAAAAATTAAGAAAGAACGCCAGTCTGTTTTGTTTAAATCTTATAGATATTTTTCCGTGTTTGATTATGATTTATTTTTAAATGATTTGCATTCTGCAGACTGGAATTACATATACAGGTTAGATGATATTGGTCAAATAGTTGATTTTTTCAATACTAATGTTACTAACATTTTTGATGTACATGCACTAGTCAGAACAGCTAGGATTACTTAGCCGCCTGCGCCGTGGTTGACAGAAAATTTAAAATTTTTGATGAAACTTAGAAATAAATTGCATACAAAATACAAACGAACAAAAACGGACGCTGCTTCGAATGAGTATAAGGAAATGAGGAATTTTGTTAATTCTTGCGTTAAAGCTGAAAAGAAGGCTTTTTTACATCACAAAAGAACAGTAAAAAAGTTTTTGAAAACCCTCAACATTAATTCAACTAAAGATTCTGTCCCTTTAAATATTGCAAATTCTGATGATTTTCTTAATTCATTCTCGAGTCCTCCTACTCAGAATAATTCTAATAACAATTTAATTAAAAATAAATATTTAAATAATAAATTTTCTGCTAATTTAGAGGAATTTGCCTTCACTGAGATTACTTCTGAAAAAATTGATAAAATAATTTCCAAATTAAAATCTTGTGTCAAAGGCGCTGATGGTATCGATTTAAAGATGATTTTACTTGTCACTCCATTTTTAAATAGTCACATAGCATTTCTTATTAATAAATGTCTGAGTAACGGGTCGTTTCTCACAGTGTGGAAAGATGCGAATATTATCCCTGTTCTCAAGGTATCTAATCCTTTCCTCGTTAGTCACTTTCGTCCTATAATTATTTTGTCAAATATCTCTAAAATTTTAGAAAATGTGGTTTCAGAGCAAGTAACTACATATCTTAATAATTTTAACATTTTACTTGCTACACAATCTACTTTTCGTGCTCAAGATAGTGCTCGCACTACTGTTCTAAAAGTAACAGATGATATTTTTAAAGAAATTGATGTTAATAATTACGTTTGCTTAATTCTCCTAGATTACAGTAAGGCTTTTGATACCTTAGATTACGCCACCTTGTGTATTGAATTGAAATATTTTGTTTTTTCTAATACAGTAATTGCATTTTTTTAAAATTATCTTTCTGCGCGACGTCAACGAGTTATTTTAAAAACAAATTTTATTAATATTACTAGAGGTGTCCCGCAGGGAAGTATTCTAGGGCTCTTATTGTTTTCCATTTACACAGTAGATTTTAAGAAGTTTCTTCAGTACTGTCAGTGCCACCAATATGCTGATGATACACGGTTATATTAGGCATTTTTTATTTAACCTCAAGTCCAAAATTCCTTCAAAACAAAAAATTGATAAATTCAAAATTAAAAAAATTTATAAAAAAAATATTTTAAAAAATTACAAATTACTACCTGGCAGCTTGGGTTTAATTTCAAACAAAATTGTCATGAATTTTTTAAACAAAAAACCCATTAAAATGAACTTTCGAACTTATTTTATTTTAAACAAAATTTCAATATTGTTTAATTATTTCCACGTCCAGTGGAAGTATAGTAACGACAATTTTTTAAAAAATTTTATTGTCCAAATAGGCTTAAAATGTCATGAAACGTCGAGATTTTAAGTTTGAGCGAAAAAAAATTTCTGTCTGTCTGTCGGTCTGTCTGTTGGCCTGTCTGTCTGTCTGTCTGTCTGTCTGTCTGTCTGTCTGTCTGTAACTTTTTTTTGTGCGCACGTTTACTCTGGAACCGTTTAAGATATTGACTTGAAATTTGGTACACATATGTACTTTAACGAGATCTAGAACTAGATTATATTTTCATCTTGTTCCGTCGAAGGGTTGGGGGGTAAATTGGGGTAAATTTGGGGTAAATGGGTAAATCAAGCAGGTAAGAGTCCATGAAATTGGTATTTAGTATATACAAGAGAAGCTGAGGTCTCAAAAAAATGTTTGGCATTAGCCACCCCCATTACCACCCCCACCTCCTTATTAAAGGGGATGAAAAAAAATGTGATTTAGTGCATGTACAGGAACCAGAAACCTCAAAATATGTTTTACTTCATCCACCCCCCTATCACCACCCCCACCCCACTACCGATGTGGGGTATCGTTTTATGGGTTTTTGGGGTAGAGGATTTCAAATATTGTATTATTAAAGTTCCATAAACAATTATTTTCACATACAAAGTTTTTTCGTTGTGAGTGACTTGGATAGAGAATCTGGATGTGGAAGTAGTGATTCCTTGGGCAGCGGTTTTTTGATTAAATTTTGGATTCAAGATTTTTGGACAACTTTTATTACTTAATAAAATTTTCCGATAAAAAATGCAGATGATTTATTTATTTTTTCGGCTTATATTGGTACGCAGGTGGCTTTGAACTTGTAGGGGGCGAATGTTTCTTTGTCCATAAGTATATCCTAATTTTCTGAATACTCATGTGACCCTATACAATATTAATCACGATCTGCCACTGATTTTCACTATTTGAAAGAGTATTATTGGAAAAATCAACTTGAGAAAACGTGTTTAAAAAGTTACTTTCATTCAATGAGCAATCTTAATAACTTCACGGGAAGTAACATGTGACGATGTTTTTCTAATTGATCAAAAGCGTTTTCATAACCTGGTATCAAAACTTTAATAATTGACCTATTAGATAACGAAGAAATATATAAAGTATAATAAAAAATATTATTTATCATTTTAAAATAAGAAATAACCTGAATTTTATATGCAACTGTAAAAAATTAGTGGAATATTATGGTATTTGCATGTTTATATAACTCGGCTGATGCAGCACCATATGTATATGATTTATCCCACTAGGTGCATATATTTTCTTCTTTTTATTCATCTTGATAGACTTTTGTGATCCGTACATTATTCTAGTTGGCCTCCATTTCTTGTATGTCACGTCTAATAACATCACACTATCTGTCGCGGTTGCCTGATAGGCGCATTGTCCCGCCAGCGCTCTTTCCCTCAGCTCGTTGGCGACATCAGTCCAAAGTTTTAGAGGGCATCTTCTTCACCATCTGAACTATTCACCGTTCTATATTATCTCCTCCCCGGTTACGTTGATGTGGTCAAAAAATGAGGATTCAGGAGAATACGATACTGGCGAGTACTTTTGGGGGACGTATTTCTTGAAAAATCTAGATGTTGGTGTGATGGTCTTAATAAAGGATTCGTAGCAAAGATCTCCAGACCCGCATTTCAAAAGTATCAATATGCCGCTTGTTTGCCTCCCTAACAGTCCATGTAGAGACGTAAGGAAAGATGAAGAAAACTAGAGTTTCAGCAAGTCTGATCATAATATTTATGTCACGCCAATTTTTGCTAACTGTCAAATTGCCGATCTTTATCCTTCGTCGAATCTTATATTCGCATATCTTTAATGTAATTAGGTGGTTTTCATTTGCTCGATTTATAATCATAATTCTCGTTTTGTTGTAATTTACACCTAAACCATAATCAGAGCTTATTGTCTGAAGGTTTTCCAGTAGGTATATAAACTCATCCTAGTTTGCAGCATAAAAGTGGATAAATAACTACTTTTTAATTCTGTTGCCAAATGACTACTTATTGAATGTCATTTTAGTCTTGAAAAACTATTATTTTTATAATTAGTTACAAAATTGTACAACTACAAAAATTGTATTTAATATAAATATTTACAACAAAAATTGTTCAATTTCATTTTGATACGATTATTTCCTGAAATCAATGTCGATGGCAACGATAATTTTTATGTAAACTAAATATAATAATTACAAAAGTCATGAGTTGAGTATTATATTTTCTATAAATACTTTCAGCGAAAAAGATAGTTCTTGTTCTTCTGAATGGGAATCAATCTACAAATACTATAGGAAGGACTATTTTTTTATTATATTGAGCATTGTTTGAATTTTCTTCAGAATTATAATTTTCTAACAGATCAATGGGGTAGCCGATCTGGATGCTATTGGATCGTTAAATGTTATTGTAGAGTAATGTGGTGTCCAATTGTGTCTTTTTTATCTAACATAAGACCTGATGCTAGAAATTCATCTTGCCAAAGTTCTTGATCCAACAAAACTCTTTAAGTTTGTGTCGGCTATTCATGTAATGTTCATTAAAACTTTTTTTAAGGAATGCAACGGTGCTGTTGCCTTCTCGAATGCAAGGAAAAAGTTATAAAAGACCAAAACTGTAGAAACAGTGGCAACCAAAACTGCAAGTAATAAATATTATATAAAAACAAGAAAAAAAACGACTACCTTCTGATAGAAAAAATAGAACCAGAAAAAAGTAATGTTGATGATCCTTCATAATCAAAATATTTTTTACTTTCAAGCGGTACTAGAAATTACGAAGGTATTTTAATCGTTCAAAAATTCTACTTCAAGTGTGTGTGTGTGTGTGGAATTAGCAACCCTCACTCCATTATTAAAGGGGATAAAAAAATAATACTGTGATTTAGTGTGTGCAAAAGAACTAAAAGCCTCAAATTTTTTTTAGCATTAGCCACCCTTACCACCACGCCCAATACCATCCCCACCCCATTATTGAAGGGGGCGAAAGAATTAAAATTATGATATAGTGCGTGTACAAAATCAGAGGCCTTAAAGTTTGTTTTGGTGTCAGCCACCTCCACTACTACCCCCACCACAAATTTGGATGTGGAAGTAGTGATTCCTTAGCCTGCGTTTATTTCATTTTATAACCAGAAAAGTAGTTTAAAATTACAAGTGTATTTTAATAATTTTTTTTGATTGTTTTTTTTTATTTGTTTATTGCCTATTAAAAACATCAAGAGCATAACTGAAATTTACATCACTAATGCCATAAATAAATAAAAATAAATAAAAAAACAATTCATAAATAAACTAGTAATTTTAAACTTTTCTTCATATTTTCTCGTTATGAAATAAAAAATAAAAGTAACTATAAATTGCTCTTTAAATTTTTTTTCTACGACTATTGAGTAATTCATTTATTATAGATACATTTTTGAACATGTAATAGGTCACATTACTAAGGCCGCGGGTAATAATTAATTACTCAATAGGCTAGGACCAATCACAAGAGTTCATACTCGTTATTCAACAGACTTGAACCATTCACAAGAGATCAAATTCATTATTCAACAGTTTTCGTGGAGCAATCGCAAGAGACGATTTAAAGTTCAAAAACATCGCGCATGTCATAAGTCAATTCAATCTGTCACAATAAGTAGGTCATCGATTTCGCCGAAAGTCAAAAAATGTCACTTTTCGTACGCTCCTCTAGGCTAGAATTATCGATTTCGCAGATGCGATTTACGATGTGCATCACATGCAATTCTTCCTATTTCCATAATAACATAGTAGGGCCCTTCAAATCATATATTAAAATAGATCTGAACCTTCAAAAATTTCGTGCTTCGCCTTCTTTGCAGATTGCGAAAACGGTCACCTCAACACGGTTTTTGTGGAATAAATCACTCCTAGCAAAAAAAATAAAAACCTCCAAGGTAAAGATCATAAACCGAGGAACAATTTACTATTTTTGAAATCTCCGTAACTTTATGTTTTTTCGGAGATATGGAAGTTTAAAAATGGAGTCAAACGTTTTTAAGTCAAAATATTTCTTTAAAAATTAAATATCTCAGAAACTAAAGCACTTGCGCTAAAAATGTTAAGAAACCAAATTATCGATTAAGGCAAGTCTTTTTAAAAAATAAAGAAGTTATGACCGATACAATGTACGTTTTCGCATTTGTCATAAAAATCTCGCCATTTGGCGGCAAATTTACCTTAAGTGCAACTTCCTGTTGAATAGTCGTAGAAAAATAGCTATGACTCGCTCGGATAAATTACAACACTCGCCTTCGGCTCGTGCCGTAAACGTCATCCTCTTGAGTAATAGCATCATTAAACGCTCGTTGAATAATATACTATTATGGTTTATAACTGACAACAAAAAAAAATAATAACTTCTAAATTAAATATCGGTTTAGTAGTCAAAATTACAACGCAAACTGATGGCTACATATTTTTTACAATTTTAGTAATTTTTTTTGATTGTTTATATAGTATAGTATAGTAGTATATAGTAACGCAAAAAACATTTTTGAAAATTTTTATTGTTCAAATAGGCTAAAAATGTCATGAAACGTCGAGATTTTAAGTTTGAGCAAATAAAAATTCTGTCTGCCGGTCGGTCTGTAACTTTTTTTGTGCGCACGTTTACTTTGGAACCGTTTGAGATATTGACTTGAAATTTAGTACACGTATGTATTTTAACGAGATCGGGAACTAGAATATATTTTGATCTTATTCCGTTGAAGGTTGGGAGGTAAATTGGTAAATGGGGGTAAATAGGTAAATCAAGCAGGTAAGAGTCCATAAAATTGGTATTTAGTCCTATATATATAAGAGAAGCTAAGGTGTTAAAAAAATCGTTGGCATTAGCCACCCCCATTACTACCCCCACCCCATTATTAAAGGGAGTGAAAAAAATAAAATTGTCATTTAGGGTGCGTAAAAGAACCAAAGGCCTCAACATTTTTTTTTACTTTATCCATGATGATTATGATTAAAAATTGAGATTATCACTCATCACATAGAAGAAAATAAGTGGTTTTTCGATATAAAATAGCTCGTAAAATACAGAAGAAGTTTTGTACGAGCTATATTTATTTTAAATTCTGGAAAATCCAAGAATACGCTGAGAAAAAATCTAAATAATTCAATGTCTCGGTTTGAATATTACAAAAATCTAATTGAAATCTTGCATTTTTTTTACCTTACCTTTTGCCTGGGCCTTACCCTCCGTGGCAACTAAATTCCAAATCATGATAAAGAGTTGAATTTCAGTGCTTAAGATAGACAAATAATTATTTTTCACACAAACATAAATATGAGTGACAAAAGTACTTTTTTTCGCTCAAATACAAATGACATCGTAGTGTCATGTCAGAATTATATATCCAATTTTCTTTTTTCGTGATTTTAGTAAGGAATTGAATAAAATCTTGTATGCAATATGGTACGAAGATATGTTTTTCACATCTCGTAATTGTCCAACTTGCTCCGCTTGTAATTATTAAAGAGAGTAGGTGTTACTTTCGCAACTTGTTACATAAAGAGCTATTACACCTTATTATTATTATACTATTGCATGGATATTTTACAGCAAAATCACCATTATGGCATTTCATTAACATTTTACATATTACGTTTGTGGTACCCTAATACACTTATCACTAGATAGCTACTATACTTATGGAATCGCAGATACACAATTCATGTTAATGGCATCTGGCATCTGATTCCACAATTCGTGTTTTTTAATGTGTTATACTTTATAATGAGTGTAACAAACAATAATTTATTGCCCAATCAAATGCAGAGGGCTATACGTTAGACGGTATCGTAATGTATTACAATTGGGTGTGGTAAATAAACTGCTGGAAAAAAATTGTGTGTGCATACGCCTGTGGAACTAAGTTATGACGTAGTGCACTCGAAGGCATATTTTTATCCTTATTTGATTATACATTTAATGTGCATACTTAAAAACCCAACTTGTAAATAGTGTGTATATTTTGCCACAGTTGGTTCCAGTTCATGTTGTGAATACACACAGAAGTGTGGCACAAAATAATTTAAACTAACAATGCCGCGGTGGCCATAAAGTGATCATCAATGATAATTTAGCGATATTACACGTTTGGGGATATTCGGTTCAATGATCTTTCTGTCACACTCACACTACACACTTTTGTATCATGGTTTCTAACTCAAATAAGGACACAAATATTCCATCGAGTGTATGATGCCATAACTAGGTTCCACAATATAGGCGTATGCACACACAAAGTGCCAATTGTAATACTTTATGATGTCATCTGTCGTATAGCCATATGCATTTGATTAGGCAATAGATTATTGTTCGTTACACTCGTTGTTAAGATTAATATATTGAAAAACGTCAATTATGGAATCAGATGCCAGATGCCTTTAACATGAATTGTGTATATACGGTTCCATAAGTATAGTAGCTACCTAGTAAAAAAGTGTATTTGGGGTTCCACAAACATAATGTGTAAAATGTTAATGAATTTCCGTAATGGTGATTTTAATATAAATTATCCGTGCAATAGTAAAGTGTAACGCCGCCTTTACGATGTCTGAATTCCGGCCAAAAATTCGTCTTGAGTAGAATCGGACCGTAAATGACGAAATTCGACCGCCATATTGACGTCGCCATCTTGAATTTTACATTTGGTATATCAAGAATAAAAACCGCTGCCCAAGGAATCACTACTTCCACATCCAGATTCAGGGCCGGCCCGATGGAAGGCGAGCCAGGCGGTCGCCTGGGGCGCTGAATCCTGGGGGGTGCCAAAAAGTAAAAGGCAAGTGATTTACCACAAGTTGTTTGTGGTTCCCGAACAATTAAACTTAAAATTTTAAACAAAACCACGTACTCTAAATAAGTCTGCCCCTGCCCGCCTACCGGTAAGCGTGCTGCGTGATTGTGATTACAAAAAATCAAACACCGCATGGCCGACAGTCGGCGGAGTACAAAGTTTGCGACGTGTTTTCGTGTCTATGATATTTGCATTTGGTCTTTTTTGACTAAGTTTCTAACTAACTAAAAAAGCAAATTGTTAAAATCGGCCTATTCTAGACATAGTGTTGGTAAGTTCAGTAGCGCTGTAGCTTGTAACTACTGGCTTTATTCGGATTTTGTATATTAATAATTATAATTAGGTATGCTAGTAATTAAAAATTCAATTTGTGTTGTGTTTGTTGACGTTTAATATTGACAATATCAATGGTAATAGAGTAACAAATAATAAAAATGTCTTCAAAATTGTCTGAGGCGCAAAATCGTAAAAGAAAAATGATAGTTCTGAAAGAAGCTGAAAAAAGTTCAGCATCTATGTCAAATTTTATAAAAATTTCGATGTCTTCGTCTTCAAATGAACCACAAATTTTAGAAAAAGTGAAGAGTATTAGGAGGGTGGAAAATGTGTAACAGTGCAGGTGCTTGACAATAAGAAAGTTGGTTGTGCTAAAAGTGCTGAAATGGAACCTGAACTACGAAAATTAACGATAAAATGAACAAAGGAAATGAAAAAGATGATAATACACAGATAAGTTATGACTATTCAGATATGGGAAATTGGATGGATTTTAGTGAACTCATTAACCAGTTTGATTTAGAGAAATCTAGACGAGAGCAGTTCTTATGAACAGCTACATTTTTCTTAGTTATTTATTTTCATTTCTATGATACAGAATGTATATCAATTCATAATTTCTTGACAGTTTTTTCATTACTTTTCGATAAAAATTCCAGAAAATTTTCTGCTATGGGAATAACTTCGGATATAAGTAGTTTTAATAAATGTTCGCTGACTTTTTTTTATAAATTTAGAATTTCTTTCCAGATTTTCCCTGTTTTCTAGAAAGTATACACCTTCATGATAATATTAATTTTAAAGACGTGTTACCAAAATTTGTATAATTTACCTAAGAAAGTATTGAAAATTGAGAAGGGGGAGCGCAAAACTTAGAACTGGCCTGGGGCGAGAAATTTCATTGGGCCGGCCCTGTCCAGATTTTCTATCCAAGTCTCACAACGAAAAAAATGTTGATACTATGTTTGCACTCCACTATGTAGAAATAAGTGTTTATGGAACTTTAATAATATAGTATTTGAAATCGTCTACTCTAAAACCCATAAAACAATATGCCACATCGTGGTGGTAGATGAGTGGTAGTGGGGGATGGAATGGGTGGATGAAGAAAAAAATATTGAGGCCTCTGGTTCTTGTACACACATTAAATCATAATGTTATGTTTTCATCCTCTTTAATAATGAAGCGGGGATAGTAATGACAAAATAATTTTTGAGATATTAGCTTCTCTTATATATACTAAATACAAATTTCAAGGACTCTTACTTGCTTGATTTACGTATATACCACAATTTATCCCAATTTACTACCCAATCCTCCAACAAAATAAGATCAAAATATAATCTAGTTCCAGATCTCATTAAAATACATACGTGTACTAAATTTAAAGTCAATACCTTAAGCGATTCCAGAGTAATCTTACGCACAAAAAGTTACAGACCGACAGACAGGCAGAATGACAGACAGAATTTTTTTTACTCAAATTTAAAATCTCAACATTTCATGACATTCTGAGCATAGGTATTTTCATAATAAATTAAAAAGTGTGTAAGTTGTGATTTGCGTAATACCTAAATAATATTCTCTAATTCTAAGCCTATTTGAACAATAAAAATTTTCAACATTTTTTTTTCGTTACTATTCCACTAGATGTGGAAGTAAAAATAAGAAAGACATAAGAAATAAGCTTAAAAAAATTTAATCATATGTATATATTGAATTTCAGTAATAAAAAGGGGGGATTAAAAAAGGCCCCTATATAATTGTTGTTTGTGGGTCCTGTATATTCTAAAATAACTTCTGGTAGTGGAATATTTAAAGTTTACATTAGTTCTCTCCTGGTCAAAAAAACTCCTAATGCAGTTTGCGCACCGAATAATTTCTCTTAGCCTTATATTCCAACTGTTCATCAAATAAATATTGTGCTCCGCGCATGTCAAAATATTCCTTACACTTCGGACATCTTTGGGATGCTATCCTTAAGGCATTTTGTGTACATTTTATGGTGGATACACTTTTAATTGAAGCTCCTATGCTTATGGAATCGTAAAGATACACTTCAATTTAATGGCATCTGATTCCACAATTGATTTTTATATATATTGGTCGTTAGAGCGAGTGTATCGAAAAATCATTTATTACCCAATGATGCGCGCAGTTCAGGCTACCTCCCGGACCAGCCGGTTTCGTTAGTGTCACAACTGGGTGCAGTTCGTGATATGCGGTAAGCATTGCCATACACGTGTGTGTGTGTGTGTGTGTGTGTGTGTGTGTGTGTGTGTGTGTGTGTGTGTGTGTGTGTGTGTGTGTGTGTGTGTGTGTGTACGTGTGTGCGCGTGTGTGTGTGTTCATGTTCTACATTGCTTATGGCACCATGTGCGTGCGTGGAGCTGCACTCTGGTACCTGTTCACTTTTGTGGCACCATACCTGCGTTGCCACAAAGTAAATGAGGTGAACTCGCCATCCCATTTCAAGTCGATCTATACCTACTTTGTATTTTTCTTGTGTAAGCTGCCTCAAAGCAGGTTTCAGTATGTGGTACACACAATACTATCAATACGGCACCATAAGCTTCACCAATAGATGGCGCTGGCGTCGTAAATATTACAGAATTGTCACAACGCGGTTTTCTAGTACTATGGATACACACATGAAAATAAGCGCTGCATGCGTGCTCTATACCACAAGACGGCTTCTATTATGTCCAGGTACACACAACATGAAATGGAGCATGCGTGTATTATACCATAAGTTTGTTATTGTTACATGAGGGGGTTCGCACATTTTTCTAGTCTATAAGTAGTTACCGTGATATATGTATGTTTTTACAGTGCGTTATAGGTAAGTATCGTTTTTAAATTAGTTATTTTACGAATTTTGTAGTTTAAAGCTACATTATCATCTTTAAAATCACTAATAATTTTATTTCATGAAGTAGAGCAATACCATACCTTTTTTCGAAATTCGACCCTAAGAGGGTGAAAAAGGGAGGTTGAAATTTTAGGCTTTTTCGGAAACGGTCTAGATGCGTGAAATTTGGCAGAAATATTTTTTGTTGAAACCTATTAGACGAAATTTTTATTTTCACTTTTTGAGGAGGTGAAAACGGGGGTGGTAGATGGTTTAAAGTGCACCCGTATTTTTGAAATCGCGTAAGTTAGAAAGGTGATTATTCGAGGGATGGACTCCTCCGAGGAAATAAGGAGACACGTATTCGATGGTTTTCAAAAAGAGACCTCTGAAATGGTAAACGGCTAAGGGGAGGTTTTTAAGCTTTTTGGAAACGGTTAGACCTAGAAGCGGGAAATTTGCCAGAAATAGTTTTTATTGGAACCTATTAGACGCGAGTAAGACGAAATTTCGATTTTCACTTTTTGAAGGGGTGAAAACGGGAGTGGTAAATGGTCTAAAGAGTACCAGTATCTCTGAAATCGCGTAAGTCAGAAACGTGATATTCCAGCGATGGGCTCTTTCGAAATAAGGAGACACGTATTCGACGGTTTTCAAAAAGAGACCCCCCCCCGAATAGGTGAATAGGGAGAGAGATGTTTTTAATTCAGAAATTTGGCCCATTCTATTATCGATTAAAATAATTATTTTTTCGTTTAACTCGCTCCAGCACAAAAATAGAAAAATTGCGATACACAGTGGGTTTCCCCGAGTTATAAGGATGCGCATAGGTTTCCTCGAGTACTATGGATGCGCAGTGGATTTTCTCGAGTACTATGGGTGCGCAGTGGGTTTCCCCGAGCACAATGGATGCGCAGTGGGTTTCCTCGGGTACCATGGATGCGCAGTGGGTTTCCTCGAGTATATGGATGCGCAATGGATTTCCTCGAGTAGTATGGATGCGCAGTGGGTTTTCTCGAGTACTATGGATGCGTAGTGGGTTTCTCTGAGTTCTATGGAAGCGCAGTGGGTTTCCTAGAGTGCACTGAATGCGCAGTGGGTTTCCTTAAATGCAATGGATGTGCAGTTCCAATGTACTTAATTCCACGCGGACGAGGTTCCACGCAGACAAGGTCGCGGGCGTCAGCTAGTATAAAATATAATGACAAGACAGGCACACCTTTATTATTCGTTTTAACCATAAAATATAAAAATAGACTTAATTATTTCATTTTCAGACACCAAGTTAAATAAATAAAAGAAACACATTAAATTTATTTTACGAAATTTCTAGATCTGTTAAGCGACTTAAGCGTTCTTCTGTTAAGCGACTTACTTCTTACACCTATAAACCAACCGCCATGCCATGACATAATCATTCAGAAGGTCATATCACAATATATGTCTTTTACAACTGCAACCGTTTCAATTTTGTCATTTTTACTTGTATGCTAAAATGAGCTTTTACAGTTTTAAATATAATTTAGTGTACTAATAAATAAAGTGATTTTTTACACTTGAATTTTCAATAAAAATAAAACCGTCCGTTTAGTTTCGGAGTAATTGAGTTGGAAAGTTTGCAAAGATGCCCTCCTACTTGGCATAGTAGAGCTCGGAAGAAATGCTAGGCTTAACTTAATTTTTTAGAAATGTGCTTCAAAAACTAGCAAAACTTTCAATAGTTTCTTATTGACACAGCTGTTGAAATTGATTTTCAACGCTGCATATTTTGAAGATGGCGGAAATATTCAAATTTTTAAAAAGTATAAAAGTACAACCGAAACGAATGAGCAATTTTTGCAAAAGTCATTCCAAATTGAAAGCAAACCACAATTTTTTCACTTGTTGTGTCTTTGAAAGAAAGAAATGTTAAGGATTCTAAACATTTTAGATTTTAGTCAAGCTCCTCTACGTTCATCATGCGATTTCCTTCACAAACATGATCTTGGCATTTGGTTGAAAGATTAGAGTTGGATTTATTATTTCTAATGACTTTTTTAAGTCTTAATTGTGTTTTTAGGGTACTTTTTTCATAAACTTGCCTTTATATTTTAGTTCTGATATTTTTAAATATGTTATATTATTAGTTAAGATTATTAACTATTTCTAACTTAATCTAAATGAAAATACATTTTGCAAAAATTAATAAGCAGTTTAACCCAGACGACAGAAATCATTTTATAGTGAAACCCACAAAAAGTTGCAAACTGAATAATTTTTTTTTTAATGAGTTCGTGAAAGTGTATAGAATAATATCCTGAAAAGTTTACATTCCGCTCGGATACAGAACATAAAAAAAAGTGAAACAACATTTTTTTATCAATTTTTTCAAAATTTTTAAATTAAGTCAGGCTAGAAAAAAAAACAAAAAATACAGGTGGGTAGACCACGTATTTCTGAACAAAAAATGTCCTAGTAAAATTTATCGCTAAAGCCACGGTTTTCCCGGAAAAAAAATAGTGAAGTAACTTTGTCACTCTGCTCGGCCAAGCGCACGATCAAATGCATACTATGGAACCTCTAAAAATTCTTAGCAGTTCTAACAAGTAAAATAAAGCTTTTTTTCTCTTTCTGATTACACATTTTTAACATTTTTCTTAGTGACTTAGAGGATAAATAGTGAGTCTGGAGGGGAAATATATAATTATGAACGCATACACAGACACCACACATAGCCGCTGAATCGCTCGCATGAATTTTTACGTGCCTTTATTGTATTGTATTTATTACAGATACACATTTCAGCTATATCCATTGAATTCCTTATACATTTGTGAATGTATCTGAAAAGTTTCAGAATTTATATTCAGAACAATCAAAGATATTTTCATAGTTATAAGGATAAGATCGTGACAATTGCAATTTCTTATCATTATATGATTAATCATATTTTCAAAAAATGCATAAAAGTAAACGAATTTGTGTTTGAACATTCGAAAAATATACATTTTTTCCGAAATAGTGATATTTTATTTTTTCCAATGGGTCAAGTTACAGCATCCAATATGTATATATATATATATATATATATATATATATATATATATATATATATATTTGTCAAGAAAATCATCAATCAATTAAATTAAAATGATTTGAGATGTACTTTTTTTGAATCCACGTTACTACAACTTAATAAATCATAATAATCATGAATAGTCCCACTAAACAAAATATATATCCGTAATATTACGCAATATTAAACTGAAGTAACACATTTAA
Source organism: Rutpela maculata (assembly GCA_936432065.2). Lineage (NCBI taxonomy): Eukaryota > Metazoa > Arthropoda > Insecta > Coleoptera > Cerambycidae > Rutpela > Rutpela maculata. Next base: position 83,322,338 of record OW386290.2, read on the forward strand.
TGTTTTCTTGCAATATGATATTTATATTAAAATAACCTAACTTTGGTATAGCTGAAATGTTAAATTGCAAAATATTGAAGAAACATTTAGTTAATATTAGCTCGAAAATATTTCCGTAATATAAAAAATTATATTTGACAAATGTATGTCACATATTATAATCAATGTATCTTTAATATTGCCATTAAAATAAGCATATTATATTACAAGAATGTAACTTGTAATATTGCACGAAAATATTTCACATATATAACTGTAAATGTGTTACGAATGAATCTCATACATTATGAATAATATGCATTTAATCATACATTAACATTATTTGCAACGTTTATTCTATGTACCTACCATGAACTTCTATGAAAACTCGCCTATTCACAGGACGCGTCGTTTCTCGCCTAAAATAGTATGAACATAACCTTAACACCTTGGATATATTGTGAGTAAGTGTGTCGCGCCTTAATGCCCTTAATCTCAGAAATGGGTGATAAAAGCGAGAATAAGGTAAGTAGATAATTAACGTAATGTAGAAATTCCTGGCAACAAAATAAAAATAAACTTTAAATTTTATTTAGTTACCTTAAATTTGCGGTATTTTTACACCTGTGTTATTTGTCGAAGCACACTAATTGCACTTTATTGATAAACATATAACATTAAAATATTATTCTTATTTTAGGTCAGTTATTTATTGCTTTACTCATCGGAGGCATCGGATAAAAAAAAAAAATTTGATATTAGGCCACCGATAAGTAAATCAGTGGTCCCTGTTTTAAGTTGGCTGCTCGACCAACGTAATAGCTAGGGAGCAGTAGTATGCTAATGAAAGAACAACCGGATCGGATCACTGAACATTTGTGTTCAACCAATCAAAACCTATGACAGATCTGCCGGAGCAAAGTATTTGTGTTCAAGGTTGTGGTCAATGACCCCTGGTCAGCAATTATCACAGTCTACAGCAGTAAAATTGGAAACCAATTTCGTGAAACTGAACATATAATAATAATAATATAGGTAGGTAATAATAATGTTTATTGAGATATACAATACAAAATAATATATGTACAGGAAAGTAGATTCCTGCATAAGATAAAAGTATACCGCGTATAATAGGATCATGGTACAACCCCCCTTTTCCTTTAGTTTTAAAGATAAACGATTGAAATTTGGAATATCCTATATGCTTAATAAACGTCAATTTTTGACACATAAATTATTGTTTTAGCGGAATACCCTGTATATTATTGTATTATTGAATTCTGAATAATTTATTTTTTCCTTTTCCATTTAAGTGTGCCATGACTGTTCCGATTTATTCTAAGATCCGTTTAACGCTAGAAAAATCGAAGTCCCGTCGAAAATACTAAATGATGTGATTTGAGCAAATAAAGTTCATTGAAATGGTTTTTGGGACAAACACATCTTTTTCAAATGGAACCATATTGGTACAGTTGTACCATTTATTACTACTATTAAAAAGGAACTTATTCATATACCTTATTAAAATGTGCGATAAAAACAATCACAATTACAGCTAAGAAAAAATACAAAAATACAATGTATTTATAATTACCTAGGTATACGTAAGATGACCTTGCAATACCAAAGCATTAGAGGAGCTGTTCAAAAAGCTGTCCATTAACGTCAATGCACTTCTGAACTCGAAGATCCAGTAACACATTCTTGAGACACTTTTTTGAGTAGAATCCGTTGCTCATAAGAAGAAAATTATGCATGCGTCAGTTTTCGAGATATAGACATAACTTTTGTTTTTTTTAAATGGTCAATTATTTTACTATTCGACCACAACTTAAATTAGCTATCCAACGATACATCATATGTCATATTTATCTCTAGGAAAAGTGGTTAATTTTCGAAAAATTTAATATATTCGTAAGGTGGCCATGGAAAACTATTAACAACAACAACACTTCTTATAATTTTGCCAAAAATAGGAAAAACTAAACTACAATAAATGCTCGAATTGTCTTCCATTAACATCTATGCATTTTTGACACCTTCTTACAGCATTTGTTGCATTTTCAATCATGACAGGAGTTATTGTCCTAAACGCAGCTAATGTTTTGTTTTCCAATTCTTCTATGTTCTTAGAACGTTCTCTAAATATAATATTTTTTAAATGACCCCAAAGCCAAAAGTCGGCAGAGATTATATCGGGAGTAGATCTCCCCTGGCCACAAAATAGGTACATTATTTCCTAAAAATTAAACAATACCTAAACTACTTTGTTGTTTATTAATGTCCAGTTAACTAAATTAATTGTTAGGTACCAATTTAGTTAACTTAGCTAACTAGACATTGATAAACTAGTCCTGAGAGATATATAAATACCTATCCAATCCTCCCCAAATTGAGCATTTAAATAATTTCGTGTTTCATTTGACGTATGACCTGGGGCGCCAGGTTGGTAAATTAATCTTTGAAATTGTCTTACAGGCGTATTATTTTGTGGTAGAATGTTAATGAAATTTTCAGTATTCAAATTACCGTGAAAAAAATTAGGACCTATTATTTGGTATTCAATAAAACACACGCAACACACCGTATACCAAATTGACGATTAACTGTAGCGGTTGTATGCGAATTTTCATGAGCCCAATGGTGGTTATTATGCCGATTAACAATTTCAGTACTGCTTATATGGGTCTCGTCTGTCCGTATAATGGGCTCATTTAGCACTTTTTTTTATTTGCTTATCGTAAAGATCTTACAATTCTAAGACCCTGTGCAAAAAAATAGAATTCTGCGAGACCTGTAAATCATCTACAAAAAAATTATAAACATGGACCGCACTCTTTGTCGAATCTCGGCCGCGACATCACTTAATAGCAACCCGCTAGTCACACAGAGAAAGACTCGACGATCTCAAGCAGTGCTCAAGCGGAATGCACTTTGATATGTTGCGCGACCGTTTCGTTTCCTATCCTCTGACGTCACGATATTGGTGGCACCCATCTCTTTAGAAGCGTATATTTCGAGAACCACATATTTCGAGAACCACACATTCGTCTGAAATTTTCAACATTGCCTAATTTTAAATAATACTTTATCCACAAGACGTAACAATTACTAAATAAAATTCATTAAATGAGCCCATGTTCCTTCAATTCCTGGCACTTCATTGCACAGTTGCAAAAGCCACTGGCAAAAATCGAGACGCCTTTGAAAGTCGCTTGGATATAGATAGTAACTAATCCTAATTTTGTAGGGTTTGAATTTATTTTTTTTAAGTAACGCAACGCAGTTGTTTTTGGGATTTTTAAATTTTCCTATATTTCGCGAGACAATATATCAGGATTTTCTCTTACAGTTTCTAAAACAATATTTTCTACAGCTTCTCTACCTGCTTTATTATATATATTTTTGCTCGAGATTTTACAAATGATCCAAACTCTTAAATTTTGGAATATTTTCATGTCTGGCTGTCTCTTTTCTGGACATCTAAAAATATTGTTTAGGCGGCACTTTTGGCACAAAGTTTTGCTGTCTATAACTTACCTATTAAAATAAAGTTCGGAAGCTAAATTTAAATCTTCTCCGCATTCTATAAAACACTTAATCATATCATATTTTGCACGATTACTAAATTAAACCATTTTTAACAATGCTCACTCACAAATTAGTTTTTGACATTTACGATTTTTCTGATTTTCTTTTTTTTACCATGGCCTTCTCAATAAATATTAAAAATGCGACAAATATGCATAGATGTCAATGGAAGACAATTCGAGCATTTATTGTAGTTTAGTTTTCCTATTTTTGGCAAAATTATTTTATATTAAGGCGCGTTTGCACGCATCCAGTAATTTAGTCGAGTCGTTTAGAAATTTAGTACTCGACCAGTACTCGACCAATGCAGACAGCGTGTTTTAGTTGAGTGACTTAGTGGAAAGCGCTGTCCGCATTGTCGAGTACTGGTCGAGTACTAAATTACTAAACCACTCGACTAAATTACTGGATGCGTGCAAACGCGCCTTTATAGGAAGTGTTGTTGATAGTTTTCCATGTACTCCTCACAAATATATTAAATTTTTCGAATATTAATCACTTTTTCTAGAGATAAATACGACATATGATATCGTTGGATAGCTAATTTATGTTATGATCGAATAATCAAATAATTTACAGGGTATTCCATTTAAAAAAACACAAATCATGTCTATATCTCGAAAACTGAGGCATTCATAATTTTCTTCCTATCAGCAGCGGTTTCTACTTAAAAAAAATGCCTTAAGAATGTGTTATTCGATTTTCAAAAACGCTCTGTAGTTCGGTGGTCGAAAAAGATAGACGATCACGGTTTCCGTCATTGTTTGTTTCTCGGAAATCGAGCTCAAGACACCTATATTGGTTTTTATCTATCTGCCATAGTTTTAGAGAAAAACCCAAATCCCATCCATTCTGTACTTATAGGACAGGTCTATATTTTTTAAGAATTTTATTTCAAATAAGCCAGTATTTTTAAAATGCTCATTCGATTACCAGTACAAAATATATTAAGCAAATAATTAGAAAAAAAAGTCCATATAACTTTTGGCGCACTAGGAATTTTGGGTGCAAATATTTTTTTCGTAAGCAGGAGGTAATAATACAGGGTGCAATTAATTTCATGTTATTAAAAAAAAAACTGATGGTGGGGAACAAACAAGAAAACCTTATATAACATGGGGTTTGAAGCCCATAGTTTTGCAGAAAAAAAAATAAACAAAAATTTTGCAAATTTTTAGTAATAATAATAATAATAATAATAATAAAGCTTTATTTTCATGAGACTCGCTTACACAAGTATAGAATATTGTCAATAGAAACAAATATAAAATCGCTTTATCAGCAGTAAAGGACTTAAAATATACAAAAATAAAATAACCACACATACAAGTGAGTGAAATACATGTTAAAAATTAATTATTAAAATCAGCAGTAAAATATTCAGTGACAGAGTAGAAACTAAACCTTATTAATAAATTCCTTACAGCGGCCTTAAATTCATTTAATCTTTCAAGATTTTTAATATTAGCAGGGAGCTTATTAAAAAGTTTTATACCCATTATAGTGGGGCCATTAGCAACCAGAGACAATCGATGATGCGGAATGCTTATGTTAAAATTCATCCTAAGCCCATAACGAGAACTTCCATCTCGAGCTTGTATGAAATTCTCTGGATTAGATTTCACAAAAACTAATGAGTTAAATATATATAGGGAAGACACGGTTAGTATATTTAATTGCTTAAATAGTCCTCTACAAGATGCAGTGATAGGTCTAAATAACATCGTGCGAATAATTTTTTTCTGCATTATCAAGATTTCATTAACTCTAGAGCAATTTCCCCAGCATATAATACCATAGTTAATAGACGAGTGTATATGTGCAAAATAATATGACTTCAAAATGTCTAGGTTAACTTTACTTCTCATTTGCCATAATATGAAGCAATGTGTAGCTAATTTTTTCAACAAAAAATCAGTTTGAATGTTCCAGGTTAAATGGGCGTCAAGATGTAATCCTAAAAACTTAACAGAGTTATTTTGCTGAATGCTTATATTATCAGTTTTTACAAGAAGACTTTGGTTGATTTCTTTAGCGGAAAACAACAATAATTCGGTTTTTGAATTATTTAATGATAGACCATTGTTAGAACAAAATGTTGTCATATTATTTACAGCAATATTTGCATATAAGCTTAGTTCAGCCATACTTGGTGCAGAGACAGCAGTAGATGTGTCATCAGCAAATAGAGACACAAATGCATTATCAAAATGATCAACAATGTCGTTTATGAAAATTATAAAGAGCAATGGTCCCAGCACACTCCCTTGGGGGACGCCCATGGTGACCAAGCTAATATCGGATTCATAAACAACACCGCTGCTCCTTATAACAACTTCCTGTGTCCTATCCATCAAATATGACTTCAGCCAGTTCAAAGCAGCATTTTTTATTCCATATTTATCTAATTTCATTAACAGCAACTCCAGATTTACTGTATCAAAGGCACGCTTTAAGTCAAAAAATATACATGCAGTATTATTTTTTGCGTCGATGTTATTTAAAATAAAATTATATAATGACAGAACAGCATGCTGGGTAGAAAGGCCTCCCCTAAAGCCAAATTGCCTCCCAGTTAGAACATTTTCATCTTCTAAATAAACTATAAGCCTACTATGATAAGATTTTTCAAAGATTTTTGAAAAGGCAGATAAAAGGGCGATACCTCTATAATTTGATATTAAATTTGTGTCACCTTTTTTGTGGATCGGTATTATCAGAGATTTTTTTAATATAGTGGGAAATATGCCTTCTTGAAATGAGAGATTTATTAGTAAAGTGAGGGGTTCAATTATATAATCAGCGACTTTAGCTAATAATGAGCTAGGAATACCATCAAAGCCGGCAGAGTGCTTTGAAGAAATGGATATTATTAATTTATGGACTTCTTCATAGGTAATAGGTGATAAATTAAAGGTTGAATCTTTAGCAATCATATTATTTAAAGAATTATTAACCGACATATTTTCAGTTAAGGTTTGAATAGAATTAATAAAATAATCATTAAAAGCGCCAACCGCTGCCTGAGGATCAGAAATTTCGCGACCATCAGTATCAAAAAGCGATGGTGGAAGTGATTTTTTCTTCTTAAGATTACTTTCGTTGTTGATTATTTGCCATGCTGTTTTAGATTTATTGTGGGAGGATGAGAATAGAGATTCATAATAGCCGTTTTTTGCTTCCAAAATTTGTTTTTGATGGTTTTTCTTTAGAATATTGTATCGAATTAATAATTCATGATCATTTGTTAATTTAAAGGTTTTAAAAATTTCCCTTACTAATTTACCTTGTTCTATAAGATGGTTATTAATCCATGGTTTTTGAGGTTTAGATTTCCTGTTTTTAATTTTTTCCAGAGGAAAGGCTATGTCTAGGAGCTCCATAAAGATGTTAAAAAAAGCTTCAAATTTCACATCACAGTTGTCACTGGCGGCCAAAAAGTCCCACTTTTCTTTAGATAACAATAATTTAAAATGATTTAAGTTTTTATCCCCATTAAAAAACCTTTTAAATACTGGTTTGTCCTCATTTGAGGTGGATGTTAAAAAGTTAAAATTTATGTATTGCATAAAATGGTCTGAAATGTCTGTGTAAATTATTTGAGGATTTAACAAATTAACGTCAACATTTGAAAATATATTATCTATGGTAGTTTTTGAATTATTTTGAATTCTGGTAAATTCATTAATACATTTTTTCATACCAAACGATAAAAATAGATTTATTAAATCGTTAGCATTTTTATCTTTGCAGCTGTCATTCAAATTTACATTAAAATCCCCACTAATAAATGTAGGGGTTCCCGGTTTGAGAAGTTTAATGAGAAATTCATTTGCTTTGTCGATAAAAATTTGAAAGTCAGCTGCAGGTGCTCTATAAATACAACCTATTAAAAAACTATTATTATTAATGATTAATTCAATCACTGCATATTCGAAAATTGATTCAACTTTTTTAATACAGGAGTTTTTTGTTTTAAATTTTAAATTACTTAATATAAATATAGCCACACCGCCTCCTTTCGTCGAACTTCTAGAGAAATAGTCAGTTAAACTGTACGAGTGTAACTTGATAAGATTTATCTCATCACTACTACACCAAGTTTCCGTGATACACACCACTTCAGGGAAATCAAGTGAATGAAGTAACATATCTAGATCTTCAGTTTTATTACGAATACTTCGAATATTTATATGACATAGTCTTAGTTGGTTTAGATTACAATAATTATCACGAGAACATGAATTGACATCAAAATCATCACGCGTTACTTCAGAGCAGATTCGGAGGCTGCGGTCTGGAAATTTTTACCGGTATTTGAGTCTTTAGGAAATAAATAACGGTTTACACACGCACCACTAGGCCAAATTTGAGGATTATATACTTCCTTAACATGTTGAATGGGGAAGGAGACTATAAAAGAATTAGTTGTTGAATTATTATTTAAATCTTCACACGTAAAATTTATCTTAGGAGCTGATTGTTTAAGATAATCACAGAGATTTTGAGAGGTAGTACTGGGATCGATCCTGTAGACGTGTAGGTAGCCTAATTTAGGAACCGTCTTAACGTTAAAAGAATCGGTGTTTGCTCCCACTCCTATAATGGGTCTCCTGCGCTTATGTGCTATAACTCCGTTACTACGCTGAGGTCTCTGAACAATTTGTGTGGTGGCGATCGCACTGTTCACCGCTGCGTTTACTTCGGAGAGAGTGATTGTTTTGCTGCTACTGAGAGTTTTTTTGTCAGGCATTTCTTTCGGTTTAGACATATTAGATTGATTTTGTGTATGGGTATCGAATTCTACAGATTTAAACGTAGTATTATTATTAGCCACAGTCATAGATGTCACTGGTAACTTTTGAAGTTTAAGATTTCGTTCTTGGGAACTATGTCGAAGTGTTTCTGCTCTGACAGATGGAGCAACTCTAGTTGAGTGTTGTGATTGTTTTAATAAGTAAATAATTTCTTCTTGATCATTTAAACGTTTTTCCATTTGTGATATCATCTTATTAAGCACACGGTTTTCCCTATCAAGAAAATCACAGCGTACCTTACTCGTTATGCATTGCACCTTATGACACAGGTCTTGAGGAGAGTCGGAGCTGTCATGAAACTGGTCCTCGTCAAGTTTATCGCATTCCTCAACAGGTTCACAATAATTTTTGAAGAAATCACTTAATATTGCATTGTTACTAACACTAGCACTAGTAAAACTGTTTGAGAACTGCTGGAATATTGGGGTAGGATTTACGTCATAGTTTTACTACTATCGTGGCGTCTGGTCGCGCATAATTGACATTTGTGCCGATAGGTACTCTCCCTTTTGATATTCTCAAGCAATATTTTAGTTTATGTCGTTGCTTGGTTAAGTACGTACACACGACCTGCCCGTTCATTCTTTTTGTATGTTACTTTTGTTCTTTTTGAATTTTGGGCCGCTGTATTTATAGTTAACATTTATTTTGTGGACTTACCGTTCAACTTGTTAAGTACTTGGTTACGTACAAACACTACCTACTTGTTCGTTCCTTTTGTGTTGCTTTTTGGATTTTGGAGCAAGTTTTTCTTTTTTTTTTCTTTATTGACAACGTTAGTTGATAGATTAGTATGGTATTTTAAAACGCAGATTTTGGACATTATGGGAGATTACAATTATCCAAAGCTAGCGGATATGCACTTGTTGTATGGAAAATGTCGCGGAAATGCAGCTGCTCTCTGACTTACCGTGATCCAATTGACACTTCAGAAAAATTCTGTACCTCCATTATTATAAATTTAGAGAAAACGGGGTTTAAAGTTTTAAATAGGCTACTTGCGTATTTTTTCAGATGTAAAAGAAAACTAGCAATTTGATTTCTTTAGTTTATAAAACAGTAATTTAACTGACATGTTTTATAAAAGAACTACAAATAACAAACTGCACCTGACCATAATTAAGGCACGAGAAATTGTTTACCACTAAATGAAAAATCAGGTAAATAAAAAAAACGTAAATCGTAACTCCAAAACATCTTTAAAAAGGTTACACGCAGGAAATATTATGAATGTTATGATTCGCAGATTTCATTTTCAATCAGATCCTCCCTTTTGCAGATTTGGCTTTGCTATATTTGCAGACAAGATATGTTAGGTAATTTAAGATATTATTTAAAGACTTAGTGGTAAATAGTAGTATCTCCAATGGGATTTAATAGAAGAAAATTTAATAACTAAATGACGAATTTTAAGCAGATCACTTTCAACATACGCTGCTAAAAGTTAAATTGTATCATTACATAAACACTGAGACACTTTTCATTTACAAACACTTTAATTTTTACATAATCTAACTTTAACGCCATTGTTTACAAAAATTTATTAGATTTAAGTAATTTCTACTCATCTCTCTGTAGGTCAACCAGTGGCATTTGATGCAAGATTTACTATTTTTACTTCCACGTCCAGTGGAAGTATAGTAACGACAAAAAAATTTTAAAAAATTTGTATTGTCCAAATAGGCTTAAAATGACATGAAACGTCGAGATTTTAAGTTTGAGCGAAAAAAATTTTCTGTCTGTCTGTCGGTCTGTCTGTCTGTCGGTCTGTCTGTCTGTAACTTTTTTGTGCGCACGTTTACTCTGGAACCGTTTAAGATATTGACTTGAAATTTGGTACACATATGTACTTTAACGAGATCTAGAACTATATTATATTTTCATCCTGTTTCGTCGAAGGGTTGGGGTGTAAATTGGGGTAAATTTGGGATAAATGGGTAAATCAAGCAGGTAAGAGTCCACGAAATTGGTATTTAGTATATACAAGAGAGGTCTCAAAAAAAATTTGGCATTAGCCACCCCCATTACCACCCCCACCCCCTTTTAAAGGGGATGAAAAAAAATTGTAATTAAGTGTATGTACAGGGACCAGAAACCTCAAGATATTTTTTTACTTCATCCACCCCCCACTACCACCCCCCTATCACCACCCCCACCCCACTACCGATGTGGGGTATCGTTTTATGGGTTTTGGGGGTAGAGGATTTCAAATATTATATTATTAAAGTTCCATAAACAATTATTTTCACATACAAAGTTTTTTCGTTGTGAGTGACTTGGATAGAGAATCTGGATGTGGAAGTAGTGATTCCTTGGGCAGCGGTTTTTACCTCTTGATACCATTTTTAGCCCTAACACATAATAACAATAACATGAAGTGGAGTCACGATTGTTTACCACTTTGGTTTTGGTGAAAATCACACTGCACAGAATCGTTCTTCGCATGGATACGACTTTTTACCCCAAAGAGAATTACCAATGTGATTTTTTCAAAACATTGTATCTTAAAAAGTAGTAATAGTGGAGTTAAGATCATTTAACATTATACAATTTGTGTTCCTGGTGTATGAGAACAAATATTAACTAGATTTTAACAAAAAATGAGGTACTCATCATCACTTACCCCTCAGGTACAGAATTGTAGCAACGTATTTTAATGTGCATAGAAACCATAAAAAATTATCCTAATTGACCAAATGTGTTGAACGGAGTGCGTATGTCCTTAGTTCAACGTGCCGAAATGTGTATTGATGGAGATAGAGGTCATTTCGAACAATTTATGTAAATCAGTCAATCAATTTATTGGTAAGCTCTAGATTTCTCGAATAGGCCTGCCCATCAATTCGTTAAAAATTAGATTTTTCCTAACTTAAAATACATATAACTATTTTCTGCTATCTTATCTCGGACGTCTAACTGTTCGTTTTCCAGTTTCATGGAATAATTACTCATTTCTTAAGCTTTTAACCTAGAACATTTGTTACAAATGTTAATAAATCACATTTAAATTTTATAAATTATAAACAACAATAAATCCAATCCAATAATTTTGTTCCGAATTAAAAAACACACATGTAAACAAATCTTATGGCCATCCTATGCTTGCATTTGTGCAGAAAGAGATAACGATTTATTTACATATTCATAATTGGTATAAATAGTTCGGTTCAAAGCGGTCCCGCCAAAGTAATCTTTACACTTTTTTATGACTTTTTAAAAGTAAGTAATAAACTTCTATGATTCGGAACTGTAGTTCATTGATTCAGAAAAGCCGTGGTTCTCTAATGTTTCCTACCTTAACATTAAAATCATTGACCTAGGTCACTTTTTTTTAAAGTGCCCCTAGAGGAAGAAGTCATATAGGTCTTTGTTTTTCTAATCGGTCCCCATTACCAGTTTTTTTAATGAAATGAAACTAATTACACCCTGTATATAAGAATCAACAGTAAAATTTCTAGGGGAACGTTGTCGCCGAAAATAATCAATTCAACTGCACTATAATGCAGTCTTATTTTCTTCTACTAAATACAAGAAAACAATATGTATTAAATGCAGAGAATATGTTTTAATTTGATAACATATACAAGAGTATAAACTGTGTAAAACTGTTTAAAATTGAAATGGTAAATCAATCATATAGGAGTGAATGAAATAAATCTCTGACATTTTTGTTATCAAGACGTTCCTTAGAACCAAAATATTTGTAGTTTCGTATGACCGCAAAGAATAACACCAAATCTTAGCTGCATCATGGATAATTTGCCGCGCGCGCGAATCCTCGTGCCGCGTTTACAATTTAAATATACGTAATCATTACATGATAATTTAAACCTTTCATCTCTTATCGATACATATCTATTAAAAACAAAATTGTAAAACAGACCAACATACATCGTCGTACATTTATTTCTCTATTTTTTTTTTTGTTGAGACAGAAAAAATACACAGACAGTTTACGTGATCGTCTGGATTTTTAAAAGTAGGACTCAAAGGACAATGGTAAAAATAGCTGATTTTTGGCCCCCATCGTGGAACGTATAAAACCCAGAGGAAATAGTTAGAAAATGCTCAAAATTAATAAAAATACTTCTTTGTGGTATCAAAAGGCTCGGAAAAGTTCTATTTCATCACTAAAAACACAAAAACAACCCCCAAAGTTGCTTTGAATAATAGCTTATACTGAATGTGAAAATTATATTTATTTTATGATAACTATTAGGTATCGATTCAATAGAGATAACAAAAGGGTAAAAACTACTCTTATTGACACCCTATTCAGGGGGTGGAACGCCATACACAGAACCTAATACTAAAAAAATGGGTTCTAAGGTGATTAAAAATATACAAAATAATTTTTTAATACTAGTTGAGTCAGACCTTCAACTGATCCTGACCTCAGCATCCCCATTTTCAAAAACAACCTCTATAAGAGTATGATATAATATTCGCAGCAAGTATTATTACAAAAACTTGCTTTAGTTAGCGATCCTGTAAACCACCAAACTACTCTATTCGTGGATGCGATTCTATTCACAGTCTCGAATACTAAAAAAAAAATGCCACGGCACTTAATAATACACCAAATTATTTTCTATTAGTAAAAGGGACAGACATCCACTTTCTCTTGACGTGAGTATCATTATTATGAAAAACTACCTCTATATGAATATGAAAAATATTTACCGCACGTAATATTACAATAGATCTTTAATCAACACGTTTCTTTAATAAAGAACAAATAGCGAATTATTTAGCAACCTCGAAAACAACCAACTACCCTATTCGGGTGGTAGAATCGTATTCACCGCTTCAAATATTAAGAAATAGGAAACAAAATAAATCAAAATCTACTCCAGATTATGGAATAGATAATGTAATATTAGAAAAAAAAAAAGATTTTCATTTAATGAAATATATAGAATCATAATAAATAAAATAATAGAATCATAATAAAATATTATATACATTGATTACTTAATAGTATCTCTATAAAGAAAAACTGCCGTTATTTAGAGATATTAGAACATCATCTAGTACAGAAGATTTACAGAGAAAATTAAAATTCTATGGTTCTTATGTCTGCATTTAATATATAAGATGATGGCTAGACTCTGTAAGGAGTTGAAAATGATATTAGTTTATTCTCTGTTATATTATTCCAAGTAAAGGTACTTCCCTACAATCACCTAAGGTTGGCCCTTCAGCGGGCCATCATTGGGCCAGAAATGAAACTTCTGGCCCAGTGATGGCCCGCTGATGGGCGGATCTTCGGTGTTTGTTGGATTCTGGGTAAGCCATAGAATTTCATTTGTTGGAGAAAAGGGTACAGTAAATATGCAAATGAATACTTGCAAAGGAGTATCATTTGGCCACTTATTGTGTTTTCCAGAATGCACTACGAGGAGGCGATCCTTTTTACATTCCGAGTTTTTTAAATCACCTTATAACCTATTTTTTTAACATTAGGTGCTGTGTTTGGCGTTCCACCCCATGAATAGGGTTTGGATATGGGTAGTTTTTACCAATTTGTTACCTCTATTGAATCGATATCTAATAGTTATTATAAAATAAATATAATTTTCACATTCAGTATAAGCGATTATAGGGGCCAAAAATCAGCTAATATTGTCCTTTACGTGGTGGTAGTAATTTGTTAACCGCAGATTCTTTTATAAAGTTTGATATTACTTGTTTCTATTTATTGATTTAATTTATTTATCTTAATTTTGGAGATAGGATTTTGCAGAGTGAGAGGGAAATATACGTTTCTTTTTGGTTTATTATAAATATTTAAAAACCAAACACAGTATAATCTTTAAAATTATTTTAGATACGTGCCATTGTTCTAACGAATATAACTATATACATATTTTTTATCGTAAATTTCTGTTGTACTTGAATACTGTAATTTGTCAATGAAAATAGTTCCTAATTTTATTATTAAAGTATGGCATTTAACTTATATAAAAGATTAATGATAAAAACTCTATATTGTTTTATTCCTTAGAGCAATGGGGAGTACCTGAAACTATTTTTAAGATACCACTATTTATGATTTTTCAAATATTTATAATAAACCGAAAATAAACGCATATTTCCCATTCACTCTGCAAAATCGTATCCTTAATAGTTGATTTTACTTTGGTACCTTTTTATTCGGTTACATTTTAGTTAATAATGATTTCATTGTAATTACAAATTATATTTGTAATTGATTTATTTTGTCCAACGAATTATATTTTTATTTAATCTCACTTATTCCTGAGGAAATACAATATGGAAGAAAAACACTGAAAACGTTTTAAAACATTTATTTTAGGCAATTGTCATATTCCATAAAAAGAAGGAAAGTATTCATTGAGTCAATCATCACATTCGTATAATAATCAGATCAGCTATGCAAACAATAAAGTAACTTTTTTACAATGACAATAATCATTTTCCTGAAGTATGTATAATTGGCGTTGACATACGTAGAATTTGACACTAGCCTCGAAATTCCCCAGTGGTAATATAATTACAATTGCAATCGCAGAGATTTTATTAAATTGCCACGACAACTGTCGTAGATTTCGCAGTAATATTTTTATCACAACCAGAATCCCGGTTGTAACCAGCAATACTACGAGTAATCGAAATACGTACCACAACGTATTTCGATTATTTGTAGTATTGCTGGTTACAATTGCAGCTTAGCTGAGATCAATTGACCCCATTTCGTTGTATCGTTGTTATTTGTATGTAGATGAAGTGACAACGAACAAAATCTTTCGCTTGCCTTTCGAAAATCTTCGAAACTAAAACTGATAACAGAAAGCTGTGTTCAAATCTTATCATATGTAAGTAATAAACTTGGTGAGGTATGAATACAGAGACCTTGAAAATGACCTTAAAGGGCAAATCCAAGATCACCAAGTGTTGTCCCTTCCCCCGATGACCTCAACAACTTTTATAGAGGTCATTTTCTTCATATCTCGCTATCCTGACGAGTTATTTAGACGTATCCATACTTTTGGGGCACTGTATACTATCGACTTGAAATTTGGCACAGTTATAAAATTTGTTTGTCCGACTTAGTTCGCATTTTACAGTATGTTATATAATAATATAGTACGGTCGAAACAATATACCAGTATTTATTTTTCCTCAACAAATTCACATTTACTGATGAATACAAAATTTTAAGTTGTGCGAGGAAGTAAGTTCGGCGTTACCTTACCGTTTATTGTATGTCTTATAGATAATGTTTTGGTACGACTATACACAGATTAATGTAATTAAGAGGAGTCTATAGCTGCAAGCAAAGACCACATGTATCCTTTCCATACCCCGCGCGTCGCCAAACGCATCTACCCAACTATGTGAGAGCAACGACATACGTCTATTCGTCTCTATCCATCTATATCTACCGACTCAGCCACTGTCGGTGTGGTACGTAGGTGGCAAATTAATTTTACTGCCAGGCGCTTAGAATTTTCATAAAGGTCCGCCCTAGGGCGTAAAGTAAAAAGAAAAAAGTAAAAAATTGCCTATAATAATCATATCTTACCTTTATATAGTCTATTTATTTACTATCGCTGGGTATATTATTATAAATTATAGGTACCTATTTTCAGTGTTCTTTAACAATAATGCTTGAATTATATATAATATTTATGTTTCACCTATATTCTTAAGATTTCCCTCATTTAAAAATAGGTCATGGTGGTATTGTGATTTTTAAATAACTACCTTGCTATTTTATTATTTCACTTTACGCACTAGGGCGTAAAATAGATTGTTTATATTTTAATGTATACGTATATTTTTTGGTAACGATTTCGGTATTAGAAAAAATATTGTATGCAATTGGTGTTTTTTCCCTCATGAAAATTCCCAGTCGTGAAAAAGTGTTACTGTAAACACTTGTTTAATAAATAACTATTTAATGATAAATTAAATTTAAATTTTTGTTGCCTAATTATAATAATAATAATAACAATTTATTATTTAGATACATTTATGTACATGATAAGAAATATTATTATATAAGGTAAACTAATGGAAGAATTATACTCTTCGCAGTTTTCTTGTAAATAATGTTAGTTTTTGGACATTCTAAATTTTGTGACACCAACTTTGTTGTGAAAAAAAAAATGAAAAAAAAATGAAAAGAAAACACCACCACCCTCTCTCAGGGATACGAACACACGACCTTTGGATTGCAACAACAACAACAAAAAGAACCTACTAATAATTAGGTGTACATGTAATGTGCCTCGCCGGAACATAACCCGGAGCCAGCCAAACAACCACAGTGCGCAGTACCGTGGTGAGTGTAGGTTGGACGGGGCAGGTCCGGTTTGGTTTGACGGCAATGGTTTGTGGTTAGAGCTCCTGCATGCCTTAGGAAGACTTAAAACTAAATTAAAAGTAATAATACGTGTCCACATGGACCTAAAACGAATTAATATTACACTAAATAACTAAACTTGCTGGGCGAAATATGCATTTAATGAATTTTGGTTGTTGATACGGTAAACAAAATTAAACGAAAAAACCCATTCGAACAAATGACGACCTTGCGGTCTGATCGCCGACAAGGAAGGTAGGGTAGTTAAAATAGCTGTGGTTTAAAAAATTGGGATTTCTAAGAAGTTTTCGGCCTAGAGGGGATTTGGAAAAAAACAAAAAATGGGACAAAAATAACAAATAGTACAAACATAAAGGGGGAAAGAGGGACTGAAAACATATAAAGTTAAGGAAAGATAAAGAGTAAGGCTAGAGGTAAGTTATCGTAGAAGGAAGTGTGGACAAGGGAGTTGTCGGAAGATGGGCAACGCCTGGTATGGTAGGGGGTGTCTTATATCGAAAAGTATGATATTTGCTGTCTGATTCGGGTAATATTGCGGGTTAGTGGACTATTGCCCAGTTTGAACTACCTACAAAGATTGTCTGTAATTTATATCATTCGAGAATTATATTTCAACGGATTAGATATATTATTATGAAATATGTATATTAGTAAAATGTATAAACAAAAAAAATTATAGAAAATAACATTTCGCAAGATTTCTATTTAAGTACAAGTGACAAAAATTAAGAATTTTTTTTTTTTAATTTTAAATGATTAATAACTTTTTTATTTAGTGATTGATTTTTTAAAAAGCAATAGGGTTCTTCCTCTGGCTAACTCCAGCTTACTTTCCAAATTTCAATACAATCGGACTTTTCTTTCTTAAGTTATCGTGCTTGCAAGAAACGTGATGGACGGAGAGACAGGCGGACGGACGGACAGACAGATGGACATTTTGAAAGTTGTTCAGAGTTCGTTCACTAACATAATGATATGAAATTTTTTTCTATACAAGCGATAATTACTGTTTTAGAAATGTGCCGATCAAATGCAATATACACTTCGTTTTTGCGAATAGTATAAAAAAGGCTAAATGGTTCATAATTCTGGATAAATCCAGATTCTGCTCTTCCACCAATGTCCATGTAATAATACGATTGACATTGATGTGTACACTGTACATATCGATGGTCACAACTGGAATCCTCTATCAATACTTACTTATTGTTACATCTGTCTACCCTATCCCTAACACTATCTATTAACAAACGTTTAGCCTACTACCACATCACCCTTGAAATCTGAAAAGGATTTTTTCTGAAATCAATCGACAATGTCTACATTTTCGGCGCGATTTCAGATCGAAAAATGCACAATTCCAGTATTTTAGCATCGAAGTCCGGGAATGTGCTTTCACACCGAAGTACACATACTATTTTTTCTGAAATCACAATCAATATTATTATAAATTAAGGAATTTGTATTAATGCCTAACATTTCTTCATTACAATCTAACTGCTTACTAATAAATGCAATTTTAATGTGAATTGGTTTGTCTGCGTGTATTTATTTACTGTCTAAAATATACATAAAAAACCGTACGGGAATATTACTTTCCCGGCCTAGGCCGGGAAAGTAACATTCCCGTACAGTTTTGTTGATCGTTGCTTGGCAACGGATCTTTTCCGGTCTGTTTTCTGATAGTTTCTTAGCAACGGACTAAAATACTGGAATTTTGCATTTTTCGTTCTGAAATTGCGCCGAAAATGTAGTCATTGCCGATCAATTTCAGAAAAAGTAACATTCCCATACGGTTTTTTATGTATATTTTAGACAGCAAATAAATACACGCAGACAAACCAACTCACATTAAAATTGCAAAATGTAGTCATTGCCGATCGATTTCAGAAAAAGTAACATTCCCATACGGTTTTTTATGTATATTTTAGACAGTAAATAAATACATGCAGACAAACCAACTCACATTAAAATTGCAAAATGTAGTCATTGCCGATCAATTTCAGAAAAAGTAACATTCCCATATGGTTTTTTATGTATATTTTAGACAGTAAATAAATACACGCAGACAAACCAACTCACATTAAAATTGCATTTATTAGTAAGCAGTTAGATTGTAATGAAGACATGTTATGCATTAATACAAATTCTTTAATTTATAATAATATTAATTGTGATTTTAGAAAAAATAGTATGTGTACCTCGGTGTGAAAGCACATTCCCGGACTTCAATGCTTGTTGGCCTCGGCTAGAGCCTCGGCCAACAATTTACATCGTCGCCCGGGAATGTATTGCTTCCACACCTAAATACACAATATACTATACTTTTATGATATGTAAATTATTTTTAATTGTCTTTACATTATAATAAATGTAATATACTACTCTATTCTACTACTACATCTACTCTAAGAAACATTGTACAATGGATCTAACTTATTACCCATTTCACTTTTAACTAAAATTAAATCGTCTTTTTTGAGTTAGTATATTTGCCATAGATATTTTTTCTCTTTAATTTACTCATAAAACATAGCAACAGTCATTATAAGGGAAAAAGCATTAGGACTTGTTTTTAATCTCATTGGTAAACGTGTCATCTGCTACTGTTCGCGATTTGTTGTAAACGCTGTACATTTCCTACTTTGTTCATCTAATTCAACCTGATAGTATCCTTGGCTAATAGGCCAGGCTAGATAAGGGTTGGACAACAAAATAATTCGTTACAGCAAACTGATAGCAGAATATTTTAGAACATATCACAACTAAAGAAGGAAAAATAATCCGAACCGCCTGCGGTTATCTGAGGTGCAATGGGGTGGGTTTTTAGGGGTGAAAAACGATTTTTTGCGATTTCTGGGTTAATTACTCATCCTATCGAAAAAAGCTAATTATAAAAGTTGTAGGTAATAAAGAGATCTACAACTTGTGCTGAGAGCATTTTTAGCCTAACCTCAAAATTTTTCGAGATACACGCAAAAAACCCCCTTTTTGGTTTTTTATTTTTTTCTTCCACAAAAATAATTCGATTTAGCTCAAACTTGGTGAAAGTATACCTCTTGGTGTCCCACATAAGCACTATTTTTTTGAAACAAAATATTTAATGGTTGTTGTTTAATTCAATTAAAAAAAAAAGTGAAATTTTCAACTGCGATTCCTCATAAAAGTACTTATCCGATAGAGTTCGGGGGGTCATTTTTTTTGTTTTTATGTCTATTTTTAATAAATAAAAATATATATATATATATAGTTCAATGGAAAAAATTGCAGGAAAATCGAAAATTCCGAAAAAATGCCCTTTTTCGTTGTATGTTTTTTAATTATTGTCAAAAATTTGTTATTATTTATTACAATTAATATAATTTTGTAATATCAATGTATACTACAAACAATAAGTAAAATAATGAATAATTAATTACATTCCTCAACTACGTTTGAATTATTAAACAAATAAAAAAGTATGATCTTGATTTCTATGCCTTCTATTGTAACGGTATTGGTACGGCGTATAAATGACCGCATTTTTATTTATTTGATAATCTAAATATATTTACTTTTAATTTTGATTGTTAATAACTTTTAAATTGTAAAAACTGATAAAAATTGCTTTGTTAATTTTAATTATTAAACATAATATAAATAATTTTTTGAAAAATAATAAATGTACTTTTTAATACATAATTCTAATATATTTACATTTTGTATTAAACATACAATTAATAATAATAATAATATAATAATAATAATAATAATAATAATAATAATAATAATAATAATAATAATAATAATGGATGGAATGGAATAATAAGGGATGGGACTCGTATGGGATCGACGAGACACCAGTGCTGCCTTACGCTCCGGGGGATATTGAGTCCGTTGTGGGAAATGAGAAGTGCCTAATTTATTGGAACTACTCTTTTCCCACCGTCAGGCAAATACAAGCCAACAAGCCTGACGTAGTACTCCTCGACCATCAACTCAAGACAATGTTTGTCGTGGAGTTCTCGGCTCCCGCGGAGAACAACATTGTCTTGAAGGAGGAGGAAAAACGGACAAAATATCGAGATCTGCTCTTCGAACTCCGCAGACTGTATCCAGACCATACTGTTAAGATAGTGGTACTGATTATATAGAAAAGTATGATCTTGATGGAACGAGACACACACTGCTTTCAGAACTTAAGATCATACCGGCATGCCGAAATTCGGCAGAGGTCTTAGTCGGCAGAATGCAGAAGGCCGTCATCCTCGGTTCATTACGTCTGCTCAGGGCACACGATTCCCGGACCCAGTAGTCACTTACCCCACGGGTGTGGGGAGTGGCTGCCGGTACTACCAGCTCCCCTCTGTGAGAGTCGGAGCCACAGAGAAGGGTGACTGGTTTTTAACAAAATAATAATAATAATAATAATAAGATCATACCGGCGCTGCATGCCGAAATTCGGCAGAGGTCTTAGCCGGCAGAATACAGAAGGCCGTCATTCTTGGTTCATTACGTCTGCTCAGGGCACACGATTCCCGGACCCAGTAGTCACTTACCCCACGGGTGTGGGGAGTGGCTGCCGGTACTACCAGCTCCCCTCTGTGAGGGTCGGAGCCACAGAGAAGGGTGACTTTCTGTGGAGAGACTCTAAGGAGAGTCTCCATAACAGGATGGTTCTGGATGGAGCCTGTAAGGTCATCAGGAGTTCGGATCTCCTCCTCTGCATGGTCCGGGACCATGAAAATGCAGGGGTAGGAGCCTTTTTGTTTAAGGCAGCACAGAGAGCAGCCGATGAACTTGGTCTCTTCTTCGACGTCGAGCGGGTAAATCCCGACTCTATCACTGAGTTGGAACCTGTTCGACGAAAAGCCCAAATTAAAGCTGCAGAACACAACATCTTTCTGCAGCTTCACACTGATGCATGGAGTTTTCTATAAAAATATAGAAAACCTTGGCTTATCCGAAAGGCTGACCTTTGCCTTCTTAAGGTCAGCCGGGCTGAAGTCTGAGGCCGAGGGATTCATAATGGCTTGCCAGGATGGTGTATTTAATACCCTCGTCTATCGTAGTCGTGTCATGGGTATAGAGGTCCCTGATGTTAGCTGCAGGGCCTGCCGCAGGGCGCCAGAGATTCTGATGCACTTGTTGTCGGCGTGTCCGACATATGCAGTCTCGGCCTATATCCAGAGGCATGATGGAGCATTACGAGTGCTTTATTATCACTTAAGGCACTCGTATGGGATAGACGAGACACCAGTGCTGCCTTACGCTCCGGGGGATATTGAGTCCGTTGTGGGAAATGAGAAGTGTCTAATTTATTGGAACTACTCGTTTCCCACCGTCAGGCAAATACAAGCCAACAAGCCTGACGTAGTACTCCTCGACCATCAACTCAAGACAATGTTCGTCGTGGAGTTCGCGGCTCCCGCGGAAAACAACATTGTCTTGAAGGAGAAGGAAAAACGGACAAAATATCGAGATTTGCTCTTCGAACTCCGCAGACTCCATCCAGACCATACTGTTAAGATAGTGGTAGTGATTATAGGAGCCCTCAGTGGAACGAGACACACACTGCTTTCGGAACTGAAGATCATACCGGCATGCCGAAATTCGGCAGAGGTCTTAGCCGGCAGAATGCAGAAGGCTGTCATCCTCGGTTCATTACGTCTGCTCAGGGCACACGATTCTCGGACCCAGTAGTCACTTACCCCACGGGTGTGGGGAGTGGCTACCGGTACTACCAGCTCCCCTCTGTGAGGATCGAAGCCACAGAGAAGGGTGACTGGTTTTTAGCTAGCTAAATAAATAATAATAATAATAATAATAAAATGGCTTTATTTATAATTAAATTTACAGCATATTTCTAAACTAAGGCAAAGTCTAGCTTAATAGCTACTCAACTTAACCTTTTAGATTATAATAATGTATGAGTGTAGAGTTTATGTCAATTAATAAATGTGTATATTATTAAAAAAAAAAATTAAAATGAACAAAGTAATAACAATATCAATTATGGTAAATTCCGATGATACTCAATTGTTTTATAAATTTCCTTCTGAAAATACAATAAATATTCGTGATTTAATTAATTCTTCTAATAAAATACGGGAATACACGAAGGCAAATCTAAAGATCGCTATCAATGGGCAATACTTGCCCATTCTAAATGAAGCCAAAAATTTTTGACTATAAGATGAGTTTCACGGAGCACGTGGCAGTTTTATTAAAAAAAGCATATTACTCATTGAAAATGTTATATTCTAATATAAGTATTTTAAATTTTAAAGTAAGAAAAAAATTGTGTGAAAATCTTGTGCTACCCATTTTAAATTATTGCAATATAGTATACCTTCCATGTATTGATAAGATTACGCAATATCGTTTGCAAAAGATGCAAAGTAGCTGTTGCAGATTTGTATTTAAACTCAAAAAGTACAGTCATTTGTATATAACGCAATCTTGATCTACAATAACATAGATGACCAACTGAAAACAACTTCTGTAAATAAATTTCGCAAAACGATAAAATCTCATTTCCTCTCTCTCCAAATTTTATAAGATAGCAATTGGTTTTAGATGTGGCGATCTATGTGTATGTGGGTATATATATATTTGCCTTTTCTTAGTCTTTAGTTTTAAAAAGTACATTTATTATTTTTACAAGAAATTATTTATATTATGTTTAATAATTAAAATTAACAAAGCAATTTTTATCAATTTTTATAATTTAAAAGTTATTAACAATCAAAATTAAAAGTGAATGTATTTAGATTATCAAATAAATAAAAATGCGGTTCTTTATACGCCGTGTCAATACCGTTAGAGTAGAAGGCATAGAAATCAAGATCATACTTTTTTGTTTGTTTAACATTTCAAACGTGGTTGAGGAATGTAATTAATTATTAATTATTTTACTTATTGTATGCTACAAACATTGATATTACAAAATTATATTAATTGTAGTAAATAATAACAAATTTTTGACAATAATTAAAAAATATACAACGAAAAAGGACATTTTTTCGGAATTTTCCATTTTCCGGCAATTTTTTCCATTACACTATATATATTTTTTATTTATTGAAAGTAGACATGAAAACAAAAAAAATGAGCCCTGTCCGAACTCTGGCGGATAAGTACTTTTATGAGGAATCGCAGTTGAAAATTTCACGTTTCATTTTTTTAAATTGAATTAAACAGCAACCGTTAAATATTTTGATCCAAAAAAAATAGTGCTTATGTGGGACACCAAAAGATATACTTTCACCAAGTTTGAGCTCAATCGAATTATTTTTGTGGAAGAAAAAAATAAATAATCCAAAAGGGGGTTTTTTGCGTGTATGTCGAAAAATTTTGAGGTTCGGATAAAAATGCTCTCCACACAAGTTGTAGATCTCTTTATTACCTACAACTTTTATATTTAACTTTTTTTGATAGGATGCGTAATTAACCTAGAAATTGCAAAAAACTGTTTTTCACCCTTAAAAACCCACCCCATTTCACCCCAGATAACCGCAGGTGGTTCGGATTATTTTTGCTTCTTTAGTTGTGATATGTTCTAAAATATTCTGCCATCAGTTTGCTGTAACGAATTATTTTTAATTCTGGCACTTATCTAGCCTGGCCTATAAGATCTAAATGTAAAATTCCAGAGTAAACGTGCGCACAAAAAAAAAGTTACAGACAGACAGACCGACAGACAGAAATTTTTTTTTTCGCTCAAACTCAAAATCTCGACGTTTCGTGACTTTCTAAACCTGTTTGAACAATAAAAATTTTTAAAAATTTGTTTGTCGTTACTATACTTCCACTGGACGTGGAAGTAAAATACATTGCACCTGATAAAGAATCAAGAATTTCGGTTATATTGGGTAAGGAAAATTTGTCATCGTGAATTTTTTTATTGAGCAACCTATAATCTATCACTACTCTTCATTTTTTCTCGCCACTATTGTCCGTCTTTTTGGCAACAAGGAGTAATGGGGATGACCATTCACTCTGCGCTCCCTCAATTATACCGTCTCTACACATTTTAGAAATTTGCTTACTGATTTCGTCTTTTTGTGAATGTGGAAGTCGATATGGTTTTGCGTAAACAGATGTGGCGTTTTCTTTTAACTGAATAGATTGTCTGTATAAATTTGTAACTGACAACTTGTGTCCTAGTAAATGAAAAATATCTGCATATTTTGCACAAATATTTTCTATTGAGATTTTGCTCTTCTTTATTCAGTTGTTTCAGATTTAATAGACTCAATAACTTCATCACACGCTCCGCTGATATATCATCACCAACAAATTTACAAGAGTCATACTCACTCAACTTCTTTGTTTTTGGAATACAATTCTTTAAGAGTATAATCTGCGATCAGTGAAATGAAGAAACGAATTACTCGGCTTATTTTTGAAGATAGAAACTTCAAATTTTGTACGTATGTAGTAGTTAATTTAAGCGGGTCCTAGGCCTCCCCCCACCACTTTTCGGTGACGTCACAGGGTGGGAGGAGCCACAGGTGGGGTGCGGGGTAAAGGGGGTGAGAGGGGGGTGAGCGGCAAGGGGAAAGCGGTGAGTCACACACCGGAAGAAGGGTGAGGGTCGGACCCTTCAACACGTCACACATGAATTATGGCTATTCGTCACGCATGAGTTTTAACGAGGGGTTGTTGCACCCCTCTAGTTTAACCGGGTCCTAGGCCTCCCCCCACCAATTTTCGGTGATTCATACCGGAAACACGAGGGCTGGACCCCATTGATGTGTCATACATGTCTCAACACGTCACGCATGAATTATGCACCCTCGGGCTCCCCCCACCACTTTTCTATTACGTCATTTCCGGTGAGTCACACACCTGAGGGGTCGGACCCTATTCGTCACGCATGAATTATAAGGGGGACAAATAAGAAAGGGTGGAATCCTATGGTGACTAATACCTGAGGTGCGGGGAAGGTTTGAGGGAGCCAGACAATCACTTCCGGTGAGTCATACAGGGTCCCTACTCGTCACGCATGAATTATAACCCCTCTAGTTTAACCAGGATCCCCTCACTACTTTTCGATGCGTCATACATGCTTTATAGCGTTAGGGTCAAAATATCCTATGGTGACTAATACCTGAGGTACGGGGGAAGGTTTGAAGAAGCTAGACAATCACTTCCGGTGTGTCATGTATGATTCACACATTTTGACCCCTTGCTATCGAACTCTCACTACCAACAATTAAATTTAATGATTGCTTTATTTTACGTGGAGCCACTATAGAAAATATAAATAGCTTTTTACATATAAGAAGACATTGCGGCAATAAATAGTACATATGTTTTGATCCCACAATAGTACAGGGGCCAACGACACTTTCAATTGCAATGTTTATTTAAATTAGGTTTATTTTTTTCGATAATATTAATGTAACTTATTCACAAAACAAGTTCTACTGCTTTGTTAACCAATCAACGATTTAGAAGCAAAATTATTAATTATTTACAAATGACATTCTATTTTTTGTTCCCATAAGCCCCCGAACTATACGTATTGATTATTTCCGTCCACCCAATAAAAGAACACATCTCTTTACATTTTTCAAGTGTGATTTAATTGACCAGAACGAGGGCGTTAGGGTAGAAATATGAAGGGTTTTATTATTCATTTTAGACAAACGTCTCATTTATTCAAAACCAATCAATTTGTTTCATGTTTTTTCATATTTGAAAACATAAAGCATACATTATGCAAAAGATCCTTTTGGTAATTTTTAAAGTCCTTTTCAAACAGGTACAAGTAAGACTAATTAAGCGTAACGACCCCAAACAAAGGTATAAACTAGTGCCCTATTCGCTTCACTTATCTGCAGCACTGGGGGTGCATTTAATTGACCAATGTTGTTGTATTGATTTTTCTAACAAAAAAATTTATTTAAATACTGTAATCTATTGCAGACAAATAAAGTGTAAGAAAGTCAAATTGGTCTAGAATTGTTTTTGAACCTTTGCGTTAAATAGGCATAATAAAAAATGGCATAATATTTAAATTTGGTACCGGAATGTTTGAAAGCCCAAACATATGACGCATGTAGGGTAGATACAGGTAGATTTTATTGCTTGAAATAACGGAGAACTTAAAATGCTTAAAACGATCCATTTACATATATTTACCGAATACAGGGTGTTTTGTTGCTTTCGTAAATAGGCATAAAAATAGTGTTTCCTTTACTAATGTATTATTTTTATACTTTGACAATATTATCTTCTTAAGAAAAAAATATGCAAATCTGGAGAACTCAGTTGTTTTAATTGTATATACCTATTTTCATTGTATTCTATTGAAAAATATGTAAATAATACACTGTTTTTTTTCACTAATTTACTATTTCAGGATAACAGGTTTAACAATACTTGAGTGTCCTTAATCTTTTAAGTGCGATTTGTGTACTAAAACATTTAGTAGTGTTGCGCTAAAATGGTATAAGCAGTGGAAGATTGCTTATAGAAAAAACATGCGCAATGGGGATGGCTTATAAAAAAACATGGAAGCCGATCTGAATTTTCATACTTAGGCAAATTAATCGCGTTTATTTATTTCGTCACTTACATTGTTATTACCAGCCATTTGTAAATTATAGAGTATACGTAGACGATTCACCAATTATTTCGGTTTATTCCAATATTCATTCGTTTGTGATAAATATTTTTCGTTTTTTCTATTAAAGTTCTCCATTTGATCTTCTTGTTGCGATATCTTAGACTACTTGCATTAGCATTATCGGGAAAGGAATTAAGAAAAAGAGAAAAATTAAATGCTTGGTTTCACACTAAAATTTGAAAAATGATGATTTATAAAAAATTTAAATATAATAAATGCTCTAAATTTTCACTATTGCTACAGTATACAGGGTGTCTCTATGGTTCGAAACAATTTATATCGATTAGGTGATATATCAGTTAAATAGGATAAACTCTGTTGAACTTAAAATTATTATATTATTATAATTTAGAGTAAAATGTTACTACGGTTTTAGATTAAATATACAAAAATATGAGGATGCACAAGATATCTAAATCGCAATATACAGAATGTATCTCAGGTTCGAACCAGCTTTATGTAGTTTAGATGATACATTAATTTTACCCTAAAATTTCATTATGGAATTGTGAATAGGATCACCATGAAATAAATAAAAGTTTTAGTAGAGTGTAGCCGACTGCGAATATCTATTAAATACAATCATCTCTGTTGCACTTAATATTTTTCTTCATAAATCAGAATATGTATTATAACATACCCGTACAAGTATCTCAGAGATGCTTCAGGTATTCTTCTTCTTTATTTGTATATTATTATTATTATTATTATTGTTATTATTATGGTAGAATATCTCCTATTGAAATTGAATCTTAGCATTCATATAGGGCGATCGTTAGAGATGCGTAAACTCTCATATTTTATATAAACCAAGTTGTATTATAATTTACAGTAAAATGTTACTAAGGTTCTAGATTCAATGCACAAAACATATGAAGACGTATAGGATATCTAAACCATAATATGCAAGATGTCTCCAGAGTTCAACCCAACTTTAGGTAGGTTAGGTGACATAACAATTTTCCCTTAAAATATCATTAAATTATTTTTAATGGGACTATTATGAAACGAATAAAAATTGCAGTCGAGCCTTACCAACTGAAAATGTCTATTAACACGATACTTTCTGATGATCTTAAAATATTTGATTTAAATTTGAAACATATGCAAAATAGCTAGTAGAACGTTTTTTAGTGAAATTAGGTCACCTCTATCATACTGGGTAATCGACAGAGCCATGGAAAATAATTATTTCATATAAACTATGTGTTATTATGATTTTAGAGCAAAATATTCCAAGGGTTCTCGATTAAGAACATAAAAGATCAAAGATATTTAAACTACAACATACAGTTCGTCTTTTTAGATGATATCACACAATAACTACCTTAAATAATTCATACTAAATCAATTTATTCACATAATGTTAATCTATTTTCTGTTAAATTATATTGTGAGATGTTGACGTCAAAAAAAATAATAATAATAAGGCTACTTTTGATAACACCACAATTGATCATTGATTAATTACGCAAAATACTCTCTAAAACACAGCATAACAAAAATAAAAGTAAGTACTTAAATAATTCGATATCACAATATTTCATGTCGATAACGCAATTACTATATTACACTTGTCCATTAAGGAGATTTCTACTCGCTCTTCTACGTTATACATTGAATCTAATTGATTATTTTTTGTCATAACTATTATCATCTTATAGATATAGCGGGTCACCATATATTTTCTTTTGGTTTTCATATCGTCTGTACTATAATTTTAGAGTATCATCAACAATTTCAGACAACCCAGTTATTCTCCTTTATCGCCTTATATAATCACCATAGTGGCTTGTCTCATCCTCCCTTATATGATAATCACATATGTATGCCATCATATTTACAGCATTAGTTGTATTTTTTATCAACACTACATCAATTTATATAAATATAAGGTCTTCATATTAGTACATGTCATTTTTTGTTCATACTAACATCCCCAAATCCCAATCAAACTACCTATGTGCAAACAGATTAGCCCCAAGAATAATAGAATCGTTTACTTGGTGTCAAAAGTGTATCCAAATCGTCAAGTTTTCTACCTAAGAACATCTCATTCACTTCAGACATTCATATTTCAGCAAAATGCATGCTATGTATTTTGACGGTGGCATTAACAATGATCTACCTCCGTTTTGTGAATAGTGATTTGCGTTAATAAGGAACCATCATTTAAACACACATCAGTCACGCATTTCAGGTATTTATTAACTTTCATAAAGAATTTATAGACCTAATAAGGATACTGTTTACTATATTTGAATAACTACTTAATAAAATATTACACACATATCATTTGTCCGATATCAATATTTCTCCGTTTTTAAAAAATACTTTGAAGAAGGGTACCATTCTACATTATTTCTATATAAAATCAATTTGGCAAAACACATTTTTATGACACAAGTTTAAAGAAATCGATAGTATCGTACATAACCTAGCTTGATAATTCAACTATGTGTTTGCAAACCTGATTATTTTATCTACCAGGCATAGCATTCTTTTTCCTTACGAAGGACATCGAGATTTCAACGATTCACATAAAACACATATCCAGTTTAAAACAAAAAAAAATAATACATGTATACATATATATTTTTTTTCAAAGACTAAGCAATAAATTTATTTAACCACATGTCTGTTGAGTTGATACATAGTAATCAGCACTAGAGAAAAGATTAAATCAATTCAATTTATAGGCAAATATCTATACCACTAAAAATTTACATAATATTTTACATCAACAAACATTGCTTGAACCTAGATGAAATATGATAAAATACGAAAAATGCACGAATTAAGTAATTATAAGTTTTCTGAAACGACTAATATATATTATAAGGTATACAAATATCCTTCATAAATATCAATCTAATACGTCGATAATTCCTACTTACCTAAAAATATTTATATACGATCTAAATGAATGAATGAAGAGAAAAATGCATATGATGAATTTTCTTAAAACCTTTAGGTGTAACAACCGCTAGCACCACCAAATTCGAATATTACTAAAAAATAAAAAAACTCAGAGCTGCTTAGTTTGAAAACGATTAAATACGATACACTGAGTTACATTTAACGTAAAATGGTTACTTGGTTACCTAATAGAAAATATTAATGCAAACTATAAACATTTCTAAAATAGAAGCATTTGTTTTCGTGTGTTCACATGTTAATGTTTTAATGAAAGGCGATTATTGCTAATACAAGACAACTTTTTTTAAGTGATTAAGACTATTTAGGGATAACGATAACGATTTAGTACCAAGTTAAGTATGATACAAATTCAACACAGCGTAGACTTATATCTGGTAATATATCTCAAGAGTAGCAACAATACCTACCGAATGCTAGTAAACCAAACAATCATTTAATATTTTGGGCTTTTAATTTATGCCAAATCTAGGTGGTTTGTTCAGGAAGCATGCAAATTCAACGAAATTTCTTTTCCCAGCATAGTAAATAGGTACATTATTTTTCAAAAACTGACAATATTTTTAAAAATTAAATAATAATTAATGGAAATAATAATAATAATAAACATCTTTTATTGAGAACAAACTAAATTACTCACAAAATGTGGCGAAGTTTAGATAACTTTACCTAGTCTTACATTAATAATACAGTTCGCTTTAGAAAACACCGAAATCAGTATGTATGTATATCTATATAGGCTCGTTACCTAGCAATACATTAAATTTTTACGTATACGCGTTAAATTTCTACCCTTTGTTGGTTTAAGTCTTCAATATAAAAATAAGTTAATTAGGAATTGTGAGACGAGATGTATATTGTGGGAATATGTCACGGTTGTCTGCTTCGAAAGCATGTAGTGGACGAGGATATGTCTTTATGAGGATACGCGGCCACGAGCTACAAATGATGTATAACACACACATATGTAACTGTACATAAAAGGAGAAAATTCAATGATCATCAACTTCAAATCTAAAAAAGTTACGAATTCAAATAAATTCTTTAAAGCATAAAGATCAAAAAATAAATTTTGTTTCTCTTTACAAGTTCTCTATACGAAATATGGTCGCATAACATGTTTATCAACCACTACTATGTTTTTATATTAAAATGTATAATAACAAAATATCGTAGCAGTTACATAGTTTCTAAGATGTTTGCATATATGCATGTAGCAGTCTTTATTTTAAACTCCCTAAACATATTCCCGCGTACCAAAGGAATTAGTGAGAGAGATAATACCAATTCTATAGCATTGTTCAAGCAGGATGACATGAATTTGCACATTTTCTCTGATCATGTCTCGTCAGACGTACCTTTTAAGAATATCAAGAAATGTGTAGAATGTTAGAAAGAAAGATGTGGATTTCTTGTGATTGACAAGGATAGAGAAGTAAATGAGGGGAGATATAGAAAAGTCTTGAGAGTTTCAAATATCCATAAACAATTGTAATTAGGACTTCAATCGATCTGCAGACAGCATCTGGAATACATCGGTGAAATTAAGCAGAAAGACAATATGGATAGAGATGTGGGTGCTGAAATAATTCTGAAACGTCAATTAGTTGAGACTACCAATTTCGTACGTAAGAAATTCAATTCTCTCAAGAATAGAAATGTTGAGGATAAACTAACGTTGGATCCCATAATCACACCTTTAAAAGACTTATCATCCGCTTCAAAGGTAAAATCACAAAACAATATGCTAACACAAACACTTGGGGGGTGTAAGTGCTAGTACTAGTACATTTAAAGCAACATCTGAAACTAGTGATAAAGATGGGGAGAATAATGCAAGTCAATCATATTTTATAGAACACCGCCGAGATCATCGTTAATGAGCACTCCGGGTTCAGGAAATGTTCTTAGTAGTGCAAAAGAAATGGGTGATGTGATTAAACAACATTTAGAAAATTTAAAGTCTGGCGATCATAAATATGATACTGTATACGGTGTGCGTTTAGATCCCAACAGAGATAAACATCTAATGGGTAACGATGAAATACGCTTTTTGGTGGAAATATAACTTTGTGGCGTGGTAATAAGCAAGTGGGAAAGTATCCTGACAACCCTAGAGTTGTATGATGTAAATATTTATGAAATATCCGTCAGTTCCGCGTGGTATTGAGATTGGCAATAACTGGCGGCGAAGAGCATGAAATATATCGGTAAATATTAAATAAGACAAAAGCACCATATAACCAATATGATACAAGACTGGGTTTGCATGTAAAGAAATTGAAGAAATTCAGTAAAATTATAAAACCACTGTTATCTCCTACAGTAATGACTAAATCTTGAATCGCTTTAGGCATGTCTATTCAGAAATTATACTATAATAGTGGTGTGGATTAAGTCTATTGGAATAAATCGAATGAACTGATGGACCGTTTACGTCTGCTGTGTAGTTAAGAAATGACTGACAACAACAATGTAAGCAACGAAATAATCAGTATATTGGAGGAAGTAATAGAAGAAACAATAATCAATTAGCGAAAATGAATATGTTATTGTACACATTTCTGTTAAAATAAGTTAAGTAATTTTTAGTTATGTATTATGGGGAATTTAATAAAGAATTTAAGTCCAACGTGTGTATTATTCTAAAACTTCTTACCACAACGAAATGGGGATAAAATGGGCATGAACGGGGATAAATCAAGGGTAAATAATAACAAACAAGGATAAAACGGGGATAAATTGGAATAAAACAGGGATAAATAGAGATAAACAGGGATAAATAGAGATAAACAGGGATAAAACAGGGATAAATATGAATAAAACGGGGATAAATATGAATAAAACAGGGATAAATATGAATAAAACAGGGATAAATATGAATAAAACAAGGATAAATATGAATAAAACAAGGATAAATAGGAATAAAACAGGGATAAATAAGCACGAAAAGAATAATCTGCTATGTACTAACCGTTTGACATCAAGCAACAAATAAGTAAACATGTAGGTATGTATGTATTACTTGTCCAATAATATCTTTCAGTAGTAGAATAAATATAATACATTACACGATGTGAAAGTTTACGTGTGAGGTGTTTTTTTGAAACAAGCCGAGACGTTTCAAAAAAACACCTCACACGTAAACTTTCACATCGTGTAATGTATTATAGTTTTTCTACTACTGAAAGATATTATTGGACAAGTAATACATACATACCTACATGTTTACTTATTTGTTGCTTGATGTCAAACGGTTAGTACGTAGCAGATTATTCTTGTCTTATTAGTTTACAGTTATGCTAATCATTTATCCTCACTTTTCGTGCTTATTTATCCCTGTTTTATTCCTATTTATCCTTGTTTTATTCATATTTATCCTTGTTTTATTCATATTTATCCCTGTTTTATTCATATTTATCCCTGTTTTATTCATATTTATCCCCGTTTTATTCATATTTATCCCTGTTTTATCCCTGTTTATCTTTATTTATCCCTGTTTATCTCTATTTATCCCCGTTTTATTCCAATTTATCCCCGTTTTATCCTTGTTTGTTATTATTTACCCTTGATTTATCCCCGTTTATCCCCATTTATCCCCGTTTTATCCCCATTTCGTTGTGGTAAGAAGTTTTAGAATAATACACACGTTGGACTTAAATTCTTTATTAAATTCCCTATAATACATAACTAAAAATTACTTAACTTATTTTAACAGAAATGTGTACAATAACATATTCATTTTCGCTAATTGATTATTGTTTCTTCTATTACTTCCTCCAATATACTGATTATTTCGTTGCTTACATTGTTGTTGTCAGTCATTTCTTAACTACACAGCAGACGTAAACGGTCCATCAGTTCATTCGATTTATTCCAATAGACTTAATCCACACCACTATTATAGTATAATTTCTGAATAGACATGCCTAAAGCGATTCAAGATTTAGTCATTACTGTAGGAGATAACAGTGGTTTTATAATTTTACTGAATTTCTTCAATTTCTTTACATGCAAACCCAGTCTTGTATCATATTGGTTATATGGTGCTTTTGTCTTATTTAATATTTACCGATATATTTCATGCTCTTCGCCGCCAGTGATTGCCAATCTCAATACCACGCGGAACTGACGGATATTTCATAAATATTTACATCATACAACTCTAGGGTTGTCAGGATAATAATAATAATAATAATAATAATAATAATAATTTTATTAATCAAACAGTAACACCGTAGTGTTTTGACAAGTCAAATAAAAATAGTACAAAAAATATAAATAAAAAACACGTAAGACTAAAATATATCATATGACATTAGGATAGAGTCCTAATATAGTCAAAGAGAGCACATAACATATAAATAATTAACATATATATACATACATAAAATACAAGTATATAACAAACATTAGGATATGATGTGAATCTAGTCAACACCATAACAAACAACATAAATATCATATAATAACACAAATTTACATATAATTAAAATCTGTTAGATTATAGTAAGCATTGGCTAAAAGATGCAGTTTTAATTTTATTTTAAACTGTCTAATGGGCAATTCCTTAACAGTATTTGGAAGTGAATTAAATAATTCAATTCCAAAATTAATTCTTTTTGTGTAAGTCAGTCTCTGGCGCGGTGTTTGTATTTTATCCCGATTACAGGTATTGTAACTGTGAGTTTCACCATTTTTTTCGTATTCGCTCAAATGTGCCTTTATATGAATTAAGTGACAGTAGATTACTTCTGATGGTAAAGTCATTATATTAAATTTAATAAACCATGGTTTACAACTTTCAAGTTTATTCACGCCCGCTAAAGCTCTTATGGCTCTTTTTTGTACAATAAAAACATCTGAAATCTGGTTGGATGTACCCCAATTGATTAAACCATATATCATAGTACTGTGGAATAGCGCATGATAAGCCATGAGTGCAGCATCCAGATTTGACCTGTTTTTAATCTGTCTAATTGCGTATATTTTTTTAGATAATTTCGTAGTTAAGTTGTTGATGTGGGAATGCCAAGACAACTTATTATCCAAGGTCAAACCTAAAAATTTTACGGTCTCAGATGTATTATTCTTCGTAGAGAAAAGTAATGAGTTTGTTTTATTTGTATTTAAGCATAACTTGTTTGCATTAAACCAGTCAGAGGCTCTAATTATAATGTCATTTGCAATGTCAGCAACATTACTGCCAGTATCCTTCACCTGTCTCGCAAAAGTAGTATCGTCTGCAAAAAGAACCGTAAACGTTGACATAACGTCAGGTAAGTCATTTACATAGATTAAAAATAGTAGCGGCCCCAATACACTACCTTGCGGAACACCATGTTGTACTGGCAGCATGTTGCTAAGTTTATCTTTACAAAATACACACTGATATCTATCTGATAAGTAAGAATTCATAAGTTTAAGTGTTACACCTCTGAAACCGTAAAATTCTAGCTTATTAAGTAAAATCTCTTTAGAAACGCAATCAAATGCTTTACTCAGATCTAGAAAAAGTGCCAGTGTGGAGTCTCCGTTTTCAAAGCTCTCACTAATAAAATTTACTAGTTCTAGCACTGCCATTGACGTATTTTTACCTTTCCTGAACCCAAATTGCCTGTTTGTAAAAATATTAAAAGATTCAAAATAATTTATTATTCTAATAGCTATAATTTTTTCATATATTTTAGCTAAAATGGGTAGTAACGCTATTGGTCTATAATTGGATAAATCCTCAACATCTCCTGATTTTAACAAAGGAATAATTTTTGCTCTTTTTAATTTTTTTGGAAATACGCCTGTCTCAAGTATAAGGTTAATAATATGGGTTAGTGGGGTAGATAAAGATACTAAGTTTTCTTTGTACATGTCAATTGTGTGATTGTACGGGTCAGTAGCTTGAGAATTCTTTAGAGATCTTAAAACATTTTGCACTTCTAATTCTCCAGCGGGGTAAAGAAAAATTGATAAATCACTTGTTTTAACATTATTATGTAAATATTCCATGTGTGTAGAATTTGAATTAGGTATTTGATTTATTAGTTTATCTGCAATTTGGGTAAAAAAGACATTGTATTCATCAGGAGATATTGACATTGCTTCCTTTTTATTGTTGTTTTTACCAGTATTTTTATTGATAATGTTCCAAATAGTCTTTTTTCTGTTATTTGAATCTAATATTTCTTTATTTACTTTATCTTTTCTTAATTTAATGATAAGTTGTTCGTACTCATATTTTTTTTGTTTCATTTCTGCGCTTATTTTTTCACTGGGGAGTAGTTTTATGATATTACTGAGCCGATCAATATCTTCTTTTTTTGATACCACTTCTGGGTGTAAAAAGACTGTATTGTTAGTGTAATTTGATTTGATTTTAACAGATATTGGAGGAAAGGATAAATCATGATAATAATTTATTGTATTATAAAAAATGTCAACAGCTTTATCTGGAGTGCTTTCATTATATAATTCTTCCCAGTCTTCAGAAATTAGGTAATTAGAAAATTTTATTTTGTTTTCAGATACTTTCCCACTTGCTTATTACCACGCCACAAAGTTATATTTCCACCAAAAAGCGTATTTCATCGTTACCCATTAGATGTTTATCTCTGTTGGGATCTAAACGCACACCGTATACAGTATCATATTTATGATCGCCAGACTTTAAATTTTCTAAATGTTGTTTAATCACATCACCCATTTCTTTTGCACTACTAAGAACATTTCCTGAACCCGGAGTGCTCATTAACGATGATCTCGGCGGTGTTCTATAAAATATGATTGACTTGCATTATTCTCCCCATCTTTATCACTAGTTTCAGATGTTGCTTTAAATGTACTAGTACTAGCACTTACACCCCCCAAGTGTTTGTGTTAGCATATTGTTTTGTGATTTTACCTTTGAAGCGGATGATAAGTCTTTTAAAGGTGTGATTATGGGATCCAACTTTAGTTTATCCTCAACATTTCTATTCTTGAGAGAATTGAATTTCTTACGTACGAAATTGGTAGTCTCAACTAATTGACGTTTCAGAATTATTTCAGCACCCACATCTCTATCCATATTGTCTTTCTGCTTAATTTCACCGATGTATTCCAGATGCTGTCTGCAGATCGATTGAAGTCCTAATTACAATTGTTTATGGATATTTGAAACTCTCAAGACTTTTCTATATCTCCCCTCATTTACTTCTCTATCCTTGTCAATCACAAGAAATCCACATCTTTCTTTCTAACATTCTACACATTTCTTGATATTCTTAAAAGGTACGTCTGACGAGACATGATCAGAGAAAATGTGCAAATTCATGTCATCCTGCTTGAACAATGCTATAGAATTGGTATTATCTCTCTCACTAATTCCTTTGGTACGCGGGAATATGTTTAGGGAGTTTAAAATAAAGACTGCTACATGCATATATGCAAACATCTTAGAAACTATGTAACTGCTACGATATTTTGTTATTATACATTTTAATATAAAAACATAGTAGTGGTTGATAAACATGTTATGCGACCATATTTCGTATAGAGAACTTGTAAAGAGAAACAAAATTTATTTTTTGATCTTTATGCTTTAAAGAATTTATTTGAATTCGTAACTTTTTTAGATTTGAAGTTGATGATCATTGAATTTTCTCCTTTTATGTACAGTTACATATGTGTGTGTTATACATCATTTGTAGCTCGTGACCGCGTATCCTCATAAAGACATATCCTCGTCCACTACATGCTTTCGAAGCAGACAACCGTGACATATTCCCACAATATACATCTCGTCTCACAATTCCTAATTAACTTATTTTTATATTGAAGACTTAAACCAACAAAGGGTAGAAATTTAACGCGTATACGTAAAAATTTAATGTATTGCTAGGTAACGAGCCTATATAGATATACATACATACTGATTTCGGTGTTTTCTAAAGCGAACTGTATTATTAATGTAAGACTAGGTAAAGTTATCTAAACTTCGCCACATTTTGTGAGTAATTTAGTTTGTTCTCAATAAAAGATGTTTATTATTATTATTATTATTTCCATTAATTATTATTTAATTTTTAAAAATATTGTCAGTTTTTGAAAAATAATGTACCTATTTACTATGCTGGGAAAAGAAATTTCGTTGAATTTGTATGCTTCCTGAACAAACCACCTAGATTTGGCATAAATTAAAAGCCCAAAATATTAAATGATTGTTTGGTTTACTAGCATTCGGTAGGTATTGTTGCTACTCTTGAGATATATTACCAGATATAAGTCTACGCTGTGTTGAATTTGTATCATACTTAACTTGGTACTAAATCGTTATCGTTATCCCTAAATAGTCTTAATCACTTAAAAAAAGTTGTCTTGTATTAGCAATAATCGCCTTTCATTAAAACATTAACATGTGAACACACGAAAACAAATGCTTCTATTTTAGAAATGTTTATAGTTTGCATTAATATTTTCTATTAGGTAACCAAGTAACCATTTTACGTTAAATGTAACTCAGTGTATCGTATTTAATCGTTTTCAAACTAAGCAGCTCTGAGTTTTTTTATTTTTTAGTAATATTCGAATTTGGTGGTGCTAGCGGTTGTTACACCTAAAGGTTTTAAGAAAATTCATCATATGCATTTTTCTCTTCATTCATTCATTTAGATCGTATATAAATATTTTTAGGTAAGTAGGAATTATCGACGTATTAGATTGATATTTATGAAGGATATTTGTATATCTTATAATATATATTAGTCGTTTCAGAAAACTTATAATTACTTAATTCGTGCATTTTTCGTATTTTATCATATTTCATCTAGGTTCAAGCAATGTTTGTTGATGTAAAATATTATGTAAATTTGTAGTGGTATAGGATATTTGCCTATAAATTGAATTGATTTAATCTTTTCTCTAGTGCTGATTACTATGTATCAACTCAACAGACATGTGGTTAAATAAATTTATTGCTTAGTCTTTGAAAAAAAATATATATGTATACATGTATTATTTTTTTTGTTTTAAACTGGATATGTGTTTTATGTGAATCGTTGAAATCTCGATGTCCTTCGTAAGGAAAAAGAATGCTATGCCTGGTAGATAAAATAATCAGGTTTGCAAACACATAGTTGAATTATCAAGCTAGGTTATGTACGATACTATCGATTTCTTTAAACTTGTGTCATAAAAATGTGTTTTGCCAAATTGATTTTATATAGAAATAATGTAGAATGGTACCCTTCTTCAAAGTATTTTTTAAAAACGGAGAAATATTGATGTGTGTAATATTTTATTAAGTAGTTATTCAAATATAGTAAACAGTATCCTTATTAGGTCTATAAATTCTTTATGAAAGTTAATAAATACCTGAAATGCGTGACTGATGTGTGTTTAAATGATGGTTCCTTATTAACGCAAATCACTATTCACAAAACGGAGGTAGATCATTGTTAATGCCACCGTCAAAATACATAGCATGCATTTTGCTGAAATATGAATGTCTGAAGTGAATGAGATGTTCTTAGGTAGAAAACTTGACGATTTGGATACACTTTTGACACCAAGTAAACGATTCTATTATTCTTGGGGCTAATCTGTTTGCACATAGGTAGTTTGATTGGGATTTGGGGATGTTAGTATGAACAAAAAATGACATGTACTAATATGAAGACCTTATATTTATATAAATTGATGTAGTGTTGATAAAAAATACAACTAATGCTGTAAATATGATGGCATACATATGTGATTATCATATAAGGGAGGATGAGACAAGCCACTATGGTGATTATATAAGGCGATAAAGGAGAATAACTGGGTTGTCTGAAATTGTTGATGATACTCTAAAATTATAGTACAGACGATATGAAAACCAAAAGAAAATATATGGTGACCCGCTATATCTATAAGATGATAATAGTTATGACAAAAAATAATCAATTAGATTCAATGTATAACGTAGAAGAGCGAGTAGAAATCTCCTTAATGGACAAGTGTAATATAGTAATTGCGTTATCGACATGAAATATTGTGATATCGAATTATTTAAGTACTTACTTTTATTTTTGTTATGCTGTGTTTTAGAGAGTATTTTGCGTAATTAATCAATGATCAATTGTGGTGTTATCAAAAGTAGCTTTATTATTATTTTTTTTTTTGACGTCAACATCTCACAATATAATTTAACAGAAAATAGATTAACATTATGTGAATAAATTGATTTAGTATGAATTATTTAAGGTAGTTATTGTGTGATATCATCTAAAAAGACGAACTGTATGTTGTAGTTTAAATATCTTTGATCTTTTATGTTCTTAATCGAGAACCCTTGGAATATTTTGCTCTAAAATCATAATAACACATAGTTTATATGAAATAATTATTTTCCATGGCTCTGTCGATTACCCAGTATGATAGAGGTGACCTAATTTCACTAAAAAACGTTCTACTAGCTATTTTGCATATGTTTCAAATTTAAATCAAATATTTTAAGTTCATCAGAAAGTATCGTGTTAATAGACATTTTCAGTTGGTAAGGCTCGACTGCAATTTTTATTCGTTTCATAATAGTCCCATTAAAAATAATTTAATGATATTTTAAGGGAAAATTGTTATGTCACCTAACCTACCTAAAGTTGGGTTGAACTCTGGAAACATCTTGCATATTATGGTTTAGATATCCTATACGTCTTCATATGTTTTGTGCATTGAATCTAGAACCTTAGTAACATTTTACTGTAAATTATAATACAACTTGGTTTATATAAAATATGAGAGTTTACGCATCTCTAACGATCGCCCTATATGAATGCTAAGATTCAATTTCAATAGGAGATATTCTACCATGATAATAACAATAATAATAATAATAATAATATACAAATAAAGAAGAAGAATACCTGAAGATACTTGTACGGGTATGTTATAATACATATTCTGATTTATTAAGAAAAATATTAAGTGTAAAAGAGATGATTGTATTTAATAGATATTCGCAGTCGGCTACACTCTACTAAAACTTTTATTTATTTCATGGTGATCCTATTCACAATTCCATAATGAAATTTTAGGGTAAAATTAATGTATCATCTAAACTACATAAAGCTGGTTCGAACCTGAGATACATTCTGTATATTGCGATTTAGATATCTTGTGCATCCTCATATTTTTGTATATTTAATCTAAAACCGTAGTAACATTTTACTCTAAATTATAATAATATAATAATTTTAAGTTCAACAGAGTTTATCCTATTTAACTGATATATCACCTAATCGATATAAATTGTTTCGAACCATAGAGACACCCTGTATACTGTAGCAATAGTGAAAATTTAGAGCATTTATTATATTTAAATTTTTTATAAATCATCATTTTTCAAATTTTAGTGTGAAACCAAGCATTTAATTTTTCTCTTTTTCTTAATTCCTTTCCCGATAATGCTAATGCAAGTAGTCTAAGATATCGCAACAAGAAGATCAAATGGAGAACTTTAATAGAAAAAACGAAAAATATTTATCACAAACGAATGAATATTGGAATAAACCGAAATAATTGGTGAATCGTCTACGTATACTCTATAATTTACAAATGGCTGGTAATAACAATGTAAGTGACGAAATAAATAAACGCGATTAATTTGCCTAAGTATGAAAATTCAGATCGGCTTCCATGTTTTTTTATAAGCCATCCCCATTGCGCATGTTTTTTCTATAAGCAATCTTCCACTGCTTATACCATTTTAGCGCAACACTACTAAATGTTTTAGTACACAAATCGCACTTAAAAGATTAAGGACACTCAAGTATTGTTAAACCTGTTATCCTGAAATAGTAAATTAGTGAAAAAAAACAGTGTATTATTTACATATTTTTCAATAGAATACAATGAAAATAGGTATATACAATTAAAACAACTGAGTTCTCCAGATTTGCATATTTTTTTCTTAAGAAGATAATATTGTCAAAGTATAAAAATAATACATTAGTAAAGGAAACACTATTTTTATGCCTATTTACGAAAGCAACAAAACACCCTGTATTCGGTAAATATATGTAAATGGATCGTTTTAAGCATTTTAAGTTCTCCGTTATTTCAAGCAATAAAATCTACCTGTATCTACCCTACATGCGTCATATGTTTGGGCTTTCAAACATTCCGGTACTAAATTTAAATATTATGCCATTTTTTATTATGCCTATTTAACGCAAAGGTTCAAAAACAATTCTAGACCAATTTGACTTTCTTACACTTTATTTGTCTGCAATAGATTACAGTATTTAAATAAATTTTTTTGTTAGAAAAATCAATACAACAACGTTGGTCAATTAAATGCACCCCCAGTGCTGCAGATAAGTGAAGCGAATAGGGCACTAGTTTATACCTTTGTTTGGGGTCGTTACGCTTAATTAGTCTTACTTGTACCTGTTTGAAAAGGACTTTAAAAATTACCAAAAAGATCTTTTGCATAATGTATGCTTTATGTTTTCAAATATGAAAAAACATGAAACAAATTGATTGGTTTTGAATAAATGAGACGTTTGTCTAAAATGAATAATAAAACCCTTCATATTTCTACCCTAACGCCCTCGTTCTGGTCAATTAAATCACACTTGAAACATGTAAAGAGATGTGTTCTTTTATTGGGTGGACGGAAATAATCAATACGTATAGTTCGGGGGCATATGGGAACAAAAAATAGAATGTCATTTGTAAATAATTAATAATTTTGCTTCTAAATCGTTGATTGGTTAACAAAGCAGTAGAACTTGTTTTGTGAATAAGTTACATTAATATTATCGAAAAAAATAAACCTAATTTAAATAAACATTGCAATTGAAAGTGTCGTTGGCCCCTGTACTATTGTGGGATCAAAACATATGTACTATTTATTGCCGCAATGTCTTCTTATATGTAAAAAGCTATTTATATTTTCTATAGTGGCTCCACGTAAAATAAAGCAATCATTAAATTTAATTGTTGGTAGTGAGAGTTCGATAGCAAGGGGTCAAAATGTGTGAATCATACATGACTCACCGGAAGTGATTGTCTAGCTTCTTCAAACCTTCCCCCATACCTCAGGTATTAGTCACCATAGGATATTTTCACCCTAACGCTATAAAGCATGCATGACGCATCGAAAAGTAGTGAGGGGATCCTGGTTAAACTAGAGGGGTTATAATTCATGCGTGACGAGTAGGGACCCTGTATGACTCACCGGAAGTGATTGTCTGGCTCCCTCAAAGCTTCCCCGCACCTCAGGTATTAGTCACCATAGGATTCCACCCTTTCTTATTTGTCCCCCTTATAATTCATGCGTGACGAATAGGGTCCGACCCCTCAGGTGTGTGACTCACCGGAAATGACGTAATAGAAAAGTGGTTGGGGGAGCCATGCGTGACGTGTTGAGACATGTATGACACATCAATGGGGTCCAGCCCTCGTGTTTCCGGTATGAATCACCGAAAATTGGTGGGGGGAGGCCTAGGACCCGGTTAAACTAGAGGGGTGCAACAACCCCTCGTTAAAACTCATGC
Source organism: Rutpela maculata (assembly GCA_936432065.2). Classification (NCBI taxonomy): domain Eukaryota; kingdom Metazoa; phylum Arthropoda; class Insecta; order Coleoptera; family Cerambycidae; genus Rutpela; species Rutpela maculata. The sequence goes on from OW386290.2 coordinate 83,366,150, forward strand.
GTGACGAATAGCCATAATTCATGTGTGACGTGTTGAAGGGTCCGACCCTCACCCTTCTTCCGGTGTGTGACTCACCGCTTTCCCCTTGCCGCTCACCCCCCTCTCACCCCCTTTACCCCGCACCCCACCTGTGGCTCCTCCCACCCTGTGACGTCACCGAAAAGTGGTGGGGGGAGGCCTAGGACCCGCTTAAATCAACTACTGTATGTATTAAAATATGTATTCTAGTTATCTTAGTGCTAAGGCTTTCGCGGAGCTGGTGATCTGGCTGCTGGTTTCCGGGTCTTCTTCCGCGTAGACTTGGTTGAGTGCTTGACGTTTCGACCATCTTGTCGTGGTCTTCTTCTGAAGCGAAGTGAGCTCTGCTGGACTGAGCTCCTCTATTTATACAGGTTATCAGGAGGCGTGTTGCGGATCATTGCTCATGCGGAACATTGACTTCCACGTTATTGGTAGTTGTAGTCCGTTGTCACGGTTATAGTTATTCGGATGTTTATATATTTCAATGGCTTCTCTGTATCTTCTTGGCCAATAGTTCTTGGTGTTGGCTAATTTCTTTGTTTTGTCGAATTTTATCAAATGGCCGGTTTCTTCTGAATGTTCGGCAACTGCTGATTTTGTAGAATTTCCCTTCTTTGTACTTCTAATGTGTTCCCTGAGTCTGGTGTTTATACGTCGTTTGGTCTCTCCGATGTAGACTTGTCCGCAGGAACATGGGATACTATATACTCCTGGTGTTTCTAGTTCTTCTGGACCTTGGTATTTGGGAAAATGTTGTGCCACCTTCTGTTTTGCATTATATATTACTTTGACGTTCTTTTTCTCCAAAACTCTTCCGATTCTGTCCGTACATCCTTGTATATACGGTAGGTAAGCTGTTGCCGTGTATTTCTTTTCTTCTTTTTCTTCTTCTGTTCTGGTTGTATCTTGTCTCTTTATTGCGTTGTCTATGTCCTTCGGTTTGTATCCATTTTTCTGTAGTGATGTTTTTAAGGTCCGATATTTGCGAGTCAGAACATCTACAAGAAGAATATCGGACCTTAAAAACATCACTACAGAAAAATGGATACAAACCGAAGGACATAGACAACGCAATAAAGAGACAAGATACAACCAGAACAGAAGAAGAAAAAGAAGAAAAGAAATACACGGCAACAGCTTACCTACCGTATATACAAGGATGTACGGACAGAATCGGAAGAGTTTTGGAGAAAAAGAACGTCAAAGTAATATATAATGCAAAACAGAAGGTGGCACAACATTTTCCCAAATACCAAGGTCCAGAAGAACTAGAAACACCAGGAGTATATAGTATCCCATGTTCCTGCGGACAAGTCTACATCGGAGAGACCAAACGACGTATAAACACCAGACTCAGGGAACACATTAGAAGTACAAAGAAGGGAAATTCTACAAAATCAGCAGTTGCCGAACATTCAGAAGAAACCGGCCATTTGATAAAATTCGACAAAACAAAGAAATTAGCCAACACCAAGAACTATTGGCCAAGAAGATACAGAGAAGCCATTGAAATATATAAACATCCGAATAACTATAACCGTGACAACGGACTACAACTACCAATAACGTGGAAGTCAATGTTCCGCATGAGCAATGATCCGCAACACGCCTCCTGATAACCTGTATAAATAGAGGAGCTCAGTCCAGCAGAGCTCACTTCGCTTCAGAAGAAGACCACGACAAGATGGTCGAAACGTCAAGCACTCAACCAAGTCTACGCGGAAGAAGACCCGGAAACCAGCAGCCAGATGTATTCTAGTTCGTCACGTTTTTAATTTTTTGTTTTAATCAAAAACACGTGATCAACGAAAAAATTGACGTCGAAAAATTGGAATTTACAAAAAACGAAATCGTGACGCCCTAGATAGTCCTTAATTAATTACGTGGATAAAATATAACCTCTTAATTTTCAAACATAGATTCAATAAATAGTTTCCAATTTTGCCGTCAATAGATGGCAATCGCCCCGGCATTCGCATAGCTTTACACGCTCTCAGACTTTAGGGAGGAACTTGTCATGGAGACCAGACGCGAATGAATGCTTGCCAGGGAAGCATTTAGGAGTTCTGATAATTGTAATCTTAAATTTATTTATAAATTATTTTATCTTACTGGAATGACTTAATAGATGAAATTCTTGAAAATGTTAATACATAAATAAAAGGTGCCAAATAGAGAGGACCGTTTTGTATAAACACTCCTACAAATTTTATTATGAAAATTTGAATGCGGTTTTTAGTTAGGTCAGAAATCAATTTATTCGAAATTATTACCAAGCCAAATGTACAGGGTGTCCCAGTCAACGCGCTATGCTCGGTTTCCTCGGTAGTTTCTGAGATAAGTTTATGGTTCAAAATCCAGTCTGACGTAGGTTTTCCGAGGAATCTCATACTGCTAAGATATTTAGGAATCCAAGATGGCGGACGAATTTCGTCATCTATGGTCCTATTCGTCTGAAAATCGATATCTGGGGGTTTTCGGGGATGCGGTTTACGAATTTTTGGTCAAAATTTAGGAATCCAAGATGGCGGACGAATTTCGTCATCTTTGGACCTATTCGACTGAAAATCGATATCTGGAATTTTTCGGGGATGCGGGTTATGAATTTTTGATCAAAATTTAGGACTCCAAGATAGCGGACGAATTTCGTCATCTATGGTCCTATTCGACTGAAAATCGATACCTCGGGGTTGTCGGGGATGCGGGTTACGAATTTTTGGTCAAAATTTAGGAATCCAAGATGGTGGACGAATTTCGTCATCTATGGTCCTATTTGGCTGAAAATCGATGTGTGGGGGTTTTCGGGGATGCGGGTTACAAATTTTTGGTCAAAATTTAGGAAACCAAGATGGCGGATGAATTTCGTCATCTGTGGTCCTATTCGACTGAAAATCGATATCTGGGGGTTTTCAGGGATGCGGGTTACGAATTTTTGGTTAAAATTTGGGAATCCAAGATGGTGGACGAATTTCGTCATCTATAATCCTATTTGGCTGAAAATCGATGTCTGGGGGTTTTCGGGGATGCGGGTTACGAATTTTTGGTCAAAATTTAGAAATCCAAGATGGCGAATAAATTTCGTCATCTCTGGTCCTATTCAAATGAAAATCGATATCTGGGGATTTTCGGGGATGCGGGTTACGAATTTTTTAAAAAATTTAGGAATCCTAGACAGCGGCGAATTATAACTATATTTTGACCCCCCCTTTATTTATGTTATTATTGGAGATAATAAAATGTTTCGTATAAAGGTGGTAGGGTTGTATACATATTTTTTTAAATGCGATTAAAAAACAATTGCTTGCATATGTCACGTGATATAACAATGAAGGTTGCTTTTTAAATGAAAACCCTGTATATTTTTACATATTCTTTTAGATCCTTTATCTCTGATTTCAAACATATATAAGGATTAATAGATCTAGCTGTAATATTTTTGATATATCGGACATTAAATATGCTCCAAACATGCATATAGGTATTTTAGGGTTTCTGACGGAGCGCAGTCAGTGGCGTATTTAGGGAGGGGGGGCTATAGGGGCTCTAGCGGCAAAATTCAAGGGCGGCAATTTTTTTGAAAAACACCAAAGACATAAAAACAAAAAATTATTATTATTAATATGTTCTATCAGAACATGTTTAATTTATTTGAGAACGTGTTTTTTATATTAACTAGACTAAAGTTCCTTATTATAGTCAACAGTATAGGGTGGTTGTGCAAATGTTAGAATCTCATTTAACTTCTTTATTTTGGGAGTTACGTAAATAAGTTCAAAAATGAAAGTTATGAGATATCACATGTATTTTCCAAACATCATTTCAGCAAAACAATTCAAACAAGTCGAATTTCGGAGATATGAGCTTTACCTTGGTTTTTTTAAATATATTTTTACACCATTTGAAAGGCCATAAAAAAATCTTTTCAATGATATATGACACAGTATTTTTCTTAAAAACTATAGTAGATATTAAGTTTTATGTTTTCTTACATTAAGTCATGGTGGTCCGAAAAATATATACAGTGTGTTTCACTTTTTAATTTTTTTTCCTGATTTGAATCAAATTTTACTTAAGTATGGAACAAATTAGGATCTACTTATGACCAGAAAAAAAATTAACCTCCTACAAATGCAAAGTCATCTGCGGTACCAAAATATGCGGATAAAATCAAAAAATCATATTAGGCATATTTTTATTGGAAAATTTTGTCAATGAAACTTGTTCAGAATTATTCAGAAAAAATTTAATCAAAATCAAAAATATATAAATTTTTATTAAAATAATGTCCAAGTCCGAAAATATCATTTTAATGGGTTTTTTCGTTTAGAAAACTGTACTATGACAATTTTGTTTGAAATTAAACCCAAGCTGCCAGGTAGTTGTAAAGCAATTTACAGTTTTTTTTAAATAATTATTTTCAAAATTTTTAAAATTTCAAGTTTTTCATTTTTTAATTTTGATTAAATTTTGGCCATTTTGGATAATTCTGAACAAATTTTATTAACAAAATTTTCCGACAAAAAAATGCCTAACATGGTTTTCCGATTTTCTCCACATATTTTGGTACCGCAGGTGGCTTTGGTACCGTAGGAGGTGAATGTTTTTCTGGTCATAAGTAGATACTAATTTGTAAGTAAAATGTGATTCAAATCGGAAAAAAAATAAAAAAGTTATTGGGGTGTTACCATTTCAAGTGAAACACACTGTATCAATTATTGAAATTCTCCATTTTATTTAAAATAAAGTGAAATTAGACAGAACTAACATATTGTTTATTTTAATTTACATACTTTTGTTTTCCATGGCTAATTTGATAAATTGTAAATTTATAGTAAATTAGACAAAATTTGTTTAAGATAAGTACCATGTATTATATTATAAATACAAAGCTTTTTTTATGGCGTTTCAAATGGTACATATATGGAGTGTTCCTTTAAAAAAAAGCAAAGTAAAGTTCATATCTCCGAAATGCGACTTTCAATAGGCATGTCCACAAAATTTTAATTTCAATTGGAAATGATGAGAATTATCGATATTGTACACTAATTTAACAATAAAAAAAAACCGCTGCCCAAGGAATCACTATTTCCACATCCAGATTTTCTATCCAAGTCACTTACAACGAAAAAATGTTGTATGTGGAAATAATTGTTTAATAATATAATATTTGAAATCTCAAAATCCATAAAACGATACCCCACATCGGTAGTGGGGTGGTGATAGAGGGCGGCAGTGGGGGTGGATAAGGTAAAAAAATATTTTGAGGTTTCTGGTTCTTGTACAAACACTAAATCAAATTTGGTTTTCCATCCTCTTTAATAATGGGGTGGGGGTGGTAATGGGGGTGGCTAATGCCAAAATTTTTTTTGAGACCTTAGCTTCTCTTGTATATAGTAAATACCAATTTTATGAACTCTTACCTGCTTGATTTACCCCCCAACCCTTCGACGGAACAAGATGAAAATATAATCTAGTTCTAGATCTCGTTAAAGTACATATGTGTACCAAATTTCAAGTCAATATCTCAAACGGTTCCAGAGTAAACGTGCGCACAAAAAAAAAGTTACAGACCGGCAGACATTTTTTTTTTACTCAAACTTAAAATCTCGACGTTTCATGACATTCTAAGCCTAGTTGAACAATAAAAATTTAAAAAAATTTTTTTGTCGTTACTATACTTCCACTGGATGAGGAAGTAATATATGTATCCTTATTTTGCCAGTTATTCGTAATAGAAATCACCCCAACATAGCGAGGATTTTTGGTAATTTTTCAATACAAATTTTTGGCCTATAAAGTAAAAAAATATTTTGAAGTTTTTAGTTCTTGTACATACACTATAAATCACACTTTTTTTTCGTCCCCTTAAAAAATGGGGTAATGGGGGTAGCTAATGTTAAAAATTTTTTCGAGACCTTAGCTTCTCTTATATATACTAAATACCAATTTTACGGACTCTTACCTGCTTGATTTACCGGTTTACCTCCCCATTTACCCCAATTTACACTCCAACCCTTCGATGGAATAAGATGAAAATATAATCTAGTTCCAGATCCCGTTAAAGTACATACGTGTACCAAATTTCAAGTCAATATCTTAAACGGTTCCAGAGTAATCGTGCGCACAAAAAAGTTAGACCGACAGACAGACAGAAATTTTTTTTCGCTTAAACTTAAATGATAGTCTAAGCCTATCTGAACAATAAAAATTTTCAAAAATTTTTTTGTTACTATACTTCCACTGGATGTGGAAGTAATTAATATTCTATTTTCAAGAAAAAGAACGCCATTGCCATGTAAACCGGAAGTGATATTTAAAATTTACATGCCTTTTTTACTTTCCTTTAATAGTCAATTAGGAACATAAATAATACGATAAATTCTTCTTTGATGTTCAATTATATGTTTCTTAGCGGCATCGATTCCCCGAAAAAAAATACTTATCTCAAAAACTACCGAGAAAATCGGACATGAGGGTAAAAACACAAAGAAAGCAGGCAACCTGCTTACTGGTAGTCAGCGCCTATAAGTGCCAATAATTAAGTACGCTTTTAAACTTTCCCGTACATAGACAAAGCCGGTTACCAGTAAGCAGGCAGCCTGCTTTCTTTGTGTTCTTACCCTTTTAAAAGCGTACTTAATTATTGGCGCTTATAGGCGCTGACTACCAGTAAGCAGGTTGCCTGCTTTCTTTGTGTTTTTACCTTAGCGCGTTAACTAGGACACCCTGTACACTGTAAATATACATTATGTACCTACAGATAGTTTTTTCTTTTAATTAAAAACCACTGCCTAAGGAATCACTACAACCGCATTCAGTTTTCCTACTCAAATTACTTTAAATAAAAATTCTTGTGCACCCAACGCGAATTCGACTCTGTACGACAGAAATATATTTGAGCTATTTCTCTTATATTACACAATCTGTTAATCTCCGCCTTTGGGCATATTTCATTGGTCAAAGGTGCACGCCCACCCGTATATACCTTTTTCATATATATCAATGAAAATATTATGTGTCCTACCGCAGATTATACTCTTAAACACACTTGAATTTCTCGAGTGTTAAGAATCTTAACAGGGATTTTTCCATCTTTCGGTTGTGCCACAACACCAGCCATAAACACACCCTCACATAATTCTCTTGGTACAACCACACATTTCTCTGTCATACTTGAAGGTAAATACCGAATAATTTCACATCTTGGTGGTATTGACAGAATGTTGTCAGTATCGAAATTGGATTTTAATGTTATCTGTTTATTATTATTCACTAAACATAAATTATTTTGCTCGAAATTAATTACTCCGTTGTATTTTCTAAGAAAATTTTCTCCTACGATTCCATCACATTGCAATAGTGGAGTCAAATTAGGACTAAAAAAATTCTCAATGTGAATTGTCTGGTCAGGGCAGTTTTTTTGTTTTAACGTGTTCAAGGGATCAACTTAATTTCACAGTTCAGTTTTGCAGTTTCTGCGAGGTCGGCGTATTGTTTATTTAAACAATTAAATTTTTTAGACCGTGTTTTCTATAGCTTTTAGTTGAATATCTCGAAATCTACAAGTCCCATTTAAAACAACAAAAAGAAGAACAGTGTTCGTTATGAGCTGTTCAATAAAAGCACATAAACTATAATTCATTAAAATTTTTATTATTGTTTAAAAAACTTGAATATTGCAAAAATTATGCATTATTAAACAAATCACTGTTCTTTCAAAAATAATTGAATGAATGAATTTATGATTCAATGAAATTTTGAAGAAATATAGCTCTTATAAAGTACAATCACCACTTAAAATTTCAAATCAATATATGTAGTTATTAAAACGGCTCAAATATTGAATTGTTGCAAAAACTTTGCACCTTTGTGAAATCCTACCATCAACACCAAGAAATGTGTACGATGGCCAAAATTGTAGCTTTTTATAAATACTTTAAGAAAACGGAGAGGGAATTTTTTTTCAAAATTTAAACCCTTTTTATTGCAGTTGTTTTTAATTTTCGAAATTGTAGTTATAATCAAATTCAAATAACTCTCTGGTTTCTCTATTAATTAAAAAACGACAAAAAAGTAATGAAAGTAGATTTAAAAAGGCAATTTAAAAAAAATATAATGCTCTACTTGCATTTGGAGCTGAGATACGTTAGTTTTTACGTTTAGGTCACTTATAAATAAATAAATCGATATTTCTTATTGAAATTTTGACTGGTAATTCTCCAATGTCTATTCTATTGTCTCTGCTACTTGAAAATAATCCAAAGCTACAATTGTTAAGAGATACTGCATAGAGACCCGAAAGTGGTTTTGTTAGAGATCCGAATATTACCAAATATGTCTACAAGTTATATTATGTTCTTACAAACCAGACTCAAGTGGCTAGATGTCCGAGTGGGTAGGTGACTACCACTCCGAGGCGCATAATTGTAGCTCTAATTTAAATAAATTTGTGTTCAGTTCAGCTTCAGCTTCACTTTTTATTCAGGATGCGGAAGTCTCGGGTTCTAATCCTGGCCGCGAAATATATTTTTTTATTGTATCAGTGATATTAAAAGTTTTACGAAGCTGTATCCATGAACATAAGGTAGTTCTTCAAGTTAGGTTGGTTTTCCATTTTCGTGACAAAAATTAAACAAGTTAAAAAAAATTTAAAATGTGCATTATGTTCTCAAAGCCGCTTTATTCGATGTTATTTTAACAATTGTAGCTTTGGATTATCCTCAAATAGCAGAAACAAAATATGTAATAAGCATTAGAGAATAACCACTCAAAATTTCAAGAAGAAATATCGATTTGTTTATTTATAAGTGACGTAAACGTAAAACTAACGTATCTCCGCTCCAAATGCAAGTAGACATTAATTTTTTTTTTTTTTTCAAAAGTTGTGCTTTTTTTCTGCTAGTTTCATTACTCGTTTACCATTTTTGATTTCATAAAAAACCAGAGAATTACTTGAATTTGTTTATAACTAAAATTTCGAAAACTATAAACAAATGCAATAAATTTTGAAAAAAAAAATGTTTCTCTCTGTGATCTTAAAGTACTTATAGAATGCTACAGTTTGAGCCATCGTACAGATTTCTTGGTCTTGATAGCAGTATTTCACAAGGGTGCCAAAGTGCCAAGTCTTATCAATAATTATATACTTGAACCGTTTTAATAATCATTTAGATTAGAAATTTTAAGCGGAGATTGTACTTTGTAAGAGCTATATTTTTCAAAATTTCATTGAAAATTATGCTTTATTTTTGAAAGAACAGCAATTCGTTTAAAGACGCATAATTCTACAGTGTTCAATTTTTTTAAATAATAGTAACAATTGGAAAGAATTTTAGTTTATGTACTTTTGTTCCGCAACTCATAACGGACATTTTTCTCCTTTTTGTTGATTTCCATAAAACTTACAGATTTCGAGATATTCAAAGAAAACCGATGAAAAACACGATATAAAAAATTAAATTGTTTAAATAAACAATACGCCGCGCCGACCTCGCAGAAACTGCAAAATTGAACTGTGAACTATAGTTGATCCACTGAACACGTTAAAACAAAAAAACCACCCTGACCAGACAATTCACATTAAAATCCTAATTTGACTCCACTACAAGATAAAGATTTAAATACATAAAATTTTTGTTTAAATATTATATTTCCTACATTTAATTTTAAATACACATATCCTTCTGATACTAGAAATCCACCAATTCCTTTTATTTCTAGTCTGTCTTTTTGTGTTCAAACATTCTGATTTAATTGCACATAGGGAAGCCCCTGTGTCTAGAAGGAAGTTTAATTTTTTATCATTCACGCCAAATTTAACCCAACTCATGCATACATTTTCATCATTCTCTCGAAAAAAATTATTTAGTTCATTTTGTTTTGAATAATCAGTATTCGATAAATTGTTTTGTTCCTGGCCGAGGATACCGTTTGTCTCAGCAAAATTCGACCGACGCATTCGACCTTGCTGCTCTAGTACGTCTTTGTCGTTGCCCTCTCATATTTCTATTATTATAAAAACGCTGATTAATTGATGTTGAATTTTGCCTACCTCGATTTGATTGTATGTAAGAATATCTATTTGCATTATAATTCATCATATTGAAATTATTTTGATGAAAAGGACCCCGCAGCAAATACATGGGAAAATTGGGCTCGATGAAAAGTTTTGTAACTTTGAGAAAAGGAAGTTCTCGTTGTCCCGATTAAACTTTCAAATGTAACTTAGGTCTGAAAACCCGCCGTTTTTGAGTTACAGGCAGTCGAAAAATGTATAAAGTAAGGATTTTCGCTTCTTACGCATTAATTGACACTAAATAATAATAATTATAAGAACATAATAATAATAATTATAAGAACAAGGTCTACTTTATATAGTATTTTCGTAAGGGATGCTTCTCATTCTCCTCATAGCGATATATATGTATATAATATACAGTGTGTCCACGGATGGTCTTAACTATACTCGTGAACATTTTTGTTTTCTGTTTCTCGAAAAAAAGTCATTGTTCACAATTTCTTTTGCTTCTTTATAAACACGATTCACATTGAGAAACTTGGATTTTGTTGTATAGGGTGCGCAAAAATTTTTAAAATATAGATTTTCAAAATTAATAATTTTTAAATCAAACTTTTTGAAGCACTAAAATTAAAAAGCGTTCCGAAAAAAAAAAATTGTTTTTTTCGACCCTCCCTAATGTGGGCTAATACTTCGGCGGAATCAATGATTTTAGATTTACCTACAATGGTCCTCTGCCAAATAGTAAACGATTGCAGCTACGTACGAACAGCAACCTATTACCATTAGCAGTTACAGATATATGGAGTGTAACAGGACATTCGGTTTATATTCAACCGTATTCAAGGTAACACTGATAAACTATGAACGAACCTTCACTTTTATGATATTGTCATTTTTTTGTTAATATTCGCGTTTAGGATGTCTCCATCGACTATTATATTAGTTCTGCAAGATAATATACCGCTTGTGATATGTGCCTATAAATAAGTAAGTTCGCATAGTCAAACTACAGTATTTGATTTGGCAACAGTGCTGGATCTCAGCTTGAGCTGTATATTTTAAAAAATATGATCTTGGATCTCGACTTCATTCCGAATTCCATTTTGTTACTCATTTGTCAATAATACTATACTTGCAAAATCTTTTTCCTTCTGAAGGATGATTTAATAAATGTTAAGTTAATGGTAAAACATATATATCCACAACTCTTTATTTTATTACAGATCTCGGGTTGTCCTAAATATACTTGGATCTCAACTTGATAAAAAAACTTGTATATATATACACACATATATATACATATATATATACAAGGTGACAATCGGGAACCGGACGATCTTGAAATAAGTGTTACACAAAGAATTTGCAAGATAATAAGTTTTTATTAACACCAGAATGAAGCTTACACAATGCCATTTACGATGTGTATCAAGTATGGAAGATAATGTCATCGAGATGGTGTCCGTCGCGTTGGATGCAGTTTTCGACCCTCTTCGTCAATAGTCATGATTTCCTAACGAATGACATTCTTCAAGTCGGCCAAATTACGAGGCCTGTGAGCATATACACGACTCATCAAATACCCACACGGAAAAAAATCTCAAATTGACAGGTCTGGAGGCCTTGGGATCACGGCAAATTTCCAAAACGTGAGTTTTCGTGGGAATATGTTGCGGACAACATTCATTGATGCGTAGGCAGTAAGTGCCGTGGCACCATCTTGCTGAAACCACATATTCCTTGGATTTATCTATTTTCCGATTCATGTTTAACTCAATTGCATGTTTTCGGGTGGACCGAGAAGGACTTCTGGTGGCGCCTCTCTCACTCGCTCTATGTTTTCTTACGATACGTTGTGGACCTTCTGAATTTTTCTTCATTATACTGCCAGTTGTTCTCAAATTATTGACCCATCTTATGACGGTGTTGCGAAATAGAACAGCTCCCCGTCGACTAATATTAAAGTGAATGCGAAAAAGCCGCTGTGTAATTATCCCTGACTCACTATTTCGGATAAACGTGTCGTATGCAAATATTCGATGCTCTACTGTCCACTGCGCCATTTTTACTGAAATGGCACGACATTAAAAAAGGTAGTAACATCGCATTTGCCCTCCTCTAACCGCTCTGTACTCCGTACTATGCGTTCCAAAAGCATCCGGTTCCCGATTGTCACCCTGTATATATACCGTGTGACACAGGAGATATGTAACACCCCGTAGCATGTTTATTTAAAAAGATATTATCTTGAAATTTGGTAGACTTATATAATGCGTGGTTGTCTTTTTTTTTAGAACAAACGAAATTTTTTCCACTTCCGGTTTCACTTCGTTATTTTAAATGGCAACCACTATATATTTTTTTTCTATCTGATTCTACTTAAATTTCTCTTTTCAACTGTGTATGGCAAAATGGCATTCGTTTATACAATGGCTGCTGAAAATCATTTTACTGCATTAAGTCAAGTTGGCTATGGTATGAAATGTGGCGGTAATTAATGTGCAGCGATATCAAAAAAACCCTGGTACACAATTTTGTGTTTTATATTTGTTTTGTTCTAATCAGTAGCTGAAGAGACTTTGTAAAATTTTTATATTAAAGAAAAATCTCTAGACTAAATCCCCGAAATCATAAAAACTAAGATAGAAACACTAATTTTAAATTTGACCCATTTGTAAAATATTTATTCACCTTTCACTTTTACCCAATACAATTCATTATTATATCTGATTTTACTTGCTTTTAAATAAAATTGTCTTCAAAGAATCTCAAAATGTTGGCCATTATTTTCCCTGCAGGGTCGAATTCTTGTAGCAGTACCTCTAAGCACATTTTCTAACTGCAATTCAGTATTTATTGCTAACCTAACTCTCATATCCAAGTCTTCCCTATTTTACAGTGGAGTTTTATAAACTATTTCCTTGAGATGGCCCAATATGAAAAAATAAAGTGGCATAAGATCCGGTGACCTCAGGTGCCATCTAATTGATAAAAGTCAAATATGAATAAATACTTTACAAATGGATAAATAATCCAGTCAATGAGTGCTTAAAAGAGGGGTGTAGAGTACATGGAATATGCGAGACTTTTTGACTTCAGGACTTCGTTAGGAGTAGTTAGCAGGTAAATATACTAAAAGTCCCCGCCCCTGAGAGGAGAGCTTACGGTGGGAGGAGGGGGAGAAGGTCCCATTTTTGAGTTTTTCGATTATATCTCGGAAACGGTGGACTCTAGAAAAATATATTCTAAACAAAAATGAAAGCTAATTAAATTTCCTATAAAATTGTTTCCATACATATTTGTCAAATTTCCAGCGGCTTTCGAGATATACGTTATTGAAAATCGATACTTTTCGAAAAAATCATTTTTACCTAACTCTTTTTGTCAAACATTTGCTTCTACTGCGTTTCACGATCATTTCTCAGAAAAATTGTCAGAAACGAAGTTTTAGAGCATTAAATTTCCTTCAATTATTTGATATACACTTAATAAATAATTTTTTGGAAATTATCGATTTTCAATAACGTATATCTCGAAAACCGTTGGAAATTCGACAAATATGTATGGAAAAAATTTTATTGGAAATTTAATTTGCTTTCATTTTTATTTAAAATATATTTTTCTAGAGTCCACCGTTTCCGAGATATAATCGAAAAACCAAAAAATGGGACCTTCCCCCCTCCGTCCCTGCGTAAGCTCACCACCCAGGGGCGGGGACTTTTAGTATGTTTACCTACTAACTACTACTCCTAACAAAGTTCTGAAGTCAAAAAGTCTCGCATATTCCACGCATTCTACATTATATTCATTGACTGGACTAAAAATTTGAATTAGTGTTTCTATCTTAGTTTTTATGATTTCGGGGATTTAGTCTATTGATTTTTCTTTAATATAAAAATTGTACAAAGTCTCTTTGGCTACAGATTAGAACAGAACAAATATGAAACACAAAATTGTGTACCAGTGTTCTTTTGATATCACAGAACACTAAGCATTAATTACCGCTACATTTCATACTACAGCCAACTTGATTTAATGCAATTAAATGGTTTTCAGTAGCGAATGCCATCTTGCTATACATTGTTGAAAAGAGAAATTTAAGAAGAATCAGATAGGAAAAAAATATATACAGGGTGCCATTTAAAATAACAAAATAGATGTCACTTCCGGTAAAACCGGAAGTGGAAAAATGTTCTTGTTTATACTGAGAAAAGGACAATCACACATTATATAAATATACCAAATTTCAAAATGATATCTTTTTAAGTAAACACTCTACGGGGTGTTACATATCTCCTGTGTCACCCGGTATATATATTATTATGTTACTGTTTTTTTTTTCAAATATAGTAAACGTGCAAAGTTGAATGATAAAAGTTACTGTATCAATAATATAATATTCTTATTTAACTTTAGTCTGATATGCTCTTTATTGTATCTATTTTGTTTAGAAAATAAAATATAAAATTGAATTTTGAAAAGTATAAACTTATTTAATACTCTAGCCCAGAGCGCGACAATACCTTTCGGTATACCTATATTAAGAGCATGAGTGAACTGTGCATAGCCTGCATACAGTTACTCTAACCTCAGGAGCAGTTTCAGTTTAGTTTAGTTTACTTTACATTAGTTTAGGGTTTAAATAAATAAAGAAATGTAGATTCACATATTTTGTTACGATTAACAGGGCCAGACATTTATCATTATTTAACTGGTTATACATATAGGGTTTTCTTTTAACTGGCAAAATATTCTGTATTGATTAACAGGACCAGTCTTTTACCTTTATTTAACTGGGTTGTTATACACAGAGGGTGATGTGTTGGGTAGCTTAAATGTACATTTACTAATTATTATATAATGTCAAAATTTGTGAACCTTCCGTGATATCACGTACGGTAAAGAAAATTAATAAGTACTTAACATTTTGATAATATTACTTCGATAGGTAATCTTTCGGCTGTTTACTTAATACCTAATTATTTTATCACCTGTATACATGTCACCAAATTCAACAAACTCGTTGCCCATAATTTGATTGAAGAGGTGTGTTTCCTTTTTAATTTACCCCATGATAAGACTTACCCTCTTAATTAACGCCTCAGTTTGGAATTAAAAGATAGTGTTTGGGTACCAATGACAATTTTGGGAGCCTTCTAGCTAGGTTGCAGTTTTGTTTTGCTAGTGGCGCCCTTTATGCATATATTTGTAGATCTGATACTTAAATGTTATATATATATATATATATATATATATATATATATATATATATATATATATATATATATATATATATATATATATATATATATATATATATATATATATTTCTTTTTTTGGTAGTGTCAACTTTAAACCTACCCCCGTCACCGACTAGAGCTGAGCTAGCCCTCGGCACACATGTTGCGAGCCTCTGCAGCTCAAACACTTATCACCTTGCTAAAATTTATTAACATTTATTTTTTTTTGTGCTCTTTTGTCAATTTTGGCTATTGACCAAAAGGCTCGTGGCAAGTAAACTACCTTTATTTTTGATATCGAAGAATGTTATTTAAAGAAGCTTATAATGCGAAGTTATTTAGGATTTGTAAATTGTAAATTATCGAAATAATTTTGCAATTTTTTAATAAACAATGAATCAGTATGTGATTTTGTTAAATATTCACCATGGAGACGTAAGGGTTGGCCAAAAACAAGCTCTGCAGATGAACAAAGTTGCTCTTATAAAACCAATAAATGCAGCTGGCACTGGCAATTAATGCAATTTTTAAGGTTCTATGAAATTTTTCAATCATATCATTACTTTGCGGATGATATGAAGTTGTGTGAATTCGATGAAAACCCAAAAATTTTGAAAATTCACGAAATAGATTTGATTCGAACTGGACTCCTTGGTTAGTAGTGACACGAAGCGAATTGCCAAAGCGACAGATATAATTTTGAAACAAAGTTTTAGTAACAGTTTCGGCAAAAATGTTTGATAAAGAATAAGCTTCTGGCCAACGAGTGCCTATCAGTGTGCGAATGTGTACACCCTACACAAGCGGCAGCATAAATTAGCGGCATACTACATAGTCTTAAGACAAAAATCAAAAAGAAAAGGCCGCGCACAACACTCTTAACAATAAAGGACCTGGGATCCTGAGCGGCAAAAACAAAGGCGGAAATCGGCGGGGCGGCATGTGTGCGGGGCGGTATAGCAACCATATCAAAACAAAAATAGTTCCCGTATTACGAGAAATCTTTGAATTGAAATTTATTTTTATTTGTAGAAGCTTTTTTTAGAAGCAGAAAAAAAGAGAAAGAATGTTATAAATATGGGGCGCAATATTTAATTTTGCACATATGCGGCCAGATAGCTTGGCACGGCCCTGGTTCAATAACAGAAGAATGTAAGAAAAACCATATGAAGGTGGCAAAGGCCCAACGAGATCTATATGGATATGCTTAAAACGACTTTTGGGAACTTAGAAATTACCAATCTGAGTAAAAACTCAGATTGGTAAACTTCTAAAATCAATAAATATACAAAACCAAGGAATCACTACTTCCACATCCAGATTTTTTTATCCAAGTCACTCACAACGAAAAAATTTTGTATGTAGAAATAATTGTTTATGGAACTTTAATAATATAATATTTGAAATCATCTACCCCAAAAACCCACAAAACGATACCCCACATCGGTAGCGGGGTGGGGGTGTGATAGAGGGTGGTAGTGGGAGTGACTGAAGTAAAAAGCATGTTGAGGTTTCTGGTTCTTGTACACACACTAAATCACAATTTTTTTTCATCCCCTTTAATAATGAGGTGGGGATGGTAATGGGGGTGGCTAATGCCAAATTCTTTTTTGAGACCTTAGCTTCTCTTGTATATACCAAATACCAATTTTATGGACTCTTACCTGCTTGATTTACCTATTTTCCCAAATTTACCCCAATTTACCCCCCAACCCTTCGACGAAACAAGATGAAAATATAATCTAGTTCTAGATCTCGTTAAAGTACATATGTGTACCAAATTTCAAGTCAATATCTCAAACGGTTCCAGAGTAAACGTGCGCACAAAAAACGTTACAGACCGACAGACAGAAATTTTTTTATCTCTCAAACTTTGTACAATAAAAATTTTTAAAAATTTTTTTGTCGTTACTATACTTCCGCTGGATGTGGAAGTAAAAAAGTATGTTTATTGATTTTACCTACGATCACTACTGTAAATAGTAAAAAACACACTACCTGCCATCTATGTAAGTTGGATTTTACATATTGTAAACAAAACGCACTGTAAACAAATCGCACGGTAAACAAAACGCACGGGACACGCAAATATAGGTGGCTTAGTTCGCTGACGCGGGGTTTAAAAAGACAAATGCGCCTACGTAATTTTCAAACGCTGTCAAAACTGACATAATGTTTGTTGAATAATATTGTTGACAAGTAAACTAAATTCAGATTTTACTAAATAAATAAATAAATATGATCGTAGGTAAAGTATAGTACATAATTCGAGTTGTAAAGCAATTACGCACTCATGGAAATACGCACTCGCCGCTACGCGGCATCGTGCGTAACTTTTCCATTCGTGCGTAATATGCTTCTTACAACACTCATTACGTAATATACTATTAGAAGTTTGACAACATAAGCAAGTCTTGGTCTACAAGATGCAATCAGCGTTCATTTTGGGCCATAAGTAACTATTTGTTAACTAGCACTTACAAGTTTCTTGGTAGAACGGATACCAGCATGTGTTAAGTTATGAAAAGTATAAAAAACTGCACGTCGTAAAGGTTTTTGGTGCAAATGGTCGACATTTAGAAAAAGAAACTTCGCACCAAACTTCATCATTTGAATTAGTAATATGAACTTTTCGTAAAGAGTATTTGACTTTGCAATTTGTATTTGACTCATTTGTAATAGGAAAGTTCACAATCGTCAAATTGAACGTCTTTCAATAATTGTAAGTTGAAGTTAATTGAGTTTATAGGAGAAGTCGAGGTAGGTGATAAAATAGTATGTTGTTGAAGTAAGAAAGAATCGTTTATGCAAATCATTTATAAAGTATCCACTATGATGTTTTCTTTGCCGTGAACATGACGTATATCGATGAATTGTGCAATGTATTCTAAGTGTCGTGTTTGACGAGGAGTCTTTTCTGCACTAATGAACAGGGCATTTCTTAACGGCCTATAGGTACTGAAATAATGTAAATGAGTTAAGATTTTTACAAAGTTAGGAACAAATAGATGATTTGTGAGTAATTCACTATTACTATAAACCGTTGAAGTTGTTTGAGAGTTGTGTAGGTTTGGGAAAATTATGAACAATGCTAATGCTGTCGTCAGTAAGTGAGATGCCGTCAGCAGAAACATAATGTCTAAGAAAATCTAATGAACTTTTACCAAAAATACATTTTGCTGGTTTAATACTAATTCCGTGAGTGTTAAGGCACTCAAAAACTACGTAAATGCAATAAATGTTCATATGGATCTTTACTTGCAACTAAAATGTCATCTAAGTATATAAAAATGAAAGATAAACCTTTAAGAGCGTCATTCGTGAAACGTTGAAATGTTCGTCCAGCATTACGTAATCCAAACGGCATTGGTAAAAAATGTAATAAGCCGAAAGGAGTGGTAATTGCTATTTTGAAAACGTCTGCGTCTGCGACGGGTATCTGATGGTAAGCGCGAATTAGAGCGATTTTTGAAAAAATAATGCAACCGTATAATTAAGAATTAAAAGTTTTCTATAATCACCATAGGGTCGCCAATTATTGTTAGGTTCTTTCGTTGCGACCATGTGCAAAGGGGAAGAAACTGACGACGAAGATGGTTCACAAATTCCTGAATCAACCATCTGTTTAAATTCATTTTTGGCAATATTGTATTTAATCGCATCCAACTTATATGGGTGGCAAATGACCTTCCGTTATGATACGATGTTTAACGGAGTGCTTAACTGGTAAAAAACAGTTAGGAGTACTAACCAAACGTGGAAACTCTGGCAATAATCTTGTATATTGATCCTCAACCAAAAAAAAAAAAAAAATAGGGGAAAATAAAGAAACACGTTCAAGAGAACAATGTTCAAGCAGCTACGTTTTGTTGTCTGTCAAACATTTATTTTTCAAGCCGACCACTAAACCAAAATTAACTAAAAATTCAGCGCCAAGTATGGGTACTGGAATATAAGCGATATTAAATACGATGATAACGTAGCCTACGTAAATGATTTCATCAGGCCTACGCATTGTACTCGAATTCGCATGTGACGTCACGAAAGGAGTCCTTCGATCTTACAAACCTACTGCGGCTGCTAGTGGATTTCGCGGGCTCTTGCAAGATTAATATTTTATTTCTTCATATAATTTGTTTAGTACGAAGTTGAGTATGGGATAGTGACAACTAATGAGGTTTCAATTTGTATTGGAGGCGAATGAAACGTGAGTTATTTAAATATTTAATGTGCCTAACACAGTAATAATTCAAATAGACCGACAGAAATACTATAAATAAATGATTCAACCTCATAATACTTAATCGTAACAGTTATTGAAATTTGATCTTGATTTATTACTGTATTTTTATACTGCGAACATTATGAAAGTGCCCTTTATTAATTAATGTCAATTAAACGCAGGTAAGAATGCCGCGTCGATGTTGTGTGCCAGGATGCAAATCGAATTACAATAACCAACGATATAGTACTGTGTTTCGATTTCCGTCGGACAAGAACCTATCAAAAAAATGGTCTCGCAGCATTCACCGAAAAAATTTTATGCCGAACAAAAATTCAGTAATCTGCGTTAATCACTTTAGTAAGCAATTTTTAATTACTGAAGATTCTGTTAAAAGAGATGATGGAACTATTTTAACACTTCCTCGAAAAATCCCTAAACTTTCTGAGGATGCTGTTCCTACAATTTTTAATGAACAACCCAAATATTTTTCAACCCGTTCCCTTCCAAAAAGGAAAAGTCCCGCGGAAAGGCTGAGAGAAATTGGACAAAGAACGCTTTCAAAAACAAAACAATTAGAGGCTGCCGACCAAATAAGAGATTTTAATAATTTTAAAATTAATTTTAAGAACAAAATACTTAATGTAAATAATCACACTTTTTTTGAAACGAATGAGACTGTTTGTATATGTAAGGTTGATGTGCTAAATGTACCAAAAATTGTTACTTCTCTAGTCGTTGATAAAAATCTTCTAATTAAGGTTTATATTGAAGGTTGTGATATTACTGTATGTGATAAAAATATCCAAAGTATCTTAGGCAAAAATTTTAAACTCGAAAAATGGTCTCAGTTAATAAATCTAGTCGGATATGTTAGTAACCTAGTTGTCGAAAATATAAATAATGATATGAATATATTAGTAGAAACCATTAAAGATAAACTAAATATTCTTATTAATATGGACTGTGACGATTTTACCGATGTTGCTAAGTCAAAAGTATCTTTTTTAAATGAACAATTCCACTTAGCATTTAATAAAATTCCAAGATACTCTCCGAAAATGATGGTCTGGTCATGTACATTACAATATTCTTATCCCGCGGCATATAGAATGTTAAGAAACAGTAGTGTGCTTACTTTACCTCACCCAAATCATATTCAAAAGTTGTCATTAAAGTTGGGTACCGAAAACTCCGGAATAACTAATTCTCACGTTAAATATTTAAAAGAAAAATTAAAAATATTAAATGAGAAGGATAAATACGTAATCCTAATGTTGGATGAGGTATACGTTAAAGAAAATATTAGTTACAAAGGCGGAAAAATTGAGGGTTATTGCACGGACGATAATACCAGCGCTGCTTCAACTATTCAAACATTCATGATCTCATCCTATTTTTCGGAAAATAAAGACGTTGTGGCTTTATATCCTGTAAAAAATATCACAGCGGAGTATCTGCTGCAACTACTACGTAACGTGTTAAAAATGTTGACCGAAGTAGGGTATCATGTTTTGGCAATTTTGTCTGATAATAATAGAGTCAATCGCAGATGCTTCGAAGACTTGTGTGGTGGTAAGTTAATTTCAAGTATTAAAAATCCATACAACGAAAATATGAGCATATTTATTTTATTTGATTCAGTTCATATACTAAAATGCATACGAAATGTGTGGCTTAATCAAAAAGATGCAAAACAAACTTTCCAAGTTCCAGCATTTCCTACCCCTCATGTTACGTCTGAAGTTACATGCCAAATTATGCCTGAAGTTACGCCAAAATTTCGATATAATAAAATGTATTCAGCTTGTGTAAGTCATTTGAAAGACCTATACTTTAGTGAAGAAAACAAAATTGTAAAAATGGCTCCTGCCTTATCCCCAAAAGCATTATTTCCATCTTCAATAGAACGACAAAATGTTAATTTATGTCTTAAATTATTTGATGAGAAAAATGTGTCAGCTCTTCAGTCACATTTTGATGAGGAAGTTGTTTGTGGGACGCTCATTTTTCTAAGACAAATTTCAAATTGGTGGAAATGTGTGAATTGTAAATCCAAGCTGTCTGCACGGTTTAAAAAAGATCCATATAGGAAAGCTATTTATAATATATCTGACGACAACATAAAGTTCTTAAAGTCATTTCTTGTTTGGCTCAATTTATGGGAAAATCCAAATAACGATACACGCAATCAAACTGAAAAGTCATCGAATCAAAATAAATCCACTACCGTTCAATCCACAAAATTATCAAAAAAAGAAAAAAAAGAAACGCCCAGTAGAGATGGAAAATTATCCAAAGAGACATATTTTTCTTTACACCATACAACTAAGACCATGATTGAGTTATGTGATTACCTGTTAAATACTTTGAAATTTGATTATGTATTGCTAGGAAAATTCCAAACGGACGACTTGGAGGGCAGGTTTGGAAAATATAGAGGAATGTCTGGCTCAAATTATAATATTACTGTAAGAGAAGTATTACAATCGGAAAAAAAATTGAAGCTTCTGAGTTTATTACGATTAAAGTCGTCTAAATATGGTCAATTTGAAGTTAAGGATTTTTTATTATCATGTGAGGAAGTCTCGTTGCCAGATCGTAAATATTTGGATTTTACTACATTTAATGATATAGGGACTTATTGCCAAACAGTAAATAAGGAAGATATACCTGTTCTTCTTTATATTGGAGGGTATATAGCTAGACAGGCAACACGTAAAAAAATAAGTTGCAAAACATGTTCAAACGTGTTAACTGATAACCATAAAGAACTTACGGTTCAAAATGATTCTCTAGAAAAATATAAATATCTTGATACAATTGACAGGGGAGGGTTAAAATACCCTACAGAATATTTATTGACGATACTAACTGAAGCATATGTTATTTTCCAGAGTTTGATATCTGAAAGATATGAAAATGACTTTCTAAACACAAAGTGCCAAAAGTCTGTATTTATTGCCTTGGCTATAAATGAATTAGAAACGAAAAAAATATTAGAAACGGAATATACAGAAACTTGTGATAGTTGTGGTATGCAAAGACTGCAACTAATTCGTATTTGTTTGACATACTTTTCTAATATATTGTTGAACAATTATTCTAAAGTGAAAAATAATCATATAAGGGAAGAAAAGAAAATGAGGTGTAATAAGAAAAAAAAAATTACAAGCAATGAAGAAATTAAAATAAAGTCTGATAAAAAAAGAAAAGTTGATAAGTTGCAATCTCTGTGATAGGAAATAAATTTAAAATAAAATACGTTGTACATACTTGTGTATGTCCCGATTTTGTGATATTTATAACAATAACTGTTGTGATCTATTATATTATATTTTTATATAGGTATTATTAGAGAGGCATTTTAAATTTTTGTTACCCATTTTATTGCTGTTACAGTTTAAAGAAATAATTATTTTTTGTTTTGTTTTAAACTATTATTAAAAATGTTTATTTTACTTTGAATCAATACGGAATCAAGTGTGCAATTTAGTTTTATAGATATATTTTATTTTTTATTTAATAGTACAATACTGATTGTTAGTCATTTACAAATTGTTTATTTATTTATTTATAGAAAACTATTTGTGTTTTTATTATATATTGTATTATTAATTATATAAAATAAATCATTTTTAATCATACGTTTACATTTTTTGTTGTATTCGTTCATATAATTTTGTTAGAAACATTCAAGAAAGCGTTAAGGGTTTCAGTATGCACCGTAATGCTAGGACTCCGACGGCCGCCATTGAAATCCAATGCGTAGGCCTGATGAAATCATTTACGTAGGCTACGATGATAAATTCACGACCTAAACCTAAATAACTTGTAAGTATAGATGATGGATCCATTGGCTGCGGTTAGGATAAGATCTTAGTTCTTTTTGAAATCTGCTAAATGATTTCTGAGAATAATCTATAAATCGGCTCTCGTATCAACTAAGAAACGTAATTTATTGGAGTAGTCGTAAATGAAAAAGCGACATTTGTTGTCTAGCATACTAATACCTGGTAGCAGGTCACTAATACTTGGTTTTTTTACGGTGAAGGGTCTGTCAAATTTGGCGTTTGTAAATGATTTTTTATTAAAAAATCGGCAGCTACTGGAAGCGGCTGGAACCTCCCCACCCGGTGAATCTTTGAAGTCGAAAAGAGCACTAAACAATATGAACGATCTCATTTAATTATATTTATTAAGTTGAAATATTTTTTTCGTATTAAATCAGAAAAAAAGTCTTGCGTTCGGTGGGATTTTGACCTAAGAACTTGAGTGTTAAATTTATAGTCTGCACAACATTAATATTTTATTCAATGTTTTTAATACAAATATATGCTTCATCGGATCGTAGCCCGGGGCCAGCCAGACAACCACGGTGAACACCGCCGTGGCGAGTGTGAGGCTGGACGGGGTAGGTCCGGTTTGGCTTGGAGAAAAATAGAAAAGTAGCTCCTGTCTTCTGTAGGCAGGCTTAAAGACTAGGTTAAAATTATAATGTGTCCACATGGACCTAAAATTAATATAAAAATAAACACAATTCTATAAAAACGTTCGTAGGCAAGAGCACTTAATAATTTTGATTATTGATACGGGAAACAACTAAACGAAAAAACCTCTTCGTTGGTAATGGGATGGATGGCAGGGATGGCGATTTTTGGAAAAAACCATATAACTCTTGGTGGACAGTTTCCCTGCCAGATGTAGCCAGGGTAGTGTTCATGGTGGCTCGTTTAAGTTTGAGTTGGTATATTTTGTTTTATCTTTTGGCCTCGACCAATTTTTCACTAAATCGGTCGGAGAAGTGATAGCTGTCAAATTTTTAGTTCCAATGTTTCTCTGGGGAATTTGGTTTTTGAAAAATGTTTAGGTTGGTACCAATGTCTTAAATTGTTTTTAGGTTATGTAGTACTATTTTTAGGTTATGTTACCGGAAGAATTTCCGGCGGGATGCCGGAAGTAGCGGAAATAGTTTTTAAAATTTAATGTCACTGTCACTTTTAAAGTTTTATTGGAAAAAACTCACCGAAAGCGTTCCGGTGGGGTTGCTTACACTTGTAGGGCTTGTAAGCGGTTCAGGATGGCCTCTCACACCATCCGTGGGCTTTATAAACGTCGAAAAAACTTGTAATCTCTCGATGCACTTGACACGTCAAAAATACTCAGCATACAGTCTGCACGCTTTAACACACTAGCAGAGAACTTATACCACAAATGGACCCGTAGTATTTTTTGGGAATTTTCCTTTGAATCCATTTAATAAAATTTGACATTTTTCTGAAAATTTGACATTTTTCTGAAAAGTTATATTTTTCCGAAAATTTGACATTTTTCTGAAGTGACATTTTTTGGAAAATTTGACATTTTTCTGAAGTGACATTACTCCGAAAATTTGACAATTTTCAAACATTTGACATTTTTCTGAAAGGTGACATTTCTTCGAAAATTGACGTTTTTTCGAAAATTTGACATTTTTCTGAAAAGTGAAATTTTTCCGAAAATTTGACATTTTCCTGAATTTTTGACATTTTTCTGAAAATTTGACATTTTTTCGAAAATTTGACATTTTTCTGAAGTGACTACTCCAAAAATTTGACAATTTTCAAACATTTGGCATTTTTCTGAAAGACGACATTTCTTCGAAAATTTGACGTTTTTTCGAAAATTTGACATTTTTCTGAAAAGTGACATTTTTCTGAAAATTTGACATTTCTGAAAGTGACATTTCCCTGAAAATTTAACATTTTTTCGAAAATTTGACGTTTTTCTGAAAGGTGACATATTTCTGAAAGGTGACATTTCTTCGAAAATTTGACGTTTTTTCGAAAATTTGACATTTTCCTGAATTTTTGGCATTTTTCTGAAAAGTGACATTTCTCTGAAAATTTGATATTTTTTCGAAAATTTGACATTTTTCTAAAGTGACATTACTCCGAAAATTTGACAATTTTCAAACATTTGGCATTTTTCTGAAAGGTGACATTTCTTCGAAAATTTGACGTTTTTTCGAAAATGACATTTTTCTGAAAAGTGACATTTTTCTGAAAATTTGACATTTTTCTGAAAAGTGACATTTCTCCGAAAATTTGACGTTTTCCTGAAAATTTGACATTTTCTTAAAAATCTGACATTTTTCTGAAAAGTGACATTTCTCCGAAAATTTTATATTTCTTGGAAATTAAAAAAAAAAAAAATTTCGTGACTCGTCTTGTAGAAATATTTTTTTGATATCATCATCAGTTCGCCTGTTATAAGAATTTTATGCTTTTACGACGTCATCAGAACGTAGGTGTATTTTTAATTCACTCGTATTCCATCCATCTACAATATTTCCACCTACGTTTCATACTTTAATTGGATGTTTCCAGTTAAGTCGATATCTGCACCAGTTTCTAAGAATTTTTCTTATTTGTGACGTCATGTGACGTCATGTGACGTAGGTGTATTATTAATTCACTCGTACAATATTTATACCTACGTTTCAAATTTCAGTTCGATATCTTCAACCGTTCCCGAGTTATCAGCCGAAATCACTGAACACCTCTGTCATTATTAGAATATCACCCTGTACATTGCACTGCTTTGAGAACAAAACAAGTGAAATTTTTGTTTTTTAATTTTTTTCACGGAAACCAAATCGAAAAAGTGCAAGTGTGATATATCGTTGAAATCGGAATTTTTACTGCTTTTCAATGGTTCAATTACAAATTGCGAGTAATCATAAAATAAACAACTTGTTGTGCCAAAACGGCACTAAACGTAATCCGATCTCAACCAAAACCTTTTCAGATCTTCTGGAGCACTAAAGAAACCCTCATGCAAAGTTTCATCCAAATCCGTTTAGTAGCTTCGCCGCTATCGTGCTAACATACATACACACACACACACACACACATACATACACACAGACATTTTTCAAAAACAATTTTTTTGGGTTCCTGGGACCTCAAAACGTAAAGATTTGATGTTATCTCAATTTTCGATTTTGGACTAATTGTAGTAACCTCCCACAATTTTATTGTGGGGAGGTTAAAACACACCATAAGCCACCACATTTAAGAGCTCGATATTTATATAATTGATGGTAATAACAAATAGTATTATTAGTCGGATCGAAAAGACTACGATTAGGAGAGCGAGTTGTTGAACGGGTGCTTGTACGAGATCGGTTTCGACAATTGGGACAATAGCTATTAGTAACAAAAGGAGTCGAATGAACAGGAGAACAAACAGTTGATGGAATTGGAAAAGAGGTAGATCATAGTACAGATATTTGCGACTAAAGTGATTGTTGTTTTTTATACTTGCTGATGAATTAGAAGTATTTTGCGAATAATTAGAACGTACCTCTAGGTAATTGTTGGTTGACTTAGGACATGATTGGGTTCTGGCAACACTCCCAAATTTTATCATTATTGGTTTTATCAGAGGCAGTAATCGCAACAAAAATTGTCTTTGGTAAGCGTCTTTTCTAAAGTTTAATCAATAAATCTTGGCTGACAATGTGTGAACCGCCGACAATACATAACATATACCTATAAAAATGACGGTTTACGATTCCCATCTGAGAGCCTATCAACAAATCGTCTAGGCGGTTTTCTTCACTAGAAGAAAGACGCGGTATTATGAAATCGCGTTTATACAAATTTTGTTCGGGAGGACTTTGAATCACGGCATTAATATTATTAATGACTTCAATTGGTTAAAATGTAATCGTATTTTCTTCTGTAATTTGTGATCTAACGATAGTAAATTGGGCCTCAACTTAGGTGAACCAAACTTCTAGTTTTGAGGTCCAAAAAGGAGGAAGACGTCTAGTGGTGGCATAATTAGATTGCTCTGGGACAGAATTCGGTAAAATATTTGATATGATATGATCTATAACCTGATCAAATATTATGGCAATGATGCAATGTCACACAAAACTATTAATTTATTGATTCTTTGATAAGGTGATTTAACAGTACAGGGAGTCGTATAATCAAAGTACTCATCTACACATGCACAATATAAATAAAAATATACAGTTTTCTTGTAAAAAAATATTTCCTCTGGCTACCAATTTGGGGTTGTTCAGGCTGTCGGGTTGTTCACACCAATACGGAAATTTGGTAACTAATAGAGTTGAATCGTGTGGTATTTCCTTATGTTAAAACAGTCCAGTCAACGGAGCGCTAAAATGACCAAAATCTCTTACTTGAGTGCCAAGGAATGGATTTTGATGAAACCTTGTGCAATGTGTTTGTAATGACATTAATAAAAAAACCGCTGCCCAAAGAATCACTATTTCCACATCCAGATTTTCTATCCAAGTCTCTCACAACGAAAAAATTTTGTATGTGGAAATAATTGTTTATGAGGCTTTAATAATATAATATTTGAAATCCTCCACCCCAAATACCCATAAAACGATATCCCACATCGGTAGTGGGGTGGGGGTGGTGATGGGGGGTAGTGGGGGGGGATGAAGTAAAAAAATATTTTGAGGTTTTTGGTTCTTGTATTCACTACACACACTAAATCATAATCTTTTCTCATCCCCTTTAATAATAGGGTGGGGTGGTAATAGGGTAATGCCAAAACATTTTTTGAGACTTTAGCTTCTCTTGTACACACTAAATATCAATTTTATGGACTCTTACCTGCTTAATTTACCTATTTCCCCAATTTACCCCAATTTACCCCACAACCCTTCGACGGAACAAGATCAAAATATAATCTAGTTTCAGATCTCGTTATAATACATACATATACCAAATTTCAAATCAATATTTGAAACGGTTCCAGAGTAAATGTGCGCACAAAAAAAGTTACAGACAGACCGACAGACCGACAGACCGACAGACAGACAGGCATACAGAATTTTTTTTCACTCAAACTTAAAATCTCGACGTTTCATGACATTCTAAGCCTATCTGAACAATAAAAGCTTTTAAATTTTTTTTTGTCGTTACTATACTGACACCGGACGTGGAAGTAAAAGTTAAAAAAATATATTAGATTAGAAAATGATCGGAAGAGGTACGAGTTCATAACTTGTCGAATTAGGTCAAAAATGGAAAAAAAAAACCAATGTATTTACTTTTTTTGGCACAGAATAAGATGTTCTTACTCTTGTGAATTTTTTCGAAAAATGCATATTTTTCGAGATATGGCCACTCGAAAAATGGGGGAGGGGAAATGTAAAAGTTGAAAAAAAATCTGAAAAAAATCAGGTGAATGTATCATCGAAATTCAAGACATTTTTTATTTGCAATTTTTCTGTAAAGTGCGTTTTCACCGAGTTTTTCCCGAAAAACATGAAAAACTACTCCTATTTTTGACATTGTAGCGCTTTAAAAATACGTAATTTAAAAATTTGAAAAAATTCAGACGTAAGCAGTGGCCTTTTAAACATTTTTTGTCTCTTGGAAATTTTTTCTAACTTGCTAATTTTCCGAGTTACATGCAGTTTTTGACGATAAATAATGTACTTATTATATTTTTTGTCACCAATTTATGGAGGTTAATCCACAATTTTAAAAATATCAAATTCAAACTTTAAGGATGTATTTAAAATTTCAATACAACGTTTAGTAAGGATCTATAAAATTAATTATATTTGTTTATTATTATTATCTATTCAAGCAACGTAACCTTAAATATGTAAGTGGATAGTATGCTACAGATACTTTGTATAATGATATATATGATCATAAATGACGATGTATCAAACCTGTTAGACTTAATTTACGTCAAATTTCGAACGTATGTAAAGTACTGTATTGACTAGAGTGTTAAAGTGTTTTAATGTTTGTGGAAACTACTGCATAAGTAATGTCACACCTAAGATTCAAACCTTTTCCAGGACTAATCGTTTGCTATATTTCGGATACAAGTTTCAGCCAGGATCATAATCGAACTGAAATATATTAAAATATCAAATATCATACAATTCTAATAGTCGCTGAGTTAGAGTTTTGAATGTTACAGTCGATAGTAGATTAATTTTGTAATTTGGAAGATATGCTTAACTACGTCAATTTATATGTGCCTCTTTACCTTTGATCTTAGAGTGCTATGAATATCTATAAGGCTACATGAATACAACATCAAAAGTGTGTATAATCCTCTCCTTCTCACCGCTGGTTTCAAATTAACATTCTTTTATTTTCATTACACAATTGATGACTTAATATATAGTGTTTTTTACGTAAGTTAAGTAGGTACCTTTGTAAAATTAGTCATTATTTTAAAATAGTGCAATTCAGTATAGCATGAATTTGATACGATATTTTTTCATATGATTACGGCAGCATAAGAGAAAATATGTACAAATTGTTTATTTTTAATCAACCTCAAAAAAGGACATTCTCAATTCCATCACCATTTATTTGTCTCTCTGCCCTATATTCGTCACGCATAAGTCTTGAGCGGTTGAGCCAATTTCAATAAAACATTTTGATATAGCTTAAGAGTCTTATCTTTCCAAATAAGTTTTAAATTTTCTAAAGTTGCTAAAGGGTCTCGCCGGTTAAGTACATGGAACTGGGCCCAGCGACTTTATTCGGCTATTCATTCACATGAATGTTGCTTATGACTAGGAAAGCTCAATAAAATATATAATAAACCTCTATCCTCTATATTACCAGAGTTATGGACTTTAAAATTAATTTTTCTCAAAATTATTGAAGATAATTAATTGAAATTAGTAGGAGACGTTGATATAAAATAGCTTTATATTTTACATTTTTTTACATTCCTATTACGTCATTTAGTATTTTTTTAAAATAATTTAATTTTTGAGTTTTTATGTCAACCCCTCGAGTGATACAAACGAAATAAATCTATATTATTTAGCACTAACATAATTATCTTGTGTAAAAATTACTTCAGGGTCAGATTGGTGGAAGATGCTTAAAAATATAAATCTAGGTAATGAACACAGGCACACAAAAAAAAATTAATTGCGAAGACCTTGACCACTTAATTCCTACTCATTTGGAAGCTAATAATCGAAGAAATATATTACTATTTTTAGCTTGGCTCTCACTTATTATTATTAGGGCATTTTTAGGAAAAATGATTCAAACAAAAGATGTACCTCTCTGAACTAAACAACTTTTGTTTTAAACATGTCCTAGTTTACGAATATTCCCCTGTAGGTTTATGAAAATTCAAAAGTTACCCCATCCCCGATCATTGGGATAAAAAATGTTTGGCACAAAAGTTATCTAATTTCTTCCGTAGAATCAGAATACGCGATAAAAAGCATTGGATGCCATTAAAAATTCAAAAGTTAGCTACACCCGCGCTCATCGGGTGTGGGGGGGTGTGGAAAACTGTTGTGTCGAAAAGATGTCTACCTCTGAATGGAACAACTTTTGTCTGAAACATTTTTCGCTAGTGTTCCTTCCTGAGGAGATATTACTGTGGAACATATTGTTTAATAAAATCAAGCAAAAAAATTGAGAGATTAGCTTAAAGTAGCAGTATATTTTTTGATTATTGGCATCCAAATTAACAGGAATTCAGTGGTCTAGGTCTTCGCACTTCAATTTTTTTGTGTGCCTCTGTTATTGTTCATTACCTAGCTTTATATTCTTTTAAGCACCTTCCACGAATCTAACCTGGTAGGAATTTTTACACACGATAATTATGTCAGTGTTAAATAATATAGATTTCTTTGGTAGGTGTCACTCGAGGGTCGATATAAAACAGCACTCTCAAAAATTAGATTATTTTTTAAATATATTATATTACGTAATAGGAGAGTAAAAAAAATTGAAATATAAAGCTGTTTTATATCAACGTCCCCTATAAATTTCATTTAATTATCTTCAATCGTTTTGAAAAGAATTAATTTTAAATTTGAGAGCTTTTACCCCCATTAACTCTGGTAATATAGGGGATACAGGTTTATTATATATTTTATTGAGCATTCCTAGTCATAAGAAACATCCCAACAAACACCGAAGATCGGCCCATCAGTGGGCCATCACTGGGCCAGAAGTTTCATTTCTGGCACAGTGATGGTCCGCTAAAGGGCCAACCTTTTGTGTTTGTAGGGATCCATGTGATTGATCTATGTATGTAGGTATATATCTGTTATATTTATGCCAGTACTGACGATGTGATATTTTATATAGTATTGCATATATAATCTTGTTTCACCTTATGTACACTCATATGTATTATTTTTATCAACTAATTTCATGTAATTTTTTATTTATACTCTGCAAAGTGTTGACTTATCCTAATCATGTTATGTGATCAACTGGATTAATAAAGTATTATTATTATTATTATAGCCCAATAAGCCGCTGGGCCCAATTCCATGTACTTAACCGGCGAGACCCTTTACTAAGATAAATACATAATATAAAAGTCTGTGAAAATATTTACACAAAACTTGTTGGGCACCCTTTATTTATGAATTATTTTTTCTGTTGGATGATCACCCTGTATATTTTTTTACTTAATGGTAATAATGACAACTACATTCCACATTTTACTTTCCTCTGTAGTTTCTTTATTATTTTCTTTTTTTTTTTTTTAGAGGGACCACCTTGTACACTTTTCACTAAAAGAATATCAGGTTTGCTCCTCGGTCATGGTGTCAACTACATTTCATATTTGAAATGTAATGATGTAATATTTTATATCCACCACAGTTTCTAAATTATTTATTTCTTGGGAGACCACCCTATAAAATAGATCAAGTTTATTCTTCCTCTGTCAATTTCTTTTCATTAACATAATTTTTATAAGGGCGTCCTCGTGACAATTTTTGCGTTAATTATTTCTTAAGGAGGTTAATCTTGTATTTTTTTAACTAATAGTATATCAAGTTTCCTCCTCGGTAATAGTGTCAATTACATTTGAAATAAGATTTCCAACAAAGTTTCTTATTTAATTATTTTTTGACCGATTACCCCGTATATTACTTCCACATCCAGTGGAAGTATAGTAACGACAAAAAAAATTTTAAAAATTTTTATTGTTCAAATAGGCTTAGAATGTCATGAAACGTCGAGATTTAAAGTTTGAGCGGAAAAAAAATTTCTGTCTGTCGGTCTGTCTGTCTAACTTTTTTTTGTGCGCACGTTTACTCAGGAACCGTTTGAGATATTGACTTGAAATTTGGTACACATATGTACTTTAACGAGATCTAGAACTAGATTATATTTTCATCTGGTTCCATCGAAGGGTTGGGGGTAAATTGGGGTAAATTTGGGGTAAATAGGTAAATCAAGCAGGTAAGAGTCCATAAAATTGGTATTTAGTATATATAAGAGAAGCTAAGGTCTCAAAAAAAATTTTGACATTAGCCACCCCCATTACCACCCCCATTATTAAAGGGGGTGAAAAAAAATAAAATTGTAATTTTACGTGTATACAAGAACCTATGGCCTCAATTTTTTTTTACTTAATCCACCCCCACCCCCAACCCTCTACCACCAACCAAACCCCCACTATCGATGTGACATATCGTTTTATAGGTTTTTGGGGTAGGTAATTTCAAATATCATGTTATAAAGTTACTTCGAGTAATATGGATGCGCAGTAGGTTTTCCAGAGTATTATGGATGCGCAGTAGCTTTTCTCGAGTACCATCGATGCGCAGTAGGTTACCTGTAGTGGTATGGATGCGCAGTAGGTTTCTTCGAGTATTTAGGCTGCGCAGAGGCTTTTCTAGAATACTATAGATGCGCAGTAGGTTACCTCAAGTAGTATGGATGCGCAGTAGGTTTCCCCGAGTATTATGGATGCGCAGTGGCTTTCCTTGAATACCATTGATGCGCAGTAGGTTACCTCAAGTGGTATGGATGCGCAGTGGATTTTCTCGAGTAAAATGGATGCGCAGTGGGTTTCTTCAAGAAGTATGAATGCGTAGTGGCTTTCCTCTAGTAAATTGGATAAACAGTGGGTTACCTCGGGTAGTATGGATGCGTAGTAGGTTTTATTGAGGAAAACGCTTGACATAGAGGCTCTACTTCTATCGGCACAGAATGATTTTTTATGTCTTTGTCATGCTATTTTCTGCGTATTACTTCTACATCCAGTTAAAGTACACTAACGCAAGAAAAATTTTTGAAAACTTTCATTGTACGAATAGGCTTAGAATGTTATGAAACCTCAATATTTTAAGTTTGAATAAAATAAATTTGTCTATCGCGTCGGTGTGTCTGTTAGTCTTGTATCTTTTTGGTGCTCACGATTACTCTGGAACCGTTTAAGATATTAACTTAAAAATATGGCACACGTACGTATTTTAACGAGATCTGGAACTAAATTATATATCGATCTTATTCCGTTGCAGAGTTGAAGGTAAATGGGGGTAAATATGCAAATAGGTAAATCAAGCAATTAGGAGTGCATGAAATTGGTATTTAGTAAATATAAGAGGAGCTAAGGTCTCAAAAATATTTTTGGCAACAGCGACCTCTATTACAACCCCCACCCATTATTGAAGGGGGTGAAAAAAATATTGTGATTTAGTGTGTATACAGGAACCAGTCATCAAGAATCACCACCCCTACTACTGATGGGGCATTTCATTTTATGGGTTTTTGGGGTACACGATTCCAAATATTATACTATTAAAGTTCCATAAACAATTATTTCCACTTAG
Source organism: Rutpela maculata (assembly GCA_936432065.2). Lineage (NCBI taxonomy): Eukaryota > Metazoa > Arthropoda > Insecta > Coleoptera > Cerambycidae > Rutpela > Rutpela maculata. Next base: position 83,400,268 of record OW386290.2, read on the forward strand.
TGGAGTACAAATATAGTATTTTCGTTGTAAGAGACTTAGATAGGAAGTCTTGATGTGGAAGTAGTGATTCCTTAGGCAGCGGTTTTTTTCATTATTCAGGATTTTCAGAAACAGTTCAAGCGATCGGACGTGCTGTGATACGATTTCGTGTAAAACGCGAAAATACCATGTAAAACTCCATTAAATTTGATAAAGCTTAAGTAAAAAAGCTTAAGTTGAAAAATAAGAATTAATATTTAAAAATAACTAATAATGAATTGATCGTTCCTAATCGTAACTGTGGGCAGTTGTGGAATTATCAGCGCTTTTCTGCTACCCTTTCAGGAGGTGTACTCTGATTAAAGTTATGTACAACGCAGCTACAGGTTATATACGTGGGCATGTGTTTGGAAAATAATAAATAATATATATTTCGGTACATGTCAAGTCTAAAAAATGTTAGTTGGTGGTTATTAGGTTCATAAATTAGAGGAAAGAAAGTAACACAAAATAAGTAACTGTGACCAGAGTTTATAATCATTTAGTTACCTTATTAACAAATGCATATTTTGTAACATTGCATTTCATCACTTTTTTGTCTTAAAATATTGAAACATAAAATAACACGTTGTCCATTAGTGACTGGACCTCACTGATTGCATATCCGATGTTTCTTCTCAACAAAGACTTTCTTATTCTCACTCCTCATAGTCGTCGGCTATGAGGGCAGTAGTGTGCAAATGAAAGCGTTAAATAAGCAACTGAAGTTACAATAACGAGTTTCTTAGATAATTAGAATGTTTATGTTAGGTTAAGTACGTACAACCGCCATGGTATCGGCACGATTTTCAAAAGACTTTAGTAAGTAAAATAATTAGAAATATAAGATACAAGATAAAGTTTCTTCTATTGACAATAATGATACCTATGATTGTTTTTGTTTTAAATGATAAATCAATAAAATTATATGTAAAAATTTTTTTTTAAAAACAAGGTTTTATTATTTAGGTGTACTAAAACGAAAAAAATAAAAATAAAAAAAATTAATTGCCTTAAAGGCTAGTCACTCGTGAGAAGTTCATACAGGCATTAATTCTTTTTGACAGAGATTGTAGGTACCTAAGTAAGTTTTTTATTTCTATTCACGCGACAAGCTCTTAAGACAATTTAATAGTTCAATAATTTTTTTTTATTTTTTTCGTTTTAGTACACCTAAATAATAAAAGCTTGTTTTTACATTTAATTTTATTTTTAAATTTTTAGCTACTCCTTAATTAGTTTTATATATTCATTGTGTCATTCCTATCCGATTTAAAATTTATAGTTTAAACCGGATCCTTCACCATTTCTTAGAATGCAACGTATGAGCGAATACACTATACGATCAAAAAAATTTTGTCCTCCATCTTGGAGCGTCCGCCATATTGAATTTAGTGTGACGTCATTTTATTTTCGTATTCTTCTCAGCAAACACTTTCATTTGATACCCATATCATGGGGGTGCATAAAAATAAATGGTCCGCCATCTTTGGAAGTCCGCCATATTGGATTTAGAATGACGTCACTTAGCTAACCATGCATTGTCATCCAAACTAAACGTGTATGCAAAATTTCAGCTCAATAGGTTGGGGATAACTGTTTCAAAAAACGCTGCCCAAGGAATCACTACTTCCACATCCAGATTTTTTATCCAAGTCACTCACAACGAAAAAATTTTTGTATGTGGAAATAATTGTTTATAGAACTTTAATAATATAATATTTGAAATCCTCTACACCAAAAACCCATAAAACGATACCCCACATCGGTAGCGGGGTGGGGGTGGTGATAGGGGGTGGTAGAGGGGGTGGACGAAGTAAAAAAACATTTTGAGGTTTCTGGTTCTTGTACACACACTAAATCACAATTTTTTTTCATCCCCTGTAATAATGGTGGGGGTGGTAATGGGGGGGTGGCTAATGCCAATTTTTTTTTTGAGACCTTAGCTTCTCTTGTATATACTAAATACCAATTTTATGGACTCTTACCTGCTTGATTTACCTATTTTCCCCAAATTTACCCCAATTTACCCCCAACCCTTCGACGGAACAAGATGAAAATATAATCAAGTTCTAGATCTCGTTAAAGTACATATGTGTACCAAATTTCAAGTCAATATCTCAAACGGTTCCAGAGTAAACGTGCGCACAAAAAAGTTACAGACAGACACACCGACAGACAGACCGACAGACAGACCGACAGACAGACAGACCGACAGACCGACAGACAGAAAGTTTTTTTTTCGCTCAAACTTAAAATCTCAACGTTTCGTGACATTCTAAGCCCATTCGAACAATAAAAATTTTTTTAAATTTTTTTGTCGTTACTATACTTCCACTGGATGTGGAAGTAATTGACTTTCAAGATTTGAATTAAACAGACAAACTAACATACATACAAAACAAGTTAAATAAAAGCTTGTAAAAAAACCGCTGCCCAAGGAATCACTACTTCCACATCCAGATTCTGTATCCAAGTCACTCACAACGAAAAAACTTTGTGTGTAAAAATAATTGTTTATGGAACTTTAATAACATAATATTTGAAATCCTCTACCCCACATCGGTAGTGGGGTGGGGGTGGTGATTGGGGGGTGGTAGTGGGGGGTGGATAAAGTAAAAAAATATTTTGAGGTTTCTGGTTCCTGTACAATACATACACTAAATCACAATTTTTTTTCATCCCCTTTAATAAGGAGGTGGGGGTGGTAATGGGAGTGGCTAATGCCAAAATTTTTTTTGAGACCTTAGCTTCTCTTGTATATACTAAATACCAATTTCATAGACTTTTACCTGCTTGATTTACCCATTTACCCCAAATTTACCCCCCCAACCCTTCGACGGAACAAGATGAAAATATAATCTAGTTCTAGATCTCGTTAAAGTACATATGTGTACCAAATTTCAAGTCAATATCTTAAACGGTTCCAGAGTAAACGTGCGCACAAAAAAAAAGTTACAGACAGACAGAAAATTTTTTTTTGCTCAAACTTAAAATCTCGACGTTTCATGACATTTTAAGCCTATTTGGACAATAAAAATTTTTAAAATTTTTTTTGTCGTTACTATACTTCCACTGGACGTGGAAGTAATAGTTATCAGCAGGCAAATGGTTTTTAAAATTTTAATTTCAAGTAAATTATTTTGAATGGCTATTTCAAATAATATATTTGTTTCATATAGAATACCTACTTTGGATTATAATTTCTATTTCAAATTACCAAATTGAAACGGGAATGAAGGAAGCATTTTTAAAACATTTCATTACCTACTTGTTATAACGCACATAGAAGGAATACAGAGCCGAAAGTGGTCAAATATCATAAAGAGTTGCACCTCTATTTTACTTACTATTTTGCTGACAGACTGGTCAATGTACTAAACTACATCTATTATTGACCTTTAACAACTTAAATTATTTGTTTTAAATATAAAATTAATGACTTCAAATAGGAAATACTTTCAACAAGAAAATCAATCGATAATTGAAATATCAAAAAATATTTTCCTTATTTTCCAAGAATCATATCAGAAAAACAAATTGAAAGTCGCATTTCAGAGACATGTACTTTACTTGGGTTTTTTGTAAATGAGTTTTTACACCATTTGAAAGCCATACAAAAATCTGTTTAATGACATATAAAACGGGTGAGTAAAGTTGGACACTTGTTTTTTTAAACTTATTTTTTTCTCAGAAAGTTTGCGGCCGTTATGCTCCCATTTACGCCTCAAAGTAATTAGCTAGCGCACTAATAATTTTCGATGTAAGTAACTTTAGTTATGTAACAATTATTTGATTTTTTTCTGAGAATTGAAAATATGCGTTTTCAATATTAGGAATGTTTAATGGTTCAACAAGGAAAGCAATTACGAATATTGTGATTATAAAATACATTGTCATAAGATTCCAATTTCAGATGGTAAATCGATGACAAATGGAAATGTTTTCTTAGTAACTGTCAGTATAAAGTGAATTAAGTTATTTATTAATCTTTTGAAAAGAATTATACCGTGGAAACCTTGTAAAATATTTGATTCATGATGACGTTACTTTATGTAAAAATTAATTTCGTAATATAGCAGTCTACCACAAGTCGTCAATTAACATGTATGATGATAAGTATATCTGGACAAAAATTTTTAATAATCGTAGTCAAAAATTTGTTATACAGAAATCTTTTTTACAGCACCCTGGACTCAAATATCAAACAAAAAAATGAATATGTGTGTGTGTGTGTTTGTGTGTGTGTGGACCATTTCTTGTAAACACAATAAATTATTTTGGACTCAAAATTTTTGTCCCATATTTGGCACGTAAGCCAAATAGCACTGTAAAATATTTATAGGCAGCGACAGAAATTTTAGGCCGATTTTATTAACATTATCTTTAACATTATTTTACTATTTCTTTGCCATAACTAGTATTTACGTCGATAATAAAAAATCGGCTTAGATATTTTTTCAAAAACTGCTCTTTTTTGAAAGTGATTAAAATGCAAAATCAATTATAATTAGTAACGCAAAACAATGTCTCAGGCGTGTGCGAGTGCATGCAGTTGGAGGCAGCCTCAAAAGATTTCCGCAAACCTTAAAAAGGTAATTAAAAGAAACCAGGCCTATTGTAAAATTTAGAAAACCTCAGAGATTAGACTGATAATGAATTTGATCAAGAGTCAAAATCAGTAGTACATGATGTAACATCCTGGGAGAGTCTGAAGCTGATCAGAATAAATTAGATATGTCAAAACTAAGTTGCAGTAGAAATGCCAGATTAGGTCATGTAGTATGGACTACATGACCTAATCTGGCACCAAAGTTGCAAAAAAAAGGGATAAATCACAAAAGTGCAAGGGTAGCGACCAGATATGGCAACCCCCCCCCCCGTTTTCGAGGACGACCAACACAATGGTGATAGTCGCGCGGCCCCTACCCCCTTGGAACTATCCCTAAACGCACGAAACCACCTTTTTCTCATTTTTCGTCGTCGGGCATGCAAGGACTTGTTGGATCGTTTTTCTTTTTGAGGAAACTCAATATGTCCTGTAATATTTCGGAACCAGACATCCTAACGACCCCCGAGGGTTGAAACCACCCCCACCCTCAATACCGAAACATGCAAGAAACATCCAAACGTGCTGAAAATTGTTTTCTACAGGTTTTCAAAGGCGGGGAACACGTTACTAATATTATTTAGCGTCCCATCCCTAACCAACTACCTCTAAATGCATAAAATTGGCTTACCTTTCCTTTTTATATATTTAGACGATATTTAAATTGCAAGTAAAGACTCTCATGAATATTTATTGCATTTACGTCAAATTTTTGAACGCCTTCACACTTACGGAATTAATATTAAACCATCAAAATGTATTTTTGGTAAAAGTTCTCTAGATTTCCTTGGACATCATGTTTTCGCTATCGATATTTCACCTACCAATGACCGCATTAACGTTATTAATAATTTCCCAAAACCTACAACTCTCAAACAACTACAACGATTTATGGGAATAATTAATTACAGAGCCCCACAAAAAAAAAGTTCTGTACCAGAGACGTGAATACATAGATTTTGTGTATTTTTTTATGCTGAATCCGAATCCGCAGCCAAAAATACGGTAGTTTTTTAGTAAAACGCAAAAACATCCCCTAAAATAGAGTGATACGGTAAAGCTTTATAATGAAATGCAACAATTTGTAAATACTTTGAGAAAACATTTTAAAATAAGATTTTGAGCATTAGAAAGAAATAATGCAAATTAAATCCATACCGTGGGCTGTAATGACGAGTTTCTTGTAAATATTTCTTGCAAAGACGGGATTACCTTCCCTTCCGTTTTCGAGGGTGCTAAACACGACGGAAGTGGTGGGAGAAGTTTTTGACCGCCAAAACCCCTGAAGCGGCCAACAACCACCTCTTTTATGGGGATCTCTTTATGTTTTCATATATAATCGGATCTGGGAGTGATTTATTGACGGGTTATTCTTGAAACAATATGGAAGAGTAAGTGAAATCCAGAGAGCAGGCCTAGGTGGTTGATTAAACCCTCCCGAGGGGTGGAAAATCTTTTTTTTTTCAAATGATTCGGTTCAAACGCTTATCCCCCATTTTCGGGGTCGCAGATCACGGGAAAAATATTCATTTTTAACTCCAACCTCTCATCATCCCTCAAACGGGCAGAAATCACCCCACACTCACCAGAAAGCATGCTATCTAGGATTTACAGGTTTTTCGGCACATGATCGTTATTCCTGTGAGTATATCTTCAGTTTTCACGGAAGAGAAGGTGGTAACGACCTCGGGAGTTGTTTCAACCCTTCCAAGGGGTGTAAAATTCGTTAATTATTTTTTTATCATGATCAGCGCCTGCGAAAACGGGGAAGGGCGTATTGACGATCCAAAGTGTAATTAATGAATTTTACACCTCTTGCAAGGGTTGAAGCAACCCCCGAGGTCACTACCACCTTCTCTTCCATGAAAAATGAAGAGATATGTACAGGAATGACGATCATGTGCCGAAAAACCTGTTAATCCTGGATAGCATGCTTTCTGAGGAGTGAGGGATGATTTCTCCCCGTTTGAAATATGCGGAGGTGTTGAAGCTAAAAATGAATATTTTTCCCATGATCAGCGACCCCGAAAACGGGGAATAAGCGTTTGAACCGAATAATTTGAAAAAGAAGATTTTCCACCCCTCGGGAGGGTTTAATCAATAACCTAGGCTTGCTCTCTGGATTACACTTACTCTATAACCCCATTCCATGTTGTTTCAAGTATAACCCTCGATAAATCACTCCCCAGACCCGATTACATATGAAGACATAAAGAGATCCCCATAAAAGGGGTGGTTTTTGGCAATTTCAGGGGGTTGCGGAGGTCAAAAACTTCTCCTACCACTTCCATCGTGTTCAGAACCCTCGAAAATGGGAGGGAAGGTAATCTCGTCTTTGCACGAAATATTTACAAATAACTCGTCAAATAATGCTTCATTACATAGACTACCCCTCGTAGGGTGGGTATGGATTTAATTTGCATATATTTCTTTCTAATGCTCAAAATCTTATTTTAAAATGTTTTCTCAAAGTATTTACAAATTGTTGCATTTCATTGTAAAGCTTTACCGTATCCCTCTATTTTAGGGGATGTTTTTGCGTTTTACTAAAAAACTACCTAGGTAACCTATATTTTTGGGTGCGGATTTGGATTCAGCATAAAAATATACACAAAAACTATTAATTCACGTCTCTGGTACAGAACATTTTTTTTTGGGGCTGTTTTATTATCATCGTTTTGTTCCTAACTTTGCCAACATTTTAATCCCTTTACATTCCTTCAGTACTGAGTTAGCCCGTAATAAAGTTAAAGTTATAGGCTCCTGGCCAACTAATTGTACTGATAGTTTTTTAAAAGCTAAACACGCTTTAGTAAATGCAACAATTTGATCTCATCCTAGCTACAACAATGATGTAATGCTTACATTATGTGTGGATTGCTCAAAGATATCCATGGGTGCAGTTTTAGAACAAAAAATTGGAAACCCCGACACGCATTCCATGCCTCCTGATGGTATGCAGATGTTATTCTCGGAAGCAAAGGTTGTAGCTGAAAATTCAGATAAGTAAACGGGATTGAAGCACATCCCTGTCAAAAAATCATATTTCAAACTTATAGATAATTATAAATTTTTTATGGGTAATCATAAGAGCCTATCTGGTTTATAAGGTTTTATACAGTATATTAATTTTGCCATATAGAAATTATATTGGGATGAATAAGTATCTAAAGGAGTCTTAATTGAGTTGGAATACCCATGTTGTTATTGGTATGTTTCCATAAGTGTTTATAATAAAAACAGTTTTTACATGGCATTACAACTTTTAATTTGATAAGTTCTCATGGGATCTGAATAGTGTTGAAACAGAAAAGGTTTCATCAATAAAATCAAATACGAGTTCTGTAATCTTTTATAAGAAACAATTAGTATATGGTTTTTGTAAGATCTGAGAGGTTGTTATCAGTTTAGTTTATATAATAATTTAATGAGGATTTATAAGGATACGTATTAAAAAGTGTTAATAAGGTATTACATCGAATATTTTTGTGGCTTTTTATGGGATCTGAAGAGTAATGAAATTGAAAAGATATACTAAGGAGTTCCTAGCAGACATTTTATACAATTTTATAAGGATATATTTGTACTTATTTTTATAAGACTTCATGGGTATATATCAGTTTAGTTTATATAAGAATTTAATGGAAACGTGTAAGGATGCATGTTAAAAATTATGAATAAGGTATTATCGAATGCTTTTGTAAGTTTTTTGGAATCTGAAGAGTAATGAAATTGAAAAGATATACCAAGGAGTTCCTATAGTAGGCATTTTATACATTTTTATAAGGATATATTTATACTTATTTTTATAAGACTTCGTGGGTCCATATCAGTTTAGTTTATATAAGAATTTAATACGGATTTATAGGGACATGTATTAAAAAGTATTAATAATGATTTACAACTATTAATTTGATAAGTGTTCATGGGGTTCCAATAGTAGTAAAACTAATAATGTTTCATCAGGAAACCAGGGATGAATTTTATAACATTTAATAAGAAATAATTAGTATATATAAGATTTGAAGGGTTATTATTAGTTTAGTTTTATATAAGAATTTAATAAGGATTTCTCAGTGCACCCATTGAAACGTATTATTTACAATAACTATTAATTTGAAAATTTTTCATGGGATTTCAATAGTAGTCAATCTAAAAAAGTTACAATACTTACTAAACTAAACTTACTAATACAATAGATTTCATATAATTTACATTAAAATCCATTGTAAGATTAAAATCCATTGTACGTATACACATTGTATTTTAGAAAACCCTCTTATTCCCATAAAAGTATAAAAATTTTACAATAGACCTCAAGCAAGGAATATACATTAAAAACTCACAGAATCTATAAAATGTTCGTCTTTCAAACGCCATAAATACTTATAGGCCTCGTACTGAGAGTTTACATTAATATCTTTCAAATTCATATAAAAACCAATCAATTTAATTTCAATTTTAATTTAATTACCATAAATACTTATAAATATACTGATAGACTTCATTCAGAGAATTTACTTTAAAACTCCATTGCATATCCTCATAGAATTTTATAAAAACTTCGTGTTTATTATTAAAACGTGCAAGTGTTGATAGACTTCAGGCAAGGAATTTACATTCAAAACACATTTCAAATATGTCAAGAACTTAGACACACCTGAACCTTTAAAATCCTCGTATTTCAAACACCATATTAGAACTTACAAATACTGATAGGCCTCGTATAGAGAATTTTCATTAAAAATACTTTTCAAATACATATAAAATATCTATAACACTTCATATTTCAATTACCGTGAAAACGTATAACTACTGATAGACTCCATATAGGGAATTTACATTAAAAGCCCATTGTACGCAGCAAATCTTATAAAAACTTCATATTTCCTATTAATATATGCAAATGCTGATAGACCTCAGGTAAGAAATTTACATTAAAAACACATCTCAAATAGCCACATCAAACCATATTCAGAACTTATAAAAAAACTTTGTATTTCAAATACTATAAAAACTTACGTATACTAATAGGTTTCATACGAGGAATGTACATTTAAAACACACACACACACAATTAAAACTTATGAAAGTTTAGTGTTACATACTCCAGCCTCCAGTAGAGGGAGCTGTTATACATGTCGCTAATTCATATCTAATATAATGTGACCTAAGAAACTAGCGTGGGCTTGTTAAATTAAAAGTAAATCAGTCTCTTTTACTGCTAACTTATTAACTGCGTTTATGCTAGAACGCTAGAGCAAACAAGAGGACTTTTGCAGTATTTAGTGTTTACCACTATATTACTATTGATATTTGAAATATTAATAGCAAGTAAATAATATTTACTTACCTATGTAAGTTTATGGGATTTGGTATTAAAAGTATATTTCAAATCACAACCAAAATCTTTAAAAAAACCTATTAATACTAATAGAATTTCTATGGGAAATTTACATTCACAACACTATACAAACCTATAAAAACCTATAGAAACTTTTAATTATATGTACTATAAAAACTCATCAATACTAATAGATATCACATGGGAATTTATATTCAAAACACTATAAAAAATCTATAAAAACTTTTAATTAAATATACTATAACAACTCATCAATACTGGTAGATACCATATGAGAATTTACAGTTAAAACACATTTTAAATACACACATCAAAAATTATAAAAACTTATAATTTTTTTTTTATAAGTTTTTTTTTGGATTTTTTGACAGGGATATTATTTAATATTAGATTGATGGATTAGAAATGTCATATTAAACAGTCCAATTTAACGCCATCTTCCTTTCCCAGCTTTAGTATGGTTGAAGAAAGCGGATAATATTCCGATGTTCTTTGGCTTTATTAAGAAGACTTTTTGATTTATTGGGAGAAAGCGGATACGATTCTGATGTACTTGACTTTATTAACAAATTATTACTCGCAAAGCTGGGAATAAGAATTAATCAGAAGAACTATAAGGTATATTATAGATGAAAATTTAAGCTTTCCATGGTACCAGTATATGGTACTTTAGATATTGAAAAGAATCTTGTTAAAAATTCTAAATCACTAGAAGTTAATAATATTTTCACGTTTGACGTTAACCCATTAACGCCCAGTGATCTATTTATAGATCACAAGAGAAAACTAAAAGTGATTTAAATTAATATCTAGAACTACTTCAACAGTAAAAGGTCATTTACTAATAATTTGTCAAACTGGAAGTATTTTTTCTTAATTTTTTAAAATCATGAAAAAAATTGTCTTTTACACTACCAAATTTATTTATTTGTAAGAAAAAATCTAATAAGTATTAGAATATGATATATGTCATAATGAGTTCCTAGAATATATAAGTTTATTATTACATAACTCATTTTACAATATTTTCTTTATCTGCAAAATTGTAAACAATTTTATTTCGCTGATCTATATTTATACCACTGGGCACATATAATATCTAAGTGGAATTTTGAGAGATTATTCGCATCCGATACCCATGTCTTAGTTGTTATTATTATCGGTCAGTCTTAGTCAGTGTGTGAGATAAAATCTTTTAGTGCTGTTTTAACTAAATATTACCGTTGTATTGGTGAAAAATATAATTGGTAAGTAAGGCTAGTAATGGACTTTTTTCTTTTACATTGCTACAGTCAAACATTTGTAAGTTAAAATTATGGCAAAATTATAATATAAACAATTAAAACATGGTGATAGTTTGAATAATAATAATAATAGTAATAATAATAATTTAACTTTTTAGAGAACATGAATTCACAAAGAGTGCTGACTATGCAGCAGATAGAAAAAATCATTGACGATCCTAATTTTTATATTGACGATGATAGTGGTATTCTAGACATTGCTGTCTTACCTCCAGAACCAGATTATGTGACGGAAGAAGACGAAGTGGATGATGACGAATTGGGCCTAGCGGAAGTACAAGATGTTCCTGGCCAGTTGGAAGTGCAATACGGTCATGGAGGTCAAGACACAGGAGACATTGCTGAAGACCAGAGTACCAGGCATTACGCACGTCTCAACAGAATAGACAAATGTCCCATGAAGTCGGCAAAAGACTTAGCCAAAGAACCACGTGGTACTTTTGATTTTAGGTTTGACACTAAATCTAATGTACTCATGGTACAATGGCATGATAATAAATGCGTAATTGTGGCAACTAAATATGACAAAATAAAGCCTTTAGCCAAAGCAAGTCGCTGGAAATGTCAGACTAATCAAAGAGTTGATGTTTCACAAAAGAAACTGATTCAAAATTATAATAAATATATGGGTGGTGTCGATCACCATGATTGGTTTAGTAAATATGGAATCCAGATTCGTGGAAAAAATGGTACTGGCCAATGTTCATTCGTATTTTGGATATGGCACTAACAAATGCCTGTATTTTATACCGCACCATGCATAGTCGTGAGGCCATTAGCAGTCTAGTGTTTCATAGAGCCGTTGCAGTTCCATAAATGAAACTCACATCATCTGCTAAAAGGAAGACCAGAGCTGCAGTCGCCCCTGAAGACGTTCGCTTCGATGGCTTAAATCATTTGATACAATATCGTGATGGTCAGAGAAGATGCCAAAGAAAATATTGCAAGAGCAGGCCTAAAAGCTACTGCATAAAATGTGACATTAGTCTTTGTGCCAGTTGTTTCTACCATACCATCAAATACAGCTGTTACATTTTGTCACTATTATTATAATTTAATGGTATTTTATTGATGTTCTAATATTAATATTATTACATCTATGAGTAAAGCATAATAATTATTATGTATTAAAATATATATTATATCTGCCCAGTGATCTATTTATAGATCACCACTTTTTTGATAAACAACATGATGAATATTTTTTTTTGTTATTTTTTACGGCCATTTGGAAGTACTTTAAACATACATGCTGAATATTTTTGCAAAATTCAAAAAAAAATTACCTTGGGCGTTAATGGGTTAATATATCTGACAGCTTTACAATCGGAATTTATGTTTAATGGTATAAGGAATTATATATTTATCAATATGTCCATATCATCAACCACACCGTCAGCTGATACAACATAGCATCACTTAGAAGTTCCAGATTATTTTCCAAGACAACCTCAAGTTTTATCCAGAACATTGTGCAATTATTATACTCTTCGCAACTACGCAAACGAAGAGTATATTGCATTTGATCGGCACATTTCTAAAACCGGAAATATCGCTCGCAGACAAAAAAATTTCATAACATTGTTAGTGAACGAATTTTGAAAATGTCCGTCTGTCTGTCCGTCCGTCCGTCACGTTTCTTGTAAGCACGATAACTCAAGAAAGAAACATTCGATTGTACTGATTAACATTATTTACAAAAAACTGCGAAGAGTATGCTATAGAATGTGTAACAATTATATAAAAAGTTTAGTAAACCGACGAAGGGTACGTTTTTAGCTTGTTTTTATCTTATGCATGTGTAGATGGGTGCTCTATTTATGCTACCCCCTGAATTTTTTTATTTTATGGATCTGATTCCATATTAAACACCTTTTGTGTCTGAGGTTTTTTTATTTATGAATGTAAAAGCTTTTACCTTGAAAGTCCTTGTCCGCGGTTACCTCAAATGTGTGGTTGCAACCTGTGCGACCGGTTTGATCAATGGAATTGTCCTGCGTTCGGCAAACTTCGGACTGCGTCGTGACGTTCTCGAGGATTAAAATGGAGCCTTCTGTTTGTTTTCGCTTTAAACTGGATTTTTCTATGCTGATTTCCTTGAACTATTCCTTCGATGCACTTCGTAGCACTTTATTTTATAAGTTAAGTAAATTACCCAACTTTCGATGCACAGTTTTATTTTTAGTTTAAATTTTAGACGATAAAAACTTGACTTTAAGAATAATTTTCCTTTAAACAATTTCAAAACTCTTTACAATACATTAGATTCTTATTTTCAAGTTGAGTTGTTATAATTTTTCATTAGTAAACACCAATGAATTTGACCATTCACGGTCCTTGATTTTGTTTAAACAATATTTTAGGTTATCTTTTCCAACAAAAATTTTACGTCTTACCCTTTTGGCTACTCTTTAACAACTAAAATGGCAAATCGGATTTTCTATTGGCCCAATTTGATGCTTTTGACAATTCTTAACAATCTTGATTTTAATACATAAAATTTTATTTTTGAAATTCTGTGTTTTTTCTCTTGTACTGCCTAGAATGTACAATTTAACTATGGATTATTGTTGCTGGCTTCGAGCTGGTCATTTCAATATACCATATGACCAGTTTTGAACAGTAATTTTGTTGTAATCTATTATGTTGTAAATCTTACAAAAATACCCTTAAAATCTAATTACATTGGCTAGAACCAATTCCAGGTTGATACTTAGCCTAACAGAAATATTTCTGGATATAATAAACATAATTTAACAATTTACCCTATATTTTATGAACAAATGTTTGTTTTAGGTCACCGGCACATAATGCATTTGAGTACCTACCTAAGTTCAAGCACTGCCTGTGTACTTTATATAGAAAATACTGTGTGGACTGCTCACCAACTCCCTGCATAAAATTAACAATGAAAAAGTTTATAATTTTGGTGATTTGCCTAAAAGGAGTGATGGTGTCCTTACCAACACTTTTAAATGATAGCTTTTTTCAAGTCTTTGTTTGAGGAAATAACACTGCACTTTCTGTTAAGGTTAGTATCATAAGTTCTCATACTTTTAGTTTGATTGCGACAAATCTTTCACAAAATTTTCCTATTTTGATTTTAACGAGGTCTTGCCGATCCTAAATTCTACCAAGTTCCCTAAAATTATCTAACTGATTTTACTTTGGGAGAACTTGTTAGTTTATTCTGAGTCTATTTTCACTTTCTAAGCTAGATTTGCTCTAATTAAACCCTAATTAACAATGTATTTTCATTAATTTTAGATGCCCTTCATCCAGTGGCGTATCTATGAAGGTTTTTGGGCACTCCAGACAACATTCCGGCACTGTGGTCCTTGTGTATCGCTAGATGAACTCGGAGCACTTTATTTTTACTTATTTACTACTGAGTGTTTCACTCTTAAAGGTATGTTAAAAAAATTTCAATAAATAGTTTTAGCAAACTGAATCTTTTTAACAAATTTATAACTATAAAATGTCTTTTGCACCTTGCTTATCATTCAGTTGCTTTCTGAAACTTCCCCCGCGACTAGCCTTGTAAAGCTTTCAAACCCAAAGTAAGAATCATCGGTGTGCTTTTAATATAATAAATATTTTCTTGATTATTTTTAGATTTAATCTTTTACTCTCTTACCAAACATTGATTATCAAAAGGTGTGCTTTGTTATATATATATATATATATATATATATATATATATATAAATTCAGATATATATGGACGAAGTGGCACTTATATATATTCGTTCTGGCACCAGATCAAGGTGCCAGAACGTTTTATCGCATATTTGAACGTCTAAACATCATACTATCTTTCCCACAAAATTTCAAGATGAAGCCACTTGGTCCATTTTTCTATAAAAACTAGATTTTGGTTGAACCGCATAATCTGCAGAGGGCGCGCCAACAAGTGATGTCTAACTATACTTAGTGGCACCATCCATTTGGGCTCGTTTCCTGAACTTTAAAATGACTTTCTGGCACCTCTGCTTTTCTACGGCTAGTGAGTTTTAACTCATATTCGATGAAATTAACAGGTCTCTAAAAATGGCACAGAATCTGATAAATTTTTCGGGTAGGTAGTTTAAATTAAATCTAACTTGAAAGCAATTAAGGACACATTCAATTACCCACTGAAACTACATCTAGACGTCGCGTCGTTCTGAATATTTAATATCCAGGTTAGAAGATATAGTATAAAAAAAGCTACAACTTTTTTGTTACAAAGTTTCGTTGCAACTTTTAAAAAATAAAACTATTATTAAAATCAAGCAAACGGTTTAGAAATAAATTAACTTCAAATCGTGACAAATTATGATTTATGCGATAATTTTGTTTGTGGGTGTATAACACATTACACAGAATATTAATAATTGTAAAGAAATCGGCTCGGTGCGCAGTGCTTAAGGTGTTAGGCTTGCGACCACGGAGTCCCAGGTTCGAATCCTGGCTAGGGTATGGATGTGTAGTGGCGTTTTTCTCATGTTACCGAGACGGCAGCAGTGGGCTAGACTGCGGTTGTGTGAGAGACAACACGGTCTAGTCGCTCTCCTCTCCTGAGTTCGAGTCTCAGCTGCGGCAGATGGCAATGTCGCAGGGAATGGGTGTTGTGATGTTGTCTATGTGTGTGTCCGTCCTGGTTGAGTGGTAGAATAGCCATGGGCTAAACTCCGCCAGGACATTAAAATAAAATAAGGCGATTAAAAAAATAATAATAATAATAAAAATCAAAGTATATTACATTTATATTTATGGTATGTGCCACAATGCCCCCCTAATAATCGTTTTCTTAAAACCTGTGTCCACAAAGTAGCCGTCCATAGTTTACCTTACTTCTCGCTTTGAAATCTACAAACCCCTTTATCATATTATGGCTCTGTGAATTGTCTATTGAGGCAAAATTCCTGGACAGGTAAGAAATATGTTATGACTTCCCTTAATTTATATCTAATGCTTGCTGATTTATTTACCATTGTTTCGCAATTTTTAATATAACTAAAAATCTTTAGCTGTACTTTAATCATCTTCTATACAGGGTGTCCGAAAATATCGGTGACACACTTATGATGCAGATTCGATATGCAAAAAAGTGTCGCAATCTCCGCAAATGCTTCCTAATTGAGCTACGGCACTAACTAAAAATACACAGAAAAGGTCTTCTTTCATTTTAGTTGAAAAATAAACCGTTTGTGGGAAAAATCGTTTTAATAAGTTTGATACGACATCATCGAAAACACTATCTGAATAAAACATCTCATAGTAGGCTTGCTTCAAGTTTTCAGGTAACAATTAAGTCAAACAGAGTCACAATAATCTCATTGTTAATTAATTTTCATTACCATTATTTAAATGAAGAAAATTGAAAATGCAGAATACCAGTTTTCGGGTACCATCTTCAAAAGGCCGTCTTAAGGAAGCATTAGCCGACATATATTTATATAAAATTTCTTTCGTACTTTTGCATGTAGACTCAGCACCAGACCGGTATTTCTGAACACTCTGCATTGTCGGAAAACGAATTCTCTGAATTCGACACATATGCTATGTGACTCTATAACACACAAAATAGACAGTTGATTCTTATGTAAAAACACCTCACAATATACATATATTGTTATATTATATTGTATCCGACGTTCATTATAGTAAAAACTTCATATTTTAGTATTACTTTTCGCATTCCAACGGTGTACTCAAAAATTAATTTGTCTTGAAGATATGACTGAATAATAAATGAAAATTAATGGAAGCGTTGCCACTTTTGTGTAGTTTACAGTGCAAAAATATGCATCGAGGTAACTTTTTTATTTTTCAAAATAAGTGTACACTGTAACCGAGTATATCTAATGGAATGGGGAAATTTTTTATTTGGACTGTTTTCGTGTAGTAAGTGAGAAAAGGACCATGAACATAATAAACCATGCGGCGCTGGTGCTCTGGCGCGCAATTCCTACGCTTATATGGCTAACTAATAGAATAAATCTAAAAGTCCAGATCACCTAAAAGGAAATTGTCTTACAATAATAATTTTTCTATTGGAACTTGTAAATATTACAAGAAGTGTAGCAAAAGTTTTAGAACATATTCAAGTCCCGGACGGCATTTGTTTAAACAAATGTTCAAAATTATTGTTTCGCAGTTTTCAAACATCTCAAGTTATATAGGTAGTATTGCAATAAATAAAAAACAGAATGTTCGTTATGAAATTGAGAGGAAAAATAGATGTACCCGAACCTGCTTTTTTGTCAATTCGTTAACTTGTAAAAAGTCAAAAAGTCAAAACAATTTAGATCGATAATTTTTAAACAGTTGACGGTAACGATAACGTAATGCATACATTTCTACTATCTCTTACTCTCCTCTATAATTTCAGTGAAGATAAATCATCCTGCCAAAATTCAAGTAAAAAAATAACGACAACAAAAGAATAACAAACTTGAAAATTAAATTGTCAATTGTTCAAGTGTATTAGTCGTAGAACAACATATATTTTTTTCAGAATGTAAGTTTGTTCATGTACTTTTGAAAAGACTATATTTTAAACGAATGCATATTTTCGAGCAAACGAAATCCGATATATCTGCTCCCTATGGGTATAGAAAAAAAAATGTTTTTAATTGTTTCTTTTTTTTTGTGTACTTTTGATGCATAATAATAACTTTCATTTTTGAATAGAATTTTGATAGAGAATTACATTTGTTTAAAGAAGATGTTTTAAAGAAAAGCTACACTGGAACAAAAAAAATTGTCGTTGTGCGACTTGTTACATTTACAATTGACTATACAATTTTCGACAGCTATTTTTTTAGGCGTCTAATTTTGGCTTGATATTACATCATGATGATTTAGCTTTACTAGAAGCGTTATTTCCTAAAATTTTGTTGAAATATATGCATTATTACTTAAGTCACCATCAACTGTTTAAAGACTATCGATCTTAATTGTTTTAAATTTTTTCGACAAATTGACGAGATGACGTCTAGTTTTCGTCGCAATTTCATAATGAACCTTCTAGTTTGTTGTTTATTACGATATGACCTATACAACCAGAGATAGCTAGGAAAAAAGATGAATAACTGAATTTTAAACATTGTTTTGTTTATTTAAATGTCTTCCGGGGCTTAATCCAAAATTTTTGTTACACTTCCTGTAATTTTTACTTAGTTTAAGTTAAAACAAGAAAATTTCCATAGTGAGAAAATTTCCTATTTTTAATTTTACTCCACTTGAGGACAATCCAGAATTTAAGGTGAGCGGTGTTCGTTGACGTAATTCGACAATTTTCCATATATCCTTGAACAGATTAAAAACATTTTTTGATGGGCTTTTAGAGAAAAGGATGGTAGGTACTGGGCTATTGAAAACTAACGAAAAACATATTTTTCTTCTATGAAAATCAAACAAATTATATTGTTGAGTTTTCAATAGTCCAATTCTATCGAGTTTTCTCTAAAAGCTTATCATAATTTTTTCTCAATCGATGTAGGAGAAATTGTCGAATTACGAAGTCATCTTTCTTAGCACGACATCGCCACTTTGAAAGCAGCGCGTACAACGCTCTACCTTTCAATGGCCACCAAACTTTTACAAACAACAACTTTTTGTTTTTCCAAAATTAATTCAGACTTTAAACTTCATTTCGCTCCCTTATACTGGTACTAAATACTAAAGTTCCTTAGATACAGGCCTTTTGAATACCGGTACTGAAAATCCATGTATATTTTTTTGCAGTAGACATTTTGTCTTTTAGATTACGTCCAAATTTTTAAGCCGATTCAATAATTAGAAACAAAGGTATGATATGAGAAATGTAAAGTATTATATTTCGAGAAATTTCCTAAAAAAGTGGAAAAACGCGATTTTTTCAGATTTCCGAATCGAACCGCGACCTCTATAATCGAATTTGGAAGATCATTTTACATAAGAATTTGTCTTTAATTTTTATGTGTTTGCCAAGTCGCAGTCACTTTTATTTTGCATAATTCGAGGGTGTCGTTCCTTGACTATTACCAATAACTTGTTAGGTTCATTTACTTGTTCTAAATTAATTTATTTGCACGTCAATGACTAATGACTTACAAAAAGGGGCATTTTTGAAAATGTAATGTCATTATTTTACTTCCTAATAAGTTTCGAAAAGACGAATTTGAGAAATTCTAAAAAATGCACAAATAATAACTTAAGTTTTAATTGGATTTACAAATTTTATTTTATTTGAATCCTACAATGATAGGTAAATTCAACCAAAAAGAGCATATGAAATCGCGCCTATCTAGTTTCATAGTTAAATCAATCAGTAAAGAATAGTCATACAACTTTATTTATTTTCGTAAACAAATAGTAGTTTAATAATCATATCTTCTTGCAACAAATTAAATAGTACAATGACATTTTTTTTTATGTTCACTAACCATTTTCAATTTGGTCTACAATTAAATAGTACAACGACTTTGTTTTTTGTTCACCAACTAATTTTTAGGTTGATCTACACTTTATTGTGTGATGAAGTTTTTTTTGGTTAGGCAAAATCTCAGTATTGAGACATCAGACTACCCAAACCAAAGATTAGAGATCGTTTATAAGATCCATCCAAATATATCGATGATCCCTGAGAGAATTTGAACACTGCAATCATGTTATTAATTTTCTATAAATTCATAAGAGTGCAAGATAATGCATGATGGATTATTGTTAGTGATTTGTATGTGGCGTCATCTGGGAATAATTTCTGTAATAGACTACGTGGTAAGCAAGCAAATTTTATGGCAATTCTTTTAGAACTTCTAGAAGACGACAATAATATTGGTTTGTCTACCAAGTACAATAGTACAGCGAACTAATACTGGGTTAGAATTACAATTCGATAATTGTTAAAAATAAAATATACTATTATCTAGTTTAATTTGACAGAATTCAACAAAATAATAGTCAGACGAACAAAATAATAGTCTTATTCATTTATTTTTTAAGTTAATGTTTGTTTTGTTGTACGACAACTTTTTATTAATTAAAATAACAATCACCTCTTGTTTAAAAATACCATCAATATAGTTTGGTTTAACAAAATTAACGATATTGTTAGTTAACCATTTTTTTTTTGTTGAATTTACCCATACTATTTCTTTGAGTGTATACAGACTACGTCACAACTTCCTAATGTTATACTGTAAACAATATATTCCCCTTCGGCGTGCTTAAGAAAATCATTACATAATTCGATAATTTCTCCTAACATTCCTGAACTGATTTAAAAAATATTTTGATAGGCTTTTAGAGAGAACCTGATAGAATTATACCAGACTATTGTCAACAAAAAAAAAGTTTTTAATTTTTGGACAAGAAAACATTTTTTTTCTTTCTTTAGTTTTAAATAGCCTATAAAGTTGTATCTAAAAGCCCGTCAAAATTTTTTTTAATTGGTTCAGGGATATAGCAGAAACTGTCGAATTACGTTCCCGGTACCGCCCACCTTAATGATTCATGATTCCAATTGATTGTTTTAAATATTTTTAAAGAGAGTAATGCTTTTAAATCTCTGTGGCCTATACAGTATACATATTGAACATTGATTTATTACGAGTGCTTGTCCCTTTACCCAAGCAAAATCCGTAGGTTTTTATGTAGGTAATTTTTCTGAAAAGACGCTTAAATAAAATTGGGTTTTATGGCATCGTTATCGACCCTAATTGAACCTTTTGTGACACTATAATAATAATTAACTAAGCTTTTAAAGTTATTTGAATGTATTTTATGCGTGCCATTTTTGATAAAATGCCATTAAAATCTCGAATATAATTCTACAAAAATTCACCAAGCATGTTAATTTGTATACATAATTTTTTTAATCACGTTTCAGTCTCTTTTTTGTATTGTTTTGAGGAAACATTAGAATAGAAAAAATGCTTAATACAGAAAAAACCTTTCAATAGCGTAACGTAATGATATTGTTTACTAACAGATATCCGATTTGAAATAACAAAGTTGTCCTATGTCTGAAAATGAGCATATCTATTTCCGATATAACCGGAAGTTGAAAAGAAAAGATAAAACTAGAAAATTAGAAAAGAAAACAAAATGGATGGTGAAAACCACATCTCAATATTTTGAATAGTCCCGAAGATATAAGCAATATAAGGCAATATTTCTTAAAAATGACAACTAATATTTTTTGAGAAAGATTCTTTTTTACATGCGGAAACTGAAAGAGATTATTACTTGGTAGATAAGGATTATGATTGTTGAGGAAAGGTTTGAAAATGTTATAAAATGTTTGTTGAAAAAGAAAGTTGCTACAAATGCAGGAACGTACGAAGGCGTAGAAGGGTCACGGATATTTTTTTCCAATTATTCCCACATAAATTTGTAAATAATTTGATTATTCCCTGTTAAATCTGTAAATTATTGATTTACTTCCAGTTTCAACAGTAAATTTTATTATTCCCCCTCCGGGGAGCTGTGAGACCTTGACGCAGGTGGAGGGGCTTAATCCGTCACATTTCCGGGTGACATGCTGGTGGGAGCCCTGCTCTCGTAGGGTAGCAGGTTGTAGGGTCTCGTAGGTCTCTTTGGGGTCCCGCGGGGCTCCCCGCCGGCTCGACCTCGGCACTGTGACGGAAACTAAGGACAGCTCAACCCTCAGGATCCACGCCGTAGGCGTGGCTTCGGGAACTGGCGCACCCGAGGTATCCGAGCTCCGAGTGAGCCGTGCCACTCATTCGCTGAATACCGTAATCTCAGCCCACGCTTCAACGACCTCTGCGGAAAAGAAAAAAATGGCACCGCAGGGAAATGTCGCGTGGTAACTGAGACTGGGGAGCTTGCCTTAACCGGCCGGCTTGCGAGGAGGCAACCTCTATAAAACAACCGACAGCGAAGTCGTAAAAACCTGTGGGGCACCTGGCGCACCCCACAGTATAAATGCCTTGCTTTCGGGATGGGCGTCACCCGGGAGTCGACCTTTAGTTCGACCCTACTCGTGGACATATATGGAATCTACCAATATACCTAAAACGGACGGAAACACCACGACGGATACAGGCACGAACAATGATATTCTTATTGACTTTGTTAGCATGGACGAGAACGAGGTCTTCGCGAGAAGGAGCTCACTCCAACATAGCCCGACGAGGAGCAGATGCTCCTCAACAGGTACGGCAGACAGACCAGAGGTGATTGCAACGGATGGAACCAATGACGACAACAGCGCGAAAGTGGCCCCCCGCCATAGTAGGATTAACGTATTCGGCCAATTACAAAGATCCAACTCTGCCACTTATAAAAAGAGGAAATTCGACAAGACCGTCGAACATGATGTGGGCACAGTGGACCCTGTGGCAACCATCCTCGAAGAAGTAATCAAGTCGGTAAGGAGCTGCAGTCAATACCTCGACCAGAAAATAACGGAGAACCCCCACACTAAAAGGGAGATCAAGGACATTGCAGCAAAACTGAGAAATGGAACAGCCACGCTAGGGGGTACCGTTATCAAGGCATGGATTGACAAACATAAAGTGATTGCCACTGAGGCATTCATGACAGACACGAGGCTGCCAACAAAGCCTTCAACCAAAGAGGCCGGGACACAGACGACACCATGGCATGGTGCAAAATCGGTGTTGTCATCCCTTGAAGGGATCGACACACTAGAAGCATGGAAAGAGGCTGATAAGAAGGACTGGAGCGAAGAAGTGTTTACCAACACCGAGGAGAAATCAGGCAGCCCACTGGATACCAAGGACAATGTAGTTAAAGTGGTTCTGGTCGAACCAGACGACACCACAATGGACAAAGGCGTACAAAGGGAATATAGAGATAGATTCCCGGACCTAGTCGGAATAGAGGAGAAGTTCGAGGTGATCGAACAACGCACTAAAGTACGGTCTCAAACGCAATGCGCTAATAGGAAAGTGATCAGGGTAGCCCTCGATGGCACAATCGAGGACACCTGGGAGAAGTTACAACTGATCAAGGCAGAAACTAACAGAGACGAATGGGTGGCATTACACCATATTAACGCGATAGGCCCAAAGAGCTTCCGAAAACTTGTAGAAGCGACATTTCATAACACAGACACCAAAGCAGAAATCTATGCGACTAAAAAATCGCAAAGAGGTAGCAAAGACCAAAAGAGGAATCGGAGCACGTATGCGCTCATCGTAGAACAAAAAGGAAAAGAATACAAAGAGGTCCTAAGCAACGTCAAGGACTGCATAAAAGGAAACGCTGCTATTAACAGCATCAGAGGCATCAAGAGTACCAAAGATGGTAAGCTTGTGATAACACTGGACAAAAATGAGGAAGCTCTCAGCGAGATCCAGAAAGCAATCAAGACTCCGAACGAAGAGGTTAGCCTACACACCATGGGGCTGGATGAGGACATGGAGACACTCCATATAAGGGGCATCGACGCGGCCACCGCGAGGGACGAAGTTATTAACGCGATCGAGTGTAAGGTCGGTAGCCTGGACAAAATAAGGTACAAACTTAGCGAGCTTAGAGCCAACGCGCGTGACACCCAGGCAGTGACTCTCCGAATCAATAAGAGCGACGCGGCAAAACTACTTGCCAGCAAACATATAAGGATCGGGTACGTCAAATGCTCAGTCGAGAAGAGGGTGGCGCTAACCAGGTGCCATAAATGCTGGGCCTATGACCATGCAGTCGCGGACTGCAAGGGCCAGACAGGTCTGGCATGTGCTACAAATGCGGCTCAGATGGACACCTCTCTAAAAACTGTCCCAACCCTGAACGTTGCCCCACGTGCTCCGAAGAGGGGCATAAAGCCGGAGACGGTAAATGCCCTGCATTCAGGCAAGCGCTAACACTGGCACGAAGGAAAGTTAAGCCCTTTCGGAACGCCGGAGGGACCACAAGCGGTAGAACCCCCGCAGAAAACCGCAATAGTGAGAAAGCCGACCTGCTTCCTGCAGGTCAACTTGAATAGGAGCCGTGAAGCTCAGGACCTCCTCTACCATGCTAAGGAGGTCCATAAGGCAGATGTCTTACTGACTACCGAGCCCAATAAAAGGCACGTTAGCGACGATGGCAGATGGATTAAAGACAACAGAGTGGATACGGCAATACGAGTCTACAACAGGAGCGTCTGCAATCCCGGCGGCGCCGACGGCATCTCTTGGTGCATCGTCGACGGTGTTGGGATTTTCTCCTGCTATAAGACCCCGAACTGTACCATCGAGGAATTCGCGAACTTCCTAGATGAACTCACGACGTGCGTCAGGGCCCTTGGGCACACACGGGGAGTCATTATCACGGGTGATTTCAATGCAAAAAACCCGTTGTGGGGTTCTGTCATACAAGATGCAAGAGGTCAAATGCTGGCCGAATGGCTGGCGGGCCACGACCTCATTGTGGCAAACGTAGGCAACGAGGCCACATTCAGAAGGGGTGAAGCGAGAGCGTAATCGACATCACGCTCGCCAACGCCGAGCTGGCGGGAAAAATTCGCGATTGGCGCGTACTGGAAGATGAAACTCTCAGTGACCACCAACTTATCACCTTTCGACTCCTTGAGGAGCAACCGCTAAACGCCCCAACACGGGAACCCCCCACCAAGGGAACTAGGTGGCGCTATAAGCCCGACAAGGAGGAGGCGGTCACTGAGAAACTACGGCACGAGCTGGGTCAACCCCACGACCCAAACGCCGACAACGTAATCGAGGCCCTAACTAGGGCCTGCAAGGCCGCGTTGCCGGCCGTGGGCCATCCACGCGGTAAACCAGCATATTGGTGGAACCGCGAAATTGCGCAACTACGCCAAAAATGTCTCAAACTAAAAAGGATCTGGACTAGATCCAAAACAGCGCGTTTCGTCGACGCAACCGCCAGGAACTATACGGCCTACCGAGAGGCCAGAAACGACCTACGTGCCAGCATCAAAGCGTCCAAGCGCAGATGCTGGAATGAAATCATCGAGAGCGTCGATAACGATATCTGGGGAGACGGCTACAGAATTGCATGCAAAAGAACTGGCGTCCGTGAAAAACTAGTACTCAGTACGGACCGTAAATTGGAACTAGCGAGTGAGCTCTTCCCAGTACGCCCAACAACGAACTGGATAAGGGCAATCGGGGCCCCCCCACCACCCCCAGTTACAGCGGAGGAAATTAGCAACGCGGCTGTCAAGCTAAAATCCAATAAGGCCCCGGGGCCTGATGGAATACCCCCCGAGGTGGTTAAACTAGCGGTCACCCACCACACAGCCTACTTCGAGAACGTCTTTAATGGCATCTTTGTAAACGGAGAAATCCCCCACAGGTGGAAAAGAGCAGTATTAGTGCTTGTTCCCAAACCGGGCAAGCCGCCGGGTACGGCACCCAGGCCTATCTGCTTGATCGACACTACGGCGAAAGTCCTGGAACGCGTCATTGCGACTCGCCTCACCGCGGAACTCGACACGAGAGGGGGCCTCTCTGACAGCCAATTTGGCTTTAGAGAGGGTTTCTCCACGACCGACGCTATCCAGGAGGTCATAAGAGTAGCACGCACCGCGAATGCGGGTAACTGGAGGCAAAGAGAGATCTGCTTAGCTGTGGCGCTCGACGTGAAGAATGCCTTCAACACGGCCCCCTGGGGCCCAATTGTTGAAGCGCTAGAACTCAAAGGGGTACCAGCGTACTTGGTACAACTTGTGAAGAGCTACTTCACGGAAAGATCTTTAATCATCGACGACCACGTCCGCGATGTCACGTGCGGCGTTCCGCAGGGGTCGGTCCTGGGACCACTCCTGTGGAATGTTTTGTACGATGGCATCCTCGCACTAAAAAGCCCCGACATCCCTGATGACTGTCGACTCATTGCATTCGCGGACGACCTTATCGTTATCGCCATAGACAAAACGGAGGAGCGCGCTATGACCAAGGCCGAAGCCGCCATACGTGCAATAAACAGGTGGATGGACAACCACAGCCTAGAAATTGCCCCTGAGAAATCGGAAGCAGTTGCGCTGACCGGGCACAAACGTGTGAACAACATGAGCGTCAATGTCCTTAATGCGGAGGTGACCGCTAAACCAGCTATAAAATACCTAGGGGTTTTCATCGACCAAAAGTTGTCGTGGAACCGGCATGTTGATTACGCCACCGACAGAGCAGAGAAAGCGACCATGGCCCTCCGCAAGATCATGCCACGAATTGGAGGGCCCAAGACCTATGCCAGGAAACTCTTGTGCTCCGTGGCAAACTCCATCTTATTGTATGCCGCTCCGGCGTGGGTCGACGCGTTAAAGACCGCGCGTAACCGCAACCGGTTAC
Organism: Rutpela maculata; assembly: GCA_936432065.2. Classification (NCBI taxonomy): domain Eukaryota; kingdom Metazoa; phylum Arthropoda; class Insecta; order Coleoptera; family Cerambycidae; genus Rutpela; species Rutpela maculata. Next base: position 83,426,835 of record OW386290.2, read on the forward strand.
TGAAGACACAACGTCTCATGCTGATAAGGGTGTGCTGCGCCTACCGGACAACCTCCGCCTCGGCTCTGCAAGTCATATCGGCGGTGCCACCCGCCGACTTGCTCGCTAAAGAGCGTGCATACGGCCACGGCGCAGACAAAGCTGCGAAGATTGTCTACAGGAACCATCTGATGGAACGCTGGCAGGAGCGATGGGACACCTCTGAAGACGGCAGATGGACGTACCGCCTTATCCCGGACGTAAGAGCCTGGACTGCCCGAAAACATGGAGACCTAAATTACCATCTAACCCAAACGTTAAGTGGCCACGGCAACTTCGGCAGCTATTTATATAGAATCGGCAAGCGGGAAGCAGACACGTGCATTTACTGCCCAGCACCCGATACTCCGGAGCACACCATGTTCCACTGCCCTAGGTGGAATGACGAGAGGAGCACGGCAAACAGAGACGTTGGCCTTATAATCACGCCACAAAATGTTATGGTAAACATGCTCACCGCTGCTGAGAAGTGGGGGGCTATCAACACCATGTGCTGCAGCATCATGAAGGCAAAAGAAGAAGAAACACGGATATTAATTCCATAGAACTCGTTAGCCTCCGAAGAAATGTTTAGCTACAGTTCCGGAGAGGAAGAGGGGGGTTTTTTAGTGCGGTAAGAATCCCACATATCCCTGCACGCTTGGACACCAGTGCAGGTTGAACCTTTTGAAGGTTTTTCCCCTCGGAAAAAAAAAAAAAAAAAAAAAAAAAAGTTCAAACTGTAAATAATTCAATTGGTTCCAGCTGAATCTGTAAATAATGTCACGTGTTTCCACCCTTAGGAAACTACCCCTTGCAAATTCCGTGGGTTCCAAAAATTATAACAAGAGATGTCCACTAACACACTTTATTAAATATTTACTGGGTACTTCACAATACTATTATTTACACTTTACTGACTAAAAATCACAATGTTTATCACTTTGTTTATCTTTGAAGTCTTAACCTCACTTTCTATACTTTCTGAACTACTGAACTACTCGCCGAGAATGCGGTCGGTCTTTTATACCCAAAAATGACAGATCTCGATTGTTCTGTGATGACGCCACCATTCTCTAGATCATTCCAGATGTCACCAGAACTAACTTCTGGTAGGTTTCTCGAGTAGGTGCAAATACACTACATTCATTCTAAGGGTTGTAACACATTACACTGCCCCCTCCTTAAGCCTGAACGTCCCGGTCAGGCAATTCAGCCTCTTTCACATACTTCGCCAGTCTATCCAAGTGTACGATCTTCATCTTGGACTTTTTGTTTCGTTGAATACGATAGACGACATCATTAATTCGGGTAATAACAGTATACGGTCCATCCCAAGGAGGTTGAAATTTCGGGGATCTCCATTCCTTCCGCTGTGGGTTGTACAGCCAAACCAGATCCCCCACCTTGAATCCCCCTGTACTGGCATTCTGATCATAACGAGCCTTCAAGCGGTTACTAGTTCTGTTCATCTGCTCTCGATCATTCTTTGGCTGTTCTCGACTTTCATTTCTGTAGTTGCTCATCGAAAATGGTTCTCCACGGGCAGCACAATTTTTACACTTGTGACACCAGGCCTCCACATCCTGGCGACTATTAACCCAATAGAACTGTTCCCGTGCTCTACTCAATGTCTTGTTTATGCCGAAGTGTCTGCTGGACGTCTCATTATGTGCTTCCTGGAGTACTTCTGGTACACGACACCTGGGAATCACTAGACGCATGGCAACCTGTTTCCCATCTGGGCTTTCCCATGCTCTCCTCAAAAGCCCATCTACGACCGTAAGTGAATCCCATTGTGACCATAAAGCCTTCAGCCCCACTTCTTTGTCGGAAACATCCTTCCATGCTGGACGCGTTCCCTCTTCTTTTGCTCGCAACATGGGTCCGATTTCTACATCGCGCAATTGCTCTTGCCTCAGAATTTTCTTTGACCACCTGTCTGGAAGATCGACCTTGACAGTGTTCACTTCAACCATGTTCGGCAATTTTCTCACCTTGCAATCTTCCTTGTCTGTTTTTCTGTATAATGCAGGAGTTTTGACTGCCTGCGTTGTCAACAGCCTGGTTTTCTCACATTGGTCGTTCACTTTTGACAAACTAAATTGTTCGTTCCCAATCCTTAACATTCGCTTCCCTACGTCAACAATAAATCCATACTGTTCCATAATGTCCAGTCCCAAAATGAAGTCATCCGTAATGTCAGCCACGATGACCCTGTGGTCGAACCTCAAATGCCCAATCTGCAAACCCAGGTCTACTTCTCCATGAACCGTAGCCCTGTCCCCCGTAGCTGTCCGGACGATCACTTCTTCATTTTGCCTCTTGGTAATCTTTATGCCCGATATAAATCCTGGCCGTACTATTGATGACGTAGTACCTGTGTCGATGGTAAACAAACATTTTCTTCCGTTCACATATCCATGCAACAACAGACTGCTTGCGATTCTTCGAAGCTGGGAAATCTTAATTTCTCTGGGGGCACTGCATTCCCTAGCCAGAACAACCCCCCTGGTACTGTTTTCCTGCTTCTCTTCAACATTCACAGCATTTACTCGACTCTCCGAGTTCTGCTGTCGACAGTCTCGTTTCATATGTCCCACCTTGCCGCAGTTGAAACATTTAATACCTCCGCTCGGCTTTCCTCTATTTTGTTGTTTTTCTTGCTTTCCGAGGCCATCCAATTTATCGCATAATTTGTTGAATATTTTCTGCATCTCAGTCAGCAAGGGGTTCTGGTTCATTTCTGGTTGCGATTCTTCGAGAGTCACAGCTCGCACTCTCGACCTTGGAGTATCCCTGTAAGCGGCTTCTACTTCGAGTGCACGCACCAAAGCTTCGCTACTACTTTGGTGTCTCGTCAGCCTCAGAACTCGCCTGACCTCTTCGTCCCTTATACCATCTAAAAGGGCCCCCACGGCTAATTGCTCCTGAAATTCTCTAGGTGCACTCGGATACGCCAGGTGTGCCAGTCTCTCTATGGCAGCCTCGAATTCTTGTAAACTTTCTCCAGCCTTTTGTGTTCGTGATTTTAGCTGGGCCTGGTATACTTGGGCGAGATGTTGGTCGCCATATCTCAAGTCCAATGCAGCTTCCAAGACTTTGAAGTCCCTTTGTTTGTCCACTGGGATAGTCTGAAGCAACTCTGAGGCCTGGCCCCTTAATGCCAGAACTAATACCATGGCCTTTTCCTCATTATCCCAGTTATTCGCCGATGCTGCTGCCTCGAATTGTCTCTTGTAGGTTGTCCATGAGCTTTGGCCGTCAAAGGAGGGAGGTTTTAACCGGTGACCTGATGATACCACCTGCTGGCTTCCTCTATCTCTCAACTGTCGTTTAAGTCGCTCCACTTCTCCTTCGAACTCACTCATCTTTCCTTTGATCTGACTGACTTCGGTCTCAACTACACCTACTTTGTCTTCTACCTTATCTACTTTTTCTTCTACCTTGTTTATCTCTTCTTTAACTTCACATTTTAGTACTTCATTGGCAGAAATGATAGTGTCTTGTCGTATTTTCATTTGTTCATTCAGAATTTTCCTTAATTCTTCTTGGCGTCTTTCTTGTTCCTCTTTCTCCTCTTGACGTCGTCTTTCTTGTTCCTCTTTCTCCTCTTGACGTCGTCTTTCTTGCTCTTCTTTCTCCTCTTGCTGTCGTATCTTCAGGTCTTCCATAATTTTTCTCAATTCGTTTTTTTCTTCTTGACGTCTTCTCTCTTCATCCTCTTTTTCTTTCAGACGTCGCTTTTCTTCCTCTTGACGTCTTTTCTCCTGTTCTTCTTTATCTTCCTGGCGTTGCTGCGCCATCATCCTCGTAAGCTCTGCAAGTAGATCCTGCATTTGTTTCTCTCCTGCCATACTTCTTGTTGTTACGGGCATACAATGAAATTAATATAAAACAAATTTAACTGTCACGTCAATATCGGCAATGGAACTTTCCAGAAAAATCTAGAAACAGCACGAAAAAGTCTTATCCAGAGTCTTTTGTCACTATCCAGTCCAGAGAATTTAATAATCTCCACTAATGTCCAAATAGAAAAGTTCTAATAATTTTCACGCACTAACACAAATGAGTCTTTTTCAGTGTCTCTATCACTTTCTCAGTTTAAAAGATTTACTTATCACACTAATGTCCTAATAAAATGTTCTGCAATGTCTCAAAAATGCACTTAACACTATTTTCCTGTTCGAAAATAACCCTCAAACAATGTCCAGTAAATTAGTCCTCCGTGCTAGCTCGAACACTCCAGCACAACTTCAGAGCTTCTTGTCATAAAATCCCGCTTCTGACACCAATTTGTCACGTGTTTCCACCCTTAGGAAACTACCCCTTGCAAATTCCGTGGGTTCCAAAAATTATAACAAGAGATGTCCACTAACACACTTTATTAAATATTTACTGGGTACTTCACAATACTATTATTTACACTTTACTGACTAAAAATCACAATGTTTATCACTTTGTTTATCTTTGAAGTCTTAACCTCACTTTCTATACTTTCCGAACTACTGAACTACTCGCCGAGAATGCGGTCGGTCTTTTATACCCAAAAATGACAGATCTCGATTGTTCTGTGATGACGCCACCATTCTCTAGATCATTCCAGATGTCACCAGAACTAACTTCTGGTAGGTTTCTCGAGTAGGTGCAAATACACTACATTCATTCTAAGGGTTGTAACACATTACAATAATTTAATTATTCCCAGTTTAAACTGTAAATAATTGAATTATTCCCAGTTCAAACTGTAATTTTTTTATTCCCCCTTTAAACTGTAAACAATTCAATTGTTTACAGCTTAATCTGTAAATAATTCAATTATTTACAGTTTAAACTGTAAATAAGTGATTTATTCCCAGTTCAAACTGTATTTTTTAAAATTCCCACTTTAAACTCTAAATAATTGAATTATTCCCAACTCAAACTGCAAATACTTTAATTATTCCCAGTTTAAACTGTAAATAATTGAATTATTTCCAGTTCAAACTGTAATTTTTTTAAATTCCACTTTAAACTGTAAACAAATATTATTCCCATTTTAAAAAGTAAATAATTGAACTGGAACAGTTGGAACTGCAATTAACTCAGACGTTTCCAGTTAAAAAAAATGTAAATACCTATATTGAATATTATTCCCATTTTAAACAGCCTTCAGCAACCTTCAGCATGACGTAAAAATGACGTGAAAAAGACGTCACAATGTCACAGCCCAATGAGGTCATATATATATATGAAGTCAATATGACGTCATACATATGACGCCAATATGACGTCATACATATGACGCCAATATGACGTATTGGTAATCAGTGAATTTTGCGATACAAACCTCTCATTATAATATTTTTCCACAATTATTAATAATGTTTTTGACGAAAAAAAAAACCGGAATATGCAGGGAACGAACCTCTTGACTCGCAACCTAATAACAACAACAACGAAACAAATTTATTTGACATTTGTTGTTACAAGAATGCACCTCATCGGATCCCGGCCCGGAGCCAACCAGACAACCATGGCGCGTAGCGTCGTGGTAAATGTGTGGTTGGACGAGGCGGGTCCGATTTGGTTTGACGATAATGCTTGTTACAGCTAGGACACCTGTCCGCCTTAGGCAGATTTAAAACTAGGTTATGCTTAGGGAATGTGCTCGCATGAGCCTAAAACTTAACTCACTGAACCATTGAACATCTTTATTTAAATATGTTTAAAAGCTGTATACCTTGTTAGAAATAGTAAAACAAAATTATTATTATTATGTGGCAAAAATTGAACTAGTCACTAAATACTTCTATCTATTTTTATTTTATAATGATTTATTTAAATTAAAATTTCAGGTTGCAAAATATATTCGGCAACTATGTCACAACATACTGATGTTTCTATATGTACGTTTTTATTGTAATAATATATTGCTAATATGATTGATCAGAGATCTCTATATACATATATACATATATATAGTGAATATATGAATATATATAGTGAACCAAATGACCAATTTTGACGACAAAATGACGTCAAAATAATGAAATAAAAGAAACATGTATTTGACGTCTTCATGATGACGTCAGAAGTACGTATTATATATCACGTCTCTGGTACGTCATTTATTAATGGCGTCAAAATAATGACCTAAAAGAAACGTGTATTTGACATCTTCATGATGACGTCAGAAGTACGTTTTAAATATCACGTCTCTGGTACGTCATTTATTGGGACAATGACGTCGGCGACGAAAAATCACCTTTAAAAGACGTCATAATAACATCACCCTGCTACCTGGGAGATTCAATATAGGTATTTACATTTTTTTTTTAACTGGGAACGACAGAGTTAATTGCAGTTCGAGCTGTTCCAGTTCAATTATTTACTATTTAAAATGGAAATAATATTCAATATATATATTGAATATAGGTATTTACATTTTTTTTTAAACTGGAAACGACAGAGTTATTTGCAGTTCCAGCTATTCCGGTTTAATTTATTTACTGTTTAAAATGGGAATAATATTCAATATAGGTATTTACATTTTTTTTTTAAACTGGGAACGACAGAGTTAATTGCAGTTCCAGCTGTTCCAGTTCAATTAGTTACTATTTAAAATGGGAATAATATTAAATATATATATTGAATGTTATTCCCATTTTAAATGGTAAATAATTGAACTGGAACAGCTGGAACTGCAATTAACTCTGTCGTTTCCAGTTTAAAAAAAAATGTAAATACCTATATTGAATATCCCAGGTAGCAGGGTGACGTCATTATGACGTCTTTTAAAGGTGATTTTTCGTCGCCGTAGTCATTGTCCCAATAAATGACGTACCAGAGACGTGATATTTAAAACGTACTTCTGACGTCATCATGAAGACGTCAAATACACGTTCCTTTTAGGTTATTATTTTGACGTTATTAATAAATGACGTACCAGAGACGTGATATTTAATACGCACTTCTGACGTCATCATGAAGACGTCAAATACACGTTTCTTTTATTTCATTATTTTGACGTCATTAAAATGACGTCATTTTGTCTTAAAAATTGGTCATTTGGTTCACTATATATATTCATATATTCACTATATATATGTATATATGTATATAGAGATCTTTGACCAATCATATTAGCAGTATATTATTACAATAAAAACGTACATATAGAAACATCAGTATGTTGTGACATAGTTGCCGAATATATTTTGCAACCTGAAATTTTAATTTAAATAAATCATTATAAAATAAAAATAAATAGATTTAGTGACTAGTTCAATTTTTGCCACATAATAATAATAATTTTGTTTTACTATTTCTAACAAGGTATACAGCTTTTAAACATATTTAAATAAAGATGTTCAATGGTTCAGTGAGTTAAGTTTTAGGCTCATGCGAGCACATTCCCTAAGCATAACCTAGTTTTAAATCTGCCTAAGGCGGACAGGTGTCCTAGCTGTAACAAGCATTATCGTCAAACCAAATCGGACCCGCCTCGTCCAACCACACATTTACCACGACGCTACGCGCCATGGTTGTCTGGTTGGCTCCGGGCCGGGATCCGATGAGGTGCATTCTTGTAACAACAAATACCAATACGTCATATTGGCGTCATATGTATGACGTCATATTGACGTCATATATATGACGTTATTGGGCTGTGACATTGTGCCGTCTTTTTCACGTCATTTTTACGTCCTGCTGAAGGTTGCTGAAGGCTGTTTAAAATGGAAATAATATTCAATATAGGTATTTACATTTTTTTTAACTGGAAACGACTGAGTTAATTGCAGTTCCAACTGTTCCAGTTCAATTATTTACTGTTTAAAATGGGAGTAATATTTGTTTACAGTTTAAAGTGGGATTTAAAAAAATTACAGTTTGAACTGGAAATAATTCAATTATTTACAGTTTAAACTGGGAATAATTAAATTATTTGCAGTTTGAACTGGGAATAATTCAATTATTTACAGTTTAAAGTGGGAATTTTAAAAAATACAGTTTGAACTGGGAATAAATCAATTATTTACAGTTTAAACTGTAAATAATTGAATTATTTACAGATTAAGCTGTAAACAATTGAATTGTTTACAGTTTAAAGGAGGAATAAAAAAATTTACAGTTTGAACTGGAAATAATTCAATTATTTACACTTTAAACTGGGAATAATTAAATTATTTGCAGTTTGAACTGGGAATAATTCAATTATTTACAGTTTAAAGTGGGAATTTTAAAAAATACAGTTTGAACTGGGAATAAATCAATTATTTACAGTTTAAACTGTAAATAATTGAATTATTTACAGATTAAGCTGTAAACAATTGAATTGTTTACAGTTTAAAGGAGGAATAAAAAAATTTACAGTTTGAACTGGGAATAATTCAATTATTTACAGTTTAAACTGGGAATAATTAAATTATTTACAGATTCAGCTGGAACCAATTGAATTATTTACAGTTTGAACTGGGAATAATAAAATTTACAGTTGAAACTGGAAGTAAATCAATAATTTACAGATTTAACAGGGAATAATCAAATTATTTACAAATTTATGTGGGAATAATTGGAAAAAAATATTCGTGACCCTTCTAAGCCTTCGTAGGAATGAGATCATTTTGCATAAATTGTAAATACTAGTCTCTCTTAAGGGTTTCTTTGAAGAAGAAGGGACCTAACCTGCCATTCATCATTCAGTTTATCAGAAAAACGATGCATCGCTATATTTTGCGTGTTGTGTTCGTGATCTTTTAAACAAATGTTTTCCTATATAGCGAAATGTCAGATGAGGGTCATGGGCTCATTTGGCACTTTTTTTATTTGATTATCGAAAAGACCTTAAAATTCTAAGACCTTGTGCAAAAAACTGGAATTTTGTGAGACCTGTAAATCGCTAAAAAAATATAAACATGGACCACACCGCCTTGTCAAATCTCGAACGAGACGTCACTTAATAGGAACAAAGCTAGTCGCACAGAGAAAGAATCGACGATCTCAAGCGGAATGCACGAGCTTTGATATGTTGCGCGACTGTTTCGTTTCCTATCCTCTGACGTCACGGTGTTGGTCGCAACACGCTTCCTATTCCCTCTTTATAAGTCGTATATTTCGAGAACCACATATCGGATTCATCTGAAATTTTCAACATTGCCTAATTTTAAATAATACTTTATCCACAAGAAGTAACAACTACTAAATAAAATTCATTAAATGAGCCCACGAATGGCCCTCCAGGTTCCTACACCTTACACCTTTTAATTATTTTATTTGAAGTCTATGTCTATAAAAGTCTATGTCAACACATCTCAAAATCTAGGGGATGTATTGGGGATGAAATAAGAACTGACTCACAAGGTTCTAGAGTAAAGCCGGAAGTTGAAATTTTTTTACTTTTTTAATTGGAAAGCCATTATTCTATCAGCAGAAACAAAGCCATAGGAAAAATAGTCAAGCAATAAAATTCAGCTGGCCACAGAGTCTTCGTAGAATAGCGCAAAGAAAATTTTCAACAATAATACATCTGCGTTTTATTTAATACTAAGCCTATTTTAAATTTTTATAAAAAAATCTAAATTTTAAAAGAGTTATTGAGAAGAAGTTTCTTAAAAATATATTTTCTAAATGAACAGTGCGTAAAAAATTTTGAAAAATGACATCACCAGCATTTTCTTTAAAATAATATGTAAATTTTAAACATTAAAAATTTTAAATAATTTCAGCAGTTTGAAAATGACACGCTAAGTTGTCGAAACTGCAGTAGGTAACGTTTAGTTATGATAAATTAGTGATAAAAAATAAAGAAAAGTGTTTTCATCCGTTTCATTATGATTAATTATCACAAAGTAATAGCTTCCGCCATTTAATTTTTTAAATAATTATTAAAAATAAATCATTTTAAAACATTTTTTAAAGGGAAGTCTCCATATTTTTCTATAATTTGAATCCCCGAATATCTACCTTTTTGCAGAAAATATAAAATTAGGTTGTAATAAAAGGAAACTTTGAGAAAATAATAAAGTTGCAAACATGCACAATGCGATTTACCGGTAATTTTAATAACTGGTAAATTGGTAAATAAAAATGCATATAACCGGCTAACCGGAATTTAAATATGTTCCAAAATATGTAACGAAATTATGTACCTAACGAAATGGAGGATGGAGACAATTTTTTGATGTGTTATAAAATGTTTTTACCGTAATGTGCTTGAAGTAGAATTTTTACTACTACCGTACGGTACACTATGATTTTTTTATCCTCCAGTTCCCGCCAACTATCTGGTTTAAAGGGTGTTATATATTCCTTAAAATAGCAAATATGCAGTGGTCCATTCACTTTAAAATTCAGTCAAAGTGGTAAATTCTTTTGTGTCTTATTATGAACACGTGTTTGTCATCTCACTGTTCCTTTTCAGCCCTACATTGAACCTTTCTGGAATCTTATTCATCTTAAACTTTTATGTAGCAACTTAAACTTTTCTTAGAAACTATTTAACTTTCATTAATTTTATATAATTTTCTATTATTTAAATAAAATTAAACAGAAAACACATATTACAAACAAATAATACAAAAGAAAATGGGGACTTCTATTTAAAAAAATATTTTAAAAATACTTATTTTCAATAATTTTTTAAAATTTAAAATTTGCATATTGAATTAAAGAAAATGCAGTGATTTTATATTTTTTGTAGACTCCATGGCTTGTTAAAATTTTACGCTTAAATATTTTTTCCATGGCATTCTTTCTATTAAGACATTACTGTAATTCTATTTTCTCTCAGCCATTCTTAAATTCGAAAAAAGGAGTGTAAAGAAAATTTAACTACCCATTGGAATTACCAAAGAAAAGTTACCATTAAAAATAAAAAAGTTGCAAACATCGGCTAATTTGGAAATAACCCAAAAAAATTGTGTGCCTTGGACCACACAGTAAAATTAAGATTTCTACTGCAAGCACGCATAAACATTTTATAGTACAAATTCACTCCCTACTGAAAAATGCATAACGCGTACATAGGAGTTTCGCTTGAAAAAGTTGTCTCTATCCTTCATCTTCATTTCTTTTGGATATTTATTTTTTAGTATCAATTTCAAAAGATAAAAGTTTCTCGCTATATTAATGAATGTAATGTTTCGCTGTCGATATGGCATTAAAGAAAAATCTATATCTTCTACATTTATTAAAATTTGACCTTCATATTAACAGTTACTGTTAACAAATATATAATGATGAAAACGGTAAAAAATTAGGCCAATTGATTGCATCATTTTTAAAAAATAATTAGCCTAATCTAAACGTTGCCTATACTTTTCGTAACTACTTTCGTTACAATAACCTTTTGTTATCATCACTTCCTACTGAGAAGTGTCTAACGCGCCCACAGAAGTTTCACTTCAAAAAACGTGTGGTATACCAAAAGTAGCGCATTTATACATTAATAATTTGAACATTTTGTATTTAAAAATACAAAAAAATACAGGGCATTATATACCCTTTCTGTCACTCGGTATGCCACACACAAATACATAGTTTATTTTACAGTAGGTACCGTAATACCAGAGCCCGGCTAGACTAGGAAACGAAATGCAAAAATATTGAACTAATTAATATTTGGATACAAGTGTACCTACATATAATAATGAATTTGGTACCGAGATCCAAGATTTGATGTGGCGGACCTGTTTATAATATAACTTTATGAATCGAAAATTGACAAAACTTTGATGCACCGACCATTTGACCCGTAACTGGTTTAAGATAATATAATATAAACTTTTATTTATTAGTGGCACTTTTTATAGACTAGAGAATGGGATAACTCTGTAAACAACCTATTTAGCAGCGTTAACAAATTGAAGAGCTAAAGTCCATATACTTTATAACTTTCACCCAAACTAAATCTAAGGGCGCATTATATGTATATTTTTCTGAAAAGGCATAAATAAAATTAAGTAGAATGGTATCGTAATCAACCTCAATTTAACCTTTTGTGTTAAATTGGGGTTGATTACGATACCATGCTATCTGATTTTATTTATGCCTTTTCAGAAAAATATATAGATAATGCGCCCTTAGATTTAGTTTGTGTGAAAGTTAACGTGAACCTAACGACCATTTCTCCTACATCCCTGAACCGATTAAAATAATTTTTTGGTAGGATTTTAGAGGCAACTTTATCGAATGCTACTAGGCTATTGAAAGTTAACGAAAGGAAATTTTTTTCTTCTTTTGTGAAAATTAAAAAAAAAATTGTTGAATTCAATATTTCAGTATAATTCTATCAAGTATTCTCTAAAAGATTAGCAATAGCTCTGTCAATGAACGTTCAATAAGGGGGAAATGCCGAGTTCACAATTTTTGATTTGAGGGCTGTGTTTGGACTATTTAGGAGGTAAACATACCAAGTCCCCGAACGTAGGAAGTGGGGGGGATGCAGGGGGGCACGAAGAAGGTCCCGGTTTTTGATTTTTCGCTCATATCTCTAATCAAAAACTGGCTATATGCAAAATTAAAGCTGACTAAATTTTCTACAATAATGTTTCTATTAATCTGTTATGGTTCAATAATGAATTGTATATCTTTTGACAGTCTAACTTTATTATGAATTGCAAATAAATTGTAATAATCATCGTAGAAAAAAAATTCTTGCGCAGATATCCGTTTTATTGCAGACTGAACTTAAATATCGAATGAAAAATGTCATCGCGTCTGTAAGTGTGTGTGTGCGTGTATACCGTTTCTTGTAAATACGCTAACTTCTGTTAGACTTTAAATAAAAATATTTAATTAAATTTTCTCTCATACGTAAAATAGGTTTTATTTTAATTTCAGCGCAAAATATTACTAAGCATACAAAAATAAGAAGATGTATAAAATGTATACACCGCAATATAACCTGGTGTATGATAGGCAAATCAACTTTATTAAATTATATGATATATATCAATGTTATCCTAAAATATGGAACATTATTGTAGAAAATTTAGTCAGATTTAATTTTCCATATAGCCATTTTTTGATTAGAGATAACCGTTTCCGAGATATGAGCGAAAAACCAAGAACCAGGACCTTCCTCGTGCCCCTCTGCAGCCCCTCCACCTCCTACGTTTGGGGACTTTTGGTATGTTTACCTCCTAAATAGTGCAAACACAACTCTCAAGTCAAAAATTGTGTTCTCGTCATTTTCCTTTATTGACAGGACTACAAATATTTTTTTAATTGGTTCAGTCAAAATAATAGACGTCAGTTACTATTGGTATATCATATGGACAAATACACAGTGTATTTTACAATAACTAAAATTTATATTCTAATGAAACGTTTTCTTAAATCACCACTGAATAATAAATAATAATTATTTTTTTTAGATTAAATTAAAACTAAACACAGTATATAATATGAGTCAACATCAATAAAAATTATTTAGCTCACTCTTAGGGAATTGTTTATCATCTTATTTCCTCTATTTCTACAATTACACCACAGATATAGCACATATTGTGATATGTTTTAAAAAGACAAGCAAAACAATTGCTTATTTTACAGAGCGCGTTGGCAATCCTAAATATATTAACAACACACTGAGTATCTAAAGAAAAAGCGTCTTCTCAATATATACGGTGCCAAAACGCATATACATGTCGGAAATATATAGGGAGCCACTTGCTCACATTAAACGCATTAAACGCGAACAATATTGGGTGCGAGGACGTCAATTTAGTTTTCGGTGCCACTTAGTGATTTTACGCGTATATATATATATATATATATATATATATATATATATATATATATATATATATATATATATATATATATATATATATATATATATATATATATATATATATATACGTGCCTAGCTATCATGTTCGCCTCCACGAGCGTATAAGGTGCCCAGGACTCCGCCATAATGAAAACGGCTAGATAAATTTTAACCACTTATATTATATTCTTATGTCCTATTTATGATGAGCAACCCAGAGAAGTAAAGGATTTCTCATACACATTTTATACGAATTTTATCCAGTCAACCACAATCTTTCGTATCCCAATGTCTAAAATAAAATTTCGACTCCACTTGTATACGATATGCCTAAGAGTTGTGTTCGCCTCCGACAACGTTGCCAATTGTATGTAGTTGAAAATGTGTTATTTGCTTGTAGATATTCTTCTTGTTTGAAAATAAAGAATACCGGTTATTTCTTGGCGAGAGTGTATTTATAATAATAATTGATAATTTGGTATTTTTTCTTAAAATGAAATCCAGGTAAGAATCAGACGCTAGTATGGCATATACTGATTATTCACAATACGTTTTCATTGCAATACTTTTAGAAGTGACAACATTTTAAGCATGATCAACCAAAATTATAAACCAAGATGGGAGGGACAACTTCAACACATTTACCTCAAGAGAAAGACCTACTCGAAAATATAAGAGAATTATCCGGAGATATGATTCGTTCTCTGAACATATAGATATAGTACAGTAACTAGAGGTTTTAACTTCGGAATAATGTCATATTGAACGGATTTCTTTCATTTTTGACAGCATAATAGTAAATTCTTCACAGAAGAGTTTCTATATTGTGCGGGGCTTGCTAATTTATAGGGGGTAGCACGTAAAAAATATACATGTTTATTGGAGCTGAAATAGAATCGAATTTTAAGAAGAAAAGGTTCTATGCAATTTTTCACATAAATTGATATTTTTAAATTATAACGAATTCAAAATTGCGATTTTAGCTTAAAAAAAAAAGGTATTTCCAAACGGCTTTCGTCAAATATCTCGAAAAGTATTACTTTATCGAGAAAATGTTACAGACCAATTACAGAAAGTGCAAACTGAGGATTAATTATATTTATTGTTTATTGATGTAGGATTAATAATTTCGGAGATATTTAAGTTTATATTTGGCATCCAAGTTATTTCGAAATTACCTTTAAAGTTTAAAATGCATTTTTTTCTAAAGCAAGTGCTTGAGCAAAAAAATTTGAGCATCTAGGTAATGCCACATCTTAACGAAAAACTGTATTTGAGATAATTTTTTTAAATTACTGGCTAATTAGAGTAACAAAATGGCGACCTTTTCGTATAAAAAAATATAAATACGCATATTTTTCCGTCATAACTTCTTTATTTCTTATGCTACAGGAACGAGTAAAAAATAATTTGAAAGCGCAATTAATTGTCTTTAATTGCATCTCTTAGCATGCGTGACGTAGGTGTCACAGTTTCTGAGATATTTAATATTTAAACTGCATTTTTCGTCTTATAAACGTTCGGACGCCATTTGTAAACTTTCATATCTCCTAAACTATTAAATCTATGTAAATAAATAAACAAGCGAAATTCATTATCAGTTTATGAGCTTTATTTTTGGTCTCTACCCATTTTTCAATAAAACTAATATTTATTGAGATATTTGGAAAAGGATAAAAAATTACGTTTTATCGAAAGTACCTTTATAGTTGAAACTGTATTTTTTTCTAAAGCAAGTGCTGTATACAAACCAAAAAGTTTGAGCATCTGTGTCATGCTATATATTAATGAGAAACAGTGTTTTAAATTCCCTTTTTTCAATTACTGGCTAATTACAGTAACAAAATGGCGACGTTGTTATTAAAAAAACGTGTAGACGCACATTGCTTCGGTTATAACTTCTTTGTTTTTTATGCTACAGAAATATCTCCGAAATTATTAATCCTACATCAATAAACAAAAAATATAATTAATTCCCAGTTTGTACTTTCTATAATTGGTCTCTAACATTTTTTCGATAAAGTAATACTTTTCGAGATACTTGACGAAAGCCGCTTGGAAATACCTTTTTTTTAAGCTATAATCGCAATTTTGAAGTTGTTATAACTTAATAACTATCGATTTATGTGAAAAATTGCATAGAACCTTTTCTTCTTAAAATTTGACTCTACTTCAGCTCCAATAAATATTTACATTTTTTAAGTACCACCCCCCGAGAGGGGGTGGCATTCACCCCCTATAAATTAGCAAGCCCCCGCACAATACAGAAACTTTTCTGTGAGGCATTTACTATTATACTGCCAAAAATAAACGAAATCCGTTCAATATGACATTATTCCGAAGTTTTGCATATTTTTTACCTCTAATAAAATTATAACTTGCTTTGAATATCATCTCATTTAGTGCACTAGCTAAATGTTTACATAACGATAAATGTAAAACGTCGAGATTTTAAGTTTGAGCAAAAAAAAGATGTATGTCTGTACCTTTTCTGTGCGCACGATTACTCTGGAACGGTTTCTGATATTGACTTGAAATTTGGTAAATTATAACAAGATCTGAAACTATAGATTATATTTTGATCTTATTGCGATGAAGGGTTTGGGAGTAAATGTGGATAAATAGATAAAGCAAGCAATTAAGAGTCTATAAAAGGCTAGTGACAGTGAAGTAGTGGCCTCATGTGCAAGTGTTGAAAACCCAATTATGAAAAATGCATTGTGAACTTTGTAAGGGTGGAAAAGAAATATACAATTGTGATGGATGTAAAAAGCCAATTTGTAAACCATGTGGGAACCTATCATCGGCTGAAAGTAAAGTTCTCGAACTTCAAAGAGGAAGGGTGATGAAATTTTATTGTCCAAAATGCCGAAACTGTGAATCATTTCAACTTTTTCAGGAGATCATAAACAGTAAAAACTCTATAATTACAAGCAAAGATGAAATAATAAAGTTACTGAAAGAACAAATTGCGGAATTAAATGAAAAAATAAACACATCGAATACACAAGTACCGCAGGAGAAATCATATGCTTATATGGCTAGTAAACAAAACGTTGCAGACTCTCAAACTATAGTAAATATTCCTAATTTAATCAGCAGGCCAAAGCAAGGACAAAGCGTCACGAAAACAAAAGCCGATCTTCAAGATAAACTGAGCCCTTCTGAATTAAATATTGGAATTAATAATATTAGAACCACTAAAAACGGCTGCGTTGTAATTAAGTGTCCTACAAAACGCGAAATGGAAGAGTTAAAACACGCGGCAACTATCATACTGGAAAATGAATATGAAATTGAGACGACTAAGATGAGAAAGCTTAAAGTGAAAATAGCAGGTTATGTAGGAAATAAAACTGCGGTAGAAATTACAAAATGTATTAGAAAACAAAATTCTTGGATAGTGAACTCTGACGAACTAAATATAACGTATATAAAAAAGAAAAAAAAACAACGAATCAACCATATTTGCAGAATGCTCAGCAGGTTTGTTTCAGAAGTTTATGAATATTAAAAAAATCTTTATTGAATGGCAGCGACACCCAATATATGAAGATCTTAGTATTACAAAATGCTTCAATTGCCAAGGATTTTTCCATATAAATAAAAAGTGCACCAGTAAAAAAGTTTGTGATCATTGTGCAGAAGAACATGACGTAAGCGAATGTCCGAAATCAATTAAAAAATGTAACAACTGTGTACAAGCTAATAATAAATATAAAATGAACTACTGTGTTTCCCATAAAGCATCTGATCCGGACTGTCCCAGTTATAACTACCAAATAAGTGTTTTAAAAAACAAAATAGACTACAACGTATAATGTTCCGGCCCCAAGAGGACGAAGTTTTAGAACAACTGGACTCTGTAGGAGAAGATCTTTATGGTAAATTAGTAAACGATGTAGTTTTGAAACAACAAGTAATGCTAAAAGACAAAATATTAAACATTGTACACCTTAATATTAGAAGTATCAAAAAGAACTTTGACAATCTACTTTTGCTGATAGAAGCCTACGAACTTTTTTATTGTGATATAATAATATTAAGTGAATGCTTTCAACTATTATCGTCTGACGAGTTTAACATACCGGGTTACACAACTCATTATAATAATGGCGATTTTAACAAAAATGATGGCATTTTAACATTAATAAAATCTGAACTGGATGTTATTGTAAGCCACAACAAATTGACTTCTTCCCAAGCAACTATTACTAGAATCACTTTTAATCTTTATAATATAACATTTGGTATCACATCTGCTTATAAACCTTCGCCTATTACAGAAATATTATTTATTGAGGACTTAAGAGAATTATTTGAACTAAATTTGTCACAAAATATTGAAATTTTTACTGGGGATATAAACATAAACATAGAAAGCAATGAAAATAATATTGTAAACGAGTACCTCTCCTTAATGGGGCAGTACGGTTTTATTTCGTATATTAACACTCCCACCAGGGTGACCTCTGAAACAGAATCTTGTATAGATCATTTATTTGTCAGAAAAAAAGTAAATCTAAATAACATAAAATTGAAGTCTTTTGTATTAGATAATGATATAACTGATCATTTTCCAATAATGCTAAACATTAATTATGAACAATTTGCAAATAACGCTCATGAAAATGGGGTGAGCACTTATGAAATATTAGATCATACTTTATTTAAAAATAAAATCACTTCTCAGGACTGGTCTGATGTTTTAAACTCTAATGATTCTGAACAAGCAACTAATATCTTTATTTCAATTTTTCAACGTATCCTAACTGACTCTAAATCAAAAAAGTCAATAATAAAACAGACAAAACAAAAAAAGAAAGAATGGATAACAACAGGTTTAATAACGCCAATAAAACACAGGGACAATTTAAAAAAAAATACGGAAAAATCACAGCCTCGAACTAGAACAACACTATAAATGGTATAGAAACCGATTAAATATATTAATAAAAAAACAAAAGTACAACTATTACAAATTACAAATTGAGAATAATAAAAATAGTATTAAAAAAATGTATCAAATAATATCTGATGCTACTAATGAAAATACTAAAACTAAAAATACAAATCCTAAAATCATTAACGAAAACAGCGACGAATTTCAAAATAACACAGATATGGCTAATTACTGTAATGATTATTTTATAAATATTGGTTCTGAAATGGAAAAGAAAATAGACGTGCCCCATAACCCTTTTAGCTTTAGCAATTATTGTACAGCTTCTATGTTTTTAAAACCAACCACCGAAAATGAAATTATAAACCACATTTCTTCTCTAAAAAATGACAGTGCTCCTGGCATAGACGGTATCTCAACAAATACCATTATATTGGCACACACTGAAATCACTCAGCCCATAACACACATTATCAACTTAATCTTTAAAACAAGTCATGTGCCTAAATATTTTAAACAATCTATGGTGACACCTATTTTTAAAGAGGGTTCAAAAAATAAAATTCAAAACTATCGCCCAATTAGTTTGATAAATAATTTTGCAAAAATTCTAGAGAAATGTCTTAAAGAAAGACTAATCCATTTCTTCAAGAATAATAACATCCTAGATACAAATCAATTTGGATTTACTGAAAATGTAAGCACAGCCGACGCCATGTACTTTCTCACCTCTGAGATTACAAATAGCCTAAACAATGGTAAAAAAAGCATAGCAGTTTTTATTGACCTGGCAAAGGCATTTGATACGGTACCACACCAAAAACTTCTTGATGTTTTATCACATTATGAAGTTCGAGGTACGGTACTAGATATATTCAAAAACTATTTAAGTGATCGTGACCAAGTTCTAAAATTAAACAATACTCTTAGCAATCCTCAAAAAATAAAAGTCGGTGTACCTCAAGGTACTATATTAGGACCAATACTATTTATTACATATATAAACTCATTGTTAAGTATAAAAGTTAAAGGCAAAATTATATCATACGCAGATGACACTGCACTCATTTTCACGGGTAATACTTGGGAAGAAACCAAAGAAAAAGTCATAGAAGGCTGCAAAATAGTAAAAAATTGGCTAGACTCTTTCAAACTATCCCTTAATGTTAAAAAAACCAAATATATTGCATTCTATTTAACAAAAGTAAATAGACCAGACTATAATAGTATAGCAATAAATGATAATAACAGTGACGAAATCAAAGAAGTAGAGAATATAAAATACTTAGGAATCGTTATAGATAAACACCTAAAATGGTCAGAACATATTGACTATTTAACAAAAAAAATACGAAAACTGATTCATAAATTCTACATATTAAAAGAATTCTTAAATATTAAATTACTCATACTAGTGTACAAATCCTTAGTAGAATCTCTTATAAGATATGGATTAATTGCATGGGGCGGGACATATAAAAAGAAACTGACCACCACTGACAACCACTGAACAACCACTGACTGTCATACAAAATACAATTGTAAAAATAATTTACAATAGAAATAAATTATACCCCACGAGCATGCTCTTTAATGAGGACATTTGTAATATAAACACACTATATATACAGTCAGTTTGCTCATACATTCATAAAACAGAAAAACTCCAAAACTATGTCAGCCATCAGTATCTGACTAGAGTTAATGAAAATAGGCAAATAATTATACCAAATAATCGAAGGGCTATAAACCTAAAATTTATAGATTATTTGGCCCCAAAGTTTTACAACTTATTACCAACGGATATAAAACAAATAAGAAATAAGAAAAATTTCAACAAAAAAAGTAAAGCATACATTATAAAAAACTACGAAAGGTTTCTCAGGATTATGACATGAATATACAGGTATAAGTATTATATTCTCAATTTCGAAGATTTCAATTTTCTATGTGAATAATGTATTATTTTCCATACAAAATTAATATAAATAAATAATATACTCGTTAGGAAATTTATAAGGGCACATACAGATGTTTCAACATCTAGGTGCCCACCAAATCATTCGTTTATTGTAAATTATATTATCGAAATTATAACATTTGTACCTTTTTATAAATTGTATATAAATAAATAAAATAAATAAAAATAAATAAAATTGTGATTTAATCTATGTACGAGAAGTCAATGTTTCATTTTTTTTTTTTTTTGAATCAGCCACCACCACTATATTTGAGACTTTGACTTCTCATACATATACTAAATTCTAATTTTATGGACTCTTACTTACTTACTTCACCTATTTATCTCCATTTATAGTTTAATATACAAGGTGTCGCACTTAAAACTCCCGGTGCCATTTTCCCGATAAATAAAAAAGATGTTTGAATTCTGTAAAAGGTGTTCACTAGAATATATAAACTATATTAGTTCTGAGAAAAAACGGCCATTTTACAAATTGAGGTACAATGGCGTTGCGACGCAAAGAAATTGTTTGATCTAAGGATCGTTGAAATGAGGTGCACATGATGGAACATTACATTCTGAGCAACTTTTATAATACGAACAATTTTCGAAAAATCACTAGTTCTCGAGATATATGAACTTCAATCTAATTTTCTTAAATATAAAAATAGTCATAACTTTTTTAAAATACATTTTAGACGATAAGTCCTTTGGGAGATTCTTCATAGAGAATCAGGCTGATTTAGATGCCAATGAAACATTTATTTCAAAACACAAAATAACTTTTTTTTCAAGTAGAACAAAGGTGGGGCTGCAACCGCCATTTGGAAATTAAAGATTTTGACATTTCTGCTTATTGTCTAATTTTACTTTCACATCCAGTGGAAGTATAGTAACGATAAAAAAATTAAAAAAAAATTTTATTGTTCAAATATATTGTTCAACGAAACGTCAAGATTTTAAGTTTGAGCGAAAAAAATTTCTGTCTGTCTGTCGGTCGGTCTATTTGTCTGTCGTCTGTCTGTCGTCTGTCTGTCGTCTGCCTGTCGTCTGTCTGTCGTCTGTCTGTCGTCTGTCTGTCTGCCTGTCTGTCGTCTGTAACTTTTTTTTGTGCGCACGTTTACTCTGGAACCGTTTAAGATATTGACTTGAAATTTGGTACACATATGTACTTTAACGAGATCTAGAACTAGATTATATTTTCATCTTGTTCCGTCGAAGGGTTGGGAGGTAAATTTGGTGTAAATAGGTAAGTCAAGCCGGTAAGAGTCACTAAAATTGGTATTTAGTATATACAAGAGAAGCTAAGGTTTCAAAAAAAAATTAACCACCCTCATTACCACCCCCACCTCATTATTAAAGGGGATGAAATAAAATTGTGATTTAGTGTGTGTACAAGAACCAGAAACCTCAAAAAATTTTTTTACTTCATCTACCCCCACTACCATCCCTTATCACCACCCCCCCCCCGCTAACGATGTGGGGTTTTTGGGGTAGATGATGTCAAATATATTGTTAAAGTTCCATAAACAATTATTTCCATATACAAAATTTTTTCGTTGTGACTTGGACAGGAAAGGAAATCTGGATGTGGAAGTAGTGATTCCTTGGGCAGCGGTTTTTACGTCATGTTAATGTTGTATGTTCGACTAAATTTACACTGTAAATTGTAGACATGAAAATAAATACAATTTTTGTTACTTGGAAAATTACATTGAAGTTCAAATATCTCAAAAACCAGTGATTTTTGGAAAATGGAATGGAAAATATACTTTCAAAAGCTTTATTTATTCTTAATATAGTGTAGTCAAAATGGGAATTCACTGGCTACACTAATTTTATTGTATTAATTTGTTCCAGGTGTAATAACATAACAAGTGGCACGAGAAGTTTTGGATTAGATCTGTCCATTGCTTCATTTAAAATTTAAACAATGACTGCTATTTTCCTTATCATCTCGGGAGTAACAACAATTTTCTTTTTTTTTTATTGTGCAAATAGGCTTAGAATGTCATGAAACGTCGAGATTTTAAGTTTGAGCAGAAAAAAATTCTGTCTGTCTTTCGGTCTGTCTGTCGGAACTTTTTTTGTGCGCAAGATTACTCCGGAACCGTTTAAAATCTGGAACTAGATTATATTTTCATCTTATTCCGTTGAAGGGTTGGGGAGTAAATTGGGGTATATGGGGGTAAATAGGAAAATCAAGCAGGTAAAACTCCTTAAAATTGGTATTTAGTATATACAAGAGAAACTAATCTCTCAAAACATTTTTCTCATTAACCACACCCATTACTACCCCCACCCTATTATACAAGGGGGTGAAAATAATTGTGATATAGTGTGTGTACAAGAACCAATGGCTTCAAATATTTTTTTTTACTTCATCCATCTCCACTATTACCCCCCATCACTACCGATGTGGGATATCGTTTTAAGGGTTTTTAGGAACGATTTCAAATATCTTATTATTAAAGTTCCATAAACAATTATTTCGACATACAAAATTTTTTCGTTGTGAGAGACTTGGATAGCAAATCTGGATGTGGAAGTAGTGATTCCTTGGGCAGCGGTTTTTACATGTACCTACTTTACAATGGTATTAAGAAAAAACATATTATCTTCATTTAAACCGTTTTTTTGATATTTGTTTATAATTTTCAAAATTATAGTTATAAACAAATTCAAATAACTGTGTTTTGTATATTTACGAAAAAAAATTGCTAAATTAAATATTAAATCCAATGCTTTTCATTAGAATAGCTCAAAAACCAATTCAATAGTGGAACTGTATGCTAAAGTCTATTAAATATATTTAAACTTTCCAAAAGATGTTGCAAGCACGATATTTTGTTGTTCACAAGGTAAAAAAAATGGGTAAGTTTCAAGGAAAGGAAAAAAGGAATTCCAGGGCATTTATATCACTGATTTTCTAACGAACTGTAACTGATTATAATTAATAATCGAATTAAATATATCAAACCATAATAATATACTATAAAAAACTATCTACTATTCAATTATGTTTTCTAATGCAAGTCACACAGTTAATTGCTTTCTTCGAAACTATATATCTGATAAGAAAAAAAAACTTAACTTTTTTCAAGAACTCAAATAAACACAAATTCAAGACCATCAGCCACATCTAGTGAGTAACCGGCAAATCTAGACAGCTGCTTTGGCATTTCTTGCAGAAATCCAAATGATACACTACAAGAACCATTAAACTAAACTAGGCGGCCGCAACATCCCCCCCACCTGAAGAAGTTTCAGGATTATATAATCTAAATATTTAAAAAAAAAAGAAAAAAAAATACAAAACAAATTATTGTGTGGGCAACGGACACACTTTAATTATGGGTCTTTTGTAAATGCCAGTTTGGGTTTTTACCGAAACTACCCTTACTTGCCCATCTTTTCCGGGAAAAGTTTCAATAATCGTACCTAATGGCCAGTGCAGAGGTGGAATATTAGGTTGTTCCACCAAAACTATAGTACCACATTTTATGTGTGAAGCAAAGGTAGTCCATTTTTGTCTAATTTGTAGGGCTGTTAAATATTCAAGACGCCATCGTTTCCAGTAATCTGAAATCATTCTATCTATTAATTGAAATCGATCTAGACGATTAACGTTTTCAGTACTAAGATCTGGGGAAGGTAATGATTTTAATGGTGTCAAAGTAAGAAAATGAGCCGGAGTTAAAGCCAAAGGTTCAGAAGGATCTGAACTAAGTACACACAAGGGTCTCGAATTAAGAAGTGCCTCTATTTGAATTAATAATGTATTCATTTCTTCATAAGTTAATAACTGATGTCCTACAACTCTAAAAAGATGCAATTTTACCGATTTAACATTGCTTTCCCACAATCCACCGAAATAGGGTGCGGATGGAGGATTAACCTTCCAATTTATTCCTCTCCCAGAAAGATCAATGGCTACACTTTTATTAAAATCACGAGAATTCGTTAATGAATGTAACTCATCCAAATATCCTTTTGCCCCAATAAAATTAGTACCTCCATCTGAATACATATGAGTAACTAAGCCTCTACGTGATAAAAAGCGCTTAAAAGCTAGTAAAAAGTGAGCAGTAGATAAATCTGACACGAGCTCGCGGTGTATTGCTTTGGTCACTAAACAAACAAAAAGACAAATATAAGTTTTTTGTGAGCGCACACCTCTTCGTCTATAGGGTATGGTCTGGATGGGACCACAATAGTCTACGCCACTATGAAGAAAAACTGGATTCTTGAACCCTACAAGAAGGAAGGTCTCCCATCAAGGGAAATTGTACTTTTTATCTAACAACTCCGCGGGCGGATAAAATCCAGTAATGTTGGTTAAGTAATGATAAAACCAAATTAGGTCCAGTATGAAGTTTAGTTCGATGATAGTGATCAATTAACAGATCTACAACACGATCACGTTTGGGGAGTAGTATGGGATGTTGCACATCAAAATTTAATTTGGAATTAACTAGACGCCCACCAACCCGAAGAATTTCATCATGTATAAAAGGTCGTAAGCGATTTAAATAAGAAGAACAGCTACCATCCTTTTCTAATGTTTTTATGTCAGATGAAAAATGAAAATTTTGTACAACTTTTAGCAAAACTCTCTCGGCCTTATCTAAATCGTGGACGGTAAAAAAGGTTGCTCGGGGTAAGAGTTTTACGAAACGAAGTACATACACAATGGAACGCAATAATTTCATCCAAGATGAACATCTTTCCGCTAACAAATACAAGGGGGATGAATGTCATTATTCGAAGTTACCAATGTAACAGTTTTTTTCTTCCAGCATGGTGCAATATTCCAAACCAATAGGTTTAATAGGTCAACATGAAATATCATACATTAACCATTTTGGACCAGATAACCACAATTTATTTTCCATAAATTGCGAAGGGGACATTCCCCGAGAAAGATAATCACTGATATTTTCTTTTCCATCAACATGAAACCAACAATTGGAAGTAACCAAAGCCTGTATTTTAGACACACGGTTGGCAACAAACGTTTTCCATTTACATGGAGATACATTTATCCAACTAAGTGTTACTGTAGAATCAGAAAGGGCAACTATTTTTTCTATATTCAACCTTGGACTATAAATTTTTTCTACAACTGAAAGAAGTTTGGCTAATAAATGAGCAGCACACAACTTCAATTCAGGTATTGATATAATTTTCACAGGGGATACCTTTGTCTTGGCACATAATAAATTCGTCTGAACGGAAGTCGACGATTTTATACGAATATATACCATTGCATCGTACGATGTTTCGCACGCATCAGCAAAACCTACTAACATTACTGAAGCTTGAGGTATCATCCCTATATACCTAGGAACTTGAAAATTAACTAAAAATTTCAAACAATATTGAAACTCTCTCCACCACTGAACTATATCATCAGGGGGAGTTTCATCCCAACCTATCCGAAGTATCCACATATTTTTAATTAACAGTTTTGCTTGCAAGATCACAGGTGATATAAATCCTAAGGGATCGAAACATCGGGCAACTGTTGAGAGTATGTTCCTTTTAGTACATTCATTTTCCTGAATTTTCAGAGAAAATGACAACATATCATATTGTGGCTGCCACTGTAACCCCAGCATTTTGAGACAGTCAAAATGTCAAAACCAATCATATTGGTAGAACAATTCTGTTCTGGTATGTGCCGCAAAAGTTGCTCGGAATTTGTTGCCCATTTTACTAAAACAAAATCACCTCGTGCAAAAAATTCTACCAACTCGTTATATACTATTATCGCTTGGTCTGCAGTAGATATACTAGAAACTAAGTCATCAATATACATATCCCTCCTCACTATTTCAGCAGCCAAAGGAAATGATGTTTCTTCATCATTAGCTAGCTGGTGTATAGTTCGGAGTGCTAAAAATGGTGAAGACCTTACACCGAAAGACACTGTATTCAGTTCATAAGTTGATATTGGTTCATTTGGAGAAAATCTCCAAAGTATACGTTGGAAACACCGATGGTCTTTATCTATAAGAATTTGTCGATACATCTGACGGAGATCGGCTATAAATCCAACTTGAAACAGTCTAAAAACCGCTGCCCAAGGAATCACTACTTCCACATCCAAATTTTGTACGTGGAAATAATTGCTTATGGAACTTTAATAATATAATATTTAAAATCCTCTACCCCAAAAACCTATAAAACGATACCCCACATCGGTAGTGAGGTGGGGGTGGTGATAGGGGGTGGTAGTGGGGGTGGATGAAGTAAAAAAATATTTTGAAGTTTCTGGTTCTTGTACACACACTAAATCACATTTTTTTTTCATCCCCTTTAATAATGGGGTGGGGGTGGTAATGGGGGTGGCTAATGCCAAAAATTTTTTTGAGACCTTAGCTTCTCTTTAATATACTAAATACCAATTTTCTGGACTCTTACCTGCTTAATTTACCTATTTACCCAAAATTTACCCCAATTTACCCCCAACCCTTTGATGGAACAAGATGAAAATATAATCTAGTTCCAGATCACGTTAAAATACATACGTGTACCAAATTTCAAGTCAATATCTTAAACGGTTCCAGAGTAAACGTGCGCACAAAAAAAAGTTACAGACCGACAGACCGACAGACAGAAATTTTTTTTTCGCTCAAACTTAAAATCTCGACGTTTCATGACATTCTAAGCTTATTTGGACAATAAAAATTTTTAAAAATTTTTTTGTCGTTACTATACTTCCACTGGATGTGGAAGTAATTAAGAAACATTGTTACCATATCTACTTGTAATTTTGGACCCGTATACAACAAACCGTTCAATGAATACAGGGTGTCCGTTTTTGCACTAGCGTCAAAAACTATTCTAAGAGGAGTGCTAACAGAATCGGGTTTGTAAATTGCGTGTTGCGGGATGTAATAAGGTGAAGAATAACTATCTTCTAAAACCCTAGTCATATGACCTTGGGATAAATAATCATTGATAATTTCAACATATTGAATTTTAAAATTTGGAAACCTAATGAATTTTTTCTCCAAAGATAAAAACCTACGATGGACCATCACATAGGAATCACCTAAAATTGAACTATCACGTTGAAACGGGATTGTGACTATATAACGACCAGATTTACTACGACTAAATGTAGACTGAAATATTTTTTCACATTCAACATCATCGGGATTTGGTATAACGGGGGATTGAATATCCTCTATTTCCTAAAAATTTCTCACTAAAGTTTCAAGTGATGGTTCTATAATGGTACAAAAACTTTGAGTAACTTTGTGGGCAGATAAAGTGGGAGCCGCGCCCATTACCACAAATCCTAAACTAGTCTCTACAGCAACAGGAGTTTTAGGAGAACCAACGATACGATGTTTACCTAATAAATAAGGATATAATTCTGCACCAATAATGCTGTCGATTTGACTTGGTTTATTAAAATTATTATCAACTATGTCGACAAGATGGGAACAGGCAGCAGTATTAATTTCAACTTGCGGTAATCGATTGGTTATCTTATCAACGATCAAAACTTCCAATGGATATCGCTTAGCTGAATCAATTTGAGAAATTATTACTATATATGTGCGTCCATAAATTTTACTAGAAGAGGCTCCAATACCATGTACTTCAGTATGGAGTTTTGAAATGTACGCGTTTACAAAAATCTAAGGTTAGAAAATTTGCTTGACTGCAACTATCTAATAAAAATCTAGCTATATGCTGTCTTCCACAACTATCTAGAATATAAACTTTGGCAGTGGATAATAATACCGTACTATGATTGGTAATTCGTGAGTTATCCGTAGTTGAACAATAATTTACAACTGTTTTATCAATTTTTGAATGGATATCATTCAGACACGAATCGTTAAACTTAACTAGGTTGCGAATTATTATGAGTGACACTGGTAGAAGTCGATGGTTCTACTACAAATGACTGGCCGAAGTACCAATATCTAATTTATTTGAATTTTCTTCTGCGCTACTAATAGGCATTTTAAAATGTAATAATGAATGATGACGTAATTTGCATGTTTTGCAACTACTTTTACTTCTGCAATTAATAATTTTATGAGCACCCAGACAATTCAGACACAAATTCTGACTTCTAATAAATTCATATCTATCTGTAGGAGGCATTCCTAAAAATTTTGTACATGTTAAAATGAGATGTGAATTATTCTTACAAAGTCTATATCCTGGGTAAAATTATCTTGAACAACAAATGCATATATGTTGTTTTTGATTTATTATTACTATTCTTATTAAAACTACTCGATTTATTAGTAGGTACTTGAAGTTCTATTACAAATTTTAGCCTGCTCTTTAATGAAGATTATAACCTCTTCATAAGACGGCATTTCAGATTTTCTATAATTATTCTCGAACAAACGTTGTGTTTCCGGATTGACTTGTGATAGTGCCAGATAGGTCAGCATGTAATCAGACAAATCTTTCAATTCCAATTTTTTTAGGGCTCTAACAGTGGTATCAAATTTTTCTAAGAAAGTATTTAAACTACTGGAGGTTTCTGTTTGAGTTTGTTTAAATGTAAATAATTCATCTAAATAATTAATAGCTAGGGTACGTTTATCCGAATATTTATCAACCAAAGCTTGATAAATAACACGATAATTATCACCCGTAGGGGGTACAGTTGAACATACATTCAATGCACTACCACTCACGTTTCCAATTAAATAATTAAGCTATTAAAGCATTCGATAAATATTGGCCACTCTTTAAGATCTCCACTAAAGTGAGGAATTTTGAGTTTCGGTAACCTAGAAACGGCTTTATTAGAAGTATTATCATAAGATCAAACGAACTTACCTTAAGTGATGTTCGATCTTGATTATATGTAGCGCTCCGCCCGAAATGATCGAATACCTGTAGTACGTCTCATGTGCTACTAACGCCACAATATTAAAGCAAAACTCCTTTATATCCAGCCTGCTCTGCGTACGCCGGTCATACTTCATTCACTTCAAAGGTATATTCGCCGTAACAGTGATGATCAGGGTTAGGTTGTTATCACCAAGTCAGGGTTGGGTGGGACTGATCATTTCGGGCGGAGCGCTACATATAATCAAGATCGAACATCACTTAAGGTAAGTTCGTTTGATCTTATGATTATATTTGCGCTCCGCCCTCTATGATCGAATACCTGTAGATGTTTAAAGTTGTTACGGCGATAAAAATTAAGCTCCCTCATGATCTCAATATTTTAATAAGTAAAACATATAACATCGTGTGTTATGATCTAATCCATTCTTAGGCTGAAGAATTGAGGAACTAATCATTAACGATTGTAACAATGGTATGCTCCATTTCAGAATGGCTTGAGCAACAAACTCGTTTTGACTGGTCTGTTATAGAACCCAGCGAATATTTCTGAAGTTTCTGAACAGCCCGCTGTCTTTCGTATGACATACAAGCTCACCTCCTTTCGGCTTGCTGCTGAAGTAATTGCGTGCCTCGTGGAGTGCGCTGAGAAAACATTCGTATCTATTCCGCTCTCTCAGAATACACCTAATCCATCTGCTTAGCGTCTGAGGATAAGCCTCATAATGTGGTTTCTTAAATGCTAATAGCAGTTTATGACATGTAGGTGATCTAAAATCTATTGTCCGATCTAAATATGTTTTTAGGGTGCGAGCCACACATATTTCTATTTTTTTTTTTAGAAAAGCAGAAGAAACTGAAACGGCTGGATTGTTGTCTTGTTGTCTTAATCCTATCAGGAATCTTTATTTCAATGACTTTATTATTACATACAATATTTCTGATGTCAATGAGGGAAAGGGTCTGTACTCTGTGAGCAGTGGTAAGTGCAAGAAGTGTCACTAACTTCTTAGACAAGAACTCGAGACTAATTTTCTTGTTATCCAGTCCCTCCAGGTGATCTAGGACGACCTTGGGGTTCCGTGTACGGTCATAGCGTGGTTTACTCGGTTTTAAATTTTGTAGTCCTCTGAAAAAACCTCTTCACCCTCGAGTCATTACCTAATTCCGACGAAATTAGAAAAGACAATGACGATCGAAGGCTATTCGAAGTGCCATAGGCTGCTCCTGGGAATTCCTTGGTAAAAAATTCTAACAAAATTTTAACGTTGTAATAAAAAAAGTCCAAGTTTTGCTATAGACCAACGTTTGAGGCCTGTATTGTACTGCATAAGAGTTGAAGCGGTGATAGAAGTAACCATTGTATTTATTGTCGAGATGGGCATACCTTTCCGTGCAAGTGCCTACTCGATAAAGTGGCCTTCCACCAGGGTAAGTTGACTTCAAAGTGGGTGGTGTGTTCTGTCAAGAGAAATGAATAGGTTAGGATCTGGTTTGAAATAGAGCGGTTCTTTCGACAATAGGGAAGTAAATACTAGGTACCAAGCCTGTGTTGGTCAAAACGGCACGACCAGAATCCCTTCGTCCTTGTCATTAATGATTTTTTGTAAGACACGTAAAATAATAGCGAATGAGGGAAAAGTAATATGCTTCGTAAGACATTGTAAAAGAGTCTGCCTACTGCTTAACATTTATATTATTTCTATCAGCAAATAAGTCGATATCTGGACTTCTGAACTTATATGTGATTTTCCTGAATGCTTAGTCTGCTAATTGCCACTCTTTTCTGGCTTTAGACTGGGCGATTCTGTATCAGCTTCCTTATTAACAGCTGACTCTATGTATGATGCAAATAAGACGATCTTGCGAGCCTCGCACCATTCTTTAGCCAGATTGGTCAAGGTTGGATAGCGAATTCCATCCATCCGATTTATATAAGCTATTGCTGTGGTGTTGTCAATTCTTAGGAGAATATCGCAATCGCGTGACGTCCTAGCACAACATTTAATACCGAAAAGAGCTGCTAAGAGTTCTAACTGGTTAATATGGTATGATTATTCTAAAGTAATCCAGTGTCCGTGAGCTTTCTGAGTCTGACAAACCACGCGCCATCCGGATTTTGATGCATTACTGAAGATTTCGAGTTTGAATTGTTTTGGACTATTTTTCTTCCTGGTGTTAATTACGTTGAGATTCCACAGTGTAGGTCAGCGCTAACAGCGTCCGGTAACTACATAACTTTATTGTAGTTATCGTTATTACTCTGAAGAGCCAAATATTTGGCTCGTTTAAGGTTTTTGGTGTAAACCTACCTATACGTCGCGCGTCGTTGCGGGACAAGCTGACGTTAATACTTCCAACAAGTGGACAAACAGCCTGATTTTACAAAACCTTAGGTTTTGGAACTTACGAACAAGTTTTTGTATTCTGTGTTGTTTGTCCTGTGGAAACCTAGATTCTGTAAAACCGCAGTTGTTTTCTGAATGTTTCTTTTACACTCCTCATAAATGCTGCCAGAAGGAGAAAGTCATCGAAATACACGACGGATAAGTGCTGTTTATTTGCTCTTAGGGAGGTCATTACTGGTTTCATGATCTAGTGAAAACAAAACTGTGCTAAGTTCAAAAGACTAGCAAGTGAACTGATATAATTTTGTATCAAATCAAAATCTTAAATATTTCCTATGTGACTTGGCAATAGGCAACGAAAAAATAGGCCTCCACCGATCCCATAAAACATCCTGGAGTAACAAGTTTTATTGCTGTGTTGTCCTCTATTTTGAAATGTTCAGTCAACAGAAACTTATTTAAATTTTTAAGATTCAATATAAACCTCTTTTTACTATCAGATATTTTTACCAAAAAAAATACTGGAAATAACTTTTCCTTTGCTAGACACGCACGTTTGGACCGCGCCTATATTCTCTAAGTGAGATATACCTAGTAATAGAAATTTCTTTCTCATTTAAAGAAGACAAAGTCGTCTCCGAGGGGACATAATGCTGAGTAACTTGTCGGGTGAAAGGGATTTTTGTAAAGATCTTTGGGTCCAATGTGATTTCCTTCCAAGCACTATAGAAGTGCTGAAGTCTATCCGCATGATTACTTCCATTTGTCTCCTCCTTACTTAGTATCGTCTCCTTGACGTAGGCTGTTGTCTTCTCGGACCGGCCTGTTGATTGTTTTGATGAGGATGCTCCCATTGACTCTGGTGCGAGTATTTTGGGTGATTGCCGTCCCTCATGTGTGTATGGGTTTGTCCGTCTATACGAGTCGCTTTTGAGGAACTTTGTAGTTGGACGAACGCTTGAAGTTTAAATTCTTCTTCGGTTTTGTGGACTGTCGAGTCGGCAACTTCTCCCCCTTCAATTCCAGAGATCTTTCTAGAGATGTTGCGGTCTTTAGCCGCTCCCCCAAGTCGCTTCCAAAAAGCCACTCATCCGGAGGAACATCTCCCATAGCCCCTTGAATTTTTTATTCAAGCTGGCGTCAATCAAAATTCTTCTGGACTTGGACTCTGATGAGTAGTGCATGTCTGCTAGTAATCGCCCTGTATCTCCTGTAAGTTCAATTAGATGACGATCTTCTACTCCCTGACTGGCCTTTTCCAAACACTGTGTTAGAATTTTTCCCTCTGCAGACAGGAACGCAGTAATTTGATTTTGCTTATTGACTAGCCGGTCATCCCTTCTTAGAGCAGCTTCAGTGGCGGCACCTTTCACATCGGGGTTAATTTTAGGTGCTTGCATACTCGAGCAATTGGCCACTAGTGGGTGCTTAATGACCAAGGCACTTTTGGTCTCTGCATTCAGGCCCTGTTTGAGAATTCCTTCCCATTTAGCCGCAATGTCGACGTGCACTGGGTCTCCCATCTTAGGCCTGCATTTTTTTTTTGGCTCACCTAAAAGGCTTAAAATGTCCTCCTTAGAACAATATCGCTCTCTAAATCGTGCTCTTCATCACTTACTGTGAATAAAATAAAAAAAACAGTTATAATACGTAATTTGCTCTGCAAATAAGCAAATAATTGAAATGTCTGAGAGCCTCTTAGATAGGCAACCAGATCAGCGTAAGTAAGTTACAATTTTATATTTGCGAACCTCTTATATAGGCAACCAAATAAATTTAGTCAGGAATGCTGCCATCTAGTGGCAGTTTTAGAAAAATAGTATGTCATATCCTTGTACTTGATATTGTGTCGCCATCTAGTAGCAAGTAACGTCCTACATCTAGTGTAGGGCTGTCGGTGTCTACAGGTTACTTTGTAACTAACTCGAAGTATACATAGTATACACCATCTTAAAACTAACTTGACGAGGCGGTCATACGAGACATACGTACGAAAAACACACTAAGACGGCGTTGGCAGCGAAATCATGATGCTAACGCTAAGGCTGAGATGACAAGACTACAAGGGCAGATTAGAGCTGCCATCAGTATCTCAAAAAACAGAAAATGGGGCGATAAGCTAGAAGCCTTAAATCCTCAAGATAACTCGTTGTGGAAGCTGGCCAGAGCCTTAAAATGTAAGCGGGAAACCATGCCCGCCCTGAGCAATCAAAATCACACACGATCTTTTTTGACCGACACGCAAAAGGCGAACCACCTAGCAGATAATTTTGAACGAATACATAACACCAACGGACTGAATAATCCTGAGCATGACCGCACTGAAAATCTGACACAACAGATTATTGGCCACGATATCGAAATTACGCACGAACAGTTTCTAAACATCATGGTCAAACCTTCCGAAATTATGCAGTTAATCATGACTTTAGCAAATAATAAAGCTCCGGGAAAGGATGGTATCGATAACAGGCTACTTAAATATCTACCGAGGAAGGGTATTGTTCAGCTTGTATACATCGTTAACGCGATCCTGCGATTACAGCACTGGCCTCATCAATGGAAATGCGCTATGGTGGTCCCCATACTGAAGCCGAATAAGAATGCCAGACTCGCTGGCAGTTACCGACCCATCTCATTACTATCAACTATTTCTAAATTGGTGGAGAAGGTCGTCCTGAGCAGAATTAATTCTGCTCAGGAGGGACTTCACGTCGATGATGAGCATCAATTCGGTTTCAAGAAAGGACGCAACACAACACAACAGATTGTTAGGATAGTTAACGATGTCAAGGTGCAATACAACCTCGGGAAGAGTACCACCATGGTGCTCCTAGATATAGAGAAAGCGTTCGCTACAGTCTGGATTCCAGGGCTGATATATAAACTACACAACTATAATTTTCCTAGTCATATTATTAAACTAATTTACTCGTACTTGACGGGCAGATCGCTGCAAGTACGGGTGAATTACAAACTCTCCACAACACAGGACATTCGCGCGGGCGTCCCGCAGGGGTCATGTCTTTCACCTAAATTATTTAATTTATACGTCTCTGATTTTCCGTCTTTTCCTAATACCAAGCTGGCCATGTACGCCGATGACACGGCCATGTATGCACATAGCCACAGCGCTCAGGCAGCTAACACGCTGCTTAAAGCATACATGGCGCGGGCAACGACGTATTATGACCAGTGGAAAATCAAGGTCAACGAAAAAAAATCGGAGGCTATGGTTTTCTCCCAGAATTTCACAAAAAACAAAATTATTACACCAATCTCGATCAAGGGGGTCAAAATTCAAACAAAAGAATCTGTGAAGTATCTAGGAGTTCATTTAGACACCAGACTGACTTACAACAAGCACATAAACGAAACTATACGCAAGGTCTATTCCCTGTCTAGGAGTCTGTACCCTCTAATGGCAGAGAATAGTAGACTAAACAGAAATAACAAGAAATTGATATACACGACCATCGTGAGGCCAGCTCTTACATACGCAGCGCCGGCATGGTGCAGCGCGTCTGCCACAACGATTAAAAAACTCTCCGTGTTAGAACGAAAATCCCTACGCCTCATATCAAATTCAAGCAGATACACCTCCCTCAGAGTCTTATACGCCCGTTGTAACGACATTGTTCCACTAGCGGAGTACATCGAAACCATATCACAAAAATTTTATCAATTTAAACTAGATGATAGTCCGCTAACAAACAACATTACACGAATAAGAGAGCATAATGCACCGTTTCGGATTAAACACAAATTACCATACCAGGCGCTATCCATTTTTCGACAGCCCGTGTAGCCACCCATTCTTGTACTAAAACTAAACTTATTACCCAATCTCTCTCACTTTTCTCAACTTTTTTTTTCTTCTTTTCTTTATGTAGTTTTTGCTTTTATCCCTTATTTATTTTTGTTTCTAAATTATTATTCCAAATTTGAAAACTTATAAAACATATATAATTATTTAAAATTTCAAAAACATTTGGTACCAAAACTTAATAATTACAAAAAGTTCAACGGCATGGCATAGCCTTTCTCTTTTTACGTATCATTATCTCTACAGCAGGTATTTTCAGTGAGTTGATTTCCTGTCTCAACAATGCAAATTTAAAATAGTGCATGTGCTCTTTCTACAATTATTTATATTTGTTAAATTTTTCAGTTAAGTCGTAAGACATAAGACTATTTTACTTCCCTAATGAACCTACTAGGTAGGTAGGAGTAGGGTAATTGTGTTAATTTATTTTATTCTGTCTCGACCTCGTTCCTGCCCAGCCCTTCAACTGCCGCGGAGCCTTGGCTAACGGATGTCCGGCTGGACACGGAAACGAGTGTCAAGAAGAAATTGTATTTTAAATATGAAATAAATCTGATTTGATTTGATTTGATTTGGTCGAGACACGATTTCCATAGGAAGAATAAACTAACCTCTACTTTCAGAGCGGTTTCCTCCTAACTGTTGATCAGTCGTGGTGCCTTCAGTATCAGTATCTAGTACTGAGTACTTATCAGTATCTAGTACTGAGCACTTATCAGTATCTAGTACTGAGAAGAAGGACTTCAGCTTCTCCTTCGCTTTTTTGTCATGACTGCGTCCGCGGCTTCGACTACGATGACGGCGATGGCGCTTGCGGTCATGACGTTTGCGTTCCTTAAATTTTCCTTCCTGTTTTTTTAACCTTACCATTAGGGTCCGAGGGTCCTAAGTCTTCTTTTTGGACTCGGAATAATCTGATAATCCAGAGCCTGACGGCTGTGACGTTACACTACACAATGAAAACAGAATGAAGTATGACCGGCGTACGCAGAGCAGGCTGGATATAAAGGAGTTCTGCTTTAATATTGTGGCGTTAGTAGCACATGAGACGTACTACAGGTATTCGATCATAGAGGGCGGAGCGCAAATATAATTAAGATTACATTCGTTTGCTTGAACGTTTATAACTTTTTTCGCTACCACTTGAATATAACAATAAAGTTCATCAAAAGCCTCTATAATTTGATACGAAGGAACATATTCAGGATCTAGTTCGTACTCTAACGTATGGATGTCCTCAACCATATTCAGAAAATCCTTTGTTGTAGTTTGTAAGGTTTCATATTTCGTACGAAAATAATCTAACTGAATTGCGTCCTCAACTAATTTACTACAATCATATAATTTCTGAACTCTTGAAAAATATTGCTCCTTCTTTGCCACCAATATTTTTAATTGTTGCTGTTTTCTAAGCTGTGCCATATTTGTATTAAATTATTATATGAAACTAAAATTATAATTACACAGCCCCACAAAAAAAAATAAAGTTCAGACCAGCGAACCAGACCCATGTATCCCTATGCATTTTCGGTCGCTGAATCCGAATCCGAGGTTAAAAAAATTCGTACACCCCCAAAATCTTTAGTAGAGCCAAAAAACACCCCTGGACTGGGGTAAAAAGAATATTAAGCTACGAGAATAGTTGTTACATTCTAGTCGATTGAATGATACAAATTAAGGTTAAACAGCAGCGTACATACAATAGATATGAAACACACCCCCAGTGAGGGGCAAAAACTAGCCCCCATTTATAAAAAAATCGATCCAAAACAGTAATGACTGCTGAAAAAGCTCGAAATGTCTAAGTTTTGTTAAAGTGATAAGAAACTGTATCAGATCCGACGTAATCTTCATAAACTGCCCCTATAGGGTTGAGGACAACCACCTCTAAGTTTAAAGGACACAAAACAAGAGAAAACGTAAAATCCAACAGGATTTCTATTTTGCGTAGTACTCTAAAATAGAACTAGAAACTTACATACCATCAATGTCCTACAGTGTTAACCCAAAGATGGTGTGAAAACTATCCCCCATTGAAGATTTATCTATAAAAAGTTACAGTGACTTCTATAAAAATTCGAAACACCTGCGTTGTGTGGAAGTGAGACTATGTTCGACGCTGTGCTTGAAAACCACCCCCACGGGGGCGAGATGCCATCCCTATATCCGTAGGATGCTGGAAAAGCAGATAGAAACTAACCGGATTTACATTTTTATGGATACTATGATTAGCAAAAATCGTGATGCACACTTCCTGCGTCCTACGGATATGGGGATGCATCTCGCAACCCCATGGGGGTGGTTTTCAAGCACAGCATTCTCACTTCCACACAACTCAGGTGTTTCGAATTTTTATAGAAGTCACTGTAACTTTTTATAGAAAAATCTTACATAGGGGGTAGTTTTCACACCATCTGAGGGTTAACACTGTAGGACGTTGATGGTATGTAAGTTTCTAGTTATATTTTAGAGTACTACGCAAAATATAAATCCTGTTGGATTTTACGTTTTCTCTTGTTTTGTGTCCTTTAAACTTGGGGGTGGTTGTCCTCAACCCTATAGGGGCAGTTTATGAAGATTATGTCGGATCTGATACAGTTTCTTATCACTTTAACAAAACTTAGACATTTCGAGCTTTTTCAGCAGTCATTACTGTTTTGGATCGATTTTTTTATAAATGGGGGCTAGTTTTCGCCCCTCACTGAGGGTGTGTTTCATATTTATTGTATGTACGCTGCTGTTTAACCTTAATTTGTATGATTCGATGAATTAGGATGTAACAACTATTCTAGTAGCTTAATATTCTTTTTACCCCAGTCCAGGGATGTTTTTTGGCTCTAGCTAAAGATTTTGGGGGTGTACGAATTTTTTTGACCTCGGATTCGGATTCAGCGACCGAAAATACATAGAGATACATGGGTCTGGTTTGCTGGTCTGAACTTTATTTTTTTTTTGTGGGGCTGTGTTATTAATGTTGCAATTAAAATTAATATTTCAAATATTACAAAATTTGAAACTTATATTCCCAAGTTAACTATTGTACATAAATTAAATTACGAAATGTATCATTCAGATTTGTGCAAAAATACGCTTTTCTTAATGTATACTGAACATCATGTCTTGTTGTTGAAAAACCCAATACACAAAAAACAGGTTTTATAGGTTTTATTTTTTTTATTTTATCTAACCTACTCTACAATGTATGTAAAGCAAAAACACCGGCAAAAAACCAAAGCATCAATCCAAGATTTTACCAATACTCAATAACAAGGCTTAACACCTTTTTATAATAATGATAGCAATTAATAATGATTGAACCAAATATCAATCCTAAGTTCCCACAAAAGCTATGAAATCTATATTTCACTATGGCAAACTACATGAAATATCAACTACAAAATTCTATTTAAATTTTGCTTGTATACCTATGTATACCTACCTAACAAAATAAATTTAGGTATATTCGTAAATATGCAAAATAAAGCTATATTTAGTTCACAGTATCTGCGGCTCGAAAAACGGACCATTAAATGTTTTGTTTATTTACGAAAAAAAAATTGTTAAATTAAATATTAAATCCAATGTTTTTCATTAGAATAGCTCAAAAATTAATTCAAAAGTGAACTGTATGCTAAAGTCTATTAAATATGTTTAAACTTACCAAAAGATGTTGCAAGCACGATATTTTGTTGTTCACAGGGTAAAAAAATGGGTAAGTTTCAAGAAAAGGAAAAAAGGAATTCCAGGGAATTTATATCACTAATTCTCTAACGAACTGTAACTGATTATAATTAATAATCGAATTAAATATATCAAACCATAATAATATACTATAAAAAACTATCTACTATTCAATTATGTTTTCTAATGCAAGTCACACAGTTAGTGGCTTTCTTCGAAGCTAGGTATCTGATAAGAAAAAAAAAATTTAACTTTTTTCAAGAACTCAAATAAATACAAATTCAGGACCATCAGCCACATCTAGTGAGTAACCGGCAAATTTAGACAGCTGCTTTGGCATTTCTTGCAGAAATCCAAATGATACACTACAAGTACCATTAAACTAAACTAGGTGGCCGCAACAAACTGGATTTCTTATCAAACCAAAAGTAGCAAATGAATTATGAAAATTGATAAAATATCTGACCTTTTTCATTAAAAGAAAAACCGCTGCCCAAGGAATCACTACTTCCACATCCAGTTTTTCCATCCAAGTCTCTCACAAAGAAAAAATTCTGTATATGGAAATAATTGTTTATGAAACTTTAGTAATATAATATTTGAAATCGACTACCCCAAAAATTCATAAAACGATATCCCACATCGGTAGAGGTGGTGGTGATGATAGATAGGGGGGCGGTAGAGTGGTAGTGGGGGTGGATAAAGTAAAAAAAATATTTTGAGATTTTTGGATCTTGTTCACACACTAAATTACAATTTTATTCACCTCCTCTAAGAATCGGGTGGGGGTGTTAACGGGGGGTGGCTAATGCCAGAAACTTTTTAAGACCTTATAGCTTGTCTTGTATATACTAAATACCAATTTTCTGGACTCTTACCTGCTTGATTTATCAATTTACTCCCTAATCCTTCAACAGAATAAGATGAAAGTATAATCTAGTTCCAGATCACATTAAAATACACACGAGTACCAAATTTCAAGTCAATAAACTGTTCCAGAGTAATCGTGCGCACAAAATAAGTTACAGAAAGAAATTTTTTTCGCTCAAACTCAAAATATCGAAGTTTTATGACATTTTAAGCCGTTTTGAACAATAAACATTTTCAAAATTTTGTTGTCGTTACTATACTTCCACTGGATGTAGCAGTAATAATAATGCATTTGGGGCCGAGATACGTCAGTTTTTGCGTCTCAGTTACTTATAAATAAGCAAATCGATATTTCTTAAAATTTAAACTAGTTATTATTCAATACTTATATTTTTGCCTCAGCTAGTTGAAAATAATCCAGAAGCACAGATAGTGTATAGATGTCCGAAAGTTAGATCTTGCGCGATTATGTTAGAGATCCGATAATAACCAAATAGGTATAAACATTAAATTATGAGTTTAAAAATCAGACCTTAGTCGTCAGATGTAAGAAATAAATAATAAAGTTTTGTTGGACATGCGGACGTCTCGTGTTTAAATCCAGATCGTGAATTTTATTGCATCAGTAATATTAAAAGTTTTAAAAATGTTCAGGTTAGGTTGGTTTTCCCTTTTCGCGACAGGAATTAAGGAAGTTACAAAAAAATTGAAAATGCGCGATATGTTTTCAAAACCTTGTGGTGCCCCACCTGATAGGTACAGCTATTTGTATTAGAGTATTGTGTGTTGTATAAATTTTGGGGCAGTGATGCGAATTTAAGGTCTTGAGTACAGAGCCTAAATCAAGTAGGTGAAGACGAGAACTGTCAGAAAAGGGACGCGGAGTTTTGAAAGGATGTTTTGGCGGAGTTTGAAAGGAGGTTTTGGCGGATAGAAGAGTGATGGCAGAGGCGTCTGGCCTTGAGAGAGTAAATGTAGCAGAAATGAAATAAATAATAGTTGGAGAGATAATTTGGAATGATAATTGAATCCAGTGGCGGTTTACGAACAGTCTGCATCAAATCAGAGGTAAACAAAAACTGTTGTTGTGTTAAATGTGAAGAAGTTAATATAAATTTGTTAAATACTGATCTTTTCTTTGTTTCTTTTGACGCAAGCGCGTAACCACTTTTAAATTTCCCTGAGATACTAATTAAGAGCATCTCAATTGGCGCCCGACGCGTGGCTTTGCGGTGGACAAAGAAACAAAGTAAGACAGGTAGATTGAAAGCGTTGAGTTGATAGAATATTTAACAAGAGAAACGGACACAGAATTTTGTTCGGTACGAGCATGAACTTTATGTGATTCTTGGAGAGAGGAACTTATTAATAATTGTGTCAATTTTAGAACAATATAAGTGCTAATTGTGAATATTAAAGGGACTGTGTTAAATCTAGTACATGTATCGAATTGTTAGTCAGTAGATAATTAGATAATTTAAATCATGTCAAAGAAATCCGGGCGAAAATCAAAACAAAAAGATCGGGAATCAGGGGAGGAAGTAGGAAGTAAATTAGAGGATATCATTAGCAAATTAGCAGATGGTATGGCCGAGATGCAATGGTCCATAAGTAGACTTGCGGAAACTGTTCAAAATAATGTGAAAGAAAAGAAAGAGTTCAAGAACGAGGCTGCTGGTACAAAGTTAGAAATGGTATGTTCACGTGATAGACATTATATATCACTATGGCGAGATTTGGGGGGTTCTAACTTAAGCTTTGCTCCCAATTCTGGTTTACATCCTATGGTATATTTAAAAAAATTAGTTCGATTGTTTGATGAAGCAGGGGTACCCGAGGACAGGAGATTAAGTTTGGCTATTAATTCGTTACGTGGGTCGGCGGCGGATTGGGTAGCAACGCGAGAGAATGTTTTGAAAGACTTTAAGCAATTTAAAGAGGCTTTTAAAAAACGTTATTGGGGGACGGAACAGGAACGCGACCTATTTTATGAGATCAAATATGGGCAGTATAGATCAGGGAATCGTGCGGACTATTTGTTAAAATTGGCAGCTCAAGCAGCTTTTTTGTCAGATGTAATACCGGAGGAAAAACTTGTGGAATGGTTAAGTAAACATTTTACCGCGGATATTCGGAGGGGTATTTGTTTGGCAGGATTAACGCAGATAGAGCAAGTTGAAAAGTATTTAAGAAAGTTGGAGACGACGGAGGGAGATTCTAATAGAAATCGAGAGATGACGCGTAGTTACGAGGGAGGTAATGAGAATAGGCGCGGACCGACAAATACCAGAGATAATATTGCATATCCCAGGGAAAATTGTTATCTAGATAACTCATCTAGAGAAAATGCTGTAGCAACCAATGTAAATGTAAATTCTAATAGAACGATACGATGTTTAGATGTACGGGATGAGCTTTTAAGTGATAACGATAATGTCGAAATGTCGGAAGAAGAAATATTATTATCACCTATTATCATGACACAGGTTGAAGATAAAAAAATAAATATTTTAATTGACTCCGGGAGCCAGTGTTCAGCAGTGTCGGAGAATTTTTTCAGAAAATTACAGGTTGATTCAAAAAAATTACCTGTGATGCCGGTAACCAATTTAACTATATCAGGAGCGATTGGTGCTAAGAAACGAAAAATACTAGAACAAGTATTATTGCCTGTTTGGATTGGTAAAGTAAAATTTGATATATTGTGCATTATAGTACCGAACTTGAATAAAGAAGTTATTTTAGGTTGCGACTGGATGACGGCAGAAAAGGTGAAACTAGATTTTGAAAAAATGAGTTTAAGAATTCCAGGTAGGGGTTTGAATGTAAAAATGCAAGTTAAAAAAGAGCAAGGAAGTCAGTTGTCGGTGAATATAGTAGTAGGAGAAAGTAGGGCAAGTAATAAGCAATGTTATACCGATTTTAATTTTAGACAGATTGCTGACAAAGCCGAAACTATTAATGATGATCAACGCAAAATCTTGTTTAGGTTATTACAAAAATATCGGCGGGTATTTTTAGAAACTTCGGGTAAAACAAATATCTACGAACATGAGATTCAGATGAGGGAAGAAACGCCGCTTTTTAAATTGGTTCATCCAACCGCTGTGGCGCGTCGTGACGTAGTCAGGGCGCAAATAAAAGAAATGTTAAACTCGGGTATTATTTCTCAGTCTCAAACCGAATATGTGTCACCATTGACGACAGTGACAAATTTCCCTGTTCCGAGTAATATACAGAAGCTGAGTGTTTTTTTGGGAATGATTCATTACGTCGTTTTGTGCATAAATAT
Organism: Rutpela maculata; assembly: GCA_936432065.2. Classification (NCBI taxonomy): domain Eukaryota; kingdom Metazoa; phylum Arthropoda; class Insecta; order Coleoptera; family Cerambycidae; genus Rutpela; species Rutpela maculata. Next base: position 83,470,327 of record OW386290.2, read on the forward strand.
TCCGACCTAACTGTGCCACTACTTCGCTTACTAAAAAAAAATGTTAAATATACTTGGGGGGTGAAAGAAAAGATGAGTACGAGATATGTTCCACCATTTTTATTCTATGGGACGAACAATTCAAATAATGTTCATAAAATTATTCAGTTTCCGATTGATGACGAGTATGATCAGCAACCGTTAACCGAATGTTGGGAGATTGCATGTAATACAATGTTGACTAAGTCCGAGAGAAAAAAAAAACAATATGAATCTCGGAACAAAGCCATTACTTTTGAACCAGGGGAGCAAGTGCTGGTGGAAACACACCCCTTATCCTCTGCCGCTAATTCGGAAATAAAAAAGTTTTTTTTACTGTACGAGGGTCCGTACACGGTGACTAAAATGATAGGTTAAAATTCTTATCTTCTAGTTACTGCCAGTGGTATTGTTCTTGGACTTCATAATATTGTGAATTTAAAAAAATATAAAACCATACCAGATGTTTTGCACTAGTGGTATTCCTAAAAATGTATTCAGAAGTTGTAGTTAGTTTAATTAGTATTTAAGCACCTTATTGTTTTGTATTAAATCGAGGCACTTTTGATTGATTTTCGTGCCGCGATTGAATAGGGGGGTGATGTGGTGCCCCACCTGATAGGTACAGCTATTTGTATTAGAGTATTGTGTGTTGTATAAATTTTGGGGCAGTGATGCGAATTTAAGGTCTTGAGTACAGAGCCTAAATCAAGTAGGTGAAGACGAGAACTGTCAGAAAAGGGACGCGGAGTTTTGAAAGGATGTTTTGGCGGAGTTCGAAAGGAGGTTTTGGCGGATAGAAGAGTGATGGCAGAGGCGTCTGGCCTTAAGAGAGTAAATGTAGCAGAAATGAAATAAATAATAGTTGGAGAGATAATTTGGAATAATAATTGAATCCAGTGGCGGTTTACGAACAGTCTGCATCAAATCAGAGGTAAACAAAAACTGTTGTTGTGTTAAATGTGAAGAAGTTAATATAAATTTGTTAAATACTGATCTTTTCTTTGTTTCTTTTGACGCAAGCGCGTAACCACTTTTAAATTTCCCTGAGATACTAATTAAGAGCATCTCAACCTTATACCATGTAATTTTAAAAATTGTAATTTTGGATTATTTTCAAATAGCAGAGACAATATAAGCATTGGAGAACAACCAGTCTAAATGTATAAGTGACCTGAATGTAAAAACTGACGTATCTCGGCCTCAACTGCAAATAGATTAAATTTTTTAGAAAAATGTTAAATATTTCATATTTCTTTTTTTTTTGTTTGTTGTTTTTGGTTTGATAAAAAAATTCAGTCATTCGAATTTGTTTATAACCATTATTTTTAAATTTATAAACAAATTTCAAAAAAAACGGTTTAAATAAACATACAATTTTTTCTCTTAATATTTCGTGCAAAGACGTGACCGCCGCAACCCCCTGAAACGGCCAAAAACCATCCCTTTTATGGTTTTGAAACAGCCCCCGAGGTCGCTACCACCTTCTCTTCTGTGAAAAATGAAGGGATATGCACAGGAATAATGATCATGTGCCGAAAAACCTGTAAATCCTGGATAGCATATTTTCTGGTAAATGAGGGGTGATTTCTGCCCGTTTGAGGGATGAGGAGGGGTTGGAGCTAAAAATGAATATTTTTTCCGTGATCAGCGACCCTGAAAACGGGGGTAAGCGTTTGAACCGAATCATTTGAAAAAAAAAGATTTTCCACCCCGGGAGGGTTTAATCAACCCCCGAGGATTCCACTTACTCTATAACCCCCTTCCACGTTATTTCAAGTATAACCCGTCAATAAATCACTCCCCACGTTTATATATGAAAACATAAAGGGATCCCCATAAAAGGGATGGTTTTTGGCCATTTCAGGTGGTCAAAAACTTCTCCCACCGCTTCCATCGTGATCAGCACCCTCGAAAATGGAGGGGAAAGGTAATCTCGTCTTTGCACGAAATATTTACATTATTTTTGCCTTCATTACATGGACTATAATACTACCATAAAAACCTACATTTTTAAAAAACTATCCTCCTAAGAGTCGATTCACTTAAACAATAAGAGACGCAAATTTGGAAATTTTTATTGGCCATTGGACAAATATTTTGCTTTAAAATTTGCTATTAAATTTATTTCAATAAAGGGCATAGTTTCTCCAACTTTCGTTAAAATAGATGCATTATTACGTTCTATTTCTTGAATTCTAAAGAAATGCAATTTTTTGTGGTTATTTTTTTTAAATTAACAAATCATTATAGTTTTTTCATAAGCTTAGTCTTATTTAAAGTTTTATTGCGAACAACTTCGTATTTTTATTTTTGCAATACAATTACTAGGACCGGAGACAAAAGGAAAATAGCAGAAAATTTCAATGTTGAAAGATAAATTGTTAAAATTTTACAAGAAGCTATGGACCGATTTAATCCGAAAGTGCACATAGCATCTATTATTAAACCTAAAACAAATTAAAATAATAAAATTCCTGCAGACAAACAGTTCCATTCAAAATGTATTCTCCATTAATAGTGATAAATGACTAAAGGCTGATTACCGACTTAATATGCCCGCAGGATATGCCAGAGTCTTATAAAATATATCCACTACGTACAGCGTTGCCAGTATTATGAGGCAAAGACGCACTGTAAGTATAAGGAGGCGGTACCACTGGCCAATACATTTCAGCGTATCTAGTATAGAAACAGTCGCGCTATCTAATGCGAGATGATGTATACTAAAGTGTATATGTGTAGAGACGTAGGGGTCATTTTCGACTCCATGCTAAAATCCGTGTATGTGACATATGAATGGTAAATATCATTTTAAACCAATATACACGGGCATTCGTTTTCGCCTACACTTTTTTGATTTCGCCTCCGATTTCGGAGGCGTCGGCTGTTGGTACCCTTATATTCGGAGGCGTATCTACGGGTTAGGCATGTATATATATATATATATCGAAAAAGTGTAGGCGAAAACGAATGCCCGTATATATATATATATATATATATATATATATATATATATATATATATATATATATATATATATATATATATATATATATATATATATATATTATATATATATATATATATATATATGCTCGGATAGGTTTCCGCGGTTGTCTGTATGAGAAATACTAGGTTCATGGGTTGAACCGCGTCTGAGGTTATTGGAGTCTCGACGTTTCGGCTCCCACTTTGGAGCCATTTTCAAGAGAAAAAGAAAGATAATAGGAAGTCTAGGAAGAGTAAGGAATGGTTCGAGTCCGGGGCCTCGAGAACTGACGAGTTGTGGGTTGAGGTGAGGTATTTATAGTAGGATTGGTGGGTGTGGTGAGCACTGGTGCAACGGTTGCCTGTGGTAGGAGGGTTGCTGTGTGGTATTAGTGAGGGTTGTGTATTTAGTGGAGATATTAGTGATTTCCAAGGAGTTGGAAGTCGAAGACTGTCGTCCCTTTTGTTTAAACAATTAGGACGCTTCTCGATTTCAATTGCTTCGCGGATCGTTCGTGTTTTTCGGGAATATACAGGTGCTATTGTTTTTGTGTTGTCAAAGTCTATGTTATGTACAGTCTGGAGACGGTGTTGTGCTAGGGATGAAGTAAGGTCAGTATTTCTGACTGCTAGGCGATGTTCGTATACCCTGTTGTTAATGCGTCTGGGAGTAGGCAGATTGAGGCCCCGGACTCGAACCATTCCTTACCCTTCCTAGACTTCCTATTATCTTTCTTTTTCTCTTGAAAATGGCTCCAAAGTGGGAGCCGAAACGTCGAGACTCCAATAATCTCAGACGCGGTTCAACCAGTGAACCTAGTATTTCTCATATATATACATATAATGTTACCTTGCGGCACCATAATATATATATACATTGGCAATGTGGCGCCCGAAGAAACAAAGTGGCACCCGACTTTGGGTGCCGGATTGTTTTTCCTTTAAAAATGCGATATTTAGCTTAAAAAAGGTTACTGAATCTCTATACTAGAAAATAAGGTGGGTGCCACTTTTACTCCGATTATTTTTCAACATACAATTTTGTTCAGAGGTTTCAACATAGATGGCGCTCCGTTATATACATGATGAATGTTGAAATAATCATTGTAAATCTACCCTATGATAAGATCACACAAATGTGGCACCCGCAATATGGCAACAATGGACAGAAATGTTATCGGAGGAACTCTCGCGAGTCTTACAAAAATGCTGAGGTGCGCAGAAAACCAATAACAATAACACCCCGTCAGATTAAATAAATTCTTAATTTCAGTTTACGTTTTAAATATTGGTTGGTGTGTTTTGTATTCCTGGCACCTAGATATTTTCTTACTTTTTGGCATGTCTCAAAGAGCCAAAGGAATGGTGAGGATGATCGAAAGAGAAAAAGTACGAGTTTAATTAGTATTACGAGTAATATATCAGACAATTTATATAAGAAAATGTTATAACCCCTCATACAGTTTTATTTATCAAAAAAATAATAATTAATATTTCTCCTGTTGCTCAATATTATTGGAAGTGTGTAATAATGTAAGCGACGTAATCAAGAATGATACGCAAGTTTTTGCCGAAATAAAGCATATTCTTTATATGTAGCCTAAAAACCCGCTGCAAGTTTTATATAGTGTCTTTAGGTTGTACATGTACAATCAAAATATTTTAGTATTAAAAATATTTACATGGTGTTTACGAACTGGTGATACAATTTTTAAGAGACAACAGTAGTGTCAAAATAAACCGTTTTAATTCAATTCACCTTAGTACTATTTTACTTCCACATCCAGTGGAAGTATAGTAAGGACAAAAAAAATTTCAAAAATTTTTATTGTCCAAATAGGCTTAGAATGTCACGAAACGTCGAGATTTTAAGTTTGAGCGGAAAAAAAAAATTCTGTCTGTCTGCCGGTCTGTCTGTCTGTCTGTAACTTTTTTTTGTGCGCACGTTTACTCTGGAACCGTTTGAGATATTGACTTGAAATTTGGTACACGTATGTACTTTAACGAGATCTAGAACTAGATTATATTTTCATCTTGTTCCGTCGAAGGGTTCGGAGGTAAATTAGGGTAAATTTGGGGTAAATAGGTAAATCAAGCAGGTAAGAGTCCATAAAATTGGTATTTAGTATATACCTAAGAAGCTAAGGTCTCAAAAAAAATGTTGGCATTAGCCACCCCCATTACCACCCCCACCCTATTATTAAAGGGGATGAAAAAAATGTGATTTAGTGTGTGTACAAGAACGAGAAACCTCAAAACATTTTTCTACTTCATCCACCCCCACTACCACCCCCACTACCACCCCCCATAACCACCCCCTACCTACTACCGATGTTGGGTATCGTTTTATGGGTTTTTGGGGTAGAGGATTTCAAATATTATATTATTAAAGTTCCATAAACAATTATTTCCAAAATTTTTTTCATTGTGAGTGACTTGGATAGATAATCTGGATGTGGAAGTAGTGATTCCTTGGGCAGGGGTTTTTTTTCTTTGAAGAGATATGGGCCTCGAAAATAAACTTATTTATTCTATCTTTTGACGATAATTTGTTTACTTTTTAATCGATTTGATTAACACTTTATATTGAGGGGTTTTTAGGGTCTCTGAACTTCAATATGTTATTATTTTTAGCGAGAAATGTAGATGGCGCTCACAACACCATATGCATTATTGTGTTTGGCTCATATTTTTTTATGGGCAGAGATTTAAAAATATCTGATAACCTTTTTTTTAAATAACAATCAGTTCTCTTTGAAAAATGTATACATATCCTATGTTGCTCAAATGCACCGCTTTAGAGAAAAAACGCGATTGAACATGTTATTGCACGATGTACATAAACTATCCATATTAAATAAATATATTTAGAAATGTAATTAAACTTTACATTTACTTAATCATATTCTGCCTTGTTGCTTTAGCCCGAAACTGCCCCATGACCAGGTGAATTAACAGGGTTGCCCCAAATAAACGCAATATTTTATATCTCGGTTATTAAAACGCTTTTACGAGGATGACTTTTTGTAAATCGTTTTCCTTTATCATATAATCATGTGTTAAAATAAGTTCGTAGACACCCTGTATAATTATTTTGGTTATTCCTATTTAGCTCAGAATTTGAACTGCCCTTAATTAAAAACGTTTGTTGTAAAAATGGGGAGATTTATTTCCGTCTATTTTCATTTCACAACCTGATGACCGTAAAAAACTTGCAGTGGGATCTCGTATTTCTTATAATTCGTTTCAACGTTAAAATAAACAAACATTTCAAAAGTAAAATATAGTGCACTTGTTTTTATCAAGTTTTACTTATAATTAACATTATAAAGGGTGTTTTTTTTAGAAGTTTGTTTTTTGAATTGGCGCCATTGTTTTAAGAGACAGTTAAATTAACAACTGACAGCTGATTCGTACTCAGTATGTTTTGCCATTTCACCATGAATAGACTCACGGCAGAACAACGCTTGCAAATTGTGCAAATTTATTTCGAAAATCAGTTCGCAAAGAAACTTCCCGTGCGCTACGACCATTTTACGGTCGACATAATCGTCCATCTGAGCAACTCATTTCGCACCACGCATGCTTTGATTGATAATGTACATCTGCAGAGACGTCGTACAGTACGCACCCAAGAAGTTGTTGCTCCTGTGGAGCGTAGTGTTGAGGAGGATCCAAATGAGTCGATTCGCCGTCGTGCATAGCAATTGGAGCTGTGTTCATCCACATTATGGAAGATTTTGAGGAAAGATCTTGGGTTACGAGCTTACAAGATTCAGCTCGTGCACGAAGTAAAGCCTCGTGACCATCATTTGCGTCGGACGTTCGGTGAATGGGCCGAAAACAAGATTGTCCTTGATCCTCATTTTCACCAAAAAATTTTGCGTCGTGGACCTGTGAATTGGCCTCCACGGTCATGTGATATCACACCTTGGATTATTTTCTGTGCAGTCGCTAGTCTACGCCGATAAACCAGAGACCTTGGACCATTTGGAAGCCAACATTAGACGAATTATTGCCGACATACGGCCCCAGCTGCTCGAAAAAGTGATCGAAAATTGGACTTCCAGATTGCGCTACATTCAAGCTAGGCGCGGCACCCACATGCCCGAAATCATATTTAAGCACTAATAACATAAAATTATATTTCCAATAAATTCAATACCATGTGCGTTAGCAAGTTTTTTATGTGTTTTATTTCATTTTAAAGTTCTATTCCTCTAAAAAAAACAGCCTTTAGTTAGTGTTTAAAATAGTCTAATTGTTTTATCTCAAAATTATAATAAAACAAGAAAATAACAAATTAATGGCCCTGACAATCCTGATACACCATGTAGCAACATCTCTTCTCATGATCATTTTAGTCCTGATGCCACCAGAAGCTAATATACACCGTCACCGGTTTCATGTAGTAGTGCTCACAGTAGTGATAACACTTGCGTAAGTTTGAATGTCATCAATAATTAAATCTAATTTTTTTTATAAAACATTATTTTTTATTGTATTGGAGCAGTTTATTTGTCACGGTTTTTTGACGCAACGATTTTTGTACGTGATGTACAGGGTTATTCACTATATATTGATCCCCCCTTTATTTCTGTTATTATTGAAAATAGAAAAAAAAGTTTCGTATAAAAGTTGTAGGATCTTACCTATATTTTAACGAATCTTTTAAATGGAACACCCTATATATTATTGCATATTCTCCTGATTTCAAATATATAACATTCTATAGGTCTGTCTTAAATACTTTTTGACATATTTGACATTCAAAATTCAAATAAACTGCTTTATTGATGGATGATTGAGACATGCGTGTCAATACACAAGTGAAACAAAAATAACAAGGTAGGCCACGAAAATGCTGAAAATTTTAATATTTGACAGTTCATATTTACTGCTTCGACATACTTGCGATTTATTATTCTAAAATATTTGTTATTTGTATAAATATTATTATCCACATTACAAAGTACATAATATGCCTTATCAATTTTCAAATGTTGAATATGCGGACATATCTATGTGTATGGATTTTGTGATGGCAATGAACGGGCTGCTGTGAAAGAATATCAAAGAAGATTTCCTGGACGCCGAATTCCTGATCATAAAACTTGCTAGAGTTGTCAATTATTCTAAAAATTCTGGTCAGTATCCAACGGCCACCTTAACTGAGCATCAAGTAAGGCTGTAGAAGAGAATATACTAAATATTTTTGCAAATAATCCAAAAATTAGCACAAGAAGAGTGGGTCATGCTTTAGGTGTTCCACATGTCAGTGTTTGAAGAACACTAAAAAAATCTCTATCCATTTCATGTTCAAAGGGTTCAGAGGTTAGAGGAAGGGGATGCAGTTGATCGGTTAAATTTTAGTAACTGGATTATTCGGAATCGAAGAATTCTTAACAGATGTCTGTTTGCAGATGAGCACAATTTACAAGAGATGGTGTTATCATAATTTAGGAAATGCACATGTTTGGGCAGAAGAGAATCCACATGCTATAAGACAGAATAAATCCCAACATCGATTTGCTGTTAATATTTGGTGCTGTGTTTTATTGGGCCACATATCCTCCCTGATAGATTTTATAAGGTGAACTACCTTGTTTTTGAAATTATATTTCACAATAGTTCACTTACCTAGTCTAGAAGTGTAAGAATTGTCACTGCTGCAAGTTAAATTTTTTTGTTAATTAAATACTAAAATAAATTTTCAAGTTCCAACTGTCTCGAATATTTTAATGAAATTGGATTTACGGCAAGTAATCAAGGTTGATGAATGAAATGCGCAAACAAATTAAGTGAGATATTCTGTTCAATATTTCCGCTCTTTTCGAATATTGAAACAGATCTACAAAATTTGGCCATACAGAGTGTTGATTTTGACATACAACACATTGTCAGTTTTTTATTAAGACGGTCCTTGATTTCTATTTTGGTTTATTATGAAGCTATCAAGTAAAATAATTGAAACATATTTCTAAGTATGAACCGATTATACAGGGTGGTTCAATAATTATGACCAAAGAAAGATTTGGCCAAAACCAATAAAACATCCTGTATCTCAGTAAGGAAGGACGATGGATGCATTAATGCCGGATGGATGCATTAAGGCTCAACTTCAATAAGTCGGTACCCAGATGGGATTGAAGCTTCAATTAATCGTCGTGCCAAGGCCATACCAGCTGTATCCACACCTTCGGTGCAGGGCAGCACATCAATTGTTAAGCTTTTTTCACTATAAGTGTGACTAACAAAAAAAAAAAAAAAATTAAACCCATGTTTGGAAATATATTCGAACCCAGTGAATGCTAAATACGTGCCTACTAAACTAAAACTGAAATCTGCATGCTCTTACTATTAGCTTAAAATGAGTTTTCTACCACTGGTAGGCACAACCGAGGTCTCTAATGCCGAAAGTTATGTACAATTGCACATCTGTTGCATTATGTGTATCGCAGGACGAATGGAAAGGATGTTGTAGAAAATTATGTGAAGACAGAAAAGCGATACCTTTAGCACATATGTATATTTAAAATTCGAGGAAGAAAAATAAAGGATTCTGCGACAAAACTTGGGTATTGTGGCACCCACAGATCTGGCAACAGTGGTGAGTGTTCCATTCCAATGTTACGGGGGTTTTGCACGTCGACCAATCAGAGGCTCTCTTTTTTGCATACACTCCTAGTTGGCAGGGCGGGGGGAGCTAGGACCGACTCTAGTCACTACTTGTCTGCAATTATTTTGTTAGGTATTCCCATATACGAAAAGAATTGTAAAGATTTTCCATAATGCAAATACTATTTTTATGTTCGAGATAGTAGGCTTGACCGAATTTTGAAAAAGAATAAAAAATTGTGAGGAAGTCTTCTTGGGAAATATGAAAAACGTCAATATGTATTGTTTCAAAGGGTTTATTAGGTGTTTCGGTTAATCGTAATTTTATCTTTTATCTGTCATATGAAGTAAGACAGGTCTGACAAGAGTTAATGTAATTTGTTACATCTTTTTGTATGTTTTGCCAATAATAGGTTTTCTGAATAGATTTTGTTTTTTCTTTAATTCCTCGATGACATGTTTTACCTTGATGATGGTAAATAATAATTAGATGTTCTTCGGGAGTTTGAATATCCTGTAGAAGCGTATATGATATTAATATTTTTCTTGAGTTATGGCATAACAATGTTCTTAGGATTCTATTTATTTTTCTTTCTAATGCTGGAGTTGCAAATTTAAAACAAGTATTGCCGTTTATTTATATAAATTGTTTTAAAAAATGTAAAGTTTGTGCATCATCTAAATTTGCTTTTAAAGTAATTGTATGTCTGTTTTTAAAATAATTGTTATATTATAGATTTCACTAGGAGTATGATTAGATTCCGTAATTATTATTTGATTTTTATATGCATTAACAGGTTGTTCCGTATAAGGCATTGTAAAAATAGGATCTTCTTGAGCCGTGTGCTGTGTTTGATCATCTAGATCTTCCATCATTTCTTCTAGGAAGAGGTAAAGTAGAGACCTACTAGTTAACTGCTTGAAGTCTTGTAGGCTTTTTGTTTCTCCGTTGACCACTGGTCCAATCTACAAATTTTCTGAAGACAAAAATTTTTCTTATTCGTAGAAATTTCCGGAAAATATTTTCCTGGAGGTCCTGGAATTACAGTGCCAAACTTCAGTGAAAAGGATACCAACTGCGCCAATTATGTCATCTGAGAAGGCAAAACACAATTTATTTATTTTGAAAGCTTTCATTACTAGTAAGCACTAGTACAATACTTTCACTTATGTGATGTTTACTTTACAAAAATTAATGTAGAATTAATTTTTTTTGTACAATCAATTCAATATTTATACAGTTTTACAGAATGTGGTTATCGGAAAGTTTATTTTTGATGAGTAGAACGGAGAAATCTATAATAGTAATATTGTTATGCTTAAATGCAAATGAGAAGTAATAAAAAGAAAGAAAATAGGTATAAGGTAACTTGTACAATTGGAGTACCAGAAAAAGACCACTTTTTTATGTGCCTGTGTTATTTAACAAATAATATTTTCTCCTACACAATTGGATCGTAAATGAGCATAAGAATTTAAAAATCTAGGACTCTGAACAATACAATTATATTTTTTATAGCGAATTTCTGTTGATTTTTTGCAAGACATTCAATGATAATGCAAGTTACCGTGTTCATGTTCAACTTCAATAAGTCGGTACCCAGATGGGGTTGAAGCTTCAATTAATCGTCGTGCCAAGGCCATACCAGCTGTATCCACACCTTCGGTGCAGGGCAGCACATCAATTATTAAGCTTTTTTCACTATAAGTGTGACTAACAAAAAAAAAAAAAATTAAACCCATGTTTGGAAATATATTCGAACTCAGTGAATGCTAAATACGTGCCTACTAAACTAAAACTGAAATCTGCGTGCTCTTACTATTAGCTTAAAATGAGTTTTCTACCACTGGTAGGCTCAACCGAGGTCTCTGATGCCGAAAGTTATGTACAATTGCACATCTGTTGCATTATGTGTATCGCAGGACGAATAGAAAGGATGTTGTAGAAAATTATGTGAAGACAGAAAAGCGATACCTTTAGCACATATGTATATTTAAAATTCGAGGAAGAAAAATAAAGGATTCTGCGACAAAACTTGGGTATTGTGGCACCCACAGATCTGGCAACAGTGGTGGGTGTCAGTTTCATTAATATTCACCATTTTTTATACATTAAATATGTGACTTGTACCACGTTTATGGTGGTGCGAGTAGTGCAACCATTATACATTTGTATATAAGGTGGGAGCTACTTTTACATAAATTGGTAGGGTGTCACTAAATGCAAATATTACGTGTATATATATATATGTATATATATATATATATATATATATATATATATATATATATATATATATATATATATATATATATATATATATATATATATATATATATATATATATATATATAGACATATGAAGCCTCAAAACGAAGCCCAAACAGCACATTCTGCCGCTTACTCGAAGCCCATAACACACATACGAAGCCCGCCCTCGGGCTTCGTAAAAATAAGCGTGTATAAAACCTAGACTATGTTATTCTCAACAAATCCCGCCAATTGGCAAAATTTCGCCCGGGCATCAAATTGCACCTCCTTTCTCTCAAAACATACGCGATGTAGTTGAACGAATAGATGTTCAGATGGCGCTACAGTTGTCGGTGTATAAGCGATATATACAGTGAATATATTTGACGCATTTTGCAATGCCCTATTTTATTCGATGCATTATACGAATCCCTAAGTCTTGGCAACACTGTACATCTGCTTGGTAAATATTATGCAGCCAACTAATGTGTTTGTATCTGTAATATTTTTGCTGTGGCAATGATAATTTGTGGCTATGATAATTAAATATTTTATGTTAATTGTGTTTATCTAATGGCTGACTTAGAACTGGACTCGTAACTAAATAATATTTATATCTGCTATGAGATGACAAAAAAACTGTTGTTATTTAACAAAAAATCTATTGATACTTTTTACTTTTTTACTTCACTAAGATTATATAGACTGTCTTTTTTTCCGTGCGTTCAGCAGCAAAAATCGTAATTATAAATATAATTGATTTGTGATTTTAAGTACACCTATACAGGGTATTAACTAAAATGTTGAGGATATTTCTAAGTAGATTCCTTGGCAAGAATTAAGGAAAATTAGTATTAACTGTTCCAAAATTAGCCCTCCCTGGAAAGCTTTTAAAGGGGCGAGTCCAAATCTCCTCTACTTTATATTTGTTAAATATTTCCCATCTTCTTTGTTATTTCCGTTCATTTAGTTTACATTACTTTTAATCTGAATAATTTTGAGAGAAGCGTATTAAATACATATGGAAGAAAACGCCTTATTTTTATGCATGTCAGGGTATTCTTTTTTTAAGCAAGAAGCAAACAGTTTTAAAATTTTCTGATGAAGTTATAAGCTAAGTTTCAATCGTTAAGAACTGTTGAAAAGTCATGGTGATTTATTTGATACATTTAAGAGATGCCACGGAGGATGAAAAGACTTTTGCATAAATATCATATTGAGTAAAAATTATTGATAAAAGCACTATAATGAGTCTGAAAACAATAATTTCAAACATTATTTTAATGCATGCTTTACAGAAGGACGCAATTATCCAGGAAAAGCTAATTTTAAAAAAGTTCATATGAAAGATCCGACTTTATTTTTGTCAAGTAATCTAGTTACTTGCCGAATATATGGTAGATATATATTATTCCGTATAGTACAGCGAATGAAGGTAGAAATCAACTATTACCTCCGATTTCGGTGAACCTCCATCGATTTGCATGAAAATTTGGGAATGAGTATATTTTACCCTCAACTTCAAAAGTGACATATGCTCGACTTGCGCTTTTTGCATTTTAGGGTGAAATCCACCCCTTTTGTTAAAAATGGGAAAAAATGCAGATTTAAGCATTCTGGCGTAAGTAATCTCGTTTAATTAGATAAAATAAATATTTTTCAACACTTATATGCATGATTTATGATTTTAATTAATTTTTCAACCCTTTTAGCAACCACCCCTTAAATCGAAGATCATTAAAAAATCATTTTTTGTATTTCTGAAATATGAAATCGCATATTAACATTACACAAACGGTTTGTTTAATGTTTATGATATAATTTTTGGTTGACTGTGAAATTTCTACCCTTAGAAACCACCCCCTTAATGCAGAATCATTGAAAAAATTGGTTTCAAGAAACTTTAATCATTTGAATAATACATTACTGAATTGAAATCTCATTTACTGAGTATTAAAGTAATTATTTATTTATTGCGAATTTTTCCACCCTTAAAAACTACCACTTGTCATAAAAATAATGGAATTTTTTTTTATCAGCTTTAATATCTTTAATTATTTAGAATCTTTTTTATTACTTATGATAAACTTTATTAATATATTTCAAACTTTATTAATATTATTCTTTCCACATTCCCCAAACTACCCTTCGTCCACAAATCGATGAAAAAGCATAATTTAACGTTGGAAACAATTTTTCAGTGCTTATGTGACTTATAAAAATTTAATTTATTAATTAAGAGGAAAATGTATTAAAATAAATATTAAAATATATGAAAAGTTTATTCATTTTTTATTTAAATAATGTTTCATAAATTAATCAAATATTAATAGTACATTAAATTTAATTTTTCACTCGTCATCAGAGCTCTCTTCACCAACTTCTCCTTCTTCATTAATTGGAGGGCTATTTTGGCAATTGTCCCCACTGCGTGATCCGCAGGTTGCATTGCAAAATAACCCTACTCTTCGACATCCGCAAGAAGCGCCGCATCCTTTTATTGTTTTTTTACAATAACTCCGTTAATTTTTATGATATCAGGTTCATCCAAAAACCATTTGAAAGGTAATTTCAAGGGCTATAAGATCGTATTAAATTTAATCTTTTAAAACCTTTATTTTTTAGAAGATAAAAGGTTAAAGGGCCCCGGTTACATGGTTCTCGCAGTAAAATTTAGGCTTTAAACGTTTCTATCTCGGTTATTTTTTATCCTACAAAAATAAAAAAACTAAAATCTTTGTTAAAAAAAAAAAACTCAAATTTCGTTCTCTATTATTTTTTACATATATCGAGTATTTATGGAGTTATTATCAAAAGAAAATGAAATTTACGAAAATTTGAAAAATTCTGATTTTTTTAAATCATTTTTTTTTCAAAAATATGCATTCTAAACCGGCCAAAATTTTGAAAGTCATTACTTATGCTAAAATAAAGAAAGTCTTATAGGGATTACTATAAATTTTAATTTTTGTGGAAATGGCGTAGGTTTTATTTTTCACTTTTTCCTAAAAAATTCGAAAGGGTTCTCTTATTTTCATCATAACTTGCTTAATTTTGATGCTATCAACTTCTTCTATAGCTCATTTGATAGGTATTTCTGAGTACTTTGAAAAGTGTTCAGTAAGTATATTTTATAAAATGCATCGTTTTCCCGTTATTTAAGCTTGAATACTTAGATTTGAGTACTCACCGAAAAAGAAATATACATTCAATTACCTATAGCTCACTTTGAATTAATATTAAAAGTTTTTTTAAGGAAGGAATTTATTCGTTTTTTTATTAGCTTTAATTTTTGTAAAAACTTATAGTTTTTGAGTTATTTATGAAAAACCGCTTTAAAACATGCATTTTTTTCACGAAAAATCAAAATTTTTGATCTTTAATAACTCAAAAAGTATTGATTTATTTTAATAACTTTATATAACAAATTTTGCTTAGAATTGGTCCCTCTATCGATTCCTGGGATTATTTTTCATAAAATAATTTCCACCCCCGAGAAGGGGTGGCATCCACCCCCAGGGTAAAAGCGCAAGTTGGCACTATGTCACTTTTGTTTCTTGAGGTATTCTCTAACTACTCACAAATTTTCATGAAAATCGATGGAGGTTCAACGAAATCGGAGGTGAAAACCTTCAGTGACTGTACTAGTAGTGTGGAAATAATAGTATATTAAGTATCATCAGAACGGTAACGGACATTTACCGCCGAAGACCGGTATAACCCTTAAGGTTCGCGATGCTTATACTGTTTTTTGTACAATCGTATTAAATTCCAATTCAATTAAAATAATTTAATTTCTACTAAATAAACGAAAAGTCAAAAGCCACGTTTATATTTCGTGGCAAGTACAACTTGTCAAATATGATATTTTGTATTTGTATTTTGACATTTCGTTTATTTACTAGAAATTAAATTATTTTAATTGAAGTGTAATTAAAAACGATCGTGCAGAAAGTAATGTTATTTTTTTTTAAATACATAGAAATGACCTTATTTTTTGTACTTATTTTTGTGAAATAACAATATGACAATACATGTCAAAACTCTAATTGTCAAACGTATAAAACGTGTATGAAACTTTTATAGTTTGTTATATTATTAACATCTCCAGAAGTGCTAGAAAGTGCAAATATAGCAACTCTAAATTTACTTCCAGATAAAAGCAGAAAACTTCACGAGAAAACTTATGCGGGTTTTATTTCATGGTGCAAGAAGAGAAGCAGGTATCGCGCTATTCGGAATCGGTGCTATTGGCATATTTGTCCGATGTTACAAAAAGAGGCCTAATGAATTTGTAATTGTATTTTTGATATTTTTTAAGTTACATATGTGTTACCATAATTAAATAAATAAAGTAACACTTAGAATTCAATTTTGTGTTATAAAATAAAATAAGATTTTTTCCTATGTAATAATATACAATCAACGGAAAATTTTTATAACTTACTCGTGTGTTAATCGGCGATTAATAATCTCGACAAATAATGCGCTCGCTACCGCTCGCACGTTAAAATGTCTCAATTTATTAATCGCTCTCATTAACATACTTGTTTGTTACATAGCTATTATCTTATAGGTGTGTATTGTCTCTAGATATATGGTGGAGTGAGGTGACAACAAATAGCAAAATAAATCATGTACTTATTTTATTTTTAAATTTTTAATTAACTTTATTTGAAAAGAAATTCTGTTTGAAAGGAAATTGACAATATTTATTTTATATTTATTGTGGACAAGGAAAAGTGGTAGAAAACTTCATATTTGATTATAGAAAGCTATTAAATCAGTTTTCAGGGAAATTCATTCAAATCCAATCGATTTTCTAATAACTTACTTTTTTCGTCTAAGAGCACCCCACACTATTAGTGGAGTGAAAATAAATTTTGAATGAAGCTGTTTGGCTGCAGGAATTTTATTGTTTTAATTTGTTTTATGTATAATAACAAGTGCTATGAGCAGTTTTGGATTAAATGGGTCCATTGCTTATTGTAATATTTTAACAATTTACACTGAAATTTGCTGTTATTTTCATTAGTACCTCCGGTCCTAGTAATCGTATCGTAAAAATAAAAATAGCGAATTATTCGCAATAAAATCTTGAATAAGACTAGGCCTATGCAAAAACTAGATGATAGTTTGTTAATCAGTAAAAAAAATAAAAACCACCAAAAATTGCCTTTCTTGATAATAATTTAATAAATATAACATAATAATGCATCAATTTTAACGAAAGTCCGTGGAACTAAGCCTTTTATTGAACTAAACCTGTGCTAAATTTTAGCTCAAAATAAATATTTTTGAACAAATCTCAAACGACTAAAAACCAATAATAATTTCGAAATTTTTATCGCTTATTGTTTAAGTGCAGTGACTCGTGTGCGGTAAATTTTTGTTCAAAATGTAGGTTTTTACATGTATTTTCCAACAGTGTTAAGAAAAAAGAATTCTCACTTAATCCGTTTTTTCTTGAAATTTATTTATTATTTTCAAAGTTACAGTTGTAAACAAATTCAAATAACTCTGGATTTTTTTATGAAACCAAAAGCGGGAAATAAATTATGAAAATAGATGAAATATCTAACATTTCTCTAAAAAAATTAGTGATCTATTTGCATTTGGGGCCGAGAAACGTCAGTTTCTGTGTTTAGGTCGCTTATAAATAAACAAGTCGATATTTTTTCTAGAAATTTAGATTGATTGTTTTTCGATACTTATGTTTTTGTCTCCGCTGTTTGAAAATGAGTCAAAACTATAACTTTTAGAATTACAATTAGAATAAAGCGGTTTTGACACATAGTCAATTTTTTTTACTTTCTTATCCATTTTTGTCACGGAAGGGAAAACAAACCTAATCTGAACAGTTATTCTTATGGCTATGTACACAGTTTTGTAAATTTAATTTACCCGATACAATAAAAAAATGGCAGTTAGTTATTTGAACCAGAGACTGAAGTATGATCTGTAAAACCATAATAAACCTTTAGAGCTATTTGGCGATTTTCGGATCTCTAACATAATTGCTAAAAGCCGGACTATCGGGCCTCTATCTTTTTTAACAATTGTGCTTCTGGATTGTTCTCAACTAGGTGAGACTAATATTATTGAAGAATAACCAGTCCAAATTTTAAGAACATATATCAATTTGCTTATTTATAAGCGACTTAGACGCAAACACTGACGCATCTCGGCCCCAAATGCAAGTAGATCATTATTTTTTTAAGAAATATTTCATCTATTTTCATAATTCGTTGCCTGTTCTTGGTTTGATAAAAAATCCAGTTATCTGAATATGTTTATACCTATAATTTTGAAAATTATAAACAGATTTAAAAAATGGTCTAAATGAAGATACTATCATTGTAAAATTCATGTAAAAAACCTACATTTTGAAATAAAAATGTTCTAAGAATCGATGCACTTAAACAGTAAGCGATTAAAATTTCGAAATCTTTTTTTATTTTTAGCCGTTTGAATAAATATTTTATGCTAAAATTTGGCGCGAAGGTTTAATTCAATAAAGTGCATAGTTCCTCCAACTTTCGTTAAAATGGATGCATTATTACGTTATATTTCTTAAATTGTCAAAAAAGGCAATTTTTTGTGGTTTTTATTTTCTTACAAATTAACGAATTATCATAAAGTTTTTTCATAGCCACTCGCTATTTTTATTTTTGCGATACAATTATTAGGACCGAAGAAAATAAGGAAAAGAGCAGAAAATTTCAGCGTTGAAAAATAAATTGTTAAAAATTTTTTTACGCTGGACCGCTGAATTAAAAACTTCTCGGTGGCACTTATTATATCTACGACAAATTAAAATAATAAAATTGCTGCAGCCAGAGAATTCCTTATTCACCTATTTTGTTACTTAATTTGACTTCACTATATATGATTTAAAATGTTAACATATTTAAAAACGAAATTAAATAACTAAAAAATCAGAACGTGAAAAATTTATAATACTGTACATTACAGCAAACTGAGAAAGTATTAGTCACATATTTAAAATTACTAACTATAACAGCCCATTGTAGTGCCTGGCCGACCAGATGGTAGGTCGACACTTTCTATGAAATTCCCGCTAAAATTTTAGCTACCTGATATATGTTTACTGGTCAGTACCACTTGTTTACGAAATGTTAAAATCCACTTTTAAACCATTTAGAAATAATGTCATATGGATTAAATTTCGTTTACTTCCCTCGCTAACCGAAGGGAAGTAGGGTATTGTAATCGTAAAAAGTTACCCTCCGAGATTTCTTCGCGTTTCAGACTATGCAGATTACGAAAATTAAAGCCATTTAATTCCATCAGTCTGTCTGTCTGTCGGTCTGGTGTCTGTCTGAGTCAGAAGTATGTATCTATTTCTAACAATACACATAACAATTATTGTAGTTTATAAGATATATATTGTGGGGAAAATATTACAAAACCGTTTGACGAAGAAAAAAAATATTTGGTCGTTAGTTGACGCTACTGTCAACGAAGAATAGTGAAAAAATAATGAGGAAAAAAATGTGACGAAAGACGGTTATATTTTGCGTGTAGTTAACACAACTGTCAGGGGAAAAAATATGTACAGGGTGTTTACTCTAAAAAAAGAATGAAAAAATGGATTGCGGACAATAATGTTTCGCATATAGTTAACACAACTGTCAAAGAAAAATATGAAAAAATATACAGGGTGGTCGCCTCAAAAATAATAATAAAAAATGAGACGAAGGACGATATTATTTCACATGCAGATACCACAACTGCCAAGTAAGAAAAATATGAAAATATAGAAAAAAATAATGAAAGAAGATGGCGGAGATTTCGCATGTAGGTAACATAACTGTCAAAGAAGAAAAAATATGAAAAATTTACAGGGTGGCCACTTTAAAAAATAAGAAACGACACAGTAAAATGATATCTGAAATGTAGTTGTCAGTCGTTATTACCAGGAAAAAAATCTGATATAGTTTTTATAAGAAAAATAAGCAGGGTCGTCATCCAACCTAAAAAAATAATTCAGAAATAAAGGAGGTCAATCAAAGGGGGAAGAAAATTTTAGTCCGTTCCAATATGGTAGAAAATTGACCGAGAGGTGATTTTTTTTAAGATTAAGTGTTTTTTTTCCTGCTCTCCAAAAGTCAAATTTCGACGCTCGTTTTTCGCGATTAACTCAAAAAAAACCGCTGCCCAAGGAGTCACTACTTTCACTTCCAGATTTTCTAACCAAGTCTCTCACAACGAAAAAATTTTGTATGTGGGAATAATTGTTTATGGAACTTTAATAATATAATATTTGAAATCTCTACCCCAAAAACCCATAAAACGATATCCCACATCGGTAGTGGGATGGGGGTGGTGATAGGGGAATGGTAATAGGGGTGGATGAAGTAAAAAAATATTTTGAGATTTTTGGTTCTTGTACACACACTAAATCACATTTTTTTTTATCCCCTTTAATAATGGGGTGGGGGTGGTAATGGGGGTGACTAATGCCAAAAGGTTTTTGAGACCTTAGCTTCTCTTACATATACTAAATACAAATTTTATAGACTTTTACTAAATACAAATTTTATGGACTCTTACCTGTTTGATTTACCTATTTATCCCCATTTACCCCAATTTACCACCCAACCCTTCGACGGAAGAGGATAAAAATATAATTTATTTCCAGATCTCGTTAAAATACATACGTGTACCAAATTTTAAGTCAATATCTTAAACAGTTCCAGAGTAATCGTGAGCACAAAAAAAGTTACAGACGGACCGACAGACAGGATTTTTTTCGCTCAAACTTAAAATCACGACGTTTCATGACATTCTAAGCCTATTTGAACAACAAAAATTTTTAAAATTTTTTTTGTCGTTACTATACTAAAGTGGAAGTAATTAAGACTTGAGAAGAAGAACGTTGACCACAATGTTGAAAGATATTTTAATTCTCTACAATTTCTACAAGTTATGTCTATTCTTTGTTCAAAAATTCGTTTATATGAAAATCGAATTTTGCGAAAATGATTTCTTTTAAATTGCGTTCTAATAAAAAAGTTCATTTAAAGTTTTTTTTAAGCTTTTTAAATGATTAATTAAATGGTTTAGATGCCTACATTATTTTCCTTAAAAATAATTTATAACCTAAAAAATCCAACCTTATTGTAAAAAAATATTTTATACATTTATAAGGAAACAAAATATTAGAAATTTCTGTTGAAAAATAAAGTTTATTCAATTACCTTTCAACTGGGACCAACCGATTTCATTTACCCTAATTACAGCGTCTTCTGTGAACACCCCCTATAGACAAGGCCGACGCACAAAATCGATGAGTCATCAACACAAGACTGCAGTTTTGGTTACTTCATAAAAATTTAAACAATTTATGTAGCAATATTAAATTTCTGCTATTTTTCTTATTATGGTCATAGTCTCCATATCGCAAATAATAAAAAAACTAATTTTAAATAAAAATAGACATAAAAAAACTTTCAGATAATTTGTTACCTTGCAAAAAAATAGGCACCATTAAAAATTGCCCTCTTCGTATAATTGGGGTGAAATTATGCCATTTATTGCTTTAGTTTTCAAGTTATGTTTACTTACTTTTTTTTGATAAAATAATAAAGTTAAAAACATAGTGCGTCCATTCAAATAATAAAGAAAATAAAAATTGAAGATAATTGTATCATCTACAAACAATTTTTTTCGTAAAGTATGTATTTTTACCTACGATCACTACTGTAAATAGTAAAAAACACACTACCTGCCATCTATGTAAGTTGAATTTTACGCATTGTAAACAAAACGCACTGTAAACAAATCGCACGGTAAACAAAACGCACGGGACACGCAATTATAGGTGGCTTATATCGCTGACGCGGGGTTTCAAAGAACAAATGCGCCTACTTAATTTTGAAACGCTGTCAAAACTGACATAATATTTGTTGAATCATATTGTTGACTAGTAAACTAAATCCAGATTTTACTAAATAACTAAATAAATATGATCGTAGGTAAAGTATAGTACATAATTCGAGTTGTAAGGCAATTACGCACTCATGGAAATACGCACTCGCCGCTACGCGGCATCGTGCGCAACTTTTCCATTCGTGCGTAATTTGCTTCTTACATCACTCATTACGTAATATACTATTACGTAATTGAGAATTACTTTTTCTGCACTAAAACATTCTTATAAACA
This sequence comes from Rutpela maculata, assembly GCA_936432065.2. NCBI lineage: Eukaryota > Metazoa > Arthropoda > Insecta > Coleoptera > Cerambycidae > Rutpela > Rutpela maculata. Next base: position 83,492,394 of record OW386290.2, read on the forward strand.
ATGACTTTCATGTTATTTTAAGTTTCCAACTGATCAGGTAATTTGTTGTAATACGCAGTATTATGTATTTCTCATATTCTAATGTTTTGGTTATTAATTTTAACGAATTATAAAATAATTTTTCCGCTCTATTTATACATTTTTTTCGTCATAATAATAGGACTATTAATTTTTTAGATAGATTTATGACTAAGTAGTGTCTTGCTTCAAAGAGGTGTAGCTTTACCATTGCCAACAGTTCTTTTGACATTTACTGGACTATTCACGAAAACGCCATGTGCTTTGTAAGCACGATAACTGAAGGACCAAGAGTCCGGTCGTATTTAAATTTGGACAATAAGTTAAAGTTAGCTAGAGGAAGAGCCACGTTGTTATTAAAAAAAGTCCAATCTGCAAATACAACAGTTAAGACATCTTAAGAAAAAATGCAAATATAAACTGTTGTAACTCTTGATAAGATTTGACAATAACAAAAATTCTGCAGAATGTAGCTAGAAGCTCTTCGCCAACTAAGCTGGCATCATCAGGAGACGATTAGAATTACAAATATAGCAATTATATCTAGAAAAATCAACTTATTTTCAACAAACTGCAGAATGTCATATAGAATGTTTAACAGTTATGTAAAAACTTCAGAAAACTGGCGAACAATAATATTTACATTCATTTATTTCTTTTTGCTTTCTATTGACTTTGACTTTTATCATGTGGGTAGTTCCAATAGAAAAAAGAACAGTTACATTAATTCTTCAACGTTTTATATAACATTGTTCTATTTTCAAACTTCTCAAACAGTCTAGTTCACAGATTCACGTGTTAATTCTTGATAAAGCTCGTAAAAATCTGGGTGAGGGTTCATTGAATTCGGAATGACGTCTAGAAAAATGTGCAAAAGTTTCAAACCCGCACATAAACGATTGCAAAAGTTATAAACAAATTAAGATTGAAAAAACAACGAGATTCGTTTTTTGCAAATAACTCGAAAACTATTAATAGTTAAGAAATTAAAAGAAAAAGATTCTTAAAGAAATTTCCAATAAAAAACTCCCGGTACTCTATCTCTATTATTGATAATTTTAATTTAATGTTGAAAACAGGGCTACAATGCTCTGAAACCGACCGTAGCAAGTAAAAACATTTTTTTATATTATTAAATATTAATTTAGAAATTAAAAAAAAATATGGTATTATTTAGACACTTAAAGGAACAATTTCTCGTTGGAAAAACAATTTTTTGCCGATTTTTCATAAAATGAGCCTATTGTTAATTTATACATTTTTTAGAGTTTGTGTTTGTTTTATATTTCAAGTCGGATAATTGTTAAACAAAAGCCACTAAAACTATTTCGCTCCGTGGAGACCCTATGTCAACTATACTTTATGGGATTATGACATTGCGATGATTTTAATTATTATTGTCTGTTAGTTATTAATTATTTAAGCCAACAAAAAACTAAAAAATGAAAAAGAGAGGTTGAAATTTTTTTTTTATTAATTTTAATTATTATTACTGTTATTAAATTTAAAAATACTATAAGATTACATAAACTTTAAATTTTTGGTGCTATTTGTTTAAACAAATTTTATAGACAAATATATAAATTACGTATTTTTGAATAACATTTTTTGCCATTTTATTTGTTATAAAATATTATGTGATTTAATTTTTTTTTAACTGTTTACAATCAATTTTTTCCTGTTTTCATTATTTAAATATATTATAAAAAAAAAATTATTCTTAAAATTTATTATTTGCAATTCTCTACAAGGGAAATTTTTTTTTGTTGTTAATTTATTTGTTTATTTATTAATAAACAACTTGTTATTAACAATCGCTGAACGTGTTTATATTTTTTTTATAGAAAAAAAAAAACAAAAACAACCTTATACATAAACATGTAAAAAAAATAATATTTAAAATCTAAAATTCTATAAAAAATATATTAAAAATTTTTATGTATACGGTTGTATACATTATTTTTTTCCATAAAAAAATATAAACACATTCGGCGATTGTTAATAACAAATTGTTTATTAAGTAAACAAATGAATTAACAATAAATAAAAATTTCCCACCTTGGAGAGAATTGAAAATAATAAATTTTAAGAATAAATTTTTTTCTTAATAATTTGTTTAACTAATGAAAAAAGAAATAATTGATTATAAACCGTTAAAAAATTGTTTTAGGAATTTTTTTTAAATCATTTTATAACAAAATGGCAAAAATTTTTTTTTTCAAAAATACGTAAATTATCTATTTGTTCATAAAATTTGTTTAAACAAACAGCACTAAAAATTTAAGGTTTATATATTATGTTTATAGTATTTTTGAGTATAAAAACAGTATTAATAATTAAAATTAATAAAAATTTCAACCTCTCTTTTCCATTTTTTAGTTTTTTGTTAGCTTGAATAATTAATAACTAATAGATTGTAACAATTAAAAACATCGCAATATCATAATGTCATAAAGTATAGTTGACATAAGGTGTCCACGAAGCGAAATCATAATAAATTTAGTGGCTTTTGTTTAACAATTATCCGACTTGAAATATTAAGGCAAACTCTAAAAAAATTTGTTAATTCACAATAGGCTCATTTTATGAAAAACGAGGATCCAACGGGATATTGTTCCTTTAAGTATCTAAATAGTAGGTATCATAATTTAAAAAATTTTTAAATTAATATTTAATAACATAAAAAAATGTTTTTACTTGCCAAGGTCGGTTTCAGAGCATCACAACGGCTTTGTGTTCACCGCGCGGATCTCTATTTTCAACATCAAATTAAAATTAATCTCTATTAATAATAGAGATAGAGTTCTGGGAGTCAGGAGTTCTTTATTGGAAATTTCTTCCTTTTTAAGAAACTTTTTTTTTTGAATTTCTTATATATTAACAGTATTCGAGTTATTTGCAAAAAACAAAACTCGTTATTTTTTCAATTTGAATTTGTTTATAACTTTTGCAATGGTTTATGTGCGGGTTTGAAACTTTTGCACATTTTTCTGGACGTCATTCTAAATCTAATGAGACCTCACTCATATTTTCACGAGCTTTATCAAGAATTAACATGTGTTTGAACGTGTGAACTTGTCTAAAAGAACAAGTACATAAAATAATTAATTTAATAATCATCATAAATTGAAAAATGTTTATAAATAAGCATAGGCAGGGTGTGGGCTTCAAGTAAGCGAGGAATATGCTACTTTGGGCTTTATTTTGAGGCTTCATATTTGTACAAAAAACCTATTTTAGTCAAACGTCAATAATGGAATGAATACCTTGTATCTGTTACATATTTTGCATTAGAATAAATATAAACTATATCAATTATCACTTTTAACATGCATACCCTAAACATAATTATTTATATTAGGGCGGCCCCTTTGGTGTCATGCGGCCGTGACCTACAACAATGCAATTATATTATTAACACATCGACTACGCAATTATATTGTCGCACACAGTTATATCATTTAGTTAAAGAATTAGAAGAGAAGTGGCAACTATGTATGGCTTTGTGTAATCTGAAACATGTATACATTTTATACAACGGGCTTCGTAATGTACCATAATTATAAAAGGCTTCGTATGACATGTCGTGTTGTTTTTAATCTGCATGTCCAAAAAAGTTCCCCCCTCTCATGTTGCTCGCGTTATTATTCCCACTTAAAACATTATTAACAGATGTACACACTATTTAAATTACAAATAAGGCTGGGCTTCTGGTACCCTGTAGTGTATGGTGGGCTTCGTTTCATGCGTACCGTACGTATATATATATATATATATATATATATATATATATATATATATATATATATATATATATACACATATATATATATTTATATAAGGTATCCGTTGGCATCCTACCTAATAACGTTCTCACTTGGCATCCACTAATATACACACTGATATACACAAAATTTATTTAAAGGCTAAGTTAGCATCCTACCTATTTTACGGTTTAATTGGTGTCCTTATGCATATTTTAATCGATGCGTAAAATGACACCCGAATATAAATATTACAGGTTTAACTGACTTCCGGCGGCGTTGTCAGATGTATGCTATGCTGCTTTATCGTATTTGCCTAGAAGAATTTTATTACAATCTGCAGTCTGTCGACGTGTAAGTAAATAAGGAAATCTCATCCTGTGAGAATACTAATTTATGTCACAATTTAAGTTTCGAAACATGAAGTTCGCGTAAAAGTGAATTACTTTTTATTTGCTTATAATTGTTATAAAGCATATTCTTTATGGGATTTGGCAAACAGTAGAAGAAACAATCTGTATGAGCTAAAAAGAAAATCTATCGCAAAGATTGAAAATTAATTTTGTAGATAGTTTATCTTTTTAGTTCTCACAGATAGTTTTTTCTGCTATTTGTCAATTTATCAAATTTTCTGTATGAGATAGGACAGGGTGCTGTATAGAAATATTATTCAGAAAAATAAAACTAAATTTGTTAAAATTTTGCTCACTTGCAAAGTGACCCTATAAGGGTAAAGTTGGAGTATCACGTATTTTTAACGCTTATTATTATTTATTTGAGTTCTCTTTTACACAAATTATTATTAATTAATTACCTTCTAGATTGTGTTAATATTTTAATGCTTTTCAAATGTATTAGACAATTATAATTTATTCAAAAAATTATATTTTGCTATAAATTTGTAACATTTCCAACTTTTTTTAAATTTCACAATAGTTCAAAGAATACGAATTAATAATTATTTTTTCAATTACACCCCCCATGATAACTATTGGGCCTCAAAATGACCCCATAAGGACAAAAGTAGAGTATCATGTATTTCTAGCATTTATTTATTTGCGACTCTTTTTGCAGAAATTATTTTTAATTAGTCTCAAAAATGTTCTTTATTTTAAATATGAGCAGAAAGTCGATGAAAAGTTCAAAATTTCCTAAAACCTGCACAACTCTAGCTCTATTCTGAAGAAAGTTGGCAATAAACAGGAATAAGTTGCTTAAATAATTTGCAGGTTTCATTAGCAAACTCTTAATAAACAAAATTGTGAAACTAAAAAAAGATGGAAATGCTACAAATTTGTAACAAAACGTAATTGCTTAAATAAATTATAATTATTTAAGTAAATTAAAATTGTTTAAACAATTTGAAAAACCTTAAAATATTAAGACAAACTGAAATCTGACTAATTCAAAACTATTTCTATAAAAAAATCTCAAATAAACAATACTCATTCTGAATAATTCTTTCTAAGATTTTGTCCTATCTCAGAAAATAGTATATTGTGTATTTAGGTGTGAAAGCAGTACATTCCCGGATGACGATGCATCGAAGTTCGGGAATGTGCTTTTACACCGAAATACGCATACCATTTTTTCTGAAATCACAATCAATATTATTATAAATTAAGGAATTTGTATTAATGCATAAAATTTCTTCATTAATGAATAACATTTCTTCATTACATTTCTTCATTACAATCTAACTGCTTACTAATAAATGTAATTTTGATGTATGTGTAAGTGTAAATGTAAGTTTGATTGTTTGTCTGCGTGTATTTATTTACTGTCAAAAATATACATAAAAAACCATACGGGAATGTTACTTTCCCGGCCTATGCCGGGAAAGTAACATTCCCGTACGGTTCTGTTGATCGTTGCTTGGCAACGGATCTTTTCCGGTCTGTTTTCTGATAGTTTCTTAGCAACGGAATAAAATACTGGAATTGTGCATTTTTCGATCTGAAATCGCGCCGAAAATGTAGACATTGCCGATCGATTTCAGAAAAAGTACTTTATAAATGAGAGAAGTTACTTTTTTTTGGTAAATTTCCAAGACATATGAATTGCTCATTTAATCATGCGTCGCTCCCTGGCACACTGTATATGCTTTCTTAGAAAATGTAAGGCTCTTACTGAAACGAGAAATTGGAGATTTTTTTAATTTTTAAAACATAATAACATTGGAAATATCAACTTTATGAAAAAAATTATCGAACATTTCTTGTTGGAAATCGATAAAAAAATATTTAAAAACATTGTTTCATTGAAAAAATGTAATATTTCCTTTTGTTGTAAACAAAATTGTTTTAAACAATATCAGACCGGGTTACCGTCTGGTAACATGGATGCTCATAATCAGTAGTGTCTCCAGAACTGATTCCAACAAATAAACTGCGTCCGAAATGTATTCGAAACTCATACGCCCATACTGCCTGCTATATAACTAGACCTCCCAATTTTATAGACCAGTAACAACTTCGTAAAAAAAAAATGAAAATCGGCATTTCTACATAAAAACTTTTAAAAAGTCAAAAACCTAAACCACATTCCAATTTAAAAAAATATAAATTACTAAGTTTTAAAATCTAAAAAGGAAGTAACAGGACAAGCTTTACTTGAAAACGTTTTTATTGAAAATAAAATTATATAAAAAAAAATATTTTTAAGAAAAAGCTTTTATTTGAAAAAACTGTACTAAAAAGTAAAAATAATTTTTTAAAATTCATACACCTGGAAACCAAAAACTTTGCGGACGGTCATATAGCACTATTGCATAGTTACTTTGCTCAATTGACCGCCCCCAAAGCTTTTGGTTTCCAGGTGTATGAATTTTAAAAAATTATTTAAACTATTTAGTACAGTTTTTTCAAATTAAGGCTTTTTCTTAAAAATATTTTTTTTATATAATTTTATTTTTTAGTTTTTAGTCTACTTATTTTACAGACAGACAGACAAAACCCTTTCATTTGATACAAATGGCAAGGGAGTCGTGAAGAAAGATAATTTGCCATCCTAGGGCGTCCGCCATATTGGATTTATAATTGCGTTACATAGTTTATCGTATTTTACTCGTCAAACCCTTTCATTTGATTCCATATCAAGGGGGTTGTGAAGAAAAAGGCAATCTGCCAGCTTGGGACGTCCGCCATATTGAATTTAGAATGACGTCACATTGTCTATCGTATTTTACTCGTAAAACCCCTTCATTTGATACCCATATCAATAGGGTTGTGACTAAAAAGCCGATCCGCCTTCTTGGGACATCCGCCATATTGGATTTAGACCGATAATGGCTATACTATGTTACATTGTCACCGGACTTATACACGTGTGCCAAATTTCAAAGCTCTAGTATAATAAGAACTAGTCGAAATTCAGGTTGCAAGATTTCACCAAACAAACATACATTCATACATAACACAAGTTAAATAAAAGCTTTTAAAAAAATGAATACAACACAAATATTTAGCATTTATGAAAATGTAAACATACGTATTTCAAACCAAAATAATACAATAATGGTAAAATGAAACAAAAACCGAACATCAACTCTTAAAAGGAAATTTATTTTCTCTGTCTGTATAATCCCAGGATTATGTTATGTGTACTTTGTAGTTCTAACACATTATAGTGTAGGCAAATTAGCATTCTGACTAAATAGTTTACCGAATGAATGGATTTTCACGAAACTTTGTGGATTCTGTTCGTTTTGAAGTCTAGATCAAACTCCAAAAAAAAAAAAAATAGCCGCTAATATTGCCTCGCAATTGTTATAAACAATGATCTTGTTGCTAATTTGTTAACTAGTAAAATTGAGGTAAATTAAAAAAACAAAATGTCTTTTTAGATAATTTTATGAAAAATAACAACTTTTTACTCTCGTAAAATTTTCGAAAAATGCATATTTTCCGAGATATAGCGGTTGAATTTCTCCAAAAAGGGTTGAAGGTGGAATAAAAAGTGACGAGAAAAATCCATAAATTCGAGTGAATATATTATTAAACTACAAGACTTTTTTTCCTTTATGACTTTTTCCTAAAGTGCACTCTGTCCAAGTTTCCCGGAAAAAACCGAAAAAAAGGCCCTTATCGGAAAACGGATAATATCGTAAACTATGAAATTTAAAAATCTGGAAAAATTAAACGTTTAGGTTAATATATTCTTTAAAATTTTGATCTTTTCTAATTTTTTTGTAACGTACATATTTTCCGAGTTTTCAGCAGTTTTTCACTATCAAAATGTATCTAAATTTTTTCATGACACAAAATGCATGTAATCTCTAAAATTGTAATTAATTTATATATATTTAATAGAAAAATATCTAATTTGTGAAGAAAAGAAAGAACGAAAAAATTTCTACTGCAGTCTCGTAAGCAAATATTAAACCACCTTTTTCAAATAGAAAGACGTAAATTGGACTGTAAGTCGATGAAGTCTACTTATTTTGAACAATAGATAATTACACAATACACATTTAAAAAACCAAACATATGGTTGAAATTAATATATTTCGGAAAGGATTTCTTACAATAGAGGCCTACCCCACAAGCGTCCATAATAAGACGCAATAAAACTGTCTTTCAGAAATAGCAATCCTTCATTTCAAAAAGACAAGTCATTATTGTCTGTTTTACCGAAACTAGAATAACAGACTCCGAAAATGTAAAAAATTCTAAAATTTATCTATACAACTCTCTTAGCTGGTGTATTATACATTAATGATAATTTATATAATCAACACAATAGAAAGTAGCTTAATTGAAAATTTTAGATTCATCTATAATTATATAACATATAAAATATGCTATAATTAAAATACACAAAAATATTATTTTTAATTTTTGTCACGTTTGTTAAATTGTTAAGTATTTTAGTATTTATTTTATTTTGTAATATATCGAAGTTTATGTCGATTTACGTGTATTGTAATATTGAGTAACTGCTATTCTATACTAATAAATTAGAAAAATTATCACATCGCCTGTTATATTACGATTTTACCTATGGACAACCTCTGTTTAATAATAATTAAACAGAGGTTGTCCATTCTTATAATAATAATAAGAAATATGCACGACAACGTACCAGCTGCCTTATTAATTATATACCAAAATAAACGATAATTAATGGACAATAATGAACAAAATAGTTCAGGTCGGTAAGTCTGTTGTTAATTATCAAATGAAATCGCCGAGAATTGCATGTACGAAAATGCAATTTTTGTGAGTCAGTCCGTCAATTTCTTTTCAGTATTGAAAGTCAATGCTCATTCTTTTTGCCTGCCTAATGACATGCAAAATCATATATGTAAGTTTTATCTGGCTATATATAATTTTGTATCGCAAATTACCAAATATAAGCCACTTTTCGAGCGGCTTTTACACCGTTATTGTAATACATTCTGGCGATTAAGTAAAATGCTAGAATCTCTAAAACGATTATTTTTTGTGTAATTTTATAGCAATGTGTTCCAGATCTTTTTATAATACATACACGTAACAACTATTAAGTTAATATCTTAAACCGTCCCACAGGAAACGTGCGTACAAAAAATACAGACAGACCGATAGATACAATTTTTTTTTGCCCTCAAATTTAAAATCTCGATATTTCATGACATCTAAACCGATTTCAACAAAAAAAAATTGAAGTTTTTTTACGATTACTATACTTCCAATCCATTATTTGGATGTAGAAGTAAAATTTACGACTCAAATCATCCAATGTCCCAAATTGGGATACAAATTGTGCGAAAATTATTAAGTAATTATAAATACTGATTTAATGAAGCTAAAATATTATGACATGAGGGTTTATTGATACATCTGAAAGTGTATTTTAAATAAAAAGAAACATTTCTTCTTATAAAAACACAATTTGTAATGTTAAATGTTAATAAAATTCAACATGCCTCAAGTTTAAAAACAGGTATTTTTCTTTATAGTAGTGTTAAATATTATAAAAAAATCTGAGGCCTTGGCTTCTAGTAGGTATACTTATTCACCAAAACTACACTAACATTTTTCTTTGTATGTCTTACAAAACATTTTTTGTAATAAATATAAAATGTTTTTTTCCATGATTTTATTTTAAGGATAACTAAATGAACTATATTTCACAATAGAAATATGAAACATTTCATTTCTTGTTTCTTATTTATAACAAATTCGGATAAAAACATACATTATTTTTAATGAAAATATATGCCATTTGATTTATTACTTCCACATCCACGTAGTGGAGTGGAAAGATGTACAGGGTGCGCCACTTAAAACTGCCCATACTTGTAACTTTTTTATTTTTAAGGCGATGACCTTGTTGGGCACATCAAATTGTAGACATTTTTAAAGCCTTAAACATGCATACAGAATGATTAAAAAAAAAAATGAAAAAATTGTTAAGAAAGGAAACTTAATTTCTTTGAATATTTTTTTACCTCACCTTGTACATGAAATGTGTTAATGTTTTCTTATAAAGGTTTTAATTAGCTTCAATTTATGTTAAAAATAAAGTTTTAAAAATAAAAATTCCTATTATTTAGTACATTTTAATAGAGTTTGTTTTTAAAAATATTTATTTTTTTTGTTTCTTGTTGCTGTTTTGTTACGTTGAGGATTTTTTGTGATATGTCTTTTACAAATAAAGCATAAAATTATTATTTACATTTTTTCAGTTATTTTAAAAAAATCAGGAGTTGGAAGGAGTGTTTTTAATTTCTTTCTCTAAAACCAAAAAGAATTTCGGATATGACGTAATAAACATAACATAAATTGAAGCTAATTAAAACTTTTATAAGAAAACATTGACGGAGTTCATGTACAGGATGAGGTAAACAAATATTCAAGGAAATTAAGTTTTCTTTCTTAACAATTATTTTTTTTTTTTAAATCACTCTGTAAACATGTTTAAATGCCTTAAAACTATCTACAATTTGATATGCCCAACATGGTCGTAGTTTAAAAAATAAGAAAGTTGCAAGCCTGGGGTGTTTTAAGTGGCGCACCCTGTATAGTAATCTTAAAAAAAATTTCAAAATGTTTTTTGTTGAAATAATAAATGTTAATAAATATCGAGATTTTAAATTTAAGAGAGAAAAAATTCTGTCTGTGTGTCGGTCTGTAACTTTTTTGTGCGCACGTTTTCTTCGCAACGGTCTAAGATACTGTCTTCAAATTTGGCACACATATGTTCCATGACGAGATCTGGTACTAGATTATGTCTTGCGCTAATTCCGGTGAAGGTTTGTGAGTTAAATAGGGTAAATAGGAAAAAACAATAAAGCAAGCTAATAACAGTCCAGAAACTTAATTTTTAAAATCTTCTATTTAACTTCATTTTAAAAGCTTTGTACGGTAGTTAGTATGTTTGGGTCAAATCGTGCCACCAAAATGGGTCCTGGAGGTATTGTTTAATAGTGGATTCGGCGACGCCCGGAGAGATTCGAATATGGATTCGGCAGCGCCTGAAAATTGCCTTGGTATTCGACATGGTCCGGAAGTCACCTTGGTGTTTAGCCGTTCCCGAATATGGATTATGCAACGCTCGAATATAGATTCGGCGGCGTTCTAATTTGGATTTGGCAGCGCCCGGAAGTTACTTTGGAATTCGGCAGCGCCCAAAAATGGATTCAGCAGCATCCTAATATCGATTCGGCAGCGCCCAGAAATTACCTTGGTATTCAGGCGCGCCCGGATATGGATTTGGCACCATCTTAATATGGATACGGAAACGCCCGGAATTTGCCTTCGTATTCGGCAGCGTTCGGAAGTTCTGGAGGTTTGGCTAGCATTTGGCAACGCCCTTTTATTAAAATTCTGTGACCAATTATTTCCACATACTAGAGTGCAAATATGGTCAAGATGTTTTCCTTTAAAGAGACTTGGATGGGAAATCTAGATGTGGAAATATTGATTCCTTAGGCAGCGGTTTTATTCCAAAAGCTACAACAAAGTTTGAATGAATTATTTTATCACAACTCAATTGAGAGTAATACTCCAATTTCGATTTTCATAAAAAAAAGTAATATTTTAACAAATAGCCATAACTTTGACAATTTTTATTGTAGATGAACCGGAATGTATTAAATTGAATTACCTTTCAACGTTGTAATAACCAATTTCAGACACTTCGGTTTTTAAGTTATTCACGAAAAATACGTGTTAAAATTTGACATTTAGAAAGGGACGAAAAAACACAAAACCTTAAAAAAAATAATACCTCGAACAATCTTTGAACGGGACTAATCTGAAATTTAAGGTAAAGTTAATTTCTTATGTTTCCAGTCGTACAAATAACAGTTTTTGACATAATTCGTAATTTTCAAGATATTTCCAGAAACCCATTTGTTAACGAATTGCTAGATACAACGAATCAAAAATTTACATTCAAACTATACAAATTGCGCGGAAATATTAACAAAATTGTATGACTTTTATATCAACTTTATTATTCTAATTATTCTAATTATAACATGAGAGAAATAGAAGTCAAAATTGTTGAATTACTTAAACACTATCAACGAAAAAACTAGCTCGAATTAAAACTAAAATATACTTTACGTGCAATATGTACATACAATATGTTTACTTAAAGTAAACTGCATTTAAATTTTAATTATATTTATATAAATATATACTTTGGAAAAAACTTTGTTAGTTTAGATGAATTATAGTTTTACAGATATCTATGAACTTACATTTAGAATCACGAGGTTGTAGATGCTCCAAACTGATTAATTTTGAAGCACAGTGGCAAGTGTAAAGTAAAAAATATATTATAATTTAAGCTATCAAACTTTGTCGTATAATTTTTTCCATCTTGTTAGTTTCAATTCGACAGCTTTATCTTTAACGGTGTCTTAGTAACTCTACAACTCTTTCAACCATGCATTTCTCTACAAGAGGTTGTTCTTGGGTCACCTACTATACTTTTCATAAATAGAATCCAATAAGAAATCCAAAAATTTAAACAAAACGAATTAAAATAATCTGCAACATACACTAGTTCACAAGTTCAAAGACGTGTTAATTCTTGATAAAGCTTGTAAAAATGGGAGTGAGGGCACATTGGATTCGGAATGACGTCTAGAAAAATGTGCAAAACTTTCAAACCCGCATATAAACAATTGCAAAAGTTATAAACAAATTAAGATTGAAGAAATAGCGAGCTTCGTTTTTTGAGAATAACTCGAAAACCGTTAATATTTAAGAAATTTTAAAAGAAGATTCTTGAAGAGGAAGAAATTTCCAATAGAAAAGTCAGCACTCCCGGTATTCTATCTCTATTATTAATAATTTTAATTTAATGTTGAAAATAAGGCTTCGTGCGGCAAACGCTAAGCCGTTACGAAACCGGCCGTAATAAGTAAAAATATTTTTTTATGTATTAAATATTAATTTAAAAATGTTTAAAAACTATGGTATTATTCATACATTTAAAGAAAAAAAATCCAGATTTTTCATAAAATGAGCCTATTGTTAATTAACAATTTTTTTTAGAGCTTACGTTTATATTTCAAGTCGGATAATTGTTAAGCAAAAGCCACTAAAATTATTACGTTTCCTTTAGACCTTATATCAACTATACTGTACGAGATTATGACATTGCGATATTTTTAATTGTTATAGTCTATTAGTTATTAATTATTTAAGATAACAAAAAACTAAGAAATTTAAAAAAAAAAGGTTGACATTTTTTTTTATTAATTTTAATTATTATTACTTTTTTATATTCAAAAATAACATAAGATTACATAAACTTTAAATTTTTAGTGTTATTTGTTTAAACAAATTTTATAAACAAATAGATAAATTACTTATTTTTGAAAAACATTTTTTGCCATTTTATTTGTTATAAAACATTATGAATTAAAAAAAAAATTTTTCTTGAAAACATTTTTTAATTGTTTATAATCATTTTTTTCCTTTTTTCATTATTTAAACAAGTTAGTAAGTAAAAATTTTAGTCTTAAAACCTATTATTTGCAATTCCCTACAAGGTGGAATTTTTTTTTGTTGTTAATTTATTTGTTTATTTAATAAATAATTTGTTATTAACAACCTCCGAATGTGTTTATATTTTTTTAGATAGAAAAAAAATTAAAATAAAACAACCGTATACATAAACACATAAAAAAGAAAAAATGTTAATATTTCTTATAGAATTTTAAATATTAAAAATGTTTTTTGACATATTTATGTATACGGTTGTTCTGGTTATTTTTTTCTATCTAAAAAAATATAAACACATTCGGCGATTGTTAATTAGAAATTGTTTATTAAATAAACAAATTAATTAATAACAAAAATTCCACCTTGTAGAGAATTGCAAATAAAAAATTTTAAGAATATTTTTTTCTTAATAATTTGTTCAAATGAAGAAAAACGGGAAAAAATAATTATAAACAATTAAAAAAATGTTTTAAGAATTTTTTTTTTTCAAAAATACGTAATTTATCTATTTCTTTATAAAATTTGTTTAAACAATTAGCACTAAAAATTTAAAGTTTATATAATTTTATAGTATGTTTGAATATAAAAACAGTAATAATTTTAAAATTAATAAAAAAAAATTTTCAACCTCTATTTAATTTCTTAGTTTCTTGTTAGCTTAAATAATTAATAACTAATAGACTGTAACAATTAAAAACATCGCAATGTCATAATCTCATAAAATATAGTTGACATAAGGTCCTTACGAAGCGAAATAATTTTAATGGCTTTTGTTTAACAATTTTCCGACTTGAAACATAAACGTAAACTCAAAAAAAAAAAAAATTGTTAATTAACAACGAGCTCATTTTATGAAAAATCGGTAAAAAAATTTTTTCCAACGGGATATTGTTCCTTTAAGTGTCTAAATAATAACGCAATTAAAAAAAAAATTATATTAATACTTGACAATATAAAAAAATTGTTTTGCTTCTTACGACCGGTTTCAGAGTATCGTAACGGTTTAGCGTTCGCCGTGCGAAGGACCATTTTCAACATTAAATTAAAATTATTAATAGTAGAGATAGATATAAAATATTATTTTGGGTATTCAGCAGATAACTTTCAAAGAAATCATTCGTTCCTTTCATATATGAAAGGAACGAATGATTTCTTTGAAAGTTATCTGCTGAATACCCAAAATAATATTTTATAACAATGATGTAAGCAGAAATACAAGATATTTATTTTTTAAAAGTAGAGATAGAGTTCCAGAAGTCCAGACTTTTTTATTGGAAATTTCTTCCTCTTTAAGAACCTCTTTTTTTTAATATTTCAATTATTAATAGTTTTCGAGTTATTTGCAAAAAACGAAACTCGTTATTTTTTTCAATCTTAATTTTTTTATAACTTTTGCACATTTTTCTAGACGTCATTCCGAATCCAATGAGCCTTCACTTATATTTTTATAAGCTTTATCAAGAATTAACACGTGTTTGAACTTGTGAATTAGACTAAATAAGATTCTTTTACATTAACATAATTTTGTAGTTTATCACGTATCTAAAATATTTTTGCTAATAACTTTTCTCTTACTTCTGTAGTTTAATTAAACTACAGAACACTATTTTACTTATGGCCTTGCTGAACCATCCTTAACAAAAGTTGTTTACAATCAAGAGGTACAAATTCCGTCCTCATTTTAACAGTTACACGAATTGTCTCCACTAAGTTTACTTTTCCTAGTAGTAATATATTCGAGCAAACTAAAACATCTGGTACATGTGGTACATAATAACCTACTTCCACGGTGTTGCCAGCTGACTAGATGCCATCTAAACCGCTTCTGTGGTCAGCAGGTATTCAAAATGAATATTTTTCGAGCGACAGGCACGGAAGCTAGTAACAAACCGCTGTATATATATATATATATATATATATATATATATATATATATATATATACAGTGTGTTTCACTTCTCGTGAAGACAACCCCTGTATCTTTTTTATTTGTTGCCGAATTAATTTCAAATTTTTATCAGCCATGCAAGTCCATAAGGTGACTTTATTCAACATATAAATGCCGTCTAAATCTAAAACGCCGGCCTACTGCGATAAAAAGAAAATGTCAATTTTCGATAAATCATAGTAGGCTTAGAGATAGACAAAAATTTTGTTAACAAAAGTTGTTCGGAATCACTTGATATGTCCCCCTGTAAAATTTTGTGAAAATCGGAATATTTTCAAAAAAAAATTTTTTGTTTCACTTCTCGTGAAGACACCCCTGTATCTTTTTTATTTGTGGCCGGATTAATTTCAAATTTTTATCAGCCATACAAGTTCATAAGGTGACTTTATTCAACATATAAATGCCGTCTAAATCTAAAACGCCGGCCTACTGCGATAAAAAGAAAATATCAATTTTCGAGAAATCATAGTAGGCTTAGAGATAGACAAAAATTTTGTTAACAAAAGTTGTTCGGAATCACTTGATATGTTCCCCTGTAAAATTTTGTGAAAATCGGAATATTTTCAAAAAAAAATTTTTTGTTTCGCTTCTCGTGAAGACACCCCTGTATCTTTTTTATTTGTGGCCGGATTAATTTCAAATTTTTGTCAGCCATACAAGTCCATAAGGTGACTTTATTCAACACATAAATGCCGTCTAAATCTAAAACGCCGGCCTACTGTGATAAAAAGAAAATGTTAATTTTCGAGAAATCATAGTAGGCTTAGAGATGGACAAAAATTTTGTTAACAAAAGTAGTTCGGAATCACTTGATATGTCCCCCTGTAAAATTTTGTGAAAATCGGAATATTTTCAAAAAAAAAAATTTTGTTTCACTTCTCATGAAGACACCCCTGTATCTTTTTTATTTGTGGCCGAATTAATTTCAAATTTTTATCAGCCATACAAGTCCATAAAGTGACTTTATTCAATACATAAATGCCGTTTAAATCTAAAACGCCGGCCTACTGCGATAAAAAGAACATGTCAATTTTCGAGAAATCATAGTAGGCTTAGAGATAGACAAAAATTTTGTTAACAAAAGTTGTTCGGAATCACTTGATATGCCTCCCTGTAAAATTTTGTGAAAATCGGAATATTTTCAAAAAAAAAATTTTTGTTTCACTTCTCGTGAAGACACCCCTGTATCTTTTTTATTTGTGGCCGGATTAATTTCAAATTTTTGTCAGCCATACAACTCCATAAGGTGACTTTATTCAACACATAAATGCCGTCTAAATCTAAAACGCCTGCCTACTGCGATAAAAAGAAAATGTTAATTTTCGAGAAATCATAGTAGGCTTAGAGATAGACAAAAATTTTGTTAATAAAAGTTGTTCAGGATCACTTCATATGCCCCTCTGTAAAATTTTATGAAAATCGGAATATTTTCAAAAAAAGAGAACACATAAAGAGAACTTTTTCCAACAAATGAAAGTTGTGAACAAAAATCAGCATTCAATAAAACACTAAAAGGGCTTTTTATTTTTACATATCAAGTTGAATGTAATATATTTTCTTTTTTTCTTTTTGTTATCTCTCTTCTGGAGGAGTAACTCTCCATCATATCCTTCCTCCTTATCGGCTCAGAAATTTAGGAACATGGACGGTTTTATTGCGTTGAATGTAAAGAGTGCCGTGAAATTAACTGTCAATATGTATTGTTTTATTTATTTCGTCATTGCTTTCATGACAGAAGTGATTGTTGTTATTTTCTGTGGAGTTTGTTAGTTTTTCTTGTTTTAATAATTTTATTCATACTAAAGTTTCCTTATTTCATATCTTTTCTCATAATGGTTAGAATACTTTTAACTACTGATGAAAAAATTGAAATAATAAAGATAGTCGGTGAAAATGTACGGTCTTCAAGAGAAGCAGCAGAAGAATTTAATTTAAGACATCCTCTAAGACAACCAATACACCATGGTACCGTAGCAAGAATATGTCACTTGTTCAATACAACTGGCAATGTGCTTAAACCGAGAGTACATCTTAATCGAAATCACGGAGATGATAATGTTATATTAGCGGCGTTTAACGCCAATCCCACTACCAGTCTTCGAAATATGGCTCGTGACCTTAATTTGTCGGCATCAAAAATTTGGAGATGTTTAAAACGCCATAAGCTACAACCGTTTAAACCAAAATTTTTACATACCTTGGAGGAAGGTGATGAAGAGAGAAGATTAGAATATTGTTTATGGATCCAAGGTAATTATTTAAACAATAGAGACTTCTTGAAGAAAGTAATTTTCACGGACGAGGCAACTTTCTCCACCAACGGGGTAGTGTCATCACAAAACTCTAGGTTCTGGGCAGTAGAAAATCCTGATTGGATAATAAATTGTAAAAGGCAATATTCCCAGAAAGTAAATGTGTGGTGCGGAATTTTTAACGAAACAATAATAGGGCCGTTTTTCTTTTTTCAAAATATAAATGCGTTAAATTTGCTAGAATTTTTAAATAATGATCTTTGGAATGCAATTGTTGATTTTCCTTTGGAACAATTGTATTTTTAACTCGACGGAGCATCTATCCACAATTCCGTAGTAGTGAGAGCATGGATGAATGAACATTTTCCCCAAAGATGGATAGGACGAAATAGCCCTTTAATACATTGGCCACCCAGATCACCTGATCTCACTCCAATGGATTTTTATTTTTGGGGTCACATTAAAAACAAAGTTTATATGACCAGACCTCAAAATATAGAGCAGCTTTGTGAGAGGATAAGGCAAGCATGTTTAGAAGTTACAGCTCAAGAACTACGAAGAGTTGTAAAAAATAACAGAAAACGGATTGAGAAGTGTATTACACTTGAGGGTGGGTTAGTGGAAAGGGGCGCAATATAATAAATAAGTAAAAAAAACCATTAACTTCTTTTATTTTTGAACTATTCTAACACTGCGGCTTTTGCTTTATCTGTATTTTTTTTCCGACAATATTATCATTCATTATTAGTAGTCTTCTCTGTAAAAACAACGGCCCTTTTCAGGGCCACCAATTTAATTCAAAAAGAATTCGTTATATGACAGCATCCTACCAACCTACATATTGTTGACAGATGTTAAAACTCATTAAAGTAATTAGATTTTAATTTTAATTATTCTAAGGCCGGCATTTTAGATTTAGACGACATGGGGCGTATGAAGTGATCATGAACAACTTTCATTAACAAAATTTTTGTCTATCTCTAAGCCTACTATGATTTCTCGAAAATTAACATTTTCTTTTTATCGCAGTAGGCAGGCGTTTTAGATTTAGACGGCATTTATGTGTTGAATAAAGTCACCTTATGGAGTTGTATGGCTGACAAAAATTTGAAATTAATCCGGCCACAAATAAAAAAGATACAGGGGTGTCTTCACGAGAAGTGAAACAAAAATTTTTTTTTTGAAAATATTCCGATTTTCACAAAATTTTACAGGGAGGCATATCAAGTGATTCCGAACAACTTTTGTTAACAAAATTTTTGTCTATCTCTAAGCCTACTATGATTTCTCGAAAATTGACATGTTCTTTTTATCGCAGTAGGCCGGCGTTTTAGATTTAAACGGCATTTATGTATTGAATAAAGTCACTTTATGGACTTGTATGGCTGATAAAAATTTGAAATTAATTCGGCCACAAATAAAAAAGATACAGGGGTGTCTTCACGAGAAGTGAAACAAAATTTTTTTTTTGAAAATATTCCGATTTTCACAAAATTTTACAGGGGGGCATATCAAGTGATTCCGAACAACTTTTGTTAACAAAATTTTTGTCTATCTCTAAGCCTACTATGATTTCTCGAAAATTGACATTTTCTTTTTATCGCAGTAGGCCGGCGTTTTAGATTTAAACGGCATTTATGTATTGAATAAAGTCACTTTATGGACTTGTATGGCTGATAAAAATTTGAAATTAATTCGGCCACAAATAAAAAAGATACAGGGGTGTCTTCACGAGAAGTGAAACAAAAAATTATTTTTTGAAAATATTCCGATTTTCACAAAATTTTACAGGGGGGCATATCAAGTGATTCTGAACAACTTTTGTTAACAAAATTTTTGTCTATCTCTAAGCCTACTATGATTTCTCGAAAATTGACATTTTCTTTTTATCGCAGTAGGCCGGCGTTTTAGATTTAGACGGCATTTATGTGTTGAATAAAGTCACCTTATGGACTTGTATGGCTGATAAAAATTTGAAATTAATTCGGCAACAAATAAAAAAGATACAGGGGTGTCTTCACGAGAAGTGAAACACACTGTATATATATATATATATATATATATATATATATATATATATATATATATATATGAGAAATACTAGGTTCACTGGTTGAACCGCGTCTGAGATTATTGGAGTCTCGACGTTTCGGCTCCCACTTTGGAGCCATTTTAAAGAGAAAAAGAAAGATAATAGGAAGTCTAGGAAGGGTAAGGAATGGTTCGAGTCCGGGGCCTCAATCTGCCTACTCCCAGACGCATTAACAACAGGGTATACGAACATCGCCTAGCAGTCAGAAATACTGACCTTACCTCATCCCTAGCACAACACCGTCTCCAGACTGTACATAACATACACTTTGACAACACAAAAACAATAGCACCTGTATATTCCCGAAAAACACGAACGATCCGCGAAGCAATTGAAATCGAGAAGCGTCCTAATTGTTTAAACAAAAGGGACGACAGTCTTCGACTTCCAACTGCTTGGAAATCACTAATATCTCCACTAAATACACAACCCTCACTAATACCACACAGCAACCCTCCTACCACAGGCAACCGTTGCACCAGTGCTCACCACACCCATCAATCCTACTATAAATACCTCACCTCAACCCACAACTCGTCAGTTCTCGAGGCCCCGGACTCGAACCATTCCTTACCCTTCCTAGACTTCCTATTATCTTTCTTTTTCTCTTGAAAATGGCTCCAAAGTGGAAGCCGAAACGTCGAGACTCCAATAATCTCAGACGCGGTTCAACCCATGAACCTAGTATTTCTCATACAGACAACCGCGGAAACCTATCCGAGCATATATATATATATATATATATACACGGGCATTCGTTTTCGCCTACACTTTTTCGATATATATATATATATATATATATATATGTATATATATATATATATATACATGCCTAACCCGTAGAGACGCCTCCGAATATAAGGGTACCAACAGCCGACGCCTCCGAAATCGGAGGCGAAATCAAAAAAGTGTAGGCGAAAACGAATGCCCATGTATATTGGTTTAAAATGATATTTACCATACATATGTCACATACACGGATTTTAGCATGGAGTCGAAAATGACCTCTACGTCTCTACACATATACACTTTAGTATACATCATCTCGCATTAGATGGCGCGACTGTTTCTATACTAGATACGCTGAAATGTATTGGCCAGTGGTACCGCCTCCTTATACTTACAGTGCGTCTTTGCCTCATAATACTGGCAACGCTGTACGTAGTGGATATATTTTATAAGACTCTGGCATATCCTGCGGGCATATTAAGTCGGTAATCAGCCTTTAGTCATTTATCACGATTAATGGAGAATACATTTTGAATGGAACTGTTTGTCTGCAGGAATTTTATTATTTTAATTTGTTTTAGGTTTAATAATAGATGCTACGTGCACTTTCGGATTAAATCGGTCCATAGCTTCTTGTAAAATTTTAACAATTTATCTTTCAACATTGAAATTTTCTGCTATTTTCCTTTTATCTCCGGTCCTAGTAATTGTATTGCAAAAATAAAAATACAAAGTTGTTCGCAATAAGACTAAGCTTATGAAAAAACTATAATGATTTGTTAATTTAAAAAAAAAATAACCACAAAAAATTGCATTTCTTTAGAATTCAAGAAATAGAACGTAATAATGCATCTATTTTAACGAAAGTTGGAGAAACTATGCCCTTTATTGAAATAAATTTAATAGCAAATTTTAAAGCAAAATATTTGTCCAATGGCCAATAAAAATTTCCAAATTTGCATCTCTTATTGTTGAAGTGACTCGACTCTTAGAAGGATAGTTTTTTTAAAAATGTAGGTTTTTATAGTAGTATTATAGTCCATGTAATGAAGGCAAAAATAATGTAAATATTTCGTGCAAAGACGAGATTACCTTTCCCCTCCATTTTCGAGGGTGCTGATCACGATGGAAGCGGTGGGAGAAGTTTTTGACCACCTGAAATGGCCAAAAACCACCCCTTTTATGGGGATCCCTTTATGTTTTCATATATAAACGTGGGGGTTGATTTATTGACGGGTTATACTTGAAATAACGTGGAATCCTAGTTATAGAGTAAGTGGAATCCTAGGGGGTTGATTAAACCCTCCCGGGGTGGAAAATCTTTTTTCTTCAAATGATTCGGTTCAAACGATTACCCCCGTTTTCAGGGTCGCTGATCACGGAAAAATATTCATTTTTAGCTCCAACCCCTCCTCATCCCTCAAACGGGCAGAAATCACCCCTCATTTACCAGAAAATATGCTATCCAGGATTTACAGGTTTTTCGGCACATGATCATTATTCCTGTGCATATCCCTTCATTTTTCACAGAAGAGAAAGTGGTAGCGACCTCGGGGGCTGTTTCATATATATATATATATATATATATATATATATATATATATATATATATATATGAGAAATACTAGGTTCACTGGTTGAACCGCGTCTGAGATTATTGGAGTCTCGACGTTTCGGCTCCCACTTTGGAGCCATTTTCAAGAGAAAAAGAAAGATAATAGGAAGTCTAGGAAGGGTAAGGAATGGTTCGAGTCCGGGGCCTCAATCTGCCTACTCCCAGACGCATTAACAACAGGGTATACGAACATCGCCTAGCAGTCAGAAATACTGACCTTACCTCATCCCTAGCACAACACCGTCTCCAGACTGTACATAACATAGACTTTGACAACACAAAAACAATAGCACCTGTATATTCCCGAAAAACACGAACGATCCGCGAAGCAATTGAAATCGAGAAGCGTCCTAATTGTTTAAACAAAAGGGACGACAGTCTTCGACTTCCAACTGCTTGGAAATCACTAATATCTCCACTAAATACACAACCCTCACTAATACCACACAGCAACCCTCCTACCACAGGCAACCGTTGCACCAGTGCTCACCACACCCACCAATCCTACTATAAATACCTCACCTCAACCCACAACTCGTCAGTTCTCGAGGCCCCGGACTCGAACCATTCCTTACCCTTCCTAGACTTCCTATTATCTTTCTTTTTCTCTTGAAAATGGCTCCAAAGTGGAAGCCGAAACGTCGAGACTCCAATAATCTCTGTAAAAGTGTAGGCGAAAACGAATGCCCGTGTATATATATATATATATATGCTCGGATAGGTTTCCGCGGTTGTCTGTATGAGAAATACTAGGTTCATGGGTTGAACCGCGTCTGAGATTATTGGAGTCTCGACGTTTCGGCTTCCACTTTGGAGCCATTTTCAAGAGAAAAAGAAAGATAATAGGAAGTCTAGGAAGGGTAAGGAATGGTTCGAGTCCGGGGCCTCGAGAACTGACGAGTTGTGGGTTGAGGTGAGGTATTTATAGTAGGATTGGTGGGTGTGGTGAGCACTGGTGCAACGGTTGCCTGTGGTAGGAGGGTTGCTGTGTGGTATTAGTGAGGGTTGTGTATTTAGTGGAGATATTAGTGATTTCCAAGCAGTTGGAAGTCGAAGACAGTCGTCCCTTTTCTTTAAACAATTAGGACGCTTCTCGATTTCAATTGCTTCGCGGATCGTTCGTGTTTTTCGGGAATATACAGGTGCTATTGTTTTTGTGTTGTCAAAGTCTATGTTATGTACAGTCTGGAGACGGTGTTGTGCTAGGGATGAGGTAAGGTCAGTATTTCTGACTGCTAGGCGATGTTCGTATACCCTGTTGTTAATGCGTCTGGGAGTAGGCAGATTGAGGCCCCGGACTCGAACCATTCCTTACCCTTCCTAGACTTCCTATTATCTTTCTTTTTCTCTTGAAAATGGCTCCAAAGTGGGAGCCGAAACGTCGAGACTCCAATAATCTCAGACGCGGTTCAACCAGTGAACCTAGTATTTCTCATATATATATATATATATATACAGTGTGTTTCACTTCTCGTGAAGACACCCCTCAATATATATATATATATATATATATATATATATATATATATATATATATATATATATATATATATATATATATATATATATATATATATATATATACAGACTGCGTATGATATGGCTTTCGATGAGAGCCCATTTACATGCTATGCGGCTTCCGTATACGGACGCCGTAACGCAAACAATGTAAAACGTCTGCATGGTGCCTTTGTTGTCTGCTGTGTTAATTTCAGCTGGAAGTCAGATATTCGGATTTTGAACTCTTCCGCATATTTTAGTTAACGAGGCGGCCACATCAACAAGGCCGTATAATATACTATCAGTTTTACAGTGGATACTGCTTCCGGTAATATTGGCAACCTTTTATCACATGGCAAGTAGGAAATTAGGTATGATTTTTTGCGTTTTTAACGTTTAAAATGACTCTGCAAAGTGGTCATTGTTGCTACTCGCTACACCGCAACATCTTTTGTTTTTGTTATAGGACAAGTACCAATTTACAATTGCTTAAAAATACTTATTAGAATACAACTAGATATCCGAAATCATAAATATTTTGAATTTTTAGTGAAAATATCTACGGCCTTTTCGATGTATTTAGGGCAATAATTAAAAACAAATTATTTGATATTTTACTTAAGGTTGACGCATGGGGGTTTTAGAAATCGTACATAAATGCATAAATGTATATATGTATATCTACAAGATTGAAATTTTACATACTCACAGATGACATAAAAACATACCGGAAAATAATATTCTACCGCGTCGGAAGAGTTGTCATGTCAGGTCTACCACCCATGCAAACTGTGGAAAAAACAAAAATTTTTTACTTATATCTACAAAGCTGAAATTTTTTTGTGGAATAGTTTATTTAATAAGACATGCAAAAAATACAGCCTACCTATCGTCTCATGTTGCTAAAGACTCGGTAGACGTAATGGAATGCAAGCACGTGACTGCGGCCGTTGCGCTCCTGACTTTTGCAGTTCACGGAGAAGTTTTGCATTTTCCGCCGTTGAATATTAATTTACAAAGCTGATTTTTCCCTACAAGCATTTTATACACTATTTCGACTAAAAATCACATTCTACCTCCGCTGAAAGGTGGTTAAATCTTTGGTAGACGTTGCCAAAACGGCAATACATAGTCAAATCATGAAAATTATATTCTTCATTAATATTAAAGAACAGACAGTTTTCTTATCTTTATTTACTGTTTAATATTACTAGTGGTCGAGCTGCAGACGATTATGTAGTAGCACCAATGACTAATGCAGACATATCAAAAAAAATTGTTGCATATATTTTTGGGAAATGATGCACAATTTGTGATAATCGTTTTTGATACTTATTCCTCTCCTTCGATCAAATATCACGAGCATGGTTTGAGACGGACACGTCGAGGTCGAAAAATTGAAATTAAAGATTCATCGACACGCCCTGCCGACTTCATGCCTGCAATTTCAAAGAGCTTCAGCCACCATTTAACGTTCTCGTGCGATGCTCAGACACCATATATTGATAATAATGTTAGGCAATATGAAATTTGTGCATCCTGAAGTGAAGGTGTGGATGGAAGTTGGCGTTGGCACTTCATTAAGGTATATAAAGGTTAGTAAATTGTACGAGAGGTTGACATCAAATATACGTATATTCGGTCATAAGTCTTTTGTTTTACTTCCACATCCAGTGAAAATATAGTAACGACAAAAAAATTTAAAAAAATTTGTATTGTTCAAATAGGCTTAAAATATCATGAAACGTCGAGATTTTAAGTTTGAGCGAAAAAAAAAATTTCTGTCTGTCTGTCGGTCTGTCTGTCGGTCTGTCTGTCTGTCTGTAACTTTTTTTGTGCGCACGTTTACTCTGGAACCGTTTAAGATATTGACTTGAAATTTGGTACACGTATGTACTTTAACGAGATCTGGAACTAGATTATATTTTCATGTTGTTCCGACGAAGGGTTGAGGAGTAAATTGGGGTGTAAATTTGGGGTAAATGGGTAAATCAAGCAGGTAATAGTCGATAAAATTGGTATTTAGTATATACAAGAGAAGCTAGGGTCTCAAAAAAATTTTTGGCATTCACCACCCCCATTACCACCCCCACCCCCTTATTAAAGGGGATGAAGAAAATTGTGATTTAGTGTATGTACAAGAACCAGAAACCTCAAAATATTTTTTAACTTCATCCACCCCCACTACCACCCCCTATCACCACCCCCACCCCACTACCGATGTGGGGTATCGTTTTATGGGTTTTTGGTGTGGAGGGTTTCAAATATTATATTATTAAAGTTCCATAAACAATGATTTCCACATACAAAGTTTTTTCGTTGTGAGTGACTTGGGTAGAGAATCTGGATGTGGAAGTAGTGATTCCTTGGGCAGCGGTTTTTTATGTTAGAGAAAAAATAAAAAAAAGTGTCGGAAGGGTCAATCAAGTCTCTTTACATAAGCTGTCTACAAACTTTTCGATAAAAACGATAATTATCGAGATATTCGAGGAAATGTAGGAAATTACACGTTTTCCTATTGAGTGTATGTAAATCTTAAAAAAATAATTTTTCTCAGAAACCTTTGTTTCGAAGGGCCGAGATTAACGGAGCGTCAAAGTAGTACATGATATTAGGTGAACATCGTATATGAGATCGATTTCAGTTTATTGCCGATTATTTACGGTGACAAAATGGAGAAATTTTACCGAAAAAAAAAACCCAAATCCCGCCACCGCTAATTCCTTCATTTTTGTCGAAATTCAAAAAATAGAAAAAATGGTTTTAGCAAATTTAATTCTATTTAAATTAGTCTTTTGGCGTAGAAGCCCAGATTAAAAAGTTGCCAACTGTAGAAGCTCAAAATTTGCGATTTTTTGCCGTACATGACCGACATTTCAGTAGTTATCTCCGAAACGAAAAAAAATATCAAAATTCTGATGGAAAATACTATTTTTTTTTTATTTAGAGCTAAGTCCCACCGTTTCGAAGAGAAATAGCAAAAACAACTTGCATTTGAGAGCCGAAAAAATTGCTAAAACATGCAATCTTGGCACGTTCATATTTTTCGAAAAACACCATTGGGACGGCCGTATGATGTCACGACGTAAAGAGGAAGTCTTCCAGATAAACCTGATCGAAAAAACCGCTGCCCAAGGAATCACTACTTCCACATCCGGATTTTCTATCCAAGTCACACAACGAAAAAATTTTGCATCTGGAAATAATTGTTTATGGAACTTTAATAATATAATATTTGAAATCCTCTACCCTAAAATCCCATTACCCCATAACGGTAGTGGGGTGAGGGTGGTGACAGGGGGTGGGAGTGGGGTGGTGGATAAAGTAAAAAAATATTTTGAGGTTTCTGGTTCTTGTACACACTAAATCACATTTTTTTTTTCATCCCCTTTAATATTGGGGTGGGGGTGGTAATGGGGGTGGCTAATGCCAAAATTATTTTTGAGACCTTAGCTTCTCTTGTCTATACTAAATATCAATTTTATGAACTCTTACCTGCTTGATTTACCTATTTACTCCAAATTTACCCCAATTTACCCCCCAACACTTCGACGGAACAAGATGAAAATATAATCTAGTTCTAGATCTCGTTAAAGTACATATGTATACCAAATTTCAAGTCAATATCTCAAACGGTTCCAGAGTTCCACAAAAAAAGTTACAGACCGACAGACAGACCGACAGACAGCCAGAATTTTTTTTTCGCTCAAACTTGAAATCTCGACGTTTCGTGACATTCTAAGCCTATTTGAACAATAAAAAATTTTTTGTCGTTACTATACTTCCACTGGATGTGGAAGTAAGAGTTAAGAGTACTAACCAAACGTGGAAATTCTGGCAATAATCTTGTATATTTATCCCCAATTAAAAAAAAATAGGGGAAAATAAAGAAAAATATTCAAGAGAACAATGTTCAGACAGCGACGTTTTGTTGTGTGTCAAACATTTATTTTTCAAGTCGTCCAGTAAACCAAAATTAACTAAAAATTCAGCGCCAAGTATGGGTACTGGAATATAAGCGATATTAAATACGAAGAAAAATTCGCGTAAACCTAAATTAACTTGTAACAATTTTTTACCGTAAGTATAGATGATGGATCCATTGGCTGAGGTTAGAATAAGATCTTAGTTCTTTTTGAAATCTGCTAAATGATTTCTGAGAATAACCTATAAATCGGCTCCCGTATCAACTAAGAAACGTAATTTATTAGAGGAGTCGTAAATGAAAAAGCGACATTTGTTGTCTAGCATACCTATATGTGGTAGCAGGTCACTAAAACTTTTGACTGTGAAATTTGTCAAATTTGGTGTTTGTAAATGATTTTTTATTAAAAACGCCCCATAAGCCACCACATTTAAGAACTCGATCCTTATATAATTTATGGTAATAAGAAATAGTATTATTAGTCGGAGACTACGAGTAGGAGAGCGAGTTGTTGAACGGGTGCTTGTACGAGATCGGTTTCGAGAATTGGGGCAACAGCTATTAGTAACAAAAGGAGTCAAATGAACAGGAGAACAAAGAGAACAAACAGTTGATGGAGTTGGAAAAGAGGTAGATCATAGTACAGATATTTGTGACTAAAGTGTTGTTGTTTTTTTATAGTTGTTGATGAATTGGAAGTATTTTGCGAATAATTAGGTAATTGTTGGTTGACTTGGACATGATTGGGTTCTGGCAAGACTCCCAAATTTTATCAGCTATGCTAATAATTTCATCAATATTGGTTTTACCAGAGGCAGTAATCGCAACAAAAATTGTCTTTGGTAAGCGTCTTTTCCAAAGTTTAATCAATAAATCTTGGCTTACCATGAGTGAACCGCCGACAATACATAACATATACCTATAAAAATGACGGTTTACGATGCCCATCTGAGAGCCTATCAACAAATCGTCTAGGCATTTTTCTTCACTAAAAGAAAGACGCGCTATTATGACATCGCGTAAATGTTCATACAAATTTTGTTCGGGAGGACTTTGAATCACGGCATTAATGTTATTAATGACTTCTATTGGTTAAAATGTAATTGTATTTTCTTCTGTAATTTGTGATCTAACGATAGTAAATTGGGTCTCAACTTGGGTGAACCAAACGTCTGGTTTTGAGGTCCAAAAGGGAGGAAGACGTATAGTGGTGGCACAAGTATATTGGTCTGGGACAGAATTCGGTAAAATATCTGATATGATATGATCTATAACCTGACTAAACAATATGGCAATGATGAAATGTCACACAAAATTATTAAATTATTGATTGTTTGATAAGGTGGTTTAACAGTGCAGGGAGTCATATAATCAATGTACTCATCTACACATGCACAAAATAAATAAAAATGTACAGTTTTCTTGTAAAAAAATATTTCCTCTAGCCACAAATTTGGGGTTGTTCAGGCTGTCGGATTGTTCACACCAATATGGAATCTTGGTAACTAATAGAGTTGAATCGTCTGATATTTCCTTATGTTAAAACAGTCCAGTCAACGGAGCGCTAAGGAAGTGCTAAGGAATGGATTTTGATGAAACCTCGTGCAATGTGTTTGTAATGACGTTAATAAAAAACCGCTGCCCAAGGAATCACTAGTTCCACATCCAGATTTTCTATCCAAGTCTCTCACACGAAAAAATTTTGTATGTGGAAATAATTATTTATGGAACTTTAATAATATAATATTTGAAATCCTCTACCCAAAACCCCATAAAACGATACCCCACGGTAGTGGGGTTGGTGTGGTGATAGTGGGGGTTCTTGTACACAGTACACACACTAAATCATAATCTTTTCTCATCCCCTTTAATAATGGGGTGGGGGTGGGGGCGGCTAATGCCAATAATTTTTTTGAGACCTTAGCTTTTCTTGTACATACTAAATACCAATACCTGCTTCATTGACATATTTACCCCAATTTACCCCCCAACCCTTCGACGGAACAAGATGAAAATATAATCTAGTTCAAGATCTCGTTAAAATACATATGTGTACCCAAGTCAATATCTTAAACGGTCCCAGAGTAAACGTGCGCACAAACAAAAAGTTACAGACAGACCGACAGACAGACAGAATTTTTTTTTCACTCAAACTTAAAATCTCGACGTTTCATGACATTTTTTAATTTTTTGACATTACTATACTTCCACTGAAAGGAATAATTTGATCCATTATTATCTATCTCCTAAACTTAAATATTATCAATATTGATCGCTTAGTAATAGCGCTTTTAGCTTACGCTTAAATGTTAAAGAATTTAAAGGATTTTAGAGAATTAGGTAAAGAATTATACGTTTTTATTAAAAGATTTTATTTAACTTGCAATATTTGTATGTTAGTTAGTTTATTTGTTTGTTTGTTTGTTCGTTTGTTTGTTTGTTTGCTTAGGTCGAATCTTGCAAGCTGAATTTCGACTGATTCTAATTAAGCTAGAGCTTTGAAATTTGACACACGTGTATAAGTTCGGCGACAATGCAATATAGTATAGCCATTATCGGTCTAAATCCAAGAGCTGGGAAGAAGTGGGAAGTAGTGTTAGAGGGGTGAGAAGACGGGAGAGGGAAGGGTGGATGGCGCTGGCAAAATGAAAGTGAAACCAGTAGACTAAAAAGTAAAAAATAAGATTTTATAAAAAATATGTTTTTAAGAAAAAGCTTTTATTTGAAAAAACTGTACTAAAAAGTAAAAATATTTTTTTTAAAATTCATACACCGGAAAACCAAAAGCTTTGGGGGCGGTCAATTGAGCAAAGTAACTATGCAATAGCGCTATATGACCGTCCCCAAAGCTTTTGGTTTCCCGGTGTATGAATTTAAAAAAAATTATTTTCAAATAAGACTTTTTTTTTAAATATTTTTTTTTTATATAATTTTATTGCATTATAAGAGAACGATTTTTTAAACAAGGATGTTCTAAATCGTGGTATGTTGAACATTTCATGTGACCGTATATTTACCTTATGTTATTGATGCCTTCTTGTAAATGTTTCGTAAAGGTATGATGGCAAACCAGAATGACTTATGGAATAAGCAAAGGATAGGAGGTGTAATTCTGTCCTATTACATACTTACATTTAACCAACGTAATATTTTTATTCTAGCAGATATTCCCTGGTAATATTTACGGAGCCCATACTTATATAAGTCTACAACATGAATTTTGTACCTTCTATGATCTGCTTTTAACTCTTTTGTCCAAACATATTTGAAACTATAATATTTTCAGTGTGATAATGTTGTAGAACCTCCCAGAATCGACCTAAGTCAAAGGCAAAATAAAAATTCGACTTAGGTGAAAAATTCATTTAAAGGAATTTTCGATTATAACTACAAGTCTGAAAGGATTCAGAGCCATAAACTAGCACAAAATGACCAATATGAGTTCGTTAAGACATAAGACACAACCAGGTGAAAATTCGAAGAAACACCAAATTTTCACTTAGGAAAAATATGTTTTGGCCGAGGCCATGAGAGTGAAAGTATATTGTGGTCATGGAGAAATGAATCAAAAATAAAAGTATAATTTTTGATCAAGGAAAAATAAACAATATACTTTTACAAAAGTATTTATAACTTTTTAAATTGTCCATAAAAGACAATAGAAATAAAGATACATTCATTATGGGTATTATTCAAAAGAATGAATATAAAATTTTAACTATGCGACGCGACGTATCAAAAAGTGTGAAAACGACAAATGTGGAGAAGGCGCAAATATTGGCAAAAAACAGTAAAAATGGACAAGGCCGGTTTCTCACATAAAAAAAGTTTAGATCCACCTAACGACTTTGAAGAGTGCGTTGGATGATAATACAAAGTGATAGTAGGAAGGACAATTTCTATCAAAGCGGTTTACCGTGGTCTGCTAATAAATCATAGTCACAAAACAATGTTTATTTTACAACACTTGACGTATTTACTAACGTAATTTTTTGTCGAAATCTAGACATTTCCTTAAATATACAGTGTGACTCACTTAAAATGAAGATACCCTTATAACTTTTTCATTTTGTTTTCGATTTGAATCAAATTTTACTCAAGTATAGAACAAATTAGGATCTACTTATGCCCAGAAAATCATTCACCTGCCATAAAGGCAAAGCTACCTGCAGTACCAAAATATGAGGAAAAAGATTAAAAATCATATTAATTTTTAATCTTTCGAACGACGAATTTTACGTAGCCACCACAAATTGCGGAAACTTGCCAGATGAGCTTATGTATGAGATATCCCCCATCAATAACCAAATCAAATTTTGGTGTATGTACGTTTGTGGCGCCGACCGGATGTATTTTTTAGAATTTCTAACATTCAAAATGTTTTATTTTTTTCATCATATTTTAGCACCGCAAGTGGCTTTGTCTTTATGGCAGGTGAATGATTTTCTGGTCATTAGTAGATCCTAATTTGTTCTACAGGGTGTTCCGAAACTCCCGCCTTCCCCTTTAGGTGCTAATTCTCCATGCAAAAATAGTAAGAAACGTTCCTATAAACATGTGTCCGGAAATGCTTCCTAAGGGAGCTACGGCCCT
Organism: Rutpela maculata; assembly: GCA_936432065.2. Lineage (NCBI taxonomy): Eukaryota > Metazoa > Arthropoda > Insecta > Coleoptera > Cerambycidae > Rutpela > Rutpela maculata. The sequence continues at coordinate 83,524,777 of OW386290.2, forward strand.
CTAAGGATGGCGCAAAAATAGGTGTTTTTACTAATATCTCGGAAGTGATTTGGGACAACTTTATGAAACTCGGTTAACTTTTTTCGATTAATAAATGTTATTGTTTTACGCCTATTTTGAAAAATAAATAATGCGCATTTAGCAAACGAATACGCAATATTTCGTTTAGACCGCTTTTACTCGAAAACGGCTTGCCATATGGCTAATTGTAAAGAGGCCCTTTTTTATGCAGTATTAACCAGGGAATCATAATCAGGGATTAAAATACTAAAAATGTCAAATGGAAAAATTAATATGTAGAAACAAAGAACACTGACTCCTCGTTTCTCCGTCCCTGGATAAAATTAATTTTGGCTAATACTGTAAAACAATAACCTTTAATAATCGAAAAAAGTTAAGCAAGTTTCATAAAGTTGTCCCAAATCATTTCCGAGATAATTAGTAAAAGCATCGATTTTTGCGCCATCCTTAGAGGGCCGTAGCTCCCTTAGGAAGCATTTCCGGATACATGTTTATAGGAACTTTTCTTACTATTTTTACATGGAGAATTGGCACCTAAAGGGGAAGGCGGGAGTTTCGGGACACCCTGTATACTTGAGTAAAATTTGATTCAAATCGGAAACAAAATGAAAAAGTTATAAGGGTATCTTTATTTTAAGTGAGACACACTGTATATTTAAGGAAATGTATAGATTTCGACAAAATATTACGTTAGTAAATACGTCGAGTCTTGTAAAATAAACATTGTTTTATGGCTATGATTTATTAGCAGACCACGGTGAACCGCTTCGATAGAAATATTCAAGGTACATCATTGATTTTTTTTTATTTATCATCGATTTTCGCTGGCGAGTATCTCGTAAACTATAACACATAGGAAGAAAATGAATATAAAAATTCTTGTGGAAAATTTAATTATGTTTAATTTTGCATAGATCACCTTTTCCCATACGACGCATCGTTTCCGAGTTATAAGCGAAGAATCGAAAAAAGGAACCTTTCCACCCCTCTCCCCCTTGAAGCGGCGGGGCTAGGGGCGGGGACTTTATGTTTACCTTCTGACTACCCCCAACACATCCCTAAAGAGAAAAATTCTCCCCTCTACAATCCCCTTTTGGGCATTCATTGATTGGACTATTATACTGAGATTATTAACTTAAACGGAGAACACAATTATACTATAGCAACTGCAGAAGCAGCTTCATGTCTACGTCCTAGAGATGACATTAAATCGCTTTACGAGTCACATTTCGCAGATGGTATGGGTCTAATGGATTCTATTCAATTTTCATAAGTCAAAATTGGAATTACAATTTGGTATAGATAGTGCAGAATTTGCAAATGTAAGAATAAACCCAAAATATCGCATCGTACAACATTGATAATTGGAGAACAGCTAATTGGAGCAGGTTCGGTAGAAGTATTTTATGAATACTTTTGGTTTTAAGCCTTTTATGGTTAATATAGTAACGTTTTGGTAGATATTTCAGGAGAAACGTGAGCTGTACATTAAGGATGGTATAATAGTTGAATATCAAGAAGATCCTTACTGCGTTGTGATTGTAACTAAACTTATGCAAAGAGCACACCAATTAGAGTTTGCAAAGGATATAGTTTTTGTCGACAGCACAGCCTCTTTTGATGCAGGGGGACATTCAGTAACATTTATTTTAAGTGCCTGTTGTATTGGGACCGTACCTGTTGCAATTCTTATTACAAAAGGGCAATCGAAATAAGACTACATGCTGGATTCTAATTGTTACAATCCAGTACAAAAAATAGCTTTGGGCCTCAAGGTTTTCCATAAATGTTTGTTACAGATGATAGTGACGCGGAGAGAAACGCTCTTAAATATATTTGACCACACAGCAAAACATTTTTATGTAGATTTCATATTTTGCAAACGGTGTGGCGCTGGTTTTTTGAAAGGAAACACAATATAGATGCTAACAATCGGCGAACACTGTATAATACATTTAGATATATTTTAATTACAAAGGATATTCAAAATGCCACTAAATTGTTTTCTATCGCAACAGGGGACGATCCGAATGATGCAAGTAATTCTTTAAACATGATCCAAAATTTATGGTTCCAAAAAAATATCCACAGTGGATATCATTTTATATGACACTAGTTGATCCAGGCACTAAAATCTCCAAAGACTGTGATTCTAGTTGTGATGAAAATTTAAACAATGAATTAGTCCCTATTAACGACAGTGCATCTTCACCCAAAAATGTAGTCGACCCTGTTAATAATACTGACCAGAACTTCTCAGAAGAAGCTTTACAAGATATTTTTACAAAGATGCAAGAACATCACAAACATCACAAACATTTTGGGACCTCAAGATCAACAAGAAAAAAAGTTCTGCAAAGGTTAAGAGTATTAAAACAAGAACATCGTGGGAGTCTTTCTTGTGTAGTGCTGGAAGTTCACTATCGATCCGTCAAAGAAGTAGTATGAATATTAAAGTTCAACCTACTCCGATAAGTCGACGAAAAACAGGGATTACAAAAGGTTATAAAAGGTTACCCATCGGTAAATCACCGAAACAAGAGCTTAACAACCGCTGCCCAAGGAATCACTACTTCCACATCCAAGTCTCTTACAACAAAATACTATATTTGCACTCCACTATGTGGAAATAATTGTTTATGGAACTTTAATGGTATATTATTTGAAATCATGTACCCCAAAAACCCCATAAAATTATATGCCACATCTGTAATAAAGGTGGGGGTGAAAGAAGTGAAAAAAATTCTTGATGACTTTGTCTCTTGTACACACACTAAATCACACTATTTTTTCACCACCTTTAATAATAGGGTGGGGGTGGTAATATGGATGGCTAATCATTTTTTGAGGCCTTAGCTCCTCTTATATTTACTAAATACCAATTTCATGGAATCTTACTTGCTTGATTTACCTATTTACCCCCATTTACCCCAATTTACCAACTCTGCAACGGAATAAGGTATATATATATATATATATATATATATATATATATATATATATATATATATATATATATATATATATATATATATATATATATATATATATATATATATATATATATATATATATATATATATATATATATATATATATATATATATTATTTGAAATCATGTACCCCAAAAACCCCATAAAATTATATGCCACATCTGTAATAAAGGTGGGGGTGAAAGAAGTGAAAAAAATTCTTGATGACTTTGTCTCTTGTACACACACTAAATCACACTATTTTTTCACCACCTTTAATAATAGGGTGGGGGTGGTAATATGGATGGCTAATCATTTTTTGAGGCCTTAGCTCCTCTTATATTTACTAAATACCAATTTCATGGAATCTTACTTGCTTGATTTACCTATTTACCCCCATTTACCCCAATTTACCAACTCTGCAACGGAATAAGGTATATATATATATATATATATATATATGTATATATATATATATATATATACACCTCCGAATGTTATATGGTTAGGTGGTGTTTGCCTCCGATTTTACGCGTTCGCCTCCGATTTCGGAGGCGGAGACGTTTTGTGTTGTTTTCATCGCGAATGTCTTGATAATTAGTAAATTCATGACTCATTATTATCAATAATGATCAGCTTTATTGGTGCGCATATAAGATTATGACAAAAAGGGAAGAAATAGAGAGATAGAAGCATTTAACGACACTTTTTTTGGAGGCGGAAAATACCTATAAACATATGTAAACATACACCATAGTCCACTACTTTTTTTACCAGGTGGCGCTGCTGTTTTAAACACTTGATGTATATAGGTATTAAATGCTTCCTTACAATAAAGTAGCGATATCGCCTCCTAAACTTGGCAACATAGTAAAGAGGCATACTATTCCTAAATACATCTATAGATATGGTAACTAAAATTATCTTACTAAAAATATAAATAACTTTTATACACAGAAATAATACTTTCCAGAGATCAATGGGTTTTTAAATTTTTTCAATTTGGGATTAAAAAAACGTTTATTTTGTTCAGAAAAAAATATTTTTGTACCTTTATAGCTTAGAGCAAATTAAAAAAGGTATTTGTTTAAGGTATTTATTTAACAGGACACGAACATTCCTTAACGTAACTAGTTGCCCTTAATCCACTATTTGTCACTGCTGCTGGCCTTATATAGTAAAAGTTAAAAAAAAATTAGAAGACGATTTTTATTGGGGGGGGAGGCTAAAAAGCAGAAAATAAAAGAATAATAATAACACAGGTCAACATTTACTTTAAAAAAATACACAGGACTTTACCTAGGTACCCAGGGGTTTTTGGGGTCGCTGATTCCGATGCCGAGGTCGGTTAAGCTCTATCACGTCAGGTTTAAGGACATCTGAAGGTCAAACTAAGAAAAGGTGGTTGAAAAAATCTGAGAAAATTTACACATAGGTTTTTGGGGTCGCTGAGTCCGAATTCGGTGTTCGCTTACCCTTAAAAGGCATCCGGAGGTCATTTCAAGGTTAATTTGAGAAAAACGGAGAGGAAGCTGTTAAAAAATCTGAAAAAATTTACACATAGGGTTTTTGGGTCGCTGAGTCTGTATCCGATGCCGGTTGACCTCTATCACGTCAGTTTCAAGGTCACTTAAAGGTCAAACTAAGAAAAGGTGATTGAAAAAATCTGAAAAAATTCACGCATAGGTTTTTGGGATCGGTGAGTCCGAATCCGGTGTTCGTTTACCCTTAAAAGGCATCCGGAGATCATTTCAAGGTTAATTTGAGAAAAACAGAGGAGAAGCTGTCAAAAAATCTGAAAAAACTTATATATAGGTTTTTTGAGTAGCTGAGTCTGCATTCGATGTCGGTTGACCTCTATCACGTCAGTTTCAAGGTCATTTGAATTTTAAAGTAACAAAGGTGGTTGAAAGAATCTGAAAAAATTCACACAGGTTTTTCGGGTCGCTGAGTCTGAATCCATTGTTCGCTTACCCTTAAAAAAAAAGAGGCATCCAGAGGTTATTTCAAGGTCATTCTGAGGTCATTTCAAGCCGGCATTCGTCCGCCAGCTTTAGCTGCACATGAAGATTCTTCGGCTATCTCAGTGCAAATATATTTAACTCAATGAATCACCTACCTATTTTCTTCTATGAAAGGATGGCCTTTAGGTATAGTTGCAGAAACAGAGCGAACATGCAAGTAAAGAGTACCACGGGCGTTGGCTTCACTCACTTGGAGCCCAATCAGTGCTGGTTTTGCCAATAAGCTGAGTAAACGCCAGCTTAGGGCCTCGCATTTAGGGGGCCTCAGAACTCAGATTTCATACGCAGATATGCACGTTTATTTTATTAGAAGAGAAAGCTTCAACGAAAAACATACCTAGAGCTTAGGGCCTCCGGTTACCTAAAACCGGCCCTGAGCTCAATCCTGTCAGGGTCAAAGTAATTTAATGGTTTCCTGAGTCAGACAAACTGACAAGGAGGCAGACAGACTGTCAGATAGAAACATTTAGTCATTCAGACAGACAGAATTACTGACAGAAAGGCAGGATGTCAAATAGATGGACAGAGAGAAAATGCAGGCGGATGATAAATACAGACTAACAAGCAAACAAACAGGTCTGCAGGTATAAGGGCAGACAGATAAACAGACAATAAGTAGGCAGGTGAGCATTCGTATACATTTTTTCTAATTTTTTCACCTCCTATTCTTACTCTAACCTTCAAATGACCTTGAACATGAGGTGATAAAGGTCAACCGACATCGGATTCGGACTCAGAGACCCCCCCAAGAGCCTATGTGTGAATTTTTTTAGATTTTTTCAAAAACCTCTTCTTAGGTTGACGACCTTCAAATGACCTTGAACCTGACGTGATAGAGCTTAACCGACCTCGGCAACGGAATCAGCGATCCCAAAACCCTTGGGTACCTAGGTAGAGTCCGGTGTATTTTTTCAAACTGAATGTTGACCAGTGTAATCTTCCACCTTCCAAAGATATTTTAAAAACCTAGATTATTCTGGAGCAAAAATGTAAATATTTCCCTCTAGCAAGAAATAAAAATGTTTTAAAAAGCATTCGAGACCAAAACTCTAGAATATATTTGTTGGTTAATCATAAATTTTGATATACTAATTAATGATAGTTTGTTGGAGTCATCTCAAATGCTTTTCAAAAATTTTTAAACAATTCAAAAATATTTCTCTTGCTGGAGGGAAATATTTACATTTTTGCTCCAAAATGATTAAGTTTTGAACATTTTACTTCTTTAAGTATATCATCTCTTTGAAATATTTTATATTATTTTCTGCTTTTCTGCATTCCGTTGGTTCCAAGTTTTCTCCTCGTCAAACATGAATTTGGAGAAATACTTTGTAAGAATGTTGACGTAATGCCTCGGATGTTGCTGGCAGTCTTCGTAGAATCCCGGTAGTACTAGATTGGTGGACTAACTTATTGAAGATAATGAATCTTTGATGATTCAAAGATGTAATTTCTTTTTTCGTTGAGCTACGGTTGTTGAATTTACGGACAACCTCTTCGAGATCTTTTCTTTTATTCACGCATTCCACCGTTTGCACTTGTCCTTTACCAAAGAAAGCTGAAGTGTTATCGCATCCACTGAACGTGTGGCCATACAGCTTTTTAAAACTTCCGAGGACTGCAAGTCACGAGAACTGTAATCTTTATTTTTTATTTATCTCTAAGCCTCTCTTAAGAAACAGATATCTTTATCTTCAGGTGCGAGAGCGATAATCAATGCGAGAAGATCAATATCTTGTCCGAGGATGACCACTGTATCGTTTCCATGAGATTCGTTTAAGGCGGTTTGAACTATGAGTACATCAACGTCGTCTACAGCAGTAATTGTTTTGATTCCCTCGTTTTTAAATCTCTCCACCAATTGCGAAATAAACCGTTCCTTTTTGTGAGATTGTTTATCATTTTATTTTGCGTTTCAGTCAGTGGCGTGTTCTCATGAAAAATAATTTCCGGTGAAATGAGTTTCAAAAGACGCTGCTGTCTTTCGATGCTCTTCATACTGCAGTCAGCATATCCGTCAAACATTACAGTCACTTTTTGGCCGTAATGTTTACGAATAAAGCTGCTTCGGCCATACTACACGATGAATCAAATTGCCGCCATCAACAATGAACTGGCAATCGGAAAAATCTATTGGCCTCTCTCGTACAGCATTGAAAATATCATACAGACGATTTCTTAATTTTCCTCATTAACCCTTTCTTATTGAAGAGAAGAAGTGGAATTGAAGCAAGCTCAGAGTTGAAATATGACTCCAAATCTTCTTTTGTGTGAACAGTACAGATTATCCTCTAATATAATTGCAAAGAAGGGGAAAATACATAAACTACTTGCGACAAAACCCTCTATATATGCATCTAATAGAGAAAATTCTGCTCAACAAATTCATTCCTGAGCATTTTTCTCGTTAAAGTAACCGGTTTTAAGATACTCGGACTCAAACTTGGAATAGGATGGATTTTTACCCCTGCGCCCCAAACTACGCCTCTGTTCGGACGCTGTTAGCGCTAAATAGGTGAGGATAAGCTACAAGGTTAATAGTACATTTTTTATGCAGAATTTAACATGACGATTTTTTTATTTCCTATACTTTTTTCTCTTTCGACGAACGGTTTACAAGATAAAAGTGAAAAACCAGCGTTAAGTCCCCGTAATATGGCCGAAGCAGCTCTATTCATAATCATTACGGACGTTTCACCCCTAAATTGTGGGGAACTATTCGGGTATCTATTTCGAACCCTATCTAGATTACGCATCCCAAATATTATTACTTTATAAATTATTTCTTCTAAAATATCTAATTTACGTGGACTAATATGTAACAATTGTGTTACAAAATTGAACTGATTCAGTGATGTCTTTTGAAAAGCATTTTAATTAGTAATAATAATTCCCTCAAGAACATATTTTGAATTACATACATTATTCTACAATAGATATTTAGCGTGAACGGTTCATTTTAAAACAGATAATCGCACATTATCGGGTAAAACACCAATGTAATCTGATAGAGCATAACTTACACAATATGAATCATCATAATAACAAACGCACACGATTGCATAGCGCAACTAATTGCGCAAGCGCTAGAGCATTTTACACTATAGAAGTCTGGCAACCTTGAAGGAGGCAAAGTCTACCGTTATATATAACAGTTTTAAATACATTGAGTCAGAGAGGTACTATTTATATAACGAGGTGTAAACATACCAATCGTATGAACAAAAAAGTGTATGTAAAAAAAGATAAAAATCCTTTCCCCTCTCCGCGTGCCCTTGGTAAGTGAAATTTAGCGGTTATGTATATGTAAACAGAACTAATCTATCTATATTATTTCTAGTGGAGGTGCGGGCGCCACAAATTTGTAAGGAGGCGAACATGATACAAATGCATATATATATATATATTTGCTAAACGTAATTTCTCTCTGAAGCAACCCTCTATACATCCTTATTTAAAAATAAGGAAATTGACCAGACTACAACAAATTGCAAGTCTGGCGCGTTAAGTGTAATAATCACATATTACTACGAAACGCTGTAATTCGATTTTAGCAAACACCGACCGAAAGACTTATTCCTAAATTAAAGGAACTCTCGTGTCAGCCACTGCACACCACTTGCAGACTGCAGTTTCGAGCTGTTGGCTCTCATCAGTGCAAGGTAGGCATGCAGTGACTGGCAACGAGATTTCGGGTGACATGGTACATGTTCACAATCTTAAGACTGCAACATGCAAAATAAATCGAAGGCGCCATCTCGCGGTCGCTGTTCACTACAATCGAATTGGTTAGCCTGAGATGGGCAGCAAATGTTCAAAAATATGCTTCTAGAAGGCAGAGTATTTACTAAACGTAATTTCTCTCTGAAGCAACCCTCTATACATCCTTATTTAAAAATAAGGAAATTGACCAGACTACAACAAATTGCAAGTCTGGCGCGTTAAGTGTAATAATCACATATTACTACGAAACGCTGTAAATCGAATGCCAAAAAATTTTTTGAGACCTTCGCTTCTCTTTTGTATACTAAATACCAGAGCTGGGTAATTACTTGTAATTTAAAAATAATTACAATTACAAATTACTTTTTTAAAAAAGGAACTAATTACAATTACAAATTACTTTTTTTAAAAAGGAACTAATTACAATTACAAAGTACATGTCTCTAAAAAAGGAATTAGCAATTACTTTTCTAATTACTTTTATGATAAAGTAAACTATAGTCACCAAACAGACAAAAAGGTAAGTTAAAAACTGTAATTAAAAATGTTGTGTAATATTGCGTTTTAATATTTATTAGAATCGTTATTAGAATGTTTGACCTTATTAAGAGTAATCAGGAAAAATTAAATAAATATATAGAAAAGGCAACTTAATAGTGAAGTCGGTTTAGGAAAGGATTGGAAATGTTTTTAAGATAGATGCAGATCCTGCGGAAATTGTTTGTCATGACGAGTATAATAAAACCCTAAAATTTGAAATTCCAAAAAATGGTTTTTTGGCCGAAAAGAGGTCTCTTGGACATTTTAAGGGTCAAATTTGTTGTTTTAATTTTTTTTTATCACTTAAACAACTAGTTAAGAAAAGAAAATGGCATACTTTCATTCTCAATATCAAAGGAACCTTCAGTTTAAATTTGTGGAAGATATCTGACCATCCCCCATCCTGATATTAATATATACGAAAAAAATTGAGAAAATCAAATTTCGGCTATCTTGATCAGATTTCAATCGATTTGGCTGAAATTTGGAATGGAAGTAGTCGTTACACAAAAACTGTTAACCAAATTTCAGCCAAAAATGTTAAATAGTTTGGCTGAAATTGCAGTTTCAGTCAAATTTTCTGAAATTTTCAAATCGAAATATCTTCGGACCTAAAAATCGGATCAAAATTTGCTTTGTGACAAAAGGTAGGCGTGGTACAATATCAAAACACTCGTTTTGAAAAGTAAAAGATAGACTACGGCTACCCTTCGATTATACAAGCGGCTATCTGAGTCACGTAAAAATAAAAAAAAAATAAAATTGTAACACATTCACATACTTACAGAAATAAATACACGCCCGCGCACACACATATATAATATAATATACATTTATCTATACCTAGTCAAAGCAGTAGGCAGGACTATACAAATAAAAAATATATCTATTTTTTAAAGTTTTATAAACAATAAACACAATTGTTTTCTGCTTTATACCAGTGCGCGGACACATAGTCACTGAGTACACATATATTATATATATAGTGCAAATGACTAAAAAACGACCGAATGTAAAAAAAAGTGCTTCTTGACTTATATCATGTAAAAGTACATAAAATAACCTACCTTTTGCCATAAAGCAAAATTCGATCAGTCTTTTAGGTCCGGAGATATTTCAATTTGAATATTTCAGAAAATTTGACTGAAACTGCAATTTCAGCCAAACTGTTTAATATTTTTGGCTGAAATCTGATAAATAATTTTTGTGTGATAAAGACTACTTCCATTCCAAATTTCAGCCAAATTTAGTTTTTTCAATTTTTTTCGTATATATATGTGTTGTTTCTTAGGTTTTCGCGGGTGTTAAATGAAGTGTTGGTGTGCTTCCTGGTGTTTTCCTACGTAGTTGATAGGCTCCTCCTCGAGCCATTGTTGTCTAAACGACGTTTCTTCAGAATCCCATCTGCCATCTTCAGTAGTCAAAAAAAAATTAAAACTGCAAATTTGACCCTTAAAATGTCCAAAAAACCCATTTTCGGCCAATAAAACACGGTTCCGCCCCTATTTGGAAATCAAGATTTTAGGGTTTTGTTATACTCGCCATGACAAACAATTTCCGTCGGGTCTGCATCCATCTTAAAAAATTTTCCAACCTCGCTATTTTATTGACTAAATCGACTCCACTATAATAACAATGCCTAATAATAATAAAAATAATAATAATAAACAGTAAACGCATTTAGTTTTTAAAAGTTTATTGAATAAAAATACAAAAGTTTGTGTACTTAATAAAAAAACATAAATGTGCAGCGAACCACGGCAAAAACTCGTTTTTAATCGGTAACTTTTTTTGAACTTTTCAGATTCATTTTAAACTATGCAACTGTAAAATTCTGCTTTAATGTATTCTTGTTTGTTAAATCACATACGCATGTTCTTAAAGTAATTGTAATTGGAAAAAGTAATTGTAACTGGAGAAAGTAATTGTAATTGGAGAAAGTAATTGTAATTGCAAAAAGTAATTGTAATTGGAAAAAGTAATTGAAATTAGATAGTTCAAATAATATAATTACAAATTACAATTCCTTTAACAATTTTCCTGCAATTACAATTCCAAATTACTTTAATAAAAAAAAGTACTTAATTACAATTACAATTACAGGAAAAAAAAGGAATTGTAATTACTAATTACTTTTTCACCAGGAATTACCCAGCTCTGCTAAATACCAATTTTATGGACTCTTACCTGCTTGATTTACCCATTTACCCCAAATTTACCCCAATTTACCCCCCAACCCTTCGACGGAACAAGATGAAAATATAATCTAGTTCCAGATCTCGTTAAAGTACATATGTGTACCAAATTTCAAGTCAATATCTTTAACGGTTCCAGAGTAAACGTGCGCACAAAAAAAAGTTACAGACAGACAGACCGACAGACAGACAGAAATTTTTTTTTCGCTCAAACTTAAAATCTCGACTTTTCATGACATTTTAAGCCTATTTGAACAATAAAAATTTTTAAAAAATTTTTTGTCGTTACTATACTTCCACTGGATGTGGAAGTAATAAAAAAAAGAGAACTGAAATTAGCAGAAAACGTAGCTAAAAATCAACCAAATTCCAAGTCTCATAGATCAGGACATAAAAAATACACTATACATATATGAGTCAAACTCAAATAGTTTATTTTTTCGAATAACATAATTATCTTTTAGTTTCATAATATATTCCATAAATGTTTAATATCGATGTGTTCATGATTGTCAGTGATATTTGGCAATAAATAATATATCATTATTACTTTTTATAATAATCTTCTTTATCCAATTTCTACAACTAACCTGCAAAGGCATATAACATATCAAAGTATGTTCAGATGAAAGAAAACAAACTTATATATAAAACATAGTAATAACTTTAGGTAAGTATAAGTACAAATAAAAAGATAATAAAATTAAGATCTACCTATTTCCATTGGTTTTCAATAGGACCAAATTATCGAAATTTCCATCAGTTAATGCATATCTTTTAGGAGCATTTATAATTACAGCAAATGAAAAGAGTCTTTCTACAGGCGCTGATGATGCAAGGCGTGTATTAAACCAATCAAAAAACTGTTTTTACTGTTGCATTTTATCGAAAGAAACAAGTTTAAGTATTGAAGAATATTTAATTCAATTCTATTTTTATCACTGGCTTTTATATATGTGGCATTTGTACCTGGTATATTCTCTTCAAATTCAAAGAATTGTTCTTCAGTTGCTGCTTTCTGTCGGTCATTGCTTTTTCTACATCAAAATTCATATGCTGTTAAACCACATCAGCTAACATCCGCAAAATCTTTAAAATTTGAAAGCCATCTGAGTTTAAATTATAGTTGCGAGAATGAAGCAATACTGGCTTCCATAGCTTCTGTGGTTGATAAATGAAAAAACGCATTAAACCTTTTTAAAAGACCAGTTTTGCAAGCATCCAAAATTAGTTTCGCGACTGATTTTTCCTTTTCAAGTTTGTTAAATTTTGTTAACAAGGAACCTAAGCACGGCAACAAATATCTATAAAACATATTAATTTCTCCCTGCAATATGTTTAGAGCTGTCGCAAGCGGCTTTAGAATCATACAGTATTTAGTTAAATACTGTATTTCAGATTCTTTAAAGCTTTGATTTTTGTGACAAGTTTCTCAAATAGCGTGGGTAGTTTTTCTTTCTCTTTAATTATTTGAGATATTGCGTCATATAAAAAGTTCCATCTTGTGGCCACTGGATAGCTTAATGTATGTCTCCTAGAACTTTCTAAATAATCTCCGCTGATTTAGGACGTCGAGCCATCTTCCACAGAACTGAGCATTTGGAAAGTGAATTTGTGTGTCGTGTCCTAAGAGAAGTATTTTTGTCAATTATGTTTTTTACGTCTGTTGCAATTAAATTTAATGTATGGACAGCACATTTGACATGTTTGGGTAATTTAAAACGATTTTCCAGATCCAGAAAGACAAGTTCATTATCGTTTTCTGAATCTTCTAATTCTTTATCTTCACTATCAGAAATCATCATCATATCATTTGATTTATGTCCACCGAATTCTCCAAAAGCCTTTCGATCCGTTATCGGTTATGATTGCCACAATTTTGTCAGTATTCAAGTTAAATTTTGTATGGATGACTAATATTTCAGAGAATTTATCATAGATATGATTCCCCACAAATCTCTTACAAGCAAGTGCCACAGAAAGTCTATTGTAGTTTTCATCAACCAAATGGCAAGTTAATCCAAAAAAACTGCGTCGCTTAGCAGGCCAAATGTCTGCAGTCGTACATACATATTGGGCATATTCAATTTCCATTTTAATAGATGCCATTCTATGGATGCCATGGTTTCTATACAAAGATTACTAACTTCATAGCTGTGAATCTGCTCATTACTTTCAAATTAGTCTCATCGAAAAGAGAAATAAAATATAGTTTATCTAAAATAGCAACTGCGGACATTGTGTCAGAAATGAAATGTAATAATTTTTTGTTAAAGTTTTGCTAGACCAGTACTCCCTCTCCCTCTTGTTTAAATTGCTCTGTAATTTTTGTTTGCAATTGTGTACATTTCTAAATTTCTTGCTGGTATTATTATCTCCTTGGGGCATCACATCTTTCCTCTTGTTTTCTCTTATTTGAGGTTCTTTTTTTAAGTGCTAATTTGTGTTTAGCATATTCTTCTATTTTGTTATTATGGAATTTTTTCATATGCTTTAGAAAATTTGTGGAGACTCCAAGAGATCCAATAATAAATGTTATTTTAGGTAAGCATATTTGACACTCCGCTGAATTTTGTTTTGTTTTTCTATGAAATCAGTGACTTTAAAAAAATTCCGGTCCAAATAGGGGCATTTTAGAAAGGACTCAGTTACTACGGTAAAATCTGAGAGTTCTGAGGCAAATAAAATATCAACATTTTCTTTGGTTGTGGTTATAGTTTTGACTTTAAAATCGGGTACTTGCTTTTGCATCTGTTTTTCTTTTCTAAGGCTGTAAGTTTGGATCTACTGCATCTGATATATTTGCTAGGTAGGCATCGATACCTCCCTCAGGACATAAACTCATATTTTCGTGTGCGTCAAAGCATTGTCTGATTTTTCCATTTCATTTACAAAATGTCATTATATTAAAAACTGTAGAAGAATATGATATTATTAACTAAAAAAAAAGGAGCGCCTCTAAGGGGCAGCCCAGGGAGGCTTGGACCCATGACCCATGGAATATAATAAAACCATAGTCAATAACAAGATAACATTGAAAATGAAACACAGAGATCCTTCCCACTTTTCAGGTCGATGCCCCCTCGGTAACATAGGCTTGAAGCTGCCCCTGAACTAAACATTGCAACATTTTAATATTCTTAAAGTTCTTGGATTGGCAAATATTTTAAACAGCTAAAGTACTTTAGACAGCAGTTAAATGTTCTTATTATAGATCCTGTAAAAAGAGGAACCGTTATTTTATTATTTTGTATTATTGGAATAAATAAATGATTGCTTGGTGGTACCGTGGTACGTAATTGGGAATTACACAAGCTTAGATATTCATTCAGGAAATAAAAAAAAGAATTACCTATTTATGTATAATGACACTAAAACTCTAAGCATGCCACCATACAAAACTAGGCAAAAATTAAATTGGAAATAGTCTAAAATATTAATTATTGTAGAGTCTGCTAAAACAACTACCCTTTATCAAATAGCAGATGCTCGAGATATTTACCAGCCAAAAAATATTTTATGAATGAATGTTTAAGCTTGTGTAATTCTCAATAAATATTTTCAATGATATTATTGTTTTTAATTATGATGTCAATATAATATGCTTCTTTGTAGGGCCGCGCCAAGCATTTTAAGCTAGGTCGTGGAAATACGAATATGCGCCCTCCAGTAGCATATCTAGAATTTAGCTAAAAGGGAGGGCCTGAGGAAAAAAGTATCTAAAATAAATCGCTTAAGAATTGAATCTAAAAATTCGAAATTTTTCCAGTTCATGATTAAGAATTTGTGCGCTCTCAGGCAAATTAAATATTTGCGCCTTCTTATTTATAGATGGGGGTCAGTGATTTGAAAATGCGAAGCAGGCGGAATTTTTTAATTTTTCAAGATCAAATAGCCTTGAGTTAAAAGTTAGAAATTTGGCATAAAATTATATTGTGTTCAAAAAGTAGGTTTCGTGGGCGCAAAACATAAAAACATAAACTACCAATAAAAAATGTTTTATTATAAAAAAATTGCAATACCTATATTTTCCCTCAACTAAATATAAACATTAAATATAATAATAATAGATTGAAAAACAAAACATATCATTTTTCGTAACTTCTTGCTTGCGAGCTCCGCTATAAAAATAAAATAATCAAATAAAAATAAATAATTTCTTTGCACATTTTATTTCCTAACAGATCAATGGTAAACGGTAAACGTCGCTCATCGGCAGATAAAATTAGTTAGTTTTGGACAGCTGATGCACCCCCTCGCGCATCGACGCCACTAGGCAATTGCCCAGTTTGTCTATTGGATAATTCGACTCTGGTTCTAGACCAATTTAATTCAATTCAATTCAATTCAATTCAAAAAGGTTTTATTTTAATTAATAATACAAAAGTGCGTCTGAGTCAAATCCCGATTCAGAGCCACACCACCACGACACGCAACGTCGTGGTAGATGAATGGTTCTAGACCAGTGCCAAACCGGTTTCCAGAGGCCGAAAGTCTGAAAAATTCTTAGCAGTATATGGATGGTGGGAAAATTTAGGATTAGTGGTGTATAATTGGGGAAAAATCGATTGGACCGCAACAGATAACCGGAAGTGGGGTGCGGGTGCGAAAAGGTGTGTGTTTAGGGGTAAAACGTGTTTTTTTACGATTTCTGAAGTTTAATGTAAAAGTTGTAGATAATTGAGAGATCTACAACTTTTATTTGAACCATTTTTTTACATAACCTCAAAAATTTTGAGAAAAACGCGAAACGAAACGAAAAACCACTTTTTTGTTTTTTATTTTTATCTTCCACAGAAATAATTTAATTTTGATGAAATTCGGTGAAAATGTACATTGTTATGCATCAAAAAAAAACTGTAATTTTTTGAGGCGTAATATTCATTTTTTGATTTTTTTGCGAATTTAATTTGAAAAAAGGCCTAATTTTCAATCAAAAAAGTTGATTAACAAAGTTTTGATTTTTGAAAATTTCAGGACGGTATTTTTTTCATTAAAATCTCTACTTTAAGATAGTGTAAAAATATCATACTGTTACTCTGGAAAAACATTGTCAAAAATGGAAAAAAACAAAAAAATACTTTTTTCAAGATCGATTTTACCGTGAATGTCACTAATTCTCCATTGTTAATTTAAATGAAGTGTTGTAAGTTGTGTAAAGCGGTAATTTCGATGTTATACGTAATAAGGGAACTTTAATTAACCGTTTAAGATTCGTACTGCTGAAAACCGAAATGTTTAAACAATAATTTTACCTAAGAAATTGCTAAAAATGACCATTTTTAGGCAAGAAAAAAACTTTTTTATGCTTTATATGCACACATACATTGAAACAATTTTATTGACATACATATTTCAAAATATTCAAAGTTGAAAAATTGAATTATAGCTGGGCAATTTTTCTACTACGTGCTCTCGAGTGCGCGCGAGCTTCTTTTTAACCCCCGACCCCAAAAGAGGACGCGTATGTTTGTTTGTCTGTCTGTGGCTTCATATCTCTTCAACGGGTGATCCGATTTTGATGTAGTTTTTTTTATTTGAAAGAGAAGGTCGAGAAGGTTATAGGCCATATTAGAATTTGATGTTTGGTCGCCATCTTGAATTCGCCGTGTTGAACTTCTCTAGAAATTGTCCGATTGGGGTAAAATTGAAAATGTGCAGACAATTATGGTAGCCGAACATGATTTAGGCCTCATTTTGATTCGGTCATATGAAACTGGTACGATTAGATACATTGATCGGGGGTTTTTAAAAATTTTCAATTTTACTTGTTTGTTCTTTTCTTCCAGCTCGCTTGCAACCCATCCGTCCTTGCCTTTTCATGCGTTCACAACTGGCACGTCATTGTAAATAAGCAGCCACTACGCAGCAAACAGTTACGTTGTATTCGATGGGTATCCCGAAGCTGATGTGACTTATTACAAAGACAGCATCAACATTAACCGCTTCAACAGCAAGTTCAATGAGTACGAAGAAAGGCGAACGTTCACGCAGAAAAACTGGAGGAAGTATCCCTACATTTGAATTTCGTAGTCATACAAAAATTGCATTTACTCCAGAGAAATTTTTGTATAATGAACAAAATAAGAAAAAAATGATAGAAAGAAATACTGTCAGAAAAATTTCAATCGGAACAAATTTTGTGTAAACAAGCAGAAGAAGATGCTGACGCCCTAATTATTAATACAGCCATTGAATTAGCTGAAGATCCTACAAAAATCGTAGTAATTGTGGGTCAGGATATTGATCTTCTAGTTCTGTTGAACCAATTAAATTCAAATAATTCCGATATATATTTTCACAAACCAGGTTCAGGTAATACAAAAGATACATTTTACACCTCAAACGGCTTTAAACATAATTCAAAAAAGAACATTGTAGCGTTCCTCCACTGTTGTTCTGGATGTGACACGACTTCCAGTTTCGCCGGAAAAGGGAAATAAACAATTGTAAAATCATTACTGGCTAACCAAAATTTATCAAAGGTCACAGAAATTTTTTATCGGAGAAATGCAGACAAACAAACAATAGCCGAAAATGGATTGAAGCTAATAGCGTCTATTTAAAAATGTAAGAAAAAGGATATGTCACTGAACGAATTGAGGTTTGAAATATATCAAACCACTACGGTAAGGACTTCATTTAATTTAGAATAACTACCACCAACTGAGGGAGCAACTGAACAACACCGCTACAGGGCTTATTTTCAAATTCAAACTTGGCTTGACAACAAACTTACAGCTACGGACTGGGGATGGAAACACCATCTAACCGAAATAATGCCTAAATTGACAGAAAAAGAATTAATTCCTGAAAGTTTGCTGAAATCTATCTGCTGCAGCTGTCAAGCTGGTTGTGGTTGTAAAAGATGCGGCTGTCGAAAGCATGAAATAAAATGCTCTATTTTATGCTCGAATTGTCACGGGGCCGAAAACTGTTCTAACTCTGAAATACAACCATTAGAAGAAATCAGCGATTCGAAGGAGATGTGTGACGAAACAAATGTTCAAAATAATATTGAATATAAAGATCTAGATGAACTTGAGGACCTTGATGAAGTCGAAGACCTTATCGAAGTTCTTGAAGAAACCGAACAATGTGTTGAATCTGATGATGTAGAGCAGCTTCCCAAAAAAAATGAGATTATTATAAATTTTAATTATGTATTTCTACTTTGTTAATTGACTTAATGTAAAGTACGTAATAAACTTATATTTAATGTGAGAGTGCCCATAAAGCATAAAAAAGTTTTTTTCTTGCCTAAAAATGGTCATTTTTAGCAATTTCTTAAGTCAAATTATTGTTTAAATAGGTTTTCAGCAGTCCGAACCTTAAACGGTTAATTAAAGTTCCCTTATTACGTATAACATCGAAATTACCGTTTTGCACAACTTACAATACTTCATTTAAATGAACAATGGAGAATTAGTGACATTTACGGTAAAATCGTCTTGAACAAAGTATTTTTTTGGTTTCTTCCATTTTTGACAATGTTTTTCCAGAGTAACAGTATGATTTTTTTACATTATCTTAAAGTAGAGGTTTTAATGAAAAAAATACCTTCCTGAAATTTTCAAAAATCAAAACTTTGTTACTCATCTTTTTTCAAATTAAATTTGCAAAAAAATCAAAAAATGAATATTACGCCTCAAAAAAAATACAGCTCTTTTGATGCATAACAATGTACATTTTCACCGAATTTCATCAAAATTAAGTTATTTTTGGGGAAGATAAAAATAAAAAAACAAAAAAGTGGTTTTTCGTATCGTTTCGCGTTTTTCTCAAAATTTTTGAGGTTATGTAAAAAAATGGTTCAAATAAAAGTTGTAGATCTCTCAATTATCTACAACTTTTACATTAAACTTTTTTCGATAGGAGGTCTACTTTTGCCAGAAATCGTAGAAAATCACGTTTTACCCCCAAACACACACCTTTTCGCACCCCCCGATTATCTGATTATCTGTTGCGGTCCAGTCAATTTTTCCCTAATTATATACCATTAATCCTTAATTTTACTGCTAAGAATTTTTTTTTATCAAAAACTATTGGCACTGGCGTATTCATGCTAGATTGCAACTTTTTATATTTTTTTAAATTTAAATTTCAAATCTCTTGGCACCTCACGACGCCTTTTGTTAAGTGGCGCCGTTGTGCGCCGCACGACTTGTCCTTATGGACAACGCGGCCCTGCTTCTTTGAATACTTACCTCAGTTACCTCTAAAATACAGAATCACACGAGCACGATACGGCACACCACAAATCACGAAAGAATATCCACGAGACGTATACTCTCTACTCACGTAACATTAACTGATTACTGAATAAAGACGGCTATGCAGTAACAATTATTCTAAGTGAAATTTTTTTTAAAATATCTAAAACATGGAACTACAAGGACTTCAAATACTTTTATGTAATTGAAATATCAAAAAATATATTTCAAATACTATAAATTGTTAACCAAATCCAAGTTTTTTGGCAGAGTAATTGAAGTACCGGGTTTCCAATGTACTTCAAATAAAGTATTTGAAATACCAAAAGTATGATTAGAGAATATTATTTAGGTATTATGCAAATCACAACTTATACACTTTTTTATTTATTATGAAAATACCTACTTTCTGTATATAGTTACCCTAATCTGGGCACGCTAATATACCAGTTAGAAAGTAGGTATTTTCATAATAAATAGAAAAGTATGTAAGTTGTGATTTGCATAATACCTAAATAATATTCGCTAATCATAATAAAAGCAAATAAATAAAAAATAATTAATTATAACAACCAAACGTTTTTCAAGTACTTTTATTTGAAGTACTACTCTGAACACTGACAATAATAGGGGATTAGTTGTTTTATGTAATGGCAACACTAGAGAATATTTTCAATTACTCGGAAAGTACCCTTTTTCTATACAGCGATTTACGATATGCAAGATATATTTTTCAATAAAGGGACTATTGTATTTGATCATTTTGATATTTATATTATACGTTCCATATGCATTTAACTTAATACAGCAAATAGCATTAGATACTGGCCTAATAACGATATAATTGCACTTGACCGTTGATTATTTCAAAAGGACCCCGGAACAAAACCCATGAAAATGTTGATTCGGTGAAATCGGCTGAAATTTTGATATTTTGTAGTTCAAGTCATGCTGATGAAAAGTTCTTATCACATCAAGCCAATCCTATGGACAGTTCTTGAGATACAGCTTGTCAAAGTTAGGTAATTTGCGTCATTTTAGACATTCAAGAACTTTTTACTCCTAAACTATTAACTTTAGCAAAAAATTGCAAGGGTCGAAATATTTTTGTTCTAGTCCAATAAAGCTCAAAAATTTTTTTCAGAATTTTTTTATCAATTTTTAGGTTAGGTGAAATATATATATGACATATTTCGGCATGCTTCGGTGGGATTGGCTGAAGCTTTGCTATTTTGTAGTTAAAGTCATTCTGATCAAAAATTCCCATTGCACTGAGTCTATCCTATGAGTGGTTTTCGCTCCAGGAGTGCCTGAAGGTCTTAACAACGAGGTAACGGGTAATCTATATGTACGTGTTTATGAATGGCTTCCAGCGTGTTTGTGTACTGTGTGTATGCGTTTGTGTGTATGTATGTGCCAGTGTATACAGAGTTCTCCGGAATTTTCGATAACAAACTTCTGGTGCAGATTCTACATGCAAAAATATGTTCGCAAATACATTGAGCTACGGCCCTTTGAAAATGGCACCCAAAAATTGATTATTATATTTATTGTTATTATTATATTTCAGAAACCTTTTGATTTACAGGGACGCGACTTTTTACGCATATTGAACAATAATACAAGCTTATTTTTATAGCATTTTTTAAAAATATTTTTTACTGTAAGTGGGTGATATTGAGGGGGGAGCTGTCGATATTTTGCATTAATTTCTTGTCTTTTATTTTTTTTTCACTTTGGTACAAGAATTTCATTCACTAATTAAAAATACACAAAAAATGTCCTTTTTCATTTCAGTCGTAGGACTAGTGTGAGAAAAATCGTTCTAATGAGTTTGATGCGGAACCGCTGAAAACACAAGCGTATTATGGTTTTTGGGGTACGCACGGCATGAAAATCACATAAAATATCCATCAATGATTCTTCTTCGAACGATACATGATGCTGGAAACAGACCACTTGTTCCTGAAAATCCTATGGATGTTCTCAATATTTAAAAACTAAAAAGAAAATATTAAAAAACAACAAAAAGTAAAAATAAACAGATAGAAAGTGAAACCAAAAAAATGGGATCACCCTGGTTGGCAATGAGAACGCTCTCATAAGAAACATAGTGCCGGTAAGAGCAGGTTCTTTGATAAAAATAATCACACACACATGCACGCACGTACACAAACACGCTGGAAGTCATTCATAAACACGTACATAAAGATTACCCGTCACCTCGTTGTTAGACCTTCAGGCACTCCTGGAGCGAAAACCACTCATAGGATAGATTCAGTGCAATAGGAATTTTTGATCAGGATGACTTTAACTATAAAATAGCAAAGTTTCAGCCAATCCCACCGAAGCATGCCGAAATATGTCATATATATATATTTCACCTAACCTAAAAATTGATAAAAAATTGTGAAAAAAATTCTTGAGCTTTATCGGACTAGAACAAAAATATTTCGACCCTTGCAATTCTTTGCTAAAGTTGATAGTTTAGGAGTAAAAAGTTCTTGAATGTCTAAAATGACGCAAATTACCTAACTTTGACAAGCTGTATCTCAAAAACTGTCCATAGGATTGGCTTGATGTGATCAGAACTTTTGATCAGCATGACTTGAACTACAAAATACTAAAATTTCAGCCGATTCCACCGAATCAACATTTTCATGGGTTTTGTTCCGGGGTCCTTTGTTGCAATGTAATATAGGTAGCTATTATGTTTTATTTAATCATAGAATAGACTACATGTAGGTAAGTATTACATTTTTTTTTGTATTAATGTAGGAAAAAATATGAATTATACCAACACCACCATTGACAACTCCGGCGCACTGACAAATTCACAATTGATGAGTCATCTACACAAAAACAAGGCTATATAATATACGATTGGTTACTTTTTCGAGTTTTACGTGTTTATTTATTGAATAGTCTTTATTGTTGTGAAGAGGTAAGTAATTGATGGCTTTATAAAATATATGTTATGTTCAGTTTAGGTATACCTACGGATAAATTATAATTGTGCCATGGTTTGCGTGAAGGTTATGTTTACAATTTTTCGATTAATTTAATAAGTATTTTCATTCATTCTATTTTTAGATAAAGCCTTACAAATGTTGTGTTCCAAAGTGTCGTGGAAATTATAACAACGAACCCGAAGTCTCGACTTTCTCCTTCCCGAGAGATGAGAATCTTCGACAGAAGCCAACCAAAGATATAAAAGTAAGGGTATGCTTTTAGAGGGCAAAATATTTACTAGTGAAATATTTTTGTCGAACTCCTCTATATGTTTCCTTAAATAAAATAAGTTTACGAGGATTTCTCGGTAGAAGAAAACTGCAATATTGGACTAACTTCTTTATTAGAACAGCTTACAACGCTTTCTGGTTGCTGCGAGTTTGGTACGGATATTTATATGTCCGGTTTATCAAACTAGTGGCCCTTTGATAATATTTATAACTATATTTATTAGACGTTTAATAATCAAAATAAAATAATGGGTAAACAAGCGATAGCGTAAAACTATCAATATTATTTATAACTATATTTATTATGACATTTACAAGTATCGTTATCAAAATAAAAATAACGAGTAAACAAGTGATAACGTATAACTCCTCCCTTCTTAAAATGGATTCATATCCTTTACATGAAGGTTTGAATCTTGGGGTTCAATAGGTTCATTGGGCGGTTTGCCTTTATTTATAATTTTTATGTTAAATGGCTTTGTCTTGAAATATTTAAAGAAAACGTAAATTAAAATTACAAAGATAATCAAAAAAATAAGAAAGTAGAGAATCCAAGTGTGATGAGTAGGAGTCTTGAAGTCTTCAATTTCTAGTGGTTGGAGTTGCTTCAGTGATTCAGACATTTTGCTTAAGTCTGCGGGAAATTCTTCTAAGTGAAGGTCTGGTAGTTGGGACATAGTATATCTTTCAATTTTCGGTAGATAGAATGGACGTCCTTCAAGTCTAGTACTATCTATCGAGTAGGTAGTGTTTTTAATAATAATGCTACAGTTGTGTTCGAGTGTAACTTCGCTGGGAGTATTTAGTTGAATTATTTCTTGTTCTGGGCATGAGCTTTTAATAACAACTTCTTCTCAAGGGAAGCAAATAATTTTATCTTTGGAAATCCTTAATAGAAGATCGGTATTTACTTTGATCTTTTGTAGGACACAGTCGTTAGGTTGTTTTCCTTCTAACAAGTTAAGGAAGCAATTGGAAGTCCAAGGTAGAGGTTCTCCATCACAAATATGGTATTTGTTGATCGTTTGGCAGGCAGTGTCTTTCCATAAATGGGCAGAATGATCAATACTCAGTACTAGGTAGGGTTTTGGTGGTATGAGGATAGTGTTATTTAAGGGAATAGGAATTAACTGGACTAATTGAAACTCTCTAATGTCAAAGAGTGGGATAGTTAATTGAACATAAATCAAATTCTTGTTAACTTTAGTCTGAATGTGAAATAATCTATAATATTGATCAGTGTCTATTTTTAAGAGGTTTCTAGAGTTATAAAGAGTTACTAAAGTCTTCAAAATATGTATTAAGTCTGAGTGAGACATGAAGAAATGATGTATAATTCCTGAATAGGAGTTTACTAGTGCATTTTCTAAAGTTTCTAAGTGATTTAAAATGAGTAGAAAGTTCTGTGATATTTGGTTTGCTAAGCTTTGGCAATATACGTTTTTTCCTAAATTATTAAGTTGGTTTATTGTCGTGTTCAAGTGAAACATGATTGATTTTTCATTTGTTTCAATGACCCCTAAAGTTTTGTTTATTCTATCCATCAGTTGCGTATACAGAGAGGTTCAGTTGAGCCGTTAAAGAATGTTGATTCCTCATAAGAGTATTTAACTTTGAATTTATGTCTTCTAAGTCATCTGCGTCAGGAGTACCGTATAAGAATTTATTAATTTTTCCAATAGCATTAACTAGTCCTCGTTTTTTTCGATTCATGGGTTGAAAGTTTAGGAATTTTGAATATACTAGTTTCGAGAGTTGGGTTAAACGCGTGTTTGAATAATTAGTACATATATTCGGGAAATCTAACATATTTTCGGTAGTCTGTTGGATTTGATTTTCGACTATGTTTAAGTCAATGATGTAAGAGAATGAGTGATAGTTATTAATAAGTCGGGTTGGTTGGTAAGTCATTAGGTAGATGGGGTTATGAATGGACTTGATTTTTAGGCAATATGTCCTCAAAATCAACAGTAGTACTAATAGGAGTGGTGACATGTTTGTTGATCTTGTCCTGGATTAGTCTCTGTTTCACCTGAAACAAGGGTTCATCGTCAGAATCATTGTCTGGGGTTTGTTCGAGTGTATTGTCACGTACTTGATTTTTTGTAAATCGTCCTCTATTAGTAATGATAACGGGTCCTTCGTCTTTTATTACTGTTGCTGATATAAATTTAGGGAGATTCTTTGCGCGTGTAGCTTGGGAATTTCTAATATAAACTATATCGTTCGGATTATAAATTTTTGGTTCTTTGCGTTTTTTATTGATTTTTGCTATTATGTTTTCTTTGTCTAGAACTTGGTTTATTCTGAGCTGTTCGTATAGCTCTTGAGTAAGGTTTTTGTGTTCCTGTATATAGTCTGAGGTGATAATTTCGTCTGATATTTCAAACGGAGAGGGTTTGTCTAAATGTCCAAAAAGAACTTCGAAAGGGGTGTGTTTAGTAAGGGAGTGTATCGACTAGTTGTATCCGATAGTAGCCAATTTCATTAGGTAGTGGTTGGGGAAATTAGGATTTTCTGAGGTTAGGCATTGCATGCTATCTATTAATGAACTATGGAAGCGTTCAACAGGGCTGTTGGATGTATGACTGTCGGTACTGGTAAAATGTAAAGATATTTTATGCAGGTCACAGTAGTCAATGATCATGGTGTTATTGAATTCTTTTCCTTTGTCACAAATTATTTTGTAAGGTTTTCCGTAGTGTTGAATAAAGGTTAAGAGGTTTTGTTGTACTTCCATTCCTGTTTTAGACTTTAAGGGATAGCTTTGTCCGATTTTCGAGAAAGGGTCGAAGATAGTAAGGTAACATTCATTTGAAAAGTGAAAAGGTCTATGTGAATAACATCTAGAGGTTTCTTGGGTATTGGTGTATTTTGGAATTTAATTTTCTGTGGGTGCCTGTCGTATTTACAAGTGTTACACGTGTGACAATTTTTTATATATTGGACAACTTGATAGTTGATATTAGGCCAATAGTATTTTCTCATTATTAAACTAGTTATGACTTTGGTTCCGCGGTGAACAGTTTTTCCTTCGTGCATATATTTTATTATTTGATTCTGTTTATCTTCTTGAGAAATATCTTCAAGAACTTTATTTGAAATTATACAACTCAGTCGTTGGAGTTTAAGAACCTTTGAAATATTCTAATTATTTTGTGTTTGATAGATTCGTCGTTGAAATTAAAACAATTTTGAGTATTTTGAGTGGAACGTAAGAACTGTTTTACAAATTTAAATACCTCCTCATCGGATGTCCGTGATTTTAGTACAATTCTGTGTCTCTTGTATCCGGGGAAAGGTGTTTCTAAGATATGGGTGTTAGTGACTGCATTGTCGCTTTCTTTTATAAAAATCTGGTTTTTATAAATATTGATGGCTGATTTTGAGTAAGGCATTATGAATGTGGAACTTGAAAGAGCTGTATGTACAGTGTTGTTGTCGAAAGTATGTTCGTCAATGTCTTTTATTAAATTGTCTGCGATTTCTGGGTCTACTTCGGGTAATTCATCTAGAATTGATTGTAGATCTGGAGAATTTACAATCATCGAATTAGTGTCATCATTGTTGATGGCATTAAGTTCTTGTATAGGGGGTCGTGAGAGACAGTCTGCGTTTACATTGTGTTTCCCTTTTTTATATTTGATGGTGTAATCGTATTCGTCGAGGCGTAATCTCCATCTAATCAGTCGAGAGTTTGGGTTTTTCAAGTGATACAACCATTGTAGTGGTTGATGATCTGTGATGATAGTAAAGTGGTGTCCAAAGAGGTAGGGACGAAAGAATTTCCAACTGTCGGCTACGCTCAATAATTCTTTCTCGATAACGCTGTAGTTGATTTCTGCGGGGTTTAAGGTTCTGGAATAATATGAGATAGGATGTCCGTCTTGACCGAGTATAGAGCCAATGGCATATTTGCTAGCGTCACATTCTAGGGTAAAGGGTTTCGAAGAATCAGGGTAAGTTAAAACTGGTTCATTGCAAAGAAGGTTTTTGCATTCCTTAAAGCAGGAGACGTATTCTTCGGTAAGGGTAATTTTCTGATCCTTTTTTAAACATTGAGTGAGGGGTTTTGTAACTTTGGCGAAATTTGGAATGAAACGACGATAGTAGCCAAGGAGTCCTAGAAAAGATTTAATTTCCTTAGGTGTTCTAGGGATAGGGAAAGATTTAATAGCTTCTATCTTCTTTGGGTTTGGCCTTATGCCGTCAGTGGTTATTACATGTCCTAGAAATTCGACTGACTTACATAGAAATTCGGATTTATCAAGTTGTATCTTGAGATTTGAATTCTCGAGAGCCGTGAAGACAAGGTGTAAATTTTGAATATGTTCCTGAAGGGAAGTAGAAAAGATGATTATATCATCCATGTATACAAGACAAATTTTATTTTGGAGGTCTCTTAGGACATTGTCCATGACTCTTTGGAAAGTACTGGGGGCATTCTTTAGACCAAATGGCATGCGTACATACTCATAGTGTCCTTTTTCGACATTAAAAGCAGTTTTTTCGATACTGTTTGGGTGCATCTCGATCTGATGGAAACCTGATGCAAGGTCAAGTGTGGTAAAATATTGGCATCTACCGAGTTTGTCTAAGATGTCAGTAATGTTTGGTAGGGGGTACCTGTCGGTGATGGTTTTCTCGTTAACCTTACGGTAATCAACGACTATGCGCCATTTCTTTTTTCCAGAGGCATCTAGTTTTTTAGGGACGATCCATATAGGGGAACTCCAAGGGGAGACTGAGGGTCTTATGATTCCGTCTTTTAACATTTTGTCTATTTGGGTTTGTACCTCTTGCTTGTGTATGAAAGGATATCTATATGATTTGGTATAGACAGGGGTCTCGTCGCTGGTGCGAATTTCATGCTTTACATGGTTAGTGAAAGAAAGTTTGTCATCAGGAAAGTAAAGTATGTTGGGATGTTTCTTTAGAACTGAAAAGAGCGCATTCTTTTCTTCGGAATTTAAATGCTCTGTGCGGATAGTTTTACTTAGATCAATTTTATGTTTAGAGTTTTCTAGGGGACGTATATAAGGGGTAAAAGTTTCGAAATCTTGAAATGGTAAAACATTTAAGGGCTGGTCAAAGGTAGCTTGTGTAGAAAATTCATTCATATTATGAAGTTCTACTGTAGCTAACCCATTTTTCGCAATGGTTAGGGTTTCCGGGATACTAACTGTGCCGTTTGAGAATGCTGGGACTAGAATTTCTCCATTGTAAATATCTACAGGTATTTGCTTTATAACCACTTCATTTGAGTTTAAATCATCGGTGCGTGATGTGTCGTTAGGGGTTCTTAATAATAGTGGTATGCAGACATCATGGTTAAAGAGAGCTTTATTTTCGAAATCTAATAGAAAATTAAATTTAGATAAGTCTTCAAATCCTATTAAACCGTCGTAAAACTCGTGAAAGTTATATACCAAAACGTTCAAGAGTGTCGTCTGAATTAAATTCGTCGAAGGCAGGGATTTCAGCATGAAATTGTATGTCTGTCTCTCCGTGACATGTTTTAATTTTTGTAGAGTTAGTGTACATACAATCAGAATAGAAGTTTTCAATTATGTGGGGTCTAATGATAGTTTTGGAGCAACCTGTATCTATGAGAAGTTTCATTGGGGGGTTTTGGATTTGTATATATGGTAAACTACAAGGGGCGGTTACTGAATTCAATTCGACGATTGATCGTTCCGAGGCTCTTTGAGAAAATTTACGTCCTCATTGTATTCTTCATTTTGATTTTGGAACTCGTCTGGCTCTTCTGGAGTGAGATCGATGTTTTCGGAAATATTTAAGTCTGCAAATCGAGGGTTAGGAATATCAGGATATTCTTCTGGATAATAGTAGTAGCCTACTGTTGGATCAAGTTCAGCTGTGTGTAATTCTTGGGCTATGAAGTTTTGGGGACTCGATTGTTTGAACCATGGGAATTGTCGTTTAATTTGGGAGTTCGTGTGTGGTCGAAATTGGGGCGAAAAATTCTGTTTGCTTGTTGAAGGGTTGGCAAAATTTTGTCTAGGTTGAACAGAAACACCAGACATTGGAGTGGGCTTATATGACTGAGTGTTTTGTAGTCTTGGTTTAAAGACGTTTTGATTTTGATTTGTATTCTGTCTTCCGAATACTTGTTGGTTAGTAGGGAAATGTGTTTGAATAGTTTGACGTGGGGGTAAGTTCATTGGTTGAGATGGAAATTGAGGTTTAAAGCTATGATTTTGGTTGATATGGAAGTTATTTTTTACGAAATTTTGTGATGATGTCTGTCTTGATGTTTTGTTGAATTGTTCTTCTCGAGCTACCAAATTTATAGCTTCCTCTAGTTTTGTGAAGGGGCTTAAACGTATCATGACTTGGTAGTTTTGTGGTAAGGAATGGGTGTACGTATCGAGTGTCAGTTTTTCGTAAATTTTGGTATAAGCTGTTTTTTCTGCAGCTCCGTCGTTTGACTGGGAAAGTTTTGCTAATAGTAAACTTTGTAAGTTTTGCAATCTTAACCCAAAGTCGTGTAGTGATTCATTATTGTGTCGGGTCGTTTGTCTTAGGTCATGTTCAAGATTTGCAATTGATCTTGGGTCTGAGAAATGGTCTATTAACGTTTTGCGGATGTCCGCCCAAGAATTTAGGTCAAAGCGGCAACCGACTATGGTGAGAGCTTGCCCGTGTAATTTTGATTTAATTGATTGAAGTAGAAAATTGTTTAAATTTATAGTATCAGGGGTATCGTTTGGTTTCGCGTAGTTAGCTTCGAGGGCGTTACAGGCTGTGACAAAGTCATTGAGGGCGAAAACATTGCCGTCAAATGGTCTTATGGTATCAACATACATTCTTAATAATTGATAATTAACCTGTGCCATCTCTGTATTTTGTGTACTAACAGAAAGAATAGGATTTAATTTACTGGGTCTTAATCTTGCTTGGATAGGTGTATAAGTATTATTTTCCGGTTCGTTACTTGCCAGGAGATGCAATAGCTTCCTCTAGGCTTTCGAGTAAATCAGTGAATAACATATGAGTGGTTTACTTAATTATAGGTCGAGGATCTGACTCTTCCCTGTCTGTAAATTACAGAGTGTAATAAACAGCAACTTAATTCTATAGTTGTCTACGATAGAATGACTTAGCAACTAATATTTTTTTCCAAATATCACACAAATTCTATTAAGAGATAGTAAGTGAATTTAGAAAAATTTAATTTCAAGACCGAAAGGATCACAAGAGTTTGAAAATTAAACAATTAAGTGACTTTCAATTTGAATTTGAGAAAGGGAAGCGTTCTAAGGAGCTGAGTATTGACTTTGACGTTTTTCTTCTCCTCCACGTAGGTTGTTTGGATAGGCCTCAACAATAAAGATTGACTTCTGGCGTCGTACCTCTGGGACTTCTTGCTCGATGCAGGATTTTTCTCAGGGGGTGACTCGATGCACTGAACAACTTGCCAAAAGGGCACTATCCTACCGACTGCGCCAAATAAGTTTACGAGGATTTCTCGGTAGAAGAAAACTGCAACATTGGACTAACTTCTTTATTAGAACAGCTTACAACACTTTCTGGTGGCTGCGAGTTTGGTACGGATATTTATATGTCCGGTTTATCAAACTAGTAGCTCTTTGATAATATTTATAACTATATTTATTAGACGTTTAATAATCAAAATAAAATAATGGGTAAACAAGCGATAGCGTAAAACTATCAATATTATTTATAACTATATTTATTATGACATTTACTAGTATCGTTATCAAAATGAAAATAACGAGTAAACAAGTGATAACGTATAACTAATATATAAGGAATAAAAAATAAAAAACCAGACTGCAGCCAACAGCTATTCTCCGGACTAATGTCCCGTCTAGCGCTGAATTACGAATTACAAGCCTGGCCGCGTTAAGTACAATAACTATGTATTGCCACAAAATGCTAAAGTTTCGATTGTAATAGACAACAGCCGTGGTTTTTTATTTTTTAGTTTTCTTACTAGCGGAGGGGACCTGGTTTTGAAATGAAACCAACTTTTTAAAAAAAAAAATTTGACATTCCAGTTACACCCGTTCTCTTTTATAATGTTATCAACTTAGTTCAGCTTAATCACACAGGGTGGCAGAAGAATTTGCATTTAAAATTCGCAAAACCACGTTTTTCCACGATAATTTTGTTATTATTGACCTGACGAAAAAAAAGTAAAAGTAAAATTAAAAATTGAAGACTTCGCGGAAGCGCATAATCTGGATTTATTTTCAAATCGGACGGTAACTTTTCGTGAAAATTTTCTTTGAAAATACGCCTTTTTTGCCGTAACACTAATACACAAAAAGTCCTTAATTTTTTTACAAAAAAAAGAAACTAGGGGGATGACATTTTTTCGAAGTAAGTGAAATGGATAAGAGTTGATGGAGCTGGAGGATTGGGGTGGTGGGCCAATTAGGGGAGAGGAGGGAAGTAGGGAAAGGAAAATTATTCAACCCCCCCGAACTTTTTTCCCTGTCGTGCGATTGTCAAAAACCAAAATGGAATTTGTTTGTTATTACGTGTAGTATTTGACTGAATTATTTTTTAAATTTTTTTCTTGTGGGAGGGGAACAACCTTTTGCATTTTATTTCAAATGCTTTTTCGAGTGCGAAGGAAAGGGCTCAGAGGAGAAATTCTTTTACAGGTAAATGAGGATTTTTTTATCTTTAATTAAAAAAAAAAAAATAATAATAATATCGCAATCGAAGCAATAGGAAGGTTTGCTTTTTCCATCTTAATATTTTATTAGTCCACCCTTCATCATATATTAAACTTAATATAAATAATTATTTAACAAAGGAGTATTCGCGGCCCATTTCTCTAGTTTTAGGTGTGTATTGGATATATAAAACAATTATTTTTCCGCTTAACTCGCTCTAACTCAAAAACAGCACAATGGAATGTTACTCTCAAATTCTTATCGTGTTATCACTATATATTTGTTAACATAATGTGTCAATACGTAGGTCAAATTTTAGTAAATGTAGAAAGAATTATTTTTTTCTATGGCTATGTCGAAAATTTGTATTCTCAAATGTAACGTAACTTTTTTATTTGTAACTTTTTTTTCTAGTATTAGCAGTTTTCGAGAAAATTGCAAATGAGTGATTGTTGGCCAGGGTACTGCAATTAATTGTTATTAGATTTCCACGTTCTTTATGAATAGCAATTAATTGCAGTACCTGGCCAAAAATTACTCATTTGCAATTTTCTCGAAAACTGCTAATTCTAGAAAAAAAGTTTCAAATAAAAAAGTTACGTCCATCTTTTATTTTCGTTACTTCTCGATACACTTGGTATCTATTTCGAAAGAGTTTCCCGCATGTTACATTTGAGAATGCAAATTTTCGACATAGCCTTAGAAAAAAAAATAATGCTTTCTACACTTATTAAAATTTGACCTACATATTAACACATTATATTAACAAATATATAGCGATAACACGATAAAAATGAGAGTAATCAATTGTGCCGTTTTTGAGTTAGAGCGAGTTAAGTGGAAAAATAATTGTTCTATATATCCGAAAACTAGAGAAATGCGCCGCAAAAACTCGTGACGTTGTTAAATAATTATTTTTATTAAGTTTAATATTTGATGAAGGATAGACTGATAAAATATTAAGATGGAGAACAGATTTATATTGCCGAATATTAAGCTCCGAAGTCCCTATACCTTTTCCTTAACCCCTCATTCCCGCAAACGCATTATGCCCCCTCCCTCCGTTCCTATTGCTTGGATTGCGATCATTTTTTTTAAATTAAAGATAAAAATCCTTACTTACCTGTAAAAGAATTTCTCCTCTGAGCCCTTTACTTCGCACTCAAAAAGGCATTTGAAAAAAATGCCCTCCCCTCCCACAAGTTTGCTTACTTGAAAAATTTTTTAAAAATAATTCAGTCAAATACTAGACGTAATAACGAACAAATTCCATTTTGGTTTTTGAAAATCACACGACAGGGAAAAAAGTTCGGGGGGGTTGAATAATTTTCTTTTCCCTACCTCCCTCCCCTCCCCCAATTGGCCCACCACCCCAATCCTCCGGCTCCATCAACTCTTATCCATTTTACCTACTTCAAAAAAATCTCATCACCCTAACTTCTTCTTTTTGTAAAAAAATTAAGGAAATACTTTTTTGTGTATGAGTGTTACGGCAAAAAAACGCGCATTTCAAAGAAAATTTTCACGAAATGTTACCCTCCGATTTGAAAATAACTTTTACCAGATTATGCGCTTCCGCGAGGTCTTCGATTTTTAATTTTACTTTTTTTTCTTCAAGTCAATAATAACAAAGTTATAATGATAAAACTTGTTTTTGCGAATTTTAAATGCAAATTCCTCCGCCACCCCGTGTGATTAAGCTGAACTAAGTTGATAACATGATAAAAGAGAACGCGTGTAACCGAATTGTCAAAAAAATTTTTTTAAAAAGTTGGTTTCAAAACTCCTCTTTTTCTCGCCAAATCCGCTCCAGTATAAATATATAACGTATAGAGGAGTTCGACAAAAATATTTCACTGGTAAATATTCTGCCATCTAAAAGCATACCTACTAACTGTGCCCATGTCAGGGCTACTGCTATTTCGATTGTAATGGACATCAGCCGCCAGATGGAGCCTGCCATTTTTGTCGCATGTCGTGGTTTTATAAATTTCGTCATGTACCAAGAGTGAGCAAGTGCCTCATTCCAGCCACCTCAGATCTACCTTGCACCGACGAGAGCCAACAGCTCGAAACTGCAGTCTGCAAGTAGTGTGTAGTGGCTGACACGAGAGCTCCTTTGAGTAGGAATAAATTCTTCGGCTGGTGTCTGTTACAATCGAAACTTTTACGTTTTGTGGCAATACACAGTAATTGTACTTAACGCGACCAGGCTTTGAATTCATAATTCAGCGCTCGGCGGAGCATTAGTCCGGAGAATAGCCGTTGGTTGCAGTCTGATTTTTTTATTTATTTTTTATTCCTTATATATTTAAGGAAACGTATAGAGGAGTTCGACAAAAATATAATATAAAAGTTAATAAGTAATTTTATTTTCAAAAAGAAATTAAGTATAATTTTCTATTTTTTTTTTTTAAGGTCTGTCAATTACACTTTGGGCAGGATAAAATTGAAATTGAGACAAGTGTGTATACTGGACGGAAAAAAACTCATGGCTCCATTACGTCACCCTCGTTTGATAGAAGGTTTGCTACACCAAATAATACTTAAATTCTTGTTAGTTAATTTTATTTCTATCAGGTGCTGTACCTAGTCAATTTTCAAATTGTGTTCAGTATATGTTGAAGCCCAATAATATCCATCGGGAATATATATCTACAAATGATGTTGATTATACTATTTTTCTAGGTTTGGTAGGTTATATATATACATTGATAGTGGTGATTGATTTATTGGAATATTCAGCAGACCGACTGAGGACTCTATGAGACAGTTTTTCAAATTGAAAAGAAAAACTGGAGTAACATACATCTACTTTTATTATGGACAAGTGAGTACATATTACATAACATTAAAATTACTTGCTGTAGCTTTCCCGCATTTGATTAATAATTTTTGTTGCGTTTACAAAACATACGTGAAAAATGTACAACTCTTTTAACAATATCAAAAACAATCCCATTGCCATGCCATTGAAAATTAATGACCGTAACCCTATATTTTTTTTGAGATATCGATTACCAAAATTCCAAAATGGTATAATTATGCACGAATATACAATATACTTAATTTGGACCCAAGTGTTGTTTTCGAGGTGTTTTCTTTTACTTTGGATTTTACAAGGGCCGGATCTACACTTGTTTCGTATTGTATATTAAAATCGTAATGTGTGATATACATATTACACAATTCTTTCTCCCTTGTCTGCCATTTTGTTGCATAACATTAAAACAAATATTCTACGTACTGCTTTGAACCTGTAATATAGACTACCTCTTAGGTTTAAGTGGAAATGTTCACGTTTACTTAAATTTTAAGGATTTAAATTTTCGAGAATAAAAATGTGGTTCGTTTTCTTAATATTTTATACTATCAGGCCAAAAAATAAATAAATCAGGAAATATTATGTAAAAAATTAATTTCAACTTTGTTTATAATGAAAACTTGTTTCAGCTGTAATACGAGAAAATTCAATGTGAAATAGGAGCTACCATAACAGGTTTGGTGCGATCTTTTGCTAATCGAGGAGAGGAAGAAAATAATTGAAAGCAAAGGAGAACAGAAACAAAACCAAGAAAAGAATATGAAATGTATTCTGTTATGTTCACTGAACTGCATTTTGATGATTTTTAATGTTAACGTATGTATTGAATAAATTTTAATTTTTTCTTAGTAACTTGGACTCAGTTAAGAAATAATGTGTCAGAATTTCATAGAAATATAGCGGTTTTCATTTTTTTTAGAAGAGGTAAATCTAAAAACCAGGATATGAGCATATTTATTTAATCACACTTTCATTTAGACGTTCCCAAATATGTCAGTTGACAATTCTAATCAAGCAGTATGTATTACATGGTTATTGATGTACACGGGTAATATGTAAAAGAAGTCTGGAATATAAATATGCATATGGTGGTAATTTAATTTTTAAATGAGCAAAAAAAAATTTAAACAGAAAATTATCTCTTAAAGTAAATGGATCGTTACTACTTATGGCCTAATTAAGTTGCAGGTATATACAAGGTGTCATATATCGTTATGTACAAATTTTGGGAGCATAAAGTAGACTTAATTGTACGACTAAAAAACACAAAAGTGGTATTGCGATTTTTATTTGTTTCGAAGTTACAGGCCTATCAAATGTATGAACAGGAAATAAAAAAATACTTAGTCGTGAGGGAATAAATGACATAAAACGAAACATTTTTTTTCTTATTTCCCACGGAGGACAGATGCCTTTTTTTATTTACTGGTCAAAAATTTTATAATCCTGTAACTTCTAAACATAAAAATTGAGCTACCACTTTTGTGTTTTTACAGTCTTGCAATTAAGTCTACTTTACGCTCCCAAAGTTTGAACATAACAATACTGCACACCTTGTATAGGCCATATGCTGGGCCACTGATATTTTGTTTAGTGGCCCATAGAGGGATTGTCGACATTCGATTTCCATGTGACGGGATGATGCTGGCCCAGAGAAATAACTGAAGGGAAATTGATCTTGGGCCGGCTGCCGGCCAGAGTGACCTATATATGCCGGCCTAGTGAAGTAATAGGCCTGTAACAGGCCATCAATTAATATATTGGGTATATGACACAGGGCCTACGAAATCCCGCATGTAAATATTTGCTGGGTTATCATTTTTTTTACGAACGGAAATAAAATAATTACTAATACTGTCAGGATTATTAAGGTTTGATGGAATTTCAGTAGAATTATGAGGTTTAACATAAAGAAGTAGCCCATGTTTTTTGAGGATTATTTTCGGAATTTATGAAATTACTATATTTTTCTGACCTTACAGTTGCTAATGTTTGATATCTTAATATTTTATATAAAATCCAATCATCAGTGAGTTGGTTACCTTTACCTGCACAAAGCATCGCCTCTGAGCTTCATCGGCGCCTTTAGTGCATCAGTTAACCATGGTGCTTTAGCTTTTGTGACTCTAACTTGTCTGAGAGGTGCATGTTTATTAAAAATTTGTATTATAAAATCATTTAAAATTTGAAAAATTCTTTGCCATGATAAGTCACGTAGTTCTTGAAAAAAATTGTTATGATTAAAATTTTTAAAATCTCTAAAATTAACAACTTTATTTCCCTTTTTTGGTATTTTTGAAGCAAGCGCACAATAAACTAGTTTATGATCACTAATATTGTCGGTATTCAAAATAACCGATTTTATTACATCACAAGTACTGGTAACAAAGATAGGGTCAAGTAAGCTCATAAAGTTATTAGTAATACGAGTAGTCTCATTAATTAATTACAAAAAATTATATGTCTCAAACATATGCGTAAGAGGTTTATTTAAGTTCAATAAATTCACATTCATATCATCGATACACACAATGTCTTCCACTGTATGTACCACTTGAGATATTATTTCATCTAACCGATTAATACAAGAATTAATGTTACCTGAGGGAGGCCTATAATGTTATGGAGTTTTACTTTTAAACTTTATTTTTGGTCAAACATGCTTCAGATGTGCACATGGTGTAATATCAATACCATTCATAATTCGTACTTTTAACCTTTTACTTACATACACTCCTACACCTTCACCTCTGCCCAGATCACGGTCCTATCTATAAGATTTGAAACCAGGAATTGAAATTATGTCACTGAGTACTGTTTCCGTTACTGCTATTATGTTGAAACGTTCTGATAACACAATTTGTAGGAAACCTCCAAATCCTGTAAAAAGAGACTTTATATTTATATTTTGATTATTATTTTTACTCATATTAAAAACCATTTTTGGCCAATGGTGCGTATACGCACCAACCTACAAAATATTTTTTTAAGGTTACGTTTCGCAATATATTCACAGTATATTCCATCGAAAATGTTTACCAACCATGTTTTTCATACCTATATGTAATTTTTTTCTGAAAAATATTTTTGAAAACGTACCAAATTATGATAATTTTTACTAACAGCGCAGACATATAAACAATGGGAAATAAAAAATATTTATTGTTTATATATTTCGGGTACTTTTTTAATATCGTTTGGGCATTAACCATTTTCGGTGGAAGAATAGCTATATATCTATACTTCAAGAAAACAGAACTATATCCGATGTAGGTAGGGGCTGAGGGGAATAAAAATACATATCCTAATATTCATAAAGTTGCTGGAGTGTAAGCAAAATTTGGGGATTTTGCGTAGGTTAGTTTAGCTGAGATTTTTTTGTATTAATTCACAAAAATTAAAATATTATTTGGTAACTTTTTTAATATCGTTTGTGCATGAATCATTTTCGATAGAAAAATAGCTATGTGCCTATACTTCAAGAAAACAAATCAATATCTCATGTAGGTAGGGGATAACGGCATGGGCGCAGCCAGGGGGGAGCCATGGGCCCCCAAGCCGTCTTCCATGAGCCAGAAAATAAAGAAGCAATACAAAGCAGTATCTAAATTATCCCTTGAAATAAATATTTTGTAATGAATGCCAATATTATCTAATAGAGGAATCTACATACACATCCGTTTTCAACCATTTTCTGAAAAATTTTCCTCATCCTCTGGGGAGGCCGGTTCTATTGGCCCCCCCAGATGAATTTTCTGGCTGCGCCACTGGATAACGGGGTAGCAATCCAAAAAAATAAAATATTCTTCTAGTAACTTTTTTAATATCTTTTGTGCATTAACCATTTTCGGTGGAATAATACCTATATACATATATTCCAAGAAGACACAACAAAATCCAATATAAGTAGGGGCTGACGGTAGAAATTCACAAATACTAAATTACTAATTTGCATTCTACTTAATATCGTTTGTGCATTAATCATCTTTGGTAGAAAAATAGCTATTTACGAATACACGGCGAAAAAACAACATAATCCAATACAGGTATGTACTGGCAGATTAGAACTCTGTTAATTGAAATGAAATATGAATTGTATCTTTTTTAATATCGTGTGTAACTTGACCATTTGTAGAGAGTACGACTAAAAACAGAATTGATGATAAGTGAGAAAGAAATTGGTAGCCAAATTTAATTTGTACCTTTTATTCCATTTTTTTTTCAAATTAAATTTTACCAACTTTAAGATGTACACATGTTACAATTATAATCACCGAGACAGGTGGTAAGAATGTTTTGTTGGTAAGCGAAGAAATACATGCTTGATGGTACCATCTTTGACATTTTTCACAAAACACCCAGTCTACCGTGTCGTCCAATCTATACTACCCGCACAAAAGCCATATTAAAGTTACGTCGTCGGAATTTTGCACGAGCGAATTTAGAATCACCAATCTAAATTTACCTGGATTGAATTCGTAGGTAAATGGTACCATGTTGATGATGTATTCTGTGTATTTAATTATATATACTCCACAGCTATACGCATATTTCTGTACGGGCAGCTTCTCTACGGCAAGTTTCCAATTATTATTGTCACTCGGTAACTTAAAAGATTTATTTTTGACTTTATGATTGTAGATTTGGACGAAATTTAGGAAATTCTGAAAATAAGTTTTAGTTTTTTTGTAATTATTTCCAACTGGGTCATAATATCTAAATTGTTGTTCTTGAAAATCGGCGACTGCAATACACCAATGAATTTCAGTGTTGACTAGCATTATCAGAACTTTATCTGCACTAATTTTGACAAAATCTATTGAAAAGTGTTTTTCACCCTTAACAGTCAAGTCAGTAGCTACATAAACATTATTTGATACCTGCTACAATTTTTGTTCAAAAAATATAATTAGGGTCTATTAAAGTGTCATTAAAATACATATACTCTTGCTTATTTAAATTATTATTGAGCCTTTGACAATCTTCAAACAGAATTTTTTTTTGCTGACAAATTTGTGTCTCTGTAAATAGAGAGAGTGAAATTTTTTGTTTTCGGATCAATGGAATTTTTGAAATAATAGGAAATATCCTTCAAAAGACCGTTTTGAAATATGCCCCCCCCCGTATTTTATTCATTTTGTTTAAATGTATTTGTTTGAAATATGAATGAGTCCGTTTCTGTCGTTTCTGCTACGATTCAACCTCGGTACTTTTTAAAACCCTTTTCCTTGAGATATTGCTGCAGCTCGATTTCGGTATATTTCATGAAAATTCTTTGCACACGCTTAAAACGTGCTCTCTCTGCATTCTTGGAAATCTACTGCGTTTAAAATTCGGCACACCATTCATTCTATTAATTTTTAAATTACCAAAATAATTTTCAACAATGGCATTACTTATTCTCTCTGTTTCATCATCATTAGATCACTAAACACCACACCATAAGGGATAATAAGTTAAGTATTTGTTTAAAAGAACTTGGTCAATAAATTTCAAATTATAGGTAATATGAATACTCTGATAAATTACACGTGCAATTCGGCATTTCGGAGATCTGAGTGAAATGCTTAAAATATGGAGTACTAGCTTGAAAGGTATCGTGTCTGCCAAAAATAAAGACGTCTACATCAATGACTCTTTCGATATCCACAATTTCCGTTGGTTCGTAAGATTTATTAATGACTATTTCATGAATAAAAACTTTGGAAATGGACTCTTCATTGTTTTCAATGGATACATCACCAAATCTTGAACATTTGGGCAGTTATTCTCGCACATTTTTTACAACTGACATGAACTGACGCTTGCAAAAATTATTGTAATGACGCCGACATGTTGAATCAGTTACTATATTTTCAAAAAACAAAGAAAAATTTGCCGCTGAAAAACAGGTTGGTTGCTTCATTCTGGCTTTTTGTTGGTTGAGCAACCCTGGCAAAATTTTAAATGTTAAAGAGTATGAGCGGGTAGCAATATAAAAAGTGCCCCCGCACCTACCGAACTAAAATGGCTTCCATAAGATGACTCGTATGCTGGCTGTCTTGTGTACAAAGTTTTAAGCTCGTGGACTCTGCGTGGGGTGGAAAAAAAATAGTTTACCCCTAAATGTTTTATTTATTTTCTCACCTCCTGTTTGACGGATCGCTTTGTAATTTGGCACAAATAATATTAGTGTTAGGATAGTTTATTTTAAAAAATATTACTCTTCTGCGATGATCCTATGCATTAAAAAAAAATTAATACATTTTTTCAATGGACTGAAGGGTGACTACCCTGTTTGACATTATTACCATATTTTGATATAATATGCATTTAAACTA
Source organism: Rutpela maculata (assembly GCA_936432065.2). Taxonomy (NCBI): domain Eukaryota; kingdom Metazoa; phylum Arthropoda; class Insecta; order Coleoptera; family Cerambycidae; genus Rutpela; species Rutpela maculata. Next base: position 83,565,524 of record OW386290.2, read on the forward strand.
TAACTATAACATATAACAGTTATATTATTATTAATGCAGTGGAACAGGATAAAAATAAATAAAAATTATCTGAACTTGCAATATTTCGAGTATATTATTTAATATTTAGGAACCTGACCAGAATGGAAGGATGTCTCAAACAAAGTAGTAGGATTGAAGGCTTTGTGGTCGCAATGGGATTCACTTAGAGCATTAGACGGGCTGTTATTATTATTACATACGAACATCATAAGACTTATTTTATTAACTATTAGGAACATGATAACTCATAAAAACAAAATTATTTATCCAAGTCACTTTCCTCATCTAACTGTGGCAGTAAAGAAAGTTTTATTGGTTGATTCGATTATAGTACCTTTAATTTTTTTACATATTATATATTGTTACTGTTTTTGCGTTTTAAATTAAGTGAGCTGATTTTGCTCTCAGAACTATTGCTATCAGTTGTAGAACTTTCCATTTCGTGCATAACACTAACTACTATCTAAGTTTTTTAAAAAGGGAAAATTTAAGTATTAGGTACAATATAAATAACATAAGAAAACCACGAGTACGATACACATACTTAAAATTCCAGAGATAAGATACTATATATGAGAACGTAACAGTATGAGATGGAACTACGGATATTTGTAAGTCAGATGCGGCAGAGCGGGGACGTGAGTAGCCAGCGGTCCGGCAGCCAATTGAAAAATTACTTATTTTGTATTTTTAGTGCCTCTTCAACTGTCACAGTACGCACTTCTGACCGCGGGGTGTCTTTAAAGGCAGCTTCTACTTCGAAGGCACGCACCAAAGCCTCGCTAATACTTTGATGGTATATTCTAAAAATTCGCCTGACCTCTTCGGCCCTGATGCTACCTAAAAAGGCTCCCTCGGCTAGTTGTTCCTGAAATTTTCTTGGTGCACTAGGATATGCCAGGTGTGCTAGTCTCTCTATCGCAGCTTTGAATTCTTGTAAGCTTTCCCCAACCTTTTGCGTCCTTGATTTTAGCTGAACCTGGTATACTTGGGAATGGTGTTGGTCGCCATATCTCAAGTCTAATGCAGCTTCCAAGACTTTGAAGTCCCTTTGTTTCTCCACCGGGATGGTCTGAAGTAACTGAAGTAACTCTGAGGCTTGGCCTCTTAGCGCCAAAACTAATGCCATAGCCTTTTCCTCGTTATCTCAGTTATTCGTACTTGCAGCCGCCTTCAAATTGTCTCTTGTACGTTGTCCATGAGCTTTGGTCGTCAAATGAGGGAGGTTTTAAACAAGGACCTAATGATGCTATCAGCTGGCCTCCTTTCTCTCAATTGTCGCTCCACTTCTCCTTCGACCTCACTCATCTTTTCTTTGATGTCGCTTATTTCCTCTTTGACTTTTTTTTTTTCGAGGAGGGGAAACCCACACGAGCGGCCTATCCCAACTAGGAATAGGTCTGAGTGTCAGCCTCCAACTGACTAAAATCCCTCCTCTTAGGGCTCGTCTGTACAGAATACTCCGAGGGCACTGCAGCCTCCTGGGCTTATTGTGCTCGCCCTGTTTTTTGTTTTAGTTTTTAGTTTACACTGTCCATTTTAATGTTCCTGTGTCACTGACAAGGTGATACAGGTCTGAAAATGGACGAGTCTTGATGGTTTTGTGGTCTGTTTGTGTTTGCCTGTAGATATTATACCTTCTGCGGACCAATGCATCGCAGTCATGTATAATATGTTCTACAGTTTCTGGTACCCTACCGCACAGTCTGCAGTTAAGGTCGCCAGCAAACGTTCCAATTAGATGCAGGTACTTCTTAAAGGGAAAGTGTCCCGTCAGAAGACCTGTTATGGTTCTCAACTGAATCCTGTTCCCCTTTGACTTGTGTGACTTCTGTTTTGACCACACCTACTTTATCTTCGACCTTGCTTATCTCTTCTTTGATTTCGTTAGTGATTGAATTCATAGCGTCTTGTTGGATTTTCATTTGATCGTTCAGGATTTTCCTCAGTTCTTCCTGGCGTCTTTCTTGTTCCTCTTTTTCTTCTTGGCGTTGTCTTTTTTCTTCTTCTTTCTCCTCTTGACGCCTTATTTCCAGGTCTTCCATTATTTCCTTCAATTTGTGTCTTTCTTCTTGACGCCGCCTTTCTTCCTCTTGACATCTTCTTTCTTGCGCTTCTTTTTCTTCTCGACGTCGCTTTTCTTGTTCTTCTTTTTCTTTGCGATGTCTTATCTGAAGTGAAATAACTAAACATGAATGAATTATATCTATCTAAATATCAAATAATATACTCGTAATATTGCAAGTTCAGATAATTTTTATCCTGTTCCACCGCATTAATAAAACTGTAACTGTTATATGTTATAGTAGTCCAGTGGAATTAGAAAATATGCATATTGTAATTCGTTTCAGGATGCCACGTGGATTAAACGATGGTTTTATTGATTACGAACATGACCCTGAATTTGGTCCACTTTTTGACCGCCGGAACATTGTTTATTTAACGATTTATTGTTGAAAATTTCAAAAAAATCGACTTTTTTAAAGATAACTCAAAGATCTTTAACGATGGGTTTTTCAATTTGTAGATACTGTTAGAACTTTGGAAAACGGTTAATTTAAGAGGTGTTTCGTTTAAAACGCATGAAAATTTGTTCAAATAATTGCAAAAAAACGCGAAAATTATCGCAATTTGCAAATATTTTTCATTCTTTAACAAAAACACTTTAGTGCTTGAAACTTTGAAAAAGTACGTCTTTTATTACCTCAAAGTTACTTCTAAAATTTCATCAAAAAATTTTGATCAGTTTAAGAGATATTCAATTTGTTTATTAAAAACATAAATAAATGTGTGAAAAAACGCCAGCAACAAAGATATGAGAAGGATATTGCAAAATCTTCATTTGTTTAATAGTTATTAGCAAAAAACCTAACCTCAAAATGTGACACTTTTTCAAACGCCATTTTGAAGTTGAAAATAATGCAAATTTGATTTACCATTAAGGAAAACATAAAGTTTAAGTCTCAACGAAAAAAATGATGTGCGGATCAACCCTCTACGATAACGGGAACTGAATTTGCACTTTACATTATTTATGTTTTTAATAAACAAATTGAATATCTCTTAAACTAATTAAAATTTTTTGATAAAATTTTAGGGGTAACTTTGGGGTAACAAAAGACATATTTTGTCAAAATTTCAAGTACTAAAGTGCTTTTGTTAAAGAATGAAAAATATTTGTAAATTATGAAAATTTTCGCGGTTTTTTGCAATTATTTAAACAAATTTTCAAGCGCTTTAAACGAACCACCTCTCAAATTAACCGTTTTCCAAAGTTCTAACAGTATCTACAAATTGAAAAACCTATCGTTAAAGGTCTTGAGTTATCTTCAAAAAAGTCGATTTTTTGGAATTTCTCAACAATAAATCGTTAAATAAACAATGTTCCGGCGGTCAAAAAGTGGACCAAATTCAGGGTCATGTTCGTAATCAATAAAACTATCGTTTAATCCGCGTGGCATCCTGAAACGAATTACAATAAATTTCAGACTTTTTTTTCTAATTCTACTGGTCTATAGTTATAGTTTAAATACATATTATATCGAAATATGGTAATAGTGTCAAACAGGGTAGTCACCCTTCAGGCCATTGAAAAAATATATTAATTTTTTTTTAATGCATAAAATCATCGTAGAACAGTAATATTTTTTAAAATAAACTATCCTAACAGTAATATTATTTGTGCCAAATTACAAAGCGATCCGTCAAATAGGAGGTGAGAAAAAAAAAACGTTTAGGGGTAAATTATTTTTTTTCCACCCCATGCAGAGTCCACGAGCTTAAAACTTTGTACACAAGACAGTCAGCATACGAGACATCTTATGGAAGCCATTTTAGTTCGGTAGATGCGGGGGCACTTTTTACATTGCTACCCGCTCATACTCTTTTGTCGATGCGAAACTATTTTTTGATTAAAATGATTGATTTTGACTGGACGGAATTTATAGGAATGAAATAGTCATATATAATATCATAAGTGATATAATTTTGTCGGCAAAATTTAGTGATTATTAAGAGAGTTTGTTGCATGTAATCCAGAGCCCGAGTACACTTCTGTAGGGAAGTTGCTTATCTCCTAATTTTTTTTGTAGGATGGTTAGAGGGGGTTATAACAACTAATTTTCAGTCGGGTGATAAGCCGTCATGTGGTACGTTTTCCTACAATGACGTCATCAACTATGGTGGCTATGGCTAAAGTATTTACCTAACTAGTATATTAGCGTGCCCAGATTAGGGCAACAATATACAGAAAGTAGGTATTTTCATAATAAATAAAAAAGTGTGTAAGTTGTGATTTGCATAATACCTAAATAATATTCTCTAAACATGATAAAAGCAAATAAATGAAAAATAATTAATTGTAACAAATAAATCAAGAATAGGCTTGTAAATAATGAATGAATGTTTCTATACTCTACTGATGAGAACTAACGAGTTCGAAAAAACTTGTACAACTTTTCTAGAGTTGAAATAGAATGTAAGGTTCAATAATTGTTGTGAATGACTGAATTTTAATAAATAATTTAAGTAGTTTAAATATATTTTTTTCTTTAAAATGCCAGGAATCCTATCATGTAATTCAATACTTCGTCAGTATTAGCTAGAAGAGTAGTTGTTTTGATTGGTTTTCCAATAATGAGTGTTTTAAAGTGTTTTCCTAAGTAGTATATTAGCGTGACCCGATTAAGGTACCAATATACAGAAAGTAGATAATTTCATATTAAATAAAAAAGTGTGATGACTAAATGTAAATAAATGATTGAAATATTTTCAATATATTTTTTTTCTTTAAAATGCTAAGAATCCTATCATGTAATTCAATACTTCGTCAGTATTAGCTAGAAGAGTAGTTGTTTTGATTGGTTCTCCAATAATGAGTGTTTTAAAGTATTTACCTAACTAGTATATTAGCGTGCCCAGATTAGGGCAACAATATACAGAAAGTAGGTATTTTCATAATAAATAAAAAAGTGTGTAAGTTGTGATTTGCATAATACCTAAATAATATTCTCTAACCAGTGCTGCCTTACGCTCCGGGGGATATTGAGTCCGTTGTGGGAAATGAGAAGTGTCTAATTTATTGGAACTACTCTTTTCCCACCGTCAAGCAAATACAAGCCAACAAGCCTGACGTAGTACTCCTCGACCATCAACTCAAGACAATGTTCGTTGTGGAGTTCTCGGCTCCCGCGGAGAACAACATTGTCTTGAAGGAGGAGGAAAAACGGACAAAATATCGAGATCTGCTCTTCGAACTCCGCAGACTGTATCCAGACCATACTGTTAAGATAGTGGTACTGATTATAGGAGCCCTCGGTGGAACGCGACACACACTGCTTTCGGAACTCAAGATCATACCGGCATGCCGAAATTCGGCAGAGATCTTAGCCGGCAGAATGCAGAAGGCCGTCATTCTCGGTTCATTACGTCCGCTCAGGGCACACGATTCCCGGACCCAGTAGTCACTTACCCCACGGGCTTGGGGAGTGGCTACCGGTACTACCAGCTCCCCTCTGTGAGGGTCTGAGCCACAGAGAAGGGTGACTGGTTTTTAGCTCACTAAAAATAATAATAATAATAATAATAATAATAACCGACATTATCTGGGTTGATAAAGGCAGGAAGAAGACCATCCTCATAGATGTGGCGGTGCCCAATACAAATAACCTCCGTGACACTTACGCAGCCAAAATTAATAAGTACGCGGATCTTGCCATGGAAATCAAGCAACAGTGGCAACAAGACACTGTCCGAGTGGTACCTATTGTAATCTCGTCCACTGGAGTTATTCCAAGGAGTTTAAAGGAGAGTTTAATTTCACTGACCATAGAACTGGGTACCATGAGAGATATCCAAAAATCAGTCATCCTGAACACCTGTAGCATCGTCCGCAAGTTCCTCTCTTAGTTGTGACTCACCATAGTACATCTTGCCACCAGGCCGATGTGCATGAGTAAAAGCACCGCCAAGCGTGAGGTAAAGAGAAATAATAATAATAATACAAGACCTGGCCAGAGTGGATGAAGAACTTCGTGATGCGCTACCAGAACGGGCTGACATCTGGCACATTAATTGTGCCGTGTATGCCGCTGTTCAACGCTTTTCTCGGACGGAGAGGCGTAATACTGCCTCCCCACAGGAGAGGGCGGAGCGGCGCATACAAAAGATGGAAGCCAAGATCCAGTCGGCGAGGCAACACGCATCCCGTATCCAATGTGTGATGGACTACATGGCGGCCAATAGGCCGTTTACGCCTAAAGTGCGTCGAATAGCCGCCAACTTAAGACGCGTCCATCACACACTCAATGAGGCAGTGCTGCGAACCACCAAACAGCACTGTCTCGACAGGATACGGATGCTAGTGGTTTGTAAAAAATCACTAGTGAGGCGGGCGAGGGGGCTGGCGGAAAATAAACTCTTCCACCAAAAGCCCTCGCGCCTTTTCGAACCGCCTCCGCGTGTTGCAGAGAATACGCCGACTGTAGATCAGGTGGAAAATTTCTGGAAAATGCTTTACGAGGAGAAGCTTCCACTCAATCGAGACTCTCCGGCCCTTGCACACTTTGAAACCTTTTGTCAAAGGTTTCAACAACCACAGGAAGTGTGCCAACCAATAACCCTAGAAGAGGTTCGAAGAGCTCTCGAGGGCTCTAAGAACTTCGCTGCTCCAGGTCCCGATGGGATAAATAACTTTTGGTGGAAAAAGTTACCGAGCACCCACCATCATTTGACCAGAATTTTTAATGCCTGGCTAAATGGGGAGCAGCAAATTCCTTCTTGGGTGGTTGAAGGGCGGATAGTGTTAATCCCCAAGAACGGAGATTTGTCCAACCCAAGGAACTACCGACCGATAACCTGTTTAAACGCATGTTACAAGGTGTTTACGCGCATCTTGTACTTGCGAGTGCTCCACGCAGTTGAACCGGTTTACGAACGGATATATGAGCAAAGAGGGTCCAAGAGAGGTGTCGCTGGCTGCAAGGAGAACCTGTTGATTGACAGATGTGTCACACAGGACTCCGTGCAGTATAAGCGGAACCTCTCCATGGTCTGGATCGACAACCGCAAGGCATTTGATATGACATCGCATGAGCTTATTGTTCACTTGCTCCGATGTCTTGCGGTACCCGGTCCCGTAGTGAGATGCATCGAAGAACTGACGCCGCTCTGGAGGACTTGCTTTACCATTACATCGGGTAATGATAGAGTCCAGACGGAGTCGGTAACTTTCAGAAGGGGAGTATTTCAGGGAGACTCCCTCAGCCCCCTACTGTTTTGCATCTCACTACTGCCATTGTCCGTTTCGCTCCGGAAAACCCGTGGATACAACTGCGGTAACCCCGGCGATAGGAGGCATAAGGTCACCCATCTGTTCTACATGGATGACCTTAAACTTTATGCCTCCGGAGAAAGGGACCTACACCAGTCCCTCAGGGGACTGGATTCTAACCCAAAGGCCAATACTATTAAGATAGTGGTACTGATTATAGGAGCCCTCGGTGGAACGAGACACACACTGCTTTCGGAACTTAAGATCATACCGGCATGCCGCAATTTGGCAGAGATCTTAGCCGGCAGAATGCAGAAGGCCGTCATCCTCGGTTCATTACGTCTGCTCAGTGCACACGATTCTCGGACCCAGTAGTCACTTACCCCACGGGTGTGGGGAGTGGTTGCCGGTAGTACCAGCTCCGCTCTGTGAGGATCGGAGCCACAGAGAAGGGTGACTGGGTTTTAACAAAAAAATTATAATAATAATAATAATAAACGTCTTTATTATTTTCGTAAGGGAATATACAATAATTACATAATATTTTCTTTTCTTTTCAAAATTTTACGAAAATAAATGGCGAAGTTCAGTTTTCCACATAAAAAATATGTGGTAACTGGTCTTCCACTTAACCTTATAATAATAATAATAATAATAATAATAATAATAATAATAATAATAATAATAATAACGGGAGAACTGTCCAGAATCGCGTGCGCGAAAAAAAAAAAAAAAAAAAATAATAATAATAATAATAATAATAATAATAATAATAATAAAGACAATTAGTCACCTTTTCTATATGGACGACTTAAAGCTATACGCTGCCACCAAGAATCACCTGGAAACTGCCCCCAAGTTAGTTCACAAAATAAGCTCCGACATAGGAATGACATTCGGGATCAGCAAATGTCAAACTGTCACCATCGAAAAAGGAAAACTAAAGAATGCCCCCGACGTGAGATTGGATGAGGCGACTGTATTAACGTCCATGAGAGAAGACCCCTATAAATATTTAGGCATTCTCCAAACAAACAAAATAGAGCACAAGAAGATTAAGGAGATACTTATGGAACAATTCAAAAAGAGACTTCGGAATATCCTGAAAACTAAGTTAAACTCATCCAACGTAACAAAAGCCATCAATAGCTATGTCATCCCAGTGCTAGGATACTCCTTCGGGATTGTTAATTGGAGCCACACAGATCTGGAAGACGTAAACACGAAAATTAGAGTTATGCTGACCAAACACAGGATGCATCATCCTAAAGCCTCAAAACAGCGAGTGTCACTCCCTAGGAAACAAGGCGGAAGAGGTATCATGGACGCAGTATTAGTATGCAACGCCCAGATTGAGGGCCTCAGGAGTTACTTTTACCATGCACAATCCAACCTGCATAGAGTTGTTATCAAAGCTGACAACGGATACACCCCTCTAAATCTAAGCCAGAGAAATCACACGCATTTTCCAAATATGACCACCGACCGGGAAAAAGTCACACAATGGGCCTCCAAAGAACTGCATGGACGCTACAAATACAACCTAGAGAAAGAATACATCGATAAAGACGCATCTCTAGGATGGCTGCTGAGCGGAACACTCTACCCGGAAACAGAAGGATTCATGTTCGCTATACAAGATCAGGTTGTAAGCACTAGGAATTACCAAAAGCATATCTTAAAAGAACAGGTTACGACAGATAAATGTAGAAAGTGCAATAGTCAATCGGAAACCATCGAACATATCCTGTCTGGATGTGAAAGCTTAGCAGGCACAAAATATTTGGAAAGACACAACAAAGTAGCTGCGATAATATACCTCGAACTCCTGAAGCTACATAAAATAACGCCAGACAGTAATGAACCCTACTACCGCTATAAACCGCCGCCAGTGGTAGAAGCCGAACAGGTTAGAATCTATTGGGACAAGGGTATTATAACAGATAGAACAATCGAACATAATAGACCCGACATAACCATTCTATACAAGAAAGATAAGAAAGCACTCCTGATAGATGTCGCAATTCCCAATAACCACAATATAGAGTCAAAGTACAACGATAAGCTAACTAAGTACACCAACCTGAGACGCGAAATTCAAGAGATGTGGGAGCTGCAAACTGTACGGGTGGTGCCGATCATCATCTCCTCCATGGGACTGATACCGAACACATTAAAAAACGGTGTAAAAGACATAGAAATACCCTGGAATATCTACCGAGTTATACAGAAGTCGGTTATCTTAGACGCTACGAACATAGTCCGGTCGTTCCTAGAACAGTAGGGTCGCAGTCTCTATCTTGCTAACAATAGCCGATTTAGACTGTAAGACCAGAGTAATCTGAGAGTTAAAAAAAAAAAAATAATAATAATAATAATAATAATAATAATAAATTACTGAACACGTCATTAAACACAAAGAACTTAATAAATGCCATTAATTCCTGGGCCGTCTCGACACTGACTTATTCATTCGGAATATTAAAATACACCGATGCCGACCTCAACGACCTGGATAGACTCACTCGTCGACTCTTAAAAAAATTCAGAGCCCACCACCCACAATCAGCTATAGAAAGAGTGTACCTCAAGAGAAACGAAGGAGGACGAGGGCTTATTAACATCTCAGAATTATGCAGGAAACAAGAGGAACACATAACAACTTATTTCCGAAACTCCCAAAACCGTCTCCACGCAAAAGTCGTACAGGTGGATCAAAATTACACAGCCCTGAAATTGAACCAGGATATAAGAAATATCCAAGAGCGGCAACCACCGAACGTTACGTGGAGGGAAAAAGTGCTGCATGGCAAATACCCAAAGATGCTGGACGCAGAAAGCACCGACAAACGCGGCTCGCTGAACTGGCTGATGAAGGGACAGTTATACCCTGAAACGGAAGGTTTTATGACGGCAATACAAGATTGCGTAGTGCGCACTCGTAATTATGAAAAACATGTACTAAATATGAACGTCGTTGACCAATGCCGCAAGTGTCAGAAACCTAATGAAACAATAGAGCACGTAATAGCAGGTTGCTCGTCTCTCTCAAACTCGGCCTATTTAGGAAGACACAACCAGGTAGCAAAAATTGTCCATTCACAACTGGCTCGGAAACACAAACTCAAGACTAACCCTCCTCCCTATCACAAATACAGTCCCGAAGCGGTTTTAGAAAATCAACACCATTTATTGTATTGGGACACACCTATCATTACAGACCGAACGATCGACTATAACCGCCCTGATATAGTCATTATTGACAAGCAGCTGAAAAAGGCTACAACAATAGATATAGGTTGTCCACTAAGTCACAATTTAATTAAAACCGAAGCGGAAAAGATAACAAAGTATGAAAATCTGGCCATTGAAATGAAACACATCTGGAATCTAGACAAAATCGAAATAGTCCCCATCGTTATATCTGCCACTGGAATGATGACAAAGCATCTCACAAACAACATTGAAAAAATAGGCCTAAGAAGATCTTTGTACACGGAAATACAGAAGGCCGTTATTCTCCAAACTTGCTATATCGTTAGAAAATTTCTTAACAACTGGTCTGCATGGGACTGATTGAACTATCTCCCCATGCCGCCCCAGCCTTGCCCTAGACACTACAAAAGATAGGCAAAAATTATACCCAGCTTCAAAGCTGAGAATAAACTGGAAAATAATAATAATAATAATAATAATACCTCATACTATCACCCAAATACAAAAATCCGTCCTCCTAAATACTTGTAACTCCGTCAGAAAATTCCTTCACCTGCCTATAAATTGAAATAGGAACCGCCATCTTGCTGATAGCCGATGGTTGGTACACCTTACCTCCTCTTAAGGAGAGAATTTTGAAAGATAATAATAATAATAATAATAATAATAATAATAATAATAATTGGTGAGTAGCGCCACCACTTACTCCAGCTGGGGATGCAAAATCGAACCGGCAGCCCTAGCGCATCCGGGAGGGGAGAGCATCTTCCCCTCTGGTGTCGGTCGTGGGCTTGCTGGGCTAACCACCCACAAGCCCAAACCTCCGGTTCCTATTGGCCGAGGACAGGGCCCCCACGATCGACCCCGTTCGGATAGGGGTCAAGGGCAAGGTGGTGGGGCCCAACAAGATCGACAGCCCATTGCTGACAACCGCGATGAACAAGGACGCTTTGAGTGGACAGATGAACTGAGGGACGACCTTATGCAGTGCTACGAAAGCAGTGAGCCCGCGCGAAGGGGATACATGGGGCGAATGCACGTTCTGTGGTGTGCAAGGCACCCAGAACACAACGCCTTCACGCCACAAAACCTGCGTGATTATGTGTCCCACCTTCGTCGCAGGGGCTACGTGAGAACTGCTCCTCAGCCGATGAATGAGGTGGCCGAAGGTCCACCGAATGAACCGGTTGAGGTTGCAGTCCCAGTCGTTCCACCAATACCAGAGGGCCTCAGTACCAGAAGGGGGTTGCACAACATAAAACCCCCCGGGCCACAAGATCTGGCCAGAGTGGATGCGGAACTTCGTGCAGGGCTACCAGAAGAGGCTGACATCTGGCACATAAATTGTGCCGTGTATGCTGCCGCTCAACGCTTGTCTCAAGTGGAGAGGCGGAACAGTGCTTCTCCACAAGAGAGAGCGAGACGGCGCATACACAAGATGGAAGCCAAGATCCGGTCGGCGAGGCAACACGCATCCCGTATTCAATGTGTGATGGACTATATGGCGGCCAATAGGCCATTCACGCCTACAGTGCGGCGAGTAGCTGCTAACTTAAGACGCGTCCATCACACACTCAATGGGGCAGTGCTACAAACCACCAAACAGCACTGCCTCGACAGGATACGGATGCTAGTGTCTTGTAAGAAGTCACTAGTGAGGCGGGCGAGGGGGCTAGCGGAAAATCAACTTTTCCGCAAAAAGCCCTCGCGCCTTTTCGAACCGCCTCAGCGTGTTGCTGAAAATCCGCCGACTGCAGATCAGGTGGAAAACTTCTGGAAAACGTTGTACGAACAGAAGCTTCCACTCAACAGAGACTCTCCAGCCCTGGCACACTATGAAACCTTTTGTCAAAGGTTTCAGCAACCACAACAGGTGTGCCAACCGATAACCCCAGAAGAGGTTCGAAGAGCTCTTGAGGGCTCTAAGAACTTTGCTGCTCCAGGTCCCGACGGGATCAATAACTTTTGGTGGAAAAAACTATCCAGTACCCACCACCATTTAGCCAGAATTTTCAATTCATGGCTAAATGGGGAGCAGCAAATTCCTTCTTGGGTTGTCGAGGGGCGGACAGTGCTGATCCCGAAGAACGGAGATTTGTCTAACCCAAAGAACTACCGGCCGATAACCTGTTTAAACGCATGTTACAAGGTGTTTACGCGCATCTTGTACATGCGAGTGCTCCACGCAGTTGAACCGGTTTACGAGCGGATATATGAGCAACGAGGGTCAAAGAGAGGTGTCGCTGGCTGTAAGGAGAACCTGCTGATTGACAGGTGTGTCACGCAAGACTCCATGCAGTATAAGCGTAACCTCTCCATGGCCTGGATCGACTACCGCAGGGCATTTGACATGACATCGCACGAGCTTATTGTACACTTGCTCCGATGTCTTGCGGTACCTGGTCCCGGAGTGAGATGCATCGAAGAACTGATGCCGCTCTGGAGGACTCGCTTTACCATTACATCGGGTAATGATAGAGTCCAGACGGAGTCGGTAACATTCAGAAGGGGAGTATTTCAGGAAGACTCCCTCAGCCCCCTTCTATTTTGCATCTCATTACTGCCATTATCCGTTTCGCTCCGGAAAACCCGTGGATACAACTGCGGTACCCCTGGCGATAGGAGGCATAAGGTCACCCATCTGTTTTATATGGATGACCTTAAACTTTATGCCTCCGGAGAGAGGGACCTACACCAGTCCCTCAGGGTGGTACAGGAGTACACGCAGGCTGTCGGCATGGAGTTCGGATTAGACAAATGTGCACTGGTCCATCTCAAGAGAGGACGATGCGGGAACTACGGAGAGTACGCGCAGCTCGTGGACGGAAGCATCTTACATCATCTAGATGCCGGAGAGTCGTACACTTACTTGGGTGTCGAGCAACGCTCCACCCAAGAAGTGAGTGTAGTGAAAAACGCTCTCCGCGGCAAGTATCAGCACCGACTCCGACAGATCTGGTCTTCAGAGCTGTCGGGGAAGAACAAGGTGTCTGCTACCAACATGCTTGCCGTTCCGATCCTTTTCTACTCCTTTGGAGTAGTGAAATGGACTCAAGAAGAGTTGCGTCAACTCGACGTAGGAACCCGCAAGAAGATGCATCTCAATAGGAGTTTGCATCCTAAATCGTCTGTTCCACGGCTATACCTCCCACGACATCGGGGAGGCCGTGGACTCTTGAGTTTGGAGAGTCTCCATAATAGGATGGTTCGGGATGGAGCCTGTAATGTCATCAGGAGTTCGGATCCCCTCCTCTGCATGGTCCGAGACCATGAAAATGCAGGGGTAGGAGCCTTTCTGTTTAAGGCAGCACAGAGAGCAGCCGATGAACTTGGTCTCTCCTTCGACGTCGAGCGGGTAAATCGCGACTCTGTCACCGAGTTGGAACCTGCTCGGCGAAAAGCCCAAATTAAAGCTGCAGAACACAACAACTTTCTGCAGCTTCACACGGATAAGCCAATGCATGGAGTTTTCTATAAAAATATAGAAAACCTTGGCTTATCCGAAAGGCTGACCTTTGCCTTCTTAAGGTCAGCCAGGCTGAAGTCTGAGACCGAGGGATTCATAATGGCTTGCCAGGATGGTGTATTTAACACCCTCGTCTATCGTAGTCGTGTCATGGGTATAGAGGTCCCTGATGTCAGCTGCAGGGCCTGCCGCAGGGCGCCAGAGACTCTTATGCACTTGCTGTCGGCTTGCCCGACATATGCAGTCTCGGCCTATATCCAAAGGCACGACGGAGCATTACGAGTGCTTTACTACCATTTAAGGCACTCGTATGGGATAGACGAAACACCAGTGCTGCCTTACGCTACGGGGGATATTGAGTCCGTTGTGGGAAATGAGAACTGTCTAATTTATTGGAACTACTCTTTTCCCACCGTCAAGCAAATACAAGCCAACAAGCCTGACGTAGTACTCCTCGACCATCAACTCAAGACAGTGTTCGTCGTGGAGTTCTCGGCTCCCGCGGAGAATAACATTGTCTTGAAGGAGGAGGAAAAACGGACAAAATATCGAGATCTGCTCTTCGAACTCCGCAGACTGTATCCAGACCATACTGTTAAGATAGTGGTACTGATTATAGGAGCCCTCGGTGGAACGAGACACACACTGCTTTCGGAACTTAAGATCATACCGGCATGCCGAAACTCGGCAGAGGTCTTAGCCGGCAGAATGCAGAAGGCCGTCATTCTCGGTTCAGTACGTCTGCTCAGGGCACACGATTCCCGGACCCAGTAGTCACTCACCCCACGGGCGTGGGGAGTGGCTACCGGTACTACCAGCTCCCCTCTGTGAGGGTCGGAGCCACAGAGAAGGGTGACTGGTTTTTAGCTAGCTAAAAAAAAAAAAAAATAATAATAATAATAATAATAAATAAGCAGGAGGGGCTTTCTTACATCCACTAGCCTTTGGTGAGTAGCGACACCACTTACTCCAGCCGCGGGTGCAAAACCCGGACCGACAGCGCTAGCGCACCCGGGAGGGGAAAGAGAACTTCCCCTCTGGTGTCGGCCGTGGGCTTGTTAGGCTAACCACCTGACAGGCCGAAATCGTCTGGTTCCAGGCAACAGAAGACAGGGCCCCCACAATCGACCCCATTCGGATGGGGGTCACAGGCAAGGTGGTGGGGCCCAACCGGACGGATTGCCTGGCAATGACGACCGCGAGCTACATGGACGCTTCGAGTGGACCGATGAGCTGAGGAATAATCTTCTGCTATGCTACGAAAGCAGTGAGCCCGGGCGAAGGGGATACATGGCGCGAATGCACGCTCTGTGGTGTGCAAGACACCCAGAGCACAGCGCCTTCACGCCACAAAATCTGCGTGACTATGTATCCCACCTTCGCAGCAGGGGCTACGTGAGAGCTGTTCCTCAGCCGGTAAATGAGGCGGTCGAAGAGCCGCTGAATGAACCGGTTGTGGAGGCAGTTCTAGACGTTCCACCAAGACCAGAGGGCCTCAACACCAGAAGGGGGTTGCACTACATCAAACCCCCCAGATCAGAAGACCTAGCCAGAGTGGATGCTGAACTTCGTGAAGCGATACCAGAAGGGGCTGACATCTGGCACATAAATTGTGCCGTATACGCTGCTGCCCAGCGCTTAACTCTGGGTGAGAGGCGGAATACTGCCTCCCCACAGGAGAGAGCGGAGTCTCGTATACAAAAGATGGAAGCCAAGATCCGGTCGGCGAGGCAACACGCATCCCGTATCCAATGTGTGATGGACTATATGGCGACCAATAGGACATTCACGCCTAAAGTTAGGCGCATAGCCGCCAATTTAAGACGCGTCCATCACACACTGAATGGGGCAGTGCTGCGAACCACCAAACAGCACTGCCTTGATCGGATACGGATGCTAGTGATTTGTAAAAAGTCACTAGTGAGGCGGGCGAGGGGGCTGGCAGAAAACAATCTATTCCGCAAAAAGCCCTCGCGCCTTTTCGAACCGCCTCAGCGTGTTGTAGAGAATCCGCCGACTGTAGATCAGGTGGAAAACTTCTGGAAAACGCTCTACGGACAGAAGCTCCCACTCAACAGAGACACTCCAGCCCTGGCACACTTTGAAGCCTTTTGCCAAAGGTTTCAACAACCAAACGAGGTGTGCCAACCGATAACCCCAGAAGAGGTTCGAAGAGCTCTTGAGGGCTCTAAGAACTTTGCTGCTCCAGGTCCCGATGGGATAAATAACTTTTGGTGGAAAAAGTTTTCCAGTACCCACCACCATTTGGCCAGAATTTTTAATTCATGGCTAAATGGGGAGCAGCAAATTCCTTCTTGGGTTGTCAAGGGGCGGACAGTGCTGATCCCGAAGAACGGAGATTTGTCTAACCCAAAAAATTACCGGCCGATAACTTGCTTAAACGCATGCTACAAGTTGTTTACACGCATCTTGTACATGCGGGTGCTCCAAGCAGTTGAACGGGTTTACGAACGGGTATATGAGCAACGAGGGTTAAAGAGAGGTGTCGCTGGCTGCAAGGAGAACCTGCTAATCGACAGATGTATCACGCAGGACTCCGTGCAGTATAAGCGTAACCTCTCTATGGCCTGGATCGACTACCGCAAGGCATTTGATATGACATCCCATGAGCTCATTGTCCACTTGCTCAGATGTCTTGCGGTGCCCGGTCCCGTAGTGAGATGTATCGAAGAACTCATGCCGCTCTGGAGGACTCGCTTTACCATAACATCGGGTAATAGCAGAGTCCAGACAGAGCCGGTATTGTTCAGAAGGGGAGTATTTCAGGAAGATTCCCTAAGCCCCCTTCTGTTTTGCATCTCGCTACTGCCATTATCCGTTTCGCTGCGAAATACCCGTGGCTACAACTGCGGTACCCCCGGCGATAGGAGGCATAAGGTCACCCATCTCTTTTACATGGATGACCTTAAACTTTATGCCTCCGGAGAGAGGGATTTACGCCAGTCCCTCAGGGTGGTACAGGATTACACGCAGGCTGTCGGCATGGAATTTGGGTTGGACAAGTGTGCACTAGTCCACCTCAAGAGAGGACGATGCGGTGACTACGGAGAGGATGCGCAGCTTGTGGACGGAAGCATCTTACATCACCTAGATGCCGGAGAGTCGTACACTTACTTGGGTGTCGAGCAACGCTCCACCCAAGAAGTGAGTGTGGTAAAAAACGCTCTCCGCGGCAAGTATCAGCACCGACTCCGACAGATCTGGTCTTCAGAACTGTCGGGGAAGAACAAGGTGTCTGCTACCAATATGCTTGCCGTTCCGATCCTCCTCTACTCCTTTGGAGTAATTAAATGGAATCAAGAGGAGCTGCGACAACTCGATGTAGGAACCCGAAAAAAGATGCATCTCTATAGGAGTTTGCACCCTAAATCGTCCGTTTCACGGTTATATCTCCCACGACATCGGGGAGGCCGTGGACTCTTGAGTTTGGAGAGTCTCCATAAGAGGATGGTTCTGGATGGAGCCTGTAAGGTCATAAGGAGTTCGGATCCCCTCCTCTGCATGGTCCGAGACCATGAAAGTGCAGGAGTAGGAGCCTTTTTGTTTAAGGCAGCGCGCAGAGCCGCCGATGAACTCGGTTTGGTCTTCGACGCTGAGCGGGTTAATCACGACTCTGTCACCGAGTTGGAACCTGCTCGGCAAAAAGCCCAAGTCAAAGCTGCTGAAATTGATTTATTTCTGCAGCTACACTCGGATAAGCCATTGCACGGAGTCTTCTATAAAAATATAGAAGACCGCGGCTTATCCGAAAGGCTGACCTTTGCTTTCTTAAGGTCAGCCGGGCTAAAGTCTGAGACCGAGGTATTCATAATGGCGTGTCAGGATGGTGTATTCAACACACTCGTCTATCGAAGTCGTGTCACGGGTATAGAGGTCCCTGATGTCAGCTGCAGGACCTGCCACAGGGCGCCGGAGACATTAATGCATTTACTGTCGGCTTGTCCAGTATATGCAGTCTCGGCCTATATCCAGAGGCACGACGCAGCATTACGAGTGCTTTATTATCACTTAAGGCACTCGTATGGGATAGACGAGACACCAGTGCTGCCTTACGCTCCGGGGGATATTGAGTCCGTTGTGGGGAATGAGAAGTGTCTAATTTATTGGAACTACTCGTTTCCCACCGTCAGGCAAATACAAGCTAATAAGCCTGACATGGTCCTCCTCGACCACCAACTCAAGACAATGTTTGTCGTGGAGTTCTCGGCTACCGCGGAGAATAACATTGTCTTGAAGGAGGAGGAAAAACGGACGAAATATCGAGATTTGCTCTTCGAGCTCCGCAGGCTTTACCCTGGCCATACTGTTAAGCTAGTGGTCAGAACTAAAGATCATACCGGCATGCCGAAATTCGGCAGAGATCTTAGCCGGCAGGATGCAGAAGGCCATTATCCTCGGCTCATTACGTCTACTCAGGGCGCACGATTCTCGGACCCAGTAGTCACTCACCCCACGGACGTGGGGAGTGGCTGCCGGTACTAACCAGCTCCCCTCTGTGAGTGTCGGAGCCACAGAGTATAAAGGGTGACTGGCTTTTACGGATAATAATAATAAAAAAAAAAAAAAATAATAATAATAATAATAATAATAATAATAAAAATAATAATAATAATACGTACTAGTCGTAGTTGGCCGAAGTGAATTCTTCTCCAACTGGGATAATGTTTTTTTAAATAAAAGTCCGGTATAAACTGAGAAAAAAAAAAGAATAATAATAATAATAGTAACCCGCAAGAAGATGCATCTCAATAGGGGCTTGCATCCTAAATCGTCCGTTCCACGGCTATACCTCCCGCGACATCGGGGAGGCCGTAGACTCTTGAGTTTGGAGAGTCTCCATAATAGGATGGTTCTGGATGGAGCCTGTAAGGTCATCAGGAGTTCGGATCCCCTCCTCTGCATGGTCCGGGACCATGAAAATGCAGGGGTAGGAGCCTTTTTGTTTAAGGCAGCACAGAGAGCAGCCGATGAACTTGGTCTCTCCTTCGACGTCGAGCGGGTAAATCCCGACTCTGTCACCGAGTTGGAACCTGCTCGGCGAAAAGCCCAAATAAAAGCTGTAGAACACGACATATTTCTGCAGCTTCACACGGATAAGCCAATGCATGGAGTTTTCTATAAAAATATAGAAAACCTTGGCTTATCCGAAAGGCTGACCTTTGCCTTCTTAAGGTCAGCCGGGCTGAAGTCTGAGACCGAGGGATTCATAATGGCTTGCCAGGACGGTGTATTTAATACCCTCGTCTATCGAAGTCGTGTCATGGGTATAGAGGTCCCTGATGTCAGCTGCAGGGCCCGCCGCAGGGCGCCAGAGACTCTGATGCACTTGTTGTCGGCTTGTCCGACGTATGCAGTCTCGGCCTATATCCAGAGGCACGACGGAGCATTACGAGTGCTTTATTACCATCTAAGGCACTCGTATGGGATAGACGAAACACCAGTGCTGCCTTACGTTCCGGGGGATATTGAGTCCGTTGTGGGAAATGAGAAGTGTCTAATTTATTGGAACTACTCGTTTCCCACCGTCAGGCAAATACAAGCCAACAAACCTGACATAGTCCTCCTCGACCACCAACTCAAGACAATGTTTGTCGTGAAGTTCTCGGCACCCACGGAGAACAACATTGTCTTGAAGGAGGAGGAGAAACGGACAAAATATCGAGATTTGCTCTTTGAACTCCGCAGACTCTCTCCAGATCAAACTGTTAAGATAGTGGTACTGATTATAGGAGCCCTCGGTGGAACGAGACACACACTGCTTTCGGAACTTAAGATCATACCGGCATGCCGAAATTCTGCAGAGATCTTAGCCGGCCGAATGCAGAAAGCCGTCATCCTCGGTTCATTACGTCTGCTCAGGGCACACGATTCTCGGACCCAGTAGTCACTTACCCCACGGGTGTGGGAAGTGGCTGCCGGTACTACCAGCTCCCCTCTGTGAAGGTCGGAGCCACAGAGAAGGGTGACTGGTTTTTAACAAAAATAATAATAATAATATACTCCAATATTTCTATATTGATTTTTAAAATATAAAACAAATACGCACAAGTTATTATAAATTGGTAGATACAATGTATAAAAAATATATAAAGAACAATGTATAAAAATAGTTATTACTTTTATACATTATTCAACCTAAGTAGTATATTTATTCTTACAATCAGGATATTTCACACTATTACATTTACAAAATGAACAACACGAAATTTGGTTTTTGTTACATATACATGATGTTGTTGCACATTTTACGCAAGAATAGTCACCAACAAAGTCATCTTTGTATTGTTTAATATTTTCTTTTGTGAGAGTGTAGCGCGTTATCGATCTCCTCAAAACCAAATTCATGGGGGTCCAACTGGGTAAGAATCTCGTCGATGCAATGTCGCTGAAAATTGGTATGATAATAGGCTCTTAGTAAATGTCCTCTAATGCACCTACTTGTTGGCGGTAAAAATTCGACAATTAATAATAATTCAGAGATCTGTAATCAGACGCCTGATATAATTCGAGAACTTAAATCTAGTACGAGCGAAGATGATATTGGACCAGGTATTTTCTGGCTTGAAAAAAAAATGAATACATTAATGAACCCTCAATGGATATAGAAAAAAACAAAGTTAATGTATTTGTTAAACATGAATCTCATCAAAAGAAGCGTCAATACAATTTTAATAAGTGTACCAATTTGGAAGGAACTTTTAAGATAACTTCTATAGAGTGTAACGATATTTGGAATGGAAAATGTTTTATTGCCAATACATACAGGCTGCAATCAGTTTCATGTCATTAAAAAAAAACTAGTAATGGGGACCGACTAGACAAACAAAAAATCTTTATGACTTTTTCCCCTAGGGGCACTTTGAAAAAAATTGACCTAGGTCAACAATTTAAATATTAGGGTAGGAAACATTTGAAAACCACTGTCTTTGTGGGTCAATGAACGTGTACTAGGTATAATTCTACGACTTTTAAATTGTCATAAAAAAGTGCAAAGATTACCGACCGACTCGTCGCCGGCCGGCGGCGGCGGTTCAAAGCAAACGGCGTTACCTTTAATGGGCACCTCCACCGAACCAATTATAAAAATGTAAATAATTCGTTATCTCTTTTTACAGAACTGCAAGCAATTCATAGGCGTAGAAAGGGTTTAAACACAGCATTTCTTTTACATGTGTTTTTTTAATTTAGAACAAAATATTGGAGCTTTTATTGTTGTCTATAATTTATCAGATTTAAATGTGGTTTATTAACATTAACTAAATAAGTGTTCTGGGTTAAGCTTAAAAAACGAGTAATTATTTCATGACATTGGGAAAGAGTTAGACGTCTGAGATACGATAACAGAATTATTAAGTTAGGAAAAGATCTGATTTATTTAACGAATTGCCGATCAGGTATCGAAAACTAAAATTATTCAATAAATTTAGATCTTACCAATAAAGTTGATTTACATAAATTGTTCGAAATGGCTTCCGTCTGCATCAATACACTTTTCCTCGAACTAAGGACATACGCACTCCGTTTAACACATTTGGTAAATTAGGATAATTTTTTATGGTTTCTATGCACATTAAAATACCACACTAAACTATTAACTAACGTTGTCAATAAAGAAAATAAAAATAAAAACTTGGTCCAAAATCCAAAACAAACACAAAAAAAACGAACAAGTAGTATCTGTACGTAATCAAAAACTTAACGACTTGAACGGTAAGTCAATAAAACAAATCTTAACTGTAAATACGTGGCCTAAAATTAAAAAAGAACGAAAGCAACGAACGGGTTCGATGTGTGTGCTTAACGAAGTGCCCGCAGAAACTAAAATATTGCACGAGAGGGAGTAAGTTAGTTTTACCTTACTTACTTTAAAAAAAACCCATAAAAGTGTGATTATTAGCGCCGACGCGCGGCTCTATAAAGGAGCGCGATACTTTGAGAAAGCCGCATTAGCGTATTTGATGGTTAAAGGCGCCGATATACGCCAAAATAGAAGCCTATCCCAACATTCCAGCAGTTCTCAAACAATTTTATTGAAAATTTTCGAAATTTTTGTTTATTTTTTTTTCTAAAACCATGGGTTTTAGACCCCCATGTTATATAAGGTTTTTTTGTTCGTTTAGTCGTTCCCCACTTCCAGTTTTTTTAATGGCATGAAAATGATTACACCCTGTATAATTATGTTTTTAACAAAAAAAATATTAGATTTGTAAATAATATTTGCGTGTTGAATATTAAGGCCCAAAATATGAAAACGTCTCCTTACAAAACTGTTTATGCCTACTGCAGACATCGTACCTGCAAATCCTTCAAATTTTTAGTGGATACCAATTTTGACAATAATAACGAAATTACAGTTTTCGTTTACAGTAATACAATCAATTATTCCCATAGGCCAAATGCTTTGACGAGACACGTTCGAGGAGTAGAGAGAAAATTATTAGAAACCCGATTAAAGTCTAGGAAACCTTCCGCTGTTAGAGCAGATCATGTAAATAAAACTGCCATAGAGAATATTGTAAAAGGAAATTTAAATAATATAAAGCCCGAGGAAGTATACAAGAAAATTAGATCAGACAGCCTTGCGAGAAAATATCGGGCACATCATGATATTTTTGATGTCATGTTGATGAAAAGGTCTCACGATAAGAGAAACAATTTTTTCATTTCCAAAGTAAGTGAACCCTTTTGCGTGAAGGTCATGAGCAAAGTGCAGTACGACATAGCTTCATCTCTGATTCGAAGGAATAAACATCGTTTACTGGACATTCATCTAGATACTACCGGAACGGTTGTAAGTCAACCAAAATTTGTTCAAAAACGCATCTTATATTATGTTGGAGTTATTCATTTGCCCAATGAACGAGCATTTCCATTATTCGAAATGGTTAGTAGCCAACATGATGCTAATATGATTAAGAAATGGTTAGGAGACTTCAGAACATTTTGTGAAGGAAAGGGTACATGGCCAATTTTTAGAAGAGCCGTAACAGACTATAGCTATCATAAATGCTGTTGTCATTTCATGGAATGGATTGACATTAAAGCAATATCTGAACGCAACATACGAGGCTTTACTCAAAGATGAGAATTTAAACAAATTAAATTTGATAATTCTTAAGCTATGTTGCGCCCATTAGTGAAAAATATTACAAGATATATAAACTCAATTGAAATTCCGCCAGAAAACAAAACTTTCTTAAAAGAAAATATAATAAGCTTGTTTGAAATATTCGATATCTGGTTAACGAGCGTTTGGTTCAGACATATGACGATTTTAATGACAACCAAAGGTGTTTTCGTTCACGTTGAAAAAGCATTGTCAACCATGCGGGATATTGTCATTAATAAATCTTGCGAACCAAGGGAAATTGTGGATATCAAAAGAGTAATTGATGTAGAGTCTTTATTTTTGGCACACACGATACCTTTCAAGCTAGTACTCCATATTTTAAGCATTTCACTCAGATCTCCGAAATGCCGAA
Source organism: Rutpela maculata (assembly GCA_936432065.2). Lineage (NCBI taxonomy): Eukaryota > Metazoa > Arthropoda > Insecta > Coleoptera > Cerambycidae > Rutpela > Rutpela maculata. The sequence goes on from OW386290.2 coordinate 83,589,000, forward strand.
TTGCACGTGTAATTTAGCAGAGGGCTTCAATTTGTTGGAAAAGTATTCATATTATAATTTGAAATTTATTGACCAGGTTCCTTTAAACAAATACTTAACTTATTATCCCATATGGTGTGGTGTTCAGTCATCGAATGCTGATGAAACAGAGAGAATAAGTAATGCCATTATTGCAAATTATTTTGGTAATTTAAAAATTAATAGAATGAATGGTGTGCCCAATTTTAAATGCAGTAGATTTCTAAGAATGCAGAGAGAGCACGTTTTAAGCGTGTGCAAAGAATTTTTATTAAATATACCGAAATCGAGCTGCAGTAATATCTCAAGGAAAAGGGATTTTAAAAGTATCGAGGTTGAATCGTGGCAAAAACGACAGAAACGGCCTCATTCATATTTCAAACAAATACATTTAAACAAAATAAATAAAATACTGGGGGGCATATTTCAGAACGGTCTTTTAAAGGATATTTCCTATTATTTCAAAAATTCCATTGATCCGAAAACAAAAAATTTCACTCTCTCTATTTACAGAAACACAAATTTGCCAGCTAAAAAAATTCTGTTTGAAGATCGTCAAAGGCTCAATAATAATTTAAATAAACAAGAGTATCTGTATTTAAATGACACGTTAATAGACGCTACATTACATTTTTTGAAAATGGTAGCAGGTATCAAATAATGTTTTGCAATGTAGCTACTGACTTGATTGTTAAGGGCAAAAAACACTTTTCAATAGATTTTGTCAAAATTAGTGCAGATAAAGTTCTGATAATGCCAGTCAACAATGAAAATCATTGGTGTATTGCAGTCGCCGATTTTCAAGAACAACGATTTAGATATTTTGACCCAGTTGGAAATAATTACAAAAAAACTAAAACTTATTTTAAGAATTTTCTAAATTTCGTCCAAATCTACAATCATAAAGTCAAAAACAAATCTTCTAAGTTACCGAGTGACAATAATAATTGGAAACTTGCCGTAAAGAAGCTGCCCGTACAGAAAGATGCATATAACTGTGGAGTATATATGTTATATAATATTTGGTACACTGTATAAAAACTTGTACGTGATTCCTTTTAAAGCGTATCATATTTCAGCTACGTGTTGATAACGAATTCCCTCATATTATTTATCGCTGATATGTAATATCATATTTCCTTTTGGCTTGTCTTGGGAAACAATACTAATTCTAAGTACAGCCAACCGAGGATATAAATTAGATAAATAACCTTTTGTATTCAGTTCTTATACTCATGAAAGATTAAACAGTTCATTTTATAACTACATTTTTATTTCGAAGGGTCAACGTTGACTCTCATTAATTTAATAATTTTTTTTAAAATGTCACTAAAGTAAATCGTGATACAACAATTGGCGTAGTCGGTAGGATACCGTGAACATCGCTAGAACAAGAAGCCTAACCGGTAGTGACCCACAAGAAAAAGGACAACATCTCCGCGAGGTGCCTAACTAGTGCAAAGTTATCTATCGGAATAAGGAGACCTTCCTCACTGATGGTGGCAAATCCTAATCCCTTACTGGAAGAACCTACACCCTATGAAGAATTTAATACTCTAAGTACTTTAACGAATCATCTCGCAATTTTTCTCGTATTGTTTTTTTATTATTATTATACGTAGTATATTATACTGCTAATACACAGAAAAAAAACTATTTCTATTATCCAATTCCCATTTATTTTTGTATTTTTTTATTATTTTTACAAACGAACCAAATATTAAATTAAAACCGCTTAGCTAAAGCTTAGATTAACGTCTAAGCTTTAGCACGAATGTTTAATCTACAGCATTATACTGCTAATGCTCGACTAGAATCGTAAAATTTAATTTAAAAATACGGTGCATTATACTATTAATGCAACATTCGCATCATTAAAAACCCAATCGATCTACCAAAGGTACAACATTTTTTTTATTCTAATCAATTCGTTTTACCTCCTTAATTTACTAAATATCGAGCAACATGCCCGATGAGGTAACACAAGGTGTAGCACAAGGTGCAGCAGCCGGTCCAGCACCAGCACCAGCACCAGCACCAGCACCAGCACCAGCACCAGCACCAGCACCAGCACCGGTTCTTGAACCATATAAATTAAGTGAAATTTTCTCCATTGTGCCCGAATACGATGGCAACTATTTATTTTTACAAACTTTCTTATATGCTTGTAGTCAGGCCTATTGCATGACCGTAGCAGACCAAAAAACATTGCTCTCGCTACATAAAAAATAAACTAAAAGGCAAAGCTGCCGAGATAATAAACTCAAGAAATCCAACTTCATGGGGTGAAACTAAAGCCTTATTAGAGTCTCATTTCGGAAACGCGCGCAATCTAACCTCGCTTATACAAGATCTGCAACGACTCCATCAACTAAGCAACGAATCACCGTTAACTTTTATCTCTAGGCTACAAACTCATAACGCACAAATGCTTTCGGCGGTAAATAGGCAAACAGCTATGACAAACGAACAGAAAGACGCGCAAATACGCTTAATTGATACTAAGACCCTCAACACTTTATTAACCGGTCTTGAACCCAAACTAGGCCAGGTAGTCCGAGCTGGAAACGCAGCTACTGTACTCGATGCAACTCTCCGAGTGAAAAAAGAACTACAATTATCATATTTTGAATCTCAGAAATTCAACAAGCTTAATCCGAATAAATATCCCATTCAAACTCAAGCGAATCGCCCTTCAATTCCACAAAAATTCTGTTCTTTCTGAAAAAGAAACGGACATACAATTAACGAATGTCGCACAAGGCAAAATCAACAATTTTCATCTCCTAGTTTTATTCCAAATGCTTATTCCAATCAAGCGCAAATTCCAAGACCAAATTTTCAGAATTTTTCCAGCCAAAATAATCACAGGCAATTTTCTCCGCAAAATTTCCAACAGGCAAATAATCCACATTAAAATAGACCTTCGGTAAAAAGACCGAACCCCAACTTCCAACAAAGATTCCCGAATCAACAACAAAATCCAAATATCAATCGTCAAAACCCACAATGAACGCATCACGTTAATTTCGACAATTATTATGATCCTCTAAACTATGAACATACTAATTATTATAATGAACCCGATAATTTCAACAATCAGCAACACAATGATTTCCAAAATTACCAAACTGATTATAACGATCAATATTTACCACAAGAGAATTATATAGGTAATTCTCAAAATTCACAAACAAACCACACCGATAGTTGGCAAAATGAATACGAGAGTTATACTGCTGATTCTCAAACGCCACAAGAAGATTATAATACCAATTCTCAGGATTTTTGTTTAGGTTCGGAGTATCCCGAGGATACTCCAACACAGGAAACAGACCAATTCGACCAACGGACCAAATATGGAATCAAATTCAAGCTATGAATCTAAACGGCAACTTCAACCCGTTCCTAAACTTCCCGGAACAAGGGTTCATGTAGAAACACTATCACACTCATTGTTGACCGTAAATTCAAAAAATCTATACTACATTAGAGACGTCACAAACAAATTCAAAATTCTAATCGATGCGGGCGCAGGTATCTCTATCTTTAAACCAAAAACTGCGGAAAACTACAAACGAAGATTTTCAGAAAATATAATTATACAAGGTATAACCGATCCGAAAATTACTATTAATGAATCTGTTCTTATACCCTTCACGGATAGCGACCCACATAAAGTTTACATCTATGATCTAGATATCAATTTTGATGGACTGATAGGAGCTGAATTCCTAGAGTACTATCATTGTATCGGAGATATAAAAAATAAACGATTAATAACCAATTTTAAAACGGTTTCACTCTTCAAAGAAACCGACGATTCGTCAAGACCCGAATGCGACAAAATTCAGTCAAACCACAACTCTAATCAAAATAAAATCCAAATTGACGGCCGTACTGAAAAAAATTATGAACTAAAATGTAATCTTAGAAATACTGACGCTATTTTGCAAGCGCAGGAAAACGAAAAAGTCCGTTTACCTAATGCTCTTGTTAGAGTAAACGAAAACGGACAATTTTTAACGACAATAATCAACGCTAACGTCATCCCGAAGACTGTTGATTTTTCTAATTTAAATTTAGAACCTTTACAAAAATTTAAGTCAATTTTAACTTAAATATGCAAAACTCCGACCAACACCCAACGACGGACAGATCCTTTGAAATTAAGAACGAATTGCGCTTGGACCATCCAAACGAAGAAGATGCCGAAATAATAACGCAGCTTTGTTTAGATTTTCAAGATGTATTCTATTTAGAAGGAGACAATTTACCAATGAAATCAAACACCCTATTGGCACCGACAATTCCCGACCGATATTTACTAAATCGTATCGCTATCTCCAGGTCCATAAAGAAGAAGTTAAGTCCCAAGTATCGAAAATGTTAAGTCAAGGTATCATTCAACCCTCAATCTCACTTTGGTCCTCCCCTGTTTGGGTAGTCCCCAAAAAGCTGGACGCTTCCGGTAAGCAGAAATAGCGCGTTTGTAGTTGACTACCGCAAACTCAACGAAGTCACAATCGGTGACAAATATACCCTGCCCAACATTTCCGATCTTTTAGACCAACTTGGCAAAGTCAATATTTCACAACCCTAGATTTGGCTTCCGGTTTTCACCAAATCGAAATTAATCCCGCAGACATTCAAAAGACTGCTTTCACGGTTGAAAACGGTCATTACGAATTCGTGCGAATACGATTTGGCCTAAAATATGCTCCATAAGCGTTTCAAAGAGTGATGGACAATATTCTATTAGGCATCCAAAATGAACGGTGTCTCGTCTATATGCACGACATCATTATTTACTCCCCTACCATTCACGAACATATTTCCCGTCTAACGGAAGTTTTTAAACGCCTTCAGAAAGCCAATCTCAAAATTCAACCAGACAGGTGCGAATTTCTACGCAAAGAAGTCGCCTATCTAGGACACCTCATCACAAAATACGGCGTGAAACCAAATCCCACCAAAGTCGACGCCATCCTAAATTGTCCACAACCCAAGAACCAAAAAGAAATCAAATCATTTTTAGGACTAGCAGGCTACTATAGAAGATTCATTCCAAACTTTTCCAAAATTTCTAAACCCTTGACAAAACTTCTGCAAAAAGATGTTCCTTTCGACTTTAATAATGACTGTCAAAATTCATTCGCCGACCTAAAACAAACACTAACTACATCACCAATATTAATTTACCCAAATTTCGACGAACCTTTCATACTAACTACCGATGCCAGCGCATTTGCCGTCGGTTCTGTGCTCTCTCAAGGACCAATTGGTAAAGATTTACCTATTGCTTACGCTTCCCGCGTTTTATGCAACGCCGAAACTAAATACGATAGAACGTGAACTTTTGGCTATAGTGTGGTCAGTAAAGTATTTTAGGCCATACCTATTTGGTAGAAAGTTTAAACTGATAACCGATCACAGACCACTTACATGGCTATTTTTTATAAAGGACCCAGGTAGTAGATTAGCTCGCTGGCTCCTTAAACTCGAAGAATACGACTACGAAGTCATATATAAACCCGGAAAAATAAACAAAAACGCAGACACCCTGTCCCGAATCAAAATTAACCACCTTAACGATTGTTCCAAATTTTATTCCAAAATTCTAGCCGTGAACGGAGACGATGAATCAGATGAGGAGATCCGAGATGATAACGCTAGATTTACCAATGACCAAATTGCCCAAGAATTCGAAACCTTTGTCAACTTGTATAAAACAACATCTTTAATAGATTATTCAAAAATCAAAGCCTCCCACAAATAACTGTTATACCGAGAACACAAAAATATTATAACTTTCTTTCAACAAAATAATTTACAAAACCTCCATCACAAAATTATCGAAGACATATTTGAAGAAAACCCAGAATTCCATAATGACAAGATCAATATTGTATCGAGCAAGATGGTCAGACATAGGAGATACTTTATTATCCCAGTGCCATTTGATATTGAATCCGTAATTGAACACTTATTTCTGGTGTTATTTAAAAATCAAGACGTCTTGGATCTTTCTAAGACATACTTTGTCAAAAATAATTTAGACCTTCCTATACTTGAAATTCTGTCATTCATTTTTGCGGAAAAAGACCTAAAATTAATAATTTGTCAAGACATTGTCAAAACCCCTGATGAAGATCAAATTCCGATAATTCTAGATCAACATTATAGCGGCAAAAATAATCTACACCGTGGAATAAACGAAACTAATAAACGAAATTAGAGAAAAATACACTTGGCAAGGTCTAACTAAATACGTAGACAATTTTGTAAGAAATTGTGAAACTTGTCAAAAAAGTAAGGTCTGTCGAAAAAATTTAAGCAGTCCGTTAGTAATAACCGAAACACCAAAGACACCATTTGAGAGAATTAACATCGACCTATTCGAGTTCCCCACACGCAACTATGCTTTAACGATACGCGAAGAATTAACCAAATTTACACAAGCTTGCGCAGTCCCTGATAAATTCGCTAAATCTGTAGTAAATACCTTATTACTATATTTTCAACACTATGGTACTCCTCTGAGAATACATTGCGACTACGGAGGAGAATTCGACAACCGATTGTTACGAGATTTATGTATTTTATACGACATAAAATTAACCTTTTCAAGCGTGGGACACCCGCAATCGAATGGCTCAATCGAACGATTCCACGCAACGTTAGCAGAAATGATAAGAGTTAACCAAACAGAAAACCCGAACGAACACCCGTTCATTATTTTACCTTACGCTGTAATTTGCTATAATAACTCTGTGAACAAAACACATGAATTTACGCCATCTGAATTAATTTTTGGTTCGACCACCAGAAACCTTGTATAACCAAAAGGAATTGATAACAAAATACGTCAGAGTTTTAAACAACCGTATCTCGCATTATTATAAAATTGCTTTTTTTCTTGTATGCGGAGAATGGGGTCAATTTACCTTATAAAAAAAAATTGTGACACATATTCATGGGCTGGCGTGTTCCTCTGCAAATTGCATAGACCAGAATAGTTCAGAAATTACACGTGTATCTTCTAATGATTTGAAATTGAACGTAGAAACAAGAAGTATCGTTGAAGTACTTGACAGTTATATTGAAAAATCTGATTGTGAAATACATGAAAATCGAAAAGCTGAAAAGATCTACATTGATCATGATTATAATAGTGACAGTAATTTTTGAAGTGAACATAAAGAAAATGTAATTCCATACATTGGAGGTCTAAAAGTCAAATATATTAATACACATATCCTACATAAATATCTATACCCGTTAGAAGGAGGAGAAAATTCAGGAGGATCGAGAGAAGTTATCTAATGTTGGCTGGCAATGATGTTATTAAGATTACATAATGTAAAATCGCTGAATGAAACAATCATGAGTAAAGAAAATATTTTGAAAGTAGAAGGTGGGGTAGAAAAATTATCTGTTGAAGTTAAAGAAAATCTACCTCAAAATTTGTTTTCAAGATTTGGATACAAAAGAAGATGGCAGGAAGTTAATAAAACAATTAATTGATGACATTTTAAAAAAATATTTGAAAATTAAAGTATTTTAAAATTAAAATTTAAAAAAACTGTACTTTTTTTTATTTATTTTATATTTATTTTTAAGAATCAGTAGACTAATTAATTTGTAAGAATAATATAATACTATTACTACACTATAATACTACTACTACAGATGTCAAATTTGGTTGTTCTATTTTAAAAATAAAAAATTTCCACTTTTTTTACACATATAATTCTTGAAAAATATTTTTAAATATTTTTCTGTTTTGTATGTATGCGAATACTGGACATTCTCAAAAAACAATTTATATCACAATCAAAGAAAGTTTTGATATATATTTTTATATTTTTTATCTTTATTGTGTTATATGTGTGTATATGTTGTTAACTTTTAATCTGAATATCAATACAGAAGTTTATAAAAATAAATTTAATTTACGTTTTTTATTGTTTCAACTCACCCTGTGCTTATCTTAAAATGGGCGCACCCCCTCCGTGCATTCCCCCTTGCTTACATTTCCCTTCCCATTACGATTTGTAAAGTATAAGGTTACCTCGTACCTCACGATCCCCACTAAAAGTGTCATTAGATAATGAACAGCTGATGTGAAATCACACCAGGTTTAGGGCCTGATTCAAAATATTATAAGAATTTGTGTAATGTTAATAACACCGGCACATAATAGAAAAAGAAAGTCGAGTGCGAGAAGGCAGACCTATGTATTCCCATGCATTTTGACATGCTGAACACGAATCCGATGTTCGTTTTGCCCGATTGGCTCTTGCATTTTTCCTAACTTTAAAAAATACCTTATGAATGCCCGAAAAATCTCAAACAAGTAAATAAAAAGCTTAAATGAGCTGACCACCATTTCTATACGTATTTTGGGGCACTGAGACCGAATCTGAGATCAGAATTGGCCGATCAGTTAGGAATTTTGACATAACCTCAAAAAACATCTAAAAAAATGCCCGAAAAATCCCAAACAAGTAAATAAAAAGCTTACATTAACTGATCACTATATCTATATGTAATCTGGGGCACTGAAACCGAATCCAAGGTCAGAATTTATGTGCGACGATCGAATATCTTGTAAAATCCATATTTCGGATGAAAACGTACCTAAAAATGAATAAATCATAGTCCGAAATTGACTTTGCTCTACATAATATCTCAACATATAATTTCCGACGTATTTTCACGTAGCTGAACACAATACCGTAGTTAGAATTAAAGGGCAATCTGCAAACTCTATACAGAAATATCATTTCAGCATATATTCTCATCAAACCTAGTAAGCGGAAATGGGTAACTTTTAAATTTTCAAGCATCCAAAGGAAAATATTACTGAATTTTTAGGAAAAATTTTTCGGACAAAGTTTGCTCTGTTGAGAGAGGAATGTTGTTTGGACTTTTGGACATTTACCTACACCCTTCCTTGATGATTTTTTGCTTTTTTCTCTTAGAGCAGTTTAGAATTGTATAGTTTTTTTTATTCTGTTTGATTGTAATATGCTATTTGTTTCTTTTTCTGTTTTTGCGACTAGGGCACCTCCACGTGGTGACGGCTGGCAACGATTTATTTCGGCTATGTTCCTAGGTAAAAAAATGCCGTCATGGCAAAAGTAGAGAAAGAGTTTACGATGCAGTATTGGCGGCCGGTCAGGTTGGGAAAGCGAAACCCCGGGCGTAGTCATCATGCAACCGCAGCTCTAGTGAAGTGGAAAACTTGGCTTCCTATGAGTATAGGGCTACAATAAATTTCCACATTTGTAAATAATGCGAATTCCTTCTATTTTGTTTGTAGTAAATTCGAGGTTCCGAAAAATCGAAAAAAAATCAGCGATAAAATAAACAATATTTATCTAAAATCTATAAATGATAGGTTCAAGTATATTCATCAACCCTTCTTCATTATGACAATATAAGAGCAAGTGTTCTTTTCCTTGTGTAAAATATTTTCTAAAGTCTTTTTCTCTTTTTCTGTATGAGCTAGAACGAACATTACTTGATACTAAATTGTCTTTCTCCATAATCCCCGCTAAATATTCTTCCCTACCATTAAATACACCAAGATTTCTAATAGCATTATTAAGTTTATCATTTCATCAAATATTGGGAGTTTCAGTTCTTATCGAACACTCACACTCACTATCTTCATATTCACTGTCATTTTCTTGACTTTCGGAACAATCAATTTCCATTAACTCTTTTTTAGCATTAATTCCGGAAATATCGGTATTGCTAAAAATAACACTCTTCGCGGATTCCAGGCTCCTTCCATATTGTTGGATTTTTATATTTTACTTTTTAACGTTCTTTCCATTTGTCCAACATCTTATAACATATGATGGACCACGGAACCATCCATGATGGTACCATGGAAAACCTTCATCAACTATTTCCATACTATAACATTTTAGATAAATATTTTTTATTTTATTGTTGATTCTTTTCGATATTTCGGAACATCGAATTTACTAAAAACAAGGCAAGAATTTTACACAAAGCATTTTAAAGCAAGAACTCTAAATCTAACAAAACTTAAGTCAAGAACTTTGCACCAAGAACTCTAAATGTAACACATTCTAAGACAGGAACTTTACACAAAGAACTCTAAACCAAGAACTCTAAACCTCAATAGTTCTTGCCTTAGGAACTTAACAGGTCTTGTCTTAACTTATAATAGGTTTAAGCTTTTGGTTTAAAGCTCTTACCTTAGGCTACGTTAGATTTAGAGTTCTTGGTTCAAAGTTCTTGGTGTATTGCTCTTGCCTTAGGCTATGTTAGTTTTGAAGTTCTTGGTTTAAGTTTTTAATTTATTTGTTTTGGATTTTTGGGCATTTTTTAGGTGTTTTTTGAGGTTATGTCAAAATTACTAACTGATCGGCTAATTCTGACCTCATATTCAGTTTCAGTGCCCCAAATTACGTATAAATATAGTGATCAGCTCATTTAAGCTTTTTATTTACTTGTTTGAGATTTGTCGGGAATTTTTAAGGTGTTTTTTGAGGTTAGCAAAAATGCAAGAGCCAATCGGGAAAAACGGACATCGAATTCGTATTCAGCGGGTCAAAATGCGTGGGTCTGCCTTCTCGCATACGACTTTTTTTTCGTGTGCCTATGTAATTAAGCAAAGAACTCGTAACTGGAACGAGCCCGCAATGACCCACTTGAGGTAGGTAGTAGATAATATTCCTCACATTTTGAGTCATCGTTTTGCATGGTGGTAATCAGGATAAGTTGTAGAATGTAACACTACAGATCATAGTATACTTCAGACCATATTTCGCGTCAGTACTACGGACCGTTCTTCTAGAGTGAAAAAACTGCTCCGCTACTACGCGTTAGAAGAACAAGGATAGTCTGACGTTTTACCGCCGCACTCACGTCTCGCCTAAAAGCAGAATATGAGGGAACCTTTTACTTTACAAATATTGATACCACCAACCCGGCTACGCGACGAGAGAGAGAGAGAGAGACAGATCGAAAAAGTAACTCGCTAGAGAGAGACAGAACCAACGACACAAATCATCTTGTGGTCATTAGGAGTTGCTGATGAGCTCCGTCTAGGAATATAAGTCTATGGTTTTTAAGTTTATACGATATGTGTTATAGTGGAGCGAAATTTGGGTTGAAATCCTTCAATAAAATGTTTCGGAGTAGAAAGATATGGTACCTAGATCATCTGAAATAAAAAATTTCTGGTTGACGACCTTTTCCCTTGGTCGATTCCAAAGTGAGCATTTAATTTCAGAAATCACCATTCTTTTTAGACCGCGCACCTACAAGTAAAAAAACAGATGACTGGGAAACTACTGCACTTCCACTTATGTAAATGATTTTAGATTTGATTGATGGAGTTTATTCTACATAATAATTCTACTTTAGAAAAGCGTCGTAAATCGACTTATTACATTTTGAAAAATTAATATATGTTTTGAAACAATGTGAAATAATGAAAAAAAAATGCTAATGTATTGCTTTCACACAGGCATAACTTTTATACCAACCTCTTCCCTGATGTCTAAGGAACATTTTCTGTCATATAATATATTGCCAAATTTCACAAAAAAGGCTATAGAGATATTTGAACACGCGCGTGTTGCATTAGTCAAGTAGCGCATTGTGAGTGGGATAAAGTGCGAAAGATTCGTGAACTAGCGCGTCGAAAAAGGAGGGACTGGCATAATACAGTAATACTGGTGGAGTATTATTGTGGTGCCTACCTGCTGTTATAAAATAAAATACAGTTAAAAAAAAGTTTTAATGGCCAATTAATGAATTATTTTAAAATATTTAATCGTTTTTATATTTTGGTCCCGTTTACGTCCAAAAATTATTACTACTTCATTTGATATTTTTTATGTTAGTAGGTATGCTTTTAGAGCGCAGAATATTTACTAGTGAAATATTTTTGTCGAACTCCTCTATACGTTTCCTTAAATATATAAGGAATAAGAAACCAGACTGCAACCAACAGCTATTCTCCAGACTAATGCCCCGCCGAGCGCTGAATTACAAATTACAAGCCTGGCCGCGTTAAGTGCAATAACTGGCACAAAACGCTAAGGTTTCGATTGCATCAGACAGCAGCCGAAAGACTTATTCCTAATCAGAGGAGCTCTCGTGCCAGCTACTCCACACCACTTGCAGACTGCAATTTCGAGCTATTGTCTCTCGTCAGTGCAAGGTAGGTCCGAGATGGCTGGAATGAAGCACTTGTTCACTCTTGGTACATGACGAGATTTATAAAACCACGACATGCAACAGGAGTGGTTGGCACGAGAGCTCCTTTGAATAAGATAAGTCTTTTGGCTGCTGTCTGATGCAATCGAAATTTTAGCGTCTTGTCTCAATACACAGTTATTGCACTTAACGCAGCCAGGCTTGTAATTAATAATTCAGCTCTCGGCGGGGCATTAGTTCGGAGAATAGCTGTTGGTTGCAGTCTGGTTCCTTATTCCTTATAGTTTTGAGGAAACGTATTAGAGGAGTTCGACAAAAATATTTCACTAGTAAACATTCTGCCCTCTAAAAGCATACCTACTAACTGTGCCCATGTCATTCTATAAATCTCGTCATGTACCAAGAGTGAACAAGTGCCTCGTTCCAGCCATCTCAGCCCTACCTAGCGTGTGTCAATACACAGTTATTGCACTTAACGCGGCCAGGCTTGTAATTTGTAATTCAGCGCTCGGTGGGGCATTAGTCCGCAGAAAAGCTGATAGTTGTAGTTTGGTTTCTTATTCCATATATATTTAAGGAAACTTATAGAGGAGCTCGACAAAAATATTTCACTAGTAAAGTTTTTTATGATACTTGCATGTTTTATATATTACTATTAACTTTTATAATTTACTTTTAGTAAATTAATCCTTTAATTAAGTGCTCCACTTGGTGGTTTTCCACCTATATACGAAGAACCTTATCTGCATCTATGCATGTGGCAAAAAAGGAAATAAAGCATTTGATTTGATTTGATCTGAATTTCGATCATAAAAAAATTAAGTCAAGTTCTTCATTAACTGGTTCAATTTGAATCGTAACATTACGACACTCTTTGCACCTGCAGGCCGATGTAGATTTTAGATTTTCTCGAGGACATAGACATTTTACTGAAATGCAATTTTTATATTTCTGCTCTGTAAAAAACACCTGAAAATCGAAATATTCATTTAATATAAAATAAATAAAAATTAAATTGAAGCAACCTGGGCATATGCTGTTTGAAAGCATATTCTGCTGGAGGAAGTTCTGCTGACCATTTTAATGTCTGTAATGTTATTAATTTTCGAAAATCTTTTGAAAATATTGTCATTCAGTCAGATGAAACTGATGTTCTCTTAATTATTTTGTATTATGTTGAGATAACAACATTTGTATTAACACGGGTCAATCAGACGACTAATAAACTAAAGATACATTGATATAAGTTCTATATTATCGAAACACAGGTCAGCTTTCTGTTCTTGTTTGCCATCTATACATTTATTAACTGGTTGTAGTACAACTAATGCATTTTTCAAAATTGGCAAAAAAACTGCATTTACGGTTGCCTGGAAGATAAAAGAAGATATTAGGAATTTTTCAATTTTCATCAATCACATCTAGAGGATGTTCTGCGAATGGCTAGACATTTTGTTGCGATATTGTAAAAACACGACAATGTTGTGACTTTGGATGATCTCAGAAAACTAGTAATATTACTGTCGTTAAAATGGTCAGCAGTACTTCCTCCAACAGAAAATGCTTTCAGGCATCATGTGATTAGGTTGGTTCAATTTTATTTTTATTTATTTTATATTAAATGAATATTTTGATTTTCAGGTGTTTATTACAGAACAAAATATGATGCAGCAGTCATAAACTTAACATTGAGGAGTTTGATATTTTTCAATTTAGATGAAAATCACATGAAGGTATTCGACCAGTTCTCTCCACAAAAGCACCGATACCTGACGAAATAAGAGATATGCTAAATATTTCCTGCCGAGATAAAACTTTCATTTCAGTAAAATGTCCAGTGTTCGAGAAAATCAAAAGTGTTAACTGTATTTTATCTTATAGTAGAAAGATAATAATACTCCATCAGTATTATTGTATTGTCGTCCCTTCATTTTCGACGCGCTAGTTCACGCATCCATCGATCTTTATCCCACTCGTAATGTGCTACTTAACTAATACACGAGCGTGTTCAAATACCTCTGCAGCCCTCATTTGTGAAACGCGACAATATGTTATGACAGAAAATGTTCCTTAAACATCAAGGAAGAGTATAAAAAAATTTGAAATTGATATCGTGAAATAAAAAGTTATGCCTATGTGAAAGCAATACATTAGCATTTTTATTAATTATTGCAAAACATACATTATTTTTTCAGAATGTAATAAGTCGAATCACGACAAGGGTAATTTCCGAGTAATATGTTTTTCTATTTGTAGGCGCCCGGTACAAAAGAAATTGTGATCCCTGAAATTAAATGCTCACTGGTCTCGACTAAGGGAAAAGGTCGCCAACCGGAAATATAATACTTTATGTATTTCTCTATCAGCTGGACTAAGACCCATATCTTTCTACTCTGAACAAAAATTCTCGTGCTACGCTTGAATTTCTCCACTATTATGCATTCAAACTAGCATGCTGTTGTACGAAATAACATAAACCGGATAAATATTATATTGTTATTACGTTCATACATGTTTCGAATTTGATAGGTAACAAGTGGCTACTACGAACTAAATGTGTTTATAAAGAAGTACACGTAGATGAAATTGCATGACATAAAAAAGAATGTCCAATTACTAATAAAATTCAGACTTTATAGTCAATCTTGTAAAGGGTATTTACAATTTTATGTTTATACGTTTGAAGAAACGAATAAAAATTTATATAATTAAATATTTGATATCTCTGCTATTAATTAGATAAATACCTACAAAAGCGTAGAAAGGCTATTCATATTTTTTTAAAGGCGCAGTTACACGGCGCGTAGTTCGCCGATCCACGAACCTGGTGCGTGATTTGGCAAACCACGCGCCGTGTAACGGCGTGTACCGTGTACCGTGTACCGACAACTAGATGGAAGACGCGAGCCGACTCTAGCCGACGCGAGCCGATGCGAGCTACGTCTGCCGAGTCGCAAGCCATGCCAAGTTGCCTATGTCACACGGCGCGTGTTTCGTGACTCGCCGAGCCAGGCTCGCCTAATCACGCGCCGTGTAACTGCGCGCGTAAAGGCGCCGTTACACGGCGCGTGGTTCGCCGAACCACGCACCAGGTTCGTGGTTCGGCGAACCACGCGCCGTGTAACGGGGCCTTAAATTGAGGGTGTCAATATAGTACGTAGTTCATTCAGATTTGTGATGCATTTGGTTGTATCTTTTGTTCCGTGCAAGTTTACCGACATCCGATGGATCGCGGTGGCACGCACCGCGAACCGCGAATTAATAGCGAACCACCCATGTCAGACGGCGCGTGGTCCGTGGTTCGTCGGACCAGGTTCGGCGAACCACGCGCCGTGTAACGGCGCCTTAAGAGCGATCCGGAGTGCTATGAGATCACCCGGTTTCTATTTCTGTTACTTTAAATTATACCTCACATCAGAATATTAGCCAGATATCTATGGTTTCCGTCACGTCAATATTTTATCTTTCTTGCTCACATACGCTACCGTATAAGTCGACCTTGTTTATATTTACCTGCCCAGAATTTGCTGCAGCGAGAATAGGCGTATCATCAACGGATATTTATTATAGTAATAAAATAAAATATTTTAAACTGAAGACATTATTTTAAGAAATAAATGAAACAAAAATGGATAAATAAATATATTACTTAGTTTCTTTTTTTTTAATACACTTATATTAGTTTGACTCGTAAATATGTATATAAAAATCTTGCAATTCGATGTTCACTCACTTCCAAATAACAGATCCGATCAAATTGAAATTTGGTATGTGTACATGGTTCCCATGGCAATATAATAATAATAATAATAATAATAATAATAATATTTACTTTCCTCTTAGACAAATACATATTTTTTTAGGAATAGTCCAGGTAGTGTTTACAAACTAACGTATGCTAATTCTGATTTTCATAAAATTCTCCTAATGTATAATAACACTTATTTAACAGGTATTCGTTCAAGTTAATTTTGAAAGATCTCAAATGTCTAATATACCTTTAACACTTTTATACCACGGAAATTCAAGATGGCGGCTCTAACATGGCGGACGATTTTGCCGCGTATGATCCGATATCTGGAAGTTTTCAGGACCGCGAATTAAGAATTTTGTCAAAAATTCAAGAAGGCGGACCAATTTGGCGTGTATGTTCCGATTCGACTCAAAATCCGTCTGTGGGGGTTTCAGGTCCGCGAATTATGAATTTTTAATCAGAAATGAAAAATTCAAGATAGCGGTGTCAATATGGTGGACGAATTTTTCGTCATTTATGGTTCTATTCGACTCAAAATTAATATGTGGGGATTTTCGGACATGCGGATTACGAATTTTTTGCTAAAATAGAGACATCAAAATGACGGACGAATTTTGTCATTTATGGTCCTATTATTGGACTCAAAATTAATATGTGGGGTTTTCGGGGACGCGGATTATGAATTTTTTTAAAAGTCAGACATCAAAATGGCGGACGAATTTTGTCATTTATGGGCCTGTTGGACTCAAAATCGACATCTGGTTTTCATTAAAAAGAATAAAATGTAAGTTAAAAAATATTTTATAACCCTCGACCCAAAAAAGGAGATATTATACCTTTGACTCGTATATGTTTGCATATATACATGCCTGTCTGTCTGTCTGTAGCTTCATATGTCTTCAACGGGTGATCCGATCTTGATAGTGTTTTCTTTATCTGAAAGAGTATTTTGCCGAGAAGGTTATAGGCCATATTAGATTTTATGTTTCGTCTCCATTTTGAATCAGTCATATTTAATTTCTCTACAATTATCCGATTCAAGTAAAATTGAAAATATGCAGACAATTATGATTGCCGAATACGATTTCGGTTCCATTTTGATTCTACCATCTTGGATCGGCCCTATAGAACTAGTATTATCAGATTTATTGGTCGGGGGTTTTTAAAAATTTCCATTTTTATTTGTTAAAAAATACACTTATAAAAAAATCAATAAAAATTAAAAAAGAATTAAAAATACACTAAAAAGTATAAAATAAGTGTTTGAATTTATCACAGCATTGTTGGAATATATGTCACTAAACATAAAAGTGTGGGGCGTCGAAAAACTCTTCAAGCAGATTAACTGTTTTCAGCACCCCACATATTTATTAATTTATTTTCAGTTACATAAATTCTAGCAATACCGTGATAGCTCAGACCCAAACATTTATTTTTTACTTTTTAGTGCATTCTTATTGATTTTTTATTGATCTTTTTTGTTTTCTATTGCAATAATTACATACATACCGGCTGTGGTTTTCGACGGCTGGCAACGTTAAGGTAGTCAGTGTCAGAATTTTTTGTACTCGTGTGATATTTTTCAGTATTTATTATTATAGTTCAGTATTTATTGTTATAATAATTTTGTGTAAATATAAAACTGTGATATTCTGACACTTTTTAATTTTTTGTGCATACGCTCGGAGTTCTTTTAGTTTTATGTGACTTTTTCGCAATTAAGTATTCAGTTGATGTACTTAGTCTGTATAGGTAATTGTTACCGTGCTAGTTGAATATACACTCACCGGCGGAAAAAAACCGGCCACCTGAATAGTGCAAAACTTTTGTTGTTCAAAAATGTTTTTAATATTTCACCGATTTTAATTATTATTTCATCATGTTGTAAAGAAATTCATCAAAAACATCTCATGCCCTTTCAATTTTTAAAAAATAATTTTTTGCAACTTATTACACCTGGAGAACCAAAATTATGTTTTGATGATCTAATTTTTAAACACCCTGTGGAGTAATTAGGAAACTTGGTCAGGTTGTCTTGTGCTCTGTTCCAAAGCTCAATCCATTCTCAAAAATTTATTTTTTGATTAATCCCAATATCTGAATTTTTGTAGAAAATACACAGTTTCAAGTAAAATTTTGCAATTTATATGAAATAATAAGACGATGGGTAGAAATACATTAAAAATAATATTTTTAGCAGATATGTTTGTAGTTTTTACTTGTCATAGCTATATAAAGTAAAAGAATAGTACATGTATATTACTATATTATATTATACATTGCATATTTCATTGGTGGGTACAATGGCGAGTAGCTGAAAGTAAATATTTGTTGTTATTTTGTAATTGTAGCTTATTGACAGTTAGTGGCATGACATAATTTAGGTTTTAGATTTTCCTCATGCTCCTGATAACTTAATAACATTAAAATTAATGACTTTTTAGAAATATTCATTTTGTCGCGAGCACAGATTACTAGAACGAGAAACACTAATTGGCGCAGGCTAGGAAAACGGGTTTGAGGAACTAGGTCGTGGCTACAACCGGTCGCGGCTACTCGGTCGCAGTCGTTATCGACTGGCGAAGGTGTAGGAAAACCCGCCTTTAAGAAGCGTTCTCCTCCAATTTCACTGGTCGCTGGTACCCGCCAATGGGTCGCTGCTACCGAGTCGCCAAGGCTTTGCCAATGCAATTTAATGAGACTGTTCTCCTACAAGCTACTAAGTAGCTGGTACCGACGACCCTTCACTGGTCGTTGGTCGTCAGTCATTTGTCTGCTCCGAGAGCAGAGCAACGTCCCAATTCGCGGCGAATTAAGTTAGTTTTTGTTTGTGGTTCTAGTTTCTTACCTCAATGTTACCGCCAATTTTTCTGATGGTGTTGTAGGATTCTTTACACGATTGCAAGGTGTCATTAGAACATCATTCTTTATAAGATTCAGTACAAAATTAAACTGATATCGTGAAATACGAAAAAATTCTTTAAATTTCGTTTCATTACACAGCCACACAAAAAAAATAAAGTATCTTGACCCCAGAGACTGACTAGGTAAACTTTATGTTTCTCGGGTCGCTGAATCCAAATCCGGAGTCCATTTGATCCCATGTCATCAGGTTTAAGGTCATTTGAAGGTCAAATTGAGATATGACCGTGAAAAATTCCGTAAAAAATTTATGTTTATGTTTTTGAGGTTTCTGAATCCGAATCCGGGGTTTATTTGATCCCATATCATCAGGTTTAAGGCCATTTGAAGGTCAAATTGAGACATGACCGTGAAAAATTCCGTAAAAAATTTATGTTTATGTTTTCGAGGTTGTTGAATCCGAATCCGGGGTTTATTTGATACCATCATGTCAGAATCAAGGTCAAATGAAGGTCAAACACATGAAATTCAATAATACAATCTTTTTTGACCCCGGATTCTGAAAAAGCAGAAAATTTTACGTCCAAATACATCCTGAACGGTTCATGGAACCGATTTCTTAGGTCATTTGTTGGTTATCAAGCGGTCAAATGCTTATTTTCCATTTATTAGCTGATATATCGATTGTAAATCGAAAACTTGCGTCTATGACTAGTGACCTTTAAGTTTTTGTGGTCGCTTATTACGATCCCGGTATCCATTTGATACCATGATGTATAAACTGAGGTCAAACGCTATAATCCGAATGATATAATTTTTTGGACCCTGAAAGATCATCTGCAAGTCAAATACAAATTTCTTTTGAATCTTTCAACTGAATTGTGAAACCGTCAGCATTAGCGTTACCCGATGTACACCACGAGGAGGTTGCGTGAACGGATTTTGTACATCATAACGGGCTTACTCCGTTGGCCGCCGTCACCGCGAGGAGGTGCCCTGGATGCAGACACAAGTGCTATGCTGATTTGGGTGTAAAGGTTGTTCCATGCAAAGAAATTTCATGATAAGTTGCAGAGCGAGAAAATGAGTTCCATAATTACAGTGGCATGGTTTGGAGTTGTGAAGCTCAACAACTTTAATTATAAAGAACAGAATTTTTGCTATGAGAGACTAAGTAATAAAATTATGGGGTTACTCGGTTATGGGATTATTGAGCAATGTGGTCATTCGAGTAAACGGATTCATCAGCTTTCATCGTCTGTAATCCCCATTTTATAGCTACGGGATCAGGTTTTTAGAGCTATTAGGTTATTGGGTTATTGAATTTTGAGGCTATTGAATTCAGCAGATTTGGATTTAGGTCTTTGGACTTAAAAATGTAGTTTAAAACATCTCAACATCGTTGAATACCTCCATATGAAACCCAAAGTTCGGTTCGAGTCAGATCAAGACGTATTTGGACGTAAGATATTTTGTTCTTTGAGAATACGGGGTTAAAAAATTTATATCATTCGAGTTATGGCGTTTGACCTTCGACTGACCTTGGTTTATACGTCATGCTATCAAATGGATACCGGGATCGTGATAAGCGATCACAAAAACTTGAAGGTCACTAGTCACAGACGCAAGTTTTCGATTTACAATTGATATATCAGCTAAGAAATGGAAAATAAGCATTTGACCGCTTGATAACCAACAAATGACCTAAGAAATCGGTTCCATGAACCGTTCAGGATGTACTTGGACGTAAAATTTTCTGCTTTTTCAGAATCCGGGGTCAAAAAAGATTGTATTATTGAATTTCATGTGTTTGAGCTTCATTTGACCTTGATTCTGACATGATGGTATCAAACAATCCCCGGATTCGGATTCAGCAACGTCAAAAACATAAACATAATTTTTTTGCGGAATTTTGCACGGTCCTATCTCAATTTGACCTTCAAATGACCTTAAACCTGATAACATGGGATCAAATAAACCCCGGATTCGGATTCAGCAACCTCAAAAACATAAACATAATTTTTTACGGAATTTTTCACGGCCATATCTCAATTTGACCTTCAAATGACATTAAACCTGATGACATGGGATCAAATGGACCCCGGATTCGGATTCAGCGACCCGAAAAACATAGTCTACCTAGTCAGTCTCTGGGGTCAAAACACTTTATTTTTTTGTGTGGCTGTGTTATCTTTTAGATGATTTTTTATTGAAACTGATTGAAATCTGTCTGTCTGTTTTTAAACATAGGCAATTCTTTCTTCCTGCATCTCTCATTTTCTAGAGTAAAATAAGATTTTCCTCTTGAGTCTGGTAATGTAATAACATTAAAATAAGCGTCTTTCTATTAATATTCATTTTTCACGTGTTTTACTGTAGGATATTCGCCAGCGACTACAAATACTGACGTGTATAGGGGAACAGTACATGCCTTGGTAACTCGGTAGCAGTGACCCATTCGCGGCTACCAGAGACCAGCGAATTTGTAGGAGAACGCGGCTTTAAGAAATCGAAGATCTACTGCTCCTTATCTTCATTATCGCTTATAAATTGTGCGTAGAGTTATTATAAGTGAAAGAACTGTCTGAAAAAGGCTTGCGGAATTTGGAATTGATTCACGTAATCGGCAGGGCCACAGCTGCTGCCAGACATCGACAAGACCGGCTTAGATTTGCACGAGAACATGTGAACTGGAATCTACAGCAGTGGGGTAAAGTCCTATTCACTGATGAGTCCAGATTTGCCTGCGGTCACCTGATGGTCGTGAAAGAGTGTACAGATGACGAAATGAAAGGTTGCGAATGCGCTATTTCTGAGCGAGACTTATATCAAGGAGGTTGTTATGGTGTGGGCCGTTATTTCAACTGAACCACGCACTGAACTTTTATTTGAAGAAAACCGAGCTCTAAACGCTCACCGTTACGTGCAAGATATCCTTCAAGAAGCTGTAGTCCCATATGCTCATTATATTGGAGATGAATTCATTTTAATGCACGACGGTGCAAGGCCGC
Organism: Rutpela maculata; assembly: GCA_936432065.2. NCBI lineage: Eukaryota > Metazoa > Arthropoda > Insecta > Coleoptera > Cerambycidae > Rutpela > Rutpela maculata. Next base: position 83,610,855 of record OW386290.2, read on the forward strand.
ATGCTGCAAATATTGTGAACCAGTATTTGAACGATGTTGGTATCCAATCATTAGAATGGCCTGTATGTAGCCCTGACCTCAACTCCATCGAACATTTTTGGGATGAACTTAAAAGATGTATTCGTCGCCATCCAGTATTACCGGAAACACTGGCAGAGCTCCGTTTTGCTATGCAATATGAATATGCCGCAATCCTTCAGGATCGAATTTTGAAACTTATCCATTCCATGCCTGGTAGATTGCGTGATGTTATTTCAGAAAGAGGTGGACACACGTTATTGAATTCATGATTTATTAAGATTATCCAGGTAGCAAAGGCACGTGAAAATGACGTGAAAAATGGTCAGGAGTGACGAGAAATGACGAGTTAGATGACGTAAATGAAACGTGAAAATGACTTCCTAATGTCTCAGACGAATGACGTCTTTCTCAGGTTATATTTGGTAACCCCCCACAGGTTTTTAGTAATAGGAACATATAAAACTACATACTAGTTAGTGATCTACTTGATAAAAATAAAATAATTAATGCATAAATAAGTTTTGTCCTAATGAATTTAGCAAGAGTACGTTATAATGACGTCAAAATCTGGTGATTCTGGTCAAAAATACGTCAGGGCACTAAAAATCGACGACAGAATGACGTCTCATAAATGACATTAAAATGACGTGCTACACATCACGTCATATTGTCGTCTTTTTTCGGTGTTAAATTTATTTATATTTTATCGAATTACAAACTTTAAAACTCGCTAATGGCATTTTGTTATCGTAAGCAGAGTGTAAAGTTTAAAAAAAAATAAACCGTGTCGTGAGGGATAAGTATTGGCGTTTTTATTCGAGGATATATTTTTTAACATTATCCAAAATAATTTATATTCGAAAGAGTTTGCAAAGACTCGGCAATTTATTTGTTTAAATTATATTTCTATCTATTCTTTTAATAATAAAATTAGATTAAAATGCATTAAAAAGCAAAATCTATCTGTGTTCCAACTATAAAGTCTTTAGGTAAGCAGCCCCAGAAAGGTTGGTGGCCGAGTGCTTAAGGCGTCGTCTTCCAAGTCATGAGGTCGGCGGTTCGGCCCCTGCTCATTCCGTTTTTTTATTGCGAAAAAAATTTTAGTTGTTTTTTTTAAGGTAATAATTGCTTATTGGTTTTTTTCAATTTTAGGTCTGTTTTAGACCATTAAATATTCTATTTATGTTGTAGATGACGATATTACACCTTTACCTTCTCCAACACGCTTCCCAGGTTTGTATAAGTAGCTCAACTTAAAACTTTAATTCTTAATAAGGAAAATTTTTTCCCCGGATTTCTCTCTGCTCTTCAATTTCGAGATCTGGGGAAAATATATTTTTTTAACGAACCACCACTAATACTAATTAATGTAATAATTACATTGTTCAGCAATAACTACTCGTACTTCTCAGGTGCCACTGGTGACAGTTTAATTAAATTAAATAAGTTCTTCTTAATAATTATAAATAAATAAAAATACTAGTAACTCGAAGCGAGAACCTGAAAGATTTTCATATATTTTAAATAAGGCAAGAAATTCAATTTCACATAATAAAGACTTCATTCACCACCATAAATACTGCTTTTAGCATCCGAAATAGCGGTCGCCAAGCTAGCTCAGTTGGTTGAAGCGTCAGTACTGTAATACGGACAACGGGAGACATGTAGGTTCGAATCCTACGGACCGCAATTGGTAAAGGTAAGTAAAAATGAATTTAATAACTTAATAAACATTATAATTTGCAGGCAACCCTTGTGAGAAAAAGTTGGAGTGATGGTAAACAATATTAGATGTGTTAATATAAATAAAATTACGGATGGTTAACAAACAAATTCATTAGGACAAAACTTATTTATGCATTAATTATTTTATTTTTATCAAGTAGATCACTAACCAGTATGTAGTTTTATATGTTCCTATTAATAAAAACCTGTGGGGGATTACCAAATATAACCTGAGAAAGACGTCATTCGTCTGAGACATTAGGAAGTCATTTTCACGTTTCATTTACGTCATCTAACTCGTCATTTCTCGTCACTCCTGACCATTTTTCACGTCATTTTCACGTGCCTTTGCTACCTGGGTAATCTTAATAAATCATTAATTCAATAACGTGTGTCCACCTCTTTCTGAAATAACATCACGCAATCTACCAGGCATGGAATGGATAAGTTTCAAAATTCGATCCTGAAGGATTGCGGCATATTCATATTGCATAGCAAAACGGAGCTCTGCCAGTGTTTCCGGTAATACTGGATGGCGACGAATACATCTTTTAAGTTCATCCCAAAAATGTTCGATGGAGTTGAGGTCAGGGCTACATACAGGCCATTCTAATGATTGGATACCAACATCGTTCAAATACTGGTTCACAATATTTGCAGCATGCGGTCTTGCACCGTTGTGCATTAAAATGAATTCATCTCCAATATAATGAGCATATGGGACTGCAGCTTCTTGAAGGATATCTTGCACGTAACGGTGAGCGTTTAGAGCTCGGTTTTCTTCAAATAAAAGTTCAGTACGTGGTTCAGTTGAAATAACGGCCCACACCATAACAACCTCCTTGATATAAGTCTCGCTCAGAAATAGCGCATTCGCAACCTTTCATTTCGTCATCTGTACACTCTTTCACGACCATCAGGTGACCGCAGGCAAATCTGGACTCATCAGTGAATAGGACTTTACCCCACTGCTGTAGATTCCAGTTCACATGTTCTCGTGCAAATATAAGCCGGTCTTGTCGATGTCTGGCAGCAGCTGTGGCCCTGCCGGTTACGTGAATCAATTACAAATTCCGCAAGCCTTTTTCAGACAGTTCTTTCACTTATAATAACTCTACGCACAATTTATAAGCGATGATGAAGATAAGGAGCAGTAGATCTTCGATTTCTTAAAGCAGCGTTCTCCTACAAATTCGCTGGTCTCTGGTAGCCGCGAATGGGTCGCTGCTACCGAGTTACCAAGGCATGTACTGTTCCCCTATACACGTCAGTATTTGTAGTCGCTGGCGAATATCCTACAGTAAAACACGTGAAAAATGAATATTAATAGAAAGACGCTTATTTTAATGTTATTACATTACCAGACTCAAGAGGAAAATCTTATTTTACTCTAGAAAATGAGAGATGCAGGAAGAAAGAATTGCCTATGTTTAAAAACAGACAGACAGATTTCAATCAGTTTCAATAAAAAATCATCTAAAAGATAACACAGCCACACAAAAAAAATAAAGTGTCTTGACCCCAGAGACTGACTAGGTAGACTTTATGTTTTTCGGGTCGCTGAATTCGAATCCGGGGTCCATTTGATCCCCTGTCATCAGGTTTAAGGTCATTTGAAGGTAAAATTGAGATATGACCGTGAAAAATTCCGTAACAAATTTATGTTTATATTTTTGAGGTTGCTGAATCCGAGTCGGGGGTTTATTTGATCCCATGTCATCAGGTTTAATGTCATTTGAAGGTCAAATTGAGACATGGCCGTGAAAAATTCCGTAAAAAATTACGTTTATGTTTTTGAGGTTGCTGAATCCGAATCCGAGGTTTATTTGATCCTATGTCATCAGGTTTAAGGTCATTTGAAGGTCAAATTGAGATAGGACCGTGAAAAATTCCGCAAAAAATTGTGTTTATGTTTTTGACGTTGCTGAATCCGAATCCGGGGTTTGTTTGATACCATTTTGTCATAATCAAGGTCAAATGAAGCTCAAACACATGAAATTCAATAATACAATCTTTTTTGACCGGATTCTGAAAAAGCAGAAAATTTTACGTCCAAGTACATCCTGAATGGTTCATGGAACCGATTTCTTAGGTCATTTGTTGGTTATCAAGCGGTCAAATGCTTATTTTCCATTTCTTAGCTGATATATCAATTGTAAATCGAAAACTTGCGTCTATGACTAGTGACCTTCAAGTTTTTGTGGTCGCTTATCACGATCCCGGTATCCATTTGATACCATGACGTATAAACCAAGGTCAGTCGAAGGTCAAACGCCATAACTCGAATGATATAAATTTTTTAACCCCGTATTCTCAAAGAACAAAATATCTTACGTCCAAATACGTCTTGATCTGAGTCGAACCGAACTTTGGGTTTCATATGGAGGTATTCAACTATGTTGAGATGTTTTAAACTACATTTTTGAGCCCAAAGACCTAAATCCAAATCTGCTGAATTCAATAGCCTCAAAATTCAATAACCCGATAACCTAATATTGCTCAATAATCCCATAACCGAGTAACCCCATAATTTTATTACTTAGTCTCTCATAGCAAAAATTCTGTTCTTTATAATTAAAGTTGTTGAGCTTCACAACTCCAAACCATGCCACTGTAATTATGGAACTCATTTTCTCGCTCTGCAACTTATCATGAAATTTCTTTGCATGGAACAACCTTTACACCCAAATCAGCATAGCACTTGTGACTGCATCCAGGGCACCTCCTCGCGGTGACGGCGGCCAACGGAGTAAGCCCGTTATGATGTACAAAATCCGTTCACGCAACCTCCTCGTGGTGTACATCGGGTAACGCTAATGCTGACGGTTTCACAATTCAGTTGAAAGATTCAAAAGAAATTTGTATTTGACTTGCAGATGATCTTTCATGGTCCAAAAAATTATATCATTCGAATTATAGCGTTTGACCTCAGTTTATACATCATGGTCTTAAATGGATACCGGGATCGTAATAAGTGACCACAAAAACTTAAAGGTCACTAGTCATAGACGCAAGTTTTCGATTTACAATCGATATATCAGCTAATAAATGGAAAATAAGCATTTGACCGCTTGATAACCAACAAATGACCTAAGAAATCGGTTCCATGAACCGTTCAGGATGTATTTGGACGTAAAATTTTCTGCTTTTTCAGAATCCGGGGTCAAAAAAGATTGTATTATTGAATTTCATGTGTTTGACCTTCATTTGACCTTGATTCTGACATGATGGTATCAAATAAACCCCGGATTCGGATTCAACAACCTCGAAAACATAAACATAAATTTTTTACGGAATATTTCACGGTCATATCTCAATTTGACCTTCAAATGGCCTTAAACCTGATGATATGGGATCAAATAAACCCCGGATTCGGATTCAGAAACCTCAAAAACATAAACATAAATTTTTTACGGAATTTTTCACGGTCATATCTCAATTTGACCTTCAAATGACCTTAAACCTGATGACATGGGATCAAATGGACTCCGGATTTGGATTCAGCGACCCGAGAAACATAAAGTTTACCTAGTCAGTCTCTGGGGTCAAGATACTTTATTTTTTTTGTGTGGCTGTGTAATGAAACGAAATTTAAAGAATTTTTTCGTATTTCACGATATCAGTTTAATTTTGTACTGAATCTTATAAAGAATGATGTTCTAATGACACCTTGCAATCGTGTAAAGAATCCTATAACACCGTCAGAAAAATTGGCGGTAACATTGAGGTAAGAAACTAGAACCACAAACAAAAACTAACTTAATTCGCCGCGAATTGGGACGTTGCTCTGTTCTCGGAGCAGACAAATGACTGACGACCAACGACCAGCGAAGGGTCGTCGGTACCAGCTACTTAGTAGCTTGTAGGAGAACAGTCTCATTAAATTGCATTGGCAAAGCCTTGGCGACTCGGTAGCAGCGACCCATTGGCGGGTACCAGCGACCAGTGAAATTGGAGGAGAACGCTTCTTAAAGGCGGGTTTTCCTACACCTTCGCCAATCGATGACGACTGCGACCGAGTAGCCGCGACCGGTTGTAGCCACGACCTATTTCCTCAAACTCGTTTTCCTAGCCTGCGCCAATTAGTGTTTCTCGTTCTAGTAATCTGTGCTCGCGACAAAATGAATATTTCTAAAAAGTCATTAATTTTAATGTTATTAAGTTATCAGGAGCATGAGGAAAATCTAAAACCTAAATTATGTCATGCCACTAACTGTCAATAAGCTACAATTACAAAATAACAACAAATATTTACTTTCAACTACTCGCCATTGTACCCACCAATGAAATATGCAATGTATAATATAATATAGTAATATACATGTACTATTCTTTTACTTTATATAGCTATGACAAGTAAAAACTACAAACATATCTGCTAAAAATATTATTTTTAATGTATATTCGTCGACGAATTAGTCGCAGCACTGCTCTCGGAGATGAGTGTGTAACATTATTTCTTCGCTGTTCAATAAAATTTAATTTTCATCAAGTGTTTGAGAGTCTTACTGCACTTTATGTTATTTGAAGAAAAAATATTACTACCCCAATAGCTCAGAGACTCGGCAGATGAGTCATGGGTAAGAGAATGCTTTACGAATGGTTTTACGTGTTAGGTAGATAAAGATTAATAAATGATAGATGTTTTTATAATTTTTTTTTTTTTAAGAGATGTTAATTTCACTTAGATAATGGTAAGTTTTCCAGAAAAACGGGGCGCCAATCTTTCTATAATTATAATTTACACTGAAACTGAAGTTTGATTATAAGAAAGATAAACTAATCAAAATTTAGAGAAAGTACTAGTTGTATAAAAAAAAAAAATGTAAATTAATAATTTAAATTTAGCACAAGTCAAGATTAGATTAATACCTCTGAATATTACTAAAGGATGTTCAATTTATTATCAAAGAATAAATAATTAATACAGTAAGTACTATCGAAATATTTAGTTTGTAAAGTTTGGTTTGTATCAAAATACCTGAAATAAGTGGACAATGTGATTATAAAATTGATTTTATTATAAATCAATCAAACTTGGCGTGTTTTTATTATAAAACAACTAAACTGAGGCCTTAATATTAAGTGAAGTTATATACAAAAAAATATATCGAGTGGACGATAAAATGTTATGCAGATATTATTTATAATATTGTCTAAAACATGAACCGACAATATGGTGTTTAAAAGTCAAATTTTATTGTATAACTATACCTAAATGTTTCGTAGAAATTGTGATCACAAAGTCTTTACAGAACCTTTTATATAAATTGTTTTTAATTAGACGTAACGTCGATAATTTATAACTTAATAAAAATAGTATATATTAACTGTTCATTGAAACATGTTAATAATAAAATTGAAAATAGAGATAGTTTTAAAAAAAATAGAACATGATACTTTAAAAACTCTAAAAATGTTAAAAGGTAAAAATATGAAGTATTTATATAAAAAACGTTAGATAAAAAAAAACTTATTTGTGACACTTATCTGGAATTTTTCTGTGAATGAAAGTGGTGACTTTAGTAGGGGATGATGATGGCGAAATCCAACCCACAGTGATATAATTGTTGGTTTCTAGATGAGCCCGGGATCAGGTTTAGAAGTTTCCAATACCATACTCGACGCTTCCAGAAATTCCATAAGGACAAATCCCAACTATCCTACCATACTATCGTCGCGATCTCCATACAAAATTTGTTTCCAACTCAAAATTTAATATGACGTTAATAAGCAATGCATAACTACGATGTGCATCCCAAGATTGATAAAACTTGCTTCCAATTTTAGAAGATTTGCATTTTCATAATAAAACTTGCATCTAATACAAAAATTCTTTGTCCAATACTAACATTTTTCGTCCAAAACTAAATTATTTGGATTCAATATGAAAATTGTTTATCCATTAATAAAATTTTTTATCCAATAATGAAACCCTGGAAAGAAGTGAAGTTTAAGCGTGAGTTGTAAAATGGCCGCTGCCAAGTTACAAAAAAATTATTTCTTTATAAATTACTTACGGATTAAACCGGTGAAGATAATTAGGCCTGCTTCATAATTAAGAAGAGGGACTATCAACCCTTTCAATGTTGAAGTCTTCAAAGAAAAATTTAATGAAAATACATCACTATTTAAAAGTTCATCGAGCAATCGAAGTTCTAACCTTCTAGTAACGGAAAACTATATCGTTCTGCTTTCTTTTTCGGTGCGTATAAATCGCATCGCTTCGTTACCCTCTCCACTCATAAAGATAAGCTGATTTTAGGCGTAACTCTGGTTGCATACCGTTGTGTTTAATTAAAAAGCAATTTTAAGAAATATATTTAAATCTACCGCGGACATTCACGCTTAAGTTAAAATATTTTATAATTTATGGGGCGGCAATATGCCTGCTACACTCCCTCTCTCGAAAAAAAAAAAAAATTTTTTTTTTGTTACTCTTTTGTAAAAAAAAAATTTTCTACCGAATGACTTAAACTATATTTACAAATTTCAAAAAAAGATATCCTTTATTACTTTAAAATTTAGACAAAGGGTATCTACGTTCTATCTAGGAATGTACTATACACTATTTACAAATACTAATTTGAATAATTTAATGTTAATGTATTAAATACCAAAAGTTTATTCAAGAAAAGTACTAATTTTAGATCCGGTTATCCAACCGAGACGTCAGAATTCGAACCTAGGTAGGGCTTCAAATCTTTGACATGCCATGTACCTGCATCTGACGAATCCATATTATCTAATTGATAAATAATATTTGAAATTTTCTTTCGAACCGTGCATAAAACATATTTGGGAGCTAGTTTGGCAGAAAACTTGTTTACCGCGTCCGATAAAACTTTGTTTCTACGCCAGACCTTATCGCCTACCGCAAATTTAACATTGTCACGTTTTCTCAAATTATAAGCCTTTTTATTACGCTCATAAGCTTTCTTTAATTTCTCCTTTACCTCAGAGTATACTTCTGATAAACCTGTAAAATCGGAAACATAACCTTGTCGGTCACCCGGAAGTAAATTAATATCCTTTGTGGATTCGACTTCACCATAATAATCTCCTGACAAGGGAACATAGCGCGCAAAATTTAGAAATGATGGAGAATACCCAGTAACTTCATGTTTGGCGGTATTTATAGCCTGCTGAATCTCAGAAAGATGTTTGTCCCATTCTGCCTATTCTTGCTTCATTAGAGCTTTTTTGAGAAGCACAAATTTTACAAGAGCGTACATATTTCAATATATCTCTGCGCATCTTAGGCCAGTAATACAAATCTTGAACTCTACTAAAACTCTTATAAAAACCTAGGTGTGAACTAGTAGGTGGGTCATGACAATTTTTAATAATCTCAAGCCTTTGAGACTTAGGAACTAATAACTTCCATTCAGATATATTACTCTTAAAAGGAATTTTTGACGAAATAAATTTATAAACAATGCCATCATTGACTTTCCAATCAGGATACTTTTTTGGGGTTTTGAGTATATTTTCCCTCATTTTTACATAAAATTTATCCACATTTTGGGGAGAAATATCTAATAAATCTACGGACGTAGGTATACTCCTAGACAAAGCGTCCGCTACCACGTTATATTTTCCCTTTCTATGTGTTACATCAAACGAATATTGTTGTAATTTCAAAGACCATCTAGCTAATTTTCCAGTAGGATTTTGTAAATTTTTTAACCATTGTAAAGCCGAGTGATCAGTAATTACTGTGAAATGTTGTCCTTCAATGAAATATCGAAAAAGTTCTATAGAAAACATCAAACTTAATAATTCTTTTTGACAAGTAGAATAAGCTCTTTCTGTACGGGTTAAGCTTCTACTCGCAAACGCAATAACAGATTCTTTACCGTCTATGTATTGAAAAAGAAGACCGCCGATACCTACATCGCTACCATCGCATTGTATAACAAAAGGTTTACTAAAATCAGGTGCGTTTAGAATAGGTGCAGAGACAAGAGCCTGTTTTAATTGTATAAAAGAATTTTCTGCTTCCTTTGACCACAATATTGACTGTTTTTTTCTTACTTTACCTCTCAAAAGGTCATTCAAAGGTGATACTAAAGTTGAAAAATGCGGTATAAACCGACGATACCACGAAGTCATACCAATAAATCTTTTAATTTCTGTGGTGTTAGTGGGCCTCGGATAATTTACCATTGCAGATATTTTATCCGGATCTGTCCGTAAGCCGCCAGAGTCCACTAAAAATCCAAGATACTTAAGAGATTTTCTAAAAAACACACACTTTTTTAAGTTAACTGTTAGATTTGCATCCTTTAAAACATTTAATACCTCATTTAAAATTTCTATATGTTTATCAAAGGTTTCAGAAACAATAATTATATCATCAAGATATACAAAAAGATTTGGTTCAAATTTGGGGCCAAAAACAGCATCCATAAGTCTTTGTTGTGTTTGCGCACTATTTATAAGTCCGAAAGGTACTCTATTAAAATGAAATAAACCCCTACCAGGCACAGCGAAAGCAGTTTTTTCCTTCGATTGCGGGGTAAGTGGTATTTGCCAAAAAGCTTTTTTTAAATCGATCGAACTAATATATTTAGCCCCTCGCAACATGCTTAAAATTCTATCCACTCTATTAAAAGGATATGCATCTGGTTTAGTGATTTTATTTAGATGCCTACCATCAAATGTAAAACGATATTCTCCAGTTTTTTTTTAACTAAAAGTACAGGTGAGCTCCAAGGGCTATGTGAAGGTTCAACAACTCCTAATTTTAACATTTGGTCTAACTCTTTTTTTAAAATGTTCATCATGAAGGGGGACATAGGGTACTGTCGTATTTTAAACGGTTTAGAATCACCCGTATCTATATCTAACGAAATCTTGTCAGTACACCCTAAAGTATCCTCCGACGAAATACTTTTAAAAGATTCATAAATATTATCAACCTGTCTTTGTTTTTCTTTAGTAAATTTAGTAGTTATACAAGGTGACATTTCTGATTCTGTATGCAGAGCACAAATCTCTACATCATTCAAGTTACAATTTACGGACCAAGAATTATTAAAAAAATTTAATTCTACTGAAAATATTTTACAAAAATCACTGCCTAATATTAATTTATGCTTTAAAGAAGGTACTACTAGAACTTTAAGTATTTTACATATATTGTCAATGCAAATTGGCAAATAAACACATCCTCTTACACTTTGAGAGTTTCCATCAGCTGTTGTCACTGACGTTTCTACACATTTATCTATTGTTAAGTTAAATTTTTCTAAAATAGCCAAATAATGACCTCCTAGGACACTTAAATTTGCTCCGGAATCTAATAAAGCTGTTATATTTTTATCAAAAATTTTTACTGTGACATAAGGTCTATTATCAAAGGGTTTTGTCAAAAAAAACGGTGCGATATTTACTTCAGAAATCTTACTATTACGATAAAAATTTGAAACCTCGGTTAACCAAGTTTTCCATTCACGATCCTGTTTAATTTTGTCCAAAGAATTTAATTAAAACTTAATTTCACTTACAGGGCTTTTTTTTAAATTTACGTTATTATAAAAAATTTTAGTTTTATTTACATTACCGTACCTGATTACCTTAGATTGGGAGTGGTACGACCTTCCAACCCTCATGCTTCGTTTTTTGAACACGAACATGTTTTAATAGTTTCACCCTGTTTTCCACATTTAAAACAGAATTTCTTTTTAGGAGCTCTACAATCATAAAAGCTGTGATTTTCAAGACCACAGTTATAGCAAATTATTTTTTTATAAGTACTTGAACCAGAAGGTTGACTATTATTTACTGCAGAAATGTTTTGACTATTTTTAGGGTAGTGTCTTCCCTTACTTAATGGTTTTTTACCTTTAAAATTATGTTGAGGCTGAGCATTGTTTTGAGAAAATGACTGAGTTGGTTGTTCTAATTTATAAACAAGTTCAGGCTCTAATAAACAATGATTTGGAGGCGGCCGATAGCTATTTTTTAATGAGTGAGCCTCATCAATTTTTTTACATAAACTGATTAACTGAGATATTGTTTCTATTGATGTTAAAGCTAATTGACTAATATAGTGGGGTAACATGTTCTTTTTTATATATTTTAACCTAGTTTTTTCAGGTACAGATTTATTTAAACGATTAAATAATGTTTCCATTATCGCTACATAGATTGAAATCGATTCATTTCTACCTTGTGTTCTACCTCTAATTTCTGTCCACAATTGATCGTCATAATCTACCGGGAGAAATTCTCTTTTTAATAAAGCTACTAAAGCATCCCAATCAGAAACTGAATTTTTAATTGATCTAAACCAAAGTAAAGCATTGTGGCTAAATAAGTCACATGCACTATTAAATAATTCTAATTTTGAAACATTTCTTGAGGCACAAAGTTCATCAACTCGTTCTAAAAAAGATTTTACGCTACTATTTTTATCCCCACTGAATTTTAGGTCCCATTTATATACTGGTACTGTTTTACTAGATGTTGGTAAAATATTATTCGGAAAAAAGGTCGTCTGGTTGTGCAATACTGTTGAATTTAAATTAGTTGGTGCAATTTCGGCAGCGCTAGGTTGTTGTACCTTTTCAGAGCTCGAGAGTAGTGGCCCTCATTTCATCCTTATAATTTGAAATATAAACAGACAAATCAGCGTCTTCACTGGTTAATGGAATTCTATTAACCCTATGTAATAAATGAATTAAATAAGTAGTTATTCGAATGTACCCGGAATCTGTCTCCGGACCTTCGAATTGTTCGATAAGAACACGAATTTCCTCTATTGTACTATTAATTGCCGCTTTTTCAACATCAAAATCAAAAAGATTATATTCATATTCTATGTGACGTAATGCCTCCTTATCTAACAGTTTTCTCAACATTTTTCTTTTAGTGCTTAATTCTTTTTTTGTTGTTTTTATGTCTCTAATTAATAATTCATAATCAATCTGTTCTTTAGTTAAATAATTTACTCTCATATTAAAGGTCTCCATTGTACAAAAATATATAATACTCTGTATGTATTAGAATTAAGTAATCGCAAACAAGTAGAATAATAAAGAAATTGTGCGTTTTGTAAAAAAAAATAAATGGTCTAGCTAGATTCTCTAATTAAATTACAAACACTTATTAAATTTCCCAAATATCCTGATGGTTATTTCTTGTCAAGTTTTGAAGTTGAAACAAACAACTTTTTATATGCCTATCTGCTCAAGGCAATGTAAATTAAATTCTTTTAATTTACTGGTATTATAAATACACAACTAAATGAATTTTAAATGATTCAATAAACTCCAATATTTCACTGTCAAGCTGAAACATACAGCAAAAAATGCTAATACCTTTTTAATAAAAAGTGGTTCAACGGCGTCGACCGTCCGAAACCTATAACATTCCACAAATTAGGAAAACACAATTCTGCGTATTCCCTTAATCCTCAACTGACAATAATAAAAACAAAATCGACTCATGGGTAACTATGCCCAATATTTGTCGTATTCATATATAAATATGAATTATTGGACAAACTTCGAAGTTACAAAAATTTATTACCAAAAAATCGAAGTATCCCATATGAAATTTTCCAAGTTTCATATATCATTTATGCCTTTTTACTAATCAACCAAAGGTTTTAACTGGCAGTAAACATATACAAAAATATTATTTTTTAACGTTACTCGAAGGTTATATTAAAATCTTCAAAGTTAATTGCTGCTAAATAAATTTGTTGTTGCACTTATCAGTTATTCTGACACAAACTTTACTCTATTGTTAATTTTAATAATAAAAACTAGAATTTTACAAATTCTACTCCCTCTCTCGGAAAATTTTTCTTTTAAGAAAATAATTACTACCGAAGAAAAAATTATTACTAGTTGACTAGTGAAAAATATATACTGTATGTGTAATTTCTGAGAAAAAAAATCTTTTGTGAAAAATATCTATTAAAAATTTTATTTTTCTTAAAAATTTTGATGTCATTCGTAAATTAATCTACCTACACACGAATGGGCACTATTTTGTAAATTCACCACCCTAGACACGGTTGGCGTCATTTTGTAACATTACTACCCTACACACGATTAGGTGTTATTTTGTAACATAATCACCCTATACACGATTAGGTGCCATTTTGTAACATAATCACCCTACACACCGTTTGGGCGCCATTTTGTAACATTATTTCTTCGCTGTTCAATAAAATTTAATTTTCATCAAGTGTTTGAGAGTCTTACTGCACTTTATGTTATTTGAAGAAAAAATATTACTACCCCAGTAGCTCAGAGACTCGGCAGATGAGTCATGGGTAAGAGAATGCTTTACGAATGGTTTTACGTGTTAGGTAGATAAAGATTAATAAATGATAGATGTTTTTATAAATTTTTTTTTTTTAAGAGATGTTAATTTCACTTAGATAATGGTAAGTTTTCCAGAAAAACGGGGCGCCAATCTTTCTATAATTATAATTTACACTGAAACTGAAGTTTGATTATAAGAAAGATAAACTAATCAAAATTTAGAGAAAGTACTAGTTGTATAAAAAAAAAAAATGTAAATTAATAATTTAAATTTAGCACAAGTCAAGATTAGATTAATACCTCTGAATATTACTAAAGGATGTTCAATTTATTATCAAAGAATAAATAATTAATACAGTAAGTACTATCGAAATATTTAGTTTGTAAAGTTTGGTTTGTATCAAAATACCTGAAATAAGTGGACAATGTGATTATAAAATTGATTTTATTATAAATCAATCAAACTTGGCGTGTTTTTATTATAAAACAACTAAACTGAGGCCTTAATATTAAGTGAAGTTATATACAAAAAAATATATCGAGTGGACGATAAAATGTTATGCAGATATTATTTATAATATTGTCTAAAACATGAACCGACAATATGGTGTTTAAAAGTCAAATTTTATTATATAACTATACCTAAATGTTTCGTAGAAATTGTGATCACAAAGTCTTTACAGAACCTTTTATATAAATTGTTTTTAATTAGACGTAACGTCGATAATTTATAACTTAATAAAAATAGTATATATTAACTGTTCATTGAAACATGTTAATAATAAAATTGAAAATAGAGATAGTTTTAAAAAAAAATAGAACATGATACTTTAAAAACTCTAAAAATGTTAAAAGGTAAAAATATGAAGTATTTATATAAAAAACGTTAGATAAAAAAAAACTTACTAAACTTACACTTATCTGGAATTTTTCTGTGAATGAAAGTGGTGACTTTAGTAGGGGATGATGATGGCGAAATCCAACCCACAGTGATATAATTGTTGGTTTCTAGATGAGCCCGGGATCAGGTTTAGAAGTTTCCAATACCATACTCGACGCTTCCAGAAATTCCATAAGGACAAATCCCAACTATCCTACCATACTATCGTCGCGATCTCCATAAAAAATTTGTTTACAACTCAAAATTTAATATGACGTTAATAAGCAATGCATAACTACGATGTGCATCCCAAGATTGATAAAACTTGCTTCCAATTTTAGAAGATTTGCATTTTCATAATAAAACTTGCATCTAATACAAAAATTCTTTGTCCAATACTAACATTTTTCGTCCAAAACTAAATTATTTGGATTCAATATGAAAATTGTTTATCCATTAATAAAATTTTTTATCCAATAATGAAACCCTGGAAAGAAGTGAAGTGTAAGCGTGAGTTGTAAAATGGCCGCTGCCAAGTTACAAAAAAATTATTTCTTTATAAATTACTTACGGATTAAACCGGTGAAGATAAATAGGCCTGCTTCATAATTAAGAAGAGGGACTATCAACCCTTTCAATGTTGAAGTCTTCAAAGAAAAATTTAATGAAAATACATCACTATTTAAAAGTTCATCGAGCAATCGAAGTTCTAACCTTCTAGTAACGGAAAACTATATCGTTCTGCTTTCTTTTTCGGTGCGTATAAATCGCATCGCTTCGTTACCCTCTCCACTCATAAAGATAAGCTGATTTTAGGCGTAACTCTGGTTGCATACCGTTGTGTTTAATTAAAAAGCAATTTTAAGAAATATATTTAAATCTACCGCGGACATTCACGCTTAAGTTAAAATATTTTATAATTTATGGGGCGGCAATATGCCTGCTACAAGCGGCGACTCACGAACGGACGAACGGCGACCATTCGCTGGTAGTAACTACTCAGTAGCAGGTAGGAAAACATTCAGGTTAAAATGCATTGACGAATTGGTCGCGGCTACTCGGTCGCAATCGTCAGCGACTGGCGAACAGAGCTGCGGTACTGAATTACTTAAGTACTTAAAATTGTACTTAAGTACTGTAATATATTCATTTACTTCATGCGCAATGTAGACGCGCAGTTTCTTTTTGTATACGAAAATGTATGTATTACTCCTACGCAGGAGAACAGTGCTGTAAAAGCGAGTACCAAATTTGTATCTCTAAAGTCGAGTGTTGTAATATATATATATATATGTCTGGGAAATAGTGTTTCATTTAAACAAAAGACAAAAACATCACAAGTGGCGACGAGAATTTTTCCTACATTGAAAACTTCAAATTAAATTTTCAATAGTTAAAAGTTCCCACGTGACAAAAGTGCAAACATGGCGGCTCATACAGAATATGTTGGACATCTACGAGAATTTGACCCTGCAAATTCAGATTGGTCAATTTTCAAAAGACGTATTGATAATTATTTCATAGCAAACGAAATAACAGAGGAAAAACGGAAAGGTGCAATATTATTAAATGTATTAAGTGAAGAAGAATATAAATTGTTGTAGAATTTGTGTTTACCAGCAGAACCTGAGAGCAAAAAGTATTCCGAACTAATTACATTACTTTCCGAACATTTTAAACCTAGTTTAACAGTATTTGCTGCAAGGTATCAATTTTACAACTCCAGAAAAACGTCAAGTGAAACTGCGAGAGAATGGTCGGCGCGGTTAAGGAATTTAGCAGTGCTGTGTCAGTTCGAGGACGGAGAGTTGGATATGGTACTAAGAGATCATTTTATTGTGGGCTATGATAAAGGTCCAGTTCAGGACAGGTTGTTTGAGGAAAAGAAAACTGTCACCTTGAAGAAAGCGGTGGAAATAGCTATTTCTAACTCGGCAGCACAGCCATCTTCATTTTCCCCCAACTCTGATATTTTGGTGAAGAAGGAACCGGAAATTCACTATGTGCGCACAAGAACCAAACAGCAGGGCAGGGCAGGGCGTTACCTCAAAGTTCTTCAACGGGAGCAGGGATGTCTACGTCACAGAATAATGCACGCAGGACCCAAGGAACCCCTACCAAATGCGCAGTATGCGGACGGAAGAATCACCAGACAGATAAGTGTTCTTTTCGTGAATGTTTTTGTCACATATGTAAAAAGAAGGGTCATTTGGCTCCAATGTGTTCACAAAAACACGTAAACAAAACGAATAAATTCCATTCAAATAAAGTAGGTCAACATTATTTAGAATCAGCTGATTACTCTTTGTACAATATCAATGGAAATATTAACCCCATTTTACTCGATTTGCTAATTGAAAATATTCCATTTACCTTTAATTTAGATACAGGCTCTAGTTTTAGTGTAATCTCGGAAGATTTGTATAAGGCTAGTTTTAAAAATAAGATTTTGCTTAAAACAGATAAAACATTTAGTTTGTATAATGGGAATAAAATCGTACCTTT
The DNA here is from genome assembly GCA_936432065.2 of Rutpela maculata. Classification (NCBI taxonomy): domain Eukaryota; kingdom Metazoa; phylum Arthropoda; class Insecta; order Coleoptera; family Cerambycidae; genus Rutpela; species Rutpela maculata. Next base: position 83,628,270 of record OW386290.2, read on the forward strand.
AGGTTATATTAATTGCAAGGTTATTTTTCAAAGCAAAGAATCTCAGTTAGATATTTATATCATAAGAAATGCAACTGGCCCGCCTTTGTTAGGACGCGATTTTTTTAATCTGTTCAATTTAAATATTTCAAATTTTAATTACATAGATTTACCAGATGAATTACAATTTTTAATAAAGAACTATAATTCTGTTTTCGAACCGGGGTTAGGTACTTTTACGAAAGGTTCTATATCAATTAATTTAAAATCAGAATCGGTTACACCTAAATTTTTTCGGGCCAGACCGTTGCCTTTTGCAATAAAGGAGAAGGTTGAAAAGGAGTTGGATAGATTGCAAACTTTAGGAGTTATCGAATCTGTAGATTATAGCCCCTGGGGTACGCCTATCGTACCAGTCTTAAAAAAAGATGGTTCAGTTAGATTATGTGGGGATTTTAAAGTAACCCTAAACCCTTATATCGAAGTGGATCAGTACCCTCTTCCACGGATAGAAGAATTATTTGTTAAATTACAAGGCGGTGAACATTTTTCAAAACTCGATTTAACAAATGCTTATACCCAAGTTTGTCTAGATGAAAAATCACAACAATTGGTAACTATATCTACACATAAAGGATTATACCGTTATAATAGGGCACCTTTTGGCATATCCAGTATTCCTGCTAAGTTTCAAAAAATGATGGAATCACTTTTAGGGGGTGTAGCTGGTGTTGTCGTGTTTTTAGATGATATACTAATTACTGGCAAGGATAAGCAACAGCATTTATTTAGGTTGGATCAAGTTTTAAATAAATTAAATGACGCCGGACTTAAGATTTGTTTAGAAAAATGTAAGTTTTTTCAACCAGAAATTTCTTATTTGGGTTTTAACATAAACAAACATGGATTGCATACATCAGAAAATAAAATTTCTGCAATAAACAATGCACCTATACCAGAAAATGTTACTCAATTAAAATCTTTTTTAGGTTTAATTAATTATTATGGTAAATTTGTGCCAAATTTAGCTACAATATTACATCCTTTATACAATTTATTGAAACATAAAACTTCTTGGTATTGGTCAGAGGAATGTATGATAGCTTTTCAAAAAGTTAAACAGTTGTTGACATCAGCGACAGTTTTAGTTCACTATAATCCGGATTTGCCGATTAGATTAAGCGCTGATTCATCAGATTATGGGGTGGGGGCTGTTTTAACGCATATTATGCATGATGGTACCGAAAAACCTATCGCTTACGCTTCCCGTACCCTGTCAGCAGCTGAGAAAAAATATTCACAGATAGAAAAAGAGGCTTTGGGAATTATATTTGGATTAGGAAAATTTTACCAATACATTTGTATGCGCCCTTTTACTCTTGTTACTGACCATAAACCACTGACTTCAATTTTTCATCCTAACAAAAGTATTCCACAGTTTTCAGCAAATAGATTACGTCGTTGGGCGATTATTTTATCGAACTATCAATATAATATCGAATTTGTTAGGTCGGAGAAAAATTATGCAGATAGTTTATCGCGATTACCTAACACAAAAGAAGAAAGCAACCGAGACGACTTTGACGTAAATTTTATTAGTTATTTTTCTAATAATGATCATTTTCCTTTAAATTTTAATCATGTCAGGCTAGGAACACTGTCCGATGCATTATTATGTAAAGTGATAACATATTTACGTACACAGTGGCCCAAACAAATTGATAATGATTTAAAACCATATTATAAAATTAGAAATGATTTGAGTTTGGAAGAAGACTGTTTGTTATGGAACAATAGATTGATTATTCCATTTAGTTTAAGAGAAAAAGTTATGAATGATTTACATGCATCGCACATGGGGATAGTAAAAATGAAAAGTCTAGCCAGATCTTATTTTTGGTGGCCAGGTCTCGATAAAAATATCGAAAAAGTTTGTAAAACATGTGAAAATTGTTTAATACATAAAAAAGCTCCAAACAAGGCAAAATTAATTCAATGGCCTTGGCCTACAGAAGTTTGGTCGCGCTTACACTTAGATTTCATGGGACCATTATTAAACAAACAATTTTTAATAACATTGGACGCTCATTCCAAGTGGATTGAGGTTTTTCCCATGTCTTCCATAACGTCGAATGCAACAAATAGTGACGGATAACGCCACTACATTTTGTTCAAAAGAATTTCAGGAATTTTTGTTCCAAAATAATATTAAGCATGTTACTTCAGCACCTTTTCAACCCTCCTCAAACGGTGCTGCAGAAAATTCCGTAAAAACGGTTAAAAATGCATTAAAAAATGCTATGGGTAAAAATAAACGTTTATGTATCAATAAGGCACTAAACAATTTTTTATTCGACTTCCACAATACTGCAAATTGCACTACAGGGAGTAGCCCTGCGGAGCTTATGTTCGGACGAAAACTACGCACTAGATTTGATTCTTTATTGCCGGAAGCAAGTACAGTGGACAAGAATTTTAAAGAACGAGTCCTAATGAAGCAAAGTAAACAAAAATTTTATTATAAGGGCCGTAGATTTGTAGAATTTGTAGAAGGTGAAATTGTAACTGTGAGAGATTATCGAAATGTGAGAAAACCAACTTGGGTTAAGGCAAATATTTATAAAAGAATAGGTAAAACGATGTATTTAGTAAAAGTACCCGAATTGTCTAATATAATATGGAAACGACATCTGAATCAAATTAAAAAATTTCATTTTCCTGATACATTTTTACCAGTCAACAAAATAAATAGTAATATTGATTCAGGTATCGTGGAAAATAATGTAGAAGTGATCGATTTGACCGTTTCCCCTAGTGTCAGTGATAACGTGCACCGTAGTGACGATGAGAGAGATGAACATTTCGTGACGGACAGACCTAAACGTAACATTAAACCCGTCTCACGTTTAAATTACGATAAATTGTAATATATTGTACATATTAATTTGTTTTAGAAATAATTTCATTCGTTTTTTTAAGGGGAGAGATATGTAATATATTCATTTACTTCATGCGCAATGTAGACGCGCAGTTTCTTTTTGTATACGAAAATGTATGTATTACTCCTACGCAGGAGAACAGTGCTGTAAAAGCGAGTACCAAATTTGTATCTCTAAAGTCGAGTGTTGTAATATATATATATATATATATGTCTGGGAAATAGTGTTTCATTTAAACAAAAGACAAAAACATCACAAGTACAAAAAGTATGTAATGAAGCATTCTTTAAATTCCTGCTCCATTACTAAGATTCCGGATTTACACACGACACCAATGTGCACACGGCACGCAAACCTACCCATCTCTCGTCTAGAGGCATGGATTTGCACACGACACTAAACTATACGCAGTTCTACGTCACCAGTAAGCGAGGATTCTCGGATATAAAAGCCAGGCCGCAAATCAACATAATGCAGAGTGGATAATTCTGCCAATCTGTCTACAGCGTGCTGAGCTGGACATATTGCAGTTTTGTGCATCTCCCGACGCAAACACGACGGAACGAATGCCATCTGACCCTGGGAATCCTACAGCGTGTTGAACTGGGACCCCTCGAGTCGTTAGTCATTCCCCGACGCCGTTTCGCCGCCAAAGCCAGAGACGTCGCATCGCAACCGTTACACCCTCTCTCTCTCTCTCTCTCTCTCAGATAATAGAAAATGTTGTCCTAAGAACCGTAAAAGATACGGATATATAACCTGTACCTGTATGTTATGTAACACTGCCTGTTTGAAGAAGTAAATAAATTGTTTATATCTTTATTGGGCTATCTTATTAACTAATCTGGACCCTGATTAATCTCCGAACCAGCTACCCGACGACAAACCGTTACATAATTTGGCGCCCGAGCAGATTTTGAGACTTTAGTTTATTCCAGATAACCCAAAAAGAGACGTTCACGAATGAGAGAGAGATATAAAGATATTTCAAGTTAATTCATAGAGAAATGAAAGCATTCCAAATTAAGAGAGAAAACGAAAATGAAAAGAATTTTGTGGTGGCAATCCAGACTACTACAATTGTAACCGCAGAAGAGACACGATTCCGGATAGTCCCGAAAATACGTTAATCGAACCGATGTCCAGAAATAAATCCAGATTACTGCATTATAGACGATAGCTGTACCGTCATATATGGAGCAGTAAAATAATTTAAATTTACCAGAGTCCCGAAAATACGTTAATCGAACCGATGTCCAGAAAAAACTTCAGATTACTGCATTATAGACGGAATCCTGTACCGCCATATATGGAGCAGTAATAATTTTATAGATCCCGAATTTTCCAACCCATGGAAACCCTGTATCCCGCAACCGTAACGAAAACAAGTCCAGTAAAACCAGAGTCATCCAAAATAAGTGATGAAGTCGGAAGTCCAAGTGCCAGACCTGATGTCACCTCTGCCTCCGACACCCGAAGCCAAAAGGCCGCCCCCAGTCCGAGACGCAACAGCCAACCCTGATGCCGTCCCCAGTCCGAGAAGTACCGTCCCCGATGCCATCCGAAGTCCGAGATGTACCGCCCCCGATGCTGTCCCCAGTCCGAGAAGTACCATCCCCGATGCCGTCCCCAGTTCGAGACGTATCATCCCAGATGTCGTCCATGATGCCAACCCCGATGCCGCCCCCCAGTCCGAGACGTACCGTCCCAGATGCCGCCCCAGTTCGAGACGCACCATCCCTGACGCCGTCCCCAGTCCGAGGCGTATCGTCCCCGATGCCTTCCCTAGTCCGAGACGTACCGTCCCTGATGCCGTCCCCAGTCCGGGACGCACCATCCCCGATGCCGTCCCCAGTCCGAGAGGTACCGTCTCCGATGCCGTCCCCAGTTCGGAGACAGCCCCAGCCCCCCCGAAGCCACCGACTCCAGGTAGGCCAATTGCCTGCCTCCAGGTGTTTTTCCAGGACGACGACGCAGCCCACCCGGTCTCAGCTCCGCAACGGAAGCGACAGTTAAGGCGCCACAACCAAGATGGCCCCGCTTCCCAGATCTCTGGCACCGTCCCCCCTGCCCGCCATCGCCCCCTGCAGTAGACTTCCGGAAGAACCACATTTGTATTTGTATACCTGTTTCTTGCAATTTTTTTTGTGCTCATTTATTTTACCTATTTTACTTGTACCATAGTTCTAAGATAAATTTGTTTTTCTCTACATCTGCACATATATACCAGGCGTATACGAAAGAATTGGCCATTCTTTCTTTATTTTGTTTGAAGATGTTTAGTAACTTGTTTTATTTTGATGTTAAGTTAGTAAAAATTTTCTCTTTGATAGAATTTTGAAAATTTTTTTTGTAAAGAAAGAGGGGAGTGTAATGAAGCATTCTTTAAATTCCTGCTCCATTACTAAGATTCCGGATTTACACACGACACCAATGTGCACACGGCACGCAAACCTACCCATCTCCCGTCTAGAGGCATGGATTTGCACACGACACTAAACTATACGCAGTTCTACGTCACCAGTAAGCGAGGATTCTCGGATATAAAAGCCAGGCCGCAAATCAACATAATGCAGAGTGGATAATTCTGCCAATCTGTCTACAGCGTGCTGAGCTGGACATATTGCAGTTTTGTGCATCTCCCGACGCAAACACGACGGAACGAATGCAATCTGACCCTGGGAATCCTACAGCGTGTTGAACTGGGACCCCTCGAGTCGTTAGTCATTCCCCGGCGCCGTTTCGCCGCCAAAGCCAGAGACGTCGCATCGCAACCGTTACACTCTCTCTCTCTCTCTCTCTCAGATAATAGAAAATGTTGTCCTAAGAACCGTAAAAGATACGGATATATAACCTGTACCTGTATGTTATGTAACACTGCCTGTTTGAAGAAGTAAATAAATTGTTTATATCTTTATTGGGCTATCTTATTAACTAATCTGGACCCTGATTAATCTCCGAACCAGCTACCCGACGACAAACCGTTACAAGTACTTAAGTATTTTTACTTCAAGTCCCAACAAAAATGCAGGTACTGGTACTTAAACTTTTAAGTATTGGCCATGGTACTTGTACTTAATACTTAACTTTTTATTTTAAGTACTTTTTACTTATACCTACTCGGAGAAATGTACTTAAGTATTTTTTAGGACTTAAAATTAATACCTGATAAATTTAAGTCTTTCAGTATCTACTACGTATGTATAAATTCATGTCTTGACAAGTCTTTTCTAGCTCAGTGATTTTTATTTTAGTTTAGAACGGGGTGTATTAAATAGGTGATGCGACGACAACCCTCACAGTGGCTTCATAAGAGCTTACTTTGTACATGATGTAATAGATGGCAGGACCAATAAGTTCTCTCATTACTTACGCATAGATAGATAATTTTACAGGTTCTGTGCATACGTGCATACAGTGTTGCATACATTCCCAGCCTTTTGTTTTTGTTTAGTGAAACAAGAGTCCAGTGACATCTCACATTAAGTAGCTAAATTAAAATATTGAAAGCATATATGCAACACTACATGCAGCATTGCACGTGTCGCCACAGCTAACCTCAAAAATATATATTTCTTAAGATTTACAAGTATTACGTAGCTATTATTAAAATGTCTGCCTGGTTCCTGTACTTTTCAACCAAAGTCAAGTCCAACGAAATATGTATGAAGTTTTAAATAGTTTGTCACAATAAAATAAGACACTTTTTGCAGGTTAGGAATCTAACCTATAATTAGCAGTCTATTTTTATTAATCAACAATATTGAAAAATTATTTGCGTGAATTTTTAAATATTTGCAATGGCTCCAAGCTAAAAATGCCTACACAAACATTAAAAATGAGAATAAACGAAAAAAACTTAAAATTTGAGGTTATGTTAGTTATACGATGCACATGCCCAGGTAATTGTAGGACCTTATTGCTCACGCCATCTACTAAAGTAAATAGAAACCTTGCACTTATGAAGCCATTATTATAATAGGAAAGTGCCGTACGTCGGACCACCTATTTAATACACCGCGGTTTAGAAGGAGAGGCCAGTGAATAATTTATTTAGTGTCGTCTGATTGCTGAAAGTTATGTGTATTCTTTAGTTTTATTTGACTTTGTTCTGTCTATATATTGCATAATATAACTAGTGGAAGCATTATACTCTTCGCTGATTTACTGAGCTTTTTATATAATTGTTACACATTCTATTGGATACTCTTCGCAGTTTTGTTGTAAACAATGATAGTTTTTGGACATTCTATGCGATACCAACTTTGTTGTGAAAAAATATATATAAAAAAAAAATGATAAAAATCACCTTGTCAAGGATTCGAACACAAGACCTTTGCCAGGCAAAACCTTAGCCATTGGACCATCGACACATCGCTACAAAAACTGAATGCCGCTGGTATTATATATATCATTCGAGTATTATATTTTAACAAATTAGATATAATTATGAAATATATATACATTAGTAAAATGTATAAACAAAAAAAATTACATAGAATAAAATTTTTATTTAAGTACAAATGACAAAAATTAAGAAAACATATTTTTTTAAATTTTAAATGATTAACAATTTTTTTATTTACTGATTGATTTTTTTCAAAAACAATAAGGTTCTATCTCTAGCTAACGCTAACTTACATTCCAAATGTCAATACAATCGGACTTTTCTTTCTTAAATTATCGTGCTTACAAGAAACGTGACGGACGGACAGACGGACATTCGTCCGTGCGAAGAGTATAATAATAGGCATAACACTAGTTTATATTGTTTTATGTGTTGATTATAGCGTTGAGTGAAAAGTTTACCAAGAGGCGCAACCGTGTACTTGAAATCGTAGCCCAAGCAGGGTCTGATGTACAGTACGGCGCCACCGGTATTGGGGTCTAAGATCTTAGTCAGTTGCACAAACATCAGTTAGGTTGATGGCATGCACTAGTGATGGTAAGACCCGGCTCATTTGGGTGAACCGGGTCTTACCGGGTCAATCACTCAAATGACCCGTTCATGACGATTCGTTCATATGACCCGGTGGGTATGTACATGGTCATGGATTAGAGAGAAACGCAGCTCGCGATGAGATTTGTTTCGTCGTTCATTCCTGTGCAGCGGTGGGTCCTTTGATGTATTTTCTTTGGTATTAAGCACTTTCCGCCTAAAATAATTTAGTGTGGAGTAACACGGAACTTTTATATATTTTTAAATAAATCAATAAAAGGTACAGACTCTATGTAAAAGTCAATGTTATCAATTTCCAAGTTTATAAATTATGACTGCATTTCATCTCGCTGAATTATGAAACATTTTGAAAATAATAATATATTTTCTATTACAATTCAGAGCATACATTTGTTATATTACACCTCCTTTTAAAATTTTGTTTGCGAGATGATCTGTTGGTTCTCGTTCGCCGCGCACCGATCGTGAATATCTTAGTAGAAAATACCATCCGAAGTTCCGTGTACGGTCAGGTCATATGAACGATAAGGTCACGGAGAGTGATCGAATCGTTCACAGGTCTTTTGGAAGACCCGTTCATTGTGAACGGGTCGTTCATGAATGACACATCACTAGCATGCACTCGTATGGTTCGCGTCGCGTAAATCGTCGCTTTTGATAAACAAGGAGATTTGTCTCTGCGCCAGAGACGGCTCTCATATAGACATAATATTTAAATGCAAACACCTACTGAAACATTCAGAAAAACGACGAAATGGTGAAATATTCATCATTGCCAGCTACATTGTATTTTTAAATTTAACCTAAAAACGGTAATGATTCTTACAAAAACATGTAATGCATACCTAGCAAATAAAAAACAATTTTGAATCAAACACATACCTTCCTGTTCTGTTTAGTGTGTGGCGTGTTTATTATGTTTATTTTCATAATAATTAAATATAAAAACCCAATGAGCTGCTGGCAACATAAAACATTTTTTCCCAGTAAAATAAACCATTTTGATATAATATTAAATAATACATAACAAAGAAAATTAAGTAAAAGTTCCATGTACCATGTGCATCACAAATGCGCACAACGTGATAAAGTGAATTTTATTACTTTCACATCAATCACATCCAGTGGAAGTAAAGTAACGGCAAAAAATTTTTAAAAAACTGTCATTGTTCAAATAGGCTTAGAATGTCATGAGACGTCGAGATTTTAAATTTGAGCAAAACAAATTTCTGTTTGCCCGTAACTTTTTTGTGCGCATGTTTACTCTGGAACCGTTAAAGATATTGACTTGAAATTTGATACACGTATGTATTTTAACGAGAACTGGAACTAGATTACATTTTCATTTTATTCCGTTGAAGGGTAAATTGGGATAAAGGGGGAGTAACTAAGTAAATCAAGCATGTAAGAGTCCATAAAATTGGTATTTAGTATATATAAGAAAAGGTAAGGGCTCAAAAAATTACTCCCATTACCACCCCCACCTCACTATTAAAGGGGGGTGGAAAAGCCTCAACATATTTTTTACTTCATTTGCCCCCTCTACCACCCCCTTCCACCACCCCCCACTACCGATGTGACATATCGTTTTATAGGTTTTTGGAGTAGGCGATTTCAAATATTATGTTATTAAAGTTTCACAAATAATTTTCACATAGTGGAGTGCAATTTTTTTCTTCTTTGTGAGAGACTTGGATAGAAAACGTGGATGTGGAATTTTAAGGTTTATAAACATGTTCCTAAATTGATACCAATGTTTCAAGGATAGATGAGGATATAGCAACGCGTCCTTGCGTGTGTATCTAGCTTCTACGATTTTCAATTAAAATACCATGCAACCTGTTCGGTGTTTCTATTATTTTCTTTATTCTTTAATAAGTGGGTTATCTCGAGTAGTATATAGATGCGCAGTGGATTTCCTCGAGTACTATGGATGCGCGGTGGCTTTCCTCGAGTATTATAGATGCGCAGTAAGTTACTCCAAGTAATATGGATACGCAGTAGATTTCCTCGAATAAAATGAATGCGCAATGGGTTACCTTGAGTAGTATGGATGCGCAGTGGGTTTTCACGTGTAAAATAGATGCGCAGTAGGTTACCTCAAGTAGTATGGATGCGCATTGGGTTTCCTCAAGTAACATGGATGCGCAGTGGGTTACCTCGAGTAGTTTGGATGCGAAGTTGGTTATCTGGGGTGGTATGGATGCGTAGTAGGTTTCCTCGAGTATAATGGATGCGCAGTGGCTTTCCTTGAGTAGGTACTGTTGATGCGCAGTAGGTTACCTATACGGATACGCAGTGGACTTCCTCGAGTAAAATGGATGCGCAGTGGGTTACCTCGAGCAGTATGGATGCGTTTTCTCAAAGAAAGTGCTTGAAGTAGATTACTTCCACCGTGTAGTCCACGGCACATTATGATTGTTTATATTTTTGTCATGCCATTTTCTACGTATTGCTCCCACTTCCAGTATAAGTGTAGTAATTTTGAAAACATTTATTTAAATAGGCTTAGAATGTTATGACATGTCAAGATTTTAAGTTGAAGCAAAAAATAATTTCTATTGCGTCGGTCTCTGACGTTTTGGGTGCACGATTACTCTGGAACCGTTTAAGATATTGACTTGAAAATTGGTACACATATGTATTTTAACGAGATCTGGAATTAAGTTATATTTTGATCTTATTCCGTTAAAGGGTTGAGTGGTAAATTGGGATAAATGGGGGTAAATAGGTAAATTAAGCAAGTAAGAGTCCATAAAATTTGGTATTTAGTTTATTATTATATAAAAGAAGTTAAGGTCTTAAAAAAATTTTTGGCATTAACTACCCCCATTATCACCCCCACGCGATTATTAAAGGGGGTGAAAAAAAAAATGTGATTTAGAGTGTACAGGAACCAAAGGCCTGAAAAAATTTTCCACTTCATCCACCCGCGTATCACCTCCTACCACCACCCCAACCCCCACCATCGATGTGGCATATCGTTTTTTGGTTTTCATTTAGAAAATTTCATAAACAATTATTTCCACATGGTGGAGTGCAAATATAGTGTTTTCGTTTTGAGAGGCTTGGATAGGAAATCTGGATGTGGAAGTAGCTCCGATTAAAGAACTTATATCTAGATACATAATGGCATTGATTTATTTGTCGCTGAAAGACTCACAATCTAAGGCACTTCTTCCCATAAGTTGCTGATTGGCCCATCGGCGTATTCGCGGCCGCTCGTGCACGATCGGCTTCAGTTCGATTATCATAATCTGAGTTGACAGTTCAGCCATTAATGTCAATAAAAGTTTTTCGTGTTCTCCGACCAAAAACTGGTGAAAAAGTAATTTTATTTTAAGTTGTGATTTGCTTAATACCTAAATAATATCTCTATTCATATTTACACAGTTTAGTGACAATATATTTTGTGCAAATAAATAGTGAAGTGCTCTGCCGTTTGCAGAAAGCAGCTTAGAAAAGAAGAAAATCGATCGTTCCATAGTCGTAACATGATGAAGTTCAGTTTACAGTTATAAAGTAAATAGCAATTAAATTTTAATATCCTTTCAATACATATTTATCTTACTGTAATATTGTATGCCTACATCACGTTATATAAAGAGCCGGTAATGCAGGAATTGCAATAATTCATTTTAATGAAAATATTTACCATTCTACACATTTTCTACACACACAACGCCACTGTTGCCTATGGGATGTGATGTTCATCTATCCATTTTAATGGACATATAATGTGACTATGTTAGGAGCAAACAAGGTATATAGTGAAAAGATAGCCTGTTATGTATCTAGATATAAGTTCTTTAATCGGAGGGAAGTAGTGATTCCTTGGGCTGCGGCATTTTAAAATGTTAAAACCGCTGCCCAAGGAATCACTACTTCCACATCCTGATGTTCTATCCAAGTCGCTCAAAACGAAAAATATTTTGATACTATATTTGCACTCTACTATGTGGGAATAATTGTTTATAGAACTTTAATTATATAATATTTGAAATCGCCTACCCCAAAAACTCATAAAGCGATATACCACATCATTAGTGGGGGTGGGGGTGGATGAAGTAAAAAAAAATGTTTGAAGCCTTTGGTTCTTGTACACACACTAACTCACAATTTTATTCCTCCCCCCCCCTTTAATAATGAGAGTGATAATGGTTAAATTTTTTGAGACCTTGATTTCTCTTGTATTTACTAAATACCAATTTTTGTCGCTGTTGTACTTCCACTGGATGTGGAAGTAATATTGACAAGTAATATTGTGTAATATTGTGCAAGGCATATTGACATTTTATGATGAAACTGTTATTTTTAAGATATCACAAAATTATCCATTTTGCACCTTTCTTAACCCTTTCGCTGCGGGAACCGTCCACAGCCGCAGCAGAAAGTGGCAATTCACATGCGGGAACCGTGTATAAACGCAAGGATTTCCGAAAGAGTTAACTGCGGTACCCGTACGCATACGTTTGGTAGTAGATATCAGTAGTTAAGTAAGGCCGATTCTAACTCACTTCCGTCAGTAGAGTAGCAATCAGAGTTCTGTGTGACGTCATCATTCCGGCAGCCCCGCGGGGGGCGGGCAGGTGATAGATGATAGATCCTATGATCTAGGTTCTAGTGTGAGGTGAGATAATGCTAGATGATAGATCCTATTATCTAGGTTGTAGTGTGAGGTGGGATCTTCTTAGATGATAGGTGATAGGACCTAATGGGAGGGGGGAGATGGAAGATCCAATCCCTGAGCTTAGATAAGAGATTATATCTAAAAGGACGTGGCTAAGAGTATACAGGGTGTGTCTAAAATAAGATGGCTGCTGTTTATTGACTAATAGTATTGTATGTTTACGTTAGTGGGCGTTAAGAAAATGGCTACTGACGTCCATCATTGAGATTAAATAGACAAGTCTTATAATTATGAGATAAATATTCATTTACTTCTATATGTTAAGATTTGAATGTAAAACTGCGGTCAAATGCAGAGACGTTATCGGATTCCAGGAAATTGTTAATGTAAATAAATGCGACTGTCTACGGCTATATGTATATTTAAAACGTGATTAATTACCTTTAGATAACTACAGCGGTTAGATCAAAGGAAATATCGAGAGCCAATATAAACGCTTTTCAGACAAGACTCTTTAGCCTGAGTTTTATATAAGATAAATATTCGTTCGCTTCTCTACGTTTAGATTTCAATTTAATAAGAACATAATGCAGAGCCGTTATCGGATTCCTGGAAATTGTTAATGTAAACAAATGAAATTATTTCTGATAGCCTACTAACATAAGATAGGTATACGGTAAAGATGCATGCGAAGAATTTTGTGTCTTACAATACATGGTTTCTTATGGGAATATGTAGCCACCCCGCAGCGATATAGCAATTTAACATTGTTTTATATGTAAAAGACGAACAGATTATGAAAATTCGGGGGCCTTTTAGAAATCGTTCACTGCAAAGTCACGTGACCCTCGGCCGCCGAGCATAAAAGCAGCGTCATCTCCCCACCTCGATCATTAGCTGTTTATCTCTCGCGGTGAACGGTTGTCTAATTGAAACAGTATGTCGTCTACCGAGACCGTATCTAAACTCAGTACTGATATAATTAATTTAACTAAAAAATCACTGCTGCTCTTAAAGACCGATGATGAAATCGATCAACATATTTCGATAATTAATAGCAATATTAAACTAGTAGCCAAGGCAATTAAAATCAAAATTCATATCGATAATAAAGGTGAAAATATATTTAAATTGGAAAATAATTTAGCGCTTTTAAAATACTACCGAGAGCAATTGAAAAAATTAAAATTAAAAAATAAAATATTAGGCGGTTCCTTAAAGCCGACAGCACGAAAATATTTAGTATATCAAGAGGTAGAATCTTGTTTTAAAAATCGTGTTAAGTCCGGTATAATAACTAACGTACAAATTAAAGAACCGGTATTATTTTTTAAAAAAGCGTTTAGGAGCTTCTCTATTCAAATTAAAAAATGTTTGAAAGATGGGCTAATTAAAGTAAATGTTATTTTTGAATGTAACTTCGTACAGCCTACTAATGGCACAGTGGAATTAAAAACATTTGCTACAAGGAACGCTGTGATAGACTTAAATACGAATTTAAAGGAATGGTATAAAGAAAATGTATCCGAACGGTTATTGAAACATCTAGAAGACTTTCAAGGAAAAGATTCAGGCTGGGCCTTATCGGAAATTATCGGGCTAAGAGTAAATGTTAATAAATATTGTCCTATAACAGTGGGATTATCAACATACGCTGAAATGCCAAACTTTATAAAGGAAAAAAAGTGCGTTATTAACGTTAAAAATAATGACGAATATTGCTTCTTATGGTCAGTAGTTTCGGCATTATACCCGGCTAAGAAGAATGGGGAGAGAGTAACTTCATATCCTCATTTTAAACACGTTTTGAAATATGATGGTATCGAGTTTCCGATGGAATTAAGAAATATTAAAAAATTCGAACGCTTAAATGATATTTCGATAAACGTATACACCTTAGTTAAAAGGGAAGTTTTACCGATATGTTTAACTAAATACAGTTTTGAACGCGTCGTAAATTTATTAATGATTCCTACGAATTCTGCTGATAATTTTACTGATGCTACGCAATATCATTTTGCTTGGATAAAGAATATGTCCCGATTATTATCTAAACAATTATCTTCACACGGACATGAAAATTTTATCTGCAACCGATGTCTTAATCATTTCTCTACTCAAGAACTTCTAGACCGACATTCAAATGATTGCAATTCGAAAACTAATACGTGCAAAATTGAATTACCCGACGAGGATGAAAAGTTTTTAAAATTTAAAAATTACCGTTATAAAGAAAGAGTACCGTTCGCTATTTATGCTGATTTCGAATGTATCTTAGAGGACTGCGATGCTAACACGAATCAAAATACGCAAAATTACCAGAAACATACGGCTTTTAGCGTCGCGTATTACTTAAAATGTTCCTATGATGACAGTCTATCACAATTTAAAATGTACCGAGGCGCCGACTGTCAGTACTGGTTTGTTAAAGAACTTGAAAAAATTTCAGACCGAGTTAATGTAATCATGTCCGACATAAAACCTATGGAATCGTTAAACGAGACACAAAAAAATGAATTCGATCTCGCGCAGGTCTGTCATATCTGTGAGAGGCCCTTCAAAGAGACGGACATCAAAGTAGCCGATCACAATCATTTAACTGGGTACTATAGGGGACCGGCGCATATGAGATGTAACATTAATTATCAAGATAGTCGCGTGATTCCGGTTATATTTCATTGTTTATCAGGTTACGACGGCCACCTGATAATCAAACAGCTAGCAACGGCATTTGACGGACAAATTTCATTATTACCGATTAATAAGGAAAAATACATTTCTTTCACTAAACGAGTTAAAGATACGAAAATTAAACTAAGATTTATTGATTCGTTTAGGTTTATGGCAGACAAAATCGAAAAACTAGCTTCCTATCTCGACGATGACCAGAAACGAATCACTAAATCGTACTGTAATAATGACGAACAATTTCAATTATTAACGCGGAAAGGTGTTTTTCCTTATGATTATTTAAATTCTTGGGAAAAATTAGACGAGACATCTCTACCGGCTAAAGAAGAATTTTACAGTAAACTAACAGACGAAAACATAACAGAGGACGATTATAACCATGCTATAAATATCTGGAATAAATTCGATATTAAGACATTAGGAGAATATTCCGATATATATTTAAAAACAGATGTATTACTGCTAGCTGATATATTTGAAAATTTCCGCGAGACATGCATACAGACGTACGGACTTGACGCTTTAAATTATTATACTGCTCCGGGACTGGCATTCGACGCGATGTTAAAAATAACTAAAGAAAATTTAGAGCTTCTCACAGACATTGATATGATACTGATGATCGAAAAAGGCGTAAGAGGCGGTGTAGCGCAGGTATCTAACAGATATTCGAAAGCTAACAACAAGTACATGGGGGATGCGTTTAATCCCGACGAAAGAGAGACTCACATCATGTACTTTGACATCAATAACATGTATGGAGCCGGGATGTCTGTTCCGCTACCTACAGGTGCTTTCGAGTGGGTACCCGTCGAACAATTTTATGCCTTAGATATTCCAAATTTATCGGACGAGTCAGACATCGGTTATATTTTGGAAGTAGATATCGAGTATCCACTTGAATTACATGAGCTACATAAGGATCTCCCGATGTGTCCAGAACATATGGTGCCACCCGGTTCAAAACATTCAAAATTAATGACCACTCTGTTAGATAAAACGCGATATGTAATGCATTATAGGACTTTAAAAAAATGTTTAGAACGCGGATTAAAACTCAAGACGGTACATAGAATTTTAAAATTTAAACAGTCGCGATGGCTAAAGAAATACATTGATTTAAATACGGATTTACGAAAACAGGCAAGTAACGAGTTTCAGAAAAATTTCTATAAGCTAATGAACAATGCGGTGTTCGAAAAGACAATGGAGAATGTCCGCAAGCACAAAGATGTTAAATTGGTAACTAAATGGGAGGGGAGATGGGGCGCCAAGTCTCTGCTCGCAAAACCGAACTTTCACAGTTCGACTGTCTTCGGCGAGGATATGATTATTATTGAAATGAATCGACTAAAAATTAAATTCGATAAGCCAATATATGTGGGGTTCGCCATTTTAGATCTTTCAAAAATTATTCTTTACGATTTTCATTATGATTATATTAAAAAAGAATTCGGTGAGCAAGCCAAACTACTTTACACGGACACAGACAGTTTAATTTATGAATTTAGCGACGTTGATATATACAAGTACATTAAAAAAGACATCCATCAGTTCGACACATCGGATTATCCTGTAGACAATGTCTACGGAATACCTCATGCAAATAAGAAGGTACTAGGCGTAATGAAAGACGAATGTCAAGGGCGCGTAATGACAGAATTCGTAGGACTCCGTGCAAAAATGTATAGTTATAAAGTGGAGGGTGCGTCGGTAAATAAAAAAATCAAGGGTCTCTCGCGTTCGGTAATCAGAAAAATTACATTTGAAGACTTTACGAATTGTCTATTTAATAAAGAAATTTTGACCAAAGAGCAGCGATTAATTCGATCAAAGAAACATGAAATATATACTATCAAACAGAATAAGGTGGCACTCAGTCCGTATGATGATAAAAGAATTATAAATTATATAAATACCGATACGAAACCTTGGGGATATAATTTCCAACAAGTCTCGGCTCGTCAGATGACGTCATCGAAGCAGTGAAGCGCTTGGCAGTAGCCGTTCGGATTCATTTACTTTAGAGACTTTGATCGCGATGGACGGGTTAGAAAAAGAATTGCAGTACAAGCTTGTACTTATCACTCGCGACGTATATGAGAAGTACATTCAAAATGCATTGAATCGGGGTAATTATCAATTAGTTCATAAAATTTTAGAAAAGATTGTTATACCGGACAAAGCTTTATACTGGATGGCTTTAAGAGATAGTTTTAATTTCGATTTAATGAAAAAAATATTTACGAAAAAACTTCAAAACGATATTTTTATTCAGCAGTTGGAATACATTTTCCAAAGAGAATGTATTACTCACCTTACCGTGTATCGATTACGAGAAGTAATTAACAGACATTATCCCGCCGCGAATAATAGTTATTTTAGAATTTTTTTAGAAGAATTATTAACGTGTAATGATGATTATATGTCAATTGATTTTTATTCGAAATCGTACCCGGCTAAAAATATTTCTGATAATTATAAAAGTATTGATTGGTCGATTAATAAAGCATTTTGCGAGGCAGCTTACTTTACACAATACGAATTTCTTGAAATTTTGTTTCGAGTAATTGGTAGGAATAATATACATTTCAAATTAGATATTAATTTCAATGAAGAGCATAAGCAGTTAATAAAATGGCTGGAGGATAATATATCCAAAGGTCGCTCTGGGCAGCCGATTGGTTGGAGCTCTGGTCCAGACAGCGGGCACTGGCCATCGACTACCTTAGAAGATTATGTTAAGACGCTTGACATAGTTCGTCTACATTTTTTGTAATTAGTATTAAAGTATTGTAATATAAATATTTTACATTTAATAAATTAAATTATTTATAAAATGTGTGTTTTTATTTCCTAATACCTATCCTGACATGATGATCATGAGAGAGGCAGGTGAGACAGCTTGAACAGCTCCAACAGCTCGAACAGCTCCAACAGGTGTAACAGATACCGTACCTGTTACACCTGTTGGAGCTGTTCGAGCTGTTGGAGCTGTTGGAGCTGTTGGAGCTGTTCAAGCAGCCCATATACATATACATGTAATATATAGGGTCAGTTTCAACAGCTCGAACAGCTCCAACAGCTCCAACAGCTCGAACAGGTGTAACAGGTACCGTACCTGTTACACCTGTTGGAGCTGTTGGAGCTGTTGGAGCTGTTCGAGCTGTTCAAACAGCCCATATACATATACATATACATGTATTATATAGGGTCAGTTTCAACAGCTTGAACAGCTCCAACAGCTCCAACGGGTGTAACAGGTACGGTACCTGTTACACCTGTTGGAGCTGTTGGAGCTGTTCAAGCAGCCCATATACATATACATATACGTGTATTATATAGGGTCAGTTTTAACAGCTCGAACAGCTCCAACAGCTCCAACAGCTCGAACAGGTGTAACAGGTACGGTACCTGTTACACCTGTTGGAGCTGTTGGAGCTGTTGGAGCTGTTGGAGCTGTTCAAGCAGCCCATATACATATACATATACGTGTATTATATATGGTCAGTTCCAACAGCTCGAACAGCTCCAACAGCTCCAACAGGTGTAACAGGTACCGTACCTGTTACACCTGTTGGAGCTGTTGGAGCTGTTGGAGGTGTTCGAGCTGTTCAGACACTTAATAAGTATGAGATGCTATCAACTCATTGAAATAAAAAAAGATTATTAATAACATTTTTTATTAATATAAAAAAATTATAATTAAAATTGTGTAGAATTAATAAAATAATAAAAACACTGGTCTGGCTATCCGGCAGGAGGGCAGATCGTATGTTAATTAAAAAAAGAAATTTATTGGTCTCGCCGGCTGACAGATCGACCTCTCCAAATCTCCGAAGAAATTCTGAGTTCAATGGAGTCTGTAACAATTTAAAAAAATATCTATAAGTATTGAGTTATACGAAACGGAAAAAATATTTTAAATACCTTTCATGATGTCGGCTAAGAGTATCAGCCGGGACATCTCCTGTGGTGGTGGTGGTGGTGGTGGTTGCGTTACGGGCTCCTGGGGCTGAGGCAGCCCCAGGTACCTCCAGCCTTCCGGTGGGACTTGACACATTGAACATTGGCAAATATTGCCCGCTATCAGCTCTTTAAGCCCCGTTTGATTGTGCATCTTTGCAACGTCTAACTGATCACCGCGCTCTGACTCGAAGCGAGAGCTCTCCCCCCACTTCTCTCTCTCTCTGCCCCCCCACCCCACTCGTCATTCATACACGCACACATGTATACAGAAATAAAAGCCAGTATGGTTAGCATAAATTTGTTTATTCAAAATCCTTATCTTTATTTACAATATACCACTGATATATCGAGTAGACATTCTGCCTAGAGCAGCGTAAATGATTATTAATATGTTTATGACAATGATATTCTAAATTATTTAACATTAAACTATTCATATTATTACAATTATATAAGTCTATAATATTATTATTATTAGACAGATAATGCTGAAGCCATCGCTTCTTTTCCAGTCCCTTGACATAAACTTTTGCTTCTCTCTCAAGTACGTGGCTGTCGATGAAGTCCTGCAGGTCGCCGTACCGGAGATTATCATAAGGCGTGGACCATTGGAGACCGTGCACATGATCAGTTATCCAATTAATTTGCTTCTGAATATTGTGTGTAAGAAGCCCGTAACTAACAGTCGGTTTAATTATCCGATGTACACACGAGACATCGGTAATATTAAAAATTGAAATTTCTTTACATGTAAAAGCTAACTCCTTTTTATGCTGGAAGCCCTGCACGTCTATTATATACATATTAGTATGGACGAACTATACTGGTTAAAGGATTGTAATAAATCAATCTATCATGAATTATAAGACAATATGCAGCAGTGTCTTTCGGAATATTTTTATTAGTGCTAAATTCCAGCCTAATGTCCACTGCACTCGACTTTACAACCTCATTCTGACACGAACAGTCGATAACTACCAGAGGAGCTTTAGTTTTAAATTTATATTTAGTAAGCAGAGGTTCATTTTCTTTTTCATAATAAGATTTCTGAAATTGACAGAACATTTCATACAGAGTAGCACAGAAATTCTTCTCAAAATTAATATTCAAGTTATCATAGGGATATGATTCCGAATTTAAAAAAAGTTTAAAATTAGTCAACTCGCAGTGATCAAATTCACTCATACGTTTAGCGACTGCATTTTTACGACCCGTTTGAAGACCGAAAATAATATATCGCGGTGTCTCTAACTGAGACGAAGTTTTAATATTCCAAGTATGCGTCTGCGATTCCATCAGCATGGGGTATTCATGTAATTCCCAGCTTCTAAACGGTACAGGCAAATCGATATTCCTCTCTAGATATTTCATTAATTTTAATCGCTCAACGTCAGATACAGTCACGTGTGGTACACGCCATTGAACGATTTCCAATTCTACTTTAATATTTTCATCGGCTACAAGATTTATGATTGCGTTTGTATCAATACTACTGCGAACGAGTACCAGCTCTTGACGGACATTTAAAATAATTCTTTCAAAGGTCTCTGCGAACCCCAGACATATTTTTAAAGGTATACATGCGTCAAAGTAACCGTTCTCGTCTGCAAAATTATCATCCACATCAGTCCACCCAGCATTTTCTAAGTGATTCGCGTCATTCGGAGTGAATGATGCATATCCCTTCATAACAGTCGCGAGGCCTGGATTTCTACTGCTGTCCACAATTTTACCGCTCACTTCGTATCGTATCTCGTCAAACAGATACAATAACCCCATTTTATCAAAGACCGCTGTGTTCGAAACCGTACCATCCTCTTTAAGTAACCGGCCCCGCATATACAGCGAACTAGCATACGGCGCAGTATACACATCCTGCTGCTGAATGGGTATACGAATTTCGTCGTTATTATTTAAATTTCTGATTGAATATGGTCCATGACTATGATTTTCAAAATTAGTTATCGCGGTTTCAAACGTAGGCTTCTCAAACACGTTTAAAATATTCGGATTCATATTAGCACTTTGTAACCGAGAGAGTAAAGAAAACGTCTATTTTTAGATGTTAACAACTTGAAGGTTACAGGTGAACTGTTTCGAGCGCGAGCAGGTGTTCCTTTTAAACTATTTCGGAAACTAAGACCCATTCTTCTTCAAGTGCAGTCTTACCGTGATGACCTCGCCACGGAAATTAACAAGATCACCGTCTTGATCGACTATCTTAATTGATATGCTATCTATATGCCTCTTATTAATCGGTAGGTAAATTGCATTAGCGGGACACTCTATTATTTTATAGCCGGGAGGCACGCTAGGAAAAAATTCATGAATAATGTGTACAGATCTATCATTCATGTAACTGCCCGTGATGAGATTACACTCCACGCATATAGCGTTTACTTTTTGAATTTTTGCCGGGAAATCAGATATATGTTTCTCGAGCGGTTTTAGACGACGAGATGTAAATCCTAACAAACTGCCAATACCGCCGGCCTTTTCAAAATTTATCATCTTATTGGATTTTATTTCCACTTTTAACGTATTTTTATTGGATACTATAGAAATATGACCATCGTTACCATGATTCAGAATAAAATGCTTTCTTACGTAATTATTTATATCTTCTATTTCATACGAGCCCTCCGGAATTTTTATAAACTTATCGTCTGTATCATAATATATATGATTATTTGTAGCGTCTATGTTCGGTATGGAGTTATACGCCTCGAAATTTATTAAAGCAAGCGAATATTCAGCGCCGTCTTCAAGGTCTATGGGTGGGGAAAAGTGCGCGGTTAAATTAGATGATTTGCCGGATAATGTAAACGTACAAGACATGTTGCGGCTTCAAGGTTAGCTCTGAGAATGAACGTGACTTAAAAGCATGACGCATTATATAGAAATTGTAAACACAGATGTCCACAATTTACTGTGTCATAAGACTGATACTGCTTGTGATTGTATTCAATAGAACAATTTAAATATTTTATTAATTCGAGAGGAGGCTGTAAATTACCAAAACTATCATAATAAACGGCTTTCGAACCGTTCTTAAAGTATGCAGTCCAATGAGTACCATTACCGCTATCACTATCCAAGTTCACAATGCCCGTCTCAATTTTATGTACGCGTTTAGGTAGTCGGTCTCGCATAAATATTCCTCGAAAATTAGGTATATTTAACATCTTAACATATTTTTTCAGATCCACGTCGGTGAGCGCTCGATTTGGTAATTTTACTAGTCACTTGCTGTTGGTGTTTTTATTCATGTATAGTCCAAGTCCCGTTCGATAGGGACGAAGATAGAGTCCCTTACCGAGGGCGATACTCTCCATAGCCTGATTGTGACGTTTAGATTCTTTAAGCTGGGAGGATGCCGCCTGAGAATCTCTTACAGCTTTTGCTATACCTGCAGATCCACCGGCTAGCGCTCCCAGAGCACTAAGTCCAGCAAATATTGGTATTAGCGGTAGAACGCCACCCGTCTTCGGTATAGGAATAACGCGAGCAGCCATCGGTGATATTTTTTTATCTTTTTTAATACGCTGTACTGCACGAGAGGCCTTTTTAATAGCATCCCCGACAGAGGGAGCTCCACGTACTAGTTTACGAATTTTATTGGATATTTTTTTAAACGTCATCGTACCGCCACATTTTCTTTTTTTACATCCCAAGCCTAATTTAACTTTAGCACTCATGATGCCTGCTACACCGGCTGCTGCCGCTCTTTCTCCGATGGATGAATCCCTAGCAAATACACGCTTCAGAGCACGTTTTGCTAATTCTTTATCGGCAATATGCCGTCCTTTCACATCATTGACTTTAGAATATTGTATGTCGTGGTCACGACACGCCTCATCTAGACCATTAATTCCGCGATCTCCTCGCGCCAGTCTTTTTTCTAATTTAGTACCCGGGCCGCAGAAACGATAGCCAGGGATATGGGCTTCGAAAGGTAATTTATTTATGAGAGTGTTTACAGCCATGTTACCTCTATCACATGTAATAGTAGACTGAGGTGTTACAGGTGATCGAAAGCTATTTATACTTAAACTCCTGGTGGAAATACATCAGTGTCAATCATGCGTTTCATCAAGACAGGTAACAGTCTGAAAATCGATAATCTCGATTTCGACAGTCATGTGAAAAAAGATAGTAGACATGGTCCTCTGTTACCCGACAGCATCAGGTGTATCATATGCGGACCTTCAAATTGTGGGAAAACAAACATCGTGATAAGCCTGCTGACTCATCCACACGGCTTGCGTTTCAAGAATGTTTACGTCTACTCGAAATCTCTCTACCAGCCTAAATATGAATATCTTAGAAAAGTACTCGGCTCGATCGTGGGATATCATGAATTTAAGGATAGCGATGTAATAATGACGCCTGCGCAAGCTAAAATTAATTCCATTTTTATATTTGATGACGTAGCTTGCGACAATCAAAGTGTGATGCGTGAGTACTTTAGCATGGGACGGCATAAACAGATAGACAGCTTCTATCTCTGTCAGACCTATACCCGCATTCCAAAACATCTGATAAGAGACAATGCAAATTTACTGATATTATTCAAGCAGGATGACATGAATCTTAGACATGTATATTCCGATCACGTTAATACCGATATGAGCTTTGAGGATTTCAAACATATGTGCTCGTTATGCTGGAAAGATAAATACGGATTCCTAGTGATAGATAAAGATAGCGATATTAAACATGGCCGATACAGAAAGGGGTTTGACGAGTATATATACCTGTGATTTTACTATCTCAATCAGTTGATAATTACACATGTTATCTGACGCACCTGTCGACATGGACATTACTAATAAAATTATCGAAGCTCGGAAAGCCGTAAAGCGCAAATTAGAGGCACTCAAAATGCACGATCTGCAAATCGAAAAGTCTTTTGCCCCAATCACCGCACCTTTACATTCAATAGCTAAACATATCAAGCTTGAGACGGACGAGAATTTAAACATTAAGAAAAAGTCTGAACCCTCAGAGGATGAAAAAAATATTTCACCGTCACCGTCGATTGTCGACTCTGAAGAAGGCGACCAGTCAGATGAGAAGTATCTTGAGAAATTTAGCGATCTGCCTAAAACATATATATCTGAGATGATGCATGATACTGAAAATACACATGATTTTCGATATGGTGTACGATATAATCCCGAAGAAGATAAATATTATATTGGAAATTCTGCCATTCAGTTTGACGGTGACAATTTAATAATAAATAATAAAGAGTATCAGGGCACTCGCGGTCTTTATGAATTACTATTTAAAAAACGTTCGCATCACTATAACTATGATGATAAGAAACAGTACATTGACATTGTAAAAAGGACTAGCGCACATAAGAGAAATTATGATTCTGAAAAGCAAAAGTCTGGTAGTAAGAGCTGGAAGTACCTGCATATTATTAAACCGATGCTTTACGCTCGCGAACCTCGGCAACGTGCTCCTGGTAAAGTAAAAGGCGGTGAATTAATGATGCAAGTCACCGATAATGCTATTGATTACGTATATTGGGATGATCCTAATGAACTCGTCGATCGTCTTAGGCTTTTGATAGCTTCACAGGAGGCAGGCAATTCAAGTCATACGAATGAAATAAATAGAATTTTAGAGGAACTATTAGAAAGTAAAATAATCGAATCGCTGGATTAATTTAACAGTACGTAAATTATTGTTGAACTGTAAACATGTCTGCTATAAAAAGAGATATTGTTAATGAAATACATAAGCCGGCTAGAATTAACTTTAAGAGACGAAAAGTCGTAGTTAGAGGTTTAAATGAATTGCTTCAGGCTGACTTAGTCGAAATGATTCCATATGCTAATTACAATAAAAATTATAAATATATTCTCATTGTAATTGATGTTTTTTCAAAGTACGTATGGGCTGAACCAGTTAAATCTAAATCTGGCGTAAATGTTACTCGAGCTATGGAAAAAATATTAGTCGCAGATAAACGAATCCCCGTCAATTTACAGACTGATAATGGAACCGAATTTTATAATATTAATTTTCAAAAATTAATGAAAAAATATAAAATTAATCATTATTCTTCGTATAGCACTAAAAAATGTTCAGTAGTCGAACGCGTAAATAGGACTATAAAATCTATGATGTATAAAGAATTTAGTATAAATGGTTCTTTTCGGTGGTATAATTTACTTGCTGATATTATTAAGAAATATAATAATACTAGGCATCGTACCATCGGCATGAAACCTGTAGATGTAAATAAAAAGAATGAAAAAATACTCTTAAAATCTGTTTACAATTATCCTACAATTACATACTCACAATTACCTAAATTTAAAATTAACGATCATGTGAGAATAAGCAAGTACAGAGGCGTGTTCGATAAAGGTTATACTCCTAATTGGTCTAATGAAATATTTACTATTTCAAAAATTAATTATACCAGCCCCATAACATACTTACTGACCGATGCACAGAAACAGCCAATAGAAGGATGCTTCTATACTGAAGAACTGCAGAAGGTTAAACATTCAGACATGTATCTCGTTGAGAAAGTTTTAAGGAAGAAAGGAAATAAGGTTTTCGTTAAATGGCTTGGATTTGACAGTTCCCATAACAGTTGGATTGAAAAAAGTAGCATTGTTTAATTTTTATGCACTTATATTAATTATTATTATTATTATTATTATTATTATTATTATTATTATTATTATTATTATTATTATTATTATTATTATTATTATTATTATTATTATTATTATTATTATTATTATTGCTATTATTTTTATAGGTTATGTATTCCATGTACATATATAAGCTTTATTACTGTATTATGCGTTCAGATAAATAAAATATATTATAAAAATTAAATTATTTTTTTATTTTTCGTCTGGGGTGGCTTTATTTTTTAAGATTTAATTTTTTTGATTGCATATTTGAATTCAGCATTAAAAAACACTTAAAATGTAGCATGAACATTTTCGTTACAATAAACTTGAAAAATATGAATTTTTTCATTTTTTGCCTGGGCTGGCTTTATTTTTTAAGATTTAATTTTTTTGATTGCATATTTGAATTCAGCATTAAAAAAGACATAAAATGTAGCATGAACATTTTCGTTACAATAAACTTGAAAAAAAAAAATCTGAATTCTTCATTTAATTAGGAAATGGGTAATAATAGTCAACCATTTTTTAAATTAATTTATTAATACATATAAGAAAGAGGTTACATGTTTTGCGATATAATAACAGAATATTTATGTTCAAGTACTGGATTAATTATTTGAGCGTATCGTAATATTTTAATTTGAAAACGATCTCGATCGCGGGCGTCTTGCATCCAGTTACCACATCTAGCAGTTCTATGGGCATAGCTCCAATGGTAAATGCGATGAATTTTAACGTCCTCGCTGAACTGAACTGTTCTCGGACTTCTTCGGCTGGATACTGACATGTTTAAATGTACGTAAAACTTCAACGTACTTAACGTCTTCTCCGAGTAATTTTAAATTGTTTATAAAGTGCTGTAACCTCTTCTTATATGTTTCGGGATCCATCTTTAGGACTCGATGAATTCAATGTTAGTGGTCGTGCCTGCTAGCCCTCTATATACTAAGTACACTTCTTTTAGTATAATGGTTTGTTGTAGCGTTACCATATCATCATCGGAAATAATGCGTGAGTATCTGGCTGGTAGACTCACTTTACAATTTTCGAGGATTACTTGGACCTGGATACCATACGGTGAAGGTGCTTTATATATATCTAGCACTTTATATTTTCTATCGACTTCCAGCTCATAGATTTTCATGAACGGCGTGACATGAGCTTCAACATTAATTTTTGCGAAAGACATTGCTGCTGCTGCTTGTATATATCGACTTTAAGATTGTGAATGAATGCAGCGATCTCAGGTCTTTACTTTTGTGCTGTATTCCACCCCCACTTTTCGTATCGAGTAAGCAGAAAAATATGGGAAAAAATATGATGATTTCATTGTTTACATTATTTCTCTCCAAACCCTGAGACGCTCCTTATAATGGATCACGTGACTTATTAGTCATTGTATTATAACCGTCGGATGCTGTTATCTAAAGACAATTAATCACGTTTTAAATATACATATAGCCGTAGACAGTCGCATTTATTTACATTAACAATTTCCTGGAATCCGATAACGTCTCTGCATTTGGTTACAGTTTTAACATTCAAATATAAAATTTACGTATTGAAGTAGATGAATATTTATTCCATATATAAGACTTGTCTATTTAAACTCAATGATGGATGTCTGTAGCCATTTTCTTAACCTCTAACGCCCTCTAACGTAAACATGCAATACTATTCGTCAATAACTATAAACAATAAACGGTAGACATCTTATTTTTATTACTAGATACACCATATCACTAGTACACCTTATATACTTATTTTTATTACTAAATACACCCTGTATACTTCTTTTATTACTAGATACATCCTATATACTCTTAGCCACGCCCTCTTAGATATAATCTCTTATCTTTAGCTATAATCTAATATCTAAGCTCGGGATTGGATCTCCCCCCTCCCATTAGGTCCTATCACCTATCATCTAAGAAGATCCCATCTCACACTACAACCTAGATAATAGGATCTATCATCTAGCATTATCTCACCTCACACTAGAACCTAGATCATAGGATCTATCATCTATCACCTGCCCGCCCCCCCGCGGGGCTGCCGGAATGATGACGTCACACAGAACTCTGATTGCTACTCTACTGACGGAAGTGAGTTAGAATCGGCCTTACTTAACTACTGATATCTACTTGTATTTTAGTACTGTCTCCGGCCGCTAGATCTGGTAAGACGTCGTACAGATTTTACGTGCCGTAATTGCGGGAACCGTTCGGAGACGTTCAAATTCCTGGAAACATGTCAGTAGCGCCCAGTTATCTAGGCTGATGCAGTAGCGTGTAAAACTCAATGGTGTAAAGTTGTAACTTTCTCTAACTTTCTCTTATTGTTTACGGTTTAACTAGTGTGTGTTGTGAAATAAAGTCAAAGGTAAAAATGTTATTATTTATTTATACATACTATTGCCGATTTCAATGATTTTTGGTAGATTGGTAGATTTTGGACCACTAATCATGATTGAAGCCATTTTATTTCGGTCACATTTTGTTTCCGAGTTTTTCATTATTAATTTTTATACCATCAATTTACATTTCCACTATATTTTCTGTTATTTTTGCACAAATTGATTGATATTTAAGATAATTATATGATGATTAGCAATAGAATTTGTTCAAAAAACCGCACATTTATTTAAAAATATGGGAAAAAATTATGCAACAATTTCTTCAAAACGTTACCTTACTATATAAGTTTTTCACTTTCTTTTCAAACAAAATGTGAACATTTTTGCCAGATTTTGTTAAAAATCCTCTTGATATTCTTCGAGTCACAAATTTTGTAGAACAAGCCGGAAAAATATATAAAAGGAGGAATCATTGATGATTGATATATCGTTAACGAAACGTGACAAAAAAAAAGCTTTTGTGAATTTGTGATTGCTGGAACAAAATCTGCTAATGTGAAAAAAGTAAATATACATACTTATTCAAACAATAGAAAATGTCTGGAAGACGTCTGCCGAAATATTACACTGATGAAGAACTGTTGGAACTATTGATGAATAGTGATGAAGAAACATCGGACATAGATGAAAATGACGTGCTTACAAGTGATGAAGACGAAGTATCTGAAATAGAGAGTGATAAAGACGAAGTACCTGAAACGGAAAGTGATTCACAGGGTAAGAAATTAGGCTGATATTTACTAGTAAGCAAATAATAACAAATTAATTTCAGGTAATGCTCCGCCAAATAAAATAGTGAAACTTAACGAAGAATTTTCCTGGAGCAACCAGATATTTGAACCCATTATTCACGGCTATAATCCCGCTAATTCGGAATTGAAAAACACCCTTAATCCGAATGCTACTCCAATGATGTGTTTCAAGCAATTCTTTTCTGAAACACTATTAGAACATATAGTAAATGAAACAAATCGTTACGCTGACATCACGTTTCAAACATCATCAAGTACATCTCGTCAAAGTAAATGGAAACCTACTAGTAGTGATGAGCTTTACATTTTTCTGGCTGTAACAATGTTAATGGTTCAAACAAAAAAACGAAAAATAAATGACTACTGGTCCACCGATCCCGTAATTGCTACACCAATCTTTAGTCAAATTATATCTCGTGACAGATACATACTTCTTCTGCGTAATCTTCATTTTGCCAATAATGAAGAACAACATAATTCAAAGGATCAACTCTTTAAAATTAGAACAGTTGTTGATCATCTCAAAGCTGCTTTCCAAAAAAGTCTGCATCCTTTCCAACATCTGTGTATAGATGAGAGCTTGATGTTGTTCAAGGGACGGATTAGTTACAAGCAATATATTCCAAAGAAGCGTCACCGATTTGGCATAAAGTTTTTTGTTTTGTGTGACTGCAAAACTGGATATTCATTGGATTTCATCATCTATACAGGGTCTAATACTAATATTCAGGAATTTGAGGGAAATCTTGGTATGGGGGCAAATATAGTTTTAACTCTTATAGAACCATACATGTATAATGGACATAATATATTTCTTGACAATTGGTATTCAAGTCCAGTCCTTTTTTCAGTTCTTCATCAAAATGAAATAAATGCCTGTGGGACGGTTAAAGCAAATAGAGCTCACATGCCGTCACTTAGAAAAAAATTAGAAACTGGTGAAATACAACATGCGTCGACGGACAAGATGTTAGCATTGAAATGGAAGGACAAACGGGATGTTACCATGCTGACAACGTTCCATACAGCAGATGTTGTGCCTGTTCAGAATAAACGGGGAATTGAAGTCAGAAAACCCGTGTGTATCGTAGAATATAATAAGAACATGGGCGCAGTCGATCGATGTGATATGCTTTATAGCTCCACAGAAACAGTCCGCAAATCCATAAAATGTTACAAAAAAATATTTTTTCATTTACTGGATATGTCAACACTAAATGCGCATGCCTTGTACCAACTAAAGACAGGGAAGAAGTTGCCCCTAATCGATTTTCAATTGCAACTGGTAAAGGAACTGGTAGAGGCACATAAAAAGGTGCAGCCTCGACTTGTGCCGGGCAGAGGAAATGAAGAATCTCCACTACGTTTAATAGAAAGACACTTTCCAGCTGTAACGGAGCAGCGCAACGAACATAATAAACTTGTACCTAGACGCTGCGTGGTGTGCTCCAAGCAGCGAAAACGCAGGGAAACCACTTTTAGATGTTTAAAATGTGATGTCGCTCTTTGTGTGGTGCCATGTTTTGAACAATATCACACGTTGAAAAAATTTTAGTATCTACAAAAACTGTATTATTTGTGTTAAATTTTCTCAATTATCCATGAGTCTTTTCGTGAATAGATTTTACTTCTATTCTTTTTAAATAAATCAGAGCCATATTACATGGTTAGGTTATGTCTGGTAATAACATGTTATTTGTTTTAGTTTCTCCATTATGTGTATGTTTTCTGGTGGATTCATTTTATTTTTATATCATATCTCGCATTACAGCATTCTAATAAATAATCATAATAAAATTAGAAATTTCAATGTCATATTTCAATCTAGATTAATTTGAACGATACGCCACTGTTTAACTGTTACACGCGCGACCCGCTAGCGCAAGCTGCGGGAGACGTACGTAGCCGCCGAGCTCTGCGGCAGCCGCACACGGTAGTACACTACGGAAAACATACTCCGCAGCGAAAAGGTTAACCGTCTTCACCCTAGTAAATTTTGAATATGTTTTAGATGACATTTTCCATTACTACTGCCGCAAAAATATTACATGTTGCAATATTTTTCGGGTTTACTTTCTTTAATTCTGCTGAACTGTAATAACCAATTTGTACAAAAATATTTTTTATCCTCTCCCAAATATACTGCTACTGCAGTGATGGGTTCATTAAAAGTTATTTATTTGTTTATAGGTTTTTCTCTGCAATTGCTTTTTTTAATAATTAAAACGAAAAAGCGATTTTATTGGGAAAAAGAGTAATAATTAGTAAACATAATAAAAAAACCGCTGCCCAAGGAATCACTACTTCCACATCCAGATTCTCTATCCAAGTCACTCACAACGAAAAAACTTTGTATGTGAAAATAATTGTTTATGGAACTTTAATAATATAATATTTGAAATCCTCCCCAAAAACTCATAAAACGATACCCCACATCGGTAGTGGGGTGTGGGGTGGTGATAGAGGGGTGATAGTGGGGGGTGGATGAAGTAAAAAAATATTTTGAGGTTTCTGGTTCCTGTACAAACACTAAATCACAATTTTTTTTCATCCCCTTTAATAAGGGGGTTAGGGTGGTAATGGGGGTGGCTAATGCCAAACATTTTTTTGAGACCTTAGCTTCTCTTGTATATACTAAATACCAATTTTATGGACTCTTACCTGCTTGATTGACCCATTTACCCCAAATTTACCCCAATTTACCCCCAACCCTTCGACGGAACTAGATGAAAATATAATCTAGTTCCAGATCTCGTTAAAGTACATACGTGTACCAAATTTCAAGTCAATATCTCAAACGGTTCCAGAGTAAACGTGCGCACAAAAAAAGTTACAGACCGACAGACAGAAATTTTTTTTTCGCTCAAACTTAAAATCTCGACGTTTCACGACATTCTAAGCCTATTTGCACAATAAAAATTTTTTAAAATTTTTTTGTCGTTACTATACTTCCATTGGATGTGGAAGTAATTACCTTAATTTGAATATCTGCGGAAAGACTGGTTAATTTTTTTTTTTATTATTACAAGTAGGTATTACTTTTCCGAGAGCATAGTTTTCGAGGCGATAAAGTATCGCACAAATGGTACACTTCTGAAATCGCTTGCATTTTTCTTCTGGTACTAGCAAAAAAAATATTTTAGTGCGATTTCATTGAGTTCGATGGTAACAGTATTTGTGAATATTTCAAGACCTCCCAATTTGCTTACACAATTATAAAAAAGTATATTGAAATTTAGACGAAGGTATTTTTTGACTACACAGCAAGAACGGTAATAAGTATAACGAAAATGCACTTTTTATAAAGCATCGAATTTTGTACAAAAAAGTCCCTGAGAGCATATTTTTATCTATTATGGCTCACATGCCAAAGGCGCCCGCGCGCAAACCTCAAAGTAACTGTGTTTCGCGCTGTTCTCCAAGCAGCCCGTTAAAGCAGTTAAATATTATTTGTCCAATGAGAATTTGTGGTCGATTTTTTTATTTATGAATTTCTGATCGCTCTGCACGATGGCGTCCTTCATTTTTCTTAAAAAAAACATTAAAAAAATTGTACATTTGAACTTTTCCACCTTGTAGGAAGTAATTTTCTTTCTTAAAAAAATATATTTATTGTTGACATATCATTTTGTTCTTATTTATCACATATAAACAATTAATATTAGGACCGAAAAGTGTAATTTTTCATTTTCATCGATTTTTATATAACTGGAACTTGCCGCATATTTTTATTAATTAGTGTTTTTTTCTGTACAATTGTACATACATTTCAATAACACAAAGAATATTTAACTATTTCTTTATTTTATTTCAACATTTTTTTAATACTTGTAACTCCATTATTAATATTATGCATCGTATAAAAAAAAGTTTTAAACAGAAGTTACTCATTATATTTTGTGTAATTTAAATTTGACTATTAGCATCGCCGTTTTCTTAATTTTTTGTTTGTTAATTAAGTCGGCGCACGCCAGTGCCACTTGCAGAGTAGCGTAAAAAACAGTCATTTTTATGCTTACACGTGAGCACCTGTAGCTCGAAAACTATAGTAGATAAGAATATGCCCTCGCGGTAGAAAATTCCATGTTATACAAAAAAACGTGCGGTGCATTTTCGTATTTATTACCGTTCTCGCTACGCAAGCGCTGAAAGATCAAAAACACCATCCTCGACATTTGCATATTCTTTTTTCTAATTATTTAAAAAAAATGGGAGGTCTTAAACGTACTCATAAATACTATTCCATGAAGCTGAACCGATTAGCAAAATAAAATATTTTTAATTTATCACATTTTTATAAATTTCAGAAATTCAAAATTGAACAAAAATCTCAAAAAAAAAATTTTGTGAACCCCAAATGGGTCTCGAGGACAAGGAACAATTGCAATTTCGAACAAAACACGATTGTTACAGCGCACAACGTGGCGACTTAAAAGATGAAATGCGACAATAATTGATAGTTAAAGGTTTCTCTTGTTGTTGAATTTTAAGTGAAACTAGTGAAAGAATTATTTATCTGAGATTTTTGTTTGTAAGTTTTTATTAATAAATTTGTCCTAACAGTAGTAACTTGTAAATGTTTTTTATCAGGGCGGCAAGCAACTGTTTGCTACAGGTGCCAAATGCCCTGACGCCGGCACTGATTGCGCCGGTCTACAACCTGCGTGGAGAATTATAACTTTTAATAAATATATTATGTACCCTCGTTCGCTGGATATAAACGTCCAGTATTTCTATTCGCGGTTCGCGCAAAATAACACCGCGCGGTGGCACCACAAGTCAACGAACAATATGTGGATAGGGACGTGGGCGTGATTGAGCGAGATGAACATATAGGAACCGTTTTGGCCGTATAGTTGCATATCTTATAGACTCTTCAATCAACGATTATAGGTATTGTATTGTATGTAATGTAATTTTATTTAAAAGAGATTTGATATATCTCCTTTTCATTTAAGAGCTTCTTAGCTCTTAGGAAACATAAAATTCTTTCAACTGTCACCTTTACCTTGCAAGTGAATCTGTTTTTCATATAATTTGACTAGTACTATTTTTTTTACAAAAAATTGTTTCGCTCATTACATCAAAAATAATATACATAAATATAATATAACAATACAATATAATGATAACTGACAAATACAGCTTTTTGCGACAAAATATATAAGTACTGGTATTTAAATTCGAAACTAAAAGTACTTGTACTTAAAATTGGTGGCTTATTTAAGTACTAAGTACTTTTTTAAATACTTAAAGTAGCAAATTGATGTACTTAATACTTAGTACTTGAATTAACTGAACTCAAGTAATACTTACTTAAATTTTTAAGTATCACCTAAGAGACTTGTACTGGGTACTGGTACTTATTTATATTTTTAGAAAATACTGGTACTTAATACTTAAATACATTTTATCGGCACTTACAGCAGCTCTGCTGGCGAAGGTGTAGGAAAACCCGCCTTAACGTATTAAGGCGAATAAAACGGCCATCAACAGCTGTTGTTGCTCTCCTTCTACCTGATCCTGGTCGCCTGGTACATTTGCCTGTTTCAACATAACGATTCCAAGTATCTTGGATGGTTGTTCGGGGTATTCCCAACACATTAAACACGTAACGCTGACTGACACATATCCTCAGTTTTAAGTATCATGTTGACAGACTGAAAATTATTTTGCAGTTATTGTGAAATAACTCGACAGAAATCAGACACATGCCCATTTAGATATTTTTCAATAAGCGAGGTCGACATACTGATAAATCGCGTATTTGGAATAATAACGTTCATAAAGAAAAGATAAATATTTGTTAAGTTAAATAAAAATAAAAATTGCAAAGTTTTACTTGAAAGTATCTTTTACTAAAATACAGATATTGGGATTAATCAAAAAATATTTTTTTTAGAATGGATTGGGCTTTGGAACAGAGCACAAGAGAACCTGACCAAGTTTCCTAATTATTCCATAGGATGTTTAGAGATTAGATCACCAAAAACCAAAACATAATTTTGGTTCTCCGGGTGTAATAAGTTGTAAAAAATTATTTTTTCAAAATTGAAAGGGCGTGAGATATTTTTGATGAATTTCTTTAAAACATGATGAAAAAATAACTAAAACCGGTGAAATATTACAAAAGTTATTGAACAACAAATGTTTCGCACTATTCAGGTGGCCGTTTTCTTGCCGGTGAGTGTATTAAAAAATGGGACGTCTTACTAAAAGGCAGGCTGATACCAAACGTCGAAATCTAACTTTGTCAGCTAAAAGGAAAAATCGTAGGAGAGCTAAATTACGGTAAGTTTTACAAAATTAAAAATTCCTTTTTATTATTATTAATAGTAATCCAACAAAACTATTTTTGCGTTGAAGCTAATTAAAAGAAATTAAACGCATTGTATTAATTATTATTATTAATACTTGCTGATCTTTAAAAGTAAGATACGTAACACACATTTTTGAACTGTCCTCCTCCTATTATATAGTCAGGAATCAGGCGCCACTAAATCCATCATAGGGTGTGCACTCGAAGATATAGTTTTTAAAAAATACATACATTATCCGAAATGACCTTGCGGATCTGAATCCAGAGGGCGCCATTCTGTCCGCGATTGCAAAAAAGCGTAAAAATTTTTTTTCCGAAAATTTTTATGTCACTAACTATTGATTAATTTTATATTCCCACCGCATTTACAGGCTTATTTTTTAACATTTCTTAATTATTTTCCAACCAACGGAAAGCTTATTCTTTCTAGATTCAGGTGCTGCTAAATACTTCTCATAATTGTTGTTAACAAATGCTACAGAAATTGTTTAAACAAAGAGAGCCCAAAGAGTGCACGGTAAATTTCAGCATCGAGACATTTTTAAAACTATTATCGATAGATGCATACTTCTATGACATGAAATCTGCAAAATATAATGGAGTAGTTTTTAGAGAAAGAATTATCTACATTGCTTTATTGTTGTAAAAGATACGATTATTTTTGTACAGCACGCGTTGTGATCCGGCTCGTCTTTTGGTAGATATACAGTGTACATGTATGTCTCGCATTGCCTCGCTCTCTTTAGGCTTGTTGACTACCTGCTGAGGTGTAGTGTAATAAAAAATCTTATGAGTAGCGTATACAGTAACTGTGTTGTGTGTTGTTTATAAATTCATGTAAAATATATTTAAAATAATTTTTGTATTAGTTTAATGGCCTGTATATTTCCATTATTATTGCAGAGTATCCGATGAAATTACAAAAATAATAGCGCAATTGCATTTTTCTCATCATAATCATAATGAAGCCGACACTAGAATATTTGTGATCATCCTATATTTATCAAATCTGGAGTATGGTAGAATAATAATAGAAGCTACAACAGATATTTTTGTCTTATCCCTGTATTTTGTGTCTAGAATTATGGTGTCGTAGATTTGATGTATTTATACCGATTTATCATACGATTCGAGAATTAACTATAGAGAAGACAATGAGTGCTCAAATGAATTTGGGTAATTTATTTTTGTGCATTTATGCTTTGACTGACTGTGATACAGTCAGTTTTCTATTTAAAAAAGGAAAAACTAACGCTGTAAAAAAATGTTTAAGACATACAGAAGATAAAGAACTACAAAGATTACTTCATTACCCTCAAAGTGGCTTCAATGATTTCATTACTTTTCAAAATCTGGCCCAGTATTTTTTTAAAAACCGCTGCCCAAGGAATCACTACTTCCACATCCAGATTTTCCATCCAAGTCTCTCAGAACGAATGCCAAAAAAACTTTTGAGACCTTATAGCTTCTCTTGTAAATACTAAATACCAATTTTATGAACTCTTACCTGCTTAATTTATATATTTATTCCACTTTACCCCCCATCCCTTCAACGGAATAAGATGAAAATATAATCTAGTTCCAGATCACCTTAAAATACATACGCGTACCAAATTTCAAGTCAATAACTTAAAACGGTTCCAGAGTAATCGTGCGCACAAAAAACGTTACAGACAGACAGACAGATCGACACTCAAACTTAAAATCTCGACGTTTTATGACATTCTAAGCCTATTTGAACAATAAAACTGTTCAAATTTTTTCTTGTCGTTACTATACTTCCACTAGATGTGGAAGTAAATGTTATATGGTCGACGTCTGATATGAGGAATTTATCGCCTACCGAAGATTCTTTTTATCAACATATGTTGAGAGCTGCGTATCAAATTATTCTGTGGAAGAGTGCAACTGAGATAAACCCAGAAATTCCCGATCCAATTGATTTTGGTTGGGATTTGAAAAATAACGTACTTATTCCTAAATTAATAACTATAATACTCTAAATGTTTGTCCCAATATAACTTCTCAAAATGTATTTTGTAAATGTAAATTTAAAAAATTTATCGGAAACTGCAGTCGTAGCAAAGCTGGGTTGGAATGCATAATAGATTGCTACTGAGAGGGTAAATGTATTAGCTGTTAATTTAGTTTAAGTATAATGTATGTATGTATTATATTATTATTTTTGTATTTCTATTTCTCAAGCACAAAAAGGAAATTTAACTTAATTTAATTAGTTATATGGATTTCTGTCTCTAATCAATATTTTAAGTTAAAATATAATAATTTTGGTTCTCAAGTTAACTAATCTTTAAATACCTTCGTTTTTTTTTTCATAATGAGAAATGATAATATTTACGTATAAGTAATACGCATCGTAAATTTTTTGCAATCACAGTATATTGTCAGCAAGTTACCGATCGGCCACAGCGCGCGAACGTGTCAGCCAAAACGATAGCGGAAATAACGGAGCGCTGTAGAAAAATAGTCATATCTTTTAAAGCGATAAAACAATGCAGATGATTCTTTCACTAAAAACTCCTCCATTCTATTCCGCAGATTTCATATCATAGAATTATGCATCTATCTATAATAGTTTTTAAAATGTCTCGATACTGAAATTTACCGTGCACTCTTCGGGCATGCTTTGTTTAAACAATTTCTGTAGCATTCGTTAACAATAATTTCGAAAATTATTTAGCAGTACCAGAATCTAGAAGGAATAAGCTTTCCATTAGTTTGAAAATCATTAAGAAATATTAAAAAATAACCCTGTAAATGAGATGGGAACATAAAATTAATCAATTTTCAGTGACACAAAAATTTTCGGAAAAAATTTTTTTATGCTTTTTTGCAATCGCGGACAGAATGGCGCCCTCTGGATTTAGATGCGCAAGGTCATTCCAGATAATGTACATATTTTTTAAAAAGTATATCTTTGAGTGCACACCCTGGCATTTTAGGAGCGTCTTTTGAGAAGATTGATTCCCGACTAATACCTTGTTGGTTATGTCTGCGAGTGGTTTTCTTTTTTGGTAAGTACTCTAATTAGATAACTGGTTCTGTTCATATCAGAACTTGGGAAATTGGATGAAACCACAGTGCATGCCTTTGTTTCCCTCCTCATTTATTAAATTACAGACCTATAATCAATAAATCTAGAGGAGTAAAAAATACTGTAGTTTCCAGCGAAGAAATAAATATATTACAAATAATAATGGCCTGCTACCTAGAACTGACTAACTAAAATTTGCAAATTGCAAGTTATTCTAAAACACCTTGTGTAGAGCAATATTTTTTAGGATCGGAGTAGACATTCTTCAAAGTAAAGAATGTAACTCGAAGTATTTCTTAATTTCATGAGGAGGTCAGTTCAAAAAGTGTGTTACGTATCTTACTTTTAAAGATTAGCAATAAGTATTAATAACAATAATTAATACCATGGGTGCAATTTCTTTTAATTAGCTTCAAAGCAAAAATAGTTTTCGTGGATTACTGTTAATAATAATAATAAAAAGAAATTTTTAATTAAATCCCTTTTAATTTTATAAAACTTACCGTAATTTAGCTCTCCTGCGATTTTTACTTTTAGATGAAAAGCTAAATTTCGACGTTTGGCATCAATCTGTCTTTTAGTAAGACGTACCATTTTTTAATACAATCAACTAGCACAGTAACAATTACCTATACAGACTAAGTACACCAACTGGGAACTTAATTACAAAAAAGTCACATAAAACTAAAAGAACACCGAGCGTATGCACAAAAAATTAAAAACTATAAGTGTCAGAATATCACAATCTTTATATTTACACAAAATGATAATAAATACTGAACTATAACAAAAATACTGAAAAATATCACATTAACTAAATTAACGTCGCCAGCCGTCGGAAACCACAACTCGTATCTCGTATGTATCTAACAATTGCAACAGAAAACCAAAAAGGTCGGTTTTATTGCTTTATTGAAGAGGCGGTCCCTTGATAAACGAGCACCTCTGTAGCCGGCAAACGTGCAGCGTCCTTGGAGAGAGAGTGGCAGATGAAACAGAATATGAGATTGTAGAAATTAATTATACCTAGGACATTTTTAAATCTTAAATCACTACCTGAGTGCATAGGGTTGATTTTATTTTATTTTTACAAAAGGGAAAAAATATTTATTTTAATAATACCTATCCGGGATGGTGAAAATTATTTTTGCAAATCGAAAATGAAAGAAAAAATATATTTTTTTTATGTATATATTTTTCTCTCTCACTGGCCCGCATTCTAACAATTTTTTAAAAAATTCTAGTGAAAGCCGTTTTCTGAAATAATGATTTTTGTGGGAGTAGGTCGAATATTCTTGTTGACTTATATCCGGAACGCTCTTAACTATAAGATTTCATGACTGTTAAGAATTCATAATTGTATTTCGGAATTCACAATTGTACCTCAGAATGCCCAGTCGGAATTCACAATTATTAAGCCGATATTCACATTCGTAAGTTGGAATTCATGAGGATGAAATAATTTCTATAAATTGTCGAATATTATATTCGATGTGCGCTTCGCTAACCATCTAGATATGGTCAAAACTAAAATAAATTAAACAATATAATAATAAGCTGTATTTATACTATATTTATATCATTGCTCAGCGCAACACACTAACCAATAAGACGAACTATTTGAGACAAGGCCTTTATCACTTTTTATACTATTTTTACATTTTGCAAAAAAAAAATGTTCTGGTCTAAAGACTAATTCTATCATGCTTTAAATATTTTTGTGTGCTGAAACCCAATTTTCAATTTAAAAAATTTTCTACCGCGTAGATTTCGAGTAAATCAAGGTTTTTATTGTCAAAAAACCGTAAATCTACTTTGTAGAAATTTTTTTAAATTGAAAATTCGTATTCAGCACACAAAAATACTTAAGGCGGGATAGATCTAAGTCCTTGTAATATAAACATAAACACACCACAGATAGTAGACAAGCAGAATTTTTTTTGTAGACGTGTCCACAGGTCAAAATACGTTTTTTTTTTAATTTTTGACGTTTACTCGAAATCTACGCGGTAGAAATTTTTTTCAATTGAAAATTCAATTTAAATACTTCTTGCAGCAAGTATTTGAATTTATACTTGCAAATATTTTATCTGAAATATTTACTACTTAGTATTTGTGAAAATGATCCTAAAGGTATTTATAAATACTTAAACTATTTAAATAACTGGGAAGTATTTAAATACTTTTAAAAAAGTATTTAAATCCTTTTCTACCAGTATTTAAATACTTTCAGAAATATTTGAAAACCCTCTAAGTATTTGAATCTCATAAATACAACAAATATAATCAAATACACCAGGGAGGCAGGCAGATACTCGTTAAGAATCAAGGCATGTCATCAATCACTATACTATCTAGTTAATAAATATACATTGCATCATTCATTCTTCAGTCATTCACGTCTTAATCCCAGAAAGTTGGTTGAGAGCAGACATAGGACAGTAAGTGTTAACTGTTAATGTACATGTTTTGTGATTGTGACAGAGAACAGTTGAACTAGTGCCATAGTCGCTGTGCTTTATTTGGGTATTTGCAAAAGATGTAAAGGTCTAGCTCTACGGATAAGTAAAAGTTCAAACTAGAACTGATTAAGTATTAAAATAGTATTGTAGAAGTTCATGAAAGTAATGAAACCTAAATTTGAACCTCAAATAGTCAAATAGTATTTAATATAATAATAATAATAATAATAATAATGATAATGATAATAATAAGTCTTTATTGATTTCTACAAAGATAGAAAATACAATTTGGCGAAGTTTAGCCATTAAAGACTATTTTTATACTTAACTATGCTTCAAAATATTTAAATATTCAGAATGTATTTAAATACTAAGTTTAAACTATTTAATTACTTTAATTATTTATTATTTAAATACTTTTATCTTTTGAAAATACTTAATATTTAAATACTTTCAATTTTCTGAAAGTATTTAGTATTTACTATTTAAATACTTTTTCGAAGTATTTGCCCAGCTCTGAATAAGTAAGTACATGGCACGATTCACTTTTACTAGGTACCATTAAGATTAAGTACACATCATTTTTATTTTTATTTTTCAAATAGGTGTTAGTAGTCGACAACGCCAGACTTTAACTTTTACTAGTTTTTTCATAATAGTCTCTATAGAAATACCAAAATTGTTAAGTAAAATTGATATATCATCTAATCTACATAAAGTAGGTTATTTTTTATTATTAACTGTATGCATATCCTGCGATTTTCGGTATTTATAATAATTACAAATTCTCTTCCGTTTTTCTTCTCTTTCCGCATTCAACCATCGTCAAAGAAATTAACTAATTGTTCCGTCCTCAGTCATTATTTAGTTTTTTTTTATTATTTAATTTTTAACTGTTCATTATTTAATATAAATATATCTCTAACTATTTACCGCTAACTTTAAGTAAGAAATAAAATATACTTCGCTGTTATTCATTTTGGCTCACTCTGTAGCTTTCCGCGTTAACAAAAAAAGAGATTTTTTGTGATACCAAAAACCTTCATTCGCTGTTAAACCTCGTGTCACCGCAGACAAGTGTCTTTTTACGGCAAAAATAATAATTAATAACTTTCCGCTTTGTGTTACACTTAACTGGAATTGAACAAGGGTCATTTTGATTCTGGATTGCATCAATTTGGATTTCCTATCTGGAGGCCTCCGGAAGCTGACCACTGGATTCGGGGAGGATTAAAGGTAGGATCCATTACAATCTCTTTTTTCTTTTTACCGCGACAGTCCACATATCTCTCGTTCTCATTATTATAATTTGTCTTTTAATAAACATAAACTATTTTTTTACCACCGCCCAAGTTAGCGGATTGGTTTCAGTTCGCTAACACTAATATTATTGAATTGAACTACACTATTTATATTTTGGGTGTTTATTCAGTTTGAATGCTTAAATGCAACTAAATTATAATCAAACTTAGCTTATTAAAAACATGACAGTTTATATGCAATCGAGAATAATCTTCTATTTTAACGATCCAAGTAAAAATTTTGATTGTGGCAAGTTATTGAGTTTGCAAGAAACGGTGTACATGTTGTAGAACCACTCAAAATCAACCGCCGAAAAATAAATAAAAAGTTCGACTTAGGAATATTTTATTAAAAAGACAATTTTAGAGCACAACTAACCATAAGGCATTAGCGCCAAAGACCGGCACAAAAAGACTTAAACACATTTGCAGAGACGTAAGGTACAAAATATTTTTACGTCCAGGACGTAAAAATAAAATTTTTGGACATGAGAAAAATTGTATTAAACTTTTTCAAAAGTACGCCAAAAATATTTTTTTGAAGAATATTTTTAATTTTTATCGCTTCACGAAACCCGAGGAAATTGAGGACATGGTATTCTGTGGACTTACAAAAAGCATAGTAATTAAATTTTGACGAGGCAACATACTGAAAGGCGAGACTAAAAAATGAAAGGTGCCAAAATAGTTAAGGGCGGTTTCTCGAATAAAACAAATTTGGATTCATCCAGCGACTTGCCACTAAGGCAAGAGCGTTGCAACTTTGTTGATTTGAGGCAGAAGAATTATCGTTTACTTCAAGATATCGAATAGCAAAAAATACATTTTGAATTGAGTTTCCTCCAAAACGGTCGTCCTTACGAATCATTTACAGGGCCATTTCATTTTAAA
Organism: Rutpela maculata; assembly: GCA_936432065.2. Classification (NCBI taxonomy): domain Eukaryota; kingdom Metazoa; phylum Arthropoda; class Insecta; order Coleoptera; family Cerambycidae; genus Rutpela; species Rutpela maculata. Next base: position 83,671,302 of record OW386290.2, read on the forward strand.
ATGTCATAATTAACTAACTTTTATATATAACATTTTTGATTCTACAAATTTAAATCATGTTTTCCTTAAAGTCATCTGATAGTGAAGAACTCATTTTGATTCGAATTTTCTCGTAAACTGAGGGCTTTGCGAAACATTTGTAAGAGACCATTCTATCTCAAAATGTCTTTAATTAGAAGCTTTTGCGTATAATTCTTTTGGATCCGACGATCCAGAATGATCATTTACTTAAAGTCATCGAAGTTATCGCATAGTAAAAAACACATTTTGAATCGAGTTTTCTTAACAACAATTAGCTTTACACAAATTTGTTAGAAGCCAATATATCTCAAAAGGTCGTGACAGGAAACTTCTGTATACAACTATTTTCGATTCTACAAGGTACCGTGAGCGTTCAAGTAATGATATAGCAAAAATGCACTTTGAATCGAGTTTCCTCGCAAATGATTGGCCTTACGAAACATTTACACGCGATCATTTAATTTCACAATGTCATAATTAGGAGCTTTTGTATATCATTTTTTTGATTTGACGAAGTTAAATCATGTTTTACTTAGTCATCGGATTGTAAAAACGCGTTTTGAATCGAATTTTCTTGACAACGATTTTCTTTACACAAAGGACCCTGGATCTGAACCTATGTAAAAATGTTTCCAAGATATTTAAGTATGAAGTTTGAAAATGCAGCTGGCAGGGACAGTACGTGTCCACTAAGTATACAGGGTACGTAAGAACATTAAGGAGGTGATTATATGGCAATTTTCAAGTATAAACGTTTTAACGAAGGTATGCCCTAAAATGCTTTGTAGGGAAGCTACAGCTCTATAAATATGGCGTCCAAAAGACGATTTTCAGGTAATATTTCAGTAACCAGATCTAACTTTTATCTAAAAATAATAATTCATCACAATGTATTTTAACATTTTCAAACAATCACGTCATTGTTATGAAAAGCCTACTTTCTTTATTTTTATTTATAGAGCTGTAGCTTCCTTACGAAGCATTTTAGGGTAACCTTTATTAGAACTTTTAATCTTGAAATTTGCCATATAATCACCTCTTTAATTTTCTTGTCTACCCTGTATACTTGGTGGAAACGTACTTCGCTGCCAGCTGCATTTTTCAAATTTTATACTTAAATATCTTGGAAACCCTTGACTTTAGAGGATGGAGCCCATACGCTCATAGCACCACTCTCTTTTTGTTTGCGGACGATATCGCTATACTGACAACCTCAAAAGAATTAAAAGATGAAAAACAAAATACAGGCTAACACAACTATACAATAGCACAACGACTGGGGACTCACAGTCAACCCAGACAGCACAAGGCTATCCTACGGATATCCTAGGGATATGGAAGCTAGGATATAGCAATATCCTGGGGTATCCCAAGATATCCGAAGGATGTCCTTGGGATCTCGAAGTGGCACTACTTTCCGTATCCTTAGGATATCCCATGGACGTACTTTTGTATATCCTTAGGATATCCCACGGACGTACTTTTGTATATCCTTAGGATATCCTTGAGACCCTTACAGGATTTGTTTTATGCTATCCCTAGGATATCAATGTAAGCTTTCAGGGCCATAGTGTTTACCTATATAGTCATACTGCTTTCAAACAATGTTAGTAACTTTCTGTACTATGTCCTCCATTGCATAGCAATCTGTTAGCATTTCGCACCGGAATAATAGTTTTATTACTTGAGTGGCATTGTTTGCTTGAAAATACCAGAACATTTAAATTTAAAAGTAGCAAAAATATTATTTCGGCGTAAAATACTTACAGTTTGCTTCACATTCTCCAGAGGACAATAATAGAGTAACAAGCTGCTCGCATTGAATAAAGCAAATTTCCGATCAGTCTTGCTATTTACATTACTGAACAGTGATTTCTTGTACCATTCTGCTTGTCTGCTTGTACCGTTTGTATTGAAGTGAAAAATCGCCTCTACTGCTTCAAGTTTCCGATAATAAATGTGATGGTTTTGAAGATACAAGCATAATGTTTACATCTTAAAAACCATCTGTTGACAAATTCCGAAAAAAATAGACACTGTGATCTAATGTGTTGGCATCCAGACTATGATAAGAATAGTACAAAACAGCAATACTTAAGATATCAACATTTTATGTACAATCGTCGTCAGCTTCTTTCACATCTAATTGATAAATTATAGTTTCTTTAGATACTTTGCTTTATGAACAGTTGAGTTACAGACTATGATGATGTCCTGGCAATAATGATCCCAACAGTAGGTACTTGTCTTACCATGCTCTTATGTTCCATTTTGTCTCCTTATTACCTGTTAAAATAGTTGTTAAGGTATCAAGGGTGTTATAAGGATAATAACGCACCGAGGTCGGCAGTGTACAATCCCGAGGGCCTCTGGCCCGAGGGAATATACGTCGACCGAGGGCGTCATTATCCTAGAACACCCGTGGTGCCTTCAACGTTTAATGTCCTGCAAGTCTGTTATTTAATTCGAATTTTTTTTTTGACATTTAGGATTTATTAATTTGACATCTATTATGTTCAGAACGATTTGATTTAAAAGAGAGTAAAAAATCAAAATCGTTTGTAAACGCCGCCGTTGCATAGCAACGCATTTTGTTTGTCCACAACGCTATCATAATTTGTTTGGTTTGGGTTGTATTATAATTTTATAATGCCCTATGGCGTTATAGATATTCATAACGCCCTAGGGCGTTATTTTTCATTTAATGTATCTCAAAATAGGGTGGTTATTGTAAAATAACAGACTTGTAGGACATTAAATCCCATTTCAAATTTATAGATAATTATAAATTTTTTATGGGTAATCATAAGAGCCTATCTGGTTTATAAGGTTTTATACAGTACATTAATTTTGCCATATAGAAATTATATTGGGATGAATAAGTATCTAAAGGGTATTAATTGAGTTGGAATACCCTCGTTGTTATTGGTATGTTTCCATAAGTGTTTATACTAAAAACAGTTTTTATATAGCATTACAACTTTTAATTTGATAAGTTCTCATGGGATCTGAATAGTGTTGAAACAGAAAAGGTTTCATCAATAAAATCAAATACGAGTTCTGTAATCTTTTATAAGAAACAATTAGTATATGGTTTTTGTAAGATTTGAGGGGTTATTATCAGTTTTAGTTTATATAAATTTAATGAGGATTTATAAAGATAGTACGTATTAAAAAGTATTAATAAGGAATTACGTCGAATAATTTTGTGACTTTTTTTGGGATCTGAAGAGTAATGAAATTGAAAAGATATACTAAGGAGTTCCTAGTAGACATTTTATACATTTTTATAAGAATATATTTGTACTTATTTTTATAAGACTTCATGGGTACATATCAGTTTAGTTTATATAAGAATTTAATGGAAACGTGTAAGGAAGCATGTTAAAAAGTATGAATAAGGTATTATCGAATACTTTTGTGAGTAGTTTATTTAAGAATTTAATAAGGATTTATAGGGACATCTATTAAAAAGTAATAATGATTTACAACTATTAATTTCATAAGTGTTCATGGGATTTCAATAGTGGTGAATCTAATAATGTTTCATCAGGAAACCAGGGATGAATTTTATAACATTTAATAAGAAATAATTAGTATATGGTTTTTATAAGATTCGAAAGGTTATTATTAGTTTAGTTTTGTATAAGAATTTAATAAGGATTTCTCAGTGCACCCATTGAAAAGTATAAAAGTGTTATTTATAACTATTAATTTGAAAATTTTTCATGGGATTTCAATAGTAGTCAACCTAAAAAGTTACAATACTTACTAAAGTAAACTTACTAATACAATAGATTTCATATAACTTACATTAAAATCCATTGTAGATTAAAATCCATTGTTAGTATATACACATTGTATTTTAGAAAACCCTCTTATTCCCATAAAAACATAAAAGTCTTACAATAGACCTCAAGCAAGGAATATACATTAAAAACTCACAGAATCTATAAAATGTTCGTATTTCAAACGCCATAAAAAGTTATAAATACTTATAGGCCTCGTACTGAGAATTTACATTAATATCTTTCAAATTCATATAAAAGCCTATAAAACTTCGCAATTTAATTACCATAAATACTTATAAATATACTGATAGACTTCATTCAGGGAATTTACTTTAAAACCCCATTGCATATATCCTCATAGAATTTGATAAGAACTTTGTGTTTATTATTAAAACGTGCAAGTGTTGACAGACTTCAGGCAAGGAATTTACATTCAAAACACATTTCAAATACTTCAAAAACTTAGACACATCTGAACCTATAAAGTCTTTGTATTTCAAACACCATATAAGAAATTACAAATACTGATAGGCCTCGTATGGAGAATTTGCATTAAAAGTACTCTTCAAATACTTATAAAATATCTATAACACTTCATATTTCAATTACCGTGAAAACGTATAACTACTGATAGACTCCAATCATAGTCTAAAAATAAATTTCTTAACTTCATTAATAAATAATTAATCTTTATTTAAATTAAAATTTCACCTAATAATTTAAAAACGTATAACTACTGATAGACTCCATATAGGGAATTCACATTAAAAACTAATTGTTCGCAGCAAATCTTATAAAAACTTTGTATTTCCTATGATTATATGCAAATGCTGATAGACCTCAGGCAAGGAATTTACATTAAAAACTAATATCAAATAGCCACATCAAACCACAATCAGAACTTATAAAAAACTTTGTATTTCAAATACTATAAAAATTTAAATATACTAATACATATAACAACTGATAGACTCCATATAGGTAATTTACATTAAAAACCCATTGTATGCAGCAAATATTATAAAAACTTCGCATTTCCTATTAATATATGCAAATGCTGCAGGGAATTTACATTAAAAACACATTTCAAATAGCCGCACATCACCACATTTAGAACTTATAAAAAAACTTTGTATTTCAAATACTATAAAAACTTACGTATACTAATAGGTTTCATACGAGGAATGTACATTTAAAACACACACCCACATAATTAAAACTTATGAAAGTTTAGTGTTACATACTCCAGCCTCCAGTAGAAGGAGCTGTTATACATGTCGCTAATTCATATCTAACCTAATGTGACCTAAGAAACTAGCGTGGGCTTGTTAAATTTAAAGTAAAGCAGTCTCTTTTAATGCTAACTTATTAACTACGTTTAGGCTAGAACGTTAGAGGAAGTAAGGACTTTTGCAGTATTTAGTGTTTACCACTATATTACTATTGATATTTGAAATATTAATAGTAAGTAAATAATATTTACTTACCTATGTAAGTTTATGGGATTTGACATTAAAAACATATTTCAAATACACAACCAAAATCTGTAAAAAAACCTATCAATACTAATAGAATTTCTATGGGAAATTTACATTCAGAACACTATACAAACATATAAAAACTTATAGAAACTTTTAATTACATGTACCATAAAAACTCGTCAATACTAATAGATACCATATGAGAATTTACAATTAAAACACATTTCAAATACACACATCAAAAATTATAAAAACTTATACATTTTTTTTATAAGTTTTTATAAGGATTTTTTGACGGGGTTTGCAAACGGCTTCATAAAAAAACCAAAAGCACAAGAAGCAACTTTATCCTCAATAAAGTCAGTATGTAACCAACAAATTCAATTGCTTTAATTTTCGAGTCACTGTATACTGGCGATGACCCACCCCTGCAAAACTCATGAAGCATCCCACAGCACTTTTTCCATTTTTACATTAATTAAACAGATGTTGGTGAAATAAATACCAATAGAACTTAAAAGTTTATTAAATAGCTATAGAAGGTAATTACGGTAACATATAAGAAATAGTAGACTGGTTATCATCAATATATTTATTATTTTAAAATAAACGAAACAAAATAAATCAAAAATATGTATCAACAAATATTATTTAGATATTGTTTTATATCTAAATAATAATTCACTAAATTTTATTTTTTTTTTACGTTTGATTACCATTCAGTAGTTTTTTACGTTTAAGAATCTTGCTTTCTGTTTCACAAAAATATACTAGATACAGACCCTTTTGAAATTTGTATTTGTTGGCCGATTTAAATTATTTTTTTTCTAAATGATAGAGCTTCAATAACTTTACTGTGGTAGCATGTAAGAATCCGAGTTGAGCGTTAGCCACCATATTGAACAAATGGCTTCCGCGCGCCGCTGAAGAAAACATTTTTCCTTGCCTTATCTTAATAGATTGGCTTTAATTTGTTTTTTTAAATATTAAAATCGATTAATATCGATTTTAATATTTAAAAAAACAAATTAAAGCCAAAGAATGTGTCTTTAATACGAATTTAAGAAACTATAATAAATTGTTTATTAGTAGTGTAACAATTATAGTTAATAGTAAAAATTACTTTTTGAGGATTTGTATTTTTTCATTTAAAAAAATACCCGCTGATCCTATGGAAATATTTTTTAAATAAATGTTGTAGGCCGTTAAAGGACAAACAATACTTTTCTTAAATTTTTCTCTAGCTTAAAAAATAGCGAGATATGAAATTTGTAATATTTAGGGACACACGCAAAGAGTGAAAGTTGTAAATATGTTTACAGAAATGTTCATATACTATCGACTGCCACACGCTGTTATGCTTAGATATATTTCCACACGTACATTTGCGCTGCATTATTATTAATATAAATAAGTTGCTAAGTTGGATTATCTCAAATCGAGTTTAGAATATATAACATTTTTAAATATATTTAGTATTCTCATAGGTTTTTTTCAGGATATTGTTTTATTTTTATATCGAATTCATGTTTTCTTTTGATTTCGTTATTCTTTTACGAATTGTTTGATTTTTTATATTAGTATTTTGTTTCGGACAAGGATTGTGTTTGGTACTTTTATTATTGTTTAGGTTTAGGTTTATTATTGCTTAAGCCATTTTATTTCCACATTTTACCCGTCATTATTGAAGGTGTTTGTATTTTTTGTCAAATTCCATTATCCGCGGAAGAAGCGGTAGTCGTGAAAAGAGAATTGGACACGATAATTTCAAAAAGTGTACAACTTAATGACGATATTCACAAAAAAATTATTTCTGAAGAACTAACAGTTCACAAAAAATGTAGAAAAAATTACACTCGTAATAAAACAAAAGAGCCGCCTCTACTAGTAAAAATGATCACACAGTGAATCATTTGACTTTAACAAAAATTGTGTTATTTGTGGAGAAATAGCCGATGTAAAAAATGAAAACGAAAAACAACAAATTTACGACACCGTATTCAGTTAGTGCAAACTCTTGAATTTAAAGAATCTCTGATTTCTCGCTACCGAGAGCGTAATGATATTATCGTATGTAATATCACTAGTGCTTGAAATTTTATCGGTAAAATTTTTTCGAAAGCGTTGTTGCCTGGTAATATAAAGAGTGCAAATTGACAGTTTATTATCTGATTAAATCCCGACCGCTTTAGCGGGAGGGATTTAATCTTTGATAATAAACTGTCAATTTGCACGAGTTATATTAACCTTATAGCAACTTAGCTTGAGAAAAAATTTATAGATAAAATTTAGAAGCACGAGTGGCATTTGTGGAGAATATTTCACGAATAAATAATTCATTAGTACATCTTCAATATTATGTTCAGTAATTAATTGCCTTCAGACGTTTCCTTGTTACTTTTTAGAGATTACTCACCTTTATCTTCAATTTCATCATTTACGTCACATAAAAATGCATTTCCAAAGCGACTCATCTAATAAAAAACAAAGTATGTTTAAATTATGACAATCAAGAAAAACAATATACGTTAAACCATAGATACTGTAACTTATAAGACTAGTCATCACAACAAAGCACGCTTCGACCAATCACATTACGGGTATAACCACACAAATTGCATATTACCAATCTATCGCTTTTACGTTCTAAGGCTGCCGACTTAGATGGTATGGTACCGCCATCTAGTAACGCTAGCTTAACTTAACTGCTAACTGGCCTAAAGAGTGAATTGAATTATTATAAAGTGTTTATTAATATATATTTATGTATTTAATCCTTCTTTCTAATTTGAGAAGTTTAATAGTTCAGTTAAGGTTTGCTTGTTTAAGTAGAGAGACTTTAAGTACAACGAATTATAATGTATATAGTGATACTGCAGAGTTTTGATTTTCCAAATAAGTGTTAGCTGCTTTGTGATGATTGATGAATTACCATACGTAAGTACCTACATTTGTGTATTTATCATAAAATAACTGATTTGTCTGCTTCGTAGATATTTATATTTAATTTTAGTTCTGAAAATTACTTTGTAATTACGTCAGGTATTAAGCCATTGAATGCTGTGTATAACTTGTCCCGAACCTATATAAGTTCTACACAGCATTGGCTTTTTAGGTTATTAATACAATATTACAATTTACGTTAACAATTAGTAATAAGCTAGAGAAGATATTTATAGATAACATTTAAAAGCACGATTTGTCCTATTTGCCGAAAACATTTCACGACACAAAACGTCAAAAAAATTTCGCAATATTTGCCGCTGCAGCGACCTAAAAAATTAGAGCGATAAATTTTGCATTAGGTACTGTCAAAAGCCGATCTAGCTTGAATTACCACTAATAATGACGTTTGATTGGTGCAATGTTGTGAAAAAACGGGCTCTCATTGGCTATAGCGTTAATGAGTGAAATAATCTGTGAAAATTTTTTAGAGAGAATTATAAATGTAATTGATTTGGTTGCAGCTGAAGCAAGGTATCACAAAAATTGTCTATGCAATTTTTACTTGAAGAACTTGGAAAAAACTAAACAGACTGATACGTAAAAGTGCTATGCATTTCAGCAACTTATCGAATTTTTAAATTCAAAAAGTGAGTGCCAGTACACGTTAGCAGAATTAGAAGACAAATTAGAAAGTTTTGGTGACCTAAAGTTTAATAGAAAACATTTAAAAAGAAAGCTTGAAGATCATTACAAAACTAAGATTCTCCTTACGTCAAGACCAGGCCATAGTGATATTGTTACCCTAAAAGACTTTTCCGGTAAAATATTAACCGATACATGCCCGTATAACCAGGCGATACAAGCTTTTTTTTTCGATACAGATTCGTCAAGATCAGAGGCGAACTAACCGGGTGCGGGGCGCTATTAATGCTTTGGGGCCCTTCCCATCTCATAAGATAACATTTTTTGGAGATCAGACCAGATCACGCATCACCAAGACACGTGTCACTTTGTTTTGGCTAAACACTGAACAAAACTATAATAATAATAATAATAATAATAATAATAATAATAATAATAATAATAATAATAATAATAATAATAATAATAATAATAATAATAATAATAATAATAATAATAATAATAATAATAATAATAATAATAATAATAATAATAATAATAATAATAATAATAATAATAATAATCTATTCCGCAAAAAGCCCTCGCGCCTTTTTCGAACCGCCTCAGCGTGTTGTAGAGAATCCGCCGACTGTAGATCAGGTGGAAAACTTCTGGAAAACGCTCTACGGACAGAAGCTCCCACTCAACAGAGACACTTCAGCCCTGGCACACTTTGAAGCCTTTTGCCAAAGGTTTCAACAACCAAACGTGGCGTGCCAACCGATAACCCCAGAAGAGGTTCGAAGAGCTCTTGAGGGCTCTAAGAACTTTGCTGCTCCAGGTCCCGATGGGATAAATAACTTTTGGTGGAAAAAGTTTTCCAGTACCCACCACCATTTGGCCAGAATTTTTAATTCATGGCTAAATGGGGAGCAGCAAATTCCTTCTTGGGTTGTCGAGGGGCGGACAGTGCTGATCCCGAAGAACGGAGATTTGTCTAACCCAAAAAATTACCGGCCGATAACTTGCTTAAACGCATGCTACAAGTTGTTTACACGCATCTTGTACATGCGGGTGCTCCAAGCAGTTGAACGGGTTTACGAACGGGTATATGAGCAACGAGGGTCAAAGAGAGGTGTCGCTGGCTGCAAGGAGAACCTGCTGATCGACAGATGTATCACGCAGGACTCCGTGCAGTATAAGCGTAACCTCTCTATGGCCTGGATCGACTACCGCAAGGCATTTGATATGACATCCCATGAGCTCATTGTCCACTTGCTCAGATGTCTTGCGGTGCCCGGTCCCGTAGTGAGATGTATCGAAGAACTCATGCCGCTCTGGAGGACTCGCTTTACCATAACATCGGGTAATAGCAGAGTCCAGACAGAGCCGGTATTGTTCAGAAGGGGAGTATTTCAGGGAGATTCCCTAAGCCCCCTTCTGTTTTGCATCTCGCTACTGCCATTATCCGTTTCGCTGCGAAATACCCGTGGCTACAACTGCGGTACCCCCGGCGATAGGAGGCATAAGGTCACCCATCTGTTTTACATGGATGACCTTAAACTTTATGCCTCCGGAGAGAGGGATTTACGCCAGTCCCTCAGGGTGGTACAGGAGTACACGCAGGCTGTCGGTATGGAATTTGGGTTGGACAAGTGTGCACTAGTCCACCTCAAGAGAGGACGATGCGGTGACTACGGAGAGGATGCGCAGCTTGTGGACGGAAGCATCTTACATCACCTAGATGCCGGAGAGTCGTACACTTACTTGGGTGTCGAGCAACGCTCCACCCAAGAAGTGAGTGTAGTAAAAAACGCTCTCCGCGGCAAGTATCAGCACCGACTCCGACAGATCTGGTCTTCAGAACTGTCGGGGAAGAACAAGGTGTCTGCTACCAATATGCTTGCCGTTCCGATCCTCCTCTACTCCTTTGGAGTAATTAAATGGAATCAAGAGGAGCTGCGACAACTCGATGTAGGAACCCGAAAAAAGATGCATCTCTATAGGAGTTTGCATCCTAAATCGTCCGTTCCACGGTTATATCTCCCACGACATCGGGGAGGCCGTGGACTCTTGAGTTTGGAGAGTCTCCATAACAGGATGGTTCTGGATGGAGCCTGTAAGGTCATAAGGAGTTCGGATCCCCTCCTCTGCATGGTCCGAGACCATGAAAGTGCAGGAGTAGGAGCCTTTTTGTTTAAGGCAGCGCGCAGAGCCGCCGATGAACTCGGTTTGGTCTTCGACGCTGAGCGGGTTAATCACGACTCTGTCACCGAGTTGGAACCTGCTCGGCAAAAAGCCCAAGTCAAAGCTGCTGAAATTGGTTTATTTCTGCAGCTACACTCGGATAAGCCATTGCACGGAGTCTTCTATAAAAATATAGAAGACCGCGGCTTATCCGAAAGGCTGACCTTTGCTTTCTTAAGGTCAGCCGGGCTAAAGTCTGAGACCGAGGGATTCATAATGGCGTGCCAGGATGGTGTATTCAACACACTCGTCTATCGAAGTCGTGTCATGGGTATAGAGGTCCCTGATGTCAGCTGCAGGACCTGCCACAGGGCGCCGGAGACATTAATGCATTTGCTGTCGGCTTGTCCAGTATATGCAGTCTCGGCCTATATCCAGAGGCACGACGCAGCATTACGAGTGCTTTATTATCACTTAAGGCACTCGTATGGGATAGACGAGACACCAGTGCTGCCTTACGCTCCGGGGGATATTGAGTCCGTTGTGGGGAATGAGAAGTGTCTAATTTATTGGAACTACTCGTTTCCCACCGTCAGGCAAATACAAGCTAATAAGCCTGACATGGTCCTCCTCGACCACCAACTCAAGACAATGTTTGTCGTGGAGTTCTCGGCTCCCGCGGAGAATAACATTGTCTTGAAGGAGGAGGAAAAACGGACGAAATATCGAGATTTGCTCTTCGAGCTCCGCAGGCTTTACCCTGGCCATACTGTTAAGCTAGTGGTCCTGATCATAGGAGCCCTCGATGGAACGAGACACACGCTGCTTTCAGACCTAAAGATCATACCGGCATGCCGAAATTCGGCAGAGATCTTAGCCGGCAGGATGCAGAAGGCCATTATCCTCGGCTCATTACGTCTACTCAGGGCACACGATTCTCGGACCCAGTAGTCACTCACCCCACGGACGTGGGGAGTGGCTGCCGGTACTACCAGCTCCCCTCTGTGAGTGTCGGAGCCACAGAGTATAAAGGGTGACTGGCTTTTATAAACTAAAAAAAAAATAATAATAATAATAATAATAATAATAATAATAATAATAATAATAATAATAATAATAATAATAATAATAATAATAATAATAATAAACCGAACCGGCAGCCCTAGTGCACCCGGGAGGGGAAAGCTCATTCCCCTCTGGTGTCGGTCGTGGGCTTGTTGGGCTAACCACCCACAAGCCCTGACTTCTGGTTCCTGTAAACCGAAGAGAGGGCCCCCACAATCGACCTCGTCCGGATAGGGGTCAAGGGCAAGGTGGTGGGGCCCAACCGGATGGAGCGCCCGTTGACGACGAACGCTATGCACAAGGACGCTTTGAGTGGACGGATGAGCTAAGGGACGACCTTCTGCAATGCTACGAAAGCAGTGAGCCCGCACGAAGGGGATACATGGGGCGGATGCATGCTCTGTGGTGTGACAGGCATCCAGAGCATGGCGCCTTCACGCCACAAAATCTGCGTGACTATGTATCCCATCTTCGTAGAAGGGGCTACGTGAGGGCTGCTCCTGGACCGGTGAATGAGGTGGCCGAAAGACCGCCGCATTCACCGGTTGAGGAAGTGGTTCTCCTTGTTCCACCAGTACCAGAGGGCCTCAGTACCAGACGGGGGCTACACCACATAAAAGCCCCCGGGCCACAAGACCTGGCCAGAGTGGATGAAGAACTTCGTGATGCGCTACCAGAACGGGCTGACATCTGGCACATTAACTGTGCCGTGTATGCCGCTGTTCAACGCTTTTCTCGGACGGAGAGGCGTAATACTGCCTCCCCACAGGAGAGGGCGGAGCGGCGCATACAAAAGATGGAAGCCAAGATCCGGTCGGCGAGGCAACACGCATCCCGTATCCAATGTGTGATGGACTACATGGCGGCCAATAGGCCATTTACGCCTAAAGTGCGTCGAATAGCCGCCAACTTAAGACGCGTCCATCACACACTCAATGAGGCAGTGCTGCGAACCACCAAACAGCACTGTCTCGACAGGATACGGATGCTAGTGGTTTGTAAAAAATCACTAGTGAGGCGGGCGAGGGGGCTAGCGAAAAATAAACTCTTCCGCCAAAAGCCCTCGCGCCTTTTCGAACCGCCTCCGCGTGTTGCAGAGAATCCGCCGACTGTAGATCAGGTGGAAAATTTCTGGAAAACGCTTTACGAGGAGAAGCTTCCACTCAACCAAGACTCTCCAGCCCTGGCACACTTTGAAGCCTTCTGTCAAAGGCTTCAACAACCAAACGAGGTGTGCCAACCGATAACTCCAGAAGAGGTTCGAAGAGCTCTTGAGGGCTCTAAGAACTTTGCTGCTCCAGGTCCCGATGGGATAAACAACTATTGGTGGAAAAAATTACCCAGTACCCACCACCATTTGGCCAGAATTTTCAATTCATGGCTAAATGGGGAGCAGCAAATTCCTTCTTGGGTTGTCGAGGGGCGGACAGTGCTGATCCCGAAGAACGGAGATTTGTCTGACCCAAAGAACTACCGGCCGATAACCTGTTTAAACGCATGCTACAAGGTGTTTACACGCATTTTGTACATGCGGGTGCTCCATGCAGTTGAACCGGTTTACGAGCGGATATATGAGCAACGAGGGTCAAAGAGAGGTGTCGCTGGCTGCAAGGAGAACCTGCTGATTGACAGGTGTGTCACGCAGGACTCCGTGCAGTATAAGCGTAACCTCTCCATGGCCTGGATCGATTACCGCAAGGCATTTGACATGACATCACACGAGCTCATTGTACACTTGCTCCAATGTCTTGCGGTGCCCGGTCCCGTAGTGAGATGTATCGAAGAACTGATGCCGCTCTGGAGGACTCGCTTTACCATAACATCGGGTAACGACAGAGTCCAGACGGAGCCGGTATATTTCAGAAGGGGAGTATTTCAGGGAGACTCCCTCAGCCCCCTTCTGTTTTGCATCTCACTACTGCCATTATCCGTTTCGCTCCGGAAAACCCGTGGCTACAACTGCGGTACCCCCGGCGACAGGAGGCATAAGGTCACCCATCTGTTTTATATGGATGACCTTAAACTTTATGCCTCCGGAGAGAGGGACCTACACCAGTCCCTCAGGGTGGTACAGGAGTACACGCAGGCTGTCGGTATGGAGTTCGGGTTAGACAAATGTGCACTGGTCCATCTCAAGAGAGGACGATGCGGGGACTACGGAGAGGACGCGCAGCTCGTGGACGGAAGCATCTTACATCATCTAGATGCCGGAGAGTCGTACACTTACTTGGGTGTCGAGCAACGCTCCACCCAAGAAGTGAGTGTAGTGAAAAACGCTCTCCGCGGCAAGTATCAGCACCGACTCCGACAGATCTGGTCTTCAGAACTGTCGGGGAAGAACAAGGTGTCTGCTACCAATATGCTTGCCGTTCCGATCCTTCTCTACTCCTTTGGGGTAGTGAAGTGGAGTCGAGAAGAGTTGCGTCAACTCGACGTAGGAACCCGCAAGAAGATGCATCTCAATAGGAGTTTGCATCCTAAATCGTCCGTTCCACGGTTATACCTCCCACGACATCGGGGAGGCCGTGGACTCTTGAGTTTGGAGAGTCTCCATAATAGGATGGTTCTGGATGGAGCCTGTAAGGTTATCAGGAGTTCGGATCCCCTCCTCTGCATGGTCCGGGACCATGAAAGTGCAGGAATAGGAGCATTTTTGTTTAAGGCAGCACAGAGAGCAGCCGATGAACTTGGTCTCTCCTTCGACGTCGAGCGGGTAAATCCCGACTCTGTCACCGAGTTGGAACCTGCTCGACGAAAAGCCCAAATTAAAGCTGCGGAACACAACATCTTTCTGCAGCTTCACACGGATAAGCCAATGCACGGAGTTTTCTATAAAAATATAGAGAACTTTGGCTTATCCGAAAGGCTGACCTTTGCCTTCTTAAGGTCAGCCGGGCTGAAGTCTGAGACCGAGGGATTCATAATGGCTTGCCAGGATGGTGTATTTAACACCCTCGTCTATCGTAGTCGTGTCATGGGTATAGAGGTCCCTGATGTCAGCTGCAGGGCCTGCCGCAGGGCGCCAGAGACTCTTATGCACTTGCTGTCGGCTTGCCCGACATATGCAGTCTCGGCCTATATCCAAAGGCACGACGGAGCATTACGAGTGCTTTATTACCATTTAAGGCACTCGTATGGGATAGACGAAACACCAGTGCTGCCTTACGCTCCGGGGGATATTGAGTCCGTTGTGGGAAATGAGAAGTGTCTAATTTATTGGAACTACTCTTTTCCCACCGTCAGGCAAATACAAGCCAACAAGCCTGACGTAGTACTCCTCGACCATCAACTCAAGACAATGTTTGTCGTGGAGTTCTCGGCTCCCGCGGAGAACAACATTGTCTTGAAGGAGGAGGAAAAACGGACAAAATATCGAGATCTGCTCTTCGAACTCCGCAGACTGTATCCAGACCATACTGTTAAGATAGTGGTACTGATTATAGGAGCCCTCGGTGGAACGAGACACACACTGCTTTCGGAACTTAAGATCATACCGGCATGCCGAAACTCGGCAGAGGTCTTAGCCGGCAGAATGCAGAAGGCCGTTATTCTCGGTTCATTACGTCTGCTCAGGGCACACGATTCACGGACCCAGTAGTCACTCACCCCACGGGCGTGGGGAGTGGCTACCGGTACTACCAGCTCCCCTCTGTGAGGGTCGGAGCCACAGAGAAGGGTGACTGGTTTTTAGCTAGATAATAATAATAATAATAATAATAATAATAATAATAATAATAATAATAATAATAAGTCTGAGACCGAGGGATTCATAATGGCTTGCCAGGATGGTGTATTTAACACCCTCGTCTATCGTAGTCGTGTCATGGGTATAGAGGTCCCTGATGTCAGCTCACTCCCGTCGTCTGGCCCGAGTTTTCAACACGTGGTTGAATGAGGGGCAGCCAATCCCGGACTGGTTTGTCGAGGGACGTACCGTGCTTATTCCCAAAAAGGGTGATCTGTCCGACCCAAGGAATTATAGGCCAATCACCTGTCTGAACTCCGGCTACAAGATATTTACACGTATCCTGTACGCTCGGACACTACGGCAGGTTGATCCGGTCTTCCAGCAGATATACGAGCAGCGTGGCGCCAAGAAGGGCATGGCAGGTTGTAAAGACAGCCTGCTGGTAGACCGCTGTATTACACAGGATTCTGTGCAATACAAGCGGAATCTATCGATGGCCTGGATTGACTATCGTAAGGCATTTGACACAACATCGCATGAACTATTGTTACATTTGCTCAAATGTCTTGCGGTAGCAGAGCCACTAGTGAGATGCATAGAACAACTGCTGCCACTCTGGAGGACCCGCTTCACCATAACATCAGGTGCACAGCGGGTTACGACAGAACAGGTAGCATTCAGAAGAGGAGTATTCCAGGGAGATTCTCTGAGTCCCCCTCCTCTTTTGCATCTCACTGCTGCCGTTATCTGTTGAACTCCGCCAAACCCGCGGGTACCACTGTGGCCCACCCAGCAACCGGAGGCATAAGGTCACCCATCTGTTCTATATGGATGACCTCAAACTGTATGCCTCCGGTGAGCGTGAACTTCAAAATGCTCTAAGGGTGGTCGAGGAGTACACGCGGGCCATTGGTATGGAGTTCGGGTTGGACAAGTGCGCGGTCGTCCACCTCAAGAGAGGGCGATGCGGGGAATTCTCTGAAGATGCGCAGCTCGCAGACGGAAGCATTCTGAGACATCTGGATGCCGGGGAGACCTACACATACCTGGGTGTGCAACAACATCACATCCAGGATGTGAAACAAATAAAGGAGTCTCTCCGCGGCAAGTACAGACGCCTACTCCGAAAGATTTGGTCCTCCGAACTTTCGGGGAAGAATAAGGCGTCTGCCACTAACATGCTTGCCGTTCCTGTTCTGCTCTACTCCTTTGGAGTAGTAAAATGGACTGTAGATGAGCTGCGCCAACTAGACAGAGATACCCGCAAGATGATGAACATCCATAGGAGTATTCATCCTAGATCGTCCGTTCCTCGTGTTTACTTCCCACGTCATCGGGGGGGCCGAGGACTCTTGGGCCTGGAGTGTATGCATGGCAGAGTAGCGCTGAGTATGGCATGTAACATCCTCAGGAGCTCGGATCCGCTCCTGCTATTAGTGAGAGATCACGTCGCAGGGGTGGGCGCAGGATTGTTTAAGGCAGCAAAAAGAGCCGCAGATGAACTTGGTCTCGTATTCGACGTCAGACGAGGTGGCCGGCGCGGTGCTGATCCAGAGTCAGTCACCGAGCTTCAGCCAAATCGTCTGAAAGCCCAAATAAAAGCTGCCGAACAGGAGAATCTGTTCAGGCAGCATGTCGATAAACCCATGCACGGTGTGTTCTATAAGAACATAGAAACACTGGGTTTATCGACTAGGCTGACATTCGCCTTTTTAAGGTCAGCTGGGCTTAAGTCGGAGACCGAGGGATTCATTGTGGCCTGTCAGGATGGTGTAATAAACACCTTGGTCTACCGAAGCCGCGTAATGGGTGTAGAGGTCTCTGATATCAACTGCAGGACCTGCCGTCAGGCGCCGGAATCGCTGATGCATTTGCTTTCAGCATGCCCGATATACGCGATTTCGGCCTACATCCACCGCCATAACGCGGCTTTACGAGTGCTATACTACCATCTAAGGCACTCGTACGGGGTAGATCAAACACCAGTGCTGCCTTACATCCCCGGAGATATTGAGTCCGTTGTCGAGAACGAGAGGTGCCGAATTTATTGGAACTACTCGTTCCCGACCGTCAGGCTCATTCAAGCCAACAAGCCTGACATAGTCCTCCTCGACCATCAGAACAAAGTGATGTTTGTCATCGAATTCTCAGCACCTGCTGAGACAAACATCGCTTTGAAGGAGGGGGAAAAACGGACCAAATATCGTGATCTCCGGTATGAGCTCCAAGTGCTGTACCCAGACTACTCGGTCAAGATGGTCGTCCTAATAATCGGCGTACTCGGAGGGACGAAGCCTTCGCTGCTCTCAGAATTAAAGATCATACCGGCCTGTCAGAATTCGGCAGAATGGTTGGCAGGTCAGATGCAGAAGGCGGTTATCTTGGGGTCCCTTCGTCTGCTTAGGGCACATGATTCAGGTGTTTACAGTCACTAACTCCACAGGTCGTGGAGAGTGGCTGTAATTAATTAGCCGGCGCGGCTACCGTGTGGTGTCGGAGGCCACGGAAGCCCTGTCCGGCAACGGGAAACCGAAAAAAAAAAAAAAAAAAAAAAAAAAAAAAAAAAAAAAAAATAATAATAATAATAATAATAATAATAATAATAATAATAATAATAATAATAATAATAATAATAATAATAATAATAATAATAATAATAATAATAATAATAATAATAATAATAATAATAATAATAATAATAATAATAATAATAATAATAATAATAATAATAATAATAATAATAATAATAATAATAATAATAATAATAATAATAATAATCTAGATCATATCTATCCTATCCAGACCATACTGTTAAGCTAGTGGTACTGATTATAGGAGCCCTCGGTGGAACGAGACACACACTGCTTTCGGAACTTAAGATCATACCGGCATGCCGAAATTCGGCAGAGGTCTTAGCCGGCAGAATGCAGAAGGCCGTCATCCTCGGTTCATTACGCCTGCTCAGGGCACACGACTCTCGGACCCAGTAGTCACTTACCCCACGGGTGTGGGGAGTGGCTGCCGGTACTACCAGCTCCCCTCTGTGAGGATCGGAGCCACAGAGAAGGGTGACTGGTTTTTAACAAAAAAAAAAAAATAATAATAATAATAATAATAATAATAATAATAATAATAATAGGAGCCCTCGGTGGAACGAGACACACACTGCTTTCGGAACTTAAGATCATACCGGCATGCCGAAATTCGGCAGAGGTCTTAGCCGGCAGAATGCAGAAGGCCGTCATCCTCGGTTCATTACGTCTGCTCAGGGCGCACGATTCCCGGACCCAGTAGTCACTTACCCCACGGGTGTGGGGAGTGGCTGCCGGTACTATCAGCTCCCCCCTGTGAGGGTCGAAGCCACAGAGAAGGGTGACTGGTTTTTAACAAAAAAAAAAAAATAATAATAATAATAATAATAGGATGGTTCTGGATGGAGCCTGTAAGGTCATCAGGAGTTCGGATCCCCTCCTCTGCATGGTCCGAGACCATGAAAATGCAGGGGTAGGAGCCTTTCTGTTTAAGGCAGCACAGAGAGCAGCCGATGAACTTGGTCTCTCCTTCGACGTCGAGCGGGTAAATCGCGACTCTGTCACCTAGTTGGAACATGCTCGGCGAAAAGCCCAAATTAAAGCTGCAGAACACAACAACTTTCTGCAGCTTCACACGGATAAGCCAATGCATGAAGTTTTCTATAAAAATATAGAAAACCTTGGCTTATCCGAAAGGCTGACCTTTGCCTTCTTAAGGTCAGCCAGGCTGAAGTCTGAGACAGAGGGATTCATAATGGCTTGCCAGGATGGTGTATTTAACACCCTCGTCTATCGTAGTCGTGTCATGGGTATAGAGGTCCCTGATGTCAGCTGCAGGGCCTGCCGCAGGGCGCCAGAGACTCTTATGCACTTGCTGTCGGCTTGCCCGACATATGCAGTCTCGGCCTATATCTAAAGGCACGACGGAGCATTACGAGTGCTTTATTACCATTTAAGGCACTCGTATGGAATAGACGAAACACCAGTGCTGCCTTACGCTCCCGGGGATATTGAGTCCGTTGTGGGAAATGAGAAGTGTCTAATTTATTTGAACTACTCTTTTCCCACCGTCAGGCAAATACAAGCCAACAAGCCTGACGTAGTACTCCTCGACCATCAACTCAAGACAATGTTTGTCGTGGAGTTCTCGGCTCCCGCGGAGAACAACATTGTCTTGAAGGAGGAGGAAAAACGGACAAAATATCGAGATCTGCTCTTCGAACTCCGCAGACTGTATCCGGATCATACTATTAACATAGTGGTACTGATTATAGGAGCCCTCGGTGGAACGAGACACACACTGCTTTCGGAACTCAAGATCATACCGGCATGCCGAAATTCGGCAGAGATCTTAGCCGGCAGAATGCAGAAGGCCGTCATTCTCGGTTCATTACGTCTGCTCAGGGCACACGATTCCCGGACCCAGTAGTCACTTACCCCACGGGCGTGGGGAGTGGCTACCAGTACTACCAGCTCCCCTCTGTGAGGGTCGGAGCCACAGAGAAGGTGACTGGTTTTTAGCTCGCTAAAAAAAAAAATAATAATAATAATAATAATAATAATAATAGCAAGTAGCTTCATTACACTGGGCCTTGGTTGCGACTAGTCAAATCTAGATGCACACAGTGGCGCAAAGACAGTGGATTGCGATGCGGAAGCAGACAAAAGCAAAAAATGTTTTATTTTTATATTTATTACAGAGATGGGTCGAGGAAACATTCCATAATATGATAAAAGTCTGTAAAAGTCATGTAAATTATATAATTGTATGCACTTATTTGATATCAAAATGAGTCTTGCACCGTCACGAATAAGATTTCACCATAAAATAGACTATCAATATACCCAATGGAAAGTTAGAAGGAAAACTTCCTGGAAACTTTCCGTTTTGAAAACTCCGAAAGTTTCCAGGAAGCTTTCCTTCTAACTTTCCATTGGGTATATTGATAGACTATTTTATGGTGAAATCTGATTCGTGATGATGCAAGCTTCATTCTGATACCAAATAAGTGCATACAATTATATTATTTAGATGACTTTTACAGACTTTTATCAAATATGGAAAGTTTCCTCGACCCATCTCTGATTTATTATGTATACTATCAATCATATCACAGAGCATAGTCATAATCATATCGTAATCATTTTTAAGTCCGTTTTCATCATTCGGGGGCCCCTCAGTATCCGGGGCCCTGGGCTTAAGCCCCTAAAGCCCCCCCCCCCTTTAGTCCGCCCCTGGTCAAGATGCTATACATTTTAATCTGTATCTATGATATATTTAACGAACCTATACATTTTTAGGTACTCAAGCTATACAGATATAATCTTTATCGTGTCTATATCGTATCTTTTACTATTTTATTTACAGGTTTACCTTTATACATTAGATATAATTCCTGTACCCTACATTTAAACTCCCTATATAGTTTCTACATGTAATATCTATACAGCATCGTGACAGATTACTGTACAGAACATCGATCTAGATCCGGCGAAAGAATTATTTAGCGATTATAAGGTCTATCTTTACATATTAAAAGATTTTTTAATTCAGGCATCTCTACACATTCTTTACAGCAACGTGTTGCGGACGATGCGTTGCCGGTACCGGTAACATTTAAGTTTATGAAGAATTGTCGCTTGTGCAACACTTGGTATTCTAAGTTCATCTACCATTTTCTCTCTGGTTAACGCTGATATACCATTAATAGATGTAGTAGCAGTAGCTGCACTGATGAATTAATACATGCTGGTTTATCGTTATAGCATTCTTTCGTCTTTTGTAACGTCTGTTTTTCTCTATTATCGTATCTTGAACGCTTTTGCTATAGCGTTTTCCTTGAAGCTGTGGCATTTTTGAAGGTTATGTTATTTTTATTTATCAGATTTTTGTATAACGGTGATATAAGTAATATCACACCGGTCAAGAATGAAAGAATATAGATGCGATGAGTCAAACTTGTTTGTATTGAAATTTACTCAATATGCAGAGAAAAATTAATAGAATTTTAAAAACATATAATAACAATAACTACAGGTATTTTAAGGATTCTGCCTCACTAGTAAATTTGGAAATTGCAGAATATTTTACCTTTATATTGTTTCTTAAAAACTATACTACCATAAATATTCATCTAATATATGTGTGTCAATTTCCTATAATAAATTTAAATATTAGGTACCAATATCATTTAATATAAAATCCCGATATCCATTACTATAACTTTTCTCATTAAAGCTGGACACCTCGATGGCGCAATCAGTTAAGGCTAGGATGAACGAGATACGTATACTCTTTTTACCTTCCTTGTTTCTGTTTGTTGCCTTTTTCGTTTCCTAAATCTTTCCCTTCCTAATTATATTTTTTGTAAATATCAAAATGTTCTGAAACTTTAAATGTTTTAAATCATAAATTGTGCGGTCTAGCATAGCCGCTCGCTCTTGCAATTACTTGAAGCGGGTTTTTTGGCCGATAATTTTCCCGCGTGGTCATCATATTTATCTCTGATACTTATTTATACACGCATCTTTTGCCTTTTCATTTCAATTATTTTAAGTTATCCTTTTACATGTTTAACTTTAATTCATATTTATGTTGCACCCCGTGACCAGGAGATATTATATTATTTTTCAGTTCCTCTTAGCTCTACCTGGCCTCACTTCGTCCAGTCTTTCAATTTCCACGACGACTGGCGCCGTGGATGTGTGACTGGCTCCGAAGCGAGTACCTGGGGAGGGTCAAATGCTGTATTATTTTAATTTTAAATAAACTAGTTTTTGATTTGATTTTATTTTGGTAGGATGAACGAAATACGTACATAGTTAGACGTGGGTTCGAGACCTAAACAAGGTAAGTAAAATTGTTTAATTATCACTATAATAATGAATTTACGGAATACTAATATTAATTGGAGCATGATAGCGAAGGAATTGAAACGCGGCGCTGGTTGGGTGATTGAAAAAGTGTTTATTTTCATCTATTTTTTAAAATTAGAAATAAAAATGTACTTTTTAACGGGCCTACACTCGTTATTTACAGAATCATAGAATAAAATGTAATGAAGCATTCTTTAAATTCCTGCGCCATTACTAAGATTCCGGATTTACACACGACACCAATGTGCACACGGCCCGCAAACCTGCCCATCTCCCGTCTAGAGGCATGGATTTGCACACAACACTAAACTATACGCAGTTCTACGTCACCAGTAAGCGAGGATTCTCGGATGTAAAAGCCCGGCCGCAAATCAACATAATTCAGAGTGGATAATTCTGCCAATCTGTCTACAGCGTGCTGAGCTGGACATATTGCAGTTTTGTGCATCTCCCGACGCAAACACGACGGAACGAATGCAATCTGACCCTGGGAATCCTACAGCGTGTTGAACTGGGACCCCTCGAGTCGTTAGTCATTCCCCGACGCCGTTTCGCCGCCAAAACCAGAGCGAATGAGCCTGACCTGGAGACCTCCTACATCGTGTTGAACAGGGAAACTTCTTGAGTCGACGATATTCACCCGACGCCCGATGCCACTCCCGTAGCAACAACAAACGTCGCATCGCAATCGTTACACTCTCTCTCTCTCTCTCTCTTTCTCTCTCTCAGATAATAGAAAAATGTTGTCCTAAGAACCGTAAAAGATACGGACATATAACCTGTACCTGTATGTTATGTAACACTTCCACACATTACCTGTTTGGAGAAGTAAATAAATTGTTTATATTTTTATTGGTCTGTCTCATTAACTAATTTGGACCCTGATTAATCTCCCAACCAGCTACCCGACAAGAAACCGTTACATAATTTGGCGCCCGAGCAGATTTTGAGATTTTAGTTTATACCAGATAGCCCAAAAAGAGACGTCCACGAATGAAAGAGAGATATAAAGATATTTCAAGTTAATTCATAGAGAAATGAAAGCATTCCAAATCAAGAGAGAAAACGAAAATGAAAAGGATTTTGTGGTGGCAATCCAGACTACTACAATTGTAACCCCCAGAAGAGACACGATTCCAGATAGTACCGAAAGTACGTTAAACGGATCAAATTCCAGACACAAATCCAGATTACTGCATTATAGACGATAGCTGTACCGTCGTATATGGAGCAGTAAAATAATTTAAATTTATGTCCAGAGTTCCGAAAATACGTTAAACGAACCGATGTCCAGAAACAAATCCAGTTACTGCATTATAGACGATAGCTGTACCGTCATATATGGAGCAGTAAAATAATTTAAATTTATGTCCAGAGTCCCGAACATACGTTAAACGAACCGATGTCCAGAAACAAATCCAGATTACTGCATCATAGACGGAATCCTGTACCGCCATATATGGAGCAGTAATAATTTTATACATCCCGAATTTTCCAACCCATGGAAACCCTGTATCCAGCAACCGTAACGAAAACAAGTCCAGTAAAACCAGAGTCATCCAAAATAAGTGATGAAGTCAGAAGTCCAAGTGCCAGACCTGCTGTCACCCCTGCCTCCGACATCCGAAGCCAAAAGGCCGCCCGCAGTCCAAGACGTACCGTCCCAGATGCCGCCCCCAGTCCGAGACGTGCCATCCCCGATGCCATCCGCAGTCCGAGATGTACCGTCCCCAGTTCGAGACGTATCATCCCAGATGCCGTCCCTGATGTCAACCCCGATGTCGCCCCAGTCCGAGACACAACAGCCAACCCTGATGCCGTCCCAATCCGAGACGTACCATCCCCGATGCCATCCGCAGTCCGAGATGTACCGCCCACGATGCCGTCCCCAGTTCGAGACGTATCATCCCAGATGCCGTCCCTGATGCCAACCCCGATGCCGCCCCCAGTCCGAGACGTACCGTCCCAGATGCCGCCCCCAGTCCGGGACGCACCATCCCCGATGCCGCCCCCAGTCCGAGAGGTACCGTCCCCGATGCCGTCCTCAATTCGGAGACAGCCCCAGCCCCTCAAAGCCACCGACCCCAGGCAGGTCTATCCCCTGCCTACAGGCATTTTTCCAGGCCGACGATGCAGTCCTCCCGGTTCCTACTCCGCAACGGAAGCGGAAATTCAGGCGCCGCAACCTCGACGGCACCGTCGCAGCTAGGATTCCGGGCATCATCCGCCTGTCCGCCATCAGCCCCCTGCCCCAGACGTCCGAAAGTGCGCGAGAATAATAATGTGTACGGCAAGCGAGTGCGCGAAAAAACTACACAAGAAAAAAAACTATATTTGTTTTTGTATAAACTTTTATTAATTTCTTTATTATAGAGTTCACTTACTTTACTATTTTACCTGTACCATAGTTCTAAGATGTTTTACATACTGTTTATGTTATTTAAAAATTTGTTTTTCTCTACATATGCACATACATGTATATGTATATATACCAGGTGTATACGATAGAATTGGCCATTCTTTCTTTATTTTGTTTGAAGATGTTTAGTAACTTGTTTTCTCATTGCTATATTTTGATGTTAAGTTAGTAAAAATGTTCTCTTTGATAGAATTTTGAAATTTTTTTTTGTAAAGAAAGAGGGAAGTGTAATGAAGCATTCTTTAAATTCCAGCTCCATTACTAAGATTCCGGATTTACACACGACACCAATGTGCACACGGCCCGCAAACCTGCCCATCTCCCGTCTAGAGGCATGGATTTGCACACAACACTAAACTATACGCAATTCTACGTCACCAGTAAGCGAGGATTCTCGGATATAAAAGCCCGGCCGCAAATCAACATAATTCAGAGTGGATAATTCTGCCAATCTGTCTACAGCGTGCTGAGCTGGACATATTGCAGTTTTGTGCATCTCCCGACGCAAACACGACGGAACGAATGCAATCTGACCCTGGGAATCCTACAGCGTGTTGAACTGGGACCCCTCGAGTCGTTAGTCATTCCCCGACGCCGTTTCGCCGCCAAAACCAGAGCGAATGAGCCTGACCTGGAGACCTCCTACATCGTGTTGAACTGGGAAACTTCTTGAGTCGACGATATTCACCCGACGCCCGATGCCACTCCCGTAGCAACGACAAACGTCGCATCGCAATCGTTACACTCTCTCTCTCTCTCAGATAATAGAAAAATGTTGTCCTAATAACCGTAAAAGATACGGACATATAACCTGTACCTGTATGTTATGTAACACTTCCACACATTACCTGTTTGGAGAAGTAAATAAATTGTTTATATTTTTATTGGGCTGTCTTATTAACTAATTTGGACCCTGATTAATCTCCCAACCAGCTACCCGACAAGAAACCGTTACAAAACCTTTACATGAACTGTATTCCAACGAAACGCAAACGTGCCTTTATCGATAACCAAACTTTATTGAATCGGTATTATTTCGTTATCTATAGGCGTTAGCGTGCTGTATTAGATCGGTACGTATACCGTATCGATTCTGTATCCATAGCGTAAAGATAACCTATATCGAAGTAAAGATACGACTATAGATTCTCTATATAAACGGTACAACGTGGTTATACGGGTAGTACAAGAAAAGTTTGAAAATGGCCATGAAGAAGTGGTTGAAACGGCAGGAAAAATTATTTTAAATAATATTAATAAAAAGTGGTTTACTTAGATAAGTAGCCTGTAAAAAAAATAGGGAAGGAATCTACGGGGTATGTGATAGGAAAACCGCTAAAGGATATGAAGGTTCAAAAAAAATTTAAAGAAGTAATTAATTTAGCATCTGTTACTTTGAAAGGTTTAAAACTTGGTGACGATATAGTTCATATAAATTCCCATCAAATTTTTAACAGAATAATGTGTATTATGAAATCAGAAGAAAATCTCGAGTCATATTTTAAATATGAACTAGCACCCTTTCCACCATCCTTATTTGATGATTCAATGAGGTTGAGAAAAGGAAATAAAGCTGCTGTGGCAAAAATATTAGAAGCGGAAGCTGAATGTAAGGAAACTCTACCGGCTCAGTCTTTTTTGTAATTGATGGAGGTCATCTTCATAAAGTGGTTTGGCCGACTGAATGTACCTTTGATCATCTGTATGAAATTTACTTTAAATTCATTATAAAACATTATGGTTCTAATGCAGTTGTTGTATTTGATGGTTACAATTCTCCATCCACAAAAGATCATGAACATTTACGGAAAAGTAAGTCTGTTACTCCAAATATCAAATTTTTATTTTCTACTCCAGTAACTACAAAGCAGACCGACTTTCTCACAAACAATAATAACAGAAAACTGTTCATTGATCAATTGAAACTGTATTTACAGAGAAAAAAATTGTTGTTTTGCAAGCCAGATATGATGTAGATATTTTAATTGTGGATCCCGCAATTTCCCAGTCCAATAATAAAGACAGCGCTGTTGTTGTTGGCGATGACACCGATTTATTAGTTTTACTTGTAGGTAAACAATTTCTGCACAAAATATGTACACGTTGAAACCTGGGAACAGCAGATTACCGGACAAAGTATTCTATATTAACTTAATACAGAAAAAACTGGGACCAATTCGAGAGACTCTTTTAATTCTGCATGCACTTAATGGTTATGACACAACGTACCCTTACAGGAAGTGCAAAAAAACAATATTTAACTGTATGAGGAAAAATGTTGATCTAAACAAATAATTAATTTTGTTTAATAACGAAAACGGAAATAAGCAGGGTTTAGTTAAATTAGGAATTAAGGTTTTTCTTTATATATATGGATTCAAGTCAGATGATACCCCTGTCAAAAAATCCTATTTCAAACTTATAGATAATTATAAATTTTTTATGGGTAATCATAAGAACCTATCTGGTTTATAAGGTTTTATACAGTACATTAATTTTGCCATATAGAAATTATATTGGGATGAATAAGTATCTAAAGGAGTCTTCATTGAGTTGGAATACCCATGTTGTTATTAGTATGTTTCCATAAGTGTTTATACTAAAAACAGTTTTTATATGGCATTACAACTTTTAATTTGATAAGTTCTTATGGGATCTGAATAGTGTTGAAACTGAAAAGGTTTCATCAGTAAGATCAAATACGAATTCTGTAATCTTTTATAAGAAACAATTAGTATATGGTTTTTGTAAGATCTGAGGGGTTGTTATTAGTTTAGTTTATATAATAATTTAATGAGGATTTATAAGGATACGTATTAAAAAGTGTTAATAAGGTATTACATCGAATATTTTTGTGGGTTTTTATGGGATCTGAAGAGTAATGAAATTGAAAAGATATACTAAGGAGTTCCTAGCAGACATTTTATACATTTTTATAAGGATATATTTGTACTTATTTTTATAAGACTTCATGGGTATATATCAGTTTAGTTTATATAAGAATTTAATGGAAACGTGTAAGGATGCATGTTAAAAAGTATGAATAAGGTGTTATCGAATACTTTTTGAGTTTTTTTGGAATCTGAAGAGTAATGAAATTGAAAAGATATATACCAAGGAGTTCCTAGTAGGCATTTTATACATTTTTATAAGGATATATTTTTACTTATTTTTATAAGACTTCATGGGTCCATATCAATTTAGTTTATATAAGAATTTAACAAGGATTTATAGGGACATCTGTTAAAAAGTATTAATTATGATTTGCAACTATTAATTTGATAAGTGTTCATGGGGTTCCAATAGAAGTAAAAAAAATAATGTTTCATCAGGAAACCAGGGATGAATTTTATAACATTTAATAAGAAATAATTAGTATATATAAGATTTGAAGGGTTATTATTAGTTTAGTTTTATATAAGAATTTGATAAGGATTTCTCAGTGCACCCATTGAAAAGTATTATTTACAACTATTAATTTGAAAAGTTTTCATGGGATTTCAATAGTAGTCAACCTAAAAAAAGTTACAATACTTACTAAAACTAAACTTACTAATACAATAGATTTCATATAATTTACATTAAAATCCATTGTAAGATTAAAATTCATTGTAAGTATATACACATTGTATTTTAGAAAACCCTCTTATCCCCATAAAAGCATAAAAGTTTTGCAATAGACCTCAAGCAAGGAATATACATTAAAAACTCACAGAATCTATAAAATTTTCGTGTTTCAAACGCCATAAAAACTTATAAATACTTATAGGCCTCGTACTGATAGTTTACATTAATATCTTTCAAATTCATATAAAAACTTATAAAACTTCGCATTTAATTACCATAAATACTTATAAATATACTGATATAGAGTTCATTCAAAGTATTTACTTTAAAACCCCATTGCATATCCTCATAGAATTTTATAAAAACTTCGTGTTTATTATTAAAACGTGCAAGTGTTGATAGACTTCAGGCAAGGAATTTACATTCAAAACACATTTCAAATACTTCAAAAACACATCTAAACCTTTATAATCTTCGTATTTCAAACACCATATAAGAACTTACAAATACTGATAGGCCTCGTATGGAGAATTTTCATTAAAAATACTTTTCAAATACATATTTCAATTACCGTGAAAACGTATAACTACTGATAGACTCCATATAGGGAATTTACATTAAAAACCCATTGTACGCAGTAAATCTTATAAAAACTTCGTATTTCCTATTAATATATGCAAATGCTGATAGACCTCAGGTAAGGAATTTACATTAAAAACACATCTCAAATAGCCACATCAAACCATATTTAGAACTTTGTATTTCAAATACTATAAAAACTTAAATATACTAATACATATAACTACTGATAGACTCCATATAGGTAATTTACATTAAAAACCCATTGTACGCAGCAAATATTATAAAAACTTCGCATTTCCTATTAATATATGCAAATGCTGATAGACCTCAGGAAAGGAATTCACATTAAAAACACATTTCAAATAGCCGCACATCAGACTACATTTAAAACTTATAAAAAAACTACTATAAAAACTTACGTATACTAATAGGTTTCATACGAGGAATGTACATTTAAAACAGACACACACATAATTAAAACTTATGAAAGTTCAGTGTTACATACTCCAGCCTCCAGTAAAGGGAGCTGTTATACATGTCGCTAATTCATATCTAATCTAATGTGACCTAAGAAACTAGCGTGGGCATGTTAAATTGAAAGTAAAGCAGTCTATTTTACTGCTAACTTATTAACTGCATTTAGGCTAGAACGCTAGAGGAAACAAGAGGACTTTTGCAGTATTTAGTGTTTACCACTATATTACTATTGATATTTGAAATATTAATAGTAAGTAAATAATATTTACTTATCTATGTAAATTTATGGGATTTGGCATTAAAAAGATATATTTCAAATCACAACCAAAATCTGTAAAAAAAACCTATTAATACTAATAGAATTTCTATGGGAAATTTACATTCAGAACACTATACAAACCTATAAAAACCTATAGAAACTTTTAATTACAATGTACTATAAAAACTCATCAATACTAATAGATATCATATGGGAATTTATTTCAAAACACTATAAAAACTTTTAATTAAATATACTATAACAACTCATCAATACTGGTATATACCATATGAGAATTTACAGTTTTTATAAGGATTTTTTAACAGGGATAGTTATTGAAAGATTTTTCCTGTTTAAAAAAATTATAAGCAGATAAAATTTAAATAAAAATTTTGATTTAGCAGTTTCACCACCTACTTCCAAAGCTATTGAACAGCATGTTTATAGGGTATATTTTCAGGTGCAAACATGGTTTAATAAGGAAATTAATTAATCTGAGTTGGGCTGGGAATTGAAAAACTATATAACCAAACCCGTACCAACATCTTTGTCAATTGTACCCAACAATATATTAAAACTTCTATCTTGCAACTGTAAAAATGACTGCAATAAAAATTGTCCTTGCAATTACACAAAGTGTTCTGTTCATAACCTTGAGTGGCAATGTGACTAGACGGAATATCATTACAGATGACCGGCAAGACCATTGCTTGTATATTAAAACTAGGATGATGTCTAAACAGCGGAGTGATCTGACAAAAAGTCATGTCAGTACAAGCGGGTGAAGAAGTTCGACCAATTCCTTGAATAGGAACGGAGCATTGCGTGAGCGGTAAATTAAGTCTGTTTAGACATTTCTCAGTTATTACTGATATTTGACTGCCATTGTCTATAAGAGCACGGCAAGTTTGAAAATTACCACTAGCATCACAGATAACTGGAGCAATAGCACTAGCAACAACTTGAGGAATGTCAGCAGCGGCGGCATTATCTGTAGAATTAAAAGTCGAGTTCGCAGTTGCTTCACGTGGAAAATGTAGCATCGTATGATGGCGTTTTTGACACACGCGACAAACAAACAGGGAAGCACAAGTCGAGAATCTATATGTTCCAAAGCAATTTACATAACGTCTGGATTCTTTAATAAAGTTATATCGATCTTGAGGCGACTTATTTAAAAACGAATCACATTTAAAAATAGAGTGGTTAGCATTGCAAACAAAGCAAGATGCTTGTTGAGGTTTTGCAAGAGGCACTTGTTTTGAGCAGATGTTTCCACCACGAGAGATTGCGGTTTGGATTTTATGAGAGACTGCGTATATTGCTTATGAGAAAATGAAGGAGAAAATATTCCAGTGTTAGAAGTTGAATACAGAACAAATATTTGACAACATAGTGCTAGACTCCAAAGCACTACATTGATCGGTCAAGAATTTATTTAACTGTTCATATGTGGGAAACTCCGTAATGCTACGATGCATTTCAAAACGTTTTCTAGTATTGAGATCAATTTTCTGCATTAATCAATTAAATAGAGTAAAATCCCACAAGTCAATTTCATATTTATTGAGAGCAAAAATATTTTCAGAAAATATATTTAAAAGAGTACGAAGAGAACTTGCGGAATCAGGTTTAGCTTTTGGTGAATTAAAAATATTTCCCCAATAGGTCCGAAATAAGTATGCGTTTATTGTCATATCTTTTCTCTAGAGTTCCGAATGCAATATGATAATTATCAGAGGTTATTGGTAAATGTTTCACTAATTTTAATGGTTCATCAGATAAGGCACTTATTAAGTATTGGAATTTCTCTATGTTAGACAATTTTGTGTGATTGTGTATCAATGACTTAAACAGTTCATAGAATGAAGTCCATTCAATAGCATTACCTGAAAATTTAGGTATCTGAATCTCCGGTAGATGAACAGTATTTTTATTGCTTTCAACATCAACCTTTTGATTTGTAGTAACAGCCGATGCCATTTTGGTTAATTGTATATCAACATGCAAATCATCTATTTCTTCCACCAGTGAATTCAGTTAATAAAAATTTTCAACTGAGAGTTGACTCAATTTTAATGATTTGCGTTGTTCTTGAAAATCCTCGTAAATGAGGTTAGATCTTTTAAATTTTGCATAAAACATAGAGTGCGTTGAAGTGTCTGTCACAACGGCAGATGAGTATTCTGACACGGCGGTTAATTTTCTAATTACCACATTACATTCTCTTACAAAGTACTCAAACTTCATTTTGTAAGTATTGATAAGCCACTTAATAAAGTTATATTAACCGAACGTAAATAAAATTACAAAATAGTTGTATTAATCAGTACTCACAAAGACGTTGGAATAACAATATAATAACGAAAATATGTTTAGAAGAAACAAGAAAATGAATTAATTATAGCGGCAGATTCAATAAAAAACACCGTGCGCTAGTGTCAAAATGAATTTAAGCAACAAATGTCAGTTATGAAATAATTAATTTAAAACGGTTTTAGATGAATGTAAGGCAACGCTGGTTTTCTTTTTTAAGGTATCCGACTCGAAGGACCAAAAAAAAAAACTTATTAACGCGGGAATAAATCGGACGAAGGATCAGTCAGCGTAATGCTGACAAACTGAACTAATATTGATAATTGAATTTGAAGTACCTTGTGACCCTGTGTATTAGCGGCACTTTCCTGGTGTTGTTCTCTTCTAGTTGGGCCCAACAATCTCCAGGTCTCCAATATGGGAATATGGCAAGGTATACAAGACACTCGCGTGGTGATTAGCGGTTTTTTTATTTTTAAGTTGACCGAAAAATATGACTTTTTTTATTTTTTATGTAGCGTTATTATTATGCAATTTTGGTTGATATGGAAATCAAAAATAAATTTAGTTATAGAAATAAAAAATGTTAGCACTGTTTTCTGAACACTATAAATTACACAAAAATCACAACTGCTCGATTCGTATTTATTTATTTTTCAGTCATATCACAACAAATATTATTTTTGCCTACACCGTTGGAAAGCGAAATGTTTGTATATTATAATATTAAAATATCAAGTTTTTACGTCAACAAATGACTGATATAGAGAAGTGGAAACATGAATAATGTGAAAATAGTATTCTTGGTACAAAAGTTAAAAAAGTTGTGTTTAATTTGGAAGCGCAAGGAGGAGGGGCGGGGACTTTTGGAAAAAGTTTAAGTGAATTCTAACAACTGGCAAAAATTCAGCCTGTCTCTAATTACTTTCGACATATGGTCATTTTAGCCCTTCATTGCTTGGGGTATAGGGACCAGAACAACTTTTTGATAGGTACAATGAATTCACTTTTGTTGAAGTGGTGAAAGTTCGATTTTTTTTTAATATTGTTTTCTCACCGGCCACCACTGTTTACAATTATGTTGTAGATAATTTCGCTGGGCTCTCCATTGTCGTAAGTAAAACGTACTATTTATATTTTCTACTGATCTAGAAAAAATGTAAAATCATAAAGTGTCCAAAAATATATACATTACAGAATCATGACTAAATGAACAGTAAAATAAAAAAAAAAAACTTATACAAAGACATATTTCATAAAACTGAAAAAAAAACTACTTTTAATAATCACTGCTAGCGTTTTCATTGAAATATCTTCTTTATAATCTACGATATCCAACATTTTTCTACAATTTGAGAAACTACAAAGGATTCCCCTATTTACTCGCCTATTAATAATATTATCGGTGCAGGTATCACAATTGGACACTACCTCTTTTACCGAGTTATTTATTTCTTGTATTGACATAAAATCGACTCCTCTGCCTAAGAGTTTATTCCACATCATTTTTTCTGATGTACAGGAAATGTATTCCTTGTTTTTCCTTGGTCAATTGTATTAAAAATACTCCAGAAAGAGAAAGTACTGAGAAAATATATAACATTTTGAAAACACTAACCTGTAATTGAGAAATGTTTTAAAGAATATCATAATATCATATAATTTTTAAAAGCCACTGTATATTTGAGGAAACAACTTTATAGCCAATATTTTTCCTTTATTTTTCCCTTTTTTTTTCCTTATTTTCATTGAAAAATTCTTTCATGCAATCATAATTTATAATTTTTTTACCTCTCTTACTATCAATTTATCTAAAATCTGAAATAAATTTGTCTGGAAAATATATGGCATTTTTTTTGGCCTCTATCGGTGTAATCTCTAACAAAGATTCATTTAATATTATTTCTTCCCTCAAAATTAAGTTGCAAAAATAAAAAGTAGGACAGAAAACTTCCTAGCTGCAAGGTGTGTACAATGATAGCGTCAAGTATGAGGTTAGAGGTTAGATAAAAAATATTTATACTTACCACCTTTTAAGTTGTTTCTTTTTACCTGTAGTCTTAGAACCGAGCAAAGTTGACTTCTTTTTTAATTATAAAACATTCATATTTGCTAATTTTAGCTTTTAGACACAGAAAATTAAACGGATTCACGGCCATTAAACTGTGATTATAGTTATTTGCGATTCAAGAGGTCCGCGGTTCGATTTCACTGCATTTAGCTTTTTTTTAAATTTGTTTAATACATAAGTATATAAATATAATTTCATGTTTTAACATTTTTGTAGAAATATATTTCTTAAAAAAAAATGGCAAAAATGCTCCCGTGTTTGGATATCCGTGGGCAAACTGGACAAAATATCCCATGGATACTGATTCTATTATATCCGTAGGATATACATATTTTGTACACCTATAGGATACCGACATCCCGTCGGGATATCCGTAGGCAATCAGTTGTGAATATCCGTAGGATATACATAATTTGGATCTTTACAGGATATTACTATCCAGTCAGGTCATCCCTGGGATGACCTAGGGATACGTCTATGGGATGATCGGAAATCTGGGACAGCGGGACTGTACTAGGATATCCTGAGGATATCGTGTGCTCTCTGAGAATATACATATAAAACCCAACCCATATGCTTTACAAAAGAAACGCATAAATTTGACCACCAGCAATAAAATTTCAGATCAAAACCTTTACTGGAAGGATGATATAACACACCTAGGGATTGTACTGGGCAATAAACTCCTATTTAGTAAGCATAACCTAATAATAGTTAATTCCGTAAATAAATGCTGGAAACGAATATTCACACTTACCCCTGCCTTTGACACTTCCCACTACACATAGCCAGCTTGATTTACAAATTCTACCTACATCCCATCATCATAACCTACGTCCCCATCTCGTGTCCCATCAAAATCACCTATCAAGATAAGATACAAATTTTATAAAATAAACTCCTCCGAATATCGAATAACCTTTCAATTCTAACACCTATCCAGTTGTCACATGACATCTCAGGCACCCTAACTACCTCAAACTTTATTCTTAACCACTTCTTACTATCAAATTTTACAAATACTCTGGTTCCTCTGAAAACCCGCTCCTAACAAACCTAAATTCCAATATGCACCTAAACACCCATCCCTAAATTATATTCATACTCCATAAAACTATTGTAAGCTTGTAGTCTAAAAAATAAATAAAAAATAACACCATGCCTGCTCATATTACATCACACTAAAAAAAAAAAAACAAAAAAAATTAAATAGAATATAAAAACGAAAATTTTAAAGATAAACTTAAATAAAATAGCCATTTAACTACAATTAAAGGAATGAGCCAACAGATGTTACTACCAGCCACCACATTAACCAATCCTAATCATTTAGTACGATATTTTGATATTCACATATTTACCTCGCTGGAGGACCACTGTAGCATACTTGTAAGCCAAATTCCATCTTGATATCATCACTGATTGATTTGACGATGTCCAGCTCTTGCTTTGAGTGAGCTTCATTCTTAATAAATATAACTTCAGGTCCTCCATGTAGAAGAGGTAGTTTACTCTATTGCCACTACTGATTTTCGAAGCCAAGTTTGTTTAGTTGGTTTGAGAGGGGCGAGCGCTAGGCAAAACAGTAAAGGAGAGAGCGAGTCTCCCTGGAAAATTCCTCTTTTGATTTGCATGTTCCCTGTTCTTATGTAACTTTTTGAGTGGTAGAGCCACATTTCCGTTTTCCACGCCTTCATCGTGGTTTCCACGAGGTCTGTTATTGTTGGGCATATACGATAAATTTTCAGGATTCAACAATCCATGACACACGCAGAGATTTCTGTGCCGCTTATTTGCGATCGATGTGATAGTCTTACTCACTACAACCTCTGGAAGCTTTTTTACAACCTTTTTGTTCCTCCAGGTGGCTGTAGATTGTATTTGCTAGTGCAGTAGGATGACTTTGTATATTGTTGGCAGACATGCATATTATTATTATTATTAATATTGTTGTTGTTATTATTATTAAATATATACAAATATATCACGACTTTCTTAGTAGCTTCTTATTGATAAATTTTTACGGAGTTTGAAATTTTCTTGATACCCAAGATTTTACTAAATCTCAGTAGTAGTGTGTAAATGGGAAAGCCGGTGGATCTGGAGCAGCTCAGAGCGGAGTTGGCCATTTGTGGCCAACCAATCAAAACCTATGTATACGTATATGCAGGCGTTAATTAATTCAATTAACATATATTAAATTAAATTAAAACATATATTAAAATCTGAGAGGGCTGAGCCCCTCACTCTTTCCAAATTTACTGCAACAAAGGCTTTTTTCGCGCTCAATTCTCTGGACGCGGAACGGTATTGACGAACACACAATAAAATGCTTACTGGATTAGGCTATATTTCGTCGATTCCATTTAACGATTAACTTCTTAATTAACTAATTAAATTCGTCCGTCTCTTTGTAGACGAAGTTTTGCTACCCTCACTTTTTATTCACGATGCTCCCTTTGTCGTGTCGTTGTATTTTGCAATTTTGTTGAAATGTCAAAAAATGTCACTTTTCATACGTTCGTGCCGGGCCAAATTTTCAATTTACCCTATGAAATTTACGATGCGGTTCAACTAGAACTCTTCCTCTTTCCATTGCGACATCGTACGGTCGTTCCGCTGGTGTATTTCGAAAAATATGAACATTTTAAGATTGCATGTTTATGCACTTTTTTCGGCTCCAAAACGCTACTTTTTTTTCGTCGTTTTTCGTTTATATCTCGCAAACGGCTGCAGCTAGCTCAAAAATAAATTTTCACTGGGGTCCACATAATTTCTTGAGAAATCGCCCAGTTCCATCAGAATTGTCCTATATACTTTCGTTTCGGAGAAATCGACCCAAATGTGTGGCGATGCACGACTCAAAATGGTACATTTTTCGCTTAAAACCTCCATAACTCCTAAACGGTGACTCCTAGGCCAAAAAAACTGCGCCCCAACGAATTTGTACAGAATTAAATTATCTAAAAGTCTTTCTTTTTGTAATTGTCCTGCTTCAAGAATTAATTAACTGCGAACGGCCAAAGTGGAGGCTTTTTTAAAAAAAATTTTCATCTCGACCGTGCCTACGTTATAGCTAAATATCGAAACGTCCAATCAGATTCGTCCACTGCTGTCAATCTACGAGGCGATAAAAAGTCATATACAGGGCGATTTGTCTAAATTGACATTTGTTTCGTGTTTTTGTGCGATGCAGATTGAAACCAAGGACAATTGTATAAACTGTCGATCTGCATAAGCGCCCTCAGTCTAAAGGCTCTTTTTCATAGTCGCGAAATTCGGAAGTTTTTAGCGAATTTCGGTTTTTAACATATTTTTTATTTTGTCCCATACTCACACAATGCGAAATTCGCTTTAACGCATTTGCGATGTCGCAAGAACGTTGAACTATTTTCAACTTTTTTGCGATAAAATCTAACATTCTAACCTAACAACTTGAATTTGTTCTCTTTGTGATATATTTTAGTCCCACTTTTTGCAAAAGTATTTCAAATTGACATGAAGTCATTCTCATATAATTTAGATATTTGGCTGCATATCACTCACACGCATTTCTATTATTAAATTGTGGAAGTCCCCTTGTTCATTTCTTTGCAAAAATATTTTTTTCACTCAAAATGCCTTTTTCTTATATACTTTCACTCTTTCTTTGTGGCGTAAATGCCAAATATATAACATGTAGAGCTTTATATATAAGGAATATGAATAATTTTATATTTCAAAGCAATACCTTTGATCAACATCCATCTTTTTTTAAGTTATGAATCTCCAAGCTTCTCGCCGCAATAAAATTAAGATTTCCCGCCGCGAATATATTTGAAATAGTTTTTATAACATTTCGCTTAAAAGTAGCGAATTTCGCGACTATGAAAAAGAACCTTTAGAGATAATGACTTCATATTTGAAACGTAGGTGGAACTATTGAAGAAAAACGAAATTCGAGCAAATCAAAAATACACCTACGTCACAAAAAAGAAAATCTCTTACTACACATGAACGGATAGAGATAATGACTTCATATTTGAAATGTAGGTGACACTATTGAAGAAAAAACGAAATTCGAGTGAATCAAAAATACACCTGCGTCACAAAAAAGAAAAGCCCATACTACGCACGAATGGATCGAGATATTGACTTCATATTTGAAATGTAAGTAACACTATTGAAGAAAAAACTAAATTTGAGTGAATTAAAAATACACCTACGTCGCAAAAAAGAAAAACCCATACTACGCACGGACGAACCGAGATACTGACTTCATGTTTGAAATGTAGGTGACACTATTGAAGAAAAAATGTAATTCGAGTGAATCAAAAATACACCTACGTCAAAAAAGAGAAAAACCCATACTACGCACGGACGGATCGAGATACTGACTTCATATTTGAAATGTATGTGGCACTATTGAAGAAAAAACGTAATTCGAGTGAATCAAAAATACACCTGCGTCACAAAAGAGAAAAACAGATACTACGCACGGACGGATCGAGATACTGACTTCATATTTGAAATGTATGTGACACTGTTGAAAATAAACCGAAATTTGAGGGAATCAAACACACACCTACGTCACAAAAGAGAAAAATTTTTACTACGCAGGAACGGATAGAGATACTGACTTCATACTTGAAATGTAGATGGCACTATTGAAGAAAAAACGAAATCCGTGTAAATCAAAAATACACCTATGTCAAAAAATAGAAAAATTCTTACTACGCATGAACGGACAGAGATACTAACTTCATATTTGAAATATATGTGGCACTATTGAAGAAAAACAAAATTCGAGTGAATCAAAAATACACATACGTCACGAAAAATTAAAATTCTTATAACGCAGGAACGGATAGAGATACTGACTTCATATTTGAAATATACGTGGCACTATTGAAAAAAAAAAACGAAATTCGAGTGAATCAAAAATACACCTACGTCACAAAAGAGAAAAATTCTTACTACGTAGAAACGGATAGAGATAACTCAAGCCCTCCGCAGGAGATAGAATGGGCTTTAGTTATTAAAGCATGACGACAGATGACTCATACTAGACATATGGACACTCGTATGGACAGATATGCTGGCGGTAATTAATTCAATATGGTTATTAAAGCAGGATGACTTCATGTTAGAAATCTAGATGGCACTATTGAAGAAAAAACGAAATCCGAGTGAATCAAAGATACACCTACGTCACAAAATAGAAAAATGCTTAGTACGCACGAACGGGCAGAGATACTGACTTCATATTTGAAAGGTGGCACTATTGAAAAAAAAAACAAATTCGAGTGATTCAAAAATACACCTACGTCACAAAAAAAAAATTCTTACTACGTACGAACGGGCACAGATACTGACTTCATATTTGAACACTATTGAAGAAAAAACGAAATTCGAGTGAATCAAAAATATTCCTAGGTCACAAAGGATGAAAATTCTTACTACGCACGAACGGATAGAGATACTTACTTCATATTTGAAATGTAGGTGGTACTATTGAAGAAAAAATGAAACTCGAGTGAATCAATAACATACCTACGTCACAAAAGAGAAGAACTCTTACTACGCATGAACGGAGAGAGACACTGACTTCATATTTGAAATGTAAGTGGCACTATTGAAGAAAAAACGAAATTCGAGTGAATCAAAAATACACCTACGTCACAAAAAAGAAAATCTTTTACTACTCACGAACGGATAGAGATACTGCCTTCATATTTGAAATATAGGTGGCACTATTAAAAAAAAAAAAACGAAATTCGAATGAATCAAAAATACACCTGTCACAAAAAAGAAAAATTCTTACTACACACCAACGGGTGGAGATACTGACTTTATATTTGAAATACAGGTGGCACTATTGTAAAACGAAATCCGAGTGGATGAAAAATACACCTACGTCCTGATGGCGTCATAGAAATGAAAAATTCTTACAATCAGGCGCGCAGCCAGGGGGGGGGCCATGGGGCCCGGGCCCCCCCCAAGCCGTCTTCCATGAACCAAAAAATAAAGAAGCATAATCACTATTAGTACAAATAGTCCCTTCAAATTAGGAAATATTTAAGAAAATTTTCCCACAATTATGAGACCTATAAAAAGTGAAGTATTTGGGTTGTCTAAACATGATTTTCACCCTCCGCAGTTCTAGAAAAGGGTGGTTTTTGAGAAATATATACATATATATCAATTTTAGCGTTTTTTCGTCTTTTTCTCTATATTGAGGAAAAACTATGCATTTTGGTGAAAAGTATCAAGAGAGCAAAGTAGTAGTGCATAAAATTTCCTATAAATTTTGTCTCTACATTTTTTTTCGAATTCCGCTTAGTTTCGCCGCTAGAGGGCGCGAAAAAAAAATAAATATACATATAGACTTTTGCGCCTTTTTTTATATTTTGAACCAAAATTATTTACTTTAATTAATTACAAATTACAAAATTACATGGTGTTTTCTAGTTTTTTTTTTCCATAAAAATATTATATATATTTTATATTCTACAACTTTGATCTCACGTATTTTTTTATAAAAATGCATAATTTTGGCTCAAAATCTAAAAAAGGGCGCAAAAGTCCATATGTATATTTATTTCTTTCGTGCACTCTAGCGGCGAAACTAAGCGGAATTCGAAAAAAAAATGGTAGAGACAAAGTTTATAGGAAATTTTATGATCTACAATTTTGTTCTCTAGATATTTTTCACCAAAATGCATGGTTTTTCCTCAAAATAGAGAAGAAGACGAAATTCATATGTATTCATATGTATATATTTCTCAAAAACCACCCTTTTTTAGAAATGCGGGGTGTGAAAATCATGATTAGACAACCCAAATACTTAACTTCTTACAGGTCTCATACTGTGGGAAGATTTTCCATAAAACAGCGAAAAGTTTTTCTCAACCTCTGGGGAGGCCGGTTCTATTGGCCCCCCCCAGATGAATTTTCTGGCTGCGCCTCTGCTTACAATTGATGAACGGTTTGAGATATCTTCTTCATATTTGAAACGTAAATGGTATTATTGAAAAAGAAAGAAATTCGCGTGAATAGAGAACACACCTACGTCACATGACGTCACAAAATAGAAAAATTCTTACAACAGACGAACGGGAATAGATATCGATATCATACTAGATACGTGAGTGGTATTATTGAAGAAAGACGGAATCTGAATGAGTGAAAAATAGACCTACGTGCTGATGACGTCACAAGAACGTAAAATTCTTATGATATCGAAAATATATTTGTACATGAGTCAGAAAAAAGTTTTTTTTCCAGAAAATTGTCAAAAATTCGAGAAAATATACATAAATTTTTTTTAAAAAATGTAAAACTATTAAAAAATGTTAAATTTTCGGTAATATGTCAAATTTTAAAGAAATTTCAAATATACGGAAAAAAGACAAATTTTCATAAAACTTTAAATTGATTGAAACGTAAAATTAAGCGCGGAGCGCTCAAAATTGAGCGCGAAGTGTTCATTTGAGTGCGGAGCACTCAAGCCCTCCACATGAGATAGAATGGGCTTTAGTCATTAAAGCATATGACGACAGATGACTCATACTAGACATATATGGACAGATATGCTGGCGGTAATTAATTCAATATGGTTATTAAAGCAGGATGACATACAACAGCTGATACTGGTGAAAGGTCAATGAACTGCCTGGGAACTAATTAAAACTACTGTTCTCACGATAACATCTGGCGAACAGCTGGCATAGATCGATGACTCATAATGAATACCTGGTGATAATTAATTCTAATTCAATATGCTTATTAAAGTATGACGACAGATGGTAAAACCGTTATGGATACCTGGCGAGCAGATAACATCTACAGACAAGTTCAGACTTGTTTAAACTTGTCTAGATATGTCTGGACTCGTCCAAGATGTATAGGAATGACACGTGGATGGATATGTGGCAATTAATTCAATATTATAACGTGGAGCTATCCCACGCAGCACATGACGTCCCTAGGATATCCTCATTTGGTCCCGTATATCCCAATCGAGGACAACATTCCTCAGGATATCCTTAGGATATCCCAATAAAATATATACAACCTGAGAATATCCCAAATGGGAATATCCTAGACAAATCCTGGCAGGATGTCCTAGTAATATCCTGCAAAGATATTAAAATCCTAACAATATTCACTGTGGGAATATCCTGGGCAAGTCCTAGAGTCGTCCTATTATTATTATTTAGGAGATTTCAACAACAAAATAATGAAAAATGTATTAATGCATATCTTATTTAAATACCAGTTATTTAATTTGTTTTTAATACATTTATTGTGTTTTGAATTAAACGCCTTTTTGTGACAAGTCGAAAGTTCTAAGAACTCCGTGCGTCAATGTCTTTTCCACGTTAATTTTAAAGTTCTTTCGACAAATAGGATTATGTTAAATATTTCATAATATAATGCTGCTACCTATATTATATTATCTAAAAGGGGAAAATGTGATTGATTATTGATACGTAATCCTTAATGTCGAAAGAATCGACTTTAGTGATCCACTCCAAGGTTCATAGTTATAAAAGGTAAAATTATTGACGATACGACAATAGATTATAATAAATACCTTTTTAATAAACCAGTGCCGTCCATATATAACAATATCTTGACCTCTATCGATAGTATAGATGAATATATACAATATGTTTGCTAATTTGCAAGCAATAATATTTTATTGCTAAAGCGGCTTTCACCTTTTACATTTTTAAACTTGATGACGCTGCCGGAGGCTATGCCGGTTCATTTCGTTATATCAACATCGACGCCATTTTGTCGATGTCGTCTCGTATTTGTGGTTGTAGAAAAATGCCCAGTAAAATAAACGAACAACAAGGAAAAGATCTTTCACCAGCGATTTTCACTTTATATCAGACATATCGAATTTGTACTTTTTGGTATTATTATGTGTCGATTAGAAAGAGGTACGCATTGTGTTCGTATATTTATTTAGTAAACAAATTTATATCACTTTAGCCTCCTAGCATCTTCAATAATAATTTTCTTATTTCAATACACTGATTTAAAACGTTTATTAGTTGCCTAAAGATCGCTGCAAGAAATCGTCGTTCTATAGACGAGGTAATAAAAATGCGAGTTTTGTAGAAATGACAATAATAATAGTTCGAGTAATTCCAATGTTCCATAATATAGAGTCTTATATTAGTAAGTTCTAGTTGTCCAAGATAACAAAAGTAGCAATTTAAAAAAAAAAATTAGGTTGAATAATCGAGGATACTAGAAGTTTATTCAATAAAAAAATTACCAGGTTTTGAAATTTTTAAATATAACCTTTGGGTTTTCTCAGATTTATAGATTATATTTTAAATAACAGCGTATCGGACTGCTGTATTTACCGATTTAGCATTCAAGTTTGCACTTACTTGTCAATAAATTAAAGTTTCAATAATCATCATAATATATAATGGATGCTATTACTAAACTGTTTTAGTATTAAGAAATGTATTTTCTGATTTGTTTCGTTAAAGACGCCATCCAATCAAATCTAAAATGTTTATATTATCATGATAGACAACATATATATAAGCATATTTTTACTTATTTGTAGCTGCAGTAATGGAGGGCACCTATACCAAAAACTGCCTGAAATAACAAATAGAAGATAATATTAAAACGTGGCTATGCCATGGGAGCGAGCGAATAAAAAAGGAAAAGAAGAAGACGCAGCAAGAATAACGTTTGCAAAAGTTTTCTTGAGTGACTTAAATCATAAAATAACTTATATATATTTTATATAAATATATTAAATATATTTTGAAATTTTTTTTTCACACTTCCTAAGAAAAAACATTTTTGACTAATATGTTATGTTATTATAAATATGTAAAACACTCACTAACAAAATCTTAAAATTAATTGAATCAGAAATTTTAAGGCTACTTATTATCAACTTTTAAACGAAATTCTACTTGGTATGAAAACTGAATGGCATGAAAAAATAAATACATATTGTTACAATTAATTATTTTTTATTTATTTGCTTTTATCATGATTAGAGAATATTATTTAGGTATTATGCAAATCACAACTTACACACTTTTTATTTATTATGAAAATACCTACTTTCTGTATATTGTTGCCCTAATCTGGGCACGCTAATATACTAGTCAGGTAAATACTTTAAAACACTCATTACTGGAGAATCAATCAGAACAACTACTCTTCTAGCTAATACTGACGAAGTATTAAATTACATGGTAGGATTCTTAGCATTTTAAAGAAAAAAATATATTGAAAATACTTAAATCATTTATTCAAATTTAATGATTCACACTTTTTTATTTAATATGAAATTATCTACTTTCTGTATATTGGGGCCTTGATCGGGTCACACTAATATACTACTTAGGAAAACACTTTAAAACACTCATTATTGGAAAACCAATCAAAATAACTACTCTTCTAGCTAATACCGACGAAGTATTGAATTACATGGTAGGATTCCTGGCATTTTAAGGCAAAAAAATATATTGAAAATAGTTAAATTATTTATTGAAATTCAGTCATTCACAACAATTA
The DNA here is from genome assembly GCA_936432065.2 of Rutpela maculata. NCBI lineage: Eukaryota > Metazoa > Arthropoda > Insecta > Coleoptera > Cerambycidae > Rutpela > Rutpela maculata. Next base: position 83,716,249 of record OW386290.2, read on the forward strand.
TTGAACCATACATTTTATTTCAACTCTAGAAAAGTTGTACAAGTTTTTTCGAACTCGTTAGTTCTCATCAGTAGAGTATAGAAACATTCGTTCATTATTTACAAGCCTATTCTTGATTTATTTTTACAATTAATGATTTTTTATTTATTTGCTTTTATCATGATTAGAGAATATTATTTAGGTATTATGCAAATCACAACTTACACACTTTTTATTTATTATGAAAATACCTACTTTCTGTATATTGTTGCCCTAATCTGGGCACGCTAATATACTAGTCAGGTAAATACTTTAAAACACTCATTACTGGAGAATCAATCAGAACAACTACTCTTCTAGCTAATACTGACGAAGTATTGAATTACATGGTAGGATTCTTAGCATTTTGAAGAAAAAAATATATTGAAAATACTTAAATCATTTATTCAAATTTAATCATTCACACTTTTTTATTTAATATGAAATTATCTACTTTCTGTATATTGGGGCCTTGATCGAGTCACGCTAATATACTACTTAGGAAAACACTTTAAAACACTCATTATTGGAAAACCAATCAAAACAACTACTCTTCTAGCTAATACCGACGAAGTATTGAATTATATGGTAGGATTCCTGGCATTTTAAGGCAAAAAAATATATTGAAAATAGTTAAATTATTTATTGAAATTCAGTCATTCACAACAATTATTGAACCATACATTTTATTTCAACTCTAGAAAAGTTGTACAAGTTTTTTCGAACTCGTTAGTTCTCATCAGTAGAGTATAGAAACATTCGTTCATTATTTACAAGCCTATTCTTGATTTATTTTTACAATTAATTATTTTTTATTTATTTGCTTTTATCATGATTAGAGAATATTATTTAGGTATTATGCAAATCACAACTTACACACTTTTTATTTATTATGAAAATACATACTTTCTGTATATTGTTGCCCTAATCTGGGCACGCTAATATACTAGTCAGGTAAATACTTTAAAACACTCATTATTGGAGAATCAATCAGAACAACTACTCTTCTAGCTAATACTGACGAAGTATTGAATTACATGATAGGATTCTTAGCATTTTAAAGAAAAAATATATTGAAAATACTTAAATCATTTGTCAAATTTAATCATTCACACTTTTTTATTTAATATGAAATTATCTACTTTCTGTATATTGGTGCCTTAATCGGGTCACGCTAATATACTACTTAGGAAAACACTTTAAAACACTCATTATTGGAAAACCAATCAAAACAATTACTCTTCTAGCTAATACCAATTCAATTCAATTCAAAAATGTTTTATTACAACTATTAATAATACAAAAGTGCGCCTGAGTCAAGTCCCAATTCAGAGCCGACCACACCACCACGGCGTGCAACGTCGTGGTAGATGGGTGGTCGGGTGAAACGGGTTTAACTCCGGCTTAAACAATAAATGAAGAATTATAAGGTTAGAACTCCTGTTCTTTGGAACAAAAAACTTAAATCTAACAATTTGGCGAACTATAACTAGAATGAGTTTTACTAATGTTTTAGTTTGCACAGCACACGCGCACAGTTTTAAAAATTGGATTATTGATACGGGAAAAGACTTAATGAAAAAACCCGTTCTAGCCAATGACAGTATTCTTCCGATGGTCTGCCTGCCTCCGGAAAGATAGGGTGGAGAGGAAGTTGTGATTTAAATAAAAAGTTTGATTTACAAGAAGTTATTGGTCGAGAGGGGATTTTGAAAGAGAACAAAAAGGGACAAAAGAACAGAAATTAACGAAATTAACAAAAAGGTGACTAACAGAGGGAACAGAGAAAGGGTTTGAGAGTAAAAGGTGGTGAAAGCTAAAAGTTGGTTAAATGGAAATTTTGGTATAGGAAAGATTTGGCTAGGGAGGTTACCGAAAGATAGGCAACGCCTGGTATGGTAATGTGTGTTTCAGGTTGAAAAGTATGGCATTATGCTGTCTGATTCGTGTAATGTCTCGGGTTAGCGGACTGTCGCCTAGTTTGAATTGATAGAATTTTTGCAATGTTTCTTGGACGAAGTCCGCTAGTGGAGTTATGTCGTGGCAACGTGCATAAAGATCTCTGAGGGAGATGTACCTATCAGAGGCTGAAATGAGGCGCATAAATTTGTGTTCTAGTACTTTTAGTTTTCGCATTGTCGTGGCCGGGATGCTGCACCACACCGGCGCACAGTGGGGCAAATAGCTCATTTTTTGGACAAGCGATAATTCCCAAGCCAGGAATTAATGAAATTTAAAATTTTTTTTTTAAACTCTTCGTTATAAAATTGCCTTTAATTCTATCGAGCCTGAATTTTGAAATTTCAAAATTAAAGGACTTAAATTTTGAAAGTAAATTAAAATTTTATGAAAAGATTGTTTAAAATTATAAAAAATTGTTACTTGGGGGGGGGGGGGGGTTTGGTTTATAATCTCATTTCTGATCCCCGATTTTTGCTACTCAAAAAACCAAGATAGCGGATCCAATATGGCGGCCATAATATTTTTTTAAATGAGATGTACATGCGCAAATTGATAAAAATTGTTACTTAGAGTTTTTAAGGGTTTCTGACCATGAATATGAAGTCTAAACTATGTAATATCGTAATCCAAGATAGCGGATTCAATATGGCGGATCCAATATGGCGGCCACAATATTTTTTTAAATGAAATGTACATACGCAAATTATTAAAAATTGTTAATTAGGAGTTTTAGGGTCAGCTGAACATAAATCTGAAGTCTAAATTACGTAATATCGAAATTCAAGATGGCAGATCCAATATGGTGTCCGTAAGTTAAAATAGAATGATAAATCAAGAAAGAAATTGCTAAAATTTGTTACTCAGGGGCTTAATTCGCTAATCTTGTTTCGGATATTTTAGTTTCGTCACTTTGGAAACCATAATATCGGATCCAATATAGCTGTTATAAATTTAAAAAAAAATAAGACGTACATGCAAAAATCATTAAAAATTAGTTCCTAGAGGTTTCTGATTCTGCAGTTAAAATTTCGTAATTTTGAATTCTAGGGTTGCATTTCCAGTATGTGCTAAAATGAAATAATTAATCAAAAATTAACCTTAAATGTCCAATCATAGAGTAGTCAAAAGACAAATACTATTAGCTAATACTATTAGGCAAGAACTATTAACTTTAATTCTAATATTTGGTCAAGTCATAAAATGACAGAAAGTAAAATATTGTAAGCCATGAACTTAAAATAACCTAATGCTTCTAGTCCTAAACAAACAGCTAGAAAAGTACGATAAGATATAAATCTAACATAATCTAATATGTAAAATGATGAACGAGTAGAATCTTCAACTTACGGACACCATATTGGATCCGCCATCTTGGATTTCGATATTACGTAATTTGGACTTTAGATTCATGATCAGCAATCTCTAAAACCTCTAAGTGACAATTTTTAACAATTTGCGCATTTACGTGTCAATTAAAAAAATATTATGGCCGCCATATTGGATTCGCCATTTTGGATTACGATATTACGTAATTTAGATTTCAGATTCTCGATCAGAAACCCTTAAAAGTCCTAAGTAACAATTTTGAACAGTTTGTGCATGTACATTTCATTTAAAAAAATATTATGGCCGCCATATTGGATATTGGATCCGCTATCTTGGTTTTTTGAATCGCAAAATTCGGGGATCAGAAATGAGATTAGAAACCAAAAAAACCCCCCAAGTAACAATTTTTTATAATTTTAAACAATCTTTTGATAAAATTTTAATTTAATTTCAAAATTTAAGTCCATTAATTTTGAAATTTCAAAATTCGGGCTCGAAAGAATTAAAGGCAATTTTATAACGAAGAGTTTAAAAAAAAATTTTTTATTTCATTAATTCCAGGCTTGGGAATTATCGCTTGTCCAAAAAATGAGCTATTTGCCCCACTGTGCGGCGCCGCGTATGTGATAGCCGGCCTGATCACCATCGTATACAGCAATTTCTTATTGGTCCTGTTTAGTCCGCTACCCCGCGCCAGGAGCGGATACAGACTCCTGGACATGGAGTAGACTTTTCGTATCGTCTCGTTTTCGTGCGTATTAAATGTCAGTCTCCTGTCCAAGTTCACCCCCAAATACTTCACGCATCGCTTTATTGGAATTTGGCGGCCCCCTATCGAAAGTGGTGTAATAATACGTTTTTCGGTGAAGCGGCGCGTGAAGAGAATTGATAGCTAATACCGACGAAGTATTGAATTACATGGTAGGATTCCTGGCATTTTAAGGCAAAAAAATACATTGAAAATAGTTAAATTATTTATTCAAATTCAGTCATTCACAACAACTATTGAACCATACATTTTATTTCAACTCTAGAAAAGTTGTACAAGTTTTTTCGAACTCGTTAGTTCTCATCAGTAGAGTATAGAAACATTCGTTCATTATTTACAAGCCTATTCTTGATTTATTTTTACAATTAATTATTTTTTATTTATTTGCTTTTATCATGATTAGAGAATATTATTTAGGTATTATGCAAATCACAACTTACACACTTTTTATTTATTATGAAAATACCTACTTTCTGTATATTGTTGCCCTAATCTGGGCACGCTAATATACTAGTCAGGTAAATACTTTAAAACACTCATTATTGGAGAATCAATCAGAAAAACTACTCTTCTAGCTAATACTGACGAAGTATTGAATTACATGATAGGATTCTTAGCATTTTAAAGAATAATATTCTCTAACCATGATAAAAGCAAATAAATAAAAAATAATTAATTGTAAAAATAAATCAAGAATAGGCTTGTAAATAATGAACGAATGTTTCTATACTCTACTGATGAGAACTAACGAGTTCGAAAAAACTTGTACAACTTTTCTAGAGTTTGAAATAAAATGTATGGTTCAATAATTGTTGTGAATGACTGAATTTCAATAAATAATTTAACTATTTTCAATATATTTTTTTGCCCTAAAATGCCAGGAATCCTACCATGTAATTCAATACTTCGTCGGTATTAGCTAGAAGAGTAGTTGTTTTGATTGGTTTTCCAATAATGGGTGTTTTAAAGTGTTTTCCTAAGTAGTATATTAGCGTGACCCGATTAAGGCACCAATATACAGAAAGTAGATAATTTCATATTAAATAAAAAAGTGCGAATGATTAAATTTGAATAAATGATTTAAGTATTTTCAATATATTTTTTTCTTTAAAATGCTAAGAATCCCATCATGTAATTCAATACTTCGTCAGTATTAGCTAGAAGAGTAGTTGTTCTGATTGATTCTCCAATAATGAGTGTTTTAAAGTATTTACCTGACTAGTATATTAGCGTGCCCAGATTAGGGCAACAATATACAGAAAGTAGGTATTTTCATAATAAATAAAAAGTGTGTAAGTTGTGATTTGCATAATACCTAAATAATATTCTCTAATCATGATAAAAGCAAATAAATAAAAAATAATTAATTGTAAAAATAAATCAAGAATAGGCTTGTAAATAATGAACGAATGTTTCTATACTCTACTGATGAGAACTAACGAGTTCGAAAAAACTTGTACAACTTTTCTAGAGTTGAAATAAAATGTATGGTTCAATAATTGTTGTGAATGACTGAATTTCAATAAATAATTTAACTATTTTCAATATATTTTTTTGCCTTAAAATGCCAGGAATCCTAACATGTAATTCAATGCTTCGTCGGTATTAGCTAGAAGAGTAGTTGTTTTGATTGGTTTTCCAATAATGAGTGTTTTAAAGTGTTTTCCTAAGTAGTATATTAGCGTGACCCGATTAAGGCACCAATATACAGAAAGTAGATAATTTCATATTAAATAAAAAAGTGTGAATGATTAAATTTGAATAAATGATTTAAGTATTTTCAATATATTTTTTTCTTTAAAATGCTAAGAATCCTATCATGTAATTCAATACTTCGTCAGTATTAGCTAGAAGAGTAGTTGTTCTGATTGATTCTCCAATAATGAGTGTTTTAAAGTATTTACCTGACTAGTATATTAGCGTGCCCAGATTAGGGCAACAATATACAGAAAGTAGGTATTTTCATAATAAATAAAAAGTGTGTAAGTTGTGATTTGCATAATACCTAAATAATATTCTCTAATCATGATAAAAGCAAATAAATAAAAAATAATTAATTGTAAAAATAAATCAAGAATAGGCTTGTAAATAATGAACGAATGTTTCTATACTCTACTGATGAGAACTAACGAGTTCGAAAAAACTTGTACAACTTTTCTAGAGTTGAAATAAAATGTATGGTTCAATAATTGTTGTGAATGACTGAATTTCAATAAATAATTTAACTATTTTCAATATATTTTTTTGCCTTAAAATGCCAGGAATCCTAACACGTAATTCAATACTTCGTCGGTATTAGCTAGAAGAGTAGTTGTTTTGATTGGTTTTCCAATAATGAGTGTTTTAAAGTGTTTTCCTAAGTAGTATATTAGCGTGACCCGATTAAGGCACCAATATACAGAAAGTAGATAATTTCATATTAAATAAAAAAGTGTGAATGATTAAATTTGAATAAATGATTTAAGTATTTTCAATATATTTTTTTCTTTAAAATGCTAAGAATCCTATCATGTAATTCAATACTTCGTCAGTATTAGCTAGAAGAGTAGTTGTCCTGATTGATTCTCCAATAATGAGTGTTTTAAAGTATTTACCTGACTAGTATATTAGCGTGCCCAGATTAGGGCAACAATATACAGAAAGTAGGTATTTTCATAATAAATAAAAAGTGTGTAAGTTGTGATTTGCATAATACCTAAATAATATTCTCTAAATACGTATTGCATCTCAAGTCTGGGGGTTAATGGTCGAAATTTCCAAAAACAGTAAATATATATATATGCCATATTCATATATAAGTACCTCTATTAGTTTAGCAGATTTTTTTTTAAAGCGATAAGCCAATTGATAGATACAAATATATGTATGGAGTTGTACATGTATCACATTATTTTATTACTCTTTTTACCTCTGCCATTAAACTTGTATTTCTTTGTCTTTGCTTAGCTCAGTTTAAAAGTAATGATCTACTATATTATAAAATATTATGTATTTTTTGCTGTCTTTAGAAATATCCAATAAACCCTAAAAGAACTGAGGATGTCCTATATAAAGTCCAATCAATGTCCTCAGGTTGTTCATAGTAAAGCCCAGGCATAACCCATATAAGAGCTGATGATGTCCTGTACACAGTCGTACTGATGTCCTGAGGACGTCATCAGCAAAGCCCGAACTGTCTCATTTGGATATCCCACGGACATCCTAAGGTGATAATGGGATCTTCCCAGGATATCCCATATGTCCTGAAAAGTTGTCCCCAGTATATTCTGAAGATGTCCTTGTGCTGTATGGGATGCATACAATTCATCTAGAAAAGAAAATTGGGAATTTATGGTGGTGGACAGATTTCACAGAAGAATCAAGGAAGCCTCATATATATTTTAGATAAAAATCATAGATGTCAAATATTTGATGAAAGATTTGAAATAAAAATATATAATAAATGAAATTTGTTTTATTTAAGTTTAGTACATGCAAATGTTTACATGTTTACACTAATTTATTCTTATTTATCCAAGAATTATGCTTCTTGTCTAGCCCTAACCATTTTATATATATATAGCGTCTCTTCTTTTCTTCTTAAAACCTTCTCAACTAAATAAATATCTCGATATTTAACGTTCTGGAGTTTGTGTTCATAAAAGCCTCCTTCAATTTGTTCTCCTTCTTGATCTTCCAAAATGTAAGTGGTGGGATTTGTATTGCGTACTTTCCATATCTTAAAAACTTCGTTTGACCAATTTTCGAGAAAGCTTCCCGATATTTACTTATTCTTACATGGTGGCCTGTACTGAATTTCTTTTTACGTGGATCTACAGTCTTTAAATATCCATAGGCACGTTTTAATAAATATTTTTCATCTTTTTCAGTAACGTTTATCGGCTTTCTCTGCGTAGTGTGGTGGATTGCGTTATTGTATTGTTTAACTATATCTGGTAAAAGATTTAACCACTTGTAGTTTCCTTGTAAACTAAACTGTTGCCACATTAAATTTTTTAAGGTACGATTTACTCGTTCTACTATATTAGCTTTTAAATTGGAGAAAGTGCTGCAGTGGTTAATTTTAAATTTATTCATTAATTCTCTAAATGGTTTATTGCAAAACTCTCTACCCATATCTGTCTGAAGGTTTTCCGGCTTGATTTTCATTTCTAATAAAATTGTTTGCATTGCGTCTGTTACATCTTTTCCGCTTTTTATACATTTATAACAATAAGAATATATCGATTGCCTTTATTATTTTTAGCATACGGAATCATTTCAACGAGATCAGCTTGAATAAGGTCATTTAGTCCTTTAATAATCACGTCTTCTTCGAATTTTTTTTCTGGCTGGTTTATGTAATCCATTAACTACTTCTAACTTATGTTACTCATTCTTCACTAATGGACAGCGAAGTACAATTTCTACAAAAATCGATTGTAGAGGATCTACTTGTGGAAGCGAAAATGAAAGATTATTTCCTTTACTGAAGCTTTTATTGTCTGGATCATAATAATTGTCATTGTTTAAAAACATTGTAACAGCATTAGGTAAATTTATGCTTTCAATTATACCTGAAATAGGTAACGTATATGTTACAGTACCATCATCTAACACGTAAAATGTATAAGTTCGAAGATTCTTTAATATTTTCTGTGCCACACGTCGAATTTGTATAAGACATAGGCTAGATAGTACTAGCATCTGTAGGTGCAGTTAAAAGCGATGACGTGGGATAAGGTTTAATATTGTACACAAACATATATCTACCAAATTTATCTACAGGTATTATGTTACCTTTACCGGTTAGATTTATACTGAACAGAAGATGGTATGTAGCCATTATTTAATAATATATAATTCTTGCAATTCTGAGGCTATGGAAAAAATTTCCATTTTATGTCCATCATTTCCAGCCATCTGTGAAGCCACTAAAAGCCTTAATCTATCTATTAATTCATTGGGATTATCATAATATACGTAATCGATGTTTTTGTTAGACAAGTCCAACATTCGACCTCTAGTAGGCTGCTTAAATGATTGAGTTCTGGGACGAATATTACTTTGAGATCTAGTATTTGGAGGTACTGGTTTGAGGAATGATGATGTTCTTTGAAAAGTCTTCGTCATAGATTTCAGTATACCTTTATTTACTAAATATGGTCGAATTATAGTTCTATATTTTTCAGTATTCTGGTGCTGATAATCTTGAGGGTTTGGTATTTCTGTAAGTATTCGCCAATTTTGTTCAAAACTTTCTGTTTAACTTCTTTTAGAAAATCAGAATAATCGATATGGCTTCTATGACTGCTAAAACGGTAACTAGAAATCCTGCTTTTGAATGCACAATGAAGTTTGTTGACGCCATCTCCCAAATTACATACAATGGGACGATTAATTTTTTTCTATCAATCATAAACATATCATTCAGGACAGCATATCTATTATTATTAATATGCCGCTGTAGATAAAAATTTAGACATTTTGTTGAAGTACGCTAGACGTCTTGATATGGAAGAGCCAGAAGCAGGATGTGTTTCGGAATAATTTTGATTTATTAGATTTGTAATTTGTTAGGTTTGTAATATATTTAAAAACATATACATTATTGTTTACTTGTAAACAAAACACATATACATTATTAATTGTTTTTTATTTCGATTTATTAGATTTGTAATATATTAGGTTTGTAATTTATATTAAAAAACATGCATTATTGTTTACTTGTAAATAAAACACATCCATTATTAATTGTTTTTTATTTTTCTCTCACATGGTTGATAATATAGCATAAAGATATGGTAAAATTATTTTAATATAATCCACATCTTTTGTAGCATTTTAAAGTGCTATAACTCTAATTTCTAGTAATTTAGTATTTGAAATTGGTTCAGAGCCGCCTAAAGTCCACTATTTGTCTTCATGACTAGGTAGGCAACCAATTTGCATTTGATGGTGTGGCGTGTTGCATACTGCAATTGCTTCAGATTGGTAATTTGATGATGTCATTTCAAAGGTGTATAACTGAATTTAGTTTATCCATTTATTTAATAGGATTTAGATAGTTTCAGTCTATGGAATTTACTCCTCTTATTTTTTTAAAATTGGGTATAACACGTTTTGTTGCTCAAGGTAGTAGGGGAATTTTTTTTGTAACTAGTTTTATGTTGGTAACGTTGGGGGAACGGTCGAAAGACGTCCTTCCTGCGAAAACCGCGAAGCCTTGCAGACACGCTCTTCTTTTGGGGGAATTTTGGCGGCATCGTAGCTAAAGTGATATTTTCATCGATTTGTGGATAATGTCCTAGCGTGTCCTCTCGTACTGCTCTTGCCGCGAATGTTCAGAAAGCTGTGTTTAGCTGAACCTTCAAGTTGGCGGTTTTTTTTGTTGGGTAATGCTCTCTAAGGAGGTAAGCTTTTTATTTAGAATTTGTATAATGAAATTCTTATTTGAGTTGTGCATTGCAGAGTGTCTGGTAATGTTCTGGAAGAAAACACGTGGTTTTATTATTGGTTATGTTGATCCTCTTGGAAACGCCTCGTGCTGGCTTGTTTAATTGGTCTTGGTCCGCGCCATCCTGTCACTCACTGTGATGAAATTTATTCATCTTAATCCGGGGACACCTATGCTGGAGTAGCAGCTGTTCACTGGAATTTTGTGGGGAGATGTCGCACGGAGACACTAAAGCGCTGGAAGATGTGCTCTAGGTATCAAGGAGCAGTCAGGATCTCGCCGGACTGCCAGAATTTACAAAGGTTTTTTTCTTTCTTAATTTTCAATGACTTTAAGCCACCAGTTTAGTACATTTTTTTGTGACGATAATTAAATTAAATCATTTTACGATATTAGATCATTTATCGAGTCATAAGTTGTGAACCTTCAGTTCGATTTCAAGTGTACTCAAATGAATTTCTGTAAGCATGTCGCTGTAAAAGTCACATGGTACCATGGTGCTTAGGCATTGCGTTATAATATAGTAGAACAAGATAGTCTAGTTCTGTCACCGACTTTTAACTTCGCATAAATAGCTCTTCTAGTAAAGAATTTCAATAGTAAATTTATTAGCGAGAAGGATAAGCACCTTGTCACATACTCAAATTCATATGCTAGCAAGATAACCTAGAGTACTTTGAAAATTTCCACCAGTGTAATTAATCTTAAATGTTATTTTTTGTACATTCAATTTGGGTAATTTTAATAAATGTTGTCCATGTCTAAATGCTCTCACTTCTTGATACTAATCCAAACTTTGTTTAGGACTTCATAGTGAATAATTACGTACTATAGTTAAAAAGATACTAGTTAAAATTTCAGTATTTTCCATTGCATGTTATATGCCAGCTAAAATTTTGTTTCTTGGCTGACAGATTTTCAATTTCTAAATTGACTATTGACCAAGTGGCGCCCTCTATTGTTTGTCTGTGTTTACTCTATTACTCACTCCTCTTTTTGCTCTCCGAAACAAACTAGCTGCCGTACGCATGTGAATGTTTTCTATGCATTAGGCATAAAAAGCGTTGCACTTTGAAGGCCCCATTTACATACATGAGATCTAGATTGTGAGTCTGGTGGACCATTCACGTGATTATTCCATTCAGGACGATTGTGGTGTACGAAACAAGGTAGTTGAATCGTTAGTCTGAAATTTTCTCTATATTCCTTTGGTAACTTGGGCCATGCGTAAAGAAGTTCAATGGGACCTTTATCAATTAGATAATTTAATGGAAAATTCCGAAGTTCTTCCCCAGTAAAGTCGTATAAATTTTTACCATGCCTATGTTCTGTTATTAATTCGTTTGCTAGACAGAGTAAACAGCTCAGTTCTGAATCCACAGTCTCTAGATAATTCCCACAATTAATTCAGTAACTAACAACGAGGAACACAGCACGATGTAGTAGATCAGGTAAGAAACTATGCCTAACTCCACTTTACAATCTGTTTTTATACTATTAACGTTTAATGGTTGTTTGTACATAGTACTATTTTTGGGCATTGAAGATGTAAGGACTGGCTCAGTAAATGTTGTGGAAGGTGTCATTCGTTTCCATTTTGAAGGCCAACTATTATTTCTTGTGCCGTTACTATCGAAACAAATAAAGACCTCTTTAGTATTGTGAGATTGTTGTATGTAAAGAATCCCATGCCAAATGGCTTGCAAAACTATAAATTGCGAGGTTATCATCGTAATATCTATAAACACACTAATGTTCTAATAAATTACTATGAATTTATATTCTATTATATATAGAAGAGGGGGAAGAATGAAAGTACTTTTCTTATAAATTTAATTTATTAAACAATGAGTATAATTTATTAGAGAACTAAATTCTAAACACTTTCTCATCCCAGATCTTCTGTATTTCATGAGCTATATGAATAAGTTTCTTTCTTCACAATGATCGTGGTAGTTACACTGCAATAATTACATGTTACATCCAAATCAGGCTGTTTTGTTCCAGGTCCAGGTAACTTTTTACATAACTTTCTTTGATGAAGTTGCAGGTCTTCGTTGCGGATAAAACTTGCCTACAATAACCACATATATGCTTAAACATTGATGGAGTCTCAAGTCCAATATCAGGCAACTTCTTACATGGCTCTCTTTGATGACGCCGTACGTGTTGGTTGCTTGTAAAACTTCTACTACAATAATCACACATAAACATTTTGATTCGTTGATGTAAGAGACTAGCACTGCAAATAAATCAGTTAACTCTTTTCTTTATAGCATCAGTATAAATTTGCTTCTGCGCGTTGAGATAACTACCTTTTGCGCATGCGCTTACATATTGAATTAATTACCACATATCCATCCACGTATCATTCCTATAGATCTTAGACGACATGTCTGGACAAGTTTAAACAAGTCTGAACTTGTCTGTAGATGTTATCTGCTCGCCAGGTGTCCATAACGGTTTTACCATCTGTCGTCACGCTTTATAAGCATATATAGAATGCCAGCTGTTCGCCAGATGTTATCGTGAGAACAGTAGTTTTAATTAGTTCCCAGACAGTTCATTGACCTTTCACCAATATCAGCTGTTGTATGTCGTCATGCTTTAATAACCATATTGAATTAATTACCGCCAGCATATCTGTCCATCTGTCTAGTATGAGTCATAGTGTTAGCTGTCGTCATGCTTTAATAACCATATTGAATTAGAATTAATTATCGCCTGCATATACATATACATAGGTTTTGATTGGTTGGCCACAAATGGCCAACTCCGCTCCGAACTGCTCCAGCTCCACCAGCTTTCCCATTTACACACTACTCTCAGTTGTCCAATTCTTGGAGTATTATATGTTTTCTTCGCCTTACTCTCACCTCCCTACAAAAAAAATGATAGATTTTGAGTGCATGCTTCACTGACATAAGTATTTCTTACATATTTCTCATCCCAGGATAAAATTTATCGAATTATGAAGTGCCTACCTATATGTACTAAATTTCATTCCTCTATCATTACTGATAGTGGATAGCATATCGTAAAAGGGAGATAGATAATTAATCATTGATCTAATAGTCTTTTCTTAACTGGAGATTATATGAGTGTCAGAATTGATTCGGCAGTTTTCACGTTATGCAAACAAACAGATTGACAAAGATTGAAAATTGTGTTATCCTACTTTTTATAAAAAAGTAAAACCAGAACCTTTGCTATTTTCGCAAATTATATGTTGTAAAAAATAAGTTTGTTACTTTCTTTGTAAAAATTATTAACTTTTAGTAATTCTGGTAAAAAAACTTAATTTGAGGGAATATATTAAGCCATTACAAAAAATGCATCGAAATCAGTTCAACCGTTCTCGACTAATGCGTGGATAAACACAAGAAAAAAGAACTATTCTCTCCAATGTATTCAGTTCCCCAAGGATAATTTTAGTTTTTATTATATCGAATTTTCAGTATTGCAGCCGCCGCCAAATATTGTATAAATTTACAATTTATATAACACACGCAACGTTTCAGTAGAATTTCGACGCAGTAAAATGCGACGGTTAAACTGTAGATCTAAGTCCATAGTGTGTCGACGGCGTCGACGCTTTTCTAAGTAGAAGTTATGTTACCTTTAATAAATATACGCATAGAGATATTTTTGATAAACTTCATACTGCGGAAGCGCAGAAGAGAAAATAATATGTTAAAATTAATTTCATGATAATGAAAAGTAGAAAATATTAATTTAAAGTATAGTAAAATAGTATATTATATTACTAGGAGTAGAACGCAAAGTTTGCAGCTTCGTCTTCGTCTCAGCTGCAAATTCTGGTCTCAACACAAAAAAAGTCGTTCTACTCCGTGTAATATATATAAGTTTAATTTTTATAAGATGACACTATCGGCAATAAAACGCCAGACGAAGAAAAATGCATATCTCACCTATTCTCGCGCCTATTCGAGCAGAGAACGATTGCAGCCCCGCTCTTAAGTTTGTAGATACACGTTGTTTCATTTCTTGTCTTGCTCTTGCTCAAGAATTGAGATATGCATTTTTCTTCATCTGGCGTTTTGTTGCCGATAGTGTCAACTTATAAAAATTAAACTATATTATTTTTTCTTCAAGCGTATTAAAATGCAAAAATTTATTTATTTATCATAAATGTACAATTATTCAAACTACAGTCTTATATGTTGAAACAATATGACAAGTGGCTAGTGGATAGCGCGCCACCGGTGGCTTTCGGTATTACGTTAGTAATAAAACAATACCCACTACGGTGGCGCTCTCGGAACTAACATTATGTTACTAGTAAAACAATGTCCACTACGGTGGCGTTCAGTACTAACATTTTGTTACTAGTAAAACAATGTCCTACTTCTACTTCTGTTTTTGGTGGTATAATTTAAACATTTTAATACGCTTGAAAATAAAAATATTTAATATTATACTAAAGCTAGGCAATCAGTGCTGACTAGTTTCAAATCGTCACTCCAGGCTTAATAGTTAAAGTTAGTTTTTTGATGTAATTAGTTTCACTTCGCATATTGCAGTAGGCCGAATCTACATTTTAAAGCCTGAATCGAAACGCACGTATTTATGTCACTGTTGTAAGGGAATTAACTGACTCAATTACTGAAATTAAATAATTCATTAAGACGAGCAGGACGAAAACTTATAAAGAAACAAATTGCAATGACTCTTTTGCCTTGCAAATGGAAAAATATTGCGAAAATACAACAAATTATATAGATAGTATACACACAGAAATGAGTAGAAATTGGGCGTGGCTGACTGGATCTTATACGTAAGTATTATCATTCGTTATCGTGAAAAAAAAAACAGAAACATTTTAAGAGTAATTTACTTGCGAACAGAAATTATTACGTTATAAATTATAATTTTAACTAAAAATACTCATGAATACAGAAAACAACGTGCAACTAAATAAACTTAAATTCACTTCTTGTGCATGAAAAATAACAATATTATGCATACTTAAACTAAATTATCACCTAATAATTCTCACGATATCAACCTCTATATACCTATATACATTTTAACAACAAATAAATAAATTTCACTGGAAAATATTTTAAATGGCTGACATTTAGAAAAAAAATTAACAGCAAGGGGATTATGCAAACGAACATCCGGGGTTCACAAATAGTCCATTTTTACGAACGTATTTGTTGAATGTGACGATTCATCTTATGCGAAAATTAACTTTGGAGAAAACGACAAGTGCTCAAATGAACTTGGGATATACATTTTTGTATATTTGTTCTTTGACTAGCTCTGATAGGATTCTATTTATAACAATGAAAATTCAACATTTAATGCATTCAGTGAACAAAGAACTACAACACTTCTAAATTGCCGACAATAACGTATGAATGATTTAATTCCCTTTAAAAATTCGGCTCGATATTTTGTCAGAATATTGTATGATCGGCCATCTTTTACAGGGAATAAATTCGGCGTAAAGTTATTTCACATCTGTAAGTCTGTTACAAGAAATTTACCATGAAGATTTTTGATCAACACATTTTGAGAGATGCGTTTCCAAGGAATTATTTAATTTATTTGGAAACGTTCAACTGCGATAAATCCAGAAATTATCAAACCAACTGATTCTAGTTGGGATTTGAGGAATAATGCTTTTGTGTCTAAGTTAATACCTATAGATGTTTGTCCTAATGTAGCTTTCGAAAATGAATTTTGCAGGTGTATTCACAAATGTACCAAAAACTGCAGTTAGCAAACTTGGTTAAAATGTGTAGGTATAGGTTGATATTGTAAGAGTAAATTATTAGGTGATAATTTAATTTAAGTATGCATAATGTAAATATGTAACTTCGATTTTTTTTTCATGCACACGAAATAAATTTAAGATTGTTTAGTTGGGTGTTGTTTTCTGTATTCATGAATATTTTCAGTTATAATTTCTTTTCGCAAGTAAATTACTCTTGATTTTTTTCTGTTTCTTTTTCACGAAGACAAATGATAATATTTACGTATAAGTAATAAGCATAAGAACATTTTGATAATGTTTTTCATATTTGTTACTGCTGAGCTATGCTATGCAGACCTTTATTGCGCAAGTGCTAGAACTTATATGTATTTAACGATTCACCGTCATGGGACTGGGACAATTCTCCTTTGATGGAAAATGAACGGAAAAGTGTTAAGTCCATTATGTACGTGACTTGTTGGCACACATTTGCATAGTTGCTAAGTCAGCACTTTGTGGCTCACTAGGATGATTGATAACCAAAGTGTATATATTCTATTGTAGCATTCATTTCTAGGTAGTTTGGTCACAGTTGCTGTTTATTGTACATTTATAAAATCGCTTTATGTGTGTATTGAACAAATAAATTGTGTTTTAAAAATTGACAATTCTTTTTAAAAAGTTGTTTCTTCATCTAAGAGCCATTATTGGCACAGTCGTGCGAATTAAGTCCGTAGGTTAACGCATCGTGCAGAAATAGACGTGAAATTTCGATTTCTTTAGGCTTAAAAGAACTCTACGTGTCGCATTGTGCAAATTTTCCATCAAGGAAAAATGAAAAAGACCTATTGCAAGTTGAATTGAGCAGATTTGCAAGAAGTGAAAGTGCAGTGGAAATTTTTCTAACATTCTAGGACCTGACTTGTCTTTCACTAAAACTATTGGTAATAATATCACCCGTAAGGGACACATAAATGAAATTCTTGACGACTTGTCGACAAGTAAAATGTCACCTAAAATTTTTGAAAGTGTGGTGGATATGTCTAAAATCCCTGTAACTTCCCCTGAAAACCTATCGTAAATGTAGATACTGTAAAATCCGCCAAATGTTGGAACTGTGATGTTTATAACAAGTGCCCCAAAAGAAAAACCGTTTTCTGTTATTCTTGTGGAAATTAAGGCGTCATTCGACCTAAATGCCCTAAATGTAATCAAAAAAATTAAGTAGCAACAACTCTACTGTCGGGAGATGTTGAAAATTCAAGTCCGGCGGAACTATAAATAATAATAATAATAACAATCGAATAACTAAAAAAGATTTTTCTCGTCGTTCCAATCACTCAAAATTAACTTCCCAAAGAAAAGTTCTAAAGTAAAATTTTCAGAGTACAGAACCAAAAATGAAATATCTAATAAATATCAATAACCTAAAAATATTAATAATAACTGGCACAACTGGTTACAGACAGTTAAAAATTCTTCTAAGTATCTCCTTTATTTGTCAGCAAAATTTCTGATAGACGACCTTTCCTTGAAATATATGTAAATGATGTCAAGATAGAACCACTCCATGATATGGGGGCTAGTCAGACAGTACTTGGAAAAACGAGTTTAAATTTTGTTCTTGGCACTGAACTAGAGATTGAATATAACGATACAAATTTTAATATCTCCACCGCAGATGGTAAATCCCAAAAGGTTATTGGCACTGTGTCTCTACCTATCACATTAGACAATAAAACCAGAACTATAAAAACTTTAATAATACCCAGCATAAAAAACAATATCATCTTGGGAGTAGATTTCTGTAAGCTCTTTGGCTTAAATTTAAATTTTAACAACGAGTCTTTTGATATCTGCGAACTTCCTACCGACTTACCTTTTACCCATAGTAATTTCATCTGTTCCATCATGAGAGAGCGATTTATCTAACTCACAAAAAGAAACTTTAGAAATAAATTAAAAGAAATAAGCTCAAATTCACGTACCACGTTGGTAGAACATAAAATCGAATTAACAGAGTCAGAACCTTTTAAACAGAGAAAATTTTCAATGTCACCATATATGCATGTTACTCATGTGAAAAAACAGCCTTTTCAGTAATACGTAAAGGACATTTTGAATTTACTAGGATGCCTTTCGGCTTGTGTAGGTAATTCTGCGCAACAATTTCAGAGACTTATTGACAGATTGTTTGACCCTTCTGTAGAACAACATATTTTTACATACTTGAATTATTTAGTAATTGTTAATAAAACCTTTGATGAACATGTCAAAACACTTTTAAAAGTTTTCAATAGTTTAAAGTCGGCAAACTTAACTACAAATGTCGATAAATATAAATTCTGCAAGTAAGTTTGTCTTTTCTGGGTTATGTTGTGGACAAACAGGGCCTTCACACCAACCTTGACAAGGTTAAAGCCATCATTGACTATCCTAGACCACGAAATACGACTGAAGTCAAAAGATTTTTAGGCATGGCGTCTTGGTACCGCCGTTTTATATGCGTTAATAAAATTACAGAACCTCAGCTGCCGGTTGGCGCGGTGGGCTGTGCAGTTGCCGCAATACGAATTTGATGTTGAACATCAGAGTGGTAAATTAAACGCAGTTCCTGACGCCTTAAGCACTTAAGCAGGGCAACTGTAAATATTGATACTATTCAAAGTAAACCCGATAGATGGTACTCTAAAATGATAACAAATATTAACAGAAATCCTGAATTATACCCAATTATACCGTTATGAGAATGGTAACCTTTTTCAATTCGTTAAAAAATATATAAATTACGAATGAATTTTAAAGAATGGAAGTTGGTGGTACCGAAAGGTGATCGATTAAATATTTTGGAAGAATATCGTCTCATTTTGGGTTTAATAAAACATATTACCGTATCTGTAACAGTTGTTTTTGGCCAGGTATGAAGGCTGACGTTAAGAAATATGTATATAAATATGTGAGGTCTGTCACGCGCAGAAGGTGTCACAACTTGGCCGAATTGGACTTATGATCCTAAAGATATTTCTCAACTTTTTCAGCTACCTTCTTGTGATATGTCGGGGCCTTACCCCAAAATTAAACAATTGTTATCTTTTAATGGTAGTTTATTGGTTCACAAAAATTACTTTTATCCATCGTATGAAACGGGCTACTGCCAAAGAAATTTGTAACTTCATTGAGAATAATGTATTTTGAACTTTCGGTGTACCACAAATTATGGTCCAGGACAATGGATCACAGTTTACTTCTAACGAATTTAAAAGTTTATTAATTAGGTATCCAATATCTCATGCTTGGTACAATGCAAAATATCATCCACAAATCAATGGAGTAGAAAGGGAAAAACGCGTAATAGGCACTGCAATTAGGGCATATTTAAAAGAAAACAAGCTAAAAACGTACTCTTCGTCAATTTACTCAGCTTTTTATATATAATTGTTACACATTCTATAGGATACTCTTCGCAGTTTTCTTGTAAATAATGTTAGTTTTTGGGCATCCTAAATTTTCTGATACCATCTTTGTTATGAAAAAAATTATATGAAAAAAAAATATCCAACCGTGGGATTCGAACACGGGACCTTTGGAGTGCAAACGCAAAGCTTGAGCCGCTGCGCCACTACATGTTGCTACGAAAATTGATTGTCTGTCAGATATCTATATCTATTGACAATCATATATATTTTAACTCGTACTTCTATGAAATATATATTAGTAAAATTCATAAACAAAAAAAATATATTAATGGAAATAATATTTCGCAAGATTTCCATTTTAGTACAAGCGAAAAAAATTAAGAGAATATATTTTTTTTAAATTAAATAATTAATAACTTTTTTATTTACCTATCGATTTTCTTCAAAAATAATGGGGTTCTTCCTCTAGCTAACACTAACTTACTTTCTAAATTTCAATACAATCGGACTCTTCTTTCTTAAGTTATCGTGCTTACAAGAAACGTGACGGACGGACAGACGGACGGACAGACAGACGGACGGACAGACGGACGGACAGACGGACATTTTGAAAGTTGTTCAGAATTCGTTCACTAACACAATGATATAAAAAAATTTTCTCTACGAGCGATATTTACGATTTTAGAAATGTGCCAATCAAATACAATATACTCTTCGTTTTTGCGAAGAGTATAATAACCATAGGGCTACTGGCACGGTAACTCAATCGGTTAAGGCGTATTGAGTGGCGAATACGCTGATCGACTCGCTACCGCGCTCTGGGTTCGACCCCCAGCCCCGGTATTGACAACACCGGTGGGTGTGGATGTATGTCCGCGTTTTTCCGAATGTGTAACCCCCTTCCGGACAGCCTTGGCTTTGGATTTGGGGGTTGTCTACTATCTGTGGTGTGTTTATGTTTATAGGGGCTGGGACAAACTTATACCTCAAATTGCAAATGCAATTAACACTAGCGTCCATGAGGCCACTGGATATTCCCCAGCTGTGCTCAATTTTGATAGAGAACTCCCTACTTACGGAAGTTACTATGGTGAAATAACCTCAAGAAATAATCGTCCATTTTGCAAGCAGAAATATGCTAGCCTCTGAGTTGCAGAAACTAAAAGACTTGTACAAGGATGTTGCCAACAACCTCTCAAAATCCTATCAGAAAAATAAAAAGCATTATGATCTTAGAAAAAGAAATATTAAGTTCGATGTTGGGGACACGGTGTATAAAAGAAATTATGTACTATCGGATGCCGCTAATTATTTTTCAGCCAAATTAGCTCCTAAATTTATCAAATATACTATTGTTAAGAAAATTTCTCCTATTATCTACGAACTGGTATATGAACATAAAAAGAACCTTGGTAGATATCATGTCAAAGATCTTAAGCAAGCCCCAGACAATGAGCCCGCACGTATATAGGATGATTTAGTTTGTATCATATATCTTTAAACTTTTGTATATTTTTACTCTTCACATGTCTTATTTTCTCTTGTGTACCTATATTGTTAAGATTTATGTACGTTATTGATGTTGTATCTTATGTTTAGTATCGATTTTGTGTAGCAATGTTAGGAATATGTTGTTAATATGGCGTATAAGTAACTCTAACTTGGGTAAGTTTATGCTCAAATTTTTTTTGTTGGAGAGGGGTATTTGTAACGCCTCCTATGTGGTTTTGTTACAACTAAGGTCAATTTCAATAAAAGCGGTCGCAAATCATAGCGGTTCCCTGTAAGATTGTATGAATAATAAAGGTAATTGTCTCCTAGAGGTCGCCGGGACAGTTCATTAAAATCCACGAGGCTAACGTGGGACGAATCCTCGAACCGGTTCGTCCTCTCTGATTAGGTGCGTTGAGCAAGTAACTTATTTTTCACGGCGTAGAATGAAGTAGATCGATTTCTATGTAACGTTCAGAGCTAATTGCGGTGTAATTTTATTTTAGGGTTTCAGATTGAATATTAACTTTAACATTAACATTAATGCGTAAATGCATTAAACATGGGTACATTAGTACATTAATCCATTAAACCTGAATCTAACATAAATCTAGTACGTTAATCTATTACATTAATCATTAATAAGTCACCTAAAGGATTTACATTAAGCTGTAATTAACTATTAAACGTTGCATTTGCATTTACATTGTCATGACGGCCAAATACATCTCGAGGATTAGTTTTTACTATTTTAATCACGTTATGGTCGGAGCCGTCACAACGTTCTTTTGCTGACTTACGTTATTACCTCTGTATATATGGAAGTTTTTCTGGTCAGTTACGATTTATTAATGCTGAAGTAACTTTTATTTGGACTACATAATATGGTTGATTATGTTTTGTCTCGATGTTTGTGGATCACGACGGAAATTTTGCAAGAGTAGGAGCAACAAGGAAGTTGAAGCCGCCATTTTATTGTCACTTAAAAGTGCAGAAGCAACGCGCTACGTCATCTTTCAGTCATCTTTCAGTAGACAACATGGTGCTTTAACCTCGGGTTTTAACTGTGTTTCCGTATTAACTTTTTGGATTTGTCGCCTTTACCATACCAAGCTTAGGAGGATTTTTCTACTGATGTCTGGCAAACACAGCTGTTCAAGTTAAATGTGCTTTCTATTATATTTTTTTGTTCAATTACTACATCTCTAGCAAGTTTTACAAATTTTAATATAGCGAATTAACTGCCTAGGCACGATTTTTTTTAAAGTTTGCGAACTATAAAACCACACAGCTAATCAAAGAGAAAATTTTAGAGAGCCCTATGCATCTTCTAATCTTATTGTTGTAAGTTTTTTAGTCTATTTTAAAAGTATAGGGTGTTTTAGAGACAAGTTGTGGTATAAAGTACCACTGTTAAAAGCTTTCAACAATTTACCGTGTAGTTAGGGATTTTGTGCCGGGTACTGTCACAAAGTCAAAGGGATAGTATTCGCCCTATACGCCCATCCCCTATTTTTAGTATCCTTTGGTTAATACCTGTTTATATTTTTGGCCATCACATTTCGTAAATTTTACCGTGTGGTTTACTTTGTAGATTAAGTTACTGTCGTTATTTATACATTTTAGATTAGTTGTTACGTGTTTTGTCATTAGTAAATTTATTGTAGATTTGTAGTTTATTGCGTAATTTCAAGGTATCAAGTAACAAACTGCTTAGATTAAATTATCTACTGGGTTGTTATTTTTACAGTATTGTCTGTTTTACTTTATATCTAGCTACATTATTTATCTATAGCTCTATAATTTTTTGTTAGTGACATTAAGGTAATTAACCTCATTTCTTGTAGCGATGTTTTTCATAACCTCTGTCAAACTCTTTATCTAAATTCAGGACAAATTTTATTCACCTGTATATGAAATTTTAATTATATTCCACCTCACGTTTTGTCATTACTTTTGTGGTGTAGACTACCTGTTATTCAGCGTTACCGAGTAAATGTGTTTATTTCACTCTAACGAGTGAAATGAAATTTACGTTAACACATAAATTTCATTTTGGTTATCGTGATAGCACTTAATAAATTTTGTCGTGGTGTGAAATAATATTGAATAAATATTGTATTCCCTGTCACGAATAGTGAGTAATGGTATAGTTTTAAATATTGGGTAAAATAGTTTCAATTTCACTATTGCATTCATTTTTTTGTCAAACAATTATTGCTAGAGCTTGACTAAAGTCACATTTTATGTTCTATCGTGTATCTAGATTCTTGCTTAGAGTGTTTATTGCTTGATCTACCGAACTAACCCAACCCTGTATATATATATATTTACACACTAACTTTAAATCTACCAATGTCCAATTTTTTAAATCGATTTTAAATCGATAACATGTACATTTTCATTCGATATTAAATCGATACTACTATTACGTTTTTGTTTTAATATTTGTTTGTGCTGTAAATTTTCTTATTTCACGGCCCTCCTATAGGACCTGACGCCCAAGAATTTGTTTTAATTTTTGTATATCGAAATTTACATTTTTAGCCATATTATCGAGGTCGTTTAGTAACCTTATTCAGGCCCTTGCCTCTTAAAAAAACTGACTAGCCGAGGCCTAATCTATTTTGAGGTGGTCCCTAAATTTTGATTACCTAACATCTTAAGTCACCTCGGGTGGATTAGTTGTTTTTGGTCCGCAGTAGCCTTTATTATGAGTGTCACATGTATGCTATAGTTGTTATGTTTAATAGTCATTTAGCATTTTATTTTAAAGTCTATTTTGTTGCTATTTTGGTATTTTTTTAATAAGGCGAAGGGACAACCTGACAAAGTCTTTCTTAAATTACGCGAAGCAAAAATTCAGCTAGACAAATGCGAGTTTCGGGGACAGAATGTAGAATTTTTTGGACATTTAATTACGCCCAATGGCATAAAGACGAACCCAAACAAGATTCGAGCGATAAAACAATTTCCGATATCAAAAACTGCGAAAGAATTTGAATCATTACTTGTATTGTTAGGATTTTATCGAAAATTCATTAAAGATTTCGCAAAAATAATGAAACTTTTAACAAAACATCTGAAAGATAATGAGAAAATAAAGCATGACCCGGAATTCTTAAAATCTTTTAGCTTGTGTAAAGACATCCTGACAAATCAACTACAATTGCCGGACTTTAGCAAACCATTTATATTAACAACTGATGCTAGCAACTTTGCTATAGGCATAGTTTTTTCACAGGGCCCTCTTGGCAGCGATAAACCAGTAGCGTACGCATCTCGCACCTTAAATTCTGCAGAGATAAATTATAGTACAAGAGAAAAAGAGTTTCTTAGCGCAGTAATTTTACGAAGTGCTTCAGACCATACCTTTTTGGTCGTAAATTTATCATAATTATCGATCACAAACCGCTCGAGTGGTTACATAATTTGAAGGAACCTAACAGTCACCTTAAGCGCTTGAGACTTAAATTAATGAAGTATGACTATAATATCATTTACTGTAAAGGTAAAGAGAATAAAGTAGCTGACGCCCTTTCCCGCTTCTAAATTCACCCTATTGATAACGAGAATCAACTGATTATAGGTAATATAGATAAAACCAACGACGACGAGGTTCAAACTGATTTCTCTAAATTAATCTTTGACGACCTTATTGCACTAGATGCTACATCAGACACAAAAGCGTTACCTAGTGACCTAGTCAAACAACCAATTCCAAAAGTTACACGCCCAGAGACCAAAATCATTATACGTACGTACCCAAATATATCCACCAAGAATCCCTAGCAGTAGCGATATTGTATATTCAGCCCGTGAAAACTCGATTTTTGAAATTCCCATCTCAGAAGACTAGTCCACCGTCAGGTCATATAAAAAGGCCTTACCAGGAATTAAGTCGGGAAGTTTTTAAATTTGGCAGGGTTGTAGATTTAGGTCTCTACAACTAAAATTCACATTTTGTACAAAGCAATATCTGCCGCCGACGTAGCCATATTACCAAGATGGCCGCCAAAAACAGTTTTTTTTTAAATATCTCCTTTAGCTTGGATTTTAGAGTTAAAAGACTTATTACAAAAATGAAAGACGAGAAAATATCTTACAAACTGTATACATGTTCTTTGTAAAATCAATAGTTAGAGCTATTGAATTCAGTTTGCATTATTATTTGCAAACCCTTTCAACTGAAATTCTACTTACTTTTTACCAGTGCCGCCTCGGCCGCGTTTAGTCAACCCCCTAGGCCTGCTGTCTGGATTCCACTTACTCTATAACTCTCTTCCATGTTATTTCTAGTATAACCCGTCGATGAATCACTCCCCAGACCAGTAAACGCAATATTCGCTCATTAATTATGAGACCTGAACAACAATTTTAACCTCCCCACAATAAAATTGTGGGAGGTTACTAAAATTAGTCCAAAATCGAAAATTGAGATAACATCAAATCTTTAAATTATGAGGTACCAGGAACCCAAAAAAGTGGTTTTTGAAAAATATCTGTATGTGTGTGTATAGTATGTGTGTGCGTGTGTGTGTACGTATGTTAGCACGATAGCGGCGAAACTACTAAACGGATTTGGATGAAACTTTGCATGAGAGTTTCTTTAGTACTCCAGAATACCTGAAAAGGTTTTGGTTGAGATCGGATTACGTTTAGTGCTATTTTGGCATAACAAGTTGTTTATTTTATGATTACTTACAATTTGTAATCCAACCATTGAAAAGCAGTAGAAATTCCGATTTCGACGATATATCACATTTGCACTGTTTCGATTTGGTTCTCGTTAAAAAAAATTACAAAACAAAGTAACACGCTTCTTGTGTAGGATATATTTTATTATTGTCTAACCCACCATTCGGTAGACTAGTGGGTTAAAACGTGCAGACTCTATGCTGAGTATTTTTGACGTGTCAAGTGCATCGAGAGATTACAGGTTTTTCGACGTTTATAAAGCCCACGAAAGGTATGAGAGGCCTTCACAAATCGCTCACAATCCCTACAAGTGTAAGCAACCCCACCGGAAAGCTTTCGGTGGAATTTTTCCAATAAAACTTTAAAAGTGACAGTGACATTATATTTTAAAAACTATTTCCGCTACTTCCGGCATCCCGCCAGAAATTCTACAGTGCTACATAACCTAAAAACAATTTAAGACATTGATACCAACCTAAAAATTTTTTTCGAAAACTGTCAAAAACCAAATTCCCCAGAAAAACATTGGAATCAAAAATTTGACAGCTGTCACTTCCCCGATCGATTTAGTGAAAAATCGGTCGAGGCCAGAGGATAAAACAATATATATCAACTCAAACTTAAACGATCCGCCATGAACACCGGCCACAGCTGGCAGGGAAGCTGTCCATTAAGAGTTATATGGTTTGTCCCAAAGATGGCCATTCCTACCACCCATTACCAACGAAAGGGTTTTTTCGTTTAGTTGTGTTTCCCGTATTAAAAATCAAAATTATTAAGTGCTCTTGCCTACGAACTTAGTTTTTATAGTATTGTGTTTATTTATATACTAATTTTAGGTCCATGTGGACACATTATAATTTTAACGTAATTTTTAAGCCTGCCTACAGAAGACAGGAGCTACTATCCACATTTTCTCCAAGCTAAACCGGACCTACCCCGTCCAGCCTCACACCCGCCTATGCGGTGTTTGCCGTGATTGTCTAGCTGGCTCCGGGCTAGGATCCGATGAGGCATATATTTGTATTAAATAAAATATAAATATTGTGAAGACTATAAATTTAACACTCAAGTTCGTAGGTCCAAATCCCACCGAACGCAAGACTTTTTCTCTTTTAATATGAAAAAATATTTCAACTTAATAAATGTAATTAAATGAGATCGTTCATATTTTTTGGTGCTCTTTTCGGCTTCAAAGATCCACCGGGTGGGGAGGTTCCAGCCGCTTCCAGTATCTGCCGATTTTTTCACATTTCTCCCCCCCGCTCATCAATTACAACAGCCACACCAAAAGAAAAAAGTGGTTAGGCCTGTGGATCAGACTAGTGTATTCTGAAGTATTTGGATCCGCTGAAACCGAATCCGAAGTCACAATGTGATGGATTCATTTTTCACCTCCCAAAACACCCCCCAAAAAAGTGGTCTGGCCTGCGCACCATACCAGTATATCCTTATGCATCTGAAACCGAATCCGAAGTCAAAATTGTTAGATTCGCCCTAACCCCAAAAAACACCCCCAAAACAAAAAAAGTGGCCTGGCCTGCAAACCAGATTAGTGTATCCTTCTGTATATGGACCCGCTGAAACCGAATCCGAAGTGATTGTCCGATTGGCTCGTTTTTCATGCAACAACTATGTATTGCCACAAAATGCTAAAGTTTAGATTGTAACAGACACTAGCCGAAAGACTTATTTCTACTCAAAGGAGCTCTCGTGCGAGCCACTCCACACCATTTGCAGACTGCAGTTTCGATATTGGCACTCATCAGTGCAAGATAGGTCTGAGATGGCCGGAACGAGGCACTTGTTCACTCTTGATACATGACGAGATTTATAGAACCATGACTTGCGACACAAACGGCAGGCTCCATCTAGCAGCTGATGTCCATTACAATCGAACAGCAGTAGCCCTGACATGGGCACAGTTAGTAGATATGCTTTTAGAAAGCAGAATATTTACTAGTGAAATATTTTTGTCGAACTCCTCTATATGTTTAAGGAAACGTATAAATAGAGGAGTTCGACAAAAATATTTCACTAGTAAACATTACCATACAATTTATGAATGAAGCGGTAGATTCTTTGAAAAAATAATAAATAATCAAAATGCATTATATCATAGAGTAAAAACTATTGAGTGGCATCTGAACAAATTTACACTATTTATCAAAATTAAGAACTTTTTAGACATAATGGATTATAGATTGCATGTCGCTGATAAATATACCGGATAATATTCAAAACGGCATTTTATTTGCACAATTGGAATCCGTTCATAACAGTTTATTACCAATCAGTGAATTAAAAGATCTAATAAATCGAATGAAAGAACTATAATCTAGTGGTCTATACAGGGTAACATAAAAGTATGGGAACAGCAGGATAACTTGAAAAATACAAATTCTAGAAAAAAACCTTAAATACAAAAGTTGTAGAAAATTTCCCTAGCTATCTGATGGTGATCTTGGATTTGACATTTAGTATGATCTTCAAGGTCATTTGAAGGTCAAGTTGATTCTTTAAAATATAACCCCCTACTTTTAACCTCGGGAATGATACTAGCGGAAAATTTTACGTTCGGACATGACCTTCGGCACTAAAATTGACCTCTAAATGTCATCTGAACAGCAGGATAACTTAAAAAATATGAATCCTGGAAAAAAACTTTAAATACAAAACTTGTAGGAAATTTCCTGGCTATCTGACGGTGATCTTGTTCTTGACCTTGGTCACGACCTTCAAGGTCATTTGAAGGACAAGTCGATTTTTTTTAATGGAACTCCTTACTTTTAACACCGATAATGAAACGAGCGGAAAATTTTACTCTCGGATAGGACCTTCGGCACTTACAAAATTGAAGTTCAAGAGTAAAGTAAAGATGACCTTTAGAGGTCAATTTTGTAAGTGCCGATGGTCATATTCGAACGTAAAATTTTCCGCTAGTTTCATTTTCGGGGATAAAAGTAGGAAGTTCTATTTAAAAAAATCGACTTGACCTTCAAATGATCTTGAATGCCATGGCCAAGGTCAAATTCAAGATCATCGTTAGATGACCAATGAAATTTCCTACAACTTTTGTATTTAAAGTTCTTTTCTAGAATTCGTATTTTTCAAGTTATCCTGCTGTTCCCATACTTTTATGCTACCCTGTATAACTTCACAAACATAGTTTCCACGAACTTATTAATGCCAAGATATACTACTGCAATCAATTGATATGTTTTATCGTTCATTTTCCGGTACTCAGAGAAAGTATTTACAACTATTATCACCTGTACCCTATACCAATCCATAACAAGCTATCATTCCCCTGAAACCCCATATAATAAGAAACTTGATATTTCATTACTACGAGGATGCAGCGTGCCTAAGAGTGGAAGGACTCTGTATCTACCACATGAGCAGCAAATATCCAAACACGACTGCACACCAGCCCCTCTCTTGGGATCAATCCCAATGTCATGTAACACGTTAACCATCAATCTAGAAAAACATATAGTGGAACAAATTAACAAAATCTATCTAGTAGCCATACCGGTGAGAAATATTATTACAGAAAAAAAGTGCAACGAACATGAGTTCATTATCATAAATTTCTCATACTACTTGTTATTATACCTACAATAAATTAATATAATAAATTTGCTGCAGCCAGAGAATTCCTATTTTGATGCTTAATTTGACTCCACTGTATTAAGAACAAATAAATCTTTTGAAAAATATATTCCACATTATTCCAAATAGAAACGTTCAGTATTTCGCAAAGATGCAACCAGGGACGGACATTGAAAATTATGAAGTGTGTCTTTACTGTATTGTATTTATTACAGATACACCTATCCACATTTCAGATATATCCATTGAATTCCTTATACATTTGTTAATGTATGGAAAAGTTCCAGAATATATATTCAAAACAATCAAAGATATTTTCATAGTTATAAGGATAAGATCGTGACAATCGCAATTTCTTATCATGATATGATTAATCATATTTTCGAAAAAATGCATAAAAGTAAACGAATTTGTGTTTGAATATTCGAAAAGTATAAATTTTTTCCGAAATAGTGATATTTTATTTTTTCCAATGGGTCAATTTCTCGGCAACTTACAGCCTCCAATATATATATATATATTTAAAACTGTACGTTCAGGCACCAAATTCAGATATATATGGACGAAGTGGCACCTATATATACGTTCTGGCACCAGATCGAGGTGCCAGAACGTTTTATCGCATATTTGGACGTCCAAACATCATACTATCCTTCCCACAAAATTTCAAGATGGAGCCATTTGGTCCATTTTTCTATAAAAACTAGATTTTGGTTGAACCGTATAATCTGCGGAGGGCGCGTCAACCACTGATGTCTAACTGTACTTAGTGGCACCATCCATTTGGGCTCGTTTCCTGAACTTAAAATGACTTTCTGGCACCTCAGCTTTTCTACGGCTAGTGAGTTTTAAATCATATTAGATGAAATTAACAGGTCTCTAAAAATGGCACAGAATCTGATAAATTTTTCGGGTAGGTATTTTAAATTAAATCTAACTTGAAAGCAATTAAGGAAACATTCAGTTACCCACAGAAACTACATCTAGACGTCGCGTCGTTCTGAATATTTAATATCCAGGTTAGAAGATATAGTATAAAAAAAGCTACAACTTTTTTGTTACAAAGTTTCATTGCAACTTTTAAACAATAAAACTTTCATTCAAATCAGGCAAACGGTTTAGAAATAAATTAACTTCAAATCGTGACAAATTATGATTGATGCGATAATTTTGTTTGTGGGTGTATAACACATTACACAGAATATTAATAATTGTAAATAAATCAAAGTATATTACATTTATGTTACATGCCACAATGCCCCCCTAATAATAATCGTTTTCTTAAAGCCTGTGTCCACAAATTAGCCGTCCGTAGTTTACCTTACTTTTCGCTTTGAAATCTACAAACTCCTTTATCATATTATTGCTCTGTGAATTGCCTATTGAGGCGAAATTCCTGTTCAGGACTTCCCTTAATTTATATCTAATGCTTGCTGATTTATTTACCATTGTTTCGCAATTTTTAATATAACTAAAAATCTGTAGCTGTACTTTAATCATATTCTATACAGGGTGTCCGAAAATATCGGTGACACACTTACGATGCAGATTCGATAAGTAAAAAAAATGTCGCAATCTCCGCAAATGCTTCCTAATTGAGCTACGGCACTGACTAAAAATACACAAAAAAGGTCTTGTTTCATTTTAGTTGAAAAATAAACCGTTTGTGGGAAAAATCGTTTTAATAAGTTTGATACGATAACGTCGAAAACACTATCTGAATAAAACATCTCGTAGTAGGCTTGCTTCAAGTTTTCAGGTAACAATTAAGTCAAACAGAGTCACAATAATCTCATTGTTAATTAATTTTCATTACCATTATTTAAATGAAGAAAATTGAAAATGCAGAATACCAGTTTTCGGGTACCATCTTCAAAGGGCCATCATAAGGAAGCATTAGCCGACATATATTTATATAAAATTTGTTTCGTACTTTTGCATGTAGACTCAGCACCAGACCGGTATTTCCGAACACTCTGCATTGTCGAAAAACGAATTCTCTGAATTCGACACATGCTATGTGACTCTATAACACACAAAGTAGACAGTTGATTCCTATGTAAAAACACCTCACAATATACATTTTTGAGGTCGCGATTCGAATCGGAATTAGCAAATTTTCGCATTTTTTATGTTTCCAATCCTCTATATTATATATTGTTATATTATATTGTATCCGACGTTCATTATAGTAAAAACTTGATATTTTAGTATTACTATTTAGTATTATCTTAGTATTACTTTTCGTATTCCAACGGTGTACCCAAAAATTAATTTGTCTTGAAGATATGACTGAATAATAAATGAAAATTAATGGAAGCGTTGCCACTTTTGTGTAGTTTACAGTGCAAAAATGTGGATCGAGGTAACTTTTTTATTTTTCAAAATAAGGGTACACTGTAACCGAGTATATCTAATAGAATGGGGAAATTTTTTATTTGGACTGTTTTCGTGTAGTAAGTGAGAAAAGGACCATGAACATAATAAACCATGCGGCGCTGGTGCTCTGGCGCGCAATTTCTTCGCTTATCTGGCAACTAATAGAATAAATCTAAAAGTCCAGATCACCTAAAAGGGAATTGTCTTACAATAATAATTTTTCTATTGGAACTCGTAAATATTACAAGAAGTGTAGCAAAAGTTATGGAATATATTCAAGTCCCGGGCGGCATTTGTTAAAACAAATGTTCAAAATTGTTGTTTCGCATTTTTCATACATCTCTAGTTATATAGGTCGTATTGCAATAAATAAAAAACAAGAATGTTCGTTATGAAATTGAGAGGAAATATAGATGAACCTGAACCTGCCTTTTTGTCAATTCGTTAACTTGCAAAAAGTCAAAAAGTTAAAACAATTTAGATCGATAATTTTTAAACAATTGACGGTATCGATAACGTAATAATGCATACATTTCTACTATCTCTTATTCTCCTCTATAATTTTAGTGGAGATAAATCATCCTGCCAAAATTCAAGTCCAAAAAATAACGACGACAACAAAAGAATAACAAAGTTGAAAATTAAATTGTCAATTGTTCAAGTGGATGAGTCGTAGAACAACATATATTTTTTTCAGAATGTAAGTTTTCTCATGTACTGTTCAGTGATATTGTAAAGACTATATTTTAAACGAATGCATATTTTCGAGCAAACGAAATCCGATATCTCTGCTCCCTATAATAGGTAAAGAAAAAAAAAAATTTAATTGTTTTTTTTGTGTACTTTTGAAGCATAATAATAACTTTCATTTTTTAATAGAATTTTGACAGAGAATTACATTTGTTTAACGAAAATAATTTAAAGAAAAGCTACACTGGAAAAAAAATTGTTGTTGTGCGACTTGTTGCATTTACAATTGACTATACAATTTTCGACTGCTATTTTTTTAGGCGTCTTATTTCGGCTTGATATTACGTCATGATGATTTAGCTTTACTAGAAGCGTTATTTCCTAAAATTTCGTTGAAATATATGCATTATTACTTAAGTCACCGTCAACTGTTTAA
This sequence comes from Rutpela maculata, assembly GCA_936432065.2. NCBI lineage: Eukaryota > Metazoa > Arthropoda > Insecta > Coleoptera > Cerambycidae > Rutpela > Rutpela maculata. Next base: position 83,749,210 of record OW386290.2, read on the forward strand.
AGACTATCGATCTTAACTGTTTTAAATTTTTTTGACAAATTCACGAGATTACGTCTAGTTTTCATCGCAATTTCATAATGAACCTTCCAGTTTGTTGTTTATTGCGATATGACCTATACAACCAGAGGTAGCTAGGAAAAAAGATGAATAACTGAATTTTAAACTGTTGTTTTGTTTATTTAAATATTTTCCGGGGCTTAATCCAAAATTTTTATTACACTTTCTGTAATTTTTACTTAGTTTAAGTTAAAACAAGAAAATTTCCATAGTGAGACAATTTCCTATTTTTAATTTTACTCCACTTGAGACTTTAAGGTGAGCGGTGTTCGTTGACGTAATTCGACAATTTCCCATATATCCTTGAACAGATTAAAAACATCTTTTGATGGGCTTTTAGAGAAAAGGATGGTAGGTACTGGGCTACTGAAAACTAAAGGAAAAACATATTTTTCTTCTATGAAAATCAAAAAAATCATATTGTTGAATTTTCAATAGTCCAGTTCTATCGAGTTTTCTCTAAAAGCTTATCATAATTTTTTCTCAATCGATGTAGGAGAAATTGTCGAATTACGAAGTCATCTTTCTAAGCATGACATCGCCACTTTGAAAGTAGCTCGTACAACGCTCTACCTTTCAATTGCCACCAAACATTTACAAATAACTTTTTGTTTTTCCAAAATTAATTCAGACTTTAAACTTCACATCGCTCCCTTATACTGGTACTAAATACTAAAGTTTCTTAGATACAGGCCTTTTGAATACCAGTACTAAAAATCCATGTATATTTTTTGCAGCAGACATTTTGTCTTTTAGATTACGTGCAAATTTTTAAGCCGATTCAATAATTAGAAACAAAGTTCTAATATGATATGAGAAATGTAAAGTATTGTATTTTCGAGAAATTTCCTAAAAAAGAGGAAAAGCGCGATTTCTTCAGATTTCGTAACTCCGAATGGAACTGCGACCTCCATAGTCGAATTTGGAAGATCATTTTACATAAGAATTTGTGACTATTACCAATAACTTGTTACTTGTTCTAAATTAATTTATTTACACGTCAACTTGATAACTAATGCCTTACAAAAAGAGGCATTTTTGAAAATGTAATGTCATTATTTTACTTGCTAATAAGTTTCGAAAAGACGAATTTGAGAAATTCTAGAAAATGCACAAATAATAACTTAAGTTTTAATTGGATTTACAAATTTTATTCTATTTCAATTAATTACAGACTACGTCACAACTTCCTAATGTTATACTGTAAACAATATATTCCCCTTGGCGGTGGCGTGCTTACCAAAATGATTACATAATTCGACAATTTCTCCTAACATCCCTGAACCGATTTAAAAAATATTTTGATAGGCTTTTAGAGAGAACCTGATAGAATTATACCAGACTATTGTCAACAAAAAAAAAGTTTTTAATTTTTGGACAAGAAAACATTTTTTTTTTCTTTCTTTAGTTTTCAATAGCCTATAAAGTTGTATCTAAAAGCCCGTCAGAATTTATTTAATCGGTTCAGGGATCTAGCAGAAACTGTCGAATTAGGTTCCCGGTACCGCCCACCTTAATAATTCATGATTCCAATTATTGATTGTTTTAAATACTTTAAATCTCTGTGCCCTATACAGTATCTATATTGAACACTGATTTATTACGAGTGCTTGTCCCTTTACCCAAGCAAAATCCATAGGTTTTTATGTAGGTAATTTTTCTGAAAAGACGCTTAAATAAAATTAGGTTTTATGGCATCGTTATCGACCCCAATTTAACCTTTTGTTACACTATAATAATAATTAACTAAGCTTTTAAAGTTATTTGAATGTATTTTATGAGTGCCATTTTTGAGAAAATGCCATTTAAATCTCAAATATAATTCTACAAAAATTCACCAAGCATGTTAATTTGTATGCATAATTTTTTTAATCACGTTTCAGTCTCTTTTTTGTATTGTTTTGAGGAAACATTAGAATAGAAAAAAATGCTTAATACAGAAAAAACCTTTTAATAGCGTAACGTAATGATATTGTTTACTAACAGATATCCGATTTGAAATAACAAAGTTGTCCTATGTCTAAAAATGGGCATATCTATTTCCGATATAACCGGATGTTGAAAAGAAACGATAAAACTAGAAAATTGAAAAGAAAACAAAATGGATGGTGAAAGCCACATCTCAATATTTTGAATAGTCCCGAAGATATAGGCAATATAAGGCAATATTTCTTAAAAATGACAACCAATATTTTTTGAGAAATATTCTTTTTTACATGCGGAAATTGAAAAAGATTATTACTTGGTAAATAAGGATCATGCTTGTTGAGGAAATGTTTGAAAATGTTATAAAATGTTTGTTGAAAAAGAAAGTTGCTACAAATACAGAAACGAGATCATTTTGCATAAATTGTAAATAATATTCTCTCTTAAGGGTTTCTTTGAAGAAAAAGGGACCTAACCTGCCATTCATCATTCAGTTTATCAGAAAAACGATGCATCGCTATATTTTGCGTGTTGTGTTCGTGATCTTTTAAACAAATGTTTTCCTATACAGGGTGTCCCACGACGAATTGCGGCGATCGATATCTAGAAAAGTAGACATTGTAAAATTTTGAAAATTTGGTAGTAAACTAATGTTGATGGGGGCAACTCGGCTAAAATATTCTCAAGATGATGGCACTTCCGGTTATACCGGAAATAGATGTCAACTTGCTTATTTTAAATGAAACACCCTATATATTATTTCATTTTTGGATTCTACGCAAAATTCTAGGCCGATTTTGTGTATAATGTATTTTACCTAAGTCTCTGCGTTTTTGACATATTTCAATTTTTCCTATAAGAAAGCCTTTATTATCTAATTTGGGTTGGATTCCTTGTTGAGAAAGACCTACTTTAATAGTGATTTTATAATATTTTGAAATATTAATACGGAGTGTTCAAAAAATAAGAATAAAAATGAAATTGAGAAAACTGTCAAAAATCAATTTTTTTCAAATGGAAATCCTCAATTTTTATAATCTCATCTTATTTACCATTAAAAATAAGGGTTAGTTTGCCTATGGATGTCTATTCCGAAAATTTTTAGTTTTTGAAATATTGCCAATTCAATATTTTTATATGGAGATTTTGCTCTGAATTGCTGCCTTAACGGTGCCAAAATTTTTAAAATTCTCCATTATTCGTTTAATACTGTTAGGAGACGGTTTTCGTTTCTCTGGATATCTATTACCAAATATTTCACATGTTCTTGATAAAACTTTGTTGCATTCTCCATAGATTATAAACAAATTTAAATAATCCTCGTGCGTATAATTTAAGCGCCCCGGCATGATAATTAATACTTGCCAAATGGTAAGTGGCAGCTACATACATTTGTTTAGCACCCAAAGCCGTCATAGCCAACTAAGAGTATTTGAACTTAAAATCCATAGCAAAATCCCCATATAAAAATATTGAAACGGCAATATTCCGAAAACTACAAATTTTCAGAATAGACATCCATACAAGTTACCCTTAATGGTAAATAAGATAAGATTATAAAAATTGGGGGTTTTCATTTGAAATGATTGATTTTTGACAGTTTCTCAATTTGATTTTTATTCTTATTTTTTGAACACTCTGTAGTAATGTTATATCACACGTTACACTTTAGACTTTTTAAAAACTTTATTAAAAATAACATTATTTTATAAAAATTTACAAGAGGATATTACATCCTGGTTTAATGTTGTTCTAATGAGTGAGTTCTATTAACTGATTTGAAAATGCAATTTACATATATTTATAACTTATGAGTTGCTGACTTGAAGAGTTCTAGAACAAAGGAAGCAACATGATGCAATCCTATTGTGGGAATTTGACATGAAATATGAATATGCTGTGTAGCTGAAGAAGAGTAGTTGCTATATGTAATATGAGATGCCTGTGAAGGCTAACTGTAAATATTCTGTGAGAAAGTTCTAAGTTTTCTGGCTAACATGCCATCATTTTATATAACAACTTCCCCCTTATAAAAAAAGTTGATGCTTATACAGCAACTTTTAAAAATAATAAAAAGAAATGAAAAATTGTAAAATTACAAGAATGTAAAAAATGTAGAAAAACCCTATATATAAAATATAACATACTAAGCGTAAAAATGCAAGGGTTAAACTCAAAAAAATAGAAAGCAATAAAATGTTAATAAGTTGAAATTAACAGGATTATAAAATATAGTGAGTAATAAAATTCACTGAAGAGTCTTAGCACAAAAGTTAATAAAAACACCAAACAGTCTGGGTTTAGTTCAGTTCTATGTCTTCATCTTCTTCATCTTCTCTTCTTAGTGGAGGTCGTCTTCGTGAAGGGAATAGGCTCCTAAATGTCCTTGGGAGGTTTACTAGGCCTCGGTGGAGGTGGAGGCAATGTGGAGACACCAATGGCTAATCTTCGTCTTCGTGCTCTGCATTTGCAGAATAAATAGAGAAATAATAGTCCGAAGATTAAAACAATTGTGAAGTAGGTGAACCAGGAGATGTGTTTCGTAATAAAGGGTTCGTTGATTAGGTCATCTAGGTCCTTTGAATATTGGTCCAGTTTATGTTTGGCAATTTCAAGGTCCTCAGTATTTAAGTTGCTTAATTTTAGAGGTTTCAGTTTGGGCACTCGAACTTTATCTGGGATTTGACTGCAACATTCGTATGGGATTTGGACTGGATGACTGTCGTCTTTTTCATCTGTTACCTCGTTCGTACTGGCTTGAATTTTTGTGATGCCCACAAAGGCGTAGCAATTTGGCTGTAGCTTTATAACTGAGTTTTTGAGGATGACATCGGTTTTGGAAGTTTTCTCTGGACAATTGATAGTCACATGTAGAGGTTCCGCGTTAATCACTAACCATACGTTTTCTTCTAACTTTTGGACATTATAGCCTTGACTGATGATGAACGATGTCTGGCAGTTTTCTGGCAGCATTTTGAGGTTTTTGAAGAGACGGGCCTCGCATATGGCATGGTTGTCAATTGGGTATGCAAATAAATTTGGACATAATTTGGTATTGAAGTTAAGTTGTTTGCATTCTTTGAGGTCCGGGATAGGTATGTACATCAAAGAATCATCATCTCTCGCAATGTATTTTTGAGAAGTTGACAAAATGTGATATAAGCCAGTTCTATTATTCAAAATAGGAATGGGATATAATTTAAAAGCAGAATATGTTGCAGGGTCTACTAAAGGTATGTCTAATACAAATATTAATTCTGAGTTTAACTGAAAAGCTTTCAACTCAATAATGTCTAAATACTGTGCAACCTTTGATAATTTAATTGGAAGTGGTAAATTGTTCCTCTGTAAGTTCTGTGAAATCTCTTGTAAAGAATTTACTAGATCCTGAGGATTAATAATTGACGTATGAATTATTTTAAGTCTTGCGAAAGTGATAGAATTTAAAATGTCATTTAAATGATCTTCAATAAATAAGTAACTTGCCATGAGTTGTTCGCAAATACCTAAGAATTTTAGTTTTATATGGGCTATTTGTATATCATGCCCGGCACTTAGGATTTCGCGTTCAATTTCTTTTATATCTTTATTAAATGTCTCTTCATCGATTTGTAGCTTTTGGATAGTCAAATTGAAGTTTTTAATAACGGAAGTTGTGACCGATATTTGATTTTTGATTAGGTTTTCTAGCTGATGTTCGTCTCGATTTAGTTTGTTAATGCAGTTAAAATAATACTCGCCATCTTCCGCGTCTAGATTTCCGGTGATTGATTTGAATATTGTACCTCTGCCGTTTAAAATTCCGCGTTTGTAACGTTTCGTATCAAAATATATCTCGTCAAATTTACTATGTATGGTTTTTGATATCTGTTCTAAAAGGCTAAGGTGTGTTTTAACTTCGCTTGTGAAGGCTATCATGTTTTGGTATGCCAAATCGAGTTTGTCAAAAATTGTGTGTAAGATTTCGTCGTTTTTGTCTAGAGCCGTTTTAAAGGTGGATATATTTTTGTGTACGAGTAGTATCCATTTCTTGTGGGAAATTACTATGTCTGTATCTCGATGATAATAAACTCCTACGGTGTTGTTTATTGGTCTTATCGTGTACTGAGATATTGCTGATCCGAACAGCAGGAGAAACCTGAAAATAAAGTTCAATTTTCAAAATATGGTTTCATCCTATCAAAGTTTACTTTAGAAGTTTGGTTTGTTTCAGGGTTATTCAAAATTGCTGAATTTTGAAGAATTTCTTTAATTTCGAATGGACCGTCAAATTTGTTTTGTAATTTATCTTTGATTTGGGATTCTTTAACATAGACTTTATCGCCAATCTTATATTTTGGTCGGTTTTCGGGGACATGTTTGTCAAAACGTATTTTAGCTTTTTCCTTTTGATTCTGTGTACGACTACGTGCTATTTTGTAATAGTGTGATATTCTATTATTTAGGTCTCTGACATATTTAGTTATGAGTTCTTTTTGATTATACAAGGTTTCAGGGGGCCTGCACGAAGTGTGTTCAAATATTAATTCATATGGACTGAACCCATGTGTTTTGTTGATTGAATTATTGTAGCAAATTACTGCGTAAGATAAGATAGTGAGTGGGTGTTCCTCGGGGTTTTCAGATTTATGGATTCTGATCATTTCTGCTAAGGTAGCATGAAACCGTTCTATTGATCCGTTAGACTGGGGATGTCCTGCACTTGAATAGGTCAATTTTATATCATAAAGGGTACAAAGATCTTTTAGTAATCTATTATCAAATTCACCGCCATAATCACAATGGATTCTTAGACCGTAGTGTTGAAAATACAATAATAGGGTGTTCACGACTGATTTTGCAGATTTGTCCTGGATCGGGTATGCTTGTGTGAATTTAGTTAATTCATCGCGAATAGTTAAGGCATAGTTTTTTGTGGGAGTTTGAAATATGTCTATATTGATTCTCTCAAACGGTGTTCTTGGCGTTTCTGTGATTACTAATGGGCTACTCATATTTTTCCGATATACCTTGTTCTTTTGACAAATTTCACAGGATTTGATAAAGTTTTCAACATCTTTAGATAAGCCTTGCAATTATATTTTTTATTCTTCGAACCGTTTCATTTATTCCGCGGTGTAAATTACTTTTACCGCTATGATGTTGTTCTGAGATTATTGGGATTTGGTCTTCGTCGGGAATTTGTACTAAGTTTTGGCAAATGATTAATTTTAAATCTTTTTCCGCGAAGATGAACGATAAAACTTCGAGTATTGGGAGATCTAGATTGTTTTCAACATGATAACTTTTGGAAAGGTCTAGTTCGTTTTGATTCTTAAATAATGTTAAAAATAGATGTTCTACTACAGATTCAGGATCAAATGGTAGAGGGATAATGTAATATTTCCTATATCTGACTGATTTACTAGAAACAATATTGATTTTGTCGTTATGAAACTCTGGAGTTTCTTCGAAAAAGTCCTCGATGATTTTGTAATGAAGGTCTCTTAGATTATTTTGCTGGAAGAAAGTTATAATGTTCTTGTTTTCTTTGTCTAATAATTGTTTGTTGGAGGTTTGAATTTTAGAGTAATCTATTAAAGACTTTGTCTTGTATAGCCTGGCAAAAGTGTCGAACTCTTGGACAATTTGTTCGGCAGTTTCATCGTCGTTGTCGGGGATTTCATCGTCTGAGTTTTCGTTATCTGAAGTGTCTGTGTTTGCGACTAAAATTTTTGAATTAAATTTTGAACATTCTGAGAAGTGGTTGATTTTTTCTCTTCTAAACAACGTACTGTATATCTATTATTTTTTTTTTATTTCTCGATATTATGAAGGATTTACTAATTTAAATAATGCATTCTAGTTTTAAGTCATGGTTTAATTGTGAAAAGTGCTGATGCATTTTAGTCTTATCTTGAATATTATTTTGTTTACATGTAAAACGCGTATAGTGAAACATTATAGCGAATACAATACAAGACTAGAGTGTTGGGTATCGTACGGCTCTTGATAAATTTTTAATTGATAAACATGCTTCCGTGAAAAGCATAAATGCGTTTACCGAGAATTTATTCGAAATTCATTCATATATTTTCCTTAAGTCACCTTTTGCTTAATTGATAAGATTAAGAGTTAAGGTATTTTAATTTCTATTCCTATTAATAGAGAGGTTCAATTAGAGAAAAAGGAAGATTTTTTTTCAGTGAAAGTAAACGGAAATAAAAGTATTTATTTATAGAGTAATGTCATAAATAATGTAAGATTATATATCATGTAATTTAAAAATATTCTATTTTAATTATAGGCATACTTGACGTAAGGAAAGTTTTGGAAAAAGGATAATAAATGACTTTAGTGAAAGATAATCTGTTTTGAATAACTGTTTTACTGAAAGAAAAATTCTATTTGGGTATAGGAAATATTTTGTATTAAATAATTTTGAAAATTGTTTACGTTTGCAAAAAAAATTGTATATTGTTTGTTAACATATTTTTTCGTAGGGTCGAAATCCGGTTGAGGCAAAACCTGATATCGCTAATAAATCTTAAATATAGATTTGAATTTTTGCATTGGCTCGAATTTTAGATTTGAAAATTCTACAATTTTTGGTATTGCTTTGATGAATGCTAGAAATAAATTTTGTTGTCTTATGTTCATAATTATGTGTGGTATATAAACTTTCTTTTTATTTTGGTCACGAAAAAGTGTTTGAATGTTTTTTAAATTATTATTTATTCTACTTAGTTTTAGAATTTTCGGTTTGTGAGGAATTTTGTTGTGGATTTGAAATGCAGTTTTTGAAATATTAGGTGTTTTTATTTTCAGTGGTAATTTCGAATCGTTTCTTGAAATGTTAAAATTTAAAACTGTCGGCTTAGGTTTATCTATAAAATATGATTTTGTTTCTGAAATATTGATTCTTTGTAGGTTAACGGTAGTGGAAGCTAAATCTGAGATTTTTGCTATTTCCTGTATTTCTGGTGTAGCATTAGTGTTAGTCAAATTACATTTTAGTTTAATTACTTCTTCAATATGTGGTTCAGAAGAAATTAAATTCTTTTCGTTGTCTAAATTTTGATTTATAATTTCGAAATATCTGCTCGTATGTTGGAAATCCGGCTTCTGATAATTTGCATTAAAAATTGCCTTGAATTTTTGAACTGGTTCCAGTTTCAAATTGGAAAAATTGATTGTTTTTGGAATAGCGTTTGCATTAAGGACTGATGAGGAAAACTCACCCTGTGCATTTATTTTTATAAGGGCGTTAGGCAAACGTACCTTTTCGTGTTCTTGGGCTTGTAGTATAGCGTCCGTGTTGGCTAAATTACATTTTAATTTAATGATTTTTTCAGTACGTGGTTCGATTGATATTAAATTTTGATTTTTGGTTTCGTGAAGGTCTTCCGGGACAGAATGTTGAGGTTTAGATTTTTTTATTCGTGGTTCAGGTAGGTCTCGGTTTACTTCATAAAGTGGGACAGTTTTAAAGTTAGTTATTAGTTGATTATTTTTCATATCAATAATCCATCAAATTCAATATCGAGGTTATAAACGTACACTTTATGTGGGTCATTAGGTGAAAATGGTACAAGAACAGATTCATTTATTGTGACCTTTTGTTGTGTTATACCCTGTATAATAATATTCTCAGAAAGTCTGGGCATATATTTTTCAACAGTTTTCGGTTTAAAGATTGAAATGCCTGCGCCGGTGTCGAGCAAAATTTTGATAGTATTGGTAGCGTCCATGTAATATAGCGCCCATGTAATATAGCGTCCATGTAATATAGATTTCTAGAATTTACAGTTAAAAATTGGTACGAGTTTACATGAAATCTTGTTCCGGAAAGTTCAGGAACGGGTTGAAGTTGCTGTTTAAATTCAATGTCTGGATTTGATTCGATATTTCGTCGACTTGGGGGTCTGTCGTTGGAGTATCCGCGGGATACTCCGGACCTAGATAAAAATCCTGAGGATTAGTATAATCCTGATTCTCGCATTGATTCGGTAGGTTGTCAACAAAGTTATTACGTGAAACTTGGGGAAAATATTCCTGCGGTAAATATTGATCATCACATCTTGTTTGCAAATTTTGAAAATCGTTAAATTGTTGGTTATCTCGTTCACAATAAAAATTAGTATTCTCATAACCTTGTGTGTCGTAATAATTATCGAAATTAACATGATGCATTTTCTGTGTATTCTGACGATTGAAGTTCGAGGGTTGTTGGTGGGGGGGTCTAAAATTTGGATTAGGCCTTATTACAGATGGCCTATTTTGTTGCGAGGTACTCGCTTGTTGAACATTTTGTTGTGTGTAATTTCCTTGAGAATATTGATTTGGAAAATTTTGGAAATTGGGCTTCGAAAATTGTGTCGGGTTGCTATAATAATTTCGTCTAAAATTCGGGTTTTGTGAGAATTGTTGCCTTGTACGGCATTCGTTAAAATTATGACCGTTTCTCTTGCAATATGAACAAAATTGTTGCAAATTGTTGCAATTTGTCTTTGTTGGTTTTGAATAGTATTTTTATTAATTGTCTTATTTGTGAATTTTTGAGATTCGAAATATGACAATTGCAATTCTCGTTTGATCCTATTTATAGCGTCAAGCATAGTGCTGGGATTTCCAGCCCGAATTATTTGCCCTAGTTTAGATTCTAAGCCTGTTAATAGAGTATTGAGCGTCATAGTCTCGATTAAATCCGATTGAGCCTTTTTTTCCTCTTTAGTTAAACTTTGTTTCTGCACAGCGGCGTGCATTTTGGCGTTATGGGTTTGCAAGCGAGATATAAACGTGAGAGCAGTTTCACTCTGTATTTGGTGAACTCTTTGTAAGTCCTGAATTAATGCAGTTAAATCGCGCGAATCACCAAAATGAGACTCGAGCAATTTTTTAATTTCGTCCCAAGTTGCTGGGTTCCGTGAATTGATTAATTCTGCGGCCTTTCCTTTAGGCTTATTTTTTATATGCAGAGTTGGTAAAATTCGTTGGTCATCCACGGCCATGCCCTGGGCGTGGATGCAAGCCGTAATGAAAGTTTGCAAAAATATTGGGTTCCCGTCAAATTCGGGTACTATCGAAAAGATTTCACTTAACTTGTAAGGTTCTATGGTAAGGGTATCGTTTTGTTCAGTTTGTTCAGTTTGTTCATCTTGTCTATCTGGCATTGTTGTATTTTATTTAAATTTTCAAACAATTAAATAAATGGTTAAACAGGTTTTAAAAATTAATTATTAAAAGAAAATAAAATGATACGACACTGGTGTCTTACAACTTAAAGCCAAATTGTTTATGAAATATTATAGTTATGTAGATTTCACAATTATGGTTCGTTGACCATAGAGATAAAAGGTTAAAATAAGATAGTATTAAGTTGCAATAAAGATAATATAAGAGGAAGGTGTATTGTGTTACACTATGTACTTGAGGTGATTTAAATTAACTATTATGAATATTAGAACTGTTTTCTGTTTTACTTGCGTTTTACGTTTATTGTAAAACATGAAATTAAAATTATTTAAAAAAAAAAAATACTAGAAAAATAGCGAGATGATTCTTTGACTTACATGAATATTCCCATGCCTTGAATTGGAAGTCGAATGCTGCTCCGTGAGTTTCCCTACACCAAAAATCTTCTCTACCAGGGGTATCACTAGGTGTTCCGTCCGTAGAGGGTTTTCTCGATACCGAAGACACCAACTTTCAGGGGCCAGGAATGTGTTTCGTAGAATCTTCTTAAAATAGTTTCTTCTTAAAATTATGCTTCTTGTAATTGTTGCTTCTTAAAATGTTTCTTTGTGCGTGGTTTTTTTTCTGTTTAAGGATTAGAATCCACCACTCCTGTGCAGAAGTTGTCCTTGTTCTAACAGAGTTTCCCCACTAGTTAGGCACCTTTTTCGAGATGTTGTCCTTGTTCTCTTGGGTAGTTTTTCTGCTAGTTAGGCTCCGTTACAGGGGTGTTTTCCAGATCCTACCACGACTGCGCCAAAATTTGTTATATCACACGTTACACTTTAGACTTTTTAAAAACTTTATTAAAAATAACATTATTTTATAAAAATTTACAAGAGGATATTACATCCTGGTTTAATGTTGTTCTAATGAGTGAGTTCTATTAACTGATTTGAAAATGCAATTTACATATATTTATAACTTATGAGTTGCTGACTTGAAGAGTTCTAGAACAAAGGAAGCAACATGATGCAATCCTATTGTGGGAATTTGACATGAAATATGAATATGCTGTGTAGCTGAAGAAGAGTAGTTGCTATATGTAATATGAGATGCCTGTGAAGGCTAACTGTAAATATTCTGTGAGAAAGTTCTAAGTTTTCTGGCTAACATGCCATCATTTTATATAACATTAATACTCATCAAAATATTATAAAAACACTATTAAAGTAGGTCTTTCTCAACAAAGAATCCGACCCAAATCACATAATAAAGGCTTCCTTATAGGAAAAATTGATAATTCTTTTAGGGCATGTAAAAGTCATTTTTGACATAAAAATTGAAATGTCAAAAACGGAGAGACTTAGGTAAAATACATGATACACAAAATAGGCCTAGAATTCTGCGTAGAATCCAAAAATGTAGTAATACATAGGGTGTTCCATTTAAAATAAGCAAGCATCTACTTCTAGTATAACCGGAAGTGCCATCATCTTGAGAATATTTTAGCCGAGTTGCACTCATCGACATTAGTTTACTACCAAATTTTCAAAATTTTACAATGTCTACTTTTCGAGATATCGATCGCCGCAGTTCATCGTGGGACATCCTGTATAGTGAAATGTCAGATGAGGGTCATGAGCTCATTTAGCACTTTCTTTTATTTGATTATCGGAAAGATCTTAAAATTCTAAGACCCCGTGCAAAAAACTGAAATTTTGTGAGACCTGTCTAAATCGCTAAAAAAAAAATATAAACATGGACCACACACCTTGTCGAATCTCGAACGAGACGTTACTTAATAGGAACAAAGCTAATCGCACAGAGAAAGACTCGACGATCTCAAGCGTTTCCTATCCTCTGACGTCACGATGTTGGTCGCAACACGCCTCCAATTCCCTCTTTAGAAGTCATATATTTCGAGAACCACATATCGGATTCATCTGAACATTGCCTAATTTTAAATAATACTTTATCCACAAGAAGTAACAACTAAATAAAATTCATTAAATGAGCCCACGAATGGCCCTCCAGGTTCCTACACCTTACACCTTTTAATTATTTTTTATTATTTGAAGTCTATGTCTATAAAAGTCTGTCAACACATCTCAAAATTTAGAGGATGTTGTATATATCGAATTGGGGATGAAATAAGAAGTGACTTACAAGGTTCTAGAGTAAAGCCGGAAGTTGCAATTTTTTTTACTTTTTTGATTGGAAAGCCATTATTCTATCAGCAGAAAGAAAGCCGTAGGAAAAATAGTCAAGCAATAAAATTCAGCTGGGCACAGAGTCTTCGTAGAACAGCGCGAAGAAAATTTTCAACAATAATACATCGGCGTTTTATTTATTACTACTATACGCCAATTTTAAATTTTTATAAAAAAAATCTAAATTTTAAAAGAATTATTGAGAAGTCTCAAAAATATATTTTCTAAATGAACAGTAGGTACGTAAAAATTTTGAAACATGTCATCACTGCATTTTCTTTAAAATAATATGTAAATTTTAAACATTAAAACACAAAATTAAATTTTAAATAATTTCAGCGGTTTGAAAATGACACGCTGTTGTCGGAACTGCAGTAGGTAACGTTTAGTTATAATAAATTAGTGATAAAAAAATAAAGAAAAGTGTTTCCATCTGTTTCATTATGATTAATTATCACAAAGTAATAGCTTCCGTCATTTAATTTTTTAAATAATTATTAAAACTAAATCATTTTAAAACATTTTTTAAATGGAAGTCTCCATATTTTTCTATAATTTGAATCTCCGAATATCTACCTTTTTGCAGAAAATATAAAATTAGGTTGTACTAAAAGGAAACTTTGAGAAAATAATAAAGTTGCAAACATGCACAATGCGATTTACCGGTAATTTTAATAACCAGTAAATTAGTAAATAAAAATGCATATAATCGGCTAACCGGAATTATGTACCTAACGAAATGGAGGATGGAGGCAACTTTTTGATGTGTTATAAAATGTTTTTACCGTAATGTGCTTTAAGTAGAATCTTTACTTCTACCGTACGGTACACAATGATTTTTTTACCCCACAATTCCCGCCAACTATCTAGTTTAAAGGGTGTTACATATTCCTTAAAATAGCAAATATGCAGTGGTCCATTCACTTTAAAATTCAGTCAATGTGGATATCTTAGTAAATTCTTTTGTCTTATTATAAACGCGTGTTTGTCACCTCATTGTTCCTTTTTAGACCTACATTGAACCTTTCTGGAATCTTATTCATCTTAAACATTTCTGTAGCAACTTAAACTTTCCTCAGAAACTATTTAACTTTCATTAATTTTATATAATTTTCTGTTATTTAAATAAAATTAAACAGAAAACACATATTATAAACAAATAATACAAAAGAAAATGGGGACTTCTATTTAAAAAAATATTTTAAAAATACTTATTTTCAATAATTTTTTAAAATTTAAAATTTGCATATTGAATTAAAGAAAATGCAGTGATTTTATATTTTTTGTAGACTCCATGGCTTGTTAAAATTTTACGCTTAAATATTTTTTCCAAGGCATTCTTTCTATTAAGACATTACTGTAATTCTATTTTCTCTCAGCCATTCTTAAATTCGAAAAAAGGAGTGTAAAGAAAATTTAACTACCCATTGGAATTACGAAAGAAAAGTTACCATTAAAAATAAAAAAGTTCCAAACATCGGCTAATTTGGAAATAACCCAAAAAAAATTATGTGCCCTGGACCACACGGTAAAAGTAAGATTTCTACTGCAAGCACGCATAAACATTTTATAATACAAATTCACTCCCTACTGAAAATAGCATAACGCGCACATAGAATTTTCGCTTCAAAAAGTTGTCTCCATCCTTCATCTTCATTTCTCCTTGATATTTTTAGTATCAATTTCAAAATATAAAAGTTTCTCGCTATATTAATGAATGTAATGTTTCACTATCGACATGGCATTAAAGAAAAATCCATATCTTCTACATTTATTAAAATTTGACCTTCATATTAACAGTTACTGTTAACAAATATGTAATGATAAAAATGGTAAAAAATTAGGTCAATTGATTGCACCATTTTTTAAAAATAATTAGCCTAACCTAAACGTTGCTTATACTTTTCGTAACTACTTTCATTACCATAACCTTTTGTTATCAATTACTTACTCCCTACTGAGAAGTGTCTAACGCGCCCACAGAAGTTTCACTTCAAAAAACGTGTGGTATACCAAAAGTATCGCATTTATACATTAATAAACATACCTTAATTTGAACATTTTATATTTAAAAATACAAAAAAATACTTTCTGTCACTCGGTATGCCACACACAAATGCATAGTTTATTTTACAGTAGGTACTGTAATACCAGAGCCCAGCTAGACTAGGAAACGAAATGCAAAAATATTAAACTAATTAACATTTGGGTACAAGTGTACATATAATAAAAGGGATACGCCAATGAATTTGGTACCGAGATCCAAGATTTGATGTGGCGGACTTGTTTATAATATAACTCTATGAATCGAAAATTGACAAAACTTTGATGCACCGACCCATTCGACCCGTAACTGGTTTAAGATAATATAATATAAACTTTTATTTATTAGGGGCACTTGTCCTTTTTATAGACTAGAGAATGGGATAACTCTGTAAACAACCTATTTAGCAGCGTTAAAAAATTGAAGAGCTAAAGGTCCATATACTTTATAACTTTCACCCAAACTAAATCTAAGGGCGCATTATATGTATATTTTTTTGAAAAGGCATTAATAAAATTAAGTAGAATGGTATCGTAATCAACCTCAATTTAACCTTTTGTGTTAAATTGGGGTTGATTACGATACCATGCTACCTGATTTTATTTATGCCTTTTCATAAAAATATACATATAATGCGCCCTTAGATTTAGTTTGTGTGAAAGTTAACGTAAACCTAACGACCATTTCTCCTACCGATTGAAATAATTTTTTGGTAGGCTTTTAGAGGCAACTTTATCGAATGCTACTTGGCTATTGAAAGCTAACTAAAGGAATTTTTTTTTCTTTTGTGAAAATTAAAAAAAAAATAATTTTTGTTGACTTCAATATTTCAGTATAATTTTATCAAGTATTCTCTAAAAGATTAGCAATAGCCCTGTCAATGGCTATTGCTAATCTTAAAGGGGTCTAGAGGGAAATGCCGAGATCACAATTTTTGATTTGAGGGCTGTGTTTGGACTATTTAGGAGGTAAACATACCAAAAGTCCCCGAACGTAGGAGGTGGGGGGGATGCAGGGGGGCACGAAGAAGGTCCCGGTTTTTTATTTTTCGCTCATATCTCGAAAACGGTTAGCCCTAATCAAAAAGTGGTTATATGCAAAATTAAAGCTAACTAAATTTTCTACAATAATGTTTCTATTAATTTGTTTCGTATCTGTTATGGTTCAATAATGAATTGTATATCTTTTGACTGTATTCCAACTTTATTATAAATTTATTATAAATTCAAAATAAATTTTATTAATCGGCTTAGAAAAAAATTTCTTGCGCAGATATTCGTTTCATAGCAGACTGAACTCAAATATCGAAAAAAAATGTCTTTGAGTCTGTAAGTGTGTGTGTGCATGTATATGTATGTGTGCGTGTATACCGTTTCCTGTAAATACGATAACTTCTGTTAGACTTAAAATATTTAATTACAATTCGGAACGAAAGTGTTAAATTCCTGTATACACTAAGAACTTTACGGAGAGGCTATTCTATTGTTGAAAGAGCTTATATTTACGTTTTAAAAAGGAGCCAGAACTTGTAACGATGAGTTTAGAGTTCTGAGATGAAATCCTAAACATTTTCTTTCTGGCTAGCCTTACTGACGGGAGTTTCTTTCTGGGAATTTTTTTCTGTGTTCAAAACATATAAATAAACATGCTCAACCTTAAAAAGTTTGTAACGATCATGTTATATAACTCCGTTTTTTTACTTCTTTGACCTTTCTAGTTGCGCCCCTGATGGCCCACACTTTCTAGCGATCTTATTTTATTCATTCTAAACATAAAATGTGTACACACAAAAAAAAATGGCTTTGTAACGACGATATAATTTCACTGATTTTTATATCTTGAACCCATGGCCAACTCGACGGGCTGACATATGCCAGAGGTCTATTTTGTCGTTATTTAAGTTCGACAGAATTAATCAGCGCATAGAAAATGCTTGTAACGATGAGTGTCCGAAGAAGCCACTTAGCTCCTGCACCATAATAGTTCATACAAAATAAGTTAATAAATTATATTTTTAAATCATACTACCTATTACACTATTTCATAATCTAATATTTGGAATCAAAAGATTGTATTTACAATTTATTTAAATTGAGATTTTTATTTTATGAAAATGATATTTTATTCACTTTTTGTTTTATGATACATATTTTTGTGATTTTAAAAATTTTTGAAGGAAACCATTATATTATTTTTAGCGACACGCTTTGACATTAGTCAAACTGTCAATAATAGACATCAGTTACTATTGGTATATCATATGGACAAATACACAGTGTATTTTACAATAACTAAAATTTATATTCTAATGAAGCGTTTTCTTAAATCACCACTGAATAATAAATAATAATAATTTTTTTTTAATCAACCTGCATCTACTTGTCTTTTTTTTCAAATAATTTTTTAGATTAAACTAAAGCTAAACACAGTATATGATATGAGTCAACATCAATAACAATTATTTAGCTCACTCTTTGAGAATTATTTATCATCTTATTTCCTCTATTTCTGCAATGACACCACAGACATAGCACATATTGTGATACGTTTTAAAAAGACAAGCAAAACAATTTCTTATTTTACAGAGCGCGCTGGGAATCCTAAATATATTAACAACACAGTGAGTATCTAAAGAAAAAGTGTCTTCTCAATATATACGGTGCCAAAACGCATATACATGTAGGAAATATATAGGGAGCCACTTGCTCACCTTAAACGCGAAAAATATTGGGTGCGAGAACGTCAATATAGTTTTCGGTGCCACTTAGTGATTTTACGCGTATATATATATGTTCTGTTATGTTTTTATATCAAGTAGAGATCCGAATAAATTTATGACAACCCGAGATCCATCACAACAGAAAGACTTTGTTGAGTATATTTTTCATAGAAACTTGCTTCATTATGCTCTTAATCCATAAACCAACACAGGGGAAACAAATTCAACCTTTGAATTTTTCGTGATAAAATTTATACAAAATGAGATCCTTAATAAAAACCAAACAAGTCGAGATCCACTAATGTATAAGTTGATGTATATAGTGTAAGATGAGATCCTGCGATGTTGTCATACTTCTTGGATAAAAGCGCGCCATATCTCAAAGAGCCCAAAGGCGCGGTTTTTAACATTCGACAAGTGTTTGTGACCGTGAACTGCTGAAAAAATGTCTAATCGTGGAAAGAAACTAGTATGTTTAGCTTTGGATGTAAAATCAACCACAACTGATTGTACACAAGAGGGGAGTTATGAAAAACTTTTAAAATGTACATATTACTCTAGAAATACTACTAACTTTTTCAAATTTTTCAATTAAATATTTCAATTTTTATTTTCCTCAATTTTTTTACATAATATAATGTCCCCTCCTTAGTTTTTTTATTTTTCATGTTGATGAAATTTTAAAAATATGAGAAAGTAGAGTTTTTAGCAGTCATGTGTTACTTTTCATATAATTTGCAAAAAGTTTACAACTGAAAATTTTATAAATGACAGTGCTATGTGTGCAAATTTGCTATTGATTTAAAAATAACTTGAACGAAAATCAGAGCAGAGTGGAGAGGTGAGGCAGCGAGACGACCGCCTCAGAGCGCCAAAATTATATCACAAATTTGGTCTTAATTTCGTAAAATAAAATAGAAGTGTATCTATAAGTTGGGACTGAATTCTTAAAATGGTCATAAACTGACATTATTGGAAGAAGGTACCTACATAGTAAATATAGTTCCAAGAAAGAGCAATAAAAACAGGTGTCTCCCATGAGTTTGGGTGGTAACTACTAAAAGTCGATTGCGTAAATCAGATTCACTTTTGGTGAATTTTTCGCTGTATCTAAACACGCTGCAAAGAAAAATAGCAATATCACTAAAATATTAAATCTCTCCTAAAAGTCGTTAATTATCTTACCGAAACTTTTTCTTAAATGGCCAAGTTTTAATTTTGGTATGTAAATAAAAAAAATACTTTATGAAAAGCTTACAAAACAGGGGCAGGTATGGACCTTCAGTTTTTTATTAAGGATAATTTCCACATTAAATTGTCCAAAATCAACCATTCTGTACACCTACTGCCATTTAGTTTTATGTTCTATTTGTTTTATGTTCTATTTAATTAAGGTTTTAGTATGTCGCTCAAGCCGCTGCGCTGTCTTGAAAAAATGGTGCTCCAATTCAATTTTTTGCTTGTCTCGTAACCTATCTTCGATATCGAAATTATGCTTCATATAAAAAAATAAAGTTTATAAAATTCTCTACAAAAGATGTTATATACATTTTTTTGCATCTAGTACTATACTCTTTGCAAGTACGAAAACGTAGAGTATATTCCATTTTGTAGGCACATTTCTAAAACAGTAAATATCTCAAAGAAAAAAAAAGCCATATAATTGTGTGTCATAAAATTCTGAATGGCTTTCAAAATGTCTGTCTGCCTGTTTCTCCATCCGATACGTTTCTTGTAAGCACAATAATCTAAGAAAAGTCCGATTTTATTGAAATTTGGACAATAAGTCAGTTAGTACAGTAAATGAAGCTTTTAAATCCCAGCCCGAAAACGATGTAATGAATTTCAAATTTTTTTTCTTCAACATGCTTCATGAAGTATGTACATAAGAATCTATATTCATTTTTCCTGCTTTTTGATTAGGGGTGGTTCCCACCTCTTCTTAGGGGTTGTCGCAAAAAAAACAAGAAATACACATAATCTGATAGATAATCAAATTATAAGAAAGAAAAGTCATGAACTGTTTTGCTAAAATGCATATTTTTCGAGATATTCCGAAGTGAAAATTGCAATTTTCACCCCCTAAAATCAGTATTCCTAGACGTTTTTTTTAAATTACTCGAAAAATAAGGACTTTAATAAAGAAATGCAAGGGTACAAAATCGAAGCTTTTACGAAAACAAATCGAATTATTTTTTCTTTATTTTTTTCCAATGTTTAGTTTTGGAAATATGGCGTTTTCAAAATGGCGCCGAAATGTTCAGGAAAAATATACGACATTAAAATATAAAATTACTCAAAATCTACAACTATGAGAAAATTTTTATTGTAGAAATTAAAGGCATTAAAATTTTCTTTGGATTGAGACGTATTACGACCTTTTATAATGAAAACTAAAAAAGTTACAAACAAAAAAGTAGCGCATTTAAAAATTTAGGCGCCATTTTTTAAAATTTTTATTGCTCTAATTTCTTATTCAATTTTTTTAAAATCCTTCTAGATGTTGTTAATGCATATTAATACTAACATGTTCAAATTTTTTAGAATTCTTAAAATAATCATTTTTCATTCTGTACCCATTTTCAATAATGAAAATTTTCATAATTTTTTGGAAAAAATCGGGATTTCGGAAATTGCTCTGAAAATATTTTTTTATAAAAAATTGTAAGAATACAAAATTGAAGCTTATAAAAAAAACGAATAGTTTGTTTTTTTTTATTTTCCTACGACAAACTATGCAAGAGATATAAAAGTTTAAAAGATGGCGCTTGAGCGCCTACGCAAGAAAATTATGTATTTAAAATTGAAATATGTCAAAAACTATAAGATTGATGAAAACATGATATAAGAACGAAATGAAGCTTGTAAAAAAATTAAGGGTGACAATTGGGAACCGGATGTTTTTTGAACGCATAGTATGGAGCTTAGCGCGGTTAGAGGAGAGCAAATGCGATGTTACTACCTTTGTAATGTTATGCCATTTCAGTACCTACTAACAGCCATACGAAAAATGTTACATGACAATGATCAATATGTGCTATAAATAAAAATGTAAGATTTTTGGAAGAAATTAATTTTTTTTTAATTCAACCTCTACAAACTACAGATTGTTCAGAAATTAAAGGAAAGAGATTTTGAAACTCGTGAGGATTTCGCTACGAGAATGCAAGTGATTTTGGAAGATAATTTAGGTCTGCAGCTTCTAATGAACGACGAAGCTCATTTTCATTTAGATGGAGCAGTTAATAAACAGAACTTCAGGTACTGAGCCTCTGAAAATCCACAAAATATCTATGAATTACCTCTTCATTATGAAAAAGTCACAGTGTGGTGTTCCATTGGCCCTACTTGCATTATTGGTCCCTACTTTTTTGAAGATGCCGGGCGTTCCGTCACCGTTAATTCTAACCGCTACGTTCAGGTGATCCAAATTTTTTTATGCCAGAACTACTCAGAAAACGGATAAATCCAAGGAATGTGTGGTTTCAGCAAGACGGTCCCACGGCACATACTGCCTACGCATCAACGAATGTTGTCCGCAACATGTTCCCAGGATAACTCATTTCACGTTTTGGAGATGCGCCGTGGCGTCCAAGGTCTCCAGACCGTCAATGTGTGATTTTTTTCTGTGGGGGTATTTAAAGAGTCGTGTAGAAGTTCAAAAGCCCCGTAATTTGGCCGACTTGAAGAGTGCCATTCGTCAGGAATTTATGATTATTGATGGAGCGATGTTGGAGAGTGTTATGGACGATTTCATGAAGAGGGTCGAAAACTGCATCCAACGCGACGGACACCATCTCGATGACATTATCTTCCATACTTGATACATATCGTAAATGGCATTGTGTAAGCTTCGTTATTATTATCTTGCATATTCTTTGTGTAATACTTATTTCAAAATCGTCCATTATATTCATGTGGCTGTTAGTAGTTACTGAAATGGCATAACATTACAAAGGTAGTAACATCGCATTTGCACTCCTCTAACCGCGCTAAGCGCCGTACTATGCGTTCCAAAAACATCCGGTTCCCGATTGTCACCCTGTATATGGATTTTCATGAATTTATTTTTAACATTAGAAAAATTATTAATTTTTCAATATTTAAGGCTGGTTTCAACCCTTAATATTTTCGTCTTTCCTATATTTTGACCACATAATCATCAGCGACCTCAAAAACATAAGTATGTGGATTTTCGTGATTGTATTCGTAAAATTAGAAGACATTCATTTTTTAGTATTTAAGGTTAATTTCAACCCTTAATATTTTCGTCTCATAAGTTTTGACCCCACAGTCATATTCAGCGACCTCAAAAACATAAGTTCGTTAATTTTTCCCTACAATTAGAAGAGTTATCAGTTTTTTATTATTACGGGTTTCCACCCGTAATAATAAAAAGCAGGTAATGCGACAATATAGATTTTGATGTACGTATTTTATAAAGCATATTGAAAAAAAAATTAAGGAAATTTCTTTCATCGTTTTCGGGCCGGGAATTTTACCATTTTTACTGCTTCGCTTACTGAACTGTTACCTAGAGAAAGAACCCTATTGATTTTGAAAGCAATCGATCAGTAAATATAAAGGTTATGAAACATTTTATGAAAAAAATACAGGTGAAGAGTGTTATAATCTTTCATAATATTGAAGGTTTAATTGCCATACTTGCAATTTTTATCATCTCCTGATGATTCCATCTTGATTTTTGAAACCTTGGTTAATATACTATACGGTATCTTTGTGTTTATAGAATTTTGTCAAAGGCGTTGCAACATTCTTCACGCGAATTTTCTTCATAAAATGTTTTATATTTACCGATAGATTTTCTTTCAAAATCAATAGAGTTCTTCCTCTAGCCAAAACTAACATACTCTCCAAATTTCAATAAAGCTGGACTTTTTATCTCTCAAGTTATCGTGCTCACAAGAACGTGACAAACAGAGAGACAGGCGGACAAGCGGACAGACTGACATACGACGGACATTTTAAAGTTATTCAGAATTCTATGACTAACACAATAATATGAATTGTATTTTTTCTACCAGTGATATTTACGGTTTTAGAAATGTGTTGATCAAATAAATATACTATTTTCTTCAAGCGTATTAAAATGTTTAAATTATGTCACCAAAAACAGAAGTAGAAGTAGGACATTGTTTTACTAGTAACAAAATGTTAGTACCGAACGCCACCGTAGTGGACATTGTTTTACTAGTAACATAATGTTAGTTCCGAAAGCGCCACCGCAGTGGGTATTGTTTTACTAGTAACATAATGTTAATACCGAAAGCCACCGGTGGCGCGCTATCCACTAGCCACTTGTCATATTATGTCAACATGTGAGACTGTAGTTTGAATATTTGTACATTTATGATAAATAAATGAATTTTTGTATTTTAATACGCTTGAAGAAAAAATAGTATATATTACACGGAGTAGAACGCCTTTTTTGTGTTTCGCCCAGTTTGCGGCTTCGGCTTCGCCTCAGCCGCAAATCCTGGGCTCAACACAAAAAAAGAGTGCGTTCTACTCCTAGTAATATAATATACTAATTCTACGAAGTATATAATAATAGTTACGAAGAAAATGTATATGGCATTTTTTGTAGAGAATTTTATAGGATTTATTTTTTATGGGAGGCATAATTTCGATATCGTTAATGATTAGTACGACATAAGCATAAAACTGAATCGGAGCACTATTTTTCCAAGATGATGGCGCGAACGCAAGGGATCAAGTTGGGGACTTTTAGTGTATTTATAAGTAGGCAGGCTTTAATGAACATCTTCACAAAGTTTTAAACCTTTGTCTATTTTTTCCCTCTAATTTTTCCTATTTGACTGGAGTGTATAATAAAAGAGTAAAATTAAGTAAAATATTTAAATATTTTCACTAACACATCTCAGAATTCAAAAAAATTACTAAAATTTTCTAGCAAAATTGCGTACATTTTATTGATTATAAAATATCTTGGTTCTTTCCAGAAGCCCTAGGATTTTTCCGAAAAAGAGAATTTTACAATATCCCTGCGACATATCATCTACGTCATGCACTTTCACTTACTCTGCTGCACGTACTAGGTATACAAGTATACATTTATAGTACAGTACGTAGGGGTAAAAAATACGCAATATGTAGTAATAATCTCATATGTAATGATAATTTTCATGGTTATTATTGTAGTAAATGGTATCATCTTCAGTTTCTATATGGTGCGGATACTTGCTCTTATCCTCAAGAGGTGAAAATCACCCCCAATTCTAGATATTTAATATTTGAAAATGTATTACTGATTAATTTTTGGGATTGTTGATAACGAATCTGAAGTTGAAATTAAAAAAAAAATGAAAATGATGGCTCTAATATAGCGGACGGAATTTTTTCCTTAAACAAACAAAAAATTTTAAGCATCTAGGTGATACTGTATATCAACAAAAACAGTATTTTTGAAAAATAAATTAGTTACTGGACAATTACTATAACAAAATGGCCAAATTTTGTTTAAAAAAATGTGAAAGCGTACGTTGTTTAAGCCATGACTTCTTTATAAGCAAACAAAAAATAATTTTAAAGATTGATTCATTTTGTTTAATTCTGTCCATTAGAACTTTTGATGGAAATGTCATAGTTTCTAAGATATTCAACATTAAATATAAACGTTCGGATACCGTCTATAAACTTAAATATCTTCGAAATTATTAATTCTATATAAACATAAAATAAAAACGAATTCATTCTCAGTTTATAAGCTTTATTTATGGTATCCATCTTTTTTCGTTAAAACTAATATTTATTGAGATATTTGCCAAGAAACAAAAACTTTACGATTTTTAGAAAATAACTTTGTAGTTTAAAATGCAGTTGTTTTCCAAAGTAAGTGGTATGAACCTACGAAAAAATTTGAGAACGGTATATGATAACATATATATTTTTTTAATTACTGACTACTTACATTAACAAAATATCGACGTCTTTATTAAAAAACTGTGAAGTAAATTGTTTCTGTCATAACTTCTTTGTTTTTTATGCTACAGAAATAATCAAAAAATCATTCACCTAATTAAGGTCTTTCATTTTGGTTATTACAAATTTTATTGTAAGTGCCATAGTTTCTGATATATTTAACATTTAAACTAAATACTACTATGTCTTTATGCTTTCGGATATCCGAATCCATTAATTCTAGAGATTAGAAAAAAACGAAATTCATCTTCAGTTTAGTAGCTTTCTTGTCTCCAGCATTTTCTCGCTCAATGGAATACTTTTCGAGTTATTTGACGAAAATCGTTTTGAAATACCTCCTTTTCAAGCAAAAATCCCAATTTTCAAGTGGTTATAACTTAAAGACTATCAATCTATATGAAAAACTGTATAGAGCCTTTTCTCTTAAAATGTGATACTCTTTCAGCTCCAATGTTTTTCATTTTTTTTATTTGCCACCCCCTGAAAAGGAGTGGCATCCACCCCCTATAAATTAGTAAGCCGCCGCACAATATAGAAACTCTGCT
This sequence comes from Rutpela maculata, assembly GCA_936432065.2. Classification (NCBI taxonomy): domain Eukaryota; kingdom Metazoa; phylum Arthropoda; class Insecta; order Coleoptera; family Cerambycidae; genus Rutpela; species Rutpela maculata. The sequence continues at coordinate 83,774,830 of OW386290.2, forward strand.
TTGATGCATTTACTATTAAGCTACCAAAAATGAACGAAGTCTAATTCATATGACATTATTCCGAAATTAAAAACCTCTAGTTACTGTACTAACAGTAAACTTATTAAACTTATATTTAATTAATTACCTAATAAGCAGAGACCCAAAATAATGAAAATCTAGTCCAGTGTGGGTCAACCTTATTAACTAGATCTGATTTTGTTGCAAATAGACAACGCGGCATTGCCAGATATATAGGATCTCGCTTTGTTCATAAAATATTATATACAAGTTCAGCACAGCAGCGCCCTCATAAGTGCGTTTGGTTTAACTACTCGTGTATAAAAATGGATAAAAATTGGAAAAAGGAGATCCGAGGTAAAATTCACGTGCACACTTCTACCATCTATATTAAATGAATGAACATGATATACACATAGAAACAAGTCGAGATCCGTTTCGGATCTCGACTTGTATACTTTATATCGCAAAGGGATCTCGACTTGTTCACAATATATATATATATATATATATATATATATATATATATATATATATATATATATATATATATACGTACCCGGTTACCAATACCAAGCCCGGTACGTTACACAGGCACTCAGAAGCCCGAGTCTTTTATTGTAGTTAGACGCGTGTATATTACCAAATATATCATGGAAACATTTATATACACCGCGCAATAGAAGAGGGGTAACTTTATTTAACATTAACAAAAATATATATTTCTCAGGTTATCCGAAGCCCAACACACACTACTATCTATACGAAGCCCGTTTGTATGTATGTATGTAGTTGGTGCATTTTACGAAGCCCGGCATCGTTGCCAGCGCTTCTATTAGAATATTCAACATTTTAAAAGAACCGTGCAGGCGTTCAACTAGAATCGAAAAAATTCGATAAGATAACAATATTTTTTAATGGGTACCTAATACTTTTAAAAATCAAGGTATTTTGGGTTTATTTTCTTTTAATCTGTTCTAATGATACTTTATTCAGCATAGGCCAATTTAGTACAGTACCTATATAGAGGTAAAAAATATGCAAAAGTTCGGAATAATGTCATATTGAACGGATTTCGTTCATTTTTGGCAGTATAATAGTAAATGCTGCACAGAAAAGTTTCTATATTGTGCGGAGGCTTGATAATTTATAGGGGGTGGATGCCACCCCCTGACAGGGGGTGGCGCTTGAAAAATATATATATTTATCGGATCTGAAGTAAAATAAAATTTTAAGAAGAAAACGTTCTATGCAATTTTTCACATAAATTGATAGTTTTTAAGTTATAGTGACTTCAAATTGCGATTTTAGCTTAAAAAAAAGGTATTTCCAAACGGCTTTCGTCAAGTATCTTGAAAAGTATTACTTTACCGAGAAAATGTTACAAACCAATTACAGAAAGTACAAACTGGGAATTAATTATATTTTTTGTTTATTGATGTAGGATTAATAATTTCGAAGATATTTAAGTTTATAATTGGCATCCAAATGTTCATAAGATAATTATTTAGAGTGAGAGCTAAATATCTCAGAAACTGTGACATCCACGTCAAGAATGCTAATAGGTAGAATAATAGGTTATTAATTAAGCTTTCAACTGGTTTTTTATTTGTTTTTGTAGCTTAAAGAACAAAGAAATTATGACGGAAACAATGTGCGTCTGCACATTTTTTTAATAACAACGTCGCCATTTTGTTGCTGTAATTAGCCAGTAATTAAAAAAAAGGAATTTCGAACACTGTTCCTCATTAATATATAGCATGACGTCGGTGCTCAATTTTTTTGGTTTGTATACAGCACTTACTTTGGAAGAAAAGGTATTTTCGATAAAACGTAATTTATTTTTTCTTTTCCAAATATCTCAATAAATATTAGTTTTATTGCTCATAAACTGAGAATGAATTTCGCTTTGTTTATTTATTTACATAGATTTAATAGTTTCGGAGATATGAAAGTTTACAAATGGCGTCCGAACGTTTATAAGATGAAAAATGCAGTTTAAATGTTAAATATCTCAGAAATTGTGACACCTACGTCACGCATGCTAAGAAATGAAATTAAAGACAATTAATTGCGCTTTCAAATTATTATTCACTCTTTCCTGTAGCATAAGAAATAAAGAAGTTATGACGGAAATTTATAGGGGGTGGATACCACCCTCTCTAAGGGGGTGGCACTTAAAAAATATATATATTTATTGGAGCTGAAGTAGAATCAAATTTTAAGAAGAAAAGATTCTATTCAATTTTTCACATAAATTGATAGTTTTTAAGTTGCGATTTTAGCTTAAAAAAAGATATTTCCAAACTGCTTTCGTCAAGTATCTCGAAAAGTATTACTTTATCGAAAAAATGTTACAGACCAATTAGAGAAAGTACAAACTAGGAATTAAGTATATATATTTTTTTATTGATGTAGGATTAATAATTTCCGAGATATTTAAGTTTACATTAGGCATCCAAGTGTTCATAAGATAATTGTTTAGAGTGAGAGTTAAATATCTCAGAAACTGTGACACCTACGTCAAGGATGCTAATAGGTAAAATAATAGGTTATTAATTAAGCTTTCAATTGTTTTTTTTTATTTGTTTCTGTAGCATAAAAAACAAAGAAGTTATGACCGAAGCAATGTGCGTCTACACATTTTTTTAATAACAACGTCGCCATTTTGTTACTGTAATTAGCCAGTAATTAAAAAAAAAGGAATTTCAAACACTGTTTCTCATTAATATATAGAATGACGTAGATGCTCAAATTTTTTGGTTTGTATACAACACTTGCTTTAGAAAAAGATACAGTTTAAACTATAAAGGTATTTTCGATAAAACGTAATTTTTTTTCCTTTTCCAAATATCTCGATAAATATTAGTTTTATTGAAAAAGGGCACAGACCAAAAATAAAGCTCATAAACTTGAATTTTGCTTGTTTATTTATTTACATAGCTTTAATAGTTTCGGAGATATGAAAGTTTACAAATGGCGTCCGAACGTTTATAAGACGAAAAATGCAGTTTAAATGTTAAATATCTCAGAAATTGTGATACTCATGCTAAAAAATGAAATTAAAACAATTAATTGCGCTTTCAAATTATTTTTTACTCGTTCCTGTAGCATAAGAAATAAAGAAGTTGTGACGGAAGAATGTGCGTATTTATATTTTTTTATATAAAAAGGTCGCCATTTTGTTACTCTAATTAGCCAGTAATTTAAAAAAATTGTCTCAAATACAGTTTTTCGTTAAGATGCAGCATTACCTAGATGCTCAATTTCTTTTGCTCATTTAAAGCACTTGCTTTTAAAACAAAATGCATTTTGAACTTTAAAGGTAATTTCGAAATATTTGGATACCAAATATACCGGGTGCCACAGAATAGTGGCTCCTCCCTATATTTCCTTTATTTTTTTAACTTATCCATTTGAAATTTGGGTTGTATAAACTACCTGTAAAAATGGATTTTTGGAAATAGAGGAAATAATAAATAATTTTTATTGATCCTTATACTTTGTAACAATACTTATACTTATTAAGAAACAAAAGAGAGAACCAAATGGCTAATATTCACAAAAAGTATTTATTCACATTTCATTATTAGACATGATTTTTGCAAAGGCAACTACGTTGAAGTTCCAGAAAAATTATATTGAAAGTGATTTTTTATTTTTAAATAATTTCAATAAAATAGAAAAACACATAGCATAGATTTGAAATGGATATCAATGAATTTTCAGAAAAAAAAACTATAATTTATTGAAAACTAGGAGCCACCATCTTCCCATATGAAAAATAAATTTTTCGATAAAAAAGTGATATGTTCAATTTTGGAGGCTTCGTAAATAGCTATTAATGAAATTAAACGAAAAATTATATTTTTCCCTTGAACTTTACCTGCCGTAGAACAAATTTTGATATTCCAAACCACTCTAGACGAATGTTTTAAAATGCTTAAAAAACTGAACATCGACTCAAAAATTCGCAAAAATCTCATGGTATACTCAGAATGTTGTCTTGAATTCAAATATGTAAAAATATACAGGGTGTTCCATTTAAAAATCGAAAGTTGAGGTCATTTCCGGGTAAACCGGAAACGGTCTCATACCATTTATTATGGCCAAAAATCCATTTTTACATTTAGTTCGTGCACCCCAAATTTCAAATGGATAAGTTAAAAAATAAAGGAAATATTAGAGGGGAGCCACTATTCTGTGGCACCCGGTATATCTCCGAAATTATTAATTCTACATCAATAAACAAAAAATATAATTAATTCCCAGTTTGTACTTTCTGTAATTGGTCTGTAACATTTTTTCAAAAGAGTAATACTTTTCGAGATACTTGACGAAAGCCGTTTGGAAATACCTTTTTTTTTAAGCTTAAATCGCAATTTTGAAGTCGTTATAACTTAAAAACTATCAATTTATGTGAAAAATTGCATAGAACCTTTTCTTCTTAAAATTTGATTCTATTTCAACTCCAATAAATATATATATATATATTTTTTAAGTGCCACCCACTGAGAGGGGATGGCATCCACCCCCTATAAATTAGCAAGCCCCCGCACAATATAGAAACTTTTCTGTGAACCATTTACTATTATACTGCCAAAAATGAAAGAAATCTGTTCAATATGACATTATTCCGAAGTTATAACATCTAGATACTGTACTATGCGTCTAATGTGTTTCTTTTTACTATTTTCATTTAGATCAAATGTATTGTAATTGTTTCAAACAGAAGAAATAATTAAATGTCTTTGATTACTATTTGAATTATTTTTCTCCACAATTTTTTCAAGTGAACAAAAAAATTGCAAAACTGTAGACGTTTATTTGTTGATCCCGTAGTTGAAAGTGTCACTGGCACCGATGGAAATTTGAAATGGATTTTTAAAGTACAATTGGCGCTTTGTTGTTTCCAATATGTTTCTTTTCAATATTTTGGCTTTAATTGTAATTGTTTGAATTAGATGAAATAATTGTATTTGATTATTAGTTAAAATTAACTTGAATTTAATTTAATTATTTCACTTTGATTTTAATAAAAGCGAATTTAAGAGCACCTTCGATTTCTTTCATTACAAGTTCCTCAAATATCATATTATACCATGATCTTTGAGTTCCTTTATCAGATACACTGTTGTCAAGTTTACGGACCCCGTATAGTGCGACTAAAATACTGGGCTTCCGATAATCGGGCTTACATCCACAGTGTATATACAGCTCTCGTAGGCGCCCTTAGTGCGGAATTTCTTTGAATTAAAACTGTATCTTTTGAGGGACACAACGACTTTAACAGGCCCTTCTAAATATCAGTAAAAATGCTAAATTACTTGTACTGTAATTTATTTGAACTGAAATTATATGTGGAGAGGTAAGTAATGACTTCAATAACCCCCCCTAAGAAGTGAGATAAACTGTCAATGACCCATACTATATTTTATTGCTGAATATACACGTAAGTTTTACTAAGCCCGAAGTCGGTCACGGGCTTCCTATCAACTGGAAAACATACAATTTCGGGCTTTCTAATGCCGGTAAATACGTGTATATATATATATATATATATCAAGAAAATCATAAGCAATTAAATTAAAATAATTTGAGATGTACTTTTTTTTTCAATCCACGTTACTACAACTTAATAAACTATAATAATCATAAAGTGTACATACTTTTTAACAGATCTCAATGAAAAAATAATTTTTTTGAAGAGCTTTTATTTTTTTCTATATTTTTTTTATTGCGACGATTGAGTTCGGGCGTAATAATATATATAAGCATATTTTTCCCATCCATCCTTTGCTTCTATTGTTTGAAACAAAAAAGCATCAGAAGGCTACAATTTCCATCTTTTAAATGAACCAACACTCATATAGATTGTACAAATTCTGATTTAGTGACATGTAATTCAGTGCGTGGGTGTAACAGTCATGCGTATTCAAGCGCGTGCACGCATGGATCTCGCTCCGAGTTATAACGTTACACTTGACTATTTTTTTCCGTGAAAACCGTGACTTTAACGATAAATTTTGTTAGGACATTTTTTTGTTCATAAATACGTGATCTATCCATCTGTATTTTTTATTTTTTTCTAGCTTGATTTAATTTAAAAATTTTGAAAAAATGGATAAAAAAATTTTTTTTTCACTTATTTTTTAATTTCTGGATATTAGTCTACACACTTTCACGAACTCTTTAAAAAAATTATTCAGTTTGCAATTTTTTGTGGGTAAATACCTTTGTCGACTGGGCTAAGTGGGATGCGAGAGATTTTGGTAGATTGAATATATTTTCGTATAAAATGTGTATGAGAAATTCTTTACCTCTCTGAATTGCTCATCATAAATAGGACATACGAATACAATATAAATGGATACAATTTATCTAGCCGTTTTAATTATGGCGGAATCCTGGGCGCCTTATACGCACGTGGATGCGATGATAGCTAGGTATATATATATATATATATATATATATATATATATATATATATATATATATATATACATATATATATATATATACCTGAAGCAGAAGTAGGTACTTGTACGCATCATCCTGAAGCAGTGTAACGTACCTGAAGCGTATATTTGCTTCAGGATAGTCATGCCTTAATATTTTGATGTACGAATGAGAAATAGTTGATCTTGTTTCTTTATCGGTATGGGTCAGGGTCCATTTTTGTTTGGTGCTGATTTTTACTGTAAAGCAATGTATCACAGTCTAGACACAACATGATGTATACTGCTTCAGGTCCGTCGTTTTAATGCAAGAATTGTCCTTAAGCTAGGGTGGCGCTGTTTATTCTACTTTGTGTACGCTCGTATATATTTGATGATATTACGTACTAACCTGAAGCAAGTAGTTCTGGCAACTATGTTTGATGGGATGCGTTTAAATGATGATGTGTTTATTTTTAAGTAAAGGATCAGTGGTCGCAATGCATAATAAGAAAACGGAACAGTTTCAGGTTGACGGAATATAAAATACAATAATATAATATAGTATAGTATACAACAATATAATATAATAATTCAGCATTGCTTTTCAAAAGATTGTTATTTATTCTTAACATACAAGGGGTCCGTAAGAGAAAAAAAATGCTTAATTCGGCCTTAATAATATTAATTAAATTTTATTTTTTTCCTCAAAAACTAAATAGTGTTACACTCCAATTATTTTATATGGTAACAAGTGAACCCTGATAATATTAGTAAATTTATAACATTTTTTTCAAAAAGTAAGCGTTATTCAAATTTTGTATACGTTACCTATTAACTGGTACCTTGTCTACATGGCTATAAAAAGGGTGTATCGCTTTTTAATACGGAAAATATTAGAATCCATAAATGAGTAAAAATATTAACTTTTGAGATACAGGTTACATAAATTTAATTTTACTTCCACATCCAGTGGAAGTATAGTAACGACAAAAAAAATTTTTAAAATTTTTATTGTTCAAATAGGCTTAGAATGTCATGAAACGTCGAGATTTCAAGTTTGAGCGAAAAAAAATTTCTGTCTGTCTGTCTATCGGTCTGTCCGTCTGTCTGTCGGTCTGTAACTTTTTTTTGTGCGCACGTTTACTCTGGAACCGTTTGAGATATTGACTTAAAATTTGGTACACATATGTACTTTAACGAGATCTAGAACTAGATTATATTTTCATCTTGTTCTGTCGAAGGGTTGGGGGGTAAATTGGGGTAAATTTGGAGTAAATAGGTAAATCAAGCAGGTAAGAGTTCATAAAATTGATATCTAGTATAGACAAGAGAAGCTAAGGTCTCAAAAAAAATTTTGGCATTAGCCACCCCCATTACCACCCCCATCCCATTATTAAAGGGGATGAAAAAACATGTGATTTAGTGTGCGTACAAGAACCAGAAACCTCAAAATATTTTTTTACTTTATCCACCCCCCACTCCCACCCCCTGTTACCACCCCCACCCCACTACCGATGTGGGGTATCGTTTTATGGGTTTTTGGGGTAGTGGATTTCAAATATTACATTATTAAAGTTCCATAAACAATTATTTTCAGATACAAAATTTTTTCGTTGTGTGACTTGGATAGAAAATCCGGATGTGGAAGTAGTGATTCCTTGGGCAGCGGTTTTTATATGGTTTTCCAGGTGCAACTGAAATGTGTTTATTAATTTATTTATAATTTGGGACGTTGTTTCGTTTTATTAAAAGCTATATCCATGGCAAATCCATTACATATATATCCGTGTCAAAACGTTCGTAAAAACTATTTACATAGGCGTAGATCTACGGGATGCTAACCTGTTTTCGAAGAATGATACAATGATAATTTCAAGTTATTTTTTTTTGAAATTATCAAGGTGTTACCTTAAAAAAAAAACCGCTGCCCAAGGAATCCCTACTATCCAGATTTTCTATCCAAGTCACTCACAACAAAAAATTCAGTATGTGGAAATAATTGTTTATGGAACTTTAATAATATAATATTTGAAATCCTCTACCCCAAAAACCCATAAAACGATACCCCTCATCGGTAATGAGGTGGGGGTAGTGATAGGGGGTGGTAGTGGGGGTGGATGAAGTAAAAAATATTTTGAGGTTTCTGGTTCTTGTACACACACTAAATCACATTTTTTTTTTTCCCTTTAATAACGGGGTGGGGGTGGTAATGGTGGTGGCTAATGCCAAATTTTTTTTTTGAGACCTTAGCTTCTTTTGTATATACTAAATACCAATTTTATGGGGTCTTACCTGCTTGATTTACCTATTTACCCGAAATTTACCCCAATTTACCCCCCACCCTTCGACGGAACAAGATGAAAATAAAATCTAGTTCTAAATCTCGTTAAAGTACATATGTGTACTAAATTTCAAGTCAATATCTCAAACGGTTCCAGAGTGAACGTGCGCACAAAAAAAAGTTACACAGTCAGACCGACAGACAGACAGAAATTTTTTTCGCTCAAACTTAAAATCTCGACGTTTCATGACATTCTAAGCCTATTTGAACAAAAAAAATTTTTTTTAATTTTTTTGTCGTTACTATACTTCCACTGGATGTGGAAGTAATTAATGATATATGGAGCGTTTTCGGAAGGCTCACTGATGTTCACCGTTAATTACTTATTGTCTGAAAGGTTTTTAAGAGAGCATCGTATTATTTCTAATATTGTAACACACATACACACATATAACACATGTATTTTAAGTGGTAACATCTACTATTAAGTTTCAAAGTTAGTAGGTTAGGTGTTTCAATTTTTTTTTACTTTAAACTTGGTTTCTGGGGTAAAAAAGTTAGTGCTTGTTATATAACAGTACACGTTTTCAATAAAATAATTTAAGTTTCAGATGGCTAATCTGCTTATTTCATATAAACGAAAATATGAATTGCTATGAACCTCAAAGAAGTTATACACAAAATTTAGAAACTAACCAAAAAGTTGGTTATATTTTGTGTACCATTCGTGGTTAATATTTTAGCGATATATCTTGGATTGTTTGTCAACTGCCTGGATAGTACATAAATGAACCAAATTGCGTAGTTATTTTAATGGAAAAGTGTCTTTCTATCAAAAGAAAGGTTTCGTTAATTTAAATACCGGATGTCCACCTAGTACGCGGAAGTTTAATATCTCAGTTAATAAAAGAGTTTTATTTTATTTACAATACAATAGTGCTGTTACGGCCACAGATTAACCTGTGCCTGAAAAATCAGCGAAGAAATTGATCTTCCGCAAGATTTTAATTTACAAAGTTGGTACCTAGACAATAAAAATTAAACTTCTTCGGGTTTGATAATATCAGTCAAATAACATTTTTTGTAATGCAGAATATCATCTAAACCCTAACCATAACTTCAAAACTATAATAATTGCCTCTATGTAACTTCACAATATATCTGTGTTTGAACTTTGTTATTAAATAACATATATCTAAAATAGTTAATCTGTGCCCCTAATATTTAGTAGGTACTTTTGTATTGTAAATAAAATAAAATTTCATACATGAATTACTGCATAGTTTATTTTTAATTGTTACATTGTATAATCAAGTAATAAAATAAATAATTATTCTTCTAAAATTCATTTTCTTAGAAATTTGACTTAGAAAAAAGATAACTTAGGTGACAACTTTGAACTTTTTAACAAGCGGCTATGATTTTTCGGCGTTAAAACGACAAAATTTATAATCTTCAATAAATATGCATTTTTAAGGAAAACTAGTTAATTTAGTAATAGGGAATGCTTCAGCAAATTGATAGAGTTCTTATTGGTGCTTCGTATAGCCGTACAGGGTGTTCCATTTGAAAAAAAAAACCGATTTATTTACTATTCAAATTGACGAAAGTTGGCATAGAATTATGAGGACTCTATAAAATTTTTTTATATTTCAATACTTTTTCTAAAAGATTCTCTGGGAAAATTATGCCTCTATCTTTTAATTTTTCGAAAATACAGCGTTAAATGGTTAATGGTGACTGTTTTATAAATTAAAATACGAAGTTTAGGTAGAGGGAAATGTGATGAAAGTCATACTAAAATAAAGAGTAGAATTTAAAAAAATGATAAAAAAAATATATGCCACCATTTAAAGCAACGAAGTTGATACCGGCCCAGGGAAGGCAGAACACCCTGTACAAGTGAAATTATTTTTGGTTTGTGCTACTCTATAGGACTGAAAGGCCTGCAAAAAGAAATAGCGTTACTCTTTTATTAAGCGAGATATTGGACTTCCGCGTACTAGGTGGACACTCAGTACTATCCAACTTGTCTATCACTCAGTACTATTCAACTAGCACTTTAACCGTAACATATATTTATTTATTAATCTACAACTTATTAAAAATTCGCCAAATTAACTCGTTTTTTTATTTTTTAACTGTGCTTCATTCAACTTCAACTCGGAGTTTTTAGGAAGGATAACTAAAGGGAAGAAAATAATTGTAAAATGTTTATCCTCACCAGATGGTCAGGTTAATAAAGTTATTGGCCACTGTAAGAAATTGTAAATTTTGTTGCACTATAAAAAGATGCCGATGGGAATTCCTAGCTCTGTTATTTATTAAGTAATGACTTAGCCGTGAAAAAGGTTACGTGGATTTCTTGAAAATAGTACAAGCGTCTAAAACCTTGGTTGTAATTACAATCCCAGATGCGCGCACTATTTAAGAAATATAGAGATAGGCACTAGCGCAATTTTAAAACGAAGACTGGCGCTATTTAAAAAACTTGTAGCTAGTTTGGTTATTATATTCTCAGCAGAAACGAAAATGAAAAGTACTTATAATGTATTTCATCGACACATGTTAATCGTATCAGTTATATTTCTGGTAAGCACAATTATTTGCGGACACAAAGTCGAATCAAATTGAAATTTTTGATATTATCGAAAGATGATATAAATTAAAAATCTAAACGGCCCAGTTTACACTCGTTATATGAGCAATATTAGATATACTAATTTTATATAATAAAATAAAACTCATATTTGCAGAAAGAAAAAAGTTAAAGAATGTGCAACTGTAATCGGTCATTAGATATGTGATTTTTTTTATCTATGTATTATTAAAAAGTTATTTTTTTAGTTATCTAAACTAACACCACAATTAATATAGTAGTTAAAGTAAACAATAGTTTTCATCATCAGAAAATAAGATTTATAATAATAGTGTAAAAAAGTTGCAACTTAATTTTCGTTCAAAAAAAAAGAAATGAGACAGATAATTATAATAGTAACAACATACTCAGTTCAGAAAAAAGGATTGATAATAATAATAGGTACCTAATAAAAAAAGTTGAACTTCATTTTCGTTAAAATTTCAACAAATATGTAACTTATTATACTCGTCGCAAAAACGAAGAGTATATTGCATTTGATCGGCACATTCCTAAAACTGTAAATATCGCACGTAGAGAAAAAAATGTGTTAGTAAACGAATTCTGAACAACTTTCAAAATGTCCGTCTGGCATGTTCAAAATATGAGTTCGAAAGTAAGTAAACACATAGTAATTGTCATTTTCTACTTCGTAAGTTAAATTATTCTGTTTTCGTTGGTAACAAAATATGGTACTGTGGTACTGTGCTTAAAACTGCAAATAAGTTAGCGGAATAACAGCCTTAAGTACAGCAACATGGTTATGCTTCAGGAACAACCGTACACCTACCTATTGTTGTATATTTAGCTTCAGGATGGTACCAAAAATATACACGCTTCAGGATAGTGCGGTTTACGTGTAAATATACTTCAATATTTATTTTTTAAAATATCACTGTATATCTTACAGAATCAGCTATGCCATAACGAATATACACCCAAATATGTGATCACTTGTCCTCTATCTCTTCTATAAACCGGTGCTTCAGGATGGTACGGATTATGTATTGCTTCAGGTTTGATAGAAGAATATATATATATATATATATATATATATATATATATATATATATATATATATATATATATATATATATATATACATATATATATATATATATATACATATATATATATATACATATATATATATATAGACATATGAAGCCTCAATACGAAGCCTAAAACTGTATATACTGCCGCTTACTCGAAGCCCACAACACACATACGAAGCCCGCCTTCGGGCTTCGTAAAAATAAGCGTGTATAAAACCTAGACTATGTTATTCTTAACAAATCCCGCCAATTGGCAAAATTTCGCCCGGGCATCAAATTGCACCTCCTTTCCCTCAAAACATACGCGATGTAGCTCAACCAATTGATGTTCAGATGGCGCTACAGTTGTCGGTGTATAAGCGATATATACAGTGAATATATTTGACGCATTTTGCAATGCCCTATTTTATTCGATGCATTATACGAATCCCTAAGTCTTGGCAACACTGTACATCTGCTTGGTAAATATTATGCAGCCAACTAATATGTTTGTATCTGTAATATTTTTGCTGTGGCAATGATAATTTTTGGCTATGATAATTAAATATTTTATGTTAATTGTGTTTATCTAATGGCTGGCTTAGAACCGGACTCGTAACTAAATAATATTTATATCTGCTATAAGATGACAAAAAAACTTTTGTTATTTAACAAAAAATCTATTGATACATTTTACTTTTTTACTTCACTAAGATTATATAAACTGTCTTTCTTTTCCGTGCGTTCAGCAGCAAAAATCATAATTATAAATATAATTAATTTGTGATTTTAAGTACACCTATACAGGGTATTAACTAAAATGTTGAGGATATTTCTAAGTAGATTCCTTGGCAAAAATTAAGGAAAGTTTCTAGTATTAACTTTTCCAAAATTAGCCCTCCCTGGAAAGCTACCTCCTTTTAAAGGGGCGAGTCCAAATCTCCTCTACTTTATATGTGTTAAATATTTCCCACCTTCTTTGTTATTTCCGTTAATTTAGTTTACATTACTTTTAATCTGAATAATTTTGAGAGAAGGGTATTAAATACATATGGAAGAAAACGGCTTATTTTTATGCATGTCAGGGTATTTTATTTTTTTTAAATAAGAAGTAAAAAGTTTTAAAATTTTCTGATGAAGTTATAAGCTAAGTTTCAACCGTTAAGAACTGTTAAAAAGTCATAAAGGGTGGTTTATTTAATACACGGAGGATGAAAAGACTTTTGCATAAATATCATATTGAGTAAAAACTATTAATAAAAGCTTGCACTATAATGAGTCTGAAAAAAATAATTTCAAACATTATTTTAATGCACGCTTTACAGAAGGGCGTAATTATCCAGAAAAAGCTAATTTTAAAAAACTTCATATGAGATCCGACTTTATTTTTGTCAAGTAATCTAGTTACTTACCTAATATATGGTAGATATATATTATTCCGTAGTGTGGAAATAATAGTATATTAACTATCATCAGAACGGTAACGGACGTTTACCGCCGGAGACTATAAGGTTCGCGATGCTTATACTGTTTTTGTACAATCGTATTAAATTGCACTTGAATTAAAATAATTTAATTTCTACTAAATAAACGAAAAGTCAAAAGTCACGTTTATATTTCGTGGCAAGTACAACTTGTCAAATAAGATATTTGTATTTTGACATTTCGTTTATTTACTAGAAATTAAATTATTTTAATTGAAGTGTAATTAAAACAATCGTGCAGAAAATAATGTTATTTTTTTTTAAATACATAGAAATGACCTTATTTTTTGTACTTATTTTTGTGAAATATCGGTAATATATATTATATTAATTTTACTTACCGGTAAGCAAATTACTTACCGACTTAGCAATCAGTAAATATAACCTGACGTCTTGGCAACAGATATTGTAAATAAACAAATAAGCTCGATCGTACAAAAAATAGATTTTTTTGAAATCGGAAAAAACCTCAAAATTGTCATTGAAGTGTTAGAAATAGTCACTAAAATAATCAAACATTGTACGATTTCTTGTAGTTGGAGGAGGTGACAGGTAAACGTCAACATAAATTGTCCATTGCTTGTGACATAATTACATTACAAAAAATTATTGAGATTTGAAATTTAAATAATTGACATTTCTTAATGTCACTTAAAATTATTCATTAAATAGAGTTGATTAACCTTAATTTCACAATTTCAAGAAAAACTTAGTTATGCACCTTGGCACTAAAGTTTCTTTTTATCATTTATGTGGTTTATTTAACTAAATTCTACATCGTGATAAAATGTTTAACTTTAGTGATTAGTTACATAAACAATAATTATCGCGTGTTTCCAAATAATTAATAAATTATACCTACCTATTTTATTTATTACTTTTTCCGTTCATCGTGTATTTGTAGCTTTGATAAATATATTAAAAATCGTTCATTAATAACCCCTATTAATAAATGATTTTCTATTAATATACGATTTTAGTTTAGGTAACTAAGGACATAATTGAAAACAATTAATATGACAGTTAATGTCAAAACTCTAATTATCAAACGTATAAAACGTTTATGAAACTTTTATAATTAATAAAAGAGACGCAGGTATCGCGCTATTCGGAATCGGTGCTATTGGCATATTTCTCCGATGTTACAAAAAGAGGCCTAATGAATTTGTGTCATAAAATAAAATTAGATTTTTTTCCTATTACTTCCACATCCAGTGGAAGTATAGTAACGACAAAAAAATTTTTAAAAATTTTTATTGTTCAAATAGGCTTAGAATGTCAAGAAACGTCGAGATTTTAAGTTTGAGCGAAAAAAAAATTTCTGTCTGTCTGTCTGTCTGTCGGTCTGTTTGTCTGTCTTTCTGTCTGTCGGTCTGTCTGTCTGTCTGTCTGTAACTTTTTTTGTGCGCAAGTTTACTCAGGGACCGTTTGAGATATTGACTTAAAATTTGTACTTTAACGAGATCTAGAACTAGATTATATTTTCATCTTGTTCCGTCGAAGGGTTGGGGGGTAAATTGGGGTAAATTTGGGGTAAATAGGTAAATCAAGCAGGCAAGAGTCCATAAAATTGGTATTTAGTATATATAAGAGAAGCTAAGGTCTCAAAAAAAATTTTGAAATTAGCCTCCCCCATTACCACCCCCCACCCCATTATTAAAGAGGTTGAAAAAAAAATGTGATTCAGTGTGTGTACAAGAACCAGAAACCTCAAAATATTTTTTACTTCATCCACCCCCCACCCCAAATAAAAACCACCAAAAATTGCCTTTTTTGATAATAATTTAATAAATAATATAACATAATAATACATCAATTTTAACGAAAGTCCGTGGAACTAAGCCTTTTATTGAACTAAACCTGTGCTAAAATTTAGCGCAAATTAAATATTTTTGAACAAAACTCAAACGGCTAAAAACCAATAATAATTTCGAAATTTTTATCACTTGTTGTTTAAGTGCAGTGACTCGTGTGCGGTAAATTTTTGTTGAAAATGTAGGTTTTTACATGTATTTTCCAACAGTGTTAAGAAAAAAGAATACTCACTTAAACCGTTTTTGCTTGAAATTTATTTATTATTTTCAAAGTTACAGTTGTAAACAAAATTCAAATAACTCTGGATTTTTATGAAACCAAAAGCGGGAAGCGAATTATGAAAACAGATGAAATATCTAACATTTTTCTAAAGAAATTAATGATCTACTTGCATTTGGGGCCGTGAAACGTCAGTTTTTGTGTTTAGGTCACTTATAAATAAACATGTCGATATTTTTTCTAGAAATTTGGACTGATTGTTTTTCGATGCTTATGATTTTGTCTCCGCTGTTTGAAAATGAGTCAAAACTACAATTTTTAAAATTACATGGAATAAAGCGGCTTTGAGATTATAACACACATAGTCAATTTTTTTTTTACTTTCTTATTCATTTTTGTCGCGGAAGAGAAAACAAACCTAAGCTGAACAGTTATTCTTATGTCTATGTACACAGCTTTGTAACTTTTAATTTTACTGATACAATAAAAAATATTAGGATTTGAACCAGACACGTTGCATCCTGGAAAAAAGTGCTGGTCGTCTTACACACTGAATTATCTTACGAGAGAAGTATGATCTGTAAAACCATAATATCACATTTAGAGCTATTTGGCGATTTTTGGATCCCTAACATAATCGCTAAAAGCCCGACTATCGGGCCTCTATCTTTTTTAACAATTGTGTTTCTGGATTGTTCTCAACTAGGTGAGACTAATATTACTGAAGAATAACCAGTCCAAATTTTAAGAACATATATCAATTTGCTTATTTATAAGCGACTGAGACGCAAACACTGACGTATCTCGGCCCCAAATGCAAATAGATCATTATTTTTTTATGAAATATTTCATCTATTTTTATAATTCGTTACCTGTTCTTGGTTTGATAAAAAATCCAGTTATCTGAATATGTTTATACCTATAATTTTGAAAATTATAAACAGATTTAAAAAATGGTTTAAATGAAGATAATTTCATTGCAAAATACATGTAAAAAACCTACATTTTGAAAAAAAAAATTCTACGAATCGATGCACTTAAACAATAAGCGATTAAAATGTCGAAATCTTTTTTTATTTTTAGCCGTTTGAATAAATATTTTATGCTAAAATTTGGCACGAAGGTTTAGTTCAATAAAGTGCACAGTTCCTCCAACTTTCGTTAAAATGGATGCATTATTACGTTATATTTCTTAAATTGTCAAAAAAGGTAATTTTTGGTGGTTTTTATTTTTGCGATACGATTATTAGGACCGAAGATAATAGGAAAAGAGCAGAAAATTTCAGCGTTGAAAAATAAATTGTTAAAAAATTTTTACTCTGGACCGATTTAATTAAAAACTTCTCGATGGCACTTATTATATCTACGACAAATTAAAATAATAAAATTGCTGCAGTCAGAGAATTCCTTATTCACCTATTTTCTTACTTAATTTGACTTCACTTTATGTGATTTAAAATGTTAACATATTTAAAAACTGAATTAAATAACTAAAAAGTCAGAACGTGAAAAATTTATAATACTGTACATTACAGCAAATTGAGAAAGTATTAGTCACATATTTAAAATTACTAACTATAACAGCCCATTGTAGTGTCTGACCGACAGATGTTGGGGTAGGTCGACACTTTCTATCAAATTCCCGCTAAATTTGTTTTAGGTACCTGTAAATGATCAGTGCCACTTATTTACGGAATGTTAAAATCCACTATTAAAGCATTTAGAAATATTGTCATATGGATTAAATTTCGTTTTTTACTTCCCTCGCTAACCGAAGGGAAGTAGGGTATTGTAATCGTAAAAAAATTACCCTCCGAGATTTCTTCGGATTTTCGCGTTTCAAACTATGCAGATTACGAAAATTAAAGCCATTTAATTCCATCAGTCTCTCTGTCTGTTGGTCTGGTGTCTGTCTGTTGGCGCTATATCTACAGCTATATCTACAAGAGCCAGAAGTATGTATCTATTTCTAACAATACATGTGTACACATAACAATTATTGTAGTTTATAAGATATATATTGTGGGGAAAATATTACAAAACCATTTGACGCAGAAGAAAAATATTTGGTGGTTAGTTGACGCTACTGTCAAAGAAGAACAGTGGACACCTGAAAAAATAATGAGGAAAAAATGTGACGAAAGACTGTTATATTTTGCGTGTAGTTAACACAACTGTCAGGGGGAAAATATGAAAAATGTACAGGGTGTTCACTCTAAGAAAATAATGAAAAAATGGATTGCGGACAATAATGTTTCTCTTATAGTTAACACAACTGTCAAAGAAAAATATGAAAAAATATATAGGGTGGTCGCCCCAAAAATAATAATAAAAAATGAGATGAAGGACGATATTATTTCGCATGCAGATATCACAACACAACTGCCAAGTAAGAAAAATATGAAAATATACAGGGTTGTCACCTAAAAAAATAATGAAAGATGCGGCGGAGATTTCGCATGTAGGTAACATAACTGTCAAAGAAGAAAAATATGAAAAATTTACAGGGTGGCCACTTTAAAAAATAAGAAACGACACAGTAAAATGATATTTGAAATGTAGTTGTCAGTCGTAATTGCCAGGAAAAAATCTGATATAGTTTTTATAAGAAAAATATGCAGGATCGTCATCCAACAGAAAAAATAATTCATAAATAAAGGATGTCAATCAAAGGGGGAAGAAAATTTTAGTCCGTTCCAATATGGTAAAAAATTGACCGAGAAGTGATTTTTTTTTAAGGTTTAGTGTTTTGTTCCTGCCCTCCAAAAGTCAAATTTCGACGCTCACAACGAAAAAATTTTGTATGTGGGAATAATTGTTTATGGAACTTTAATAATATAATATTTGAAATCGTCTACCCCAAAAACCCATAAAACGATATCCCACATCGGTAGTGGGATGGGGGTGGTGATAGGGGAATGATAATAGAGGTGGATGAAGTAAAAAATATTTTGAGATTTTTGGTTCTTGTACACACACTAAATCACAAATTTTTTATCCTCTTTAATAATGGGGTGGGGGTGGTAATGGGGGGGGGGGGGGACTAATGTCAAAAAGTTTTTAGAGACCTTAGCTTCTCTTACATATACTAAATACAAATTTTATGGACTTCGATTTACCTATTTATCCCCCATTTACCCCAATTTACCACCCAACCCTTCGACGGAAGAGGATAAAAATATAATTTATTTCCAGATCTCGTTAAAATACATACGTGTACCAAATTCTAAGTCAATATCTTAAACAGTTCCAGAGTAATCGTGCGCACAAAAAAAGTTACAGCCGAACCGACAGACAGAAATTTTTTTCGCTCAAACTTAAAATCTCGACGTTTCATGACATTCTAAGCCTATTTGAACAATAAAAATTTTCAAGTTTTTTTTTTGTCGTTACTATACTTATGTGGAAGTAATTAACGCTTGAGGAGAAGAACGTTGACCACAATGTTGAAAGATATTTTAATTCTCTACAATTTCTACAAGTTATATCTATTCTTTGTCCAAAAATTTGTTTATATGAAAATCGAATTTTGCGAAAATGTTTTCCTCTCGGTTTTCCTTTAAATTGCGTTCTACTAAAAAAGTTCATTTAAAGTTTTTGTTTTAGCTTTTTAAATGATTAATTAAATAGTATAGATGCCTACATTATTTTCCTTAAAAATAATTTATAACCTAAAAAATCCAACCTTATTGTAAAGAAAAACATTTTATCCATTTATAATGAAACAAAATATTAGACATTTTTGTTGGAAAATAAGGTTTATTCAATTACCTTTCAACTGGGACCAACCGATTTCATTTACCCTAATTACAGCGTCTTCTGTCAACACCACCTATAGACAAGGCCGACGCACAAAATCGATGAGTCATCAACACAAGACTGCAGTTTTGGTTGCTTCATAAAAATTTAAACAACTTATGTAGCAATATTAAATTTCTGCTATATTTCTTATTATGGTCTTAGTCTTCATATCGCAAATAATAAAAAAACTAATTTTGAATAAAAATAGACATTAAAAATTGCCCTCTTTGTATAATTGGGGTAAAATTATGCCATTTATTGATTTATTTTTCAAGTTATGTTTACTAACTTTTTTTTGATAAAATAATAAAGTTAAAAACATCGTGCGTCTATTCAAATAATAAAGAAAATAAAAAAACCGCTGACCAAGGAATCACTACTTCTACATCCAGATTCTCTATCCAAGTCACTCACAACGAAAAAACTTTGTATGTGAAAATAATTGTTTATGGAACTTTAATAATATAATATTTGAAATCCTCTACCCCAAAAACTCATAAAACGATACCCCACATCGGTAGTGGGGTGGGGTGGTGATAGGGGGGTGGTAGTGGGGGGTGGATGAAGTAAAAAAATATTTTGAGGTTTCTGCTTCCTGTACATACACTAAATCACAAATTTTTTTCATCCCCTTTAATAAGGAGGTGGGGGTGGTAATGGTGGTGGCTAATGCCAAAATTTTTTTTGAGACCTTAGCTTCTCTTGTATATACTAAATACCAACTTCATGGACTCTTACCTGCTTGATTTACCCATTTATCCCAAATTTACCCCAATTTACCCCCAACCCTTCGACGGAACAAGATGAAAATATAATCTGGTTCTATATCTCGTTAAAGTACATATGTGTACCAAATTTCAAGTCAATATCTTAAACGGTTCCAGAGTAAACGTGCGCACAAAAAAAAATTACAGACAGACAGACCGACAGACAGAAAATTCTTTTTCGCGCAAACTTAAAATCTCGACGTTTCATGACATTTTAAGCCTATTTGGACAATACAAATTTTTAAAAATTTTTTGTCGTTACTATACTTCCACTGGACGTGGAAGTAAAATTGAAGATAATTGTATCATCTACAAACAATTTTTTTCGTAAAGTATGTATTTTTACGTAATTGAGAATTACTTTTTCTGCTCTAAAACATTCTTATAAACAATGACTTTCATGTTATTTTAAGTTTCCAACTGATCAGGTAATTTGTTGTAATACGCAGTATTATGTATTTCTCATATCCTAATGTTTTGGTTATAAATTTTAACGAATTATAAAATAATGTTTCTGCTCTATTTATACATTTTTTTCGTCATAATAATAGGACAATTAATTACTTCCACATCCAGTGGAAGTATAGTAACGACAAAAAAAATTTTAAAAATTTTTATTGTTCAAATAGGCCTAAAATGTCAGAAAACGTCGAGATTTTAAGTTTGAGCGAAAAAAAAATTTCTGTCTGTCGGTCTGTCTGTCTGTAACTTTTTCTTGTGCGCACGTTTACTCTGGAACCGTTTAAGATATTGACTTGAAATTTGGTACACGTATGTACTTTAACGAGATCTGGAACTAGATTATATTTTCATGTTGTTCCGACGAAGGGTTGGGGGGTAAATTGGGGTAAATTTGGGGTAAATGAATAAATCAAGCAGGTAGGAGTTCATAAAATTGGTATTTAGTATATACAAGAGAAGCTAAGGTCTCAAAAAAATTTTTGGCATTAGCCACCACCATTACCACCCCCACCTCCTTATTAAAGGGGATGAAAAAAAATTGTGATTTAGTGTATGTACAGGAAGCAGAAACCTCAAAATATTTTTTTATTTCATCCACCCCCACTACCCACTAGCACCCCCCTATCACCACCCCCACCCCACTACCGATGTGGAGTATCCTTTTATGGGTTTTTGGGGTAGAGGATTTCAAATATTATATTATTAAAGTTCCATAAACAATTATTTCCACATACACAGTTTTTTCGTTGTGAGTGACTTGGATAGAGAATCTGGATATGGAAGTAGTGATTCCTTGGGCAGCGGTTTTTTTTAGATAGATTTATGACTAAGTACTGCCTTGCTTCAAAGAGGTGTAGCTTTACCATTGCCAACAGTTCTTTTGACATTTACTGGACTATTTATGAAAACACCATGTGCTTTGTAAGCACGATAACTGAAGGACCAAGAGTCCGATCGTATTTAAATTTGGACAATAAGTTAAAATTAGCTAGAGGAAGAGCTACGTTGTTATTAAAAAAATTCCAATCTGCAAATACAACAGTTAAGACATCTTAAGGAAAAAATGCAAATATAAACTGTTGTAACTCTTGATAAGATTTGACAATAACAAAAATTCTGCAGAATTTAGCTAGAAGCTCTTTGCCAACCAAGCTGGCATCATCAGGAGATGATTAGAATTACAAATATAGCAATTATATCTAGAAAAATCAACTTATTTCCAACAAACTGTAGAAGGTCATATATAATGTTTAACAGTTATATAAAAACTTCAGTAAACTGGCGAACAATATTTACATTCAGTTATTTATTTTTTCTTTCTATTGACTTTGACTTTTATCATGTGGGTAGTTCCAATAGAAAAAAGAACAGTTACATTAATTCTTCAACGTTTTATATAACATTGTTCTATTTTCAAACTTCTCAAACAGTCTAGTTCACAAGTTCAAACCCGTGTTAATTCTTGATAAAGCTCGTAAAAATATGAGTGAGGGTTCATTGAATTTGGAATGACGTCTAGAAAAATGTGCAAAAGTTTCAAACCCGCACATAAACAATTGCAAAAGTTTTAAACAAATTAAGATTGAAAAAATAACGAGATTTGTTTTTTGCAAATAACTCGAAAACTATTAATATTTAAGAAATTAAAAAAAAGGATTCTTAAAGAGGAAGAAATTTCCAATAAAAAACTCCTGACACCCGGAACTCTATCTCTATTATTAATAATTTTAATTTAATGTTGAAAACAGGGCTCCAATGCTCTGAAACCGACCGTAGCAAGTAGAAATATTTTTTTATATTATTAAATATTAATTTAGAAATTTAAAAAAATTATGGTATTATTTAGACACTTAAAGGAACAATATCTCGTTGGAAAAAAATTTTTCGCCGATTTTTCATAAAATGAGCCTATTGTTGATTAATAAATTTTTTTTAGAGTTTGCGTTTATATTTCAAATCGGATAATTGTTAAACAAAAGCCACTAAAACTGTTTCGCTTCGTGGAGACCTTATGTCAACTATACTTTATGAGATCATGACATTGCGATGATTTTAATTGTTATGGTCTATTAGTTATTAATTATTTAAGGTAACAAAAAACTAAAAAATGAAAAAGAGAGAGATTAATTTTAATTATTATTACTGTTATTAAATTCAAAAATACTATAAGATTACATAAACTTTAAATTTTTAGTGCTATTTGCTTAAACAAATTTTATAGACAAATAGATAAATTACGTATTTTTGAAAAACATTTTTTGCCATTTTATTTGTTATAAAATATTAGGCGATTTAAAATATTTTTTAACTGTTTATAATAAATTTTTTCCTTTTTTCATTATTTAAACATATTATAGAAAAAATTATTCTTAAAATTTATTATTTGCAATTCCCTACAAGGGAAAAAATTTTTTCGTTGTTAATTTATTTGTTTATTTATTAATAAACAATTTGTTATTAACAATCGCTGAACGTGTTTATATTTTTTTTAGTAGAAAAAAAAACAAAAACAACTTTATACATAAACATGTAAAAAAAAATTAATATTTAAACTTTAAAATTCTATAAAAAAATATATAAAAATTTTTTATGTATACGGTTGTATATGTTATTTTTTTCCAAATCACATTCGGCGATTGTTAATAACAAATTGTTTATTAAATAAACAAATGAATTAACAATAAATAAAAATTTACCACCTTGGAGAGAATTGCAAAAAATAAATTTTAAGAATACATTTTTTTCTTAATAATTTGTTTAAATAATGAAAAAAAGAAATAATTGATTATAAACTGTTAAAAAATTGTTTTAGGAATTTTTTTTAAATCATAATATTTTATAACAAAATGGCAAAAAAAATGTTTCAAGCCTACCGCAAATTATCTATTTGTTCATAAAATTTGTTTAAACAAATAGCACTAAAAATTTAAAATTTATGTAATTTTATAGTATTTTTGAGTATAAAAACAGTATTAATAATTAAAATTAATAAAAAAACTTTCAACCTCTCTTTTCCATTTTTTAGTTTTTTGTTGGCTTGAATAATTAATAACTAATAGACTATAATAATTAAAAATATCGCAATGTCATAATCTCATAAAGTATAGTTGACATAAGGTGTCCACGAAGCGAAATAATAATAAATTTAGTGGCTTTTGTTTAACAATTATCCGACTTGAAATATAAACGCAAACTCTAAAAAAATTTGTTAATTCACAATAGGCTCATTTTATGAAAAACGGGGATCCAACGGGATATTGTATTTAAGTATCTAAATAATACCATAATTTTAAAAATAAATTTTTGAATTAATATTTTATAACATAAAAAAATGTTTTACTTGCCAAGGTCGGTTTCAGAGCATCACAACGGCTTTGCGTTCTCCGCATCAAATTAAAATTATAAATAATAGAGATAGAGTTCCGGGAGTCAGGAGTTCTCTATTGGAAATTTCTCCTCTTTAAGAATCCTTTTTTTAATTTCTTATATATTAATAGTATTCGAGTTATTTGCAAAAAACAAAACTCGTTATTTTTTCAATTTGAATTTGTTTATAAATTTTGCAATGGTTTATGCGCGGGTTTGAAACTTTTGCACATTTTTCTAGACGTCATTCTAAATCCAATGAGACCTCACTTATATTTTTAAGAGCTTTATCAAGAATTAACATGTGTTTGAACGTGTGAACTTGTCTAAAAGAACAAGTACATAAAATAATTAATTTAATAATCCTCATAAAATGAAATACATGATAAACAAGCTGAAAACTACTTTTTGATATGCTTTTTATCCCTGTTGGGATGATTCAGTACCTTTTTAGCAGAGGGTCGTAGGATGACTCAGTACATTTTGACATGTTTCATTTTTCTTTTTTTTTCTTTTTGTATTGACTAAAGTAAAGGCTAACTACATTTTGAAATACAGAAAGGGCATCGTTTATATTGTTATTTAGTAAATGAAAATCGGTCAAATATTTATAAAGATAGAATTTTCTCCGTTATGATCTTCATTTTTTTTTGGTTTAGATACTTATAGATATTTCGTGTATTATCAAAATAGGGACTTTTTCGAGAAGGGAGTGATTTCAGACTTGCAATTTTATTTTCGGGCGGAGTGCCACTCTGATATACCGAAAAAACTCCATTTCAGATTTTTTGTCCAAAAAGATACATGCCTTATACGGGTTATAGAGATTGCTCGACGGAATATTTAATTTTCGATTTTTATTAGGAAACTGTTCGGTATTTGTAGAATTTATCAAAGAAATAAAGTTTTTCAGGATTTGTAGATTCGCTTTTGTCAAATTTCTCACAAACGTCACCTAATAGACTTAATCGAGCCCTACAATCGCCATTTTTGAAAATCAAAATCGGACCTTCGGTTCGGGAGTTATTAATTTCTTTGGAAAATCATACTCGGCCTTGGAAAAAAATACTTACAGTCAACGGATTCGATCCTCAAGCAATAGGCTTCATTTGTGGCTGTGTACCTTCGATCCCACCAAGTCTCATCGAAATCAATCAATATCCTGGACAGTTATCGTGCTTCCTATCCCGATTTCGAGAAAACCAGTTTTTTGCAAAAAAAAATCAATTTCCATTTATTTTTCGATATAGTCTCCGGTATACTTATCTGTAGACCGTTGCCAGCGGCATTTTGAAATATCTCTATCTGACTGCCCGTTACAGAGTTATTCAATTTTTCCCGAAAAACTTGAAACGTCTATATCGGGTACTTCCGGTTTCCGAATTTAGTCGAGCCTCCAACGTTAAGGTCTTCTGAAGGCCTCCTATCAACCACCCAAGTTTCATCGAAATCCGAAAACGGATTAGGGGGGCTGAGCGTGACAGACCGACGACTGACCGACGGACGGAATTTTCTAAATTCGCTCTCGAGTCGACAGATATGACTTTCATTTCGATCCGACGTTTTCTTTTTCGGGTTTCGATGGTCCACCGGAAAAATGCAATACTACATTTTTTTTTAAAAATGTAGTAACAAGCATAGGCAGGGTGTGGCTTCAAGTAAGCGAGGAATATGCTACTTTGGGCTTTATTTTGAGGTTTCATGTTTGTACAAAAAAACCTATTTTAGTCAAACGTCAATAATGGAATGAATACCTTATATCTGTTACATTTTGCATTAGAATAAATATAAATTATATCAATGGAAATACTTTTAACATGCATACCTTAAACATAATTATTTATATTAAGGCGGCCCCTTTAGTGCCATGCGGCCATGACCTACAACAATGCAATTATATTATTAACACATCGACTACGCAATTATATTGTCGCACACAGTTATATCATTTAGTTAAAGAATTAGAAGAGAAGTGGCAACTATGTATGGCTTCGTGTAATCTGAAACATGTATACATTTTATACAACGGGCTTCGTAATGTACCATAATTATAAAAGGCTTCGTATGACATGTCGTGTTGTTTTTAATCTGTATGTTCAAAAAAAGTTCCCCCCTCTCATGCTGCTCGCGTTATTATTCCCACTTAAAACATTATTAACAGTTGTACACACTATTTAAATTACAAATAAGGCTGGGCTTCTGGTACCCTGTAGTGTGTGGTGGGCTTCGTTTCATGCGTACCGTACGTATATATATATACATGCATTTAGTACTCATACACCTCCGAATGTTATATGGTTAGGTGGTGTTTGCCTCCGATTTTACGAGTTCGCCTCCGATTTCGGAGGCGGGGACGTTTTGTGTTGTTTTCATCGCGAATGTCTTGATAATTAGTAAATTCATGACTCATTATTATCAATAATGATCAGCTTTATTGGTGCGCATATAAGATTATGACAAAAAAGGAAGAAATAGAGAGATAGAAGCATTTAACGACACTTTTTTTGGAGGCGGAAAATACCTATAAACATATGGAAACATACACCATAGTCCACTACATTTTTTACCAGGTGGCGCTGCTGTTTTAAACACTTGATGTATATAGGTATTAAATGCTTCCTTACAATAAAGTAGCCATATCGCCTCCTAAACTTGGCAACAGACTAAAGAGGCATACTATTCCTATATACATCTATAGATATGGTAACTAAAAAGCAGAAAATAAAAGAATAATAATAACACAGGTCAACATTTAGTTTAAAAAAATACACGGGACTCTACCTAGGTACCCAGGGGTTTTTGGGGTCGCTGATTCCGATGCCGAGGTCGGTTAAGCTCTATCACGTCAGGTTCAAGGACATCTGAAGGTCAAACTAAGAAAAAATCTGAGAAAATTCACACACAGGTTTTGGGGGTCTCTGAGTCCGAATTCGGTGTTCGCTTACCCTTAAAAGGCATCTGGAGGTCATTTCAAGGTTAATTTGAGAAAAACGGAAAGGAAGCTGTTAAAAAATCTGAAAAAATTCACGCATAGGTTTTTGGGATCGCTGAGCCCGAATCCGGTGTTCGTTTGCCCTTAAAAGGCATCCGGAGATCATTTCAAGGTTAATTTGAGAAAAACAGAGGAGAAGCTGTCAAAAAATCTGAAAAAATTTATATATAGGTTTTTTGAGTCGCTGAGTCTGCATTCGATGTCGGTTGACCTCTATCACGTCAGTTTCAAGGTCATTTGAAGGTTAAAGTAAGAAAAGGTGGTTGAAAGAATCTGAAAAAATTCACATAGATTTTTCGGGTCGCTGAGTCCGAATCCGATGTTCGCTTACCCTTAAAAAGGCATCCAGGGGTCATTTCAAGGTCATTCTGAGGTCATTTGAAGCCGGCATTCGTCCGCCAGCCTTAGCTGCACATGAAGATTCTTCAGTGCAAATATATTTAACTCAATGAACCACCTACCTATTTTCTTCTGTGAAAGGATGCCTTCAGGTATAGTTGCAGAAGCAGAGCGAACATGCAAGTAAAGAGTACCACGGGCGTTGGCTTCACTCACTTGGAGCTCAATCAGTGCTGGTTTTGCCTATAAGCTGAGTAAACGCCAGCTTAGGGCCTCGCATTTAGGGGGCCTCAGAACTCAGATTTCATACGCAGATATGCACGTTTATTTTATTAGAAGAGAAAGCTTCAACGAAAAACATACCTAGAGCTTAGGGCCTCCGGTTACCTAAAACCGGCCCTGAGCTCAATCCTGTCAGGGTCAAAGTAATTTAATGGTTTCCTGAGTCAGACAAACTGACAAGGAGGCAGACAGACTGTCAGATAGAAAGGCAGGTAGAAAGGCAGGATGTCAAATAGATGGACAGAGAGAAAATGCAGGCGGATGATAAATACAGACTAACAAGCAAACAAACAGCTGTGCAGGTATAAAGGCAGACAGATAAACAGACAATAAGTAGGCAGGTGAGCATTCGTATAAATTTTTCTAATTTTTTTCACCTCCTATTTTTACTTTAACCTTCAAACGACCTTGAACATGAGGTGATAAAGGTCAACCGACATGGAATTCGGACTCAGCGACCCCAAAAACCTATGTGTGAATTTTTTTAGATTTTTTCAAAAACCTTTTCTTAGTTTGACCTTCAAATGACCTTGAACCTGGCGTGATAGAACTTAACCGATCTCGGCAACGGAATCAGCCAATAACCCCTGGGTACCTAGGTAGAGTCCGGTGTATTTTTTTCAAACTAAATGTTGACCTGTGTAATCTTCCACCTTCCAAAGATATTTTAAAAACTTAGATTATTCTGAAGCAAAAATGTAAATATTTCCCTCTAGCAAGAAATAAAAAAGTTTTACAAAGCATTCGAAACCAAAACTCTAGAATATATTTGTTGGTTAATCATAAATTTTGCTACTAATTAATGATAGTTTGTTGGAGTCATCTCGAATGCTTTTCAAAAATTTTTTAAACTTTTCAAAAATTTTTCTCTTGCTGAAGGGAAATATTTACATTTTTGCTCCAAAATGATTAAGTTTTGAACATTTTACTTCTTTAAGAATATCATCTCTTTGAAATATTTTATATTATTTTCTACTTTTCTGCATTCCGTTGGCTCCAAGTTTTCTCCTCGCCAAACATGAATTTGGTGAAATACTCTGTAAGAATGTTGACGTAATGCCTCGGATGTTGCTGGCAGTCTTGGTAGAATCCCGGTAGTACTAGATTGGCCGACTAACTTATTGAAGATAATGAATCTTTGACGATTCAAAGATGTCTATTTTTTGGGGGCTTTGTAAACTGCTAGCGCGAATTTCTCTCCAGCACTTGTAATTTCTTTTTTCGTTGAGCTACGGTTGTTGAATATACGGACAACCTCTTCGAGATCTTTTCTTTTATTGACGCATTCCACCGTTTGCACTTTTCCTTTACCAAAGAAAGCTGAAGTGTTATCGCATCCACTGAACGTGTGGCCATACAGCTTTTTAAAACTTCCGAGAACTGCAATCTTTATTTTTTATTTTTCTCTGAGCCTCTCTTAAGAAACGGATATCTTTATCTTCAGGTGCGAGAGCGATAATCAATGCAAGAAGATCAATATCTTGTCCGAGGATGACCACTGTATCGTTTTCATGAAATTCGTTTAAGGCGGTTTGAACTATGAGTACGTCAGCGTCGCCTACAGCAGTAATTGTTTTGATTCCCTCGTTTTTAAATATCTCCACCAATTGCGAAATAAACCGTTCCTTTTTGTGAGATTGCTTATCATTTTATTTTGCGTTTCAGTCAGTGGCGTGTTCTCATGAAAAATAATTTCCGGTGAAATGCGTTTCAAAAGTCGCTGCTGTCTTTCGATGCTCTTCATACTGCAGGCATTGTCAGCATATCCGTCAAACACTACAGTTACTTTTTGGGCGTAATGTTTACGAATAAATCTGCTTCGGCCATACTACACGATGAATCAAATTGCCGCCATCAACAATGAACTGGCAATCGGAAAAATCTATTGGCCTCTCTCGTACAGCATTGAAAGTATCATACAGACGATTTCTTAATTTTCCTCATTAACCCTTTTTCATCAAAGTGAAGAAGTGGAATTGAAGCAAGCTCAAAGTTGAAATATGACTCCAAATCTTCTTTTAAGTGAACAGTACAGATTATCTTCTAATATAATTGCAAAGAAGGGGAAAATACATAAACTACTTGCGACAAAACCATCTATATATGCATCTAATAGAGAAAATTCTGCTCAATAAATTCATTCCTGAGCATTTTTCTCGTTAAAGTAACCGGTTTTAAGATATTCGGAGTAAAACTTGGAATAGGATGGATTTTTACCTCTGCGCCTCAAACTCTTTGTTCAGACGCTGTTAGCGCGAAATAGCTGAGGATAAGCTACAAGGTTAATAGTACATTTTTTATGCAGAATTTAATGCGACAAATTTTTTATTTCCTATACTTCTCTTTCGGCGAACGGTTTACAAGATAAAAGTGAAAAACCAGTGTTAAGTCCCCGTAATATGGCCGAATCAGCTCTATTCATAATCATTACGGACGTTCCACCCCTAAATTGGGGGGAACTTTTCGGGTATCTATTTCTAACCCTATCTAAATTATTACTTTATAAATTATTTCTTCTAAAATATCTAACTTACGTGGACTAATATGTAACAATTGTGTTACAAAATTGAACTGATTCCGTGATGTCTTTTGAAAAGGATATTAAATAGTAATAATAATTCCCTTAAGAACATATTTTGAATTACATACATTATTCTATAATAGATATTTAGCGTGAACGGCTCATTTTAAAACAGATAATCGCAGATTATCGGGTAAAACACCAATGTAATCTGATAGAGTACAACTTACACAATATTAATCATCACAATAACAAACGCACACGATTGCATAACGCAACTAATTGCGCAAGCGCCAGAGCATTTTACACTATAGAAGTCTGGCAACCTCAAAGGAGGCAAAGTCTATCGTTATATATAACAGTTTTAAATACATTGAGTCAGAGAGGTACTATTTATATAACGAGGTGTAAACATACCAATCGTATGAACAAAAAAGTGTATGTAAAAAAAGATAAAAATCCTTTCCCCTCTCCGCGTACCCTTGGTAAGTGAAATTTGGCGGTTATGTATATGTAAACAGAACTAATCTATCTATATTATTTCTAGTGGAGGTGCGGGCGCCACAAATTTGTAAGGAGGCGGACACGATACAAATGCATATATACACATATATATATATATATATATATATATATATATATATATATATATATATATATATATATATATATATATATATATATATATGTATAGACGGTATATTGTGTAGCCCGATATATCGACAGGTCGTTCATAAGCCCGGCATTTCCCGAGTGTATAAATTAACAAATTTATTAAATATGGCGATTGTTATGAATCTTTCCTAATAGGAAGCCACTAGGGGTAGCTAATTATTATTTTTCTTTCAATTATATAAACATGGCATATTTCAGAGCCCGGATATATTTACTGATCCTTTCAAAGCCCGCTGTATATAAGAATATAGCTAGCGTTCGTTCTCCGTCCCAGCGATGTTGCCAATATAATCGGGCCTCAGTAGGTTATATTTTTATAATATATATTTCTTTAATGCATGCATCGTCACGAAGCACAATATAATAGGAGTACTTGCTATACTGCGCCACTACCATTACTGTTTACAGTAGAGACGCTAATGGAGGGCCAGCTATTAAAGGAAATATATTCATTCTTTGAACGCCAAAATAATATAACAGTTACGTTTTTTATTATTCATTGTTACGAATTTGAAGATATATTAGAAGAACCTAATAAAATATTGTTATTTTTTTTATGCAAATAGACATTAATTATTAATAACTGATAATGTAATTACTCCGTGGTAGGCCTATAAGTATTTAAATATTTTGAATTTGTCCTCATTTTTTGTTTTCCACTTTTAAAGTATTGCCTTATTAACAGTAAAATAAAAAGATGCAAAGGGGTAGAAATTAAATTACGTTTATTTACCTAACATAGATATATAAAACGAATTGTTTTAATAGTACAGTAACATCAGGTATAATAGTAAAAGAATCCCTTGATGCAATTTTTCTTTTGAAAATATACTTATTTTGGGACAGCAAGTGACTTTCGTGTTTCCGAGTATATGAGCAAAAAATGACTGCCATCAAATAACAACAAAGCATGAAGTTCTCTTTGAAGTATTTATAAGTTTTTATTTAATTTTATTTCACTGTTACTATAATACTTATAGGCTTAATTTTGAAAAAGTTATTACAGTGACCTTTACTACGTACCAGCTGTCCCAAGTTAACATCAATTGAAAGTTGCATTATATGAAATAAGTTTTCAGATTCAGTTTGTCCCACTGTGCAAAGAAATATCTTTAAAAATTAAAAAATATATATTTTTTTAAATTGCGCAGAACTCTTAAAGTGTGCAGATAAACGTATAGGGACAAAAAGTGTCTTCTTTACAAGAGCTTTCAAACAAACAAACAAAAAAAAGAAAATAGAAATTGAATCATTAGGAGCTGAGATAAAAAAACATTCATTGTGGCTAATGGCAGCCATCTTTAATGGTCGCCATTTTGGTGTTGCACGGATTTTAAAGTGGCTCCCTATCTGGAAAGTTACCTTTTGGCATCAACTATGACCACAGAAAGTGGCACATCCCAATCAAAAAGTGCAGATTTTTGGCTTATATAGCCATGTACCCGACGTACTATAAGGCACAAAGTTCCCTTTTAAGTATGGCAAGCAAAAATTTAATATTTTCTTTTATTGATTATATGTTATATGCTTGCACTAATAAAAATAATAATTATTATTATAGTACAGTACCTAGAGGTAAAAATATGCAAAACTTCGGAATAATGTCATATTGAATGGATTTCGTTCATTTTGGAAGTATAAGCTTCACAGAAAAGTTTCTATATTGTGCGGAGGCTTGCTAATTTATAGGGGGTAGATGCCACCCCCTCTCTGGGGGTGGCACTTAAAGAATATATATATATATATATTTATTGGAGCTGAAGTAGAATCAAATTTTAAGAAGAAAAGGTTCTATGCAATTTTTCTCACAAATTGATAGTTTTCAAGTTACAACAACTTCAAAATTGCGATTTTAGCTTAAAAAAAAAGGTTTCCAAACGGCTTTCGTCAGGTATCTCGAAAAGTATTACTTTATCAAAAAAATGTTACAAACCAATTACATAAAGTACAAACTGGGAATTAATTATATTTTTTGTTTATTGATGTAGGATTAATAATTTCGATATTAGATATTTAAGTTTACATTTGGCATCCAAGTATTCATAAGATAATTATTTAGAGTGAGAGTAAAATATCTCAGAAACTGTGACACATACGTCAAGGTAGAATAATAGGTCATTAATTAAGCTTTCAACTATTTTTTTATTTGTTTCTATAGCATAAAAAACAAAGAAGTTATGACCGAAGCAATGTGCGTCTACACATTTTTTTTTAAACAACGTCGCCATTTTGTTACTGTAATTAGCCAGTAATTAAAAAAAGGAATTTCAAACACTGCTTCTCATTAATATATAGCATGACGTAAATGTCAAATTTTTTGGTTTGTATACAGCACTTGCTTTAGAAAAAAATACAGTTTAAACTATAAAGGTATTTTCGATAAAACGATATTTTGTTTTCCTTTTCCAAATAGGTATCTCAATAAATATTAGTTTTATTGAAAAATGGGTAGAGACCAAAAATAAGGCTCATAAACTGATGAATTTAGCTTGTTTATTTATTTACATAGATTTAATAGTTTCGGAGATATGAAAGTTTACAAATGGCGTCCGAACGTTTATAAGATGAAAAATGCAGTTTAAATGTTAAATATCTCAGAAATTGTGACACCTACGTCACGCATGCTAAGAAATGAAATTAAAGACAATTAATTGCGCTTTCAAATTATTTTTTACTCGTTCCTGTAGCATAAGAAGTAAAGAAGTTATGATGTAAAAATGAGCGTATTTATATTTTTTTATATAAAAAGGACGCCATTTTGTTACTCTAATTAGCCAGTAATTTAAAGAAATTATCTCAAATACAGTTTTTCGTTAGGATGTAGCATTACCTAGATGTTCAATTTTTTTTGCTCATTTAAAGCACTTGCTTTAGAAAAAAATGCATTTTAAACTTTAAAGGTAATTTCGAAACACTTGGAAACCAAATATAAACTTAAATATCTCCGAAATTATTAATCCTACATCAATAAACAAAAAATATAATTATTTCCCAGTTTGTACTTTCTGTAATTGGTCTGTAACATTTTTTCGATAAAGTAATACTTTTCGAGATACTTGACGAAAGCCGTTTGGAAATACCTTTTTTTTAAGCTAAAATCGCAATTTTGAAGTCGTTATAACTTAAAAACTATAAATTTATGTGAAAATTTGCATAGAACCTTTTCTTCTTAAAGTTTGATTCTACTTCAGCTCCAATAAATATATGTATATGTATATTTTTTAAGTGCCACCCCCTGTGAGGTGGTGGCATTCACCCTCTATAAATTAGCAAGCCCCCGCACAATATAGAAACTTTTCTGTCAAGCATTTACTATTATACCTCCAAAAATGAACTAAATCCGTTCAATATGACATTATTCCGAAGTTAAAACCTCTAGTTACTGTACTATTAGTGCAAGCATATAAAATACTTGTGCCCGACATTAATTAGTCTTCGCAGGTCATACTCTTAAAAATGAATTTGTGTGATATTCTTTT
This sequence comes from Rutpela maculata, assembly GCA_936432065.2. Classification (NCBI taxonomy): domain Eukaryota; kingdom Metazoa; phylum Arthropoda; class Insecta; order Coleoptera; family Cerambycidae; genus Rutpela; species Rutpela maculata. The sequence continues at coordinate 83,809,425 of OW386290.2, forward strand.
CTTTTCTTTCTTTTCGGGTTCAGAAGTTACTAACAATAAGTTGCAACAAAATATGCTTTTTCGTCAATATTTTGAAAATTAAGCATGATAGGGTAAAACATACGTAACTTTTCGGTAGAGCATAAAATTCTCTCGTATAATGGTTATAATAAAAAGCGGTACATATGATAGTTAAATTATCGTTATTAAAGGTAATATAATATTTATATTTTATTTTATATAATTGTTTATAATTATATAAAAATTTTGTTTAATAGTTTTCTCAATCTAATGTAATACTGCGTACAGTCATAATATGCTTTCTTAATGTATATGGGGAAGCTAGTTTAAGGCTGACCTCTTCCTTTTGTGTGTAGACTCTTTTGTGCACCTTTTTTTCTTACATTCTTCTACCTACATTCAACTTAAATCTGGTTGCTTTCTTGCACAGAGCAATAAAACAATTAAAGCGTCTCAAATGCCAAAAGAACTGTTGCCAATGGTATACAAAAGCTACACAACGCCTGTTTAAAGCAAGATAGAGTTATATTACAGTATTTAGCCATAGATCTAACTAAAAAATTATTAGTCCTAAATTACTATGACGAAAATAAAATGTATAAATGAAGTATAAAGAATTATTTTAGAATTTGTTAAAATTAAATAATCAAAACATTAGAATACATTACAACAAATTAACTGAGCAGTTGGAAATTTAAAATAAAATGAAAGTCATTGTTTATAAGAAATGCTTTAGTACAGAAAAAATAATTTTTTAATTCCGTAAAAATACATGGCGAAAACTGCAGTCCTAGAGGTAATGACGTATACTTCACGAAAATAATTATTTGTAGATGGTACAAATTTTTTTCTTTATTTTTTGAATAGACACGTGATATTTTTAACTTCAATATTTTATAAACAACTCGAAAAATAAAGCAATAAAAGATATAGCTTCACTCACTTTCGTTACAGATTTATGCATTATTACACTATATGTCTTAAATTATACAGAGACAGTAATTTTTAATGGTTTTTATTTTCTTGCTAGTTAACAAATTATCAGAAAGTTTTTTGTCTATTTTTATTCAATGCTTAGATTTAGTTCAGAACTTCTTATTGCACTTGTTACCACACCAAAACCAAAAACAAACTAAAATAATAAAATCGCGGCAGAAAGAATTCCTTAATCACCTTTTTTGATGCTGTCATAAAGTTGTTTAGGGCAAACGCTCTCCTCTTTTCCCACTAATATTTTCGTTAGTGTTTTCTAACTGTGATTAAAATTTACCTTTTTTATCTAAATATATAGGTATATTATTTGCCTACATATAATAAAACAAGAATAGCAGTAGGCTATGTTTTGATTCTAACATGTGTTAAATAAAATGGACATTTCGGACAGAACGCTTTGGTTATACAGACAATAGTTATTTTTATACCAAGGCCGCGAAATCCCTTTTTTTCTGAAATCGATCGGGAATGTCTACATTTTCGGCGCGATTTTAGAGCAAAAATGCGCAATTCCAGTATTTTAGTCCGTTGCTAGGAAACTATCAGAAAACAGATTGGAAAAGATGCGTTGTCAAGCAACGATCAACAAAGCCGTACGGGAATGTTACTTCCCGGCCTAGGCCGGGAAGTAACAGTCCCGTACAGTTTTTTATATGTATTTTAATATGTTAATATTTTTGATTTTTATACGTTTAAAATAGTATTGATTGTGATTTCAGAATTTTTTTTTTTTAATGTTTATATTTTTGATTTTTATACGTTTAAAATAGTATTTATTGTGATTTCAGAAAAAATAGTATGTGTACTTTGGTGTGAAAGCACATTCCCAGACTTCGATGCTTGTTGGCCTCGGCTAGCGCCTCGGCCAACAATTGTATCGTCATCCGGGAATGTATCGCTTTCACACATAGATACACAATATACTATTACGTACTGAGAGAAAAATTATCGCCGAGGCCGCTTGCGGCCGAGGCAAGATAATCTCGAGGAAGCAAAAAAATTTCGCGGCCATGGTATAAACACTATTTTTTGTGCAACCTTAAATTATAGTTAGTATAGATGGTGAAAATATCACCACCGTTTATGATATATTTTGCTAAATAAACGCGGTGGCCTTAACGTCAAAGTGTTTCTATGGAAACGGTATAGTTTGAATGTATACTTGACAGTCTGTTTAATAAAATATAACAATTTTTGTTTGTCATATTTCAGAAATGTCAATTTCAATTGCACAAAAAATTAATGTTTTGAATCTAGTTTTTGTCAGTTTCCACGGCATACTTGATACGAGTATTTTCTCGATTTTTAAATTATTATTCACAAGAGAATTTTCATGTTTATGTATACGGTTGTTTTTGTTATTTTTTTCTGTCTAAAAAAAATATAAGCACATTCGGCGATTGTTAATAACAAATTGTTTATTAAATTCCAAAACAAATAAATTCACAACGAAAAAAATTTCTTTTTTCCACCTTTTGGATAATTGCAAATAATAAATTTAGGAATAATTTTTTTTCTTAATAACATGTTTCAATAATGAAAAAAGACAAAAGTGATTATAAACAATTAAAAACAATTTTTAAGAATTTTTTTTAATCATAATATTCTATAACAAATAAAATGGCAGACAAATATTTTTCAAAAATACGTAATTTATCTATTTGTTTATAAAATTTGTTTAAACAAATAGCAATAAAAATTTTAAGTTTATGTAATCTTATAGTATTTTTGAATATAAAAACAGTAAGAGTAATTAAAATTAATAAAAAAAATTTTTTCCAACGGGATATTGTTCCTTTAAGTGTTTAAATAATAACATAATTTTTATGAATTTTAAAATTAATATTTAATAAAAAATATTTTTACTTATTCCGGACGGTTTCAGAGCATCGTAACGCCTTAGTGTTCGCTGCGCGGCGCTCTATTTTCAACATTAAATTAAAATTATTAATAATCTCGTTAATAATAGATGTAGAGTTTCGGGAGTCGGGACTTTTTTATTGGGAATTTCTTCCTCTTTAAGAATCATTCTTTCTTTAAAATTTTTAATAGTTTTCGAGTTATTTACAAAAAACGGAACTCGTTATTTTTTCAATTTTCATTAGTTTATGACTTTTGCAATTGTTTATGTGCGGGTTTGAAACTTTTGCACATTTTTCTAGACGTCATTCCGAATCCAATGCAATCAAGGTAAGTGTATGACGTCAGATGCACCATGCAGGGAGACCGACTACAAATATAAATTCAAATAACCATCATAAAAACATATGTGTTCATTAATAAAAAAACCGCTGCCTAAAAAATCACTACTTCCACATCTAGATTTTCCTGCCCAAGCCTTTTATAGCAAAAAAATGTCGATACTATATTTGCAATCCACTGTGTAAAAATAATTGTTCATAGAACTTTGATAATATAATATTTGAAATGGTCTATCCCAAAAACCCATAAAACGATGTGCAACATGGTAGTGGAGGTAGTAGAGTGGGAAGCTGTTGGCAAAAAATTTAGAGGCTCTTGTACACATAAATCACAATTTTATTTTTTTATTCCCTTTAATAATGTGGTAGAGGTGGTGGCGAGTGCCAAAAAAGTATTCAGGCCTTTTGTTCCTTTATACACACTAAATCACAATTTTAACTTTTTATTCCCTTCCATAATCACCTTCAATAATTTGAGAAAAATTTTTTTTTTACTTCAAATCCACTACGTGGATGTGTAAGTAATAAGTATTCCGCAGTTATGACGTTGTTCTCTTTTGCACATCCAAATAGAATAAAACGATTCAAGTTAGTCCATCAAAATTGTGTTTTTTTAGAGACCATGTAGGCTTAACAGGGAACCAAGACAGATCACGTCATGCAGTTAGGTGCACCATACAGTAAAGGGAACCTGACTTAAAAAACCGCTGCGTAAAGAATCACTATTTTAACATCCAAGTCTCTTACAAAGAAAAAAGGTTGATACTGTATTTGCAGTCCATTATGTGGAAATAATTGATCATAGAATTTTAATAATATAATATTTGCAATCGTCTACCATAAAACAATATGCCATATCGATAGTGGGGATGGTAGTGGGGGGGTATAGCTGATGCAAAAAAAAATTAGGGCCTTTGGTACTTATACACACACAAAAGCACAATTTCATTTTTTTCGTCCTTTAATAATGGGGTAGGGATGGTAATGGGGGTGATAATGGAAGTGGCTGATGTCAAAAAAATTTTGAGTAGGTACTTGGCTTCTCGTACATACACTAAATCCCAATTTTATGAACTCTCACGGCGGCATCAAATCAAAACACAATCTATTTCCAGATCTCGTTATAATACATAGGTGTCCCAAATTTTGAGTTTTGAGGTTTTTTTTCTCTCTGTATATGGCTTTACAAGCTCAGTGTTTTGGCCACGAACATATTAAAAAGCTAATATATAATATTTTAGGTAAAATATAATCGACAAAGAATGCGATAATAGATAAAGATTTTATTTTGACAGATTATTATAATTAATATATGAAAAAAAAATGTGACTACACCTACACACAACTGAAACGTCATCCATACTCATGGATAAAGCAAAAAAATATTTTGAGGTTTCTGGTTCTTGTACACACACTAAATCACATTTTTTTTTCTTTCCCTTTAATAATGGAGTGGGGGTGGTAATGGGGTGGCTAATGCCAAAATTTTTTTTGAGACCTTAGCTTCTCTTGTCTATACTAAATATCAATTTTATGAACTCTTACCTGCTTGATTTACCTATTTACTCCAAATTTACCCTAATTTACCCCCCAACCCATCAACGGAACAAGATGAAAATATAATTTAGTTCTAGATCTCATTAAAGTACATATGTGTACCAAATTTCAAGTCAATGTCTCAAACGGTTCCAGAGTAATCGTGCGCACAAGAAAAAAATACAGAGAGATTTTTTTTGCTCAAACTTAAAATATCGACCTTTCAAGCATTCTAAGCCTGTTTAAAAAAACATTTTTTTTACCTTTATTATACGTTCACTCCAATATGTGGATGTGGAAGTAGTACCAGCTTATAGTGATTATGGACAATGCCTATCTATCCTTATAATATGTAAAACATCATTCTGCATAATAATAATAATTGTTTAATGACCGATATTTCTCCATGAAAATTTTAGTACCAAAATTATAATAATTAAGTATAGTATTATTGAATACTGAATGCAAAAAAACACAATCCTAATTTAGGGACATTTATTTGAATTTCTGTATTACACTTCAAAACACATTTTAAGATGTTTAAGATGCTAACAACTATTCTTCTTTCATAACACTGTACCATGTATTTCATAATTCTTAGTAGGCATATGAATTTTTGAATTCGAATTGTTCGAATATAATACAATACTTGTGAGGTTAAAAAATTGATTCAAATAAAGAGCTTTCATTCATCGATTGTGACTTCATGAAGAAAGTATTTAGGAGGAAATAAGAATCGAACGTTATCGAGCCATTGCAACGATGCCAAATATCGGGCTATATAACGTGCGATAGATATCAGCTGTATAAGAGTCTTGGATATACAGCAACAGCGCCGCCTGACTCAGTAGTACTGAACTAAAAGTGTATCTCGGAACATGAAAATATGACTTTTTGAAGCCCACCCCAAAATTTTGTAGGAAGGAAGCTAACGTGATTTGTGGACATTTAGTGATGGGGTACGTTGATGAGCCCGACCCCGGGCTTCACTGCGTCAAATCGGGCTGCACTAAAACCGCTCAGTGTATGAAACGGGCCTGTATATGACCATGCATATCTCTATATCTCTCTCTCTATATATATATATATATATATATATATATATATATATATATATATATATATATATATATATATATATATATATATATATATATATATATATATATTTATATAAGGTATTCGTTGGCATCCCACAATGTAAAATTTTAGGTTCAGTTGGCATCCATCTGACCTGCTAGAGATATTAACGCAGGGGCATCGTAGATGTCGTATTATGCCATTAAAACTTATTTTAAGTTGGAGATCAAGTGACCCATTTTAACACCCTAGTGAATATTTTAGTTCAGCGGTTTGTTACTAGCTGCCGTGCCTGTCGCTCGAAAAATATTCATTTTGAATACCTGCTGACCACAGAAGCGGTTTAGATGGCATCTAGTCAGCTGGCAACACCGTGGAAGTAGGTTATTATATACCACATGTTGATCCAGATGTTTTAGTTTGCTCGAATATATTACTACTAGGAAAAGTAAACTTAGTGGAGACAATTCGTGTAACTGTTAAAATGAGGACGGAATTTGTACCCCTTGATTGTAAACAACTTTTGTTAAGGATGGTTCAGCAAGGCTATAAGTAAAATAGTGTTCTGTAGTTTAATTAAACTACAGAAGTAAGAGAAAAGTTATTAGCAAAAATATTTTAGATACGTGATAAACTACAAAATTATGTTAATGTAAAAGAATCTTATTTAGTCTAATTCACAAGTTCAAACACGTGTTAATTCTTGATAAAGCTTGCAAAAATATAAGTGAGGACTCATTGGATTCGGAATAACGTCTAGAAAAATGTGCAAAAGTTATAAACAAATTAAGATTGAAAAAAATGACGAGTTTCGTTTTTTGCAAATAACTCGAAAACTATTAATAATTGAGAAATTAAAAAATAAGAGGTTCTTAAAGAGGAATAAATTTCCAATAAAAAAGTCTGGACTTCTGGAACTCTATCTCTACTATTAGTAACTTTAATTTAATATTGAAAATGGGGCTTCGCACGACGAACGCTAAACCGTTACGATACTCTGAAACCGGTCGTAAGAAGCAAAACAATTTTTTTATATTGTCAAGTATTAATATAATTTTTTTTTAATTGCGTTATTATTTAGACACTTAAAGGAACAATATCCCGTTGGAAACAATTTTTTTACCGATTTTTCATAAAATGAGCTCGTTGTTAATTAACAATTTTTTTTTTTGAGTTTACGTTTATGTTTCAAGTCGGAAAATTGTTAAACAAAAGCCACTAAAATTATTTCGCTTCGTGAGGACCTTATGTCAACTATATTTTATGAGATTATGACATTGCGATGTTTTTAATTGTTACAGTCTATTAGTTATTAATTATTTAAGCTAACAGGAAACTAAGAAATTAAATAGAGGTTGAAAATTTTTTTTTATTAATTTTAAAATTATTATTATTACTGTTTTTATATTCAAAAATACTATAAAATTATATAAACTTTAAATTTTTAGTGCTAATTGTTTAAACAAATTTTATAAAGAAATAGATAAATTACGTATTTTTGAAAAAAAAAATTTCTTAAAACATTTTTTGAATTGTTTTTTCCCGTTTTTCTTCATTTGAACAAATTATTAAGAAAAAAAACATTCTTAAAATTTTTTATTTGCAATTCTCTACAAGGTGGAATTTTTGTTATTAATTAATTTGTTTATTTAATAAACAATGTCTAATTAACAATCGCCGAATGTGTTTATATTTTTTTAGATAGAAAAAAATAACCAGAACACCGTATACATAAATATGTCAAAAAACATTTTTAATATTTAAAATTTAAAATTCTATAAGAAATATTAACATTTTTTTTTGTGTTTATGTATACGGTTGTTTTTTTTTTTAATTTTTTTTCTATCTAAAAAAATATAAACACATTCGGAGGTTGTTAATAACAAATTATTTATTAAATAAACAAATAAATTAACAACAAAAAAAATTCCACCTTGTAGAGAATTGCAAATAATAGGTTTTAAGACTAAAATTTTTACTTAATAACTCGTTTAAATAATGAAAAAAGGAAAAAAATGATTATAAACAATTAAAAAATGTTTTTAAGAAAAAATTTTTTTTTAATTCATAATATTTTATAACAAATAAAATGGCAAAAATTGTTTTTCAAAAATAAGTAATTTATCTATTTGTTTATAAAATTTGTCTAAACAAATAACACTAAAAATTTAAAGTTTATGTAATCTTATGTTATTTTTGAATATAAAACAGTAATAATAATTAAAATTTATAAAAAAAATGTCAACCTTTTTTTAAAATTTTTTAGTTTTTTGTTATCTTAAATAATTAATAACTAATAGACTATAACAATTAAAAATATCGCAATGTCATAATCTCGTACAGTATAGTTGATATAAGGTCTAAAGGAAACGTAATAATTTTAGTGGCTTTTGCTTAACAATTATCCGACTTGAAATATAAACGTAAGCTCTAAAAAAAATTGTTAATTAACAATAGGCTCATTTTATGAAAAATCTGGATTTTTTTTCTTTAAATGTCTGAATAATACCATAGTTTTTTAAAATTTTTAAATTAATATTTAATACATAAAAAAATATTTTTACTTATTACGGCCGGTTTCGTAACGGCTTAGCATTTGCCGCACGAAGCCTTATTTTCAACATCAAATTAAAATTATTAATAATAGAGATAGAATACCGGGAGTTGTGACTTTTCTATTGGAAATTTCTTCATCTTCAAGAATCTTTTTTTTTAATTTCTTAAATATTAACGGTTTTCGAGTTATTTTCAAAAAACGAAGCTCGTTATTTCTTCAATCTTAATTTGTTTATAACTTTTGCAATTGTTTATATGCGGATTTGAAAGTTTTGCACATTTTTCTAGACGTCATTCCGAATCCAATGTGCCCTCACTCACATTTTTACAAGCTTTATCAAGAATTAACACGTCTTTGAACTTGTGAACTAGTGTATGTTGGAGATTATTTTAATTCGTTTTGTTTAAATTTTTGGATTTCTTATTCGATTCTATTTAAGAAAAGTATAGTAGGTGACCCAAGAACAACCTCTTGTAGAGAAATGCATGGTTGAAAGAGTTGTAGAGTTACTAAGACACCGTTAAAGATAAAGCTGTCGAATTGAAACTAACAAGATGGAAAAAATTATACGACAAAGTTTGATAGCTTAAATTATATATATATTTTTTACTTTACACTTGCCACTGTGCTTCAAAATTAATCAGTTTGGAGCATCTACAACCTCGTGATTCTAAATGTAAGTTCATAGATATCTGTAAAACTATAATTCATCTAAACTAACAAAGTTTTTTCCAAAGTATATATTTATATAAATAAAATTAAAATTTAATTGCAGTTTACTTTAAGTAAACATATTGTATGTACATATTGCACGTACATATTGCACGTAAAGTATATTTTAGTTTTAATTCGAGCTAGTTTTTTCGTTGATAGTGTTTAAGTAATTCAACAATTTTTACTTCTATTTCACTCATGATATTAATTATTATAGGTCACTCAAACAACATGTTATAATTAGAATAATAAAGTTGATATAAAAGTCATACAATTTTGTTAATATTTCCGCGCAATTTGTATAGTTTGAATGTAAATTTTTGATTCGTTGTATCTAGCAATTCTTTAAAAAATGGGTTTCTGGAAATATCTTGAAAATTACGAATTATGTCAAAAACTGTTATTTGTACGACTTGAAACATAAGAAATTAACTTTTTCTGAAATCGATCGGGAATGTCTACATTTTCGGCGCGATTTTAGAGCGAAACATGCACAATTTCAGTATTTTAGTCCGTTGCTAGGAAACTATCAGAAAACAGACCGGAAAAGATCCGTTGCCAAGCAACGATCAACATTCCCGTACGGTTTTTTATATATATTTTAATATGTTAAAATTTTTGATTTTTATACGTTTAAAATAGTATTGATTGTGATTTCAGAATTTTTTTTTTAATGTTTATATTTTTGATTTTTATACGTTTAAAATAGTATTTATTGTGATTTCAGAAAAAATAGTATGTGTACTTCGGTGTGAAAGCACATCCCCAGACTTCGATGCTTGTTGGCCTCGGCTAGCGTCTCGGCCAACAATTGCATCGTCGTCCGGGAATGTATCGCTTTCACACCTAGATACACAATATACTATTACCTTAAATTTCAGATTAGTCCCGTTCAAAGATTGTTCGAAATTATTTTTTTAAGGTTTTGTGTTTTTTCGTCCCTTTCTAAATGTCAAATTTCAACACGTATTTTTCGTGAATAACTTAAAAACCGAAGGGTCTGAAATTGGTTATTACAACGTTGAAAGGTAATTCAATTTAATACATTCCGGTTCTTCTACAATAAAAATTGTCAAAATTATGGCTATTTGACAAAGAATGCGATAATAGATAAAGATTTTATTTTGACAGATTATTATAATTAATATATGAAAAAAAAATGTGACTACACCTACACACAACTGAAACGTCATCCATACTCATGGATAAAGCAAAAAAATATTTTGAGGTTTCTGGTTCTTGTACACACACTAAATCACATTTTTTTTTCTTTCCCTTTAATAATGGAGTGGGGGTGGTAATGGGGTGGCTAATGCCAAAATTTTTTTTGAGACCTTAGCTTCTCTTGTCTATACTAAATATCAATTTTATGAACTCTTACCTGCTTGATTTACCTATTTACTCCAAATTTACCCTAATTTACCCCCCAACCCATCAACGGAACAAGATGAAAATATAATTTAGTTCTAGATCTCATTAAAGTACATATGTGTACCAAATTTCAAGTCAATGTCTCAAACGGTTCCAGAGTAATCGTGCGCACAAGAAAAAAATACAGAGAGATTTTTTTTGCTCAAACTTAAAATATCGACCTTTCAGGCATTCTAAGCCTGTTTAAAAAAACATTTTTTTTACCTTTATTATACGTTCACTCCAATATGTGGATGTGGAAGTAGTACCAGCTTATAGTGATTATGGACAATGCCTATCTATCCTTATAATATGTAAAACATCATTCTGCATAATAATAATAATTGTTTAATGACCGATATTTCTCCATGAAAATTTTAGTACCAAAATTATAATAATTAAGTATGGTATTATTGAATACTGAATGCAAAAAAACACAATCCTAATTTAGGGACATTTATTTGAATTTCTGTATTACACTTCAAAACACATTTTAAGATGTTTAAGATGCTAACAACTATTCTTCTTTCATAACACTGTACCATGTATTTCATAATTCTTAGTAGGCATATGAATTTTTGAATTCGAATTGTTCGAATGTAATACAATACTTGTGAGGTTAAAAAATTGATTCAAATAAAGAGCTTTCATTCATCGATTGTGACTTCATGAAGAAAGTATTTAGGAGGAAATAAGAATCGAACGTTATCGAGCCATTGCAACGATGCCAAATATCGGGCTATATAACGTGCGATAGATATCAGCTGTATAAGAGTCTTGGATATACAGCAACAGCGCCGCCTGACTCAGTAGTACTGAACTAAAAGTGTATCTCGGAACATGAAAATATGACTTTTTGAAGCCCACCCCAAAATTTTGTAGGAAGGAAGCTAACGTGATTTGTGGACATTTAGTGATGAGGTACGTTGATGAGCCCGACCCCGGGCTTCACTGCGTCAAATCGGGCTGCACTAAAACCGCTCAGTGTATGAAACGGGCCTGTATATGACCATGCATATCTCTATATCTCTCTCTCTATATATATATATATATATATATATATATATATATATATATATATATATATATATATATATATTTATATAAGGTATTCGTTGGCATCCCACAATGTAAAATTTTAGGTTCAGTTGGCATCCATCTGACCTGCTAGAGATATTAATGCAGGGGCATCGTAGATGTCGTATTATGCCATTAAAACTTATTTTAAGTTGGAGATCAAGTGACCCATTTTAACACCCTAGTGAATATTTTAGTTCAGCGGTTTGTTACTAGCTGCCGTGCCTGTCGCTCGAAAAATATTCATTTTGAATACCTGCTGACCACAGAAGCGGTTTAGATGGCATCTAGTCAGCTGGCAACACCGTGGAAGTAGGTTATTATATACCACATGTTGATCCAGATGTTTTAGTTTGCTCGAATATATTACTACTAGGAAAAGTAAACTTAGTGGAGACAATTCGTGTAACTGTTAAAATGAGGACGGAATTTGTACCCCTTGATTGTAAACAACTTTTGTTAAGGATGGTTCAGCAAGGCTATAAGTAAAATAGTGTTCTGTAGTTTAATTAAACTACAGAAGTAAGAGAAAAGTTATTAGCAAAAATATTTTAGATACGTGATAAACTACAAAATTATGTTAATGTAAAAGAATCTTATTTAGTCTAATTCGCAAGTTCAAACACGTGTTAATTCTTGATAAAGCTTGCAAAAATATAAGTGAGGACTCATTGGATTCGGAATAACGTCTAGAAAAATGTGCAAAAGTTATAAACAAATTAAGATTGAAAAAAATGACGAGTTTCGTTTTTTGCAAATAACTCGAAAACTATTAATAATTGAGAAATTAAAAAATAAGAGGTTCTTAAAGAGGAATAAATTTCCAATAAAAAAGTCTGGACTTCTGGAACTCTATCTCTACTATTAGTAACTTTAATTTAATATTGAAAATGGGGCTTCGCACGACGAACGCTAAACCGTTACGATACTCTGAAACCGGTCGTAAGAAGCAAAACAATTTTTTTATATTGTCAAGTATTAATATAATTTTTTTTTAATTGCGTTATTATTTAGACACTTAAAGGAACAATATCCCGTTGGAAACAATTTTTTTACCGATTTTTCATAAAATGAGCTCGTTGTTAATTAACAATTTTTTTTTTTGAGTTTACGTTTATGTTTCAAGTCGGAAAATTGTTAAACAAAAGCCACTAAAATTATTTCGCTTCGTGAGGACCTTATGTCAACTATATTTTATGAGATTATGACATTGCGATGTTTTTAATTGTTACAGTCTATTAGTTATTAATTATTTAAGCTAACAGGAAACTAAGAAATTAAATAGAGGTTGAACATTTTTTTTTATTAATTTTAAAATTATTATTATTACTGTTTTTATATTCAAAAATACTATAAAATTATATAAACTTTAAATTTTTAGTGCTAATTGTTTAAACAAATTTTATAAAGAAATAGATAAATTACGTATTTTTGAAAAAAAAAATTTCTTAAAACATTTTTTGAATTGTTTTTTCCCGTTTTTCTTCATTTGAACAAATTATTAAGAAAAAAAACATTCTTAAAATTTTTTATTTGCAATTCTCTACAAGGTGGAATTTTTGTTATTAATTAATTTGTTTATTTAATAAACAATGTCTAATTAACAATCGCCGAATGTGTTTATATTTTTTTAGATAGAAAAAAATAACCAGAACACCGTATACATAAATATGTCAAAAAACATTTTTAATATTTAAAATTTAAAATTCTATAAGAAATATTAACATTTTTTTTTGTGTTTATGTATACGGTTGTTTTTTTTTTTAATTTTTTTTCTATCTAAAAAAATATAAACACATTCGGAGGTTGTTAATAACAAATTATTTATTAAATAAACAAATAAATTAACAACAAAAAAAATTCCACCTTGTAGAGAATTGCAAATAATAGGTTTTAAGACTAAAATTTTTACTTAATAACTCGTTTAAATAATGAAAAAAGGAAAAAAATGATTATAAACAATTAAAAAATGTTTTTAAGAAAAAATTTTTTTTTAATTCATAATATTTTATAACAAATAAAATGGCAAAAATTGTTTTTCAAAAATAAGTAATTTATCTATTTGTTTATAAAATTTGTCTAAACAAATAACACTAAAAATTTAAAGTTTATGTAATCTTATGTTATTTTTGAATATAAAACAGTAATAATAATTAAAATTTATAAAAAAAATGTCAACCTTTTTTTAAAATTTTTTAGTTTTTTGTTATCTTAAATAATTAATAACTAATAGACTATAACAATTAAAAATATCGCAATGTCATAATCTCGTACAGTATAGTTGATATAAGGTCTAAAGGAAACGTAATAATTTTAGTGGCTTTTGCTTAACAATTATCCGACTTGAAATATAAACGTAAGCTCTAAAAAAAATTGTTAATTAACAATAGGCTCATTTTATGAAAAATCTGGATTTTTTTTCTTTAAATGTCTGAATAATACCATAGTTTTTTAAAATTTTTAAATTAATATTTAATACATAAAAAAATATTTTTACTTATTACGGCCGGTTTCGTAACGGCTTAGCATTTGCCGCACGAAGCCTTATTTTCAACATCAAATTAAAATTATTAATAATAGAGATAGAATACCGGGAGTTGTGACTTTTCTATTGGAAATTTCTTCATCTTCAAGAATCTTTTTTTTTAATTTCTTAAATATTAACGGTTTTCGAGTTATTTTCAAAAAACGAAGCTCGTTATTTCTTCAATCTTAATTTGTTTATAACTTTTGCAATTGTTTATATGCGGATTTGAAAGTTTTGCACATTTTTCTAGACGTCATTCCGAATCCAATGTGCCCTCACTCACATTTTTACAAGCTTTATCAAGAATTAACACGTCTTTGAACTTGTGAACTAGTGTATGTTGGAGATTATTTTAATTCGTTTTGTTTAAATTTTTGGATTTCTTATTCGATTCTATTTAAGAAAAGTATAGTAGGTGACCCAAGAACAACCTCTTGTAGAGAAATGCATGGTTGAAAGAGTTGTAGAGTTACTAAGACACCGTTAAAGATAAAGCTGTCGAATTGAAACTAACAAGATGGAAAAAATTATACGACAAAGTTTGATAGCTTAAATTATATATATATTTTTTACTTTACACTTGCCACTGTGCTTCAAAATTAATCAGTTTGGAGCATCTACAACCTCGTGATTCTAAATGTAAGTTCATAGATATCTGTAAAACTATAATTCATCTAAACTAACAAAGTTTTTTCCAAAGTATATATTTATATAAATAAAATTAAAATTTAATTGCAGTTTACTTTAAGTAAACATATTGTATGTACATATTGCACGTACATATTGCACGTAAAGTATATTTTAGTTTTAATTCGAGCTAGTTTTTTCGTTGATAGTGTTTAAGTAATTCAACAATTTTTACTTCTATTTCACTCATGATATTAATTATTATAGGTCACTCAAACAACATGTTATAATTAGAATAATAAAGTTGATATAAAAGTCATACAATTTTGTTAATATTTCCGCGCAATTTGTATAGTTTGAATGTAAATTTTTGATTCGTTGTATCTAGCAATTCTTTAAAAAATGGGTTTCTGGAAATATCTTGAAAATTACGAATTATGTCAAAAACTGTTATTTGTACGACTTGAAACATAAGAAATTAACTTTTTCTGAAATCGATCGGGAATGTCTACATTTTCGGCGCGATTTTAGAGCGAAACATGCACAATTTCAGTATTTTAGTCCGTTGCTAGGAAACTATCAGAAAACAGACCGGAAAAGATCCGTTGCCAAGCAACGATCAACATTCCCGTACGGTTTTTTATATATATTTTAATATGTTAAAATTTCTGATTTTTATACGTTTAAAATAGTATTGATTGTGATTTCAGAATTTTTTTTTTTAATGTTTATATTTTTGATTTTTATACGTTTAAAATAGTATTTATTGTGATTTCAGAAAAAATAGTATGTGTACTTCGGTGTGAAAGCACATCCCCAGACTTCGATGCTTGTTGGCCTCGGCTAGCGTCTCGGCCAACAATTGCATCGTCGTCCGGGAATGTATCGCTTTCACACCTAGATACACAATATACTATTACCTTAAATTTCAGATTAGTCCCGTTCAAAGATTGTTCGAAATTATTTTTTTAAGGTTTTGTGTTTTTTCGTCCCTTTCTAAATGTCAAATTTCAACACGTATTTTTCGTGAATAACTTAAAAACCGAAGGGTCTGAAATTGGTTATTACAACGTTGAAAGGTAATTCAATTTAATACATTCCGGTTCTTCTACAATAAAAATTGTCAAAATTATGGCTATTTGTTAAAAGATTACTTTTTTTATGAAAATCGAAATTGGAGTATTACTCTCAATTGAGTTGTGATAAAATAATTCATTCAAACTTTGTTGTAGCTTTTGGAATAAAATCGCTGCCTAAGGAATCAATATTTCCACATCCAGATTTCCCATCCAAGTCTCTTTAAAGGAAAACATCTTGACCATATTTGCACTCTAGTATGTGGAAATAATTGGTCACAGAATTTTAATAAAAGGGCGTTGCCGAATGCTAGCCAAACCTCCAGAACTTCCGGACGCTGCCGAATACGAAGGCAAATTCCGGGCGTTTCCGTATCCATATTAAGATAGTGCCAAATCCATATCCGGGCGCGCCTGAATACCAAGGTAATTTCTGGGCGCTGCCGAATCGATATTAGGATGCCGCTGAATCCATTTTTGGGCGCTGCCGAATTCCAAAGTAACTTCCGGGCGCTGCCAAATCCAAATTAGAACGCCGACGAATCTATATTCGAGCGCTGCATAATCCATATTCGGGAACGGCTAAACACCAAGGTGACTTCCGGACCATGTCGAATACCAAGGCAATTTTCAGGCGCTGCCGAATCCACATTCGAATCTCTCCGGGCGCCGCCGAATCCACTATTAAACAATACCTCCAGGACCCATTTTGGTTGCACGATTTGACCCAAACATACTAACTACCGTACAAAGCTTTTAAAATTAAGTTAAATAGAAGGTTTTAAAAATTAAGTTTCTGGACTGTTATTAGCTTGCTTTGTTGTTTTTCCCTATTTACCCTATTTAACTCACAACCCTTCACCGGAATTAGCGCAAGACATAATCTAGTACCAGATCTCGTCATGGAACATATGTGTGCCAAATTTGAAGACAGTATCTTAGACCGTTGCGAAGAAAACGTGCGCACAAAAAAGTTACAGACCGACACACAGACAGAATTTTTTCTCTCTTAAATTTAAAATCTCGACGTTTTATGACATTTATCATTTCAGCAAAAAACATTTTGAAATTTTTTTTAAGATTACTATACAGGGTGCCCCACTTAAAACTCCCCAGGCTTGCAACTATCTTATTTTTTAAACTACGACCATGTTGGGCATATCAAATTGTAGATAGTTTTAAGGCATTTAAACATGTGTACAGAGTGATTTAAAAAAAATTAAAATAATTGTTAAGAAAGAAAACTTAATTTCCTTGAATATTTGTTTACCTCATCCTGTACATGAACTGCGTCAATGTTTTCTTATAAAAGTTTTAATTAGCTTCAATTTATGTTATGTTTATTACGTCATATCCGAAATTCTTTTTGGTTTTAGAGAAAGAAATTAAAAACACTCCTTCCGACTCCTGATTTTTTTAAAATAACTGAAAAAATGTAAATAATAATTTTATGCTTTATTTGTAAAAGACATATCACAAAAAATCCTCAACGTAACAAAACAGCAACAAGAAACAAAAGAAATAAATATTTTTAAAAACAAACTCTATTAAAATGTACTGAATAATAGGAATTTTTATTCTTAAAACTTTATTTTTAACTTATAAATTGAAGCTAATTAAAACCTTTATAAGAAAACATTAACACATTTCATGTACAAGGTGAGGTAAAAAAATATTCAAAGAAATTAAGATTCCTTTCTTAACATTTTTTTAAATTTTTTAAATCACTCTGTATGCGTGTTTAAGGCTTTAAAAATGTCTACAATTTGATGTGCCCAACAAGGTCATCGCCTTAAAAATAAAAAAGTTACAAGTATGCGCACCCTGTACATCTTTCCACTCCACTACGTAGATGTGGAAGTAATAAATCAAATGGCATATATTTTCATTAAAAATAATGTATGTTTTTCCTTTCTTAACAATTTTTTCAATTTTTTAAATCACTCTGTATGCGTGTTTAAGGCTTTAAAAATGTCTACAATTTGATGTGCCCAACAAGGTCATCGCCTTAAAAATAAAAAAGTTACAAGTATGCGCACCCTGTACATCTTTCCACTCCACTACGTAGATGTGGAAGTAATAAATCAAATGGCATATATTTTCATTAAAAATAATGTGTTTTTATCCGAATTTGTTATAAATAAGAAACAAGAAATGAAATGTTTCATATTTCTATTTAGTTATCCTTAAAATAAAATCATGGAAAAAAACATTTTATATTTATTACAAAAAATGTTTTGTAAGACTACAAAGAAAAACGTTAGTGTAGTTTTGGTGAATAAGTGTATACCTACTAGAAGCCAAGGCCTCAGATTTTTTTATAATATTTTACACTACTATAAAGAAAAATACCTGTTGTTAAACTTGAGGCATGTTCAATTTTATTAACATTTAACATTACAAATTGTGTTTTTATAATAAGAAATGTTTCTTTTTATTTAAAATACACTTTCAGATGTATCAATAAACCCTCATGTCATAATATTTTAGCTTCATTAAATCAGTATTTATAATTACTTAATAATTTTCGCACAATTTGTATCAATTTGGGACATTGGATGATTTGAGTCGTAAATTTTACTTCCACATCCAAATAGTGGATTGGAAGTATAGTAATCGTGAAAAAAAAGTTCAATTTTTTTTTTTTTGAAATCGGTTTAGAATGTCATGAAATATCGAGATTTTAAATTTGAGGGCAAAAAAAATTGTATCTATCGGTCTGTCTGTATTTTTTGTACGCACGTTTCCTGTGGGACGGTTTAAGATATTAACTTAATAGTTGTTACGTGTATGTATTATAAAAAGATCTGGAACGTATTACAATAACGGTATAAAAGCCGCTCGAAAAGTGGCTTATATTTGGTAATTTGCGATACAAAATTATATATAGCCATATAAAACTTACATATATGATTTTGCATGTCATTAGGCAGCAAAAAGAATGAGCAGTGACTTTCAATACTGAAAAGAAATTGACTGACTGACTCACAAAAATTGCATTTTCGTATATGCGATTCTCGGCGATTTCATTTGATAATTAACAACAGACTTACCGACCTGAACTATTTTGTTCATTATTGTCGTTTAATTATCGTTTATTTTGGTATATAATTAATAAGGCAGCTGTTACGTTGTCGTGCATATTTCTTATTATTATTATAAGAATGGACAACCTCTGTTTAATTATTATTAAACAGAGGTTGTCCATAGGTAAAATCGTAATATAACAGGCGATGTGATAATTTTTCTAATTTATTAGTATAGAATAGCAGTTACTCAATATAAAATACACGTAAATCGACATAAACTTCGATATATTACAAAATAAAATAAATACTAAAATACTTAATAATTTAACTGCTAAAAACAAAAGTGAGAAAAATTAAAAATAATATTTTTGCATATTTTAATTATAGCATATTTTATATGTTATATAATTATAGATGAATCTAATATTTTCAGTTAAGCTACTTTCTATTGGGTTGATTATATAAATTATCATTAATGTATAATACACCAGCTAAGAGAGTTGTATAGATACATTTTAGAAGTTTTTACATTTTCGGAGTCTGTTATTCTAGTTTCGGTTAAACAGACAATAATGGGTTGTATCTGAAACTAATTGACTTGTCTTTTTGAAATGAAGGATTGCTATTTCTGAAAGACAGTTTTATTGCGTCTTATTATGGACGCTTGTGGGGTAAGGCCTCTATTGTAAGAAACCCTTTCCGAAATATATTAATTTCAACCATATGTTTGGTTTTTTAAATTCATAAACGTTTTCTCTACAGATATTTTAAAGGATGTCTATTGTTCAAAATAAGTAGACTTCATCGACTTACAGTCCAATTTACGTCTTTCTATTTGAAAGGGTAAAGGTGGTTTAATATTTGCTTACGAGACTGCAGTAGAACTTTTTTCGTTCTTTCTTTTCTTCACAAATTAGATATTTTTCTATTAAATATATATAAATTAATTACAATTTTAGAGATTACATGCATTTTGTGTCATGAAAAAATTTAGATACATTTTGATAGTGAAAAACTATTGAAAATATGTACGTTACAAAAAAATTAGAAGAGAGCAACATTTTAAAGAATATATTAACCTATACGTTTAATTTTTCCAGATTTTTAAATTTCATAGTTTACGATATTTTCCGTTTTCCGATAAGGGCCTTTTTTTTCGGTTTTTTCCGGGAAACTTGGACAGAGCGCACTTTAGGAAAAAGTCATAAAGGAAAAAAAGTCTTGTAGTTTAATAATATATTCACTCGAATTTATGGATTTTTCTCGTCACTTTTTATTCCACCTTCAACCCTTTTTGGAAAAATTCAACTGCTATATCTCGGAAAATATGCATTTTTCGAAAATTTTACGAGAGTAAAAAGTTGTTATTTTTCATAAAATTATCTAAAAAGACATTTTGTTTTTTTAATTTACCTCAATTTTACTAGTTAACAAATTAGCAACAAGATCATTGTTTATTACAATTGCGAGGCAATATTAGCGGCCATTTTTTTTTTGGAGTTTGATCTAGACTTCAAAACGAACAGAATCCACAAAGTTTCGTGAAAATCCATTCATTCGGTAAACTATTTAGTCAGAATGCTAATTTGCCTACACTATAATGTGTTAGAACTACAAAGTACACATAACATAATCCTGGGATTATACAGACAGAGAAAATAAATTTCCTTTTAAGAGTTGATATTCGGTTTTTGTTTCATTTTACCATTATTTTATTGTTTTGGTTTGAAATACGTATGTTTACATTTTCATAAATGCTAAATATTTGTGTTGTATTCAGTTTTTTAAAAGCTTTTATTTAACTTGCAATGTGTTATGTATGAATGTATGTTTGTTTGGTGAAATTTTGCAAGCTGAATTTCGACTAGTTCTTATTACACTAGAGCTTTGAAATTTGGCACACGTGTATAAGTCCGGTGACAATGTAACATAGTATAGCCATTGTCGGTCTAAATCCAATATGGCGGATGTCCCAAGATGGCGGATCGGCTTTTTAGTCACAACCCTATTGATATGGGGTTTTACGAGTAAAATACGATAGACAATGTGACGTCATTCTAAATTCAATATGGCGGACATCCCAAGCTGGCAGATCGCCTTTTTCTTCACAACCCCCTTGATATGGAATCAAATGAAAGGGTTTGACGAGTAAAATACGATAAACTATGTAACGCCATTATAAATCCAATATGGCAAACGCCCTAGGATGGCAAATTATCTTTCTTCACGACTCCCTTGCCATTTGTATCAAATGAAAGGGTTTTGTCTGTCTGTCTGTAAAATAAGTAGACTAAAAAGTAAAAAATAAAATTATATAAAAAAAATATTTTTAAGAAAAAGCCTTCATTTAAAAAAACTGTACTAAAAAGTTTAAATAATTTTTTAAAATTCACACACCTGGAAACCAAAAGCTTTGGGGGCTGTCAATTGAGCAAAGTAACTATGCAATAGTGCTATATGACCGTCCGCAAAGTTTTTGGTTTCCAGGTGTATGAATTTAAAAAAATTATTTTTACTTTTTAGTACAGTTTTTTCAAATAATAGTATATTGTGTATTTAGGTGTGAAAGCAATACATTCCCGGACGACGATGCAAACTGTTGGCCGAGGCGCTAGCCGAGGCCAACAAGCATCGAAGTCCGGGAATGTGCTTTCACACCGAAATACACATACTATTTTTTCTGAAATCACAATCAATAGTATTATAAATTAAGGAATTTGTATTAATACATAACATTTCTTCATTACAATCTAACTGCTTACTAATGAATGCAATTTTAATGTGAGTTGGTTTGTCTGCGTGTATTTATTTACTGTCAAAAATATATATAAAAAACCGTACGGGAATGTTACTTTCCCGGCCTAGGCCGGGAAAGTAACATTCCCGTACGGTTTTGTTGATCGTTGCTTGGCAACGGATCTTTTCCAGTCTGTTTTCTGATAGTTTCTTAGCAACGGACTAAAACACTGGAATTGTGCATTTTTCGATCTGAAATCGCGCCGAAAATGTAGACATTGCCGATCGATTTCAGAAAAAAGCTTTTCCTTAAAAATATTTTTTTTTATATATAATTTTATTTTCAATAAAAACGTTTTCAAGTAAAGCTTGTCCTGTTACTTCCTTTTCAGATTTTAAAACTTAGTCATTTATATATTTTAAATTGGAATGTGGTTTAGGTTTTTGACTTTTTAAAAGTTTTTATGTAGAAATGAAACACCGTGGTCTCTTTGCCGATTTTCATTTTTTTTACGAAGTTGTTACTGGTCTATAAAATTGGGAGGTCCAGTTATATAGCAGGCAGTATGGGCGTATGAGTTTCGAATACATTTCGGACGCAGTTTATTTGTTGGAATCAGTTCTGGAGACACTACTGATTATGAGCATCCATGTTACCAGACGGTAACCCGCTCTGATATTGTTTAAAACAATTTTGTTTACAACAAAAGGAAATATTACATTTTTTCAATGAAACAATGTTTTTAAATATTTTTTTATCGATTTCCAACAAGAAATGTTCGATAATTTTTTTCATAAAGTTGATATTTTCAATGTTATTATGTTTTAAAAATTAAAAAAATCTCCAATTTCTCGTTTCAGTAAGAGCCTTACATTTTCTAAGAAAGCATATACAGTGTGCCAGGGAGCGACGCATGATTAAATGAGCAATTCATATGTCTTGGAAATTTACCAAAAAAAGTAATTTCTCTCATTTATAAAGTACTTTTTCTGAAATCGATCGGCAATGTCTACATTTTTGGCGAGATTTCAGATCGAAAAATGCACAATTCCAGTATTTTAGTCCGTTGCTAAGAAACTATCAGAAAACAGACCGGAAAAGATCCGTTGCCAAGCAACGATCAACAAAACCGTACGGGAATGTTACTTTCCCGGCATAGGCCGGGAAAGTAACATTCCCGTATGGTTTTTTATGTATATTTTTGACAGTAAATAAATACACGCAGACAAACAATCAAACTTACATTTACACTTACACATACATCAAAATTACATTTATTAGTAAGCAGCTAGATTGTAATGAAGAAATGTAATGAAGAAATGTTAGATTATAATGAAGAAATGTTATTCATTAATGAAGAAATTTTATGCATTAATACAAATTCCTTAATTTATAATAATATTGATTGTGATTTCAGAAAAAATAGTATGCGTATTTTGGTGAGAAAGCACATTCCCGAACTTCGATGCATCGTCGTCCGGGAATGTACTGCTTTCACACCTAAATACACAATATACTATTGTTCTGTAAGAGATAGGACAAAATCTTGGAAAGAATTATTCAGAATGAGTATTGTTTATTTGAGGTTTTTTTATAGAAATAGTTTTGAATTAGTCAGATTTCAGTTTGTCATAATATTTTAAGGTTTTTCAAATTGTTTAAACAATCTTAATTTACTTAAATTATTATAATTTATTTAAGCAATTACGTTTTGTTACAAATTTGTAGCATTTCCATCTTTTTCTAGTTTCACAATTTTGTTTATTAAGAGTTTGCTAATGAAACCTGCAAATTATTTAAGCAACTTTCTTCAGAATAGGGCTAGAGTTGTGCAGGTTTTAAGAAATTTTGAACTTTTCATCGACTTTTTGCTCATATTTAAAATAAAGAACATTTTTGAGACTAATTAAAAATAATTTCTGCAAAAAGAGTCGCAAATAAATAACAATAAATGCTAGAAATACATGATACTCTACTTTTGTCCTTATGGGGTCATTTTGAGGCCCAATAGTTCTCATGGGGGGTGTAATTGAAAAAATAATTATTAATTCGTATTCTTTGAACTATTGTGAAATTTAAAAAAAGTTGGAAATGTTACAAATTTATAGCAAAATATAATTTTTTGAATAAATTATAATTGTCTAATACATTTGAAAAGCATTAAAATATTAACACAATCTAGAAGGTGATTAATTAATAATAATTTGTGTAAAAGAGAACTCAAATAAATAATAATAAACGTTTAAAATACGTGATACTCCAACTTTACCCTTATAGGGTCACTTTGCAAGTGAGCAAAATTTTAACAAATTCAGTTTTATTTTTCTGAATAATATTTCTTTACAGCACCCTGTCCTATCTCGTACAGAAAATTTGATAAATTGACAAATAGCAGGAAAAAACTATCTGTGAGAACTAAAAAGAAAAACTATCTACAAAATTAATTTCCAATCTTTGCAGATAGATTTTCTTTTTAGTTCATACAGATTGTTTTTTCTACTGTTTGCCAAATCCCATAAAGAATATGTTTTATAACAATTATAAGCAAATAAAAAGTAATTCACTTTTACGCGAACTTCATGTTTCGAAACTTAAATTGTGACATAAATTAGTATTCTCACAGGATGAGATTTCCTTATTTACTTATACGTCGACAGACTGCAGATTGTAATAATATTCTTCTAGGCAAATACGATAAAGCAGCATAGCAGCATCTGACAACGCCGCCGGAAGTCAGTTAAACCTGTAATTTTTATATTCGGGTGTCATTTTACGCATCGATTAAAATATTCATAAGGACACCAATTAAACCGTAAAATAGGTAGGATGCTAACTTAGCCTTTAAATAAATTTTGTGTATATCAGTGTGTATATTAGTGGATGCCGAGTGAGAACGTTATTAGGTAGGATGCCAACGGATACCTTATATAAATATATATATATATATATATATATATATATATATATATATATATATATATATATATATATATATATATATATATATATATATATATATATATATATATATATATATATATATATATATATATATATATATAGGTATAGACGGTATATTGTGGAGTCCGAAATATCGATAGGTAGTTCATAAGCGTGGCATTTCCCAAGTGTATAAACAAGTTTATCAAATATGGCGATTATTGTGCCTCTCTTTTAATAGGAAGCGACAAGGGGTGGCTAATTATTATTTGTTGATTGATTATATAAACGTTGCATATTTCAGAGCCCGGATATATTTATAGGTACTTTCAGAGCCCACTGTATATAAGAATATAACTAGCGTTCGCTCCCGGCCCCAGCGATGTTTCCAATGTAGCTGGACCTCTATAGGTCATATTTTTATAACATATATTTCATTGATGCTTGCATTATCAAGAAGCACAATATTATATGGTTAGGAGTAAATAGTTGCTATACTGCGCCACTATCAATGCTGTTTACAGTAGAGGGAGAGACGCTATTGGAGCTAATAAAGGAAATATATTAATTCTTTGAACGCCTAAATAATATAACGCCTAAATAATATAAATAATAATATAAATAATATAACAGTTACATTTATTTTTATGAATTTGAAATTACATTAAAGATAACCTAATAGAATATTGGGTTATTTTTGTATGCAAATTACACATTAAATATTAATCATCGATTGTCGCTGGCGAGTAGGTACATCGTAAACTATAACACATGGGAAGAAAATGAATATAAACATTCTTGCGGAAAATTTAATTACGTTTTATTTTGCATATACCTTTTCCCATACGACGCATCGTTTCCGAGTTATAAGCGAAGAATCGAAAAAAGGAACCTTTCCAACCCACTCCCCTCCATGAAGCGGCGGGGCTAGGGGCGGGGACTTTTAGTATTTTTACCTCCTAACTACCCCCAACACATCCCTGAAGAGGTAAATTTTCCCCTCCTAAATGTTCTCTACAATCCCCTTTTGGGCATTCATTGATTGGACTATAAGCTATTAATGGTAAAAGAATCCCTTACAGCGGTTTTCCTTTGGAAAGAGTACTTATTTTCGTTGAGTCTACAACAAGTGACCCCCGTGTTTCCGAGTATATGGGTCAAATATGACCAAAAATTGATTGATATCAAATGACAACAAAGCATAAAGTTCCCTTTTAAGTATGGCAAGGAAAAATTTAATTTTTTCCTGTATGATTCTTTGTATTGATCATATTGTTGTATTGATTATAATAATTTTATATGCTTGGACTTTGAACCGATAATAATAACAATTATTACTATTACAAGCATACGAAATATTTGTCTCCGACATTAATCAGTCTTCATAGGTGGCACTCATGAAAAACGGAATTGTGTGGTATTGTTTTTTGGTTCAAAAGTTACTAACATTAATTGCAACAAAACATGCGTTTTCCTCAATATTATGAAAACACCGGCACACAAAAAAAAAGTCGTGAACCTGAAATAAAACCTATCAAAATGTATGTATTTTTGTACGCTGAATCCGAATCTGCCATCAGATTTGGCCTATTTCATCGGATTTTTTTATAGTAGGTACTGAAATTAAGCAAGGTAGGGCAAAACAATATATGTACCTTTTTGTCAGAGCATAAAATTCCCTAGTAAAATGGTTATAATAAAAAAACGGCACATTTGATAGTTAAATTATTATTATTATTATAAGTAATACAATATAAATAATTATATAAAAATTTAGTTTAATGGGTTTTCTTAGTTTAATGTAATACTGCTACAGTAATAATATTTTTTCCTAATGTATATGGGAGGTCGAAGGTAGTTTATGCTAACCTCTTCCTTTTGTGTGTAAATTATTTTGTACATAGTAAACGTTCATTTATTTATTTATTTTATTTATTTAAAATTGCACCGGCCGCCGAAGTATAAAAAATAAGGTACAGAGGCGCTTGTCATTTTTTTATACTTTCGTCAGTCCTTTAAAATGCAGTTAAAAATCTGAAAAAGCATACATCATCTGTAGGTTCCAGAAAATATTTTTTAAAACACAACGGATTTTTTAAAACTTATGTTGCTATTTAAATAAAAAAAAATGTTTTCCTATTGTCAGCGCATTTTGCGGTTTTTTGGTCTTAGATATAATCTCATAGAAACATATTTTTAACCATTATCCATCAATTTGTAAATATAAAAATTTTTACTCACGTAAAATGGTCATAAAATTATGAACAATCCCAAAAAAATTTCGCGAATTTACTAGCCGAGAAGTTTATATACATTCGTCAATTAACAAATAGACCTTTTGACATGAAATTTGAACTGGCTAAATTTTTATTTTCACATGAAAAATAGTTACAATGATGTTAAAGAATTGTTTATATTTCGGTGAGCGCGTGGTCACAAGCTCCAGGCGATCTGTTTTATATTGCCGAACGCCCCGCTGAGTAAAGCGGGTGCCTTTTTTCTGGTACCTTTCTACATTCAACTTAAATACATCTTACAATGTCTGTGACACATGATGCTTTCTTGAATACAGTCCAATAAAACAATCAAAGCGTCTCAAATGACAAAAGAATTATTGGAATTATTGGCCTGTTTGAAGCAAGATGGAGTTATATTACAGTATAGTACCTAACGGTAGGAAGAAACATGCAATATGCACCGAAAAATTATATTTTATAAACTAGTGCCTGTAAAGATTTATAAAAGAAAATACGGAAATAGCAATAAGAAAATATGGGGACAAAATAAATCGAGAAATATAAGCATATCATATTTTTGATGATGTATCCATTTTATTGATTCCAAGAAATATATGTTGTGATAATATGATATAATATTAAAGATTGTATTAAAGACATGCAGTGAGTGTGTCAGAACAATGTGATATGAAAATAGAAATATATTAATATTTATTTTAAATGTTCCCATTATCAAATGTCTTTCAATTTTCGAATAAGGGTGTCCCAATTATATCTATAGCAAATTTTTTTAATTTAAATCGGCCCAGCCGTCCAAAAATAAATTATTTTCGAAATATTGGTATTTTTGATTACGCGTAATGGTGGAGTCAAATTAAGCATCAAAATAGGTGAATAAGGAATTCTCTGGCTGCAGCAGTTTTATTGTTTGAATTTGTTATAGTATATATAATAGCGAGTGTATGAGAAGTTTTGCATTAAATCGGTCCATTGCTTATAAAATTTTAACAATTTATTTTTGAAGTGAAATTTTCTGCTATTTTTCTTATCTCCGGTCCTAGCAATCGTATCGCAATAATAAAAAGAGCCAATTGTTCGCAATAAAATTTTAAATAAGACTAGGCTTATGAACTTTCTGATAACTTGTTAATTTATAAAAAAATAATAATTAACAAAAATTGACTTTTTTTGTTTATTTAAGAAATATAACGTAAAATGAATCAATTTTAGCGAAAGTTGGTTTAACTATGCCCATTACTGAAGTAAACCCTAGTGCCAAAATATTTATTCAAACGGTTAAAAACCAATAATAATTTCGAAATTTCCATTGCGTTTAAATGCATCGACTTGCAGGAGGACAATTTATTTTTCAAAATGTAGGTTTTTAAATGTATTTTATAATGGTATTAAGAAAAAAAATCTTCATTTAAACTATTTTTTTGAAAATTGTTTATAGTTATAAACAAATTCAAATAATTCTGTGGATTTTTTATAAAACTAAAAACGCAAACGAATTATGAAAATAGATGAAATATTTAACATTTTTCTAAAAAATAATTATCTACTTGCATTTGGGACCAGAATATGTCAGTTTTTGCAACTCAATCGCTTATAAATAAACAAATTAATATTTTTTCTTAAAATTGGGACCTGTTATTCTTCAATACCTATATTTTTGTCTCATCTAGTTGAAAACAAACCAGAAGAACAATTTTTATAAGATAGTGTATAGAGGCCCGATTATGTTAAACATCCGAAAATTGCCAATTAGCTCTAAACGTTATATTACTGTTTTACAAATTAGACTATAGTATTTTAGACGATTAGCACTTTTTCACTAGGATGCGGACGTCTCGGGTTCAACTCCTGATAGCGAATATTGTTTTTTCTTTATTGTATCAGTAATATTAATAGTTTTACAAAGCTGTGTCCATGGACATAGGGATATTCGTTCAGATTAGATTGGTTCTTCCTTTTCGCGACAAAAATTAAGAAAGGTATTTGAAAAAATGTGCTTTATGTTTTCATAAGCGCTCTATTCAATGTAATATCCATACAGAGTGATTATTTTTTTTTTTTTGAATGGTTAAGAAAGGAAACTTAATTTCTTTGAATATTTTTTTACCTCACCCTATACATGGACTGTGTTATTGTTTTCTTTTAAAGGTTTTAATTAGCTTCAATTTATGTTATTAAAATAAAAAACTTAGAAAATAAAAAATTTGCAATTTCCTACTTAGTACATTTTAATATAAGTTAGTTTTTAAATTTTTTTTTTATTTTTTGTTACTGTTTTATTACGCTGAATATTGTTTGTGATATGTCTTTTACAGATAAAGCATACAATTATTATTTACATTCCTTTCAAAGTAATTTTAAAAAAAAATCAGTTTGGAGTGTTTTTAATTCATTTCTCTAAAACCAAAAAGAATTTCGAATATGACGTAATAACATAAATTGAAGCTAATTAAAACCTTTATAAGAAAACATTAACGCAGTTCATGTACAGAGTGACGTAAAAAAATATTCAAGGAAATTAAGATTTCTTTCTTAACAATTTTTTCAAAAAAAAAATGTCTTTAAATGCTTTAAAAATATCTACAATTTGATGTGCCTTAAAAAATAAGAAAATTACAAGCCTGGGGAGTTTTAAATGGTGCACCCCGTATATGAAATGGACTAATATTTCAATTATTTTCACAGGTTGTGTAACTGATGTTCAAGTAGCAAATGTCAGAGTGACGAAGGCTGACCAAAGAACGAGTCCACTCAGAAACGACCCGAGAAATGCTTAACACTTATTGTAGATACTTAGTTAACTTGAATATAGATTAGTTACACAAAAGACACTAGTATTAATCTCTCCTAAATCAACAGTTAATAAAATAAATTAAATGAAATTTGAGCTTTACTAGGAATGCAAGGCAAGGTAGGTAGGTGGGTATATATCATTGGAGAAGAAAAAATATCGTACAGCTGCTTTCTAAAGAACATGCATATACATGACGTCGAAGACAACGCCTAATTCCTGTTTTACCTACTGGGATATGCAGAGATTAAGATGGAATTGAAACTTCGTTGATACTAATTAACTTAGTTTAAACTGTCATTCAATTCGAGAATCTTTCCTAAGCTAATATATGTTGACAAATCAGACAACCATATCTTGCATTATATACTTTTTATCTCTTTTTGATGTAGCATGTATTTGTTTTATATACCTACCATAATGTTCAAAATAGCACTCTATAGTACTTTTTAAATATTGATACTAGAGAACTGGATTCTTGGAGTTAAATATATGAATATAAATTCCTCATGAATTGTCCAGAAAAATTGATATTTTTTAGGAAATAACTGGAGGAGACATCAACTTTTATTTTTAAAATGAACATTTTTAGAAAGTTAGATAGTTTTATATTTTAAATATAACCATTTTTTACAATACAATTTTCATTCAAAATATAAAACTACTCATGATTAGAGAATATTATTTAGGTACTATGCAAATCACAACTTACACACTTTTTTATTTATTATGAAAATACCTACTTTCTGTATATTGTTGCCCTAATCTGGACATGCTAATATACTAGTTAGGTATGCTAATATACTAGTTAGGTAAATACTTTAAAGTATTTACCTAACTAGTATATTAGCGTGCCCATATTAGGGCAACAATATACAGAAAGTAGGTATTTTCATAATAAATAAAAAAGTGTGTAAGTTGTGATTTGCATAATACCTAAACAATATTCTCTAATCATGATAAAAGCAAATAAATAAAAAATAATCAATTGGAAAAATAAAACTACTCGGCTCTCTAAATAAGGTATCCGACTTAAAAATAAAACTTGGTGTCAACTTCGGTAATTTTCTAAAGAAATGTATTTTTCTGTAGAACTTATAAGGAACTTCATTCATATATCTAACTTTAAAAATTCAATTGTATAGTATCAATATTTAAAAAGTGCTGGGATATGCTATTTTGAACATACGGTAGGTAGATAAAATGTATACATGCTGCATCATAAAGAGATAAAAAGTATATAAGTTACGTAGCGTAATGTCACTATCAAGTGGTTGAATATACATATATGCTACATCATAAAGAGATAAAATTAGTTACGTATGCTTTACATAGCAAGTGGTTGAATATACATATACGCTACGTTATTTGTTCCATACCGTGAGGTCACAGTGTTACCTCTTCACTATGTAAAAATCATATGCACATGTTGCTGACATTTCGCAGAGTATGCACATATGATTATGCGTCACATTTTACATAGCACGTTACTTCTGCGAAACTTAGTTTACGTAGCATTTACGTATATGCTATATATTTATGTTTGCTGGGTATTGGATGTCAAAAAACCCAAGAAAAAGTACAGTGAAGACGATGCGGCAACACTTTTGGCAATAAATTCAGTAATAGAAAACCCGAAATTATCTTTACGGAAACGCTCACAAAGACTGGAAATAAGTAAAAGTCATTTACAGAGAATTTATATGGAAAACAAACTTCGACCGTTTAAGACATACACTTGAAAATTGAGATGAAGAGAAGCGATTGGATTTTTGTTTATGGGTCGGTGAGAATTACCTCGTAGATAGAAGTTTCCACAAAATGTTTTTTTTTACTGACGAAGCAACATTTTGTACCAATGGCCACGTTTCATCACAAAACAGTCGTTATTGAAAATCCAAACAATGTCATTCACAAACAATGTCAACGTTATAAAAAAGTGAACGTATGGTGTGGGATTTTTTATGATCGAATCATTGGTTCATATTTCTTAGAAGAAAATTTAAATCAGCATGTTTATTTGGACCTTTTGGAAAATTTTGTATTGCCATTTGTAAACACTCTGCAACCGGAAGTAAGGCGTAACATTTTTTGGCAGCAAGACGGTTGCCCAGATCATTCCTAAGTTTTGGTACGGCAGGCAGTGATTGACAGATCACTTCGGACCCACATGGATGGGAATATATGCTCCAATTAATTTTTCTGCAAGATCACCAGACCTTGCACCAATGGATTTTTTTCTGTGGGGTGTTTTAAAACAGAAAGTTTATGCAGATGACATGCCGCATGATCGAGAAACACTAAAAGCGCGAATACAAGACGCGGTGAATGAAGTGAATGTACCCTCCACCATTCGTAAGATCTATGGTGAATTTATTAAAAGGATGGAGAAATGTGTTGAGGTTGGAGGAGGCTATGTAGAATAAATTGTTTTTCCACAATCGTTGAAGTTAATGTTATTATGTTATGTTAATGTTTGAAAAAAAAATGTAAGTTGACATAAATGTAAAAGTCAAAATTTAGACATCATAATTTGTATTTAGGCTTAATTTTGGATTCTAAACAACTTTGTTTCATAAACATTTTTTCCAAAATAATAAATAAAGATACTTCTCTCTTGAGGCATTTTGATGTTTTCTTAATTTATTAACATCTGATCTAAGATTTTATATGGTAAATTCATTTTTTCGACAAGCAGAATTTTTTATAAAGAATGACTTTTCATCGAAAAATCAATAATAGAGGTGTTTTTTCTCTTGTCAACTATATCCGGGGACACACTGTATATACGTGTTATTGTTGGTGTGATGTTGAAACAATTTTGAAAACCCAAATTTGAAGCCGACAAATTTAAACTGTTACAAGTTACAGAACATAATACGAGCATTTCTGAAGCAGAAAGATCATGACTATAAGCCTTTAAATAAAATTTTTAGAAAAAAAAAACGAAAGAATTGCAGAATCCTGAAGCTGATGTAAATGCTACTTTAATTTTTACAAATTTTAATATGCCACTAACGTGAAATAAGATTTAGAAAAACTAGAGCAACACTTACTAGAGTGTGACGAACATTTTGTAGCTGTAAATTCAAAATAATTTTTTATCATTGCTTGCCATATTACATAAGGAAAGAAATCTAAAAATACATATAGGTAGGTACCTAGATACCCAGCAGACCAAACCACATCATTTGAACATCATAATAATGATGTGATTTTTGCAACAGTGACGTCGTCTTTCTTGTTTGCAACCACGTGGAAATGCCGTCACAGTGACGCTAAACAACCGCACTCAGCCACGTTGTCAAAAGTGACTTACTTATTTTCCACTTTTCAGCCACATCAGTACCACTCATTTGTGATATAGATATGATCATATTGTATACAAAAAATATATATTATTACAACTTGAATGTTACCGCCCAATTACTTTTAAAATAAATAAAAAGAATCTATATTGCAACAAATAAATCTACTTTTATATTACGAAAAAAATAGCTCCATTGAAACTTAAAAATCACTGATTAAAGATTAATATTTTATATCCGGCTCCAATAAAAAATGATGAATTTTAAAAAAAATTATGTTTCCTCATTGAATTTTTGATTGTTTTTTTATCGAAAAAAATTATATAAGTCGGCCGACATTGTGTGTGATTTTACATTCTGAACAATTTTTCTCATTTTTTTTCATTTTGAAAAATAAAGGTGAACTTTATATCATTTCTTAAATATTTGTTGCAAAATCCTCCTGCATACCTAAAATTATTGTCGTTGCACAATATACATAGTTACATATATAATTAGTTGTATATGAGAATATAATTTTAGATATACAGGGTGGTTTGTAAACAAATGTTTAAAAAAAAATAAGTACACCTTTATTTTTCAAAATGAAAAAAAAAATAAAGAGAAAAGTTGTTCAGAATTTAAAATCACACAATAAGTATAAAACGTCAGCCGGCTTTGATGAAATATTTTTTTCGATTAAAAACAATAAAAAAATTCAATATGAGGAAACATAATTTAATCAAAATTAATCATTTTATATTGGAGCCGGGTATAAATATAAAGCTTTCATCGGTGATTTTTTAAATTTCATTATTTCATTGACTTATTTATTCGTAATGTAAAAGAAGATTTATTTGTTGCAAAATAAATACTTTTCATTTATTTTAAAAGTAATTCAGCGGTAACATTCAACTTGTTATAACATACATTACTAGCTGACCCAGCAAACGTTGTTTTGCCATATAAATTATAAATTTTTGTCCAAAAATAAAAATAAAAATTCTGGATAGGGCCACCCTTATCACCTAGGGGTATAAAAAATAGCCTACGACCTATTCTCAGACCTACCAAATATACACCAATAATTTCATAAAAATCGGTCACGCCGTTTCGGAAGAGTTCGATAACAAACGCTGTGACACGAGATTTTTATATATTGGAATAGCTGACCCAGCAAACGTTGTTTTGCCATATAAATTATAAATTTTTGTCCAAAAAATAAAAATAAAATGTCTAGATAGGGCCACCCTTATCACCTAGGGGTATAAAAAATAGCCTACGACCTATTCTCAGACCTATCAAATATACACCAAAAATTTCATAAAAATCGGTCAAGCCGTTTTGGAGGAGTTCGATAACAAACTCTGTGACACGAGATTTTTATATATTAGATAAACCAACATAATTTATTCACAATTCATTTTTATTTTAATGGCTTACTTCAGACAAAAATTTTTATCAAAGTAGCCTGATATTGCTGACATTTTACACAAAAAAGTATATTTCACATTCGCTTTACTTACCTTTTCCTTAAATTTTTCTTGAGATTTCGGAAAATATATAAAAAGGCAGCTGTTCATACATAATTGTTTGATATTTGCTTATAAATCTTGCACATATCCCTAGATATTTTAATCGTTTTATAGCACATATTTATATTACTCATTAAAGTGCGGTTCCAGAAAATGCCTCTAAATAATAGAAATTAGATTTAAAAATATAAAAAGTATTAAATAAATTTAAAGTGATCAATGAAACAAACATTTCTGAAACTATATATTCAAAATATGATTACAGGTATGCCTTATAATATAAATTCACCTAGCTATTTCTTTCTTGATCTTCTTTGATCCCTATAACGGATTAAGTGTCTCATAGTCGAAATCTGCTGTGGCTGGAACTATTTTTCATACCACATCTAAAAATTTATAAAAAATTAATTATCACAGTTTAAAAATGTTTAATAAGATTTGGTGTCATTTATGTCAGTAAAAATAATGTTAAAAGTTGAGTATTGGCAGTGGTAATTTCAAGTTCAACCACACACTGGTTTTGATATCAAAGTAAAAAACAGCTGCCCAAGGAATCACTACTTTCACATCCAGATTTTCTATCCAAGTCTCTCATAACGAAAAAATTTTGTATGTGGAAATAATTGTTTATAGAACTTTAATAATATAATATTTGAAATCGTCTACCCCAAAAACCCATATAAAACGATATCCAACACGGTACACGCTTAAAAATACTGTTAAAATAATTCAAGTAAAACAAATAAATATCCTTCAACAGATTTATTAAACATTGTTATAGATGCAGGACATCGACCTCCACAATTAAACCTTAACGATCCTCGAATAATTGAAGACTAAAAAAAAATCTACAGTTTTTTTTTCTAAAAGAATATTGAATATAACACAAATGTTGAGACAGAGAGGGTTTGGAGTTATTAAATACCGCGAAGCTGACGACTCGTGGGGTCCTTATCTCTGTCAAACATTATACACAAACACGAAAATAATAAACACAATAAAATTATGCCCACAAACATTTCTAAATAACAAAAATAATAATGCTTTGATTACTAAAAAGACGCAAATCTATATTTATATATGACTACACTTTGTCAAAAATCAGAACATAAAAACACTTATATTACATTTTACAAAAAAAAAAACTTAAACATTTTTAATTACAATGAACAATCGGCCCTTTTCAGGGCCAAATAATGTGCAAAATCCGACTTGACAACCTCCTCGTGGTGCACATTGGGTGACTCTAATGTCAGCAGTAATACCATGATCTACTGGTTTATGTTAATATAGCTTTACTTTTTTTAATACATGTATTAATGGCACATTTAAGGGGGGAAGTTGAAATGTCACACTTTTTAGGTTAGGTTAGTCCCAGGTTGTATTTGTGATTCACACATGGGCAATGCATGAATCGCAACTATCGTATCTATGTATATTGTATTTAATAAATGCAACAAACATTCATTCGTGCGTACATGTATTCCCACGCACACGCACACATACAAAAATACAAACTCACACATAGACTCAAAAAAACACATACATATGCAAAGTATCTCAATAATATAGCAACTCAGGAGACTATTCAAGAATTAAACACAGTACATAAAAAAATTGAATTTTTGCCGTTTTGCCCCTTAAAAACGGCCTAAAGATGGGCATTTCAAGCTTTGAGACTTTTGATCAGGGATACAAAATGAACCATTTCCCAAATTTTCAGTCAATTTCACCGGAAGACCGATTTCCATATAAAAGGTGCGGGGTCCTTTGAGCGAAAAAAAATTGTCTGTCGGTCTGTAACTTTTTTTGTGCGCACGTTTACTCTGAAATCGCTTAAGATATTGACTTGAAATTTGGTACACTTATGCACTTTAACGGGATATAGAACTAGATTATATTTTCATTTTATTCCGTCGAAGGGTTGGGGGGTAAATGGGGGGTAAATCGGTAAATCAAGTAGGTAAAAGTCCATAAAATTGGTATTTAGTGTATACAAGAGAAGCTATGGTTTCAAAAAATGTTTTGGCATCATTACCACCCCTACCCCATTATTAAAGGGGATGAAAATAAAATTGTGATTTAGTGTGTGTACAAGAACCAAAAGTCTCAAAATATATTTGTTTTACTTGAAGAATTTATTTATTTGCGTATATATGAATAAAACTTTTCTTGATTCGAAACAGTATTTTTAAGCGTGTAGTGGGGTGGGGGTGGGGGTGGTGATAGGGGGGTAGTAGTGGGGGTGGATGAAGTAAAAAAATATTTTGAGACTTTTGGTTCTTGTACACACACTAAATCACAATTTTATTTTCATCCCCTTTAATAATGGGGTAGGGGTGGTAATGGGGTAGGGGTGGCTGATGCCAAAACATTTTTTTGAAACCATAGCTTCTCTTGTATACACTAAATACCAATTTTATGTACTCTTACCTACTTGATTTACCGATTTACCCCCTGTTTCCCCCCCAACCCTTCGACGTAATAAGATGAAAATATAATCTAGTTCCATATCCCGTTAAAGTGCATAAGTGTACCAAATTTCAAGTCAATATCTTAAGCGATTCCAGAGTAAACATGCGCACAAAAAAAGTTACAGACCGACAGACAGAATTTTTTTTCGCTCAAAAAAATCTCGACGTTTCATGACATTCTAAACTTATTTGAACAATAAAAATTTTCAAATTTTTTTTTGTCGTTGCTATACTTCCACTGGATGTGGAAGTACATAATTGAATTTAATTTTAATAGCTTACATCTTTAGAACAACTTCATTGACACTATCGAAAAAATAAAAAAAAGAATGAGGCTACTACGATTGAAAATAAACTACTATTTTGTAAAACATGAATTAGCAATAAAGATACGAATGCAGAATACGGTTCCAAAATTATTTGAACTTTGTATCACTTTAGATTCGTGGTCTTATAAGACACAATTTGAATTCCATCTCTAGCAAAATAATAAATTTTCGATAAGACTTAAAATAAGACACTAAGTATACACTAAATTAAAAATTAAGCAAAAAAAAACTGAAGGTGAAGTTTCTCATTAGCGAAACGAGTATTTCAATATGAAATAATAAAGAATAATTTTTTCTTATAGAGCCTTATTTATTCCAACAGAAAACATTGGTAAAAACAGCACTTTGCACAAAATTCAAATGCAAAATGTCTAAGATTTAGAACTTATATAAACTTACCACCTTCTCTCTCATTATACTGCTACTGCCAGAAGCCCCACGAACGAACATAGTTTTAATTGTCTATTATCACGTTCTAAAATAGAAAAAAATTTTTATAAGTACCTAAATTATTCCTGTTAAATAGGGAGGATTAGAGGAAAAAAACTGAAAGTTTTGAAACTTGGCAGAGATGTTCATTAAGGCCCACTGTTTAAACATACTTAAAGTCGTCAACTCTATCTCTTGCGCTCGCGCCGCTATCTTGAAAAAATTGTGCTTAGATTAAGTTTTTTTGCTTAGGTATATCTCGCTAACCATTAGTGATATCGAAATTAAGTCTCCAATAAAAAGTAAAGCTTATAAAGTTCTCTACAAGAAATGTAATATAATTTTTTCCCGTATCTATTATTATCATCTTCTAAAATGAGAAAATTACATTTGATCAACACATTTCTAAACCGGAAATCACTCATAAAAAAAAAATAAAATTTATATTATTATGTTAATTCTAGAATTCCCAATAACTTTAAAATATCCGTCGTATATCTGTTTGTCAGTCTGTCAGTTTGTCCATCTGTCTCTCTGTACGACACTTTTTGTATGATAATTTAAAAGAGAAAAGTCCGATTTTATTGAAATTTGAACAGTAAGTTAGTGTTAGCTAAAGGAAGAACTATATTGATTTTGAAATAAATCGATTAGTAAATAAAAAGGTTATAAAACATTTTATGAAAAAAAGGCATATGGCAAGATGCTAAAAATACAGAGATACTGCACAGTATACTGACCAACGTTTCGACAATCAAGATGGTATCATCGGGAGATCATTAAAATTGCAAGTATGTCACTTAAACCTACAATCATAACATCTGATCGATTATTTTTTTTTAAACGCTGGGGTTCTTATAGCTAACACTAATTTATTGTCCAAATTTCAATAAAATCAGACTTTTCTTTTTTAAGTTATTAAAAATTCTTTTTTAAGTTATTAAAAGAGACATGACGGACGGAGAGGCAGACGGACAGACAAACGGACTGACAGAAAAGACATTTTGAAAGTTGTCCGGTATTTTATGACAATACAATGATATATTTTTATTATATACGACTGATATTCACAATTGTTGAAACGTGTCGATGAAATGCATAGGTATAACACTTTTTGTACAGAATTTTATAAGCTTTATTTTTTATATAACCCCAATTTCGATATCGCTAATGGTGAAATAAAGACATTTTCATTTATTTATTTATTCATTTATATAAGCAGTAAACAGAATCGGACCGCCATTCCTCCAAGATGGTGGCTAGAGCGCAACAGTTTGGGCTGGGGACTTTTAGTATGTTTAATAGTAGGTAAGCCTTAATGAACATATTTGCCAAGTTTCAACACTATCAGTTTTTTCGTCAAACGTCGAAATTTGTTCTAATTTGACTGGGGTATTTATACTACAGATGTAATTAGACACTCCTCGGATTCGGGTACTAAAATAATATACTAGAGCAAAATAAAATGATGGGTAATAATTAAACCAAATACCTACCATACAATGCATTTTGTCGTCAATTGGTAAGAAAACAATTATAAGTATTTAAATAAAAAATAACCTAAATATGCTCTATATATATTTATATTTTATTTATCTCTCTTTTACTGTTTTTATAAATATAAGGAAATTTAAATATAAATGTGTATATTTTACTAATTAATTGATAGCACACAATAGGTACCTAATAATCTCGTCGAATATCAAATGGGGCACGCCGCATATGGATGGCATGGAGACAACACTTATTGGTATACCTAATGTGGTACAAAACCTAAATTATGAATTCGAAAGTATTCTGTAATTGAAAAATAAAGAACCAGTGTTAACCAATATATTATGTTAAATGATAAATTAGCTTTTTTCCCTTGAATCTTAATGCGTCATTCGATGTCACCAAACATGAAAATTACAGGCAAGGTATAAAATAGGAATACATTTCATAGCAACAATGTAGCTAATACAAGTAGGTACTTACCTTTACGTAAAAATATGTTGATATTTACCAAACAAAAACTAAACGCATTAAAACAAAACAAAACAAAAGTTTATTGACGTCGTTAATTGGTCGTTATTAACATAACAAACGCTCATTAGAGCTAAGCAGACTGTATTTTTCCTTTATGTAGTTGATTTGGGATTAATAGGTAAATAAAGTAACTATAAAATGAACGTTAGGTCAGTTAAGCGAGCTTACCACGTGTACTGTTTCTGGATCCTCCTGCTCCGGGGTGGTGACGAATGTCTTGTTCAGAGGCCTCTGTGCTGTTCCAGTGGAGCAATCTTCCTGGGGTTTTCTAACTTCTAAATATTACATATAATGACGCACACATAACAGTTTAAAATATTGACTTCCACAACGAGTCTTCTATGTCTAGTTGACTGCTAGAACGCGAGTCGTCTATTCTGATTGACTGCTAGAACGCGCGTCGTTTATTCTGATTGACTGCTAGAACGCGCGTCTGTTCTGGTTGACTGCTAGCACGCGAGTGTTTCTATATTCTTCTATCTAAGTATCTAGTGGTGGGGGCAATCTTAACTGACACAAAATGATAGGCAACTAATAATACGCAATAAAATATCGTCGAACCTACGATTGATAACTACTAGGCGCAAATTCTCCGATAATTACATTTAATTCTCAACATTCCTCTCACCAAAATACGAGTTATTTTACCAAATCTAAAACTAACAAAAACTAAAAATAAACGAGAAAAACTAATTTACTAACTAAAACGCTGTCAATCGACAGGCAGCGGACACAGTTTGACAACTGGTCGCTTGAATATGCTCGTTCGTACGCTTACCACCCGGACTATACCATCAGCTCCTGGATGAGTTTCTGTTACGCGGCCTAACTGCCATTGCATAGGGGGTAAATTTTCTACCTTTATCAAATAAATAAATAAATAAATAAATAAATAAATAAATAAATAAATAAATAAATAAATAAATAAATAAATAAATAAATAAATAAATAAATAAATAAATAAATAAATAAATAAATAAATAAATAAATAAATAAATAAATAAATAAATAAATAAATAAATAAATAAATAAATAAATAAATAAATAAATAAATAAATAAATAAATAAATAAATAAATAAATAAATAAATAAATAAATAAATAAATAAATAAATAAATAAATAAATAAATAAATAAATAAATAAATAAATAAATAAATAAATAAATAAATAAATAAATAAATAAATAAATAAATAAATAAATAAATAAATAAATAAATAAATAAATAAATA
This sequence comes from Rutpela maculata, assembly GCA_936432065.2. Classification (NCBI taxonomy): domain Eukaryota; kingdom Metazoa; phylum Arthropoda; class Insecta; order Coleoptera; family Cerambycidae; genus Rutpela; species Rutpela maculata. The sequence goes on from OW386290.2 coordinate 83,850,288, forward strand.
AATAAATAAATAAATAAATAAATAAATAAATAAATAAATAAATAAATAAATAAATAAATAAATAAATAAATAAATAAATAAATAAATAAATAAATAAATAAATAAATAAATAAATAAATAAATAAATAAATAAATAAATAAATAAATAAATAATTAAATAATTAAACAAATAAATAAATAAATAAATAAATAAATAAAACACCAGGTGAAATAGCTTTCCCCGGGTCTAACAACTTTCCCCTTTGTTGCAAAGTATGCAAATATTCGGAATGCCACCTCGCCCAAAAACTCTGGTGCATTCTTTGTAATAATTGCCAGCGACTAAGTCGTAACAACGAAATACCGGTAACGTCTGCATCCGGGACAGCCGTCAATGGCTCTAAAGTAAGGAAATGACCCGGTGTCAGGGCAGACAAGTCATTTGGATCCGAACTAAGTGCAGTCAAGGGTCGCAAATTGAGGATGGCCTCTATTTGTACAAGAACTGTATAGAGTTCTTCATATGTTAAAATTTGTTCCCCTATGAGCCTCTTTAAATGCGTTTTTACTGAACGAACACCACTCTCCCATAAACCGCCCGAGGGCGCGTTAAAATGCCAATCTATCGCTACTTGGCCCGCGGCCAGTTTCATGTAACTACTAAGTTCTTTGTGAGCTTTCACAAAGTTTGATCCACAATTACTATAAATTTTACTACATCTACCTCGTCTTGCGACGAATCTCCGTAATCCAGCTAAAAAAGCCTCGGCGGTCATGTCCGAGACCAATTTTAGGTGCACAGCCTTGGTGGCCATACAAACAAATAAGCACAAATACGCCTTCCTAACCACAGCTCCCCGAACTCTACCCACAGTAATCATTAGTGGACCAGCGTAGTCCACGCCTACGTGAAGAAATGGTTTCAATTGTGATACTCGAACTGCAGGTAAATTTCCCATAGGGGGTTGGAGAGGTGTAGGGTTCGTACGCCAACACCTTACACACTTCGTCAAGACACTACGAATGGCCCGTTTCGGCGACAATATCCAAAATTGTTGAGCTAGAATCGACTGTACTGTCCGTGGCCCTGCATGTAAGTACTTGATATGAACATTTTCTATAAAAAGCTGCGTGAACCGACAGGAACGCGGCAAGAGTATAGGGTGCTTTTTATCAAACCCCAACTGAGAATTATAAAGCCGACCGCCTACACGTAAAATGTCCTGTTCATCTAAAAATACGTTCAATCTTCTCAAAGGCTTTGACGGCGATAGTCGCTTTTTCAACCTTACTATATCTTGACTAAAATGTGAGCGTTGTACGCGACTAACTAAAACGAAAATAGAATTTCGCATTTCTAAAAGAGATAAAAAATTATGTAAGTGGCGTTGACTAGGATTTCTAAGATTGCAAATAAAACGCACCATGTATGCTACTCGTTTTATCGTTTCTAAACTACTATGTTTTTCTAAAAGTTCATCTAAAATGTTTGAATCGACTAAAGTAGTTAGGGTAATTTTTCGTTCTTCCTCCAAGGCTTCGGAAGGAACAGATACATTACTCTCTTTTTCTAACCATAATTTGTCGCGACGGTATAAAAAATCGGGTCCCCCCACCATAGGGAATGGTGGACTAATTCCGAGGGGAATAACCCCCCGGATGCGCAATCGGCGGGATTTTCTAAAGAAGAAACGTGACACCACGCCGTCGGAGACAGTTTTTCTTGGAATGTGCTACACGATTACTAACGAATGTCTGCCACCTATGTGGAGACGATTTTATCCAAGAAATCGCTACCATGGAATCCAACCAAGCACAAACTCTATGAAATTGAATTTTACTACTATATACAGAGAGACAGAACGATAATAAATCGGCTAATAATACAGCGGCGCACAACTCCAGCTTAGGAATAGAAATGCGTTTGAGTGAAGCGACCCGAGACTTGGCACATAAGAACGACAAGGGCCCTAATGTAACTTACGGCGGCATAGCCTTTCTCGCGTTAAGATTCTTAAAGGGTCAAAAACTCTAGCTAATTCTTGAAAGGATGCTACGTTTGGTACAAGATTTGTCAAGTGTTTGCTCATTAAATGAGAACACATCGTTGGCAGGATACCATTTTAACCGTAATATCTTTAAACATTCTTCCTTGTCAAATGATAACGAACTATGCATTAAATGAGAAGAAGGTAAAGTGGAAAGCAAGGACGCATCGTTGCTCGCCCACTTGCGCAGTTCGAAACCACCCTCTTTTAATAAACCGATCAGCTGGTATTGCAAGAGAGTAGCTTCCTCGAGAGTATCACTGCCCGTAACTATGTCATCCATGTATGTGTCTACCTTTAATGCGGCGGCAGTTAACGGGAATCTACTAACACCGTCCTTCGCCAATTGTTGCAACACTCGAATTGCTAAATAGGGTGCACAATTTACCCCATACGTAACCGTTAATAATCTAAAAATTTGTATTTCCTCCCTAGGTGAAAATCGCCAAACTATACGCTGATAATCTTCTTGATTAGGATTAACTAATATTTGCCTGTACATTTGTTTAATGTCAGCGGTGAAAACAAAGTTATGTAATCTAAAATTCAATAAAATTGTGACTATATCTCTCTGCAATTTCGGACCAGCAAGCAAACTATCGTTTAATGAAATGCCATTGGAGGCCTTCATCGACGCATCGAATACTACTCGCAACTTTGTCGTGGTACTCTCTGGTCTGAGTACACAATGGTGTGGAATATAAAATGCGTTGTCTGAGACGGTTTCGTCAGAAACTCGTTCCATGTGACCTAATTCTAAATATTCCCTAAGAAAATTCGAATACTCCAAATGCAACGACGGATTTTTTACTAATCGTCGTCCTAAAGAAAAAAATCTATTAATAGCTAGCTGCTTTGTGTTCGGAAAAAACACACTATTATCCCTGAAAGGGAGAGAAACTACGAACCTTCCACTATCGGTTCTACAATGACTATCTAAAAAATGCTTTTCACAGATGACGTCATCTGGAGAAAGCTTGGAATGTTCTGGGACACTTTCCAGTTGCCAAAATTTTGTAACTAAATTTTCTAGCGAACTACTATCTACTGAACAAAAGAAAGAATTTATTATTGGAGTAGGTTGCTGTGTATTCCCCATTAAAGTATATCCAAACACCGTATTGATAGCTATAGGGGTATTTTCTGCGCCTAGAATCCTCCCACTAGTTAAAAGTAACGGGAAAATATCCGCCCCTAAAGTAGGTCAATAGGGCCTGGACAATTAAATTTGGGGTCCGCAAAAGTGACGTTGCACAGATGCGGCCACGCTTCTATATCTAAATGCGCTGAAGGCAAATCTGAACAGATTTTTGGCAAAACTATAGCACTAAGGTCGAATGTCGGAGTAGGTTTGCCAACCGGTCGCAAAGTAATGTCTACCCCGGAGGCTTGAGACACTAGTGGTGTCTGGCATAACCCTTGAACTGACATTGACGTGTCAAACTGACGAATTCCTAAGCTATGAGCACATTTTTGCGAAATAAAACTAAGTTGCGCTCCACTATCTAATAATGCCCGACATTTTTCAAAAATCCCCCTACTATTACTAACTTCTATAAGGGCTGTGGATAATAAAATTCCATTTTTATTACGCACGAAACCAGGCAAGGAACTAAAAGAGGTGCTACAACCTGCGCTACCGGCGGGGTTCAATTCCTCCGCGCGGGAAGGACTAGCCGACTCTAGTACCGGTGTACTAGGAGCCTGTGGCTCAGTCTTTCTACTAAAATGCAACATGTTTACTATGACAAGTTCGACATCTAAAATTTGAGCTACATTGTTTGATGCTATGCGCAGCGCTCAAACAATTCAAACATAATCGGAACTGTCTTACTAACTGATAACGTTCTTGAGGATTTTTTTCTATAAACTGTGGACATTTGCTAACTACATGGGATGATTTACATAAACAACAATCTAAGCTGTGAGCAGGCTTCGAGGCCGTAGCACAGAAGGCAGACCTATGCTGTGGCTTACTAGAGTGTGGTGATCTACTAATATCTATCTTTTTACCTTTTATTCTAGAGGAAGATTGATCCATTTGTTCTAGTGTGACGCAATGGTTTTCTAAGAACTTTACTAACTTCGCATAAGTGGGTATAGTGTTCGTACTACCATGATGCAATTCAAACCGCGTAAGTATTGCACCATCAAGGCGTTTCATGAGCATGTGGCTAAGAATAAAATCCCAGTGGTCAACTGGAAATTCTAAATTACGAAGAGCTGCTAAGTTTTCTTGATAACTATCTAAAAGTTTACGAAATTCGACTACACTATCTGACGAAATTTTTGGAGCATTTTCTAACTCAGAAAAATAAGCATTAGCTAATAAACGCTTATTTGAATATCTTTTCACCAGGTTATCATAAACAACCTTATAATTGCCCGCTAACATCGGCAAATATTGAGCCGTACTAAGAGGCCCTTTTAACGAAGACAGTAAATAGTTAAACTTTTCAATGTCTGACAAACTCTCATTTGTGTGAATTAAGGCATCATAAAGCTGAATAAAAGAGGGAAAAGCTTTAATGTCTCCAGAAAATTTCGTCAATTCTATTTTCGGAAGGTTAATGTGACTAGGCACAACCGAAGTAGTATTATGCAACAGCGACATACTCCTATTATCATTTTTTTCAAAAAGATCTGTATGTGCCGTCTGTATAGCATAATATTGTTTTTCAAAACTACGTAATATTGCATATTCAGCATCTAAATCTGCATCTTTATCAAGTGCTAATAGGTTTAAAATACCCGAATAATTTCTATCAAATTCCCCTTTAATAGCTTCCAATTGTGCAAATCTCGACTTAAAGGCAATCTGATATTTTTTATCCGCTAAAGCCCTTTCGCAAATCTCATTAATTTCTTGCAATCTATTTATTTCAGATGTCTGAAACGCCCTGTATTTTTTCAATTTGTCTGGTGCTGACATTTTCTATAATGAAATTGAACTATAATTTCGTAACTATTTTCTATGATTGACTAAATTGTGTTTTACTACCACTATAACACAACCTTCCAAGCGATTCCTAAAGTATCTACACTAATCTCTAAACTTGAGTTACGAAAAGAACTAAAAAAGGTAATCTAAAACTCTTAAAGTCTAAAAGTGCTCCCATATGAGAGAACACCTCAAAGGCAACCCTTGACGCTACAAACTACACTATGTATGAACAATAGGAAAATGATCTCTATCCACGGGTACGAGGTTATAAATCATTGAAATATTTTAGAATAACTTTATACTACAAAACCCATACCTCAGACTAGCTATAATTGACTAATTTAACCCCTCAACAGTGGGATATTAACATTGCACTCCACGACTATTAGCTGAAATAACAATATCTAAAACAGTTCAGTTTACCACTGGATTCACCATATAAACAAGTAAATGACGGGGAAATTTTAACTTCGCGGAATCTACTAACTGCTAATGTAAACAAACAAACAAACAGAATGGATTAAAAATCGCACTATAACACTATAACTGTATTTGCTTGAATGTTAACCAGCAGTATTATAATTTAAAATTATCTACTTCTGAATTATTTAACCCAATGCCAAATAATCAGTTTTCAAACTATACTTTAAATTGTGGTAAACAGAACGGAATGCAATGTCGTCTCCTTGCGTGTAAATCTAAATCAGCTGTTACTTCGAACGGCGTGGCAAGCGTACGTTGCGTCTGCGCCGTACAACGAAAAGTAGTTCCTATTTAGAGAGCTCTGGCAGCTACTCTGTGATTGGCTAACAGTTTGAATGCTAACCGACCATCTAACAAAAAACGTGAAATGGAGAATGCTAATCTAAAATTCCACACAAATATATTCACCTATTAATTATAAATCCGGCTCGAAGGACCAACAAATGGTCGTTATTAACATAACAAAAGCTCATTAGAGCTAAGCAGACTGTATTTTTCCTTTATGTAGTTGATTTGGGATTAATAGGTAAATAAAGTAACTATAAAATGAACGTTAGGTCAGTTAAGCGAGCTTACCACGTGTACTGTTTCTGGATCCTCCTGCTCCGGGGTGGTGACGAACGTCTTGTTCAGAGGCCTCTGTGCTGTTCCAGTGGAGCAATCTTCCTGGAGTTTTCTAACTTCTAAATATTACATATAATGACGCACACACAACAGTTTAAAATATTGACTTCCACAACGAGTCTTCTATTTCTAGTTGACTGCTAGAACGCGAGTCGTCTATTCTGATTGACTGCTAGAACGCGCGTCGTTTATTCTGATTGACTGCTAGAACGCGCGTCTGTTCTGGTTGACTGCTAGCACGCGAGTGTTTCTATATTCTTCTATCTAAGTATCTAGTGGTGGGGGCAATCTTAACTGATACAAAATGATAGGCAACTAATAATACGCAATAAAATATCGTCGAACCTACGATTGATAACTACTAGGCGCACATTCTCCGATAATTACGTTTAATTCTCAACATTAATAGGACACAGACAAGTAGACTGAAGATGACAGATGACTAGAGATTGGAGATGACAAAGACAAAGAAAATTCCTGTAGTAGTACTAGACTAGTGGCGCTGCCGGCGGTGGTCGCTATTTAGTAAGAGATGATGATATCAAAGTGAGTGGTGGCTCAGTTAGGTCCAAAGAGTCATCACGGTGATGTGATGCTTTGCCATTTACAAAATCCACTAAAATGTGAGTGGCTATAATATGGATGTGGCAGAATGTGTTTACTGGGTAAATTCAAACCAGTAGGTAATAAAAGAAAATGGAGTGGTTCCTAATATCAACGTCTAAATTTTCAATGACATAGAGTGTAGATGGATAGACACAATACAATTTTGGATTCTCACTTATAATACACCTAGAGCATTGATAATACCAAGATAATTTTGTCATAGAGACTGCTGAAAGCATGTTGCTTGGTAATACCCCGAGGCCGTAGGCCGAGGGCCATTACCTTTAAGCAACGCACTTGAAGCATTCTCTACTACAAAATTTTGAGTATTTATCAATGCTCGAGGTGTATTCGGTAAGATAATTTTTTACTCTCCATTCAATTCGTATTTTCTGATCGAACAAAATTCTAAAAACATTTTCCACGTATCCTTTTTACTTTTAATGGTGTTTTTGGGTATATTTTCTAATACAATTTGATTAATTGAATCGTTTTCGAAACCTTTGTGACATTTTTATGAATTGATTTTCAATTTGACAATTGTTGAATTTTAATCTGACATTTGAACATATCATGTGTGCCTTGCCTGATAACACCACATGCATGCGTGTTATCGCTGTAATATTTTACTGATTGGATGAATTTTGACACATGACATGAAATGCAAAATTTTGATTGGTTAATACATTTAGTAAAAAATTATCAGTAAAATTTGTTGATAGTTTTAACGACCAATTAAATTTCGTTATTTCTTGTCATGTGACACAAATCATCCAATCATTTTAACATTACACTGATAACACCATTGAAGGAAATTTTCAATCACTATGGCAATAAAATTATTTAACTTTGACAACTTGATAATAACTGCCAAATAAATTCCAAAATGTCACATTTTGGCAATGCCAATTCTCAGTCTATAAACGCGCTAATCAAAGAAAAATTTTTGTTGTGTTGCAACTTTTTGATTTTATTTTTTCAAAAAATTTTCTGACCGAATATCCCTCTGACATTGACAAAGCCTCATAATTTTATGACAACCTCAAGCACGTTTCTTGGTAATAGCCCTCCACCTTCGGCGTCGGGCTATTACCAAGCAACGTGCTTTCGATTGTCATAAAATTATCTCGAACATTATCAATATCCTAGGGATATTATAGCTGAAAAGTCCCAATATTGTATGAATTTCATATACTTACCTACCTATATTTTGCCATTGCGCCCTTTTAATTTGAAGTAAAATTATGAAATTATACTTATGTGATTCGTGTAGTGTAAATAGAATATGTACTTTTTATAGAATAAAATAATTATTGTTTTTTTTTTATTTATTTACATATGCTTCCGAAATATATGACAAAGAGGTAAACAGAACGGAAATTGTGCTTAAGAAAATGAGCAAAAGAACCCAAGAATTTGGGACATTTTCAAGAATTTTTTTATAGTATATTTTAATGAAAATATATTTTGTGTTTTCAGTATAAAAACGTGTATGAATTAATCTCTTAACATGTTTCTTGAGAGTATTTCTCCATATTTTATCTTTTAAAAACAGTGAAGAGCGTAACTCGGTGATTTCAATCGACCGTCCTAATCACCAACCAATTGTTATCACGAAAAAGTAAGAAGAAACAAAAGTAGCCATATCGTGTACGTTGATTTTGTATATGTATTATTTCTGGTTGTACACGATTTTTATAATAATTTACCAACCACTTTAAAAAGTTTATTCAAAGAGATGAAGAAAAAAAATGAAGAAAAAGAAATAGTCTATACAAAAGTTGAAATTTTATAATCTGCCAATAAAAAGAAAATAATGATTGCAAGAATGTGTAAATTAACTGATATTATTATAATAGAGCATCTTAGACGTGTGTTCCATTTGGGAAGTATTGGATTTTTGCATTTTGCGAGTATTATTATACTCTTAAAGTAAATATCGCTCGTAGAGAAAAAATTTTCATATCATTATGTTAGTGAACAAATTCTGAACAACTTTCAAAATGTCCGTCTGTCCGTCCGTCCGTCCGTTCGTCCGTCCGTCACCTTTCTTGTAAGCACGATAACTTAAGAAAAAAAAGTCCGATTGTATTGAAATTTGGAAAGTAAGTTAGCGTTAGCTAGAGGAAGAACTCTATTGTTTTTGAAAAAATTAATCAGTAAATGAAAAAGTTATTAATCATTTAAATTTAAAAAAATATATTTTCTTAATTTTTATTATTTGTACTTCTATAGAAATCTTGCGAAATTTTATTCTCTATATATATATTTGTTTATACATTTTACTAATGTATATATTTTATAATGATATTTCAAATTCGTACCACGAGTCCAAGTTAACACAGCTTGAGTTTCCTGTTTTGCTTGTACACGTTTTATTTTGGCCTTTGTAATAGTTTAAACTGAATAAACCATTATTTGATTGCTTTTAACTTTTTATTTGTGCCCTGATCGCCTGGACTATTAACTATCTTCACTGATAACTATCCTGACAGCGAGTTTCAGCGCTTCTAATTCTGAAACTGCTGCCCGAGTGTAAATCTTCCGTTACACAGGGGCGTCAGGACAGCTCGCAGAATGGGCGCGTCACAATACTGGAAGCAATTCACTGGAGTATGTTATACCGGCATATTCAAAATTTTCCGAGAAATCCAAGAATGTAAAAACATACAGCATCCCATTTGAAAGAAAATGATGATGTTTACGGATGAATCGGATACCATACAACATGATCGATACGACCGACACTCCGAATATTTCTATTTCCGAGTACCAAATTTCACTGCAATCATAGAAAAACTGACGAATATATGTTAGATGTTTCTATACCTTTACTATCCTTGCACATTACACTTTGGTCGGTCTCTTCATCTAGTAATGAAGTTCCGAACAGTTGTTCGTAAAATAACATGGGTATTTGGGAAATGCTATTCATCGAATGTTGCTGACTTTTCAAATCATCGCATCCGAGATGTTGCTATATGGCAAATGGCTATTCGACAAACAAAAGAAATACCTAATTTAAAAGTCGCCGACTTGGGATTTTCTTGTTTTCATAATTATCGCACAGCCTTAGCTATGGATTTGGGGGTTATCTACTATCTGTGGTGTGTTTATGGTGTGTTTATATACTTAGATTATTTAAATATAATTTTATTTCCTTTAACATTTTCCTTAGTAACGAGCCTTCTTACGAAAATAATGAAAAGAAACAAAATATTTATTTCAAACGTTAAGAGTAGAATTGTTTTTCTATTTTAATGAAAAAAAGAGTTAAGGGGACGGTAAGGCGGCCACTACTCTTAAAGAAGTATTGACGTGTTTTAAATCTTCAATGAAGCATTTGAATAACATGATTTCTAGTCAAGAATTTACAACTCCGATATTTTGAGGCGTTAAATAGAGGCGCCCCCTGTATACAGTAATAAAGATATTTTGTATATATTAGGTAGGTTCAGAGAACCCGTCTTATTTCATAGGTTAAGAGTTTCATAAATGTTTATTTTATGTCAACCTATGATGACCAAAAATATATAATAGTAAATTATATTAAAATTGACAGATATGAAAAGGTTTAATTTTATTTAAGATAATAACAAAACATCAAATCAGTATATTATTTTTAATATAAGATATACTCGTATAGGGAAACAGAAATCAACGTCTTCGTTATCTCGTTTTATTAATGAAATATACAATTATGCATATTTTATACTTCGTTATAACTTTCATGATATGCAAATAGATTCATAATAAATAAAGTAAAGCATAGCTCTGCTGCCTTAATTTTTAACGTCAACCTTATTCTACTCGTTTAGGAAATCTTTGTTGAATTATGTTTGGAGGGTTAAATTAGATTAAAATCAAGTAGCACAATTAAGATAACTGAAGTTTACTGGCAACAGTTAATGTAGCTAACTTTATTATAGTATTAACTTCATTCGAATTTGTACAATAAAATGTATTTTAATAGTGATAGTAGAGAATTATGAATTTGGAAAAGTACATTCCAGATTATCACTGTTAATAACAAAAAACCGCTACCCAAGGAATCTTCCACATCTAGATTTTCTATTTAAGTCTCTCACAACGAAAACAGTTTTGCATGTGTAAATAATTGTTTATGGAACTTTAAGAATATAATATTTGAGATCGCCTACCCCAAAAACCCGAAAAACGATATGCCACATCGGTAGTGGCGGTGGATGAGGTAGAAGAGGGTGGTAGTGGGGATGCATAAAATAAAAAAAATGGAGGCCTTTGGCTCTTGTACACACGCTAACTCACAATTTTATTTTTATTCATCCCTTTAATAGCGGAGTGGGGGTAGCAATGGGGGTGGCTAACGCCAGAAAATTGTTTGAGACCTTAACTTCTCTTATACCGGGTGTCAACGGAATCATTAGACAAGCCATAGTTTTCAGAGTTTTCAAGATATAAGTCTTAAGTTCACTTCCGGTTTCTCCGGAAATGACCTCAACTTTGAAATTTTAAATGGAATACCCTGTATATTTTCATATTTTTGGATACCAGAGACGATTTTAAATACGACTGCGTAGTTTTAAAATTTTTTGAGACTTGATTTTTTAGGGCTACTTTTTGCATCTAGAGTGCAGTGAATGAACTCAAATCAATCAAATGGGACAAAAAATAAGAGAAAAATGTAAACGTGAGATTTTTCGAATTAGTTTACTAGCTACGACAAACTAAACTTACCTAAATCACTAATTTGTAATTATGTCAACTTTTTCAAATGGCATCATCTTTTAGACACCCAGTAGTTACATACCAATTTTTACGACAAATCCATTGATACCTTCAAATCTAAAATCGGTTTTATATTATTACCCAAATACACAAATTCTTTGGTGGATATTAATTAAAATATAGAGAAAATACGCTTATCAAGTAAGTATGCCATGGAAATTGAATAAAACTATATTTAAAACATTCATGTTAGCAACCCAAAAGAAGTGTGCTGTGGAAGCAAAAAGAAGTTTGACAGATAATAATACGTGCGCATTGTTAACTTTTTATATTTAAATTTATTGTTGTTTGTTAATTATTGTTATTATTGTTTAAGGGATGAAAAATGTTATTAATTTTTAATTTTTGGAGAATGCCACAAATCAGGAGAGGAATGGATAACGATCCTGCAGCTTTTATCCTTGATGAAGTGACAGAAATTAACGTGTTGGCTTTTGTAGACGTGGATCCTACTGCTTCTACTAGAGAAATTGGCCACGAGGTGCAAATTAGTTATGAATCAGCAAGAGAGATCCTCAAAAAATATGGTTACCGCTCGTTTAAATATCAAGTGCACCAGCATTTGTACGAATGACGGTAACCGATATTGAAGAAATGTTGATGGACTTACCACTCGGAGTTTTTGGACAAATGTATTTCCGACAAGATAAGGCTCCGCCTCATATTGCCGCTCGAGTTATGGCCCATTTAGTGAACCGATATAATGGACGAGTGGACCTGTACGTTGGACTGTCCGCTCACCAGATCTAAGCATTTAAAATTTTTTTGTGTGGGGTTATTGAAAGAACGAGTGTTTTATACTCCCCCTCAAACACTTCAAATTTTACAAAATCGTATCCGCGAAGTTTTCGCAAGTATACCTCCTGCTATGTTGCAAAATGTTATGCGAAACACCATTGACCGATCCAGAAAATGTCAAGAAGAAGGGGGATGCACTTTGAACATTTTAATGTTTTTTTTATTGTTAAAATAAACAATTTCCGACAGCACACTTCTTTTATTTCCAACGTTGTTTTGTTGACAAAATGAATGTTTTGAATCTAGTTTTATTCAATTTCCTCGACATACTTACTTGATAAGCGTATTTTCTCGATATTTTAATTATTATCCACCAAAGAACTTGTGTATTAAGGTATATCAAACCGATTTTCGATTTGAAGGTGTCAGTAGATCTAAAAGATATGCCATTTGAAAAAGTTGACATAATTACAAATTAGTGACTTCGGAGCTATTAAACCAATTCGAAAATTCTCACGTTTACATTTTTCTCTTATTATCTTGGTCCATTTGATTGATTCGAGTGTGCATTCACTGTACTCTAGATGCAAAAATAAAAATAGCTTTAAAAAAAATCAAGTAGTTTCAAACAAATTTTAAAACTACGCAGTCGTACTTAAAATGCTCTCCGGAATCCAAAAATCTAAAAATGCATACGGTGTTCCATTTAAAATTTCAAAGTTGAGGTAAATGATGGAAAAGTACCGAATGACGAAAAATTTGCTGTTTTTGCATATATTATCCTTGCCAGATTAAAGGCTTACATCCTGAAAACAAAGATCTTTAACTGCTAGATGGTTTAACCCATAAGGAATTCGTATATGACAAAGCTGCAAACATCTCGACGGAGAGAGCAATATTAACACGCCCCAAAAAGCGAGACAGCAATGCTGGAATTGCCGGACTTTACCATTGCTAGTGTCGGGTCAGTTCGAGTTTGTCAACAAGACTTTACGCTCTTAAAGCGCAAACGCAATAAAATCTCAATCGGCACTAACAACTGACCGGGGCAACCAGCGGTGTTGCCAGACTGCAACCATTTTCTCTACATTTTCCGATCGCTCAACGTAATTGCGTTTGACCTCTTCAAAATTCCCCGCTTTAAGCGGCTTTTGTCTCTGATCTTTGACAACGTCGCCAAGGTTTGCGACAGGACACCAACTAGAAGCGAGGCATGCGCATAGACAACACGTGTATTTGGAGTTGGGCCCGGAGTGGAAGCAAAGTGGGAGAGATAATGGGCGGTTCTTTACTTGAAAAGGTAGGATATGTTTTATACACAGGGTTGAGCCAAGGTTGATAGACTTTAAGGTGGCCTAATAACTCACAATCCCCACCAAAAAATGGCATTAGCCAATGAACAGCTGGTGTGAGATCACACCAGATGCAGAGCCTTATTCAAAATATTGTAAGAATTTGTGTAATGTTAATTAAGCAAAGAACTCGTAGCTGGAACGGGCTCGCAATAACCCGCTTTTGAGGTCGGTGGTAATTATCCTCGCATTTTGAGTCACTGTTCTGCATGCTGGTAATGAGGATAAGTTGTAGAATGTAACACTATAGATCATAGTAACGTCAGACCATATTTCGAGCCAGTACGGATGGTTCTTCCAGAGTGAGATAACTGCGCCGCTACTGCGCGTTCGAAGAACAAAGATAGTCTTACCTTACTGACTTCTTCGCCTAAAAGCTATATATTAAGGAACCTCATAGTCTACCAATCTTGGGGTTGAGCGATCTAGGCGTTACAACATCTTTGCCTGAAAACTGGAAACTGACTTGTCTAAGGACTCCGTTGACAGCCAGTATACAGGGTGTTTGGTACATCGATAGAAAGTTTTCACTGGGTGATTATTGGGGTCATTTGAAATCTATATGACTATATTTACCCTTATCCAAAGTCTCACCGTTTTTGAGATATCAGCATTTTTAGATGTTTTTGCCAAATAGTTGAGTAGTCACTAATACATGTTATTTTTTATGGTAATAAATACTTTCAGCTTTCTTAAATATTTTTTTAAATATTTTTAATATGCACTTTGTCGAAACAACACAAGAAGAAATGCCGAAGTATTGGTATAAAAATTATGTAGGACAATTTATGTGTTGAAATGCATTGGTTCGATTTGTTTTCTATTTTAAGCAAAATTTTCTCAAAAGCGGCGCCTACTTCAAGAGATTCAAATAGTTTTAAAAACTTCTCTATTGCATACTCTTTCCAATGGTATACCACGTTATGACAGAATTATAGTTCATTAAACTAAAAAGGAAACATATTTGCAGACATTACATTTTTAATGAGGAAAAAAATTAAATAAGTAATGATTATTTTATTACTCTTATTTCCAGTTTTAACTAAAACAAATGTAACTAAAACTAATAACTAATTCATTTCGTTTTCAAAATGAGAACCTCCATTTCTAACGCGTTTACGTGTTCTTTTTCGTATTTGGGTAGTGGTGACACCTAATCTCATTTCTTCCCTTAATCTGGCACCTGCTTCATTAATTCTCCATACAAGGTGGTCACGGTCGGTTATTTCAATCTTAAAAACTATCTTTCATTCGACCCCAGACATGAAAATCAAGGAGCGTCAAGTCTGGAGACCTCGCTGCCCACAATATTAGCCCATTTCTGGAAATCCAACGATTAGGAAATGTTTCGTAATTCGGTAATGAGCAGGATATCCGTCGTTTTGAAATATCAAGCCATCTCTTACAAGATATTATGGTAAATTATTCTGCAAAAACTCTAAATAACTGTCTCCATTTAAATTGTCTGGAAGATAATACGGGCCAATGAAAGCTCTGCCAGTTACCGCTGCCCATACTGAAAATTTGTTATTCCTTCTCGAGAATACTTCGACTAGTCCATCCACAAAATACTTTTAAGAAAACATTCATTTTCCAAATCAGCGTTCAACACAAAACGGCAAAAAACAGTTCTCCGTATTGGGTTACCTTCTTCGAGTCCCTAAACAGCCGCGTAGTGGAATGAATGTTTCCTTCAATCCTAAGAGAGTTGTCCAAAATTTCCATATGGGCAAATTCATTTGACGAGCTACTTTTCCAATATTGCTGGTAGGATCTGCTTCGAAAGCCTCCAAAATTTGCTCATCTACTTCAGGACCATGTTGCACAATATGCACCCGTTCCCTATGATGAAGATTACCTGTTTCACGTATACGTTGATATGTGTTACAAAACACCTGGACGTTGGGAATTCTTCTTGTTGGAAATCGTTCCCGATAAAAATCTTTAGCTGCCGCTTCATTTCCCTCGGCCATTCCGTACATAAAGAGAATATCGGCATACTCGGCATTAGAAAAAGATGCCATTGCAGAAAAATGTGACAATACTATGAACAATTAAATGAAACAGCGTCTGACACAAGCGTTCAAATGTCCCACTGGTATCCAAGTAAAACAATTTTTTACGTCTGGTCGCCTGATATCTACCCTTTGTTTATTTCATTTCTTGTTCACTGTACGTGTGAATACGTTTGGTTTTATTTCAATATATCACAGACAGAAAATTGTCTTCAAACATTAGTAAATAATATCACCGATTTGCGGCTGAAAGAATTTATTATGATTTTGTTTAATATTCTTTCCTTGTGAAAAACGTACTTATCCAAAAATATGTTTCTTTTTACTTCCACGTCCAGTGGAAGCATAGTAAAGACAAAAAAATTTTTAAAAATTTTTATTGTTCAGATAGGCTTAGAATGTCATGAAACGTCGAGATTTTAAGTTTGAGCGAAAAAAAATTTCTGTCTGTCGGTCTGTAACTTTTTTTGTGCGCACGTTTACTCTGGAACCGTTTGAGATATTGACTTGAAATTTGGTACACATATGTACTTTAACGAGATCTAGAACTAGATTATATTTTCATTTTGTTCCGTCGAAGGGTTGGGGGGTAAATTGGGGTAAATTTGGGGTAAATGGGTAAATCAAGCAGGTAAGAATCCATGAAATTGGTATTTAGTATATACAAGAGAACGTGAGGTCTTAAAAAAAATTTTGGCATTAGCCACCCCCATTACCACCCCCACCTCCTAATTAAAGGGGATGAAAAAAAAAATGTGATTTAGTGCATGTACAGGAACCAGAAACCTCAAAATATTTTTTACTTCATCCACCCCCCCCACTACCCCCCCCCCATCACCACCCCTACCCCACTACCGTTGTGGGGTATCGTTTTATGGGTTTTTGGGGTAGAGGATTTCAAATATTATATTATTAAAGTTCCATAAACAATTATTTTCACATACAAAGTTTTTTCGTTGTGAGTGACTTGGATAGAGAATCTGGATGTGGAAGTAGTGATTCCTTGGGCAGCGGTTTTTTATGGACTCTACTACTTGTTTGATTTACCTATTTACTTCCATTTACCCTAATTTACCCCAACCCTTCAACGGAATAAGATCAAAATACAATCTAGTTCGAGATCTCGTTAAAATACATACGGTACCAAACTTCAAGTCAATATCTTAAGTTATCTTAAGAGTGCTCAAAAGACAGACAGAGACAGATTTTTTTTTGTTCAAACTTAAAATCCCGACGTTTCATGACATTCTAAGCCTATTTGAACAATAAAAATTTTCAATCTTTTTTGCGTTACTATACTTCCACTGGATGTGGAAATAATTATTGAACTGGCAACATTATCCGTGTGCGCATTCGTATCCTTGTATATAATACACATTCGATACTTATGTGATTCTGTTTAAAAATACAAGTATTAAACAAAATAATCCGATACCAAGGATTATACAGGGTGCAATTAGTTTCATGTCATTAAAAAAAATCTGGTGGTGGGGAACTACTATACAAACAAAAAAACATATATAACATGGAGTCTAAAACTGATAGTTTTGGAGAAAAAAAGTAAACAAAAATTTCAATTATTTTTAAAAATATTGCTTGAGAACTACTGGAATATTGGGATAGGCACCGTGTCTGGTCGCGCATGATACTCTGACATTTGTGCGGATAGATATAGGTACACATGGCCTACCCGTTCGTTATTTTTTATATGTTGCTTTTGTTCTTTTTTAATTTTGGGAAACTGTATTTTGGTTAAGATTTATTTTATTGACTTACCGCTTAAGTCGCTAAGTACTTGGTTACGTACAGACACAGCTTACTTGTTTGTTCTTTTTGTATTACTTTTTGGATTTTGGACCAAGTTTTTCTTTTTTTTCTTTCTTTATTGACAAAGTTAGTTGATAGTTTAGTGTTGAATGGAGTGCGTATGTTCGACGTGCCGAAATGTGTATTGATGCAGATGGAGGTCATTTCGAACAATTTATGTAAATCGACGACAATTTATTGGTAAGTTCTAGATTTCTCGAATAGGTCTGTCCACCATGCTGTCACATTACTGTTACTTTCAAATGCTGCTGGGTTAGGTATAAACTTTATTATTATGAGCAACTTTTATGGTTTGTGACAAATTCAAAAGAATTGTTCTGTTATTGGGTGATACCTGCTGGGCAACAAAGGCATTATTATTATTATTATCATTATTATTATTCGCTGTTTTATTCTAATCTGTTGATCGTTGTTTACATTGATTTTCATATAGACCAAAGACATGATCTGTAGTTTTCGATATCTGATTGGAAAAAATTATACGCGAAATTCGTTAAAAATTTGATTTTTCCTAACTTAAAGTACACATAACTATTTTCTTTTATCGTATCTCGGACGTCTAATTGTTCGTTTTCCTATTTCAAGAAATAATTACTCATTTCTTGAGCTTTCAACACACCTTATTTATGTTACAAATGTTAATAAATCACATTTAAATTTTATAACACAAATAACACAATAAACCCAATAAAGACATCTTCTGTTTAAACTCCTATGGCCATCCTATGTGGTCGTGCAGAAATATAACGAATTATTTGAATTTTTATAATTGGTATAAAAAGTTCGGTTGAAGTGGTCCATCAAAGAGCCGTGCTTCTTGCTGTGAGACCGTGCGGCGGCGAGTTATACAAAAGTCGGTAATTTTACACATTTTTATTATTTTAAAAGGAAGTAAGAAACTTCTATGATTCCACTGACCCTGAAAAACAGTGGTTCTCAAAGTTTCATACCTTAACATAAATGTTTGACCTAGATCAGTTTTTTCAAAGTGTCCCTAGAGGAAAAAGTCATATAGGTTTTTTGTTTGTCTAGTCGGTCCCCATTTGCCAGTTTTTTTTTTAATGACATGAAATTAATTACACCCTATATATCCAATTTACTGAATTATAGTTTTCAATAATAGCTTTAATAATAGATACACTAAACAGTAAGTTTGAATAAGGTTAAGACATTATCTGATTAAAATAAATCATACTTTCATTAAATATGGGAGGTGTCTTTCGACTCAACTTTTACTTGTACAAAATAGTGGTAAAAATACCTGTTCTTCGAATAAACTGAGGCACCTAGTTATTTAAAATTGTTGTGTATACTTTTGCTCACATATTTCTCTGATTAACCTGTAATTTTCAGTGAAAATTTTTATCAAATAAATAATTCTAATAAATTCGCCCATTTTTAATCACACCTGCGAAAATATACTGAAAACTACCCTAGGATAGTTATAATTAGAGTTGAGTAAACTTTAATTTGGGGGGTCTATGATCTGGTAACACTACGTACGATTTGATATGCATCAAATCAAATCATCAGATTTATTTCATATTTAAAACAAAACAAAAATACAATTTCTTCTCGACCCTCGTTTCCGTATCCAGTCGGACATCCGCTAGCCAAGACTCCGCGGTAGTTGATGGGCTGGACAGGAACGGGGTTGAGGTAGAACAAAATAAATTGTCACAATTACCCTACTCCTACCTAGTAGGTTTATTAAGGAAGTAAGCCAGTTATATGTCTTACGACTTAACATAACTGAAAAATTTAACAAATATAACTCGTTGTAGAAAAAGCACATGCACTATTTTACATTCGAATTGTTCAGACAGGAAATCAACTCACTGAAAATACCTGCTGGAGACAATGAAACGCAAAAAGAGAAAAGGTATGCCAAGCCCGTTGAACTCTAAGTTTTTTTTACCAATTTTTTTTTTGAAGTTTTGAAGTCATTTTAATTGTTTTTAAATTTAGAATAATAATGTGGGAACAAAAATAAATAAGCAATGAAAACAAAAATTACAGGAAGGAAAGAAGAAAAATAGTTGAGAAAAGAAAGAAAGGTTGGGTCACACAAAAAAAGTACGTTTGATTTGAATAAATCTGCTTCAATCCAAATAAAGGATAAGTTTGTATATAATGAATAATATCAATATTTCAAATGAAGGGTATTATTTTTGTAAGATTATTCTTAATTAGATAAGTATGTAATATTAAATTGAACGTTTCATTTATTTAAAATGTAAAATCCTAATATTCTTGTTTCAACGCTATTCCTCCTTTTAAAATGAACACCTCAATATATTTCCTTTAAAACCGCTGCCCAAGGAATCACTACTTCCACATCCAGATTTTCTATCCAAGTCTCTCACAAAGAAAAAATTCTGTATATGGAAATAATTGTTTATGAAACTTTAGTAATATAATATTTGAAATCGACTACCCCAAAAATTCATAAAACGATATCGGACTAATTAATGGACTCTTACCTACTTGATTTACCTATTTACCCCCCCCCCAACCCTTCAAAGATGAAAATATAATCTAGTTCCAGATCTCGTTAAAGTACATATGTGTACCAAAGTCAATATATTAAACGGTTCCAGACTAAACGTGCGCACAAAAAAAGTTACAGACAGACCCACAGAGACAAATTTTTTTTCGCTCAAACTTAAAATATCGACGTTTCATGACATTCTAAGCCTATTTGAACAATAAAAATTTTAATTTTTTTTTGTCGTTACTATATTTCCACTGCACGGAAAAAAATAAATTCTTGTTTTAAAAATAAAACATTTAATTTTAATGCATCGCACGTTTATACAGTGTGTCTCACTTTTCACCATTACACTCCAATATCTCGGCCATTTGCTGATCGATTTAGATCAAATTTGGTATACTTCTTTTGCTTCAGATTGTGATTAAAAAGTTATTTAAAAAATTTTTTTTTCGAAATTAAATACGCCTACTATGATCAAAAGAAATTGGCAAAAATTGGGAATTTATATTAGCGATTGAGATAGGGTTTTTGTTTTTACAGAATCTTGTTCGGCATGACCTAAAACTCCTGTATACCAAATTTCGTTAAAAAATATTCATTCCTTTTAAAAAAAATCATATCTATGGTTTCAATAATAATCACCCTACTATTCGAGTTATTTATTGTCGGATATTTACATAACTTGGCAGTCGTGTAATAAAGACGCTAATTAAGCATTGGGACACATCGAATTATGTTTGGGGGCGCATAGATTTGTGAACAGAAATATACTTCAAATATTCTCTATTCAAAAATCGTATAATGCTGCGTCCGACATTTGACAACATCGGCTAATAAATATCTAGTCATTCTTTCATTCTTACTTGGAAAGCCGGTGAGTTCGAATTATTGTAACTTGCACCTTACCGCAGTTCGGCACTCAACGTGACATTTTCAGATGATTAAAGTGAATGAACATACAAAGGCAGTCAGTCTACAGGACATTATACTAATTTTATGGTTACTGTTTTGAATAAGGAAATAGGAGAATTACAGGCAATATTGTGAATGTAAATAGGATTACAAATATTAATAAGATATTGTAGGTAATATTCTAGATATGCTAAGTTAGGAGCAAAAAAAACTATGACTAATATATACTACTTTTGGTTATTTTATCTACTCTTATTAGGGTATATACTAATTAATGAACTGCTTTTGAACAATTAATAGTATCCTTAAACAAATAACGTGAGTTACAATGAGTGAGTTATTATAAATCACCGGGTTACAGTGCCAATCACCTTTATCTTCATGCCTAGCCTGTCCAATCGACGTAACGCGGTTCACGAAGGTGTGGCTCTGTCCGAGAGAAATTCTTAAATTAAATTAAATTAAATTTTACCGTCAATTATATTAATAAAGAAATTGAGTACCTAATTTAAACAAAATTTTCCCAATTTAATATTTATTGTTGTAATCGTAAAAAAAGTATAGTATTCAACTTGCGGTAATGGTAATAACTCACTTGATGAATTACAGCACTCGCCTGCGGCTCGTACTGTAAACTTCATCTGCGTGAGTTATTACCATTCGTTGAATAATATACTAAGTTCATCAAATATTGTCAAATAGTGTGGTTTATTATAAGTCTAATAACTATAAATAGAACCATTATTATACCTTTTTGTTTGATAAAAAGGGGGTTGAAATTTTAGGTTTTTCCGGAAAGGTTAGATCTAGATGCATGAAATTCGGCAGAAATAATTTTTGTTGAAATCTATTAGATCGTGTAAGACGAAATTTCGATTTTCAATTTTTGAAAACGGGGGTGGTAGATGGTTTAAAACGCACCTGTATTTTTGAAATCGCGTAAGTCGGAAACGTGATTATTCGAGCGATGGACTATTCTGAGGAAATAAGAAGACGGTTTTCAAAAAAAGACTCCCAAACGGATGAACGGGGAGGGGAAAGTTTTTAAGCATTTCGGAAACGGTTAGACCCAGAAGCATGAAATTTGACAGAAGTACTCTTTATTGGAATCTATTAGACACGAGTAGGGCGAAATTTCGATTTTCACTTTTTGAAGTGGTGAAAACGGGGGTGGTAGATGGTCTAAAGGGTACCCGTATCTCTGAAATCGCGTAAGTCAGAAACGCGATATTCCAGTGACAGGCTTTCCTGAGAAAATAAGGAGACACGTATTCGACGGTTTTTTAAAAGAGACGCCGCGAACGGGTGAACAGGGAGACGGATGTTTTTAAGCATGAAATTTGACAGATACCCTCCCATGTGCTCTGTGCGCAGTGGGTTTCCTCGACTTCAATGGATGCGCAGTGGGTTTCGTCGAGTGCAATGAATGCACAGTGGGTTTTCCCGAGTACCATGTATGCATAGAAGTTTTCCTTGAATGCAATTAATGCGCAGTAGGTTTCTCCGGGTACCATGGATGCGCAGTGGATTTCCAGGAGTACTATTAATGCGTACTGGGTTTCTTCGAGTACAATGGATGCGTAGTGGGTTTCCCCGAGCACCATGGATGCGCAGTGGGTTTCCTCAAGTGCAATGGATGCGCAGTGGGTCTCTCCGCGTAACGTGGATGCGCAGGTTGTTGCCGGTAACTAGAATGTTTGTATCATCAACATAACAGATCACATGAATATTTGGTATTTTTTGTAGATGACTGACCACATAGTTAGTAAATATAATATATAAAAGTGGTTCCAAAATTGACCCCTGTGGAACTCCTTGTTTAATATCACAAATATTACTTTCAACTACACCAGCCATTTTTATAATTTGTGTCCTGTTGTCTAAGTAGAAGGAAAATATTTGTAAATCAGTTCCTCGAATATCGTATAGTGCTAGTTTGGCCTTAAGCAGCTGATGGTCTATCAAATCAAAAGCTCGTGAGAAATCTTCGAAAAGACCTATAACTGATTTCTTGTTGTCTAAAGCTTTAATGGTTTTGTGATGAAATCACACAACGCAGACTTAGTGCTTTTGTTTGTAGTGAAACCATGTTCAGTAGGAGACAGTAACATATTCTGATGTAAAAAATCTTATAATTGCTCCTTGAGATGAAGTTCTAAAATTTTAGAGAAACTACATAGTAGACTAATGGCTCCATAATAATTATTATAGTGATTTGGATCTCCCTTCTTGTATAATGGAGAGACTATGGCTCTTTTAAATTTACTGGGAAATACACCTTTCTCTATAGAAAGGTATATTATATAACATAATGGACCGCTTATCCGATATTTGCATTTTTTAACCAAATTATTAGAAATATTATCATGACCACTAGAGTTTGAAGACTTTAATTTGTTTACAAGGAGTTCAACACCCTTAGTTGAAACTGGAGATAGATATGAAAGAAAATAATCCCGATAATATTTGGTTTCTGTTTTAGAGAAGAATTAAATTAAATTAATTAATTAAATTGATATTAAATATGAGCGCAAAAACTTGTATCTTCATAAAAACAGTTTTTAAAAATTCTAACGTGGTAAAGTGTGGAAGCCATTTTTTTTTTACTAATTTTGTTGGCGAAAAATCTACATATGTACTTTAACGAGATCTGGAACTAGATTATATTTTCATCTTGTTTCGTCGAAGGGTTGGAGGGTAAATTAGGGTAAATTTGGGGTAAATAGGTAAATCAAGCAGGTAAGAGTCCATAAAATTGGTATTTAGTATATACAAGAGAAGCTAAGGGCTCAAAAAATTTTTTGGCATTAGCCACCCCCATTACCACGCCCACCCCATTTTTAAAGGGGATGAAAAGAAAATGTGATTTAGTGTGTGTATAAGAACCAGAAATCTCAAAATATTTTTTTACTTCATCCACCCCCATTACCACCCCCCATCACCACCCCCATCCAACTACCGATGTGGGGTATCGTTTTATGGGTTTTCGGGGTAGAGGATTTCAAATATTATACAGGGTGTAATCAGTTCCATGTCATTAAAAAAAAAACTGGTAATGGGGACCAACCAGACAAACAAAAAACCTTTATGACCCCTAGGGGCACTTTGAAAAAAAAACTGACCTAGGTCAATAGTTTGAATATTAGGGCAGGAAACATTTGAGAACCACTGCCTTTCTGGGTCAATGGACGTGTAGTAGTTCCCAATTATACAACTTTTAAATTGACATAAAAAAAGTGCAAAGATTACCGACCGACTCGTTTTCGCCGGGCGGTTCAAAGCAAAGAAGCGCGGCACCTTTGATGACCACCTCAACCGAACCAATTGTAAAAATGTAAATAATTCGTTATCTCTTTTTGCAGAACTGCAAAAGCAAATGATGGGCATAGAAGTTAAACACAGCATTTCTTTACATGTGTTTTTTAAATTTAGAACAAAATATTGGAGCTTTTATTGTTGTTTATAATTTATCAGATTTAAATGTGGTTTATTAACATTTGTAACCTAAATGAGTGTTCTGGGTTAAAAGCTTAAAGAGTGAATAATTATTGCATGACATTGGGAAATAAAGAGATACGATAACAGAAAATAATTATGTGCATTTTAAGTCAAGAAAAAATCTGATTTATTTAACGAATTGCCGATCAGGTATCTGAAACTAAAATATTCGATAAGTCTAGAACTTACCAATTATGTTGATTTAGAAAAATAGTTCGAAATGGCTTCCGTCTGCATCAATACACTTTTCGGCACGTCGAACTAAGGACATACGCACTCCGTTCAACACAATTGGTAAATTAGGATCATTTTTTATGGTTTCCATGCACATTAAAATACCACATTAAACTATCAACTAAAGTTGTTAAAAAAAAATAATAATAAAAATAAAAACTTGGTCCAAAATCCAAAAAGTAACACAAAAAGGACGAACAAATATTGTCTGTACGTAATCAAGAACTTAACGACTTGAACGGTAAGTCAATAAAATAAATCTTAACTGTAAATACGTGGCCTAAAATTCAAAAAGAACGAAAACAATGAACGGGTTCGACGTGTGTACTTAATGAAGTGCCCACAGAAACTAAAATATTGCACAAGAGGGAGTATAGTTTTCTTCCGATCTACTAAGCACTCAGAAAACGCCGACGTCTTTCACCTTTACCGCAACGCTAAAGACCTTACCTTACCTACTTTTAAAAAGTCATAAAGAAGTATGATTATCAACTTGTATCCTCGCCAACGCGCGGTCTCTAACAAAGGAGCGCGATACTTTGAAAAAGCCGTATTAGCGTATTTGATGGTTAGAGGCGCCGACATACGCGAAAATAAAAGCCTATCCCAACATTCTAGCAGTTCTCAAACAATTTATTGAAAACTTTCGAAATTTTTGTCTATTTTTTTCTATATGGGTTTTAGACCCCATGTTATATAAGGTTTTTTGTTCGTTTAGTTGTTCCTCACCACTAGTTTTTTTTAGTGACATGAAACTGATTACACCCTGTATTATTAAAGTTCCATAAACAATTATTTCCACATACACAATTTTTTCGTTGTGAGTGACTTGGATAGAAAATATGGATGTAGAAGTAGTGATTCCTTGGGCAGCAGTTTTTACTTACCTAATGAAACTGAGTATGAAAGAATTTCCTGCACTAAAGAATAACTTTTTCTTGCAAGTTCTAATATCAATTTCAATAAGAGTTGTTTTTTTACTGTCTTCCCGATGTTTTTAGCCAATTTGGATGACAGATTCGTAATCAGCACCCCAAAATTAGTAAAAATGTGGTTTCCACACTTCACTGTGGATGGGCCAAAAAAGGAGTTTTCCCTTGTTTCCCTCACCCTTCACCACCCATAAGAATGGTGTAAGTTACAATATGTAATAAACGGTTATTTATTTATTAAAAAAAAAAAAACTCCTTATTAAATGGCTATTATCAGGTTATAATGTGATTACTATGTGATTACTTCTGAATACTCTTACACATCCTCACCAATTAAGGTGGTGGATTTTATCTTTTTAGAGTTTCTATTGGTTTTAATTGCAAAAGAATTCCCTAATTACCCAGTTTGATGTTTTCTTGTCATAATAAGGTGATTTAGTCAATTCAGATGAATATTTCTCATCCCTGAATATTTATCACACTTTTGGGGTGTACGGTGTGCTATCACTATCCAGAAAATATTAATTGTTTTTATATTAAAAAATTCTTTAATTATTTAAATGACTTTTGATTTGGAAAATGAGAATCTTCACTTTGTGGCATCCAAATAGGGGTTGTTTTTCATGTGTTCCCGAGACTTTTCGCCAAAGCGGGTGACGGATTCGTTTTCAGCACCCCAAAATTAGTAAAAAAGATGGCTTCCACTCTTTACCACGGATGGGCCAAAAAAGCATTGTTCCTTACAAAAGAACAAATCCGAAGGCATTTATTATTAAACACATTTGTACTTCAAACTTCAAGAAACGTGGTTTTCAACTTTCAAGACTAAAACGCTTATCATTCGAGATATGTGCAAAAAGAAAGAGAAAGAAACATATGCTCTCTCTTCTATTCTAAGGTGAACTTATCGCTTCCTGAAGGAAAGTAAATAAAAATGAACATCTATGCAAAATTTCATTGATCTCCTAAATATATCATTTTATATTGCAAATTTGAGGCTACTTTTAGTGCACAATTGAAAAACTGATCCTAAAGTAATAATCAACAGAAAAATCATATTTCGAATTCTACTGACATTTAGAAATAACTGACGGCTAGAGATTTGTTCTACTACAAGTGCAATAGAATTATTAGGGTAAATATGACAACCGCGCCGGACGCAGTAATATACTAAGCTTCACAAAAAGTAGTCATCTCGGACGCAGCATTGTATTGAAGAAAAATAAAATTATTCTCGGACGCAATAACGTGCTGTTTTTGAAAGGACGCAGTATTGTCTTGTATATTAAACTTTTTTATTTCTTGAGTTATTACAATTTTAAAACCAGATGTTAACTGAATTTGATTAGGAGATTCAATATACTTCATTAGATTTGAGCTAACTGACGTATTTCTGGGAGACGCAGTAAGGTTGGCTTGTGAAAGGACGTAGCATTGATAGCGGGATGTATATATATATATATATATATATATATATATATACATCCCGCTATCAATGCTGCGTCCTTTCATAAGCCAACCTTACTGCGTCTCCCAGAAATACGCTAGTTAGCTCAAATCTAATGAAGTATATTGGATCTACTAACCAAATTCAATTAATATCTGGTTTTAGAATTGTAATAACTCAAGAAATAAAAATGTTTAATATACAGGACAATACTGCGTCCTTTCAAAAACAGCACATTATTGCGTCCGAGCATAATTTCATTCTTCTTCAATACAATGCTGCGTCCGAGATGACTACTTTTTGTGAAACTTAGCATATTACTGCGTCCGGCGCAGTTGTCATATTTACCCTAATAATTTTATTGCACTTGTAGTAGAACAAATCGATAGCCGTCAGTTATTTCTAAATGTTAGTAAAATTCGAAATATGATTTTTCTGTCGATTATTATTTTAGGATCAGTTTTTCAATTGTGCACTAAAACTAGCCTCAAATTTGCAATATAAAATACTGAATTTAGGAGATCAATGGAATTTTGGATAGATGTTCATTTTTATTTACTCCTTCACTAAGCGATGAGTTCACCTTAGAATAGAAGGGAGAGCATATGCTTCTTGCTTTTGCTTTTTGCACATATCTCGAATGAAAAGTGTTTTAGTCTTGAAAGT
Organism: Rutpela maculata; assembly: GCA_936432065.2. Classification (NCBI taxonomy): domain Eukaryota; kingdom Metazoa; phylum Arthropoda; class Insecta; order Coleoptera; family Cerambycidae; genus Rutpela; species Rutpela maculata. The sequence goes on from OW386290.2 coordinate 83,877,854, forward strand.
TGAAAAACACATTTCTTGAAGTACAAATGTGTTTGATAATAAATGCCTTCGGATTTACTATTTTGTAAAGAACAATGTTAAAAAAGGGCTTTTTTGGCCCGTCCGTGGTAAAGTGTGGAAGCTATCTTTTCTTTTTACTAATTTTGGGCTGCTGAAAACGAATCCTCACCCGTTTTAACGAAAAGTCTCGGGAACACATTAAAAACAACCCCTATTTGGGTGCCATAAAGTGAATAGTCTCATTTTCCAAACCAAGTCATTTAAATAATTAAAGAATTTGTAATATAAAAAACAATATTTTCTGAAACTGATATTATAGCTTGCAACAAAAAGTTATTCTTTAGTGCAGTAAATTCTTTCAAGATACTCAGTTTCATTAGGTAAGTAATGAAAGAAGCAAAAATTCTAAATTCACCACCCCTCCCCCTCGTTTCCCTCACCCTTCACCACCCTAATAACGGTATATAGTTACAATATTACTCCTTGTTAAATGGCTATTATCAGGTTATTATTACTTCTGAATACTCTTACACCCATCCCCACCAATCAAGGTGGTGGATTTTATCTTTTAAGAGTTTTTATTGGTTTTAATTGCAAAAGAAATCCCTAATCACCCAATTTGATGTTTTTCTATCATAATGAGGTGATTTAGTCAATTCAGATGAATATTTCTCACCTCTGAATATTTCTCATATTTTTGGAGTTGGGGTGTAAGGTGTGTGTATGACTATTCAGAAAATATAACTTGTTTTTAAATTAAAAAATTCTTTAATTATTTAAATGACTTTGGGTTGGGAACATGAGAACCTTCACTTTATGGCGCCCAAATAATGTCTTTGCGTCTTTTAATGTGCTCCCTCGACTGGCAAAACTGGCAACGGATTCGTTTTCAACACCCCAAAATTAGTAAAAAAAGATGGCTTCAATACTTTACCGCGTTAGAATTTTTAAAAACTGTTTTTATGAAGATAAAAGCTTTTGTACTCATATTTAATATCAATTTAATTAATTTAATTTAATTTAATTCTTTTGTAAACCAGAAATCAAATATTATTGGAAAAAGAGGGGATTTATTTTCTATATATCTACAGTTTCAACTAAGGATGTTGAATTTCTTGTAAATAAGTTAAAGTCTTCAAACTCTAGTGGTCATGATATTTCTAATAATTTGGATAAAAAATGCAAATATGCGATAAGCGGTCCATTTCTATAGAGAAAGGTATATTTTCCAGTAAATTTAAAAGAGCCATAGTCTCTTCATTATACCAGAAGGGAGATCCAAATGACTATAATAATAATTATGAAGCCATTAGTCTACTATGTAGATTTTCTAAAATTTTAGAACTTCATCTCAAGGATTTTTTACATCGGAATATGTTACTGTCTCCTGCTGAACATGGTTTCACCACAAACAAAAGCAACAAGTCTGCGTTGTGTGATTTTCATTACAAAATCATTAAAGCTTTAGACAACAAGAAATCAGTTGTGGGTCTTTTCGAAGATTTCTCACAAGCTTTTGATTTGGTAGACCATCAGCTGCTTAAGACCAAACTGGCACTATACGGTATTCGACTAACTGATTTACAAATATTTTCCTCCTATTTAGACAACAGGACACAAATTGTAAAAATGGTCGGTGGAGTTGAAAGTAATATTTGTGATATTACACAAGGAGTTCCACAGGGGTCAATTTTGGGATCACTTTTATATAATATTTACTAACTATGTGGTCAGCCATCAACAAAAGATACCAAATGTTCATGTGATCTGTTATGCTGATGATACAAACATTCTTGTTACCGGCAACAACCTAATTGAAGAAAAAAAAACACTGAAAGATTTTATCAAGAAATCATACATTGGTCTCAAAATAATAACCTAATTCTAAATAAAACAAAGACAGTTTCAATACAATTTTCATTGAATAATAATTCCGAGAGCTTAACACTTAGTGGTACTGACTGGGAAATAAAAACTTGTTGAAAATTTTTAGCTCAAATAGCAATTCAATTCGCCAATTTCTAATCATGTGTGCTGAAACAACCAATCAGAACAAAATTACACTGATAAGATCCCTTAGGGATGTTTTCACTTATATTATCCAGTTTGACAGTTCAATAACACAGGTCATGAATGTTGTTGTGCAGCTAAGGTCATTTCCGAATTAATTTTTCGCGCTGAATCAGAATCTGGCCTCAGAATTGGCCCATCACGTCAGGATTTTGAAATATTTGAGGTTAAGTACTTAAAAAATGACTTTTTTAGCAAGTTTTGAAGTTGTGTCTAGAACCCAAAAAATTTTTCAGCTTATTTCTAATAAATATATCATTTAGTAACATCCTTCCTCTTTAAAATAAGCTTTCGAATGGTCATCTATGATGTTTCCTCGCAAAGTTATAGCCATTTTAAAGTGACATGAATTTGAAACCATGTTCCCTACAACCCAACAATCTTAACCAAACGACTCTAAACGAATCAAAATTTAACACAACAATAGGAATAACCCAACATTCTTAAATAAAAGTTTGGTTAAAATTGAGGATCATGGTACGCATGGTACTCGGGGAAACCTACTACGCATCCATTGTACTCAAGGAAACCCACTGCACATCTATAATACTCGTGGAAACCCACTGCGCATTCATGGTACCAAGAGAAACGTACTGCGCATTCATTGCGCACTCAAGGAAACCTTCTACGCATCCATAGTACTCGGGGAAACCCACTGCGCATACATTGCACTCGAGGAAATCCACTGCGCATCCATTGTACTCGAGGAAACCCACTGCGCATCTATAGTACTCGGGGAAACCCACTGCACATCGCAATTTGATAACAATCCATTATTCTTTTTTTGTGTTAGAGCGAGTTAAACGAAAAAATAATTATTTTAACCCACAATAGAACACATGGGCGGGTATGTGTTTTTCATGCTTAAAACATCCCTCCCCCTGTTCACTCGTTCGCGGTGTCTCTTTTTAAAAACCGTCGAATACGTGTCTCCTTATTTCCTCAGGAAAGCCTATCGCTGGAATATCGCGTTTCTGACTTATGTGATTTCAGAGATACGTACTCTTTAGACCATCTACCACCCCCGTTTTCACCACTTTAAAAAGTGAAAATCGAAATTTCGTCCTACTCGTGTCTAACAGATTCTAATAAAAGTATTTATGCCAAATTTTATGATTCTGGGTTTAACCGTTTCCGGAATTTCCCCTCCCCGTTCCCCCGTTCGGAGGTCTCTTTTTGAAAACCGTCAAATACGTGCGTGTCTTCTTTTTCCTCAGAAGTGTCCATCGCTCGAATCATCACGTTTCTGACTTACGCGATTTCAAAAATACAGGAGCGCTTTAAATCATCTACCACCCCCGTTTTGACCACTTCAAAAAGTGAAAATTGAAATTTCGTCTTAACACGATCTAATAGATTTCAACAAAAAATATTTCTGCCAAATTTCATGCATCATGCATCTAACCGTTTCTGGAAAAACCTAAAATTTCAACCTCCCTTTTTATCAAACAAAAAGGTATAATAATGGTTCTATTTATAGTTATTAGACTTATAATAAACCACACTATTTGATGAACTTGTAGTATATTATTCAACGAGCGGTAATGTAGGTAATAACTCACGCAAATGAAGTTTACAGCAGGCAAGTGCTGTAATTCATCAAGTGGGTTATTATCATTACCGCAAGTTGAATACTATACTTTATCTACGATTATAACAGTAAATATTAAATTGGGAAAATTTTGCTTTAATTAGGTACTCAGTTTGTTTATTAATAAAATTAACTGTAAAATTTAACTTAACTTAAATTTAGGATTTCTCTCGGACAGAGCCACACCTTCGTGAAGCGCGTTACGTCGATTGGATAGGCTAGGCATGAATATACAGATGATTGGCACTATCACCTAGTGATTTATAATAACTCACTCATTATAACTCACGCTATTTGTTTATGGATACTATAAATTGTTCAAAAGCAGTTCATTAATTAGTATATAACCTAATAAAATAACCAAAAGTAGTTTATGTGCCATAGATTTTTGTTGCTCCTAACTTAGCATACCTAGAATATTACCTATAATATCTTATTAATATTTCTAATCCTATTTACATTCACAATATTGTCTGTAATTCTCCTATTTCCTTATTCAAAACAGTAACCATAAAATTAGCATAATGTCCTGTAGACTGACTGCCTTTGTATGTTCATTCACTTTAATCATCTGACAATGTCACGTTGAGTGCCGAACTGCAGTAAGGTGCAAGTTACAATAATTTGGCGGTAAAAAATAAAGTAAATGTTAATGTTGGTGTTTCATTATTATATCACCATAATTAATTACCACAATGTAACGGCTTACCAGTTTAATTTTGGAGGAGATATTGTTTTTATGATTATATAATAATAATAATAATAATAACTTTATTGTCGTATCATCTTATAAAGATATTGACAACGTCATATATTAGGTATAAAAGATGAAATAGCAATAATTAATAGGCAAGTATAACAGTAATAAACACTAAATGTAAAATCTTATGAATTAAATGATTAAAATAAATAAACAAATAAAAATAAAACAGAGAGGTAACATATTCAAGGTGTGCAGCTAAAAATGTAAAAAACAATGCAATAATGCAGTTTAAACTACTTATTGTAGTATTCTTGGATAGAGTAAAAACAGTTGTCGAGAAGGTAGCCCTTTATATATTTTTTAAATTTACTTACCGAGTTAATGTGCTTAAAAGAGTTAGGTAGGTGATTGTATATATCACTGCAGAAGTAATAAGGGCTTTTTTTATACATAGACAAATTAATGTTTGAAACATAAATGTTACTATTTGACCTAGTGTCATGATGATGTACCGAGTTATTTTGTGGAAACTTTCCTTCGTTCATTTTTACAAAAATTAGTGCTTGGTAAATGACTATACAAGGGAGTGGCAAAATATGATGCATTTTGAAAATGGGCTTAAATGATTCAAGTGGACCCATAGAAAAAATCTTGCGTATTATTCTTTTTTGTATCACAAAAATTCGATTAAGTTCAGTTGTTTGACCCCAGTAAAGTACCATATAGGTTAGTTGTGAGTAAGCCAAGGCATAACAGACATTCATTAGGTTTTTAATATCTAAGATGTTTTTAAGATTATATATATTATATAACTAAATATTTGTAAATTAAATTATTTTCCGTTGAAATTAATTTCATTTCCTGAAAATAAATTTCTGTGATAAAAACATTCAGATTGTAAGTAAGAAGATAACTGTTTAAATATATTCATTCATTCATTCATTCATTCATTCATTCATTCATTCATTCATTTAAATACGAAACATAATTACTTGTAAACTTATATAAATATTCACAAGAATTTTACACTCGTCCGAACTCCGGCTTTCCAAGTAAGCATGAAAGAATGACTGGATATTTAATAGTGCCGGTGTTGTCAAATCTCGGACGCAGCATTATACGATTTTTGAATAGAGAATATTTGAAGTATATTTATGTTCACAAATCTATGCGCCCCCAAGCATAATTCGATGGAACTAAAAATATACTTTTAGTTTTACGGAACATATGATACTGCGTCCGAATCCAAAAAAAACTCGGGTCGATATTTTGCTCAAATGAAACGAAACAGAACTCATTTCTATGTTTACATATAACCCAGGAGACGAAGAACATTTTGAGGTGCTGAAAATCGACCATTTCAGAGATTTGTTGAAGATAACACGGGAAAACAATACTGCGTCCGGTATACAGACGCAGTATTGTACAGGACGCAGCAGTGTATGGTGTCGTGCACATGTACGGACGCAGCATTATTTGCAGGACAAATATATATATATATATATATATATATATATATATATATATATATATATATATATATATATATATATATATATATATATATATATATATATATATATATATATATATATATATATATATATATATATATTTTATACAGATCCATTAAATTATCAACATGTGTGTTCTTCGAGGTTGAGGGTGAATTTAAATTAAAATGTTATATTTATTTCTGTCAATCCTTTTTTTTTTTCTTTTTAAGGATATCAATCTTTAGTTATTCTAAAATGCATTTTTAAAATATATTACGGGTCCAGCTATTTTTTCAGATATATAGTTTGGGCTAGAATTAGAACCTTTTGTCACAGGTCTCTGAAGGAAATGAGCAAGGTATTTACCTCCTCAGTCCATTCTGCCGTTAATCTTACTATGGCTAGGGCAATCCGCTCTACTTGGAGGTACTGTCAAAGCAGCATGCCTAGTGCTATACTCAAGGTACTTCCACGCAATACTATCTTAATCCAACTGTTAATAGGTTGAGAAGACGCCTTATAATAGAATTTCTTGAAAGCATTGGGAAACTCTGCAATGTGAGAGGCCTCAGCCTCCTTTTACTTTCGACAGCTGAAATAGTTGTCGTTATCCAGACCTTGTAGTCCTGATAATAAGAAGATAAAATAACCGTAACCTGACCCTCTTTTTTTTTCTTTTGTTTGATGATAACACTCCCTGTTGTTTATACGATTCTGATATCTCTATCTTTGAAAGGGTTTGAACTATTTTCCATTAGTTGGTTAAGTGAAAAGATCTGCTAGTTTTATCTGGTCATGCTGGGCATCAGACTGTAATGCGCCTCTAAAGAAAGAATCACCCACAGCCTGTGGACATACATACACGAATCGGAAATATTAGTGTTCAGCTTCTGTTTTCCTGTGGTTCAACGTTTCATTAAAAGCATTAAAAATTTTAGAGTCGACAGAAAAAATAAAAATAATGTTTTATTTGTTTGGTTTAAACCAAGTCGGATCTTCAACCACTAGTGTAGCATTCGTAAATATTTTGGTGAGTGGTGGAAAAGAATAGAAGCTGAAGTTACTATAATTTCTAGTGGATTCATCTACTGCCGAGTAAATATCACATTTTGTGTTACTTCTACTAGTGAAATTCATGATAGGTTTCATAACATACATACTAACAGCGCACAATACAGTCCAATGCCATGCAGTTATATTGACATGTTTACGCCGTTAAACTGGAATCTTTTATGCTTTCTGTGCGTGTTGATAACGGGCAGAAAGAATTGGGTTTTTTTTTAGATTGACCGACGCTATAACGCTTTTTTCTAATCAATTCAGCATGTGATCTAGTATACAGTGATCAGTTGCAGTGTATTTATTTAGAGATTTAAGGTTTATGATGTGTATGTGAACCATCCGGCTTAGGCGTTGACAAAATACGTTTGACAAATGCTGTTGTTTACCGATGTAAGCTTTACTAACCTGAAAAACAATTTACCTAAGGAGCTCATAACTAGTTAAAATTCAGAGGACCACAATTTGGGTTCCTTAGGTTCCTTTGGTAGGACTTTCTAACTGGAAATTTTAAGAAATGGCAAATTAAAAAAGCCCACACAAAACCTTTTTACCAGTTGTTATGCTGCCCTTTTATTTATTTATTTATTTATTTTTTTTAATTTAGATTAATAGAAACTAACTCCCTTTGGGAAGAGGTTTCTGGATGGTGAATATCAACCAAGATTCTACTCTCATCACTGACATATCGGATACTATTTGCACGAATGCTTCCTTTCAATAAGAAAACTGATCATCATTACACACCAGTTCACCTATAGTGTTATAACAAATACATAATGTGATCAGATAGGTGTGACAAGTTTATTAATCAATATCATCACCGACGTGAATCCCAAAGAAAATGAAGGGTTTACTTACTTCCTTTCAATAAGCACTCCTCATCATATAGTGTTAACCCAACCACATAATGCCATCACAGGCAGATGGGCGTAAGTTAATGTTTCTATTCGCATAAATAGTTTCTTTTCATATCAAAGCTTGCCACTCTAGTGCCACTAGATAAGTTTATCTGTCAGTGTTACAACAAACACATAATATGTCACCGTAGACAGAATTCTATTTCCATAGGTAATTTCTTCCAATATCAAAGCTTGCCCCCATAGACAAGTTTACCTGTCAGTGTTGTCATAAACACCTAATGTCTTCCAATATGAAAGCTTGCCATCATAGGCAAGTTCACCTGTCAGCGTTGTCATAAACGCATAATGTCCCCATAGACAATTCTATTTGCATAAATAACACAGCCCCACAAAAAAAAATGAAAGTTCATACTCCAGAGTCGGACATATGTATTCCTATGTATTTTTCGACGCTGAATCCGATCCCGAGCTCAGAAATGGCCCTCCACGTCTGGAATTGGCCCCACGGGGCCAAAAATGGCCTGAGAGGTGGATTCCGGGATGGGGCGTGGTTAAAGGTCCATTCTAAAGCCAAAGTCGAGTTTGTGGTCGAAAAGTCCACGACCAACTGAAATTTCGCGTTTGGGGCCGGAAAAATGGCCCCTTGGGGCCGGAAAATCGTGTTTCGGGCCTCGCAATGGCATCAGTGGTATTTTCGTGTACTTTTGAATACTGGAATGAATACCGTGCTTGAAAAGTTTATGGTCAACTTCAATTCCCCGTTTGGGACCAGAAAAATGGCCCCTTGGGGCCGGAAAATCGTGTTTCGGGCCTCGCAATGGCATCAGTGGTATTTTCGTGTACTTTTGAATACTGGAATGAATACCGTGCTTGAAAAGTTTATGGCCAACTTCAATTCCCCGTTTGGGGCCGGGAAAATGGCCCCTCTGGGCCGGAAAATCGTGTTTCGGGCTTCGCAATGGCATCAGTGGTATTTTCGTATTTTCGTCCTGACTGAGCCGTTACTGGACCCAAACAAGATTTTGCTTCCACCTCTCCACATTCAACTCGGGCTAATGAAGCAATTTGTAAAAGCTCTAGATAAAGAGGGTCCTTGCTTTCAGTATCTTGGGCGAAAATTTTCTCAACTCTCAAATGAGAAGCTTAAGGCTGGAATTTTTGATGGGCCCCAAATTCGCGCAGCCATGAAAGATCAAGAATTTGTTGAGTCCATGAATCCCGTTGAAGAAAAGGCCTGGCTCGCCTTCAAGGATCTAGCGACAAATTTTTTGGGTAACCACAGAGCCGCAAATTACAAGGAAATCGTGAGAAACACGCTTGATAGTTTCAAGGAGTTGGGGTGCAGAATGAGCCTTAAGCTGCATTTCCTGCACTCACACTTGGACTATTTTCCAGAAAATTTAGGTGACTACAGTGAACAACAGGGAGAAAGATTTCACCAGGATATATCCGAAATGGAACAACGATATCAAGGAAGGTGGGATATCCACATGATGGCGGATTACTGTTGGTCACTGAAGAGGGACACAACAGAGAGCCATAAACGCCAGGGTGTGCGGCGATCTTTTGAATATAAAGTTCAAAGATATTACAAAAAGAGAGTGTAGAATAAGAATCCCACGTTCCATGAGACGGGATCTGCACCCATAGCGTTCCTTTAGTAACCATCTGAAAACTGCCATCATAGAGATATCTCACCGTCCTTGCTATCGTTGTTTCATGTTAATTCTTTCAGGGATCTCGTCACTATAGTCACCTCAAGAGTCTATGAAAAATTTCTTCAGGCTCAACATACGGCCCGATTCTCTATGGCATATTTCCAGCGGTTTCCTTGTTATTTAGATGAGACCATGAGGTTCCTACTGGACACTTGAGGTTCAGCCAGACCTTTTTTCAAGGGGCTTCACGGACTTCACACGTTTTCTGTCATGACTGATACTAGAAACAAAAACTCTCTTTATCCAGGACCTCTGAAATTTCCGCTATCAGTCCTTCATATGCGAAGGGAGAAGCAATGCATGTAAAGCGTCCAATCGTTTTTACCTTCAGGCCATTGTCTCATCACATAAAATACCACAGTTGCAAGTGCCACGGCCGGAACGCGATTTTCTGATCCCTTCGGGGCCATTTTCCTGGTCCCGAACGGGGAATTGAAGTTGGCCATAAACTTTTCGAGCACGGTATTCATTCCAGTATTCAAAAGTACACGAAAATACCACTGATGTCATTGCGAAGCCCGAAACACGATTTTCCGGCCCAGAGGAGCCATTTTCCCGGCCCAAACGGGGAATTGAAGTTGGCCATAAACTTTTCAAGCACGGTATTCATTCCAGTATTCAAAAGTACACGAAAATACCACTGATGCCATTGCGAGGCCCGAAACACGATTTTCCGGCCCCAAGGGGCCATTTTTCCGGACCCAAACGCGAAATTTCAGTTGGTCGTGAACTTTTCGACCACAAACTCGACTTTGGCTTTAGAATGCACCTTTAACCACGCCCCATCCCGGAATCCACCTCTCAGGCCATTTTTGGCCCCGTGGGGCCAATTCCAGACGTGGAGGGCCATTTCTGAGCTCGGGATCGGATTCAGCGTCGAAAAATACATAGGAATACATATGTCCGACTCTGGAGTATGAACTTTCATTTTTTTTTGTGGGGCTGTGTAATTTCTTCCAGTATGAAAGCTAGCCACCATATACAAGTTTTCTGTCAGTGTTGCCATAAACGCATAATGTCACCATAGACATAATTTTATTTGCATAAACAATTTCTTCCAATGTGAAGGCCTGCCACCATATACAAGTTCACCTGTCAGTGTTGTAAACACATAATGTCACCAAAGCCATAATTTTATTTGTATAAATAATTTCTTCCAATATGAAAACTTGCCACCAAAGGCAAGTTTCCCTGTCAGTGTTGCCATAAACACATAATGTCACCATAGACATAATTTCATTTGTATAAATAATTTCTCCCAATATGAAAGCTTGCCACCATAGGCAAGTTTCCCTGTCAGTGTTGCCATAAACACATAATGTCACCATGGACATAATTTTATTTGCATAAAAAATTTCTTCCAATGTGAAAGCTTGCCACCATAGACAAGTTCACCTGTCAGTGTTGTCCTAAACACATAATGTCACCATAAACATAATTTTATTTGCATAAAAAATTTTTCCAATGTGAAAGCTTGCCACCATAGACAAGTTCACCTGTCAGTGTTGTCATAAACACATAATGTCACCATAGACATAATTTGATTTGCATAAAAAATTTCTTCCAATGTGAAAGCTTGCCACCATAGACAAGTTCACCTGTCGGTGTTGTCATAAACACATAATGTCACCATAGACATAATTTTATTTCCATAAATGATTTCTTCCAATGTGAAAGCTTGCCACCATAGACAAGTTCACCTGTCATTGTTGTCATAAACACATAATGTCACCATAGACATAATTTTATTTGCATAAATGATTTCTTCCAATGTGAAAGCTTGTCACCATAGACAAGTTCACCTGTCATTGTTGTCATAAACACATAATGTCACCATAGACATAATTTTATTTCCATAAATAATTTCCTTCAATGTGAAAGCTTGCCACCATAGACAAATTCACCTGCCAGTGTTGTCATAAACACTTAATGTCACCATAGACATAATTCTATTTGCATAAAAAATTTCTTCCAATGGGAAAGCTTGCCACCATAGACATGTTCACCTGTCAGTGTTATCATAAACACATAATGTCACCATAAACATAATTTTATTTGCATAAATAATTCCTCCAATATTAAATCTTGTCACAAGTTCACCTATCAGTGTTACAAAAAAACACATAATGTCACCACAGACAGACATGACAAGTTAATTAATCGAGGAATCAACGGCATGTTTAATAAAAAATTATATTTCCATAAATATTTTCTTCCAACAGTACGCCCCTGGCGGTACTGATCTCCTTAACTATGTTTTTACAGATGGCGACGATTCATGTCGACCGCCGCGACTTTATAATTCACCGAACTCTATTCCAATTTGTTCACTAATTCTGCTGTGTCTTTTCACGAATGCCTAGGCATCCCTTAAAACGAGACAAGAAACTGAGAAACAATAAAACAAGTTAAACCGCACAACACAAAACGGGACGATGCAACTAAAACGATGTGTTCAGTTCGGCACACAAACAAGGAATGCAGGTAAGGATCGACAGCGGGCGCGGGAACCGTTTTAGTCTTTAAAATGTGTGAAGTTTGGTACGTACACGAGGCACTTACACTACTCTTATTTATGAAGACGAGGCCGAGATATAATTGTGATAAATGTCACTATATTTTAAAATAAAATAACCTTTTTTCTTAATATCAGAATATGGAAATATTTAATAGAAGAATGTTACGTAATTGCAATAAACTTTTGAAGTTTTAGGTAAAAACTAGAACAGTTTTGTTTTAACAATATATTATTTCATATTTAATTACGTATAGTTTTACCGTTAATAAAAAGTTTTAAGATAAATCTGTGGTAACTCTATCTTCAGAGTATTATAGAATTAATATAAAGAAAATTTATCCCGAGATTTTACACATTTTAACTTCAAACCAATGAAGTTTTGAATAAATAATAAGCATATATTTGACCTAATCAGTGATAAAGGTTTAATTAAAGAGGTCTACAAACGACCCAACCAACCAACCTTCTCGGTACACCTTGAAAATTGTCATGACAACTCGTAAAAGCAAATCGGTGTGAAGTTAGCAGCTAAAAGTTAGCAGCCAATTATACGGAAACGCCCGAACATCCATAGACGTACGTGTAAACATATTATAAAATATAAAACATAATTTTAAATACACAGAAATCAAATAAAATGTGTTGTATTTATACATAATAGACGCAAATTATTTGTAGCCGTCTAAGTGGGTGAAAGGCACCCTAAAGTAATACAAAACAAATAGTATTTGTAAAAAAGAGCATCAATTTCAAAATTCAGGCGAAATAGACCTAATGGATGACAATTATAAAGTCTGCAAAGAAATTTTCTTAGCAGCATTCTGAGAGGGTGAAAAACACCCTATATTATATGAAAAATATTGCCCCTACGGGAAACGAAGCATTAATACAAAATTACAAGTAAAATAGACTTAAGGAATGGTACTATACATGCTCTATATTAGCGACCGTCCAACGGGGTGAAAAACGCCCTTATATGACAAGAAAAACTATTGCAGGTGTAAGAAACGACGTATCATCGAAATACGCCTAAAATAGAGCTATTGTACGGTATTTATACATACTAGAAGGAAACGTTCTTAGCGGCCGTGTAAGGGGATGAAAGACACCCTTATATCACAAAAAAAAATATTGCTCGTACAGGAAACGGATGTCAATTTGAAAATACGCTTGCAATAGACCCAATATATGGTAATTATACATACTAGAAGGAAAAGTTCTTAGCGGCCGTGTAAGGGGATGAAACACACCCTTATATCACCAAAAAAAATATTGCTCGTACAGGAAACGGAGTGTCAATTTGAAAATACGGTTGAAATAGACTTACTGTATGGTATTTATACATACTAAAAGGAAAAGTTCTTAGCGGCCGTGTAAGGGGATGAAACACATCCTTATATCACCAAAAAAAATATTACTCGTACAGGAAACGGAGTGTCAATTTGAAAATACGGTTGCAATAGACCCAGTGTATGGTATTTATACATACTAAAAGGAATAGTTCTTAGCGGCCGTGTAAGGGGATGAAACATACCCTCATATCACAAAAAAAAATGTTGCTCGTACAGGAAACGGAGTGTCAATTTGAAAATACGCTTGCAATTGACCCAATATATGGTAATTATACATACTAGAAGGAAAAGTTCTTAGCGGCCGTGTAAGGGGATGAAACACACCCTTATATCACCAAAAAAAATATTGCTCGTACAGGAAACGGAGTGTCAATTTGAAAATACGGTTGCAATAGACTTACTGTATGGTATTTATACATACTAAAAGGAAAAGTTCTTAGCGGCCGTGTAAGGGGATGAAACACACCATTATATCACCAAAGAAAATATTGCTCGTACAGGAAATGGAGTGTCAATTTGAAAATACGGTTGCAATAGACCCAATGTATGGCATTTATACATACTAGAAGGAAAAGTTCTTAGCGGCCGTGTAAGGGGATGAAAGACACCCTTATATCACAAAAAAAATATTGCTCGTACAGGAAACGGAGTGTCAAATTGAAAATATGCTTGCAGTAGACCCAATGTATGGTATTTATACATACTAAAGGGAAAAGTTCTTAGCGGCCGTGTAAGGGGATGAAAGACACCCTTATATCACAAAAAAATATATTGCTCGTACAGGAAATGGAGTGTCAATTTGAAAATACGGTTGCAATAGACCCAATGTATGGCATTTATACATACTAGAAGGAAAAGTTCTTAGCGGCCGTGTAAGGGGATGAAAGACACCCTTATATTACAAAAAAAATATTGCTCGTACAGGAAACGGAGTGTCAATTTGAAGATACGCTTGCAATAGACCCAATGTATGATATTTATACATACTAAAAGGAAAAGTTCTTAGCGGCCGTGTAAGGGGATGAAACACATCCTTATATCACCAAAAAAAATATTACTCGTACAGGAAACGGAGTGTCAATTTGAAAATACGGTTGCAATAGACCCAGTGTATGGTATTTATACATACTAAAAGGAAAAGTTCTTAGCGGCCGTGTAAGGGGATGAAACATACCCTCATATCACAAAAAAAATGTTGCTCGTACAGGAAACGGAGTGTCAATTTGAAAATACGCTTGCAATTGACCTAATATATGGTAATTATACATACTAGAAGGAAAAGTTCTTAGCGGCCGTGTAAGGGGATGAAACACACCCTTATATCACCAAAAAAAATATTGCTCGTACAGGAAACGGAGTGTCAATTTGAAAATACGGTTGCAATAGACCCACTGTATGGTATTTATACATACTAAAAGGAAAAGTTCTTACCGGCCGTGTAAGGGGATGAAACACACCCTTATATCACCAAAGAAAATATTGCTCGTACAGGAAATGGAGTGTCAATTTGAAAATACGGTTGCAATAGACCTACTGTATGGTATTTATACATACTAAAAGGAAAAGTTCTTAGCGGCCGTGTAAGGGGATGAAACACATCCTTATATCACCAAAAAAAAATATTACTCGTACAGGAAACGGAGTGTCAATTTGAAAATACGGTTGCAATAGACCCAGTGTATGGTATTTATACATACTAAAAGGAAAAGTTCTTAGCGGCCGTGTAAGGGGATGAAACATACCCTTATATCACCAAAAAAAATATTGCACGTACAGGAAACGGAGTGTCATTTTGAAAATACGCTTGCAATAGACCCAATGTATGGCATTTATACATACTAGAAGGAAAAGTTCTTAGCGGCCGTGTAAGGGGATGAAAGACACCCTTATATCACAAAAAAAAATATTGCTCGTACAGGAAACGGAGTGTCAAATTGAAAATATGCTTGCAGTAGACCCAATGTATGGTATTTATACATACTAAAGGGAAAAGTTCTTAGCGGCCGTGTAAGGGGATGAAAGACACCCTTATATCACAAAAAAATATATTGCTCGTACAGGAAATGGAGTGTCAATTTGAAAATACGGTTGCAATAGACCCAATGTATGGCATTTATACATACTAGAAGGAAAAGTTCTTAGCGGCCGTGTAAGGGGATGAAAGATACCCTTATATTACAAAAAAAATATTGCTCGTACAGGAAACGGAGTGTCAATTTGAAAATACGCTTGCAATAGACCCAATGTATGATATTTATACATACTAAAAGGAAAAGTTCTTAGCGGCCGTGTAAGGGGATGAAACACACCCTTATATCACCAAAAAAAATATTGCTCGTGCAGGAAACGGAGTGTCAATTTGAAATCACGCTTGCAATAGACCCAATATATGGCATTTATACATACTAGAAGGAAAAGTTCTTAGCGGCCGTGTAAGGGGATGAAAGACACCCTTATGTCACAGAAAAAATATTACTCGTACAGGAAATGGAGTGTCAATTTGAAAATACACTTGAAATAGACCCAATGTATGATATTTATACGTACTAAAAGGAAAAGTTCTTAGCGGCCGTGTAAGGGGATGAAACACACCCTTATATCACCAAAAAAAATATTGCTCGTGCAGGAAACGGAGTGTCAATTTGAAATCACGCTTGCAATAGACCCAATGTATGGCATTTATACATACTAGAAGGAAAAGTTCTTAGCGGCCGTGTAAGGGGATGAAATACACGCTTATATCACAAAAAAAAATATTACTCGTACAGGAAACGGAGTGTCAATTTGAAAATACGCTTGCAATAGACCCAATGTATGATATTTATACATACTAAAAGGAAAAGTTCTTAGCGGCCGTGTAAGGGGATGAAACACACCCTTATATCACCAAAAAAAATATTGCTCGTACAGGAAACGGAGTGTCAATTTGAAAATACGGTTGCAATAGACCCAATGTATGGTATTTATACATACTAAAAGGAAAAGTTCTTAGCGGCCGTATAAGGGGATGAAAGATACCCTTATATCACAAAAAAAATATTGCTCGTACAGGAAACGGAGTGTCAAATTGAAAATACACTTGCAATAGACCCAATGTATGGTATTTATACATACTAGAAGGAAAAGTTCTTAGCGCCCGTGTAAGGGGATGAAAGACACCCTTATATCACAAAAAAATGTTACTCGTACAGGAAACGGAGTGTCAATTTGAAAATACGCTTGTAATAGACCCAATATATGGTAATTATACATACTAGAAGGAAAAGTTCTTAGCGGCCGTATAAGGGGATGAAACACACCCTTATATCACCAAAAAAAATTATTCTCGTACAGGAAACAGGTACGGTTGCAATAGACCCAATGTATGGCATTTATACATACTAGAAGGAAAAGTTCTTAGCGGCCGTGTAAGGGGATGAAAGACACCCTTATATCACAAAAAAAATATTGCTCGTACAGGAAATGGAGTGTCAATTTGAAAATACGGTTTCAATAGACCCAATGTATGGTATTTATACATACTAAAAGGAAAAGTTCTTAGCGGCCGTATAAGGGGATGAAAGATACCCTTATATCACAAAAAAAATATTGCTCGTACAGGAAACGGAGTGTCAAATTGAAAATACGCTTGCAATAGACCCAATGTATGGTATTTATACATACTAGAAGGAAAAGTTCTTAGCGCCCGTGTAAGGGGATGAAACACACCCTTATATTACCAAAAAAAATATTTCTCGTACAGGAAACAGAGTGTCAACTTGAAATCACGCTTGCAATAGACCCAATGTATGGCATTTATACATACTAGAAGGAAAAGTTCTTAGCGGCCGTGTAAGGGGATGAAAGACAACCCTTATATCACAAAAAAAAAATATTGCTCGTACAGGAAATGGAGTGTTAATTTGAAAATACGCTTGCAATTTACCCAATGTATGGTAAAGGAAATGTTCTTCACGGCCATGTAAAGGGGTGAGATTGCAAGAAAAATTATTGTTGCTATAGGAAACGTACTATTAATTTGAAAATATGCCCGCAATAAACTCAATATATCGTAATTGTACATACTAAAAGGAAAAGTTCTTAGCGGGAGTGTAAGGGGTAAAAGACACCCTTATATTACAGGAAAAAATATTGCTCGTACGAGAAACAGAGTATGAGTTTGAAAATACGTCTGCAATATATCTAATATATGATGGTTGTACATACTAAAAGGATAAGTTATTAGCGGCTTTCTAAGGGAGTGAAGGAAACCTTTTTATGATATAGAACTAATCGTTTGTAGTGGAAACGGTTTATCAATTTGAAAATAATCGTAGGATAAACCTAATGCATGATAATTGTACAAAGCAAGTGGAAAATGTCTTAAAGGTCGTCTAAGAGGGTGGAAATAGCCTTAAAAGTTTCATACCTTTTAAAGGTGTTTCCTCATGGAAATATTGCTCGTACAAGAAACGGAGTCTCGACGTACAATAGCATGTTACTTGTAAATACTACAGTGAAATTTTCTTTGCCAATGAGGGTGGTTTTTTGTATAAAATAGAATAATAATATTGTTACAACAGGAAACAGATTATCACTTTCAACAAAGGCAGATAATACTTAAAAGGACACCGCACGTTTTGTGGGTATATTGGTGGCCTGTCAAATTTGATGAATTTTTGATATGTTATAGTTCAAATGATTCTGAACAATAAGTTCCTTTGACGAATTATGGACAGTTTCTCTGATAGATGGCTCCGAAGACTGAACCTACCTCTCGATACTATACCATGATCTCTCAACACTACCGCAGTTATTGAAATAATAACTGTTGGAAATGAATAACCAGACTATTTACCATCATTTGGTCTTTTATTGATGTGCCTGAACTTCCGGTTTTGCCGGAAGTGGGGTCAAATCACGTTTTTTTCAAATGCATAACACCCGTTTTACTTCAATTCATTAATCATATATAGCTAGCTTTATAAAAATTCACTATCTTAATAAATAAGTAAGTACGTGCATTAGCTGATCGAACATTGATGCTAGCTTAGTACCGGGTACATCATAATCTTGGTACAATACAAAGTTTATTTTACTTTTCAAGATATGAAATTGCAGTTGTGTCTAGTCAATGAAAACTAATTATTTGTACAAGTACAATAAGCAGTTTTTGTTTATTTATAATACATTAAACCTTATTATTTTTAGCAAAAAATTGCATAGCTGATTATTTTCATTTTTTTAAATATTTACCTATTTTAATAATTCCTTAATAGAAATCAAACCAAAAAAATAAATTTTATTTCAAATCGATTAACAAAGAACAACATTCCTCCCCCATTACGCGTCGCAGCCAGCCACACATGCACGGTGCGAGGCACAATGAAAGGCTGGATGAAACAAAGGCAGATTATATTAAAAACAGTTGAAAACATGAACTAGATATACATATGTATATGCGTTGCGATTGCTTTTCTAAGTTCCAAAGTAAGTCAATCCTATTATAAAACCTAACATGCCGCACATAGGATTTAATTTCTGTAGGAATAAGGTTTAATTAATTTGAAATAAATCTATTATTGAATGATTAAAATAAGTAAATATTTAAAAAAATGAAAATAATTAGCTATGCAATTTTTAGTAAAAATAATAAGGTTTAATGTATTATAAATAAACAAACACTGCCTATTCTACTCAAAGGTCTCAAAGATAATTTGTTTTCATTGACTAGACAATTGCAATTTTATATCTTGAAAAATAAAATCAACTCTGTTTTATACCAAGATTATGATGCATCCGGTATCAAGCTAGCATCAATGTTCGAACAGTCAATGCATGTACTTACTTATTCACTAAGATAGTGAATTTTAATAGAGCTACTTATATATATGATCATTAAATTGAAGTAAAACGGGATTTGTGCATTCGAAAAAACGTGATTTGATGTCCCTTCCGGCAAAACCGAAAGTTCAGGCACATCAATCTAAGACCAAATAATGGTAAATAGTCTGGTTATTCATTTCCAACAGTTATTATTTCAATAACTGCGGTAGTGTTGAGAGATCATGGTATAGTATCGAGAGGTAGGTTCAGTCTTCGGAGCCATCTATCAGAGAAACTGTCCATAATTCGTCAAAGGAACTTATTGTTCTGAATCATTTGAACTATACCATATCAAAAATTCATCAAATTTGACACACCACCAATATACCCACAAAACGTGCGGTGTCCTTTTAAGTATTTTCTGCCTTTGTTGAAAGTGATAATCTGTATCCTGTTGTAACAATATTATTATTTTATTTTATACAAAAAACCACCCTCATTGGCAAAGAACATTTAACTGTAGTATTTACAAACAGCATGCTATTGTACGTCGATACTCCGTTTCTTGTACGAGCAATGTTTCCATGAGGAAACACCTTTAAAAGGTATGAAACTTTTAAGGCTATTTCCACCCTCTTAGACGACCTTTAAGACATTTTCCACTTGCTTTTACAATTATCATGCATTAGGTTTATCCTACTATTATTTTCAAATTGATAAACCGTTTCCACTACAAACGATTAGTTCTATATCATAAAAGGGTTTCCTCACTCCCTTAGAAAGCCGCTAATAACTTATCCTTTTAGTATGTACAACTATCATATATTAGATATATTGTAGACGTATTTTCAAACTGATACTCTGTTTGTCATACGAGCAATATTTTTTCCTGTGATA
This sequence comes from Rutpela maculata, assembly GCA_936432065.2. Lineage (NCBI taxonomy): Eukaryota > Metazoa > Arthropoda > Insecta > Coleoptera > Cerambycidae > Rutpela > Rutpela maculata. Next base: position 83,897,926 of record OW386290.2, read on the forward strand.
TAAGGGTGTCTTTCACCCCTTACACGCCCGCTAAGAACTTTTTCTTTTAGTATGGATAATTACGATATATTGAGTTTATTGCGGCCATATTTTCAAATTAATAGTACTTTTCCTATAGCAACAATAATTTTTCTTGCGATCTCACCCCCTTACATGGCCGTGAAGAACATTTCCTTTACCATACATTGGGTAAATTGCAAGCGTATTTTCAAAGTGACACTCCATTTCCTGTACGAGTAATATTTTTTCTGTGATATAAGGGTATCTTTCATCCCCTTACACAGCCGCTAAGAACTTTTCCTTCTAGTATGTATAAATGCCATACATTGGGTCTATTGCAAGCGTGATTTCAAGTTGACACTCTGTTTCCTGTACGAGAAATATTTTTTTTGGTGATATAAGGGTGTGTTTCATCCCCTTACACGGCCGCTAAGAACTTTTCCCTTTAGTATGTATAAATACCATATATTGGGTCTACTGCAAGCGTATTTTCAATTTGACACTCCGTTTCCTGTACGAGCAATATTTTTTTTGTGATATAAGGGTGTCTTTCATCCCCTTACACGGCCGCTAAGAACTTTTCCTTCTAGTATGTATAAATGCCATACATTGGGTCTATTGCAAGCGTGATTTCAAATTGACACTCCATTTCCTGTACGAGCAATATTTTTTTTGTGATATGAGGGTATCTTTCATCCCCTTATACGGCCGCTAAGAACTTTTCCTTTTAGTATGTATAAATACCATACATTGGGTCTATTGGAACCGTATTTTCAATTTGACACTCCGTTTCCTGTACGAGCAATATTTTTTTTTGTGATGTGAGGGTCTCTTTCATCCCCTTACACGGCCGCTAAGAACTTTTCCTTCAAGTATGTATAAATACCAGACATTGGGTCTATTGCAAGCGTATTTTCAAATTGACACTCCGTTTCCTGTACGAGCAATATTTTTTTTGTACTATAAGGGTATCTTTCATCCCCTTATACGGCCGCTAAGAACTTTTCCTTTTAGTATGTATAAATACCATACATTGGGTCTATTGCAACCGTATTTTCAATTTGACACTCCGTTTCCTGTACGAGCAATATTTTTTTTGGTGATATAAGGGTGTGTTTCATCCCCTTACACGGCCGCTAAGAACTTTTCCTTTTAGTATGTATAAATATCATACATTGGGTCTATTTCAAGCGTATTTTCAAATTGACACTCCATTTCCTGTACGAGTAATATTTTTTCTGTGATATAAGGGTGTCTTTCATCCCCTTACACGGCCGCTAAGAACTTTTCCTTCTAGTATGTATAAATGCCATACATTGGGTCTATTGCAAGCGTGATTTCAAATTGACACTCCGTTTCCTGTACGAGCAATATTTTTTTATGTGATAGAAGGGTGTCTTTCATCCCCTTACACGGCCGCTAAGAACTTTTCCCTTTAGTATGTATAAATACCATACATTGGGTCTACTGCAAGCGTATTTTCAATTTGACACTCCGTTTCCTGTACGAGCAATATTTTTTTTGTTATATAAGGGTGTCTTTCATCCCCTTACACGGCCGCTAAGAACTTTTCCTTCTAGTATGTATAAATGCCATACATTGGGTCTATTGCAAGCGCGATTTCAAATTGACACTCCGTTTCCTGTACGAGCAATATTTTTTTTGTGATATAATGGTATCTTTCATCCCCTTATACGGCCGCTAAGAACTTTTCCTTTTAGTATGTATAAATACAACCGACAATAGACACTGGGTCTATTGCAACCGTATTTTCAAATTGACACTCCGTTTCCTGTACGAGTAATATTTTTTTTGGTGATATAAGGGTGTGTTTCATCCCCTTGCACGGCCGCTAAGAACTTTTCCTTTAAGTATGTATAAATACCATACACTGGGTCTATTGCAACCGTATTTTCAAACTGACACTCCGTTTCCTGTACGAGTAATATTTTTTTTGGTGATATAAGGGTGTGTTTCATCCCCTTACATGGCCGCTAAGAACTTTTTCTTTTAGTATGTATAAATACCATACACTGGGTCTATTGCAACCGTATTTTCAAATTGACACTCCGTTTCCTGTACGAGTAATATTTTTTTTGGTGATACAAGGTTGTCTTTCATCCCCTTACACGGCCGCTAAGAACTTTTCCTTCTAGTATGTATAAATGCCATACATTGGGTCTATTGCAAGCGTGATTTCAAATTGACACTCCGTTTCCTGCACGAGCAGTATTTTTTTTGGTGATATAAGGGTGTGTTTCATCCCCTTACACGGCCGCTAAGAACTTTTCCTTTTAGTATGTATAAATATCATACATTGGGTCTATTTCAAGCGTATTTTCAAATTGACACTCCATTTCCTGTACGAGTAATATTTTTTCTGTGATATAAGGGTGTCTTTCATCCCCTTACACGCCCGCTAAGAACTTTTCCTTCTAGTATGTATAAATGCCATACATTGGGTCTATTGCAAGCGTGATTTCAAATTGACACTCCGTTTCCTGTACGAGCAATATTTTTTTTTGTGATATAAGGGTATCTTTCATCCCCTTATACGGCCGCTAAGAACTTTTCCTTTTAGTATGTATAAATACCATACATTGGGTCTATTGCAACCGTATTTTCAAATTGACACTCCCTTTCCTGTACGAGCAATATTTTCTTTTGTGATATTAAGGGTGTCTTTCATCCCCTTACACGGCCGCTAAGAACTTTTCCTTCTAGTATGTATAAATACCATACATTGGGTCTATTGCAACCGTATTTTCAAATTGACACTCCATTTCCTGTACGAGCAATATTTTTTTTTGTGATATAAGGGTATCTTTCATCCCCTTACACGGCCGCTAAGAACTTTTCCCTTTAGTATGTATAAATACCATACATTGGGTCTACTGCAAGCATATTTTCAATTTGACACTCCGTTTCCTGTACGAGCAATATTTTTTTTTTGTGATGTGAGGGTGTCTTTCATCCCCTTACACGGCCGCTAAGAACTTTTCCTTCTAGTATGTATAATTACCATATATTGGGTCTATTGCAAGCGTATTTTCAAATTGACACTCCGTTTCCTGTACGAGCAATATTTTTTTTGGTGATATAAGGGTATGTTTCATCCCCTTACACGGCCGCTAAGAACTTTTCCTTTTAGTATGTATAAATACCATACAGTAGGTCTATTGCAACCGTATTTTCAAATTGACACTCCGTTTCCTGTACGAGCAATATTTTTTTTGGTGATATAAGGGTGTGTTTCGTCCCCTTACACGGCCGCTAAGAACTTTTCCTTCTAGTATGTATAATTACCATATATTGGGTCTATTGCAAGCGTATTTTCAAATTGACACTCCGTTTCCTGTACGAGCAATATTTTTTTTTGTGATATAAGGGTGTCTTTCATCCCCTTACACGGCCGCTAAGAACGTTTCCTTCTAGTATGTATAAATACCGTGCAATAGCTCTATTTTAGGCGTATTTCGAATTTGATACGTCATATCTTACACCTGCAATAGTTTTTCTTGTCATATAAGGGCGTTTTTCACCCCCTTGGACGGTCGCTAAGAAATTGTCCTTTTAGCATGTATAGTACCATCCCTTAAGCCTATTTTACTTGTAATTTTGTATTAATGCTTCGTTTTCCGTGGGGGCAATATTTTTCATATAATATAGGGTGTTTTTCACCCTCTCAGAATGCTGCTAAGAAAATTTCCTTGCAGGCTTTATAATTGTCATCCATTAGGTCTATTTCGCCTGAATTTTGAAATTGATGCTCTTTTTTACAAATACTATTTGTTTTGTATTACTTTACGGTGCCTTTCACCCACTTAGACAGCTACAAATAATTTGCGTCTATTATGTATAAATACAACACATTTTATTTGATTTCTGTGTATTTAAAATTATTTTTTATATTTTATAATATGTTTACACGTACGTCTATGGATGTTCGGGCGTTTCCGTATAATTGGCTGCTAACTTTTAGCTGCTAACTTCACACCGATTAAAAGCAAGCTGTTCAGCTGAAATTCCAGCGACTTCAAAGCGTACCGACAATGTTGAGTCCGCCAATTTTATACGATTTCGCATGGCAATCTTCAAAGCGTACCGAGAAGGTCGGTTGGTTGGTTGGATCGTCTATAGACCTCTTAAGGTACGTATTCATACAGAGAACGAAGGCGAAAGAACGGTTACAAACGAATTCGTTCGGGTAATGTGTACATACTAACAAATGCCACCGATCGCGTTCGTCTTCCCTCACTGAGCGGTACATCAAAGAAAATTCGGGAAGAATTCGTTTGGCCCATTTTTTAGTGTGTACGGCTTTTAAGCAGTATTCGTTTACTCGGTGTTCTGAACGGATTGATTTTGTTTTAATTTATATTAATAATAATTTTAAATCGACGATGGAGTGGAGTAATTCTACTTCCCTACAACTCAGCGACTTCTACTTTTGAACAAGGAAGTCATCCACCAACGTTTTTTCTTTCTCTGCCTAGATGCTTCAGTATCACTAATAACAATATAAGCTGCACTTGCAATAATTATTGAGTCTTCGTCCGACGCCATTTTTTTAACAAGAATGCGTATATACCCACGTAAATAAACGAATGACTGAAAAACCATTCGTTCAGAGGTCTGTGGACACAAAGCAAACTTTTACTGAATGCAGAACGATTTCGGGCGAATCCGTTCGATCGAAATCATTCGCCTTCGTTCTCTGTATGGATACGTACCTTTAAAGGTTACGGGATTGTATTTTGTATTCCGATTAAAGCGCGATTAACTATACCACATTCGCATTTCATATTACTGATGTAAACAAATAGCAAAGCATGCTATCATTAGTATTGGTCGATCGGCCATAAACTTCGTTGATATTTGTGTATAGGTATACATCAGGAATATGAAATGTGATTACAGTACAGCAGTCAGATAATAGGCAGTAAGTAAAGGTGTATAATATGCACACGACGTTCACAGTAAATAACAACAACTAACAACAGAACAAGTCAACAAGTTTCGATACTACGACTTACCTACCTGCCCCCTTCTTTGCTAGCGACCGCGACCGATAAGGAGTGCGCGATAAATGTAATGGATATTGAAACGAAAACTATAGGGTTTATATTAAATTTAATAATATTCTGTCAAGAAAATTACATTTTAATTGATATATCTACATTTTTCCCTTAATAATGTAAATGTAGTTGAAATAAGTATTACATAGATTTGTTTCAAGGTACGAAGGTTTTAAAACAAAAATAACAATATACGGCATGAGAAAATGTATGAAATTTAATATTTCAAACTATTAAACATTTCCCCTAATCGTAATATATTCGCAAACAATATATATTTCAAGAAAATTATTAGATTATAACAAATTTTTCACTAAGTTTCACAAAACTGTAAACATTTACATTTAATAAATATAGATTTGCGAAAACTATTTAATAACATTATGTTCAATGTATAAAATATTAATATTTAAAACTATGAAACATTTCCCATAATCGTAATATATTCACAAATGAAGGGGTTGGAGCTGCAAGCACCTAAGTAACAAAAAGTTAATTTTGAGATACAAGCATTTAAAGTTGTTTAAATTTTAAAAATTATTCTGCATTCTTATCTTATATTTGAAAATGTAATGCATTTTGGATTAGGATGACACCAAAATTAGTATAATCACTTAGGTTGTTTCACTAAACAAACCAAACTTTCTACTGTCTGGTAAGATGCTTAGGTTATTTTGACCTAAAAATGCGCTTGGGTTGTTTCAGCTCCAACCCCTTCAAATAATTTATATCCCAAGAAAAATATTAGATTACAATAAACTTTTCATTAAGTTTCACAAAAATGTATACATTTACATTTAATAAATGTAGATTTGTGTTAACCATTTCATTTTAAAACTTTCGACTTATTTGCATCAAATATTTTTTTTTGCGTGTGGATGTGGAAGTAAAATTGTGTTTTAAGTCTTTGTAAATAAATTGTATGTTTGATTTAAAATTACCTCTTATTTAAAACAATAATACTGTTTTTTTTTACATATAATTTTAAATTAAATATAATATATTTAAACCAAAAAATCTCAATTTAACGCAAAATTATTTTTAAATCAGTATTATAATTTATTTGAATTTTTTAAGTCAAACTCATGTCCACAGCAAGAACTAACTTATTTAATTATTCGTTCATGATTCAAGAAAGCCTGATGATATTGCGGTGGAGCATTTATACAGGGTGTAATCGGTTTCATGTCATTAAAAAAAAACTGGTAGTGGGGAACGACTAAACGAACAAAAAACTTTATATAACGCGGAGTCTAAAACCCATAGTTTTAGAAAAAAAAAAAAAAATTTCGAAAATTTTCAATAGAATTGTTTAAGAACTGCTGGAATGTTAGGATAGGCTTTTATCTTCGCGTATGTCGGCGCCTCTAACCATCAAATACGCTAATACCGTGTTTCAAAAGACCGCACGTCGGCGCACGGCGTGGACACAAGTTGATAAACACACTTTTTTTTATGGCTTTTTAAAAGTAGGTAAGGTAAGGTGTTTAGCGGTGCAGTATTTTAGTTTCTGTGGCCCTTCGTTAAGTACACACGTTGAACCCGTTCGTTGTTTTTGTATGTTCTTTTGTACTTTCTGAATTTTGGGCCACGTATTTACAGTTAAGATTTATTTTATTGATTTACCGTTCAAGTCGTTAAGTTCTTATTACGTACAGACACTACTTGCTCGTTCTTTTTGTGTTGCTTTTTGGATTTTGAACTAAGTTTTTATTTTTATTTTCTTTATTGACGTTAGTTGATAGTTTAGTGTGGTATTTTAATGTGCATAGAAACCATAAAAAATGATCCTAATTTACCAATTGTGTTGAACGGAGTGCGTATGTCCTTAATTCGACGTGCCGAAAAGTGAATTGATGCAGACGGAAGCCATTTCGAACAATTTATCTAAATCAACAAAATTGGTAAGTTCTAGACTTATCGAATATTTTAGTTTTAGATACCTGATCGGAAATTCGTTAAATAAATCGGATTTTTTCCTAACTTAAAATACACATAATTACTTTTTGTTATCGTATCTCAAAAGTCTAACTATTTGTTTTCCAATGTCATGCAATAATTATTCATTTTTTAAGCTTTTAACCCAGAACACTCATTTAGGTTACAAATGTTAATAAATCACATTTAAATCTGATAAATTATAAACAACAAGAAAAGCTCCAATATTTTGTTCTAAATTAAAAAAACACATGTAAGGAAATGCTGTGTTTAACTTCTAAGCCCATCATTTGATTTTGCAGTTCTGCAAAAAGAGATAACGAATTATTTACATTTTTATAATTGGTTTGGTTGAGACGCTCATCAAAGGTGCCGCCCTTCTTTGCTTTGAACCGCCGCACAGTGTGGAGTTTTCGTAATCTAGGCGGACAAAATACCGTTTTGGTAAGTGTACGATATTTTAATAAACATCTTAATTTCTGAAAGTAAATTGATCAAACTCATAATCATATATATTTTTTTTTTTCTTCAAGCGTATTAAAATGTTTAAATTATGTCACCAAAAACAGAAGTAGAAGTAGGGCATTGTTTTACTAGCAACAAAATGTTAGTACCGAACGCCACCGTAGTGGACATTGTTTTACTAGTAACATAATGTTAGTTCCGAAAGCGCCGCCGTAGTGGGTATTGTTTTACTAATAACGTAATGTTAATACCGAAAGCCACCGGTGGCGCGCTATCCACTAGCCACTTGTCATATTGTGTCAACATGTAAGACTGTAGTTTGAATATTTGTACATTTATGATAAATAAATGAATTTTTGCATTTTAATACGCTTGAAGAAAAAATAGTATATATTACACAGAGTAGAACGCCTTTGTTTGTGTTTCGCCCAGTTTGCGGCTTCGGCTTCGCCTCAGCCGAAAATCCTGGGCTCAACACAAAAAAAGAGTGCGTTCTACTCCTGGTAATATAATATACTATTTTCTTCAAGCGTATTAAAATGTTTAAATTATGTCACCAAAAACAGAAGTAGAAGTAGGGCACTGTTTTACTAGTAACAAAATGTTAGTACCGAACGCCACCGTAGTGGACATTGTTTTACTAGTAACATAATGTTAGTTCCGAAAGCGCCGCCGTAGTGGGTATTGTTTTACTAGTAACATAATGTTAATACCGAATGCCACCGGTGGCGCGCTATCCACTAGCCACTTGTCATATTGTGTCAACATGTAAGACTGTAGTTTGAATATCTGTACATTTATGATAAATAAATGAATTTTTGCATTTTAATACGCTTGAAGAAAAAATAGTATATATTACACGGAGTAGAACGTCTTTTTTTTGTGTTTCACCCAGTTTGCAAATCCTGGGCTCAACACAAAAAAAGAGTGCGTTCTACTCCTAGTAATATAATATACTATTATCAACAACATTCAAAACATCCAAACAAGTGTCGTAAACTGTCGTGTTTTCTTGTTCCCGCTATATCAAGTAGGGATAAACTGAATGGACTCGCTTAAACTTCTTAGTTGAGTACTGCGGTTTATATGGATTTTAGTGACAATATTATTTTAAGGGTATTTGAAGGTAAGTGGCCATATAATTTTTTTTCTGAAAAATTATTCTATAAGACTGAAAAAGAAGATAAAAGTTTGAGATAACGTGGAAAAATTATATTTTATATATAAATAACTAAACTTTTAATTCATACCTCCGCAGGCTACCCTCAACTTCTTATATTCAAAAAAAAAAGGTTAGTTTGTGTACTTCTAATATCAGAAAGAAAAAGTTGCGCGAGCTTGAGCTCTCACTAGTTTTTTCTTAATTTCAGAATTTTTGAAAATGGGTCTCCTATCCCAGGCAAAGCAAATCAGATGCCATAATGTCTTATATTTTACAAAAGTTATGTATTCTGAGTATTTTGAGCAGCATTTGTAAGTCAGTGGACCTTGTTTGCAGCAAGATAGGGCAAAGATGGGCTAAGTCGAATAGAGATCAGGACCGATTTTATAAACATAATGGTTCTTGGCTTGATGGTAGTTTGTTGCTGCCTGGCCTGTTTTATTAATGTGCCCTGCTTTGCTGGGACACTAGAGAGTTCTTTAACTATCGACGCTGAATCCCTTTTACCTACTTTATGTAACTTTATTGCGCTTGCAAGCGATAGTTCTTCGTGAGAAGCAGAATTAACGAGATGAAGAATTTTACGTTTCTTACGTTTGTATCTGGACTCTTCAAATCTTTTTTGGGACCTACAGCATATAACAGGGGCAATATTTTCCTTTGAAGTAGATGATATAGCTTGATAAACAATGTCAGCAGGCAGCAACAAACAAGCCTCGCTCCTGATGTCTATCCGACTTAGCCATCTTTGCCCTATCTTGCTGCAAACAAGGTCCACTGACTTACGAATGCTACTCAGAATACTATTTGAGAATGAGTGGTTACCTAACTTTTGTAAAATATAAAACATTATGGCATCTGACTTGCTTTATCTGAGATTGGAGACCCATATTTCTAAAATTGACCATCGAGAAATTTCGACACTCATTCTGAAATTACGAAAAAACTAGCGAGAGCGTAAGCTCGCGCAACTTCTTCTTTCTGTTATTAGAAGTACACAAACTAATATTTTTTCTGAATATAAGTAGTTGAGGGTAGTTTGCGGAAGTATGAATTGAAAGTTAGTTGTTTATTTATAAAATATAATTTTTCCGTGTTATCTCAAGCTTAAACTTTTATCTTCTTTTTTAGTCCTATAGAATAATTAAAAAAAAATTATATGGCCACTTACCTTCAAATACCATTAAAATAATATTGTCACTGAAACACATATTAACCGCAGGAACACTTGTACTCAACTAAGAAGTTGAAGAGTGTCCATTCAGTTTATCCCTACTTGGTCTAGCGTGAACAAGAAAGCACGACAATTTACGACACTTGTTTGGATGTTTTGAATGTTGCTGATAAAAAAATATATATTTGCTTATGAAGTTTGATCATTTTACTTTCAGGAATCAATATGTTTATTAAAATATCGTAAACTTGCCAAAATGGTATTTTGTCCGCCTAGATTACGAAAATTCCACACTGTGCGCCGGCCGGCGTAGAATTATACCTAGTACACGTCCATTGGCCCACAAAGGCAGTGGTTCTTAAACGTTTCCTACCCAAATATTTAAATTGTTGACCTAGATCAGTTTTTTCCAAGTGCCCCTAGGGGAAAAAGTCATAAAGGTTTTTTGTTTGTCTAGTCGGTCCCCATTATAGATTTTTTAATGACATGAAACTGATTACACCCTGTATTTTAATTGCCTATACCACATAGCCCACAGAAATTAGCCAAAAACAGCAGGAAACCTAGACAAAATTAGTAAAAAATCTGAATATTTGTACAGACGTTCTTTAAGGTGTTCCAAACCCAAATCTACAAAAATCACAAAAATCCTAGCATGGCTACTCAAGATATTGAAGGTCAAAGTATTTTTGTAAATATCTCGCGTCATATGCATCGGATAAATTATCTACAAGTTGTCTTTTTTATTTTTTCGAGATATTCAAGGTCAGAGTTTCAAAAACATGTTTTTTTCGCGAATATCTCGCGCCAAAAAAATCGGACAGCAATAAAGTTAACATGAAAGTTGTAGAGAATTCAATTATCTACAAGATGAAATTTTGCATTTTTTCCCAATGTAATTTTGGGTGTACTTTTGTTTTTTTTAAATCATGTAGGCCCTGACAGTTAAGCAAAAATTAATTTCATGTTAGGTAAAGTACCTTTTCTGTAAAATATAGAGGAAACTGTCATTAAGGAAAGTTATTCAGATTAAAAAGTTATAGTCCTATACAAAATTTCAAGAACATACGCCTACTTTGATAATTTTGATTTTTTCAATATAATTGCATTTTACGAAAAAAAAAATGGTATGCCAGTTTACTAAAGTGTTTGATCTAGTACATAATGGAGTAAACACTTTAGTAAATCGGAAACATTTTTTTTTTGTAAAATGCAATTATACAGGGTGGACCATTAATAATAGGCCATAGTTCAAGGGTAGATTCTTTGGACCAAAATATGAGGATATAACCAAACATGCTTTACTAAATTGTTGCTGTGGAAAAAGATACAGGGTGTCAAAATTGTATTTTTTTTTTCTTTTTTTGCAATATTTCAACTATCTCTTGACCACGGGTGTGAAATCATCCACATCCACATTTTAAAGTAGAACTATAATCGATAAAGTCGTGGATTTAAATAATAATTTGATTTTCGTTGTAGAGTTTTAATTTCAACGTGGTGTCATTATGTAAGATCATGAATCAGAGAAATGTACTGAATTTATTTAGGAGCCCGTCTAGTAGAGTAGGGTGACATAGGGTTGAAATAATTTAAAAATTATTACTTATTTTATCATCAGCTATACAAAAATTAATTATTTTAGCAACACTTGTTGTCGAGCTATAATTTTAATGAAGTTTCCTTAAAAATAAAGAAATACATCTGTCCAATGCATTGAAATCATTTTCCAGCCCGTCTTGGAGGGTTAGAGGGGGTGAAACTATTTAAAAATTACTAATTTTATAACAGTTGTTGTCGAGCTATAATTTTAGTGAGGTTTCGTTAAGAATAAAGAAATATATCAGGCCAATGCATCGAAACCATTTTCCAGCCCGTCTAGAGGGGTGAGCGGGGGTTGAAATACTTTAAAAAATTACTTATTTCAGCAACTGTTGCCGTCGAGCTTTAATTTTAACGCGGTATTGTTAAGAATAGAGAAATACATACTTAAAAAAATTACTTATTTCAGCAACTGTTGATGTCGAGCTTCAATTTTAACGTGGTATTGTTAAAAATAGAGAAATACATCTGGCCAATGTATTGAAACCATTTTCCAGCCCATCTAGGGTGGTGAGCGGGGGTCGAAATACTTTAAAAAATTACTTATTTTCGCAACTGTTGATGTCGAGCTTTAATTTTAACGCGGTATTGTTAAGAATAGAGAAATACATACTTAAAAAAATTACTTATTTCAGCAACTGTTGATGTCGAGCTTCAATTTGAACGTGGTATTATTAAGAATAAAGAAATACATCTGACCAATGTATTGAAGCCATTTTCCAGCCCGTCTAGGGGGGTGAGCGAGGGTTGAAATACATTAAAAAATTACTTATTTTCGCAACTGTTGATGCCGAGCTTCAATTTTGACGTGGTATTGTTAAGAATAGCGAAATACATCTGGCCAATGCATTGAAACCATTTTCCAGCCTGTCTAGGGGGGGGGGGTGAGCGGACTTTAAAAAATTACTTATTTTAGCAACTGTTGCTGTCGAGCTTTAATTTTAACGTGGTATTGTTAAGAATAGAGAAAAACATCTGGCCAATGCATTGAAACCATTTTCCAGACCGTCTAGGGGGGTGAGCGGGGGATGAAATACTTAAAAAATTACTTATTTCAGCAACTGCTGCTGTCGAGCTTTAATTTTAGTGAGGTTTCGTTGAAAGTAAAGAAATATATCAGACCAATGCATTGAAACCATTTTCCAGCCCGTCTACGGGGGTGAGCGGGGGTTGAAATACTTTAAAAAATTACTTATTTCAGCAACTATTGCTGTCGAGCTTTAATTTTAACGTGGTATTGTTAAGAATAGAGAAAAACATCTGGCCAATGCATTGAAACCATTTTTCAGCCCGTCTAGGGGGTGAGCGGGGGATGAAATACCTAAAAAAATTACTTATTTCAGCAACTGCTGCTGTCGAGCTTTAATTTTAACGTGGTATTGTTAAGAATAGAGAGATACATCTGGCCAATGCATTGAAACCATTTTCCAGCCCGTCTAAGGGGGGTGAACGGGGGTCGAAATACTTTAAAAAATTACTTATTTTCGCAACTGTTGATGTCGAGCTTCGCTTTTGACGTGGTATTGTTAAGAATGGTGAAATACATTTGGCAAATGCATTGAAACCATTTTCCAGCCCGTCTGGGGTGGCGAGCGGGGGATGAAATACTTTAAAAAATTACTTATTTTAGCAACTGTTGCTGTCGAGCTTTAATTTTAACGTGGTATTGTTAAGAATAGAGATATACATCTGGCCAATGCATTGAAATCATTTTCCAGCCCGTCTAGGGGGTGAGATGGGGTGAAAATCTTTAAAAATTACTAATTTTAGCAACAGTTGTTTTCGAGCTCTAATTTTAGTGAAGTTTCGTTAAGAATAAAGAAATGTATCAGACCAGTGCATTGAAATCATTTTCCAGCCCGTCTAGGGGAGTGAGCGGGGGATGAAATACTTTAAAAAATTACTTATTTCAGCAACTGCTGCTGTCGAGCTTTAATTTTAACGAGGTATTGTTAAGAACAGAGAAATACATCTGGCCAATGCATTGAAACCATTTTCCAGCCCGTCTAAGTGGGTGAGCGGGGGTCGAAATACTTTAAAAAATTACTTATTTTCGCAACTGTTGATGTCGAGCTTCAATTTTGATGTGGTATTGTTAAAAATGGTGAAATACATCTGGCCAATGCATTGAAACCATTTTCCAGCCCGTCTAGGGGGTTGAGCGGGGGTTGAATTACTTTAAAAAATTACTTATTTCAGCAACTGTTGCTGTCGAGCTTTAATTTTAACGTGGTATTGTTAAGAATCGAGAAATACATCTGGCCAATGTATTGAAACCATTTTCCGACCCGTCTAGGGGGGTGAGCGGGGGTCGAATTACTTTAAAAAATTACTTATTTCAAACTGTTGCTGTCGAGCTTTACTTTTAACGTGGTATTGTTAAGAATAGAGAAATACATCTGGCCAATGTATTGAAACTATTTTCCAGCCCGTCTAGGGGGATGAGCGGGGGTCGAAATACTTTAAAAAATTATTTATTTTCGCAACTGTTGATGTCGAGCTTCAATTTTGACGTGGTATTGTTAAGAATGGCGAAATACATCTGGCCAATGCATTGAAACCATTTTCCAGCCCGTCTAGGGGGGTGAGCGGGGGTCGAAATACTTTAAAAAATTACTTATTTTCGCAACTGTTGATGTCCAGCTTCAATTTTAACGTGGTATTGTTAAGAATGGCGAAATACATCTGACCAATGCATTGAAATCATTTTCCAGCCCGTCTCACAGTGGGCCATTTGCAACTTCTAGGTGGACAAAATTCTAGAAACTTCTAAATGACCTTAAAATAGTTGTTAGAAGACGGGAAAATTAGTGGAAAAATTTTAAGCATTAAGGGGGTGGTTTTTGAGGGGTTGAAAAATAAATTTGCTTCTAAAGTCTCGAAACTCTGTGAATATAATATGATATCTGTGAATATATCAAAAATAGTTAAAAAATTATAAATAGTAGGGGGGTTGTTTTGTGGGGGTTGAAAGATAAATATTATTTTAAAATTGTGAAACTTTGTGGACATGATAATATTAGATCCATGAATTCGCTGAAAATAATAAAAAAAAATCCAAGCAATGAGGGGTTGGATTTCAGAGGATTGAAAACTAAATACACTTTAAAAGTATGTAAAAAAGTTTCAAAAAATTTTCTTGCCAATGTTTTAATTTTCTAACATAACTTAATTTCAAATCATTCAAAACATTGCAAAGATTGCAAGCTCTTTGTGCTTTCTGAAAATTCTGTAGGGGGAATACATATTGTGACATGCCCCAAGCGCACTGTTTCTTAATTCCCCCCCGTTCACCCCCTTAGACGGGCTGGAAAATGGTTTCAATGCATTGGCCAGATGTATTTCTCTATTCTTAACAATACCTCGTTAAAATTAAAGCTCGACAGCAGCAGTTGCTGAAATAAGTAATTTTTTTAAGTATTTCATCCCCCGCTCACCCCCCTAGACGGACTGGAAAATGGTTTCAATGCATTGGCCAGATATTTTTCTCTATTCTTAACAATACCACGTTAAAATTAAAGCTCGACAGCAACAGTTGCTAAAATAAGTAATTTTTTAAAGTATTTCAACCCCCGCTCAACCCCCTAGACGGGCTGGAAAATGGTTTCAATGCATTGGCCAGATGTATTTCGCTATTCTTAACAATACCACGTCAAAATTGAAGCTCGACATCAACAGTTGCGAAAATAAGTAATTTTTTAATGTATTTCAACCCCCGCTCAACCCCCTAGACGGGCTGGAAAATAGTTTCAATGCATTGGTCTGATATATTTCTTTACTCTCAACGAAACCTCACTAAAATTATAGCTCGACAGCAACTGTTGCTAAAATTAGTAATTTTTAAAGAATTTCTCCCCATCTCACCCCCTAGACTGGCTGGAAAATGATTTCAATGCATTGGCCAGATGTATTTCTCTATTCTTAACCATACCACGTTGAAATTAAAGCTCGACAGCACCAGTTGTTGAAATAAGTAATTTTTTAAAGTATTTCAACCCCCGCTCAACCCCCTAGACGGGCTGGAAAATGGTTTCAATGCATTGGCCAGATGTATTTCACCATTTTTAACAATACCACGTCAAAATTGAAGCTCGACATCAACAGTTGAGAAAATAAGTAATTTTTTAAAGTATTTCATCCCCCGCTCACTCACCTAGACGGGCTGGAAAATGGTTTCAATGCATTGGTCTGGTATATTTCTTTATTCTTAACGAAACCTCACTAAAATTAGAGCTCGACAACAACTGTTGCTAAATTTAGTAATTTTTAAAGATTTTCACCCCATCTCACCCCCTGGACGGGCTGGAAAATGATTTCAATGCATTGGCTAGATGTATTTCTCTATTCTTAACAATACCACGTTAAAATTAAAGCTCGACAGCAACAGTTGCTAAAATAAGTAATTTTTTAAAGTATTTCAACCCCCGCTCACCCCCCTAGACGGGCTGGAAAATGGTTTCAATGCATTTGCCAAATGTATTTTACCATTCTTAACAATACCACGTCAATAGCGAAGCTCGACATCAACAGTTGCGAAAATAAGTAATTTTTTAAGTATTTCGACCCCCGTTCACCCCCTTAGACGGGCTGGAAAATGGTTTCAATGCATTGGTCTGATATATTTATTTATTCTTAACGAAACCTCACTAAAATTATAGCTCGACAACAACTGTTGTAAAATTAGTAATTTTTAAATAGTTTCACCCCCTCTAACCCTCCAAGACGGGCTGGAAAATGATTTCAATGCATTGGACAGATGTATTTCTTTATTTTTAACGAAACTTCATTAAAATTATAGCTCGACAACAAGTGTTGCTAAAATAATTAATTTTTATATAGCTGATGATAAAATAAGTAATAATTTTTAAATTATTTCAACCCTATCCCACCCTACTCTACTAGACGGGCTCCTAAATAAATTCAGTACATTTCTCTGATTCATGATCTCACATAATGGCACCACTTTGAAATTAAAACTCTACAACGAAAATCAAATTATTCTCTAAATCCACGACTTTATCGATTATAGTCCTGCTTTAAAATGTGGATGTGGATGATTTCACACCCGTCTCTTGACCGATCTTTTCTCAATTTGGTAAGGAAACATTCTTTAAGCTAAGAAACAGTAATGTATGTATTACATCACTCTAGCCCGTGGAGAGCGCCTTGTGAGCTATACCTGATGATGAATATTTTTTCTCTTTTTTTTTACGAAACGTAGTGGCCCTTTTGACTAGAAAATCTCAAACAGGAGACATTTATACGTAAAAAAAGGTACACTTGATAGAACTTGATAATTCCAACCGTTTTCGAGAAAACTGCCGTCTCAAAAATTCTTTGAAAACAAACCCAATTTGAAAAGGAAAAATTGTATTTATTGAAAAGTGTGCCTTGATGGCGTCTTAGTTCTGTCAAAATGTCAAACTAATGAAATTGTACGTAAATGACGTCACCAAAGCACATTTTTCAATAAATACAATTTTTCCTTTTCAAATTGGCTTTGTTTTCAAAGGATTTTTGAGATCTATGCGACAGTTTTCCCGAAAACGGTTGGAATTATCAAGTTCTATCAAGTGTACCTTTTTTACGTAGAAATGATTCCTCCATGAGATTTTCTAGTCAAAAGTGCCACTACGTTTCGTACTAAAAAAAGAGAAAAAATAATCATCATCAGGTATAGCTCATGAGGCGCCCTCCACGGGCTAGCGTGATGTAATACACAAATTATTGTTTCTTAGACTACAAAATGTTTCCTTACCAAATTGAGAGAAGATCGGTCAAGAGTTGAAATATTGCAAAAAAAGAAAAAAATTACAATTTGGCACCATGTATCTTTTTCTACAGCAATAATTTACTAAAGCATGTTTGGTTATATCCTCATATTTTGGTCCAAAGTTGAACTATGACCTATTATGGCCACCCTGTATTGAAACAAATCAAAATCATCAAAGTAGGCGTATGTTCTTGAAATTTTGCATAGGACTATAACTTTTTAATCTGAATAACTTTCCTTAATAGTGGAAGACCAGACCCTCTGAATTCGACACCCTCTATACAACTCGCGAACACCCACCTAAAAAATAGGTAATCTGATGTAAAATAACCTGCTAAGCTTGATTTTTGAATTCTCCTATTGATTTGAGATTGCCAAAATTACCAAATTGGCAATTTTCTAAAAAAAATAAATATTATGTGTTATTTTTTGTTTTTCACATAACATGTCATATATTTTTTATTTTACTTCAGAATTTTTTAATTTTTTTACATAATATTCTATAACTATTCTTTGATATGTTGAAAGTAAAAAACTTTACCTAAAAAATAATAAGTTGGCAAAAAAAAATAACAACTTTTCGTTGACGCAAAATCTTTAAAATTTGCAGAGTAAAATGTCCGATCGAGGTATCTTTTTTATTTTTAAAGTTAGGTGCCTACTATAACCGAAGAAAATGTTCCGAATGAACTAAATAAAATCTTTTATAAGAAGTTTTTTTTTGAAATTTTGCTCCCTTATCGAAATATTCATTGATTGTTTCAGCGTCCGAACGAATGCGCGCTACTATGAATCGGCCGCAACGGGTGATTATTATTTTCCATTGTCTATTTATGTTAAGTTGAAAGTGCTTTTTGTCTCAGTCCTTATATTTAGTGCGTTATAAACACATAGTTTCGCATAATAAATTAAATTACTCGGATAGGAAATCAAAGGAAACAAGCTAAAAATGTACTCTTCGCCTGTTCACTGGATTTTTATATAATTGTTATACATTCAATAGGATACTTTTCGCAGTTTTTTGTAACTTTAGACATTTTTAATTTTATAGTACAATTTTAGTTGGTAAAAGACTTGGTAAAAAAACTATACCAAACCCCATTTGGGTTTCGAACCTGGGGCCCTTGGATTCCGAGTCAAAAGAACTGCACCACCACCTTACACGTAAAAGAATGTAAATTTTTACATTATGAGACAAGAGCTAAAATCATATTTTCACGGTTGTATATTACATTATGAAATGTATATTTGTAAAATATATAAATATAATTTCAGTACAATCGGAATTTTCTTTCTTGAGTTATCGTGCTTACAAGAAACGTGACGGAAGGACAGACAGACGGACATTTTGAAAGTTGTTCACTAACACAATGGTTTGAAATTTTTTTTGTCTGCGAGCGATATTTATGGTTTTAGAAATGTACCGATCAAATGCAATATCCGATGACATTTATGTGGCTCTAAAACAATATTTATAACAGAAAAATTTATTTTTATCACTAAATCCAGTTTACCATGCACAATGTAGAAGATCGTATACCCGAACTGCTTATAAAAGAAAATCAGAAATTGTAGATCCTAGTACAGAGAATACAAGTAAAAAATGCATTTCTGCAATGTGCTATTTGCAAGACAACCTACCAAATTAAACCCAGAATTTCAAATGTTTTAGATTTTGGATGGTACCTAAAGGAGGAAATCTTATTTCCAAAGATGATTTCAAAAAGCCCAAAACCCAATTTTACTGAGTTAACTCCATTTTGTAAATGTAAATTATATAACTGTACTACAAGCTGCAAGTGTAGCAAAGCAAACGTGCAATGTAACATAAGTTGTTTATGCGAAGGAAAATGTAATCTTTAGTACCCACTTGCTGTTACAATTAATGAAAACATATTTTTTAATGTGTATGTTCGAGATTATCTACATAATTTTATAACATTTAATTGCGAATAGAAACTAAATAATCCGTAGACTCACTTGATCGCTTAAACGACACCACAGATGGGCGACGTTAACAGAAGTTATGCTTTAAATTAATGCGGACGAGTTGGGCGGCCGCATTCAACAGCGTCATCTCGTTACATGAGCCGAATTTCAAAAGAATCTCTTTATAAAAAAGTTTGTTTAAAGTATATGGAACATTTTTCTCGTTTATACTATAACTCTCTCTTTAAAAATAAAAAAGTTACCTCGATCGGGTATTTTTCAATGCAAATTTTAAAAGGATAATTATATATTTTTTAGGCACTATATTATTAGTTACACTATATTCTTTGCCGTCAGCCTGTCCAAGAATATTGGAGGGATAATGTGTAAAATATTGGTCTAAATCGGAATTAAAATAAAAAAGATATGATGTGTTATGTGCAAAACAAAAACTAACACATAATTTTAAAATTTTTCAAAAAATTTGCGATTTGACCGATTTGGCAATCTCAAATTAATGGGCGAACTCAAAAATCAAATCTAGAAGGTCATTTTATATAATATCATCTATTTTTTAGGTGGGTGTTCGCGAGTTGTATAGACTACTTTTAAAATGCTTCCTACAGATTGGCTGCTCTCCGACTATAATGACATTTTCCTGTATATTTTACAGAAAAGGTACTTTACCTATCATGAAATTCGTTTTTGTTTAACTGTCATGGCCTACATGATTTAAAAAAAACAAAAGTACACCCAAAATTACTTTTTAGATAAGCAGGGGTGAACCTCCAAATATGAAAAAAAAAATCGAAAATATATATTCCTTAAGATTTATGAGTATTTCGTAGCTGTTATTAAAATTTCAGCTTGGATTCCATACTTTCAACTAAAATCTAATTCAGTATAATGTTTACTACTACTAATAAAATAGGACTCTTTTTGTAGGTTGGAAATCTAACCTGTAGTTAGCAGTATATTTTTGTTAACCAACATTATGGAAAAATTATTAGCCTGAATTTTTAAATATTTGCTTGGAGCCAAGCTGAAATGAGTATACAAACATTAAAAATGAGAATAAACCTAAAAAACTTAAAATTTGAGGTTATGTTAGTTATATGATGCACATGCCCTATTATTGATTTTTTTTAATTGATACAATGAAAAGTTCTTTAGTGGTACGAGTTGAGAGTCATTACTTAATTACCTTATTCATGGTCACAATACAATTCTGTTCATTAGAAACTGATGAACATATTCTGTAACTTATTGCATCTCTGATAAGAAAATATTTCCTTTCATATTACTTCTTTTCAACTGCTAATTAGTATATCTAACATTACTTTCTAGTTGTTTCACTAATATAAAGTACATACGTTTCAGGATCTTTGGGAAATAGAAAGAAGCTTATTGTTTCACCTTCGAAGGGCATGGACGATAAGCACAACCCCTATACTCTTTAGAACCCATTATAAACAAAAATCAAATAAATAAATAAACTTAGAATACAAAATTTGTCGAAGAAAAAGCCACGGAAATAACCAACCACCGTGTAAGAGTTTCAAAGACTGTCAATCGCACAACGTCAAGAATTATTATATGGCTTTTGACAAATATATATACCTTATCGTCATGGTGACTATTAACAAATTTGGTCCCGCCAGAAAGGCTTGCTTCCGCTTCTGTACAGTTCCTGTTTTCTGTGCCTATACGAATTTCCGGGCGAGCACTCTCATATACCTGTGGTAGGACTAAGTCAGCAAATTGTAAGCAGATCCATCTACCAACATTTACCGTGAACCATACTCTGTTTAAGTTAAACATTTTTTCAAATTTATATTATATTTGTTCCAAAAGTAAAGTATTTTTTAGTTGAAATGATGCATAGTTTTATATTTAGAATACAAATGTCTCAATTTGAATATACTCCTTTCAAGTTAAGCAGTTACTTTTCTTAAATTTTCAATAAATACATATAAAGAAACAAAGAATTCTACTATTTATTTCAAATATATGTAATGTTTATTCTAAGGCTAATATATTTTTAACTTAAAACTATGTACAGTTTTCAATGAAGAATATGGATGTCTCTAGTTGATTATACTCCATTTAAGTTAAATACATGATATTGTCAATTTTTTAATCATATGCATATATTCAAAAGAATTATACTCTCGTTTCAAATGTATCTAATATTTGTTCCAAGAGTAATGCATTTTTTAAGTGGAAATTATGCATAATTTTATATTTAGAATGCAAATGTTTTGATTTGATTATCCTCATCTTAAATTAAAGAAATTTATCAAGATTTCTATTTAGTTTTCACAAATAAATGTATTGTTTCAGACCAAGAAAAATCTGTTCTTTTGAGCAAATAATACATTCAAATTCCTAAACAAATAGGTGCGTTCAAAACAAGAATACTTTTTTTTTGTGTGTAATAAGTTTAGTTTTAGTAAAATAATAGGTGGCTACAAGGGCTGCCCAAAAATGGGCAGGCCTGGTATGGTAATTTGTGTTCAATCCGAAACGGAGCAGTATGCTCTAGTACAGTACCTATAGGTAAAAAATATGCAAAACTTCGGAATAATGTCATATTGAACGAATTTCATTCATTTTTGGCAGTAAAATAGTAAATGTTTCACAGAAAAGTTTCTGTATTGTACGGGGGCTTGCTAATTTATAGAGGGTGGATGCCACCCCCTCTCAGGGGGTGGCACTTAAAATATATATATTTTTTGAAGCTGAAATAGAATCAAATTTTAAGAAGAAGAGGTTATATGCAATTTTTCACATAAATTGACAGTTTTTAAGTTATAACAACTTCAAAATTGAGATTTTAGCTTAAAAAAAAAGGTATTTCGAAACGGCTTTCGTCAAGTATCTCGAAAAGTATTACTTTATCGAAAAAATGATACAGACCAATTACAGAAAGTACAAACTGGGAATTAATTATATTTTTTGTTTATTGATGTAGGATTAATAATTTCGGAGATATTTAAGTTTATATTTGGTATCCAAGTGTTCATAAGGCAATTATTTAGAATGAGAGTTAAATATCTCAGAAACGGTGACACCTACGTCAAGGATGCTAATTGGTAGACTAATTGGTTATTAATTAAGTTTTCAACTGTTTTTTATTTGTTTCTGTAGGATAAAAAATAAAGAAGTTATGACCGAAGCAATGTGCGTCCACACATTTTTTTTAATAACAACATCACCATTTTGTTAATGTAATTAGCCAGTAATTAAAAAAAAAGAAATTTCAAACGCTGTTTCTCATTAATATATAGCATGACGTAGATGCTTAAATTTTTTGGTTTGTGTACAGCACTTGCTTTAGAAAAAATACAGTTTAAACTATAAAGGTATTTTCGATAAAACGTATTTTTTTTCCTATTCCAAATATCTCAATAAATATTAGTTTTATTGAAAAATGGGTAGAGACCAAAAATAAAGCTCATAAACTGATAATGAATTTCGCTTTTATTTATTTACATAGATTTAATAGTTTAGGAGATACGAAAGTTTAAAAATGGCGTCCGAACGTTTATAAGACGAAAAATGCAGTTTACATGTTAAATATCTCAGAAATTGTAACACCTACGTCACGCATGCTAAGAAATGAAATTAAAGACAATTAATTGCGCTTTCAAATTATTTTTTACTCATTCCTGTAGCATAAGAAATAAAGAATTTATGACGGAAAAATTTGCATATTTATATTTTTTTTATATAAAAAGGTCGCCATTTTGTTACTCTAATTAGCCATTAATTTAAAAAAAATATCTCTAATACAGTTTTTCGTTAGGATGTAGCATTACCTAGATGCTCAATTTTTTTTGCTCATTTAAAGCACTTACTTTAGAAAAAATGCATTTTAAACTTTTAAGGTAATTTCGAAACACTTGGATACCAAATATAAACTTAAATATCTCCAAAATTATTAGTCCTACATCAATAAACAAAAAGTATAATTATTTCCCAGTTTGTACTTTCTGTAATTGGTCTGTAACATTTTTTCGATAATGTTAGCGATGTCTGAATTCCCCGCGGTTCAAGACACACGCAATTTTGGTAGATGAGTGTATTATGATAGTTAGTATGTATGAATACTACTTAGTGCAATAATAATTTTTTGATTGATGTAATCTGTCACTAATATTCTAACTGTATTTTCAATTATAAAATAAACACTCAGATAATTATAAATATCGTGTCTTCCAGTTAATTCTATCAGGTTATGGGCCCAGAACGATTATAATACTGAGTTGTGAATTTTTGCGTTTATAATCTGTGAATCAATAGAGACTTGTAAAATGGCATCGAGTGCATCAAATTCTGCTCGAATTGAATCTCTGTCCAAGGACAATTATGAAACTTGGAAGATGCACTGTTGACCAAGAATGATCTCTGGGAATATGTTAGTGGAGAGAAACCGCTTCCGAAGGAAGAAACTGAAACTGACGCTACAGCAGCCGCAAGTGTTCGAGCAAAGACAGAATGGACCAAGGCGGATAAGAAGGCAAAATCAGATTTGATCCTGTCTATACATCCAACAGAGTTGCAGCATGTACGAGGATGCACGACGTCTCGTGAGGTTTGACTGAAACTTGAATCTATTTATGCATCAAAAGGACCTGCTAGAAAAGCAACGCTACTCAAGCAGCTGATGCTTCAAAAGTTAAGTGAAGGTGGTGATATTAGAGACCACATGAATAGATTCTTCAATGCAGTAGACCGACTGGTCGCCATGGATGTACAGGTACATAAAGATTTATTGGCAATAATGCTGCTTTATAGTCTTCCAGCTAGTTACGAGAACTTCAGATGTGCAATCGAGTCTCGAGATGAGCTACCATCTGTAGATGCTCTCAAAATAAAAATACTAGAAGAGACTGATGTAAGAAAGCAATCTAATGTAGTTGAGATGACCGGAGCTCTTGCAGCTGGCAGTAATGGAAATCGACGACGTCAATGGCAGGGTAAAAAGAATGAGAAAAGTACGCCTGTAGGTACCTTCAAGGGAAAATGCTACAAGTGCGGTATGCAAGGTCATAAGTCGCCGGACTGTCCAGCTAGGAATGATAAGAAAACTTTTGAAAAAGGCAAGCAGTGTGCAAGGGCCACAGATGATACGTTTGCAGCGTATTATAGTAAACGTCAAGTGTCAGCTGAAGTTACAACTCGACCATGGATCCTTGATAGCGGTTGTACAACGCATTTGTGTGGAGATAAGGAGTCATTTAACTGTCTAGATGTGTCCACGTATGGAAAAATTAACCTGGCTAGTCAAGCATCCAGTGAGATCAAAGGAAAAGGTACTGTAGGTTTATCAGTAGTCAATGAAAAAGATTCTAGGTGGATACAATTCCTTGATACTTTATTTGTACCAGAACTTCGATCAAATTTAATTTCAGTTGCTAAAATCACCGACAAGGATCATAATGTGTTGTTCAGACGTGATTCAGCTATTGTTTTCGATAAACAAGGACAAGTAAAATTAACAGCTGAACGTCAAGGTAACCTGTATTATGTTAAGGAGGAAAATAGCATGGCTGGTATGATAGAGACGAGAGAAAAAGTTGAAGTGAAAAGATGGCACCAACGTTTGGGACATCTGAATTCAAGAGATCTTGTGAAGGTCATTAGTCAAGTAACCAAAAGGAAAATCACCATAAAGGATGTGGGATGTTTATCGCAGTGTGACGTATGCTTAAGAGGTAAAATGACGGCACTACCGTTTCCTACTAGCGAACGTCAAAGTAATGAAGTTCTGCAGATAGTCCATTCAGATGTTGTGTGGGACCATTCAGAACACAAGCTGCAAATGGCGCTAAATATTTTGTCACGTTTGTTGATGATTATTCCAGATGGTGTGAAATATATTTCTTAAAGCATAAAAGTGGAGTATTGGAGGCATTCAAATTGTATCAAGCACACATTGAGAGGCAGACTGGGAAAAACATTAAGTGTGTTCAATCCGACAACGGGAAAGAATATTGCAATAATGAACTTAATTCACTCCTAGATAGTCAAGGTATTGAACGTCGATTGACAGTTGTGAGGACACCACAACAAAATGGCGTCGCTGAGCGCATGAACAGAACACTGTTAGATATGGCGCGGTGTCTGTTAATCCAATCAAGATTACCACTGATTTTTTGGGCTGAAGCAATTGCAACTGCAAGTCACATCAGAAATAGATGTCCGTCTAGTAGCCTGAATGGAGGAATACCTTACCAAAAGTGGACAGGTAGGAAGACGACATGAAACTATTTGAGGACATTTGGATCAACTGTTTATGTCTTAGATAAAGATCCATCGAAAGAAAGCTCGCTGAACGATCTATTAAAGGAGTGTTTGTTGGATACCCACGTGAGACAAAAGGCTATAGGGTATGCTTACCAGAAGCCAGAAAATTTATTGTCGCAAGGGATGTCAAATTCCAAGAGGAAAACACTGACGGATCTCAAGACAACCAAGAGGAAATTGTGTTGATCGACGATGACATTAATAGAACTGAAAATGATAATCAAATCGAAATAATGATAAATAATCTTAATGTGAGTAGTACACCTTTAAGAGAGTCATTGGGACAAGAGAGATCTCCACAGACTACACCAGCGTCGCATCATGAATTCATACAAGAAAATCGAAGAGGACGGGGAAGACCAAAGATACTTCGTACTGGATCCAGAGGTCGTCCTAGGGAATTATTTTCATCAGTTCGAGAAAGTGATCGAGGAGGTGAAAATTCAACGATTCAAATTAATGATGACGACAACGATGAGATGTTTGCTGGAGTTGTAGAAGTAAATATAAAGAATGCAATGATGTCTCCTGAAAGTGACGAATGGAAAGGAGCTATTCAGTCAGAAGTTGAGAGTCTGGTAAAAAATAATACTTGGGAAATTGTTGAAAAACCGCAAGATCAAAATGTGGTTGGTAGTCGCATTGTGTTGACCAACAAGTATAAACCAGATGGAACTATAGAGAGAAGAAAAGCTCGAATAGTCGCAAAAGGATACAGTCAGCAATATGGGGTTGATTATAACCAAACTTTCGCCCCAGTAGCAAGATTGGAGTCAATACGACTCATGTTGGCTCTTGCAGTAGAATTTGGCATGACAATTCGACAGTTTGATGTGGTAACGGCGTATCTAAATGGATATTTGGAAGAAAAAGTATTCATGGAAATTCCAGATATGTTACCAGAAATGCTCGAGAAGATAGCCAAAGACAAACGAGCAGTTCAAGAAGGGAAGAAACGAGCTGCAGAAATGCTGAAAAGATTAGAGCAAGGAGCAAATGCTTGTCGATTGCAAAAAGCCCTTTATGGATTACGCCAAGCAGGTCGGCAGTGGCATGCTCGTCTTTCAGAAAAATTAACTAGTATTGGATTAGTACCAACGAAGGGCGAACCTTGCTTGTATCACGCAGAACGCAGTGGAGTTATGTTGTTACTAATCATTTATGTAGATGATATATTGGTGGCATCGACGGACCTTGAATGGATAGATGAAATCAAATCGAAATTATTAGAAGAATTTGAAATCAAAGACCTAGGCCGAGCAAAATACTGTTTGGGGTTGGAGATTAACCAAGAAAAGGACTTCATCACGATAAAACAAACGCGATATGTCCTAGATATACTAGAGAAGTATGGAATGAGTCAGTGTAATCCAGTGGCAACACCGTCTGAGCTTCAAAGTAAGAAAGTGGTTAAACCCACAGAGGAGACCAAACGTGGTAATTTTCCTTATCGGGAGCTAATAGGAGCTCTAATGTACCTTGCTGTAGGAACCAGGCCAGATATTGCAAATACCGTATCAAGACTAGCTCAATTTACTAATGAACCTAGTAATCAACACTGGGCAGCAGGTAAAAGAGTTTTAAGGTATTTGGCTGGAACCAAAGACATAGGATTAATGTATACCAGTACAAATGAGCCTTTGTTCGGATATTCTGATGCCGACTGGGGAGGCTGTGTGATTGACCGACGATCTTTTACCGGTTATGCTTTCATCCTAGGAGGAGCAGCAATAACTTGGAAGTCGCAAAAGCAACGAACGGTTGCATTATCCTCGACGGAAGCTGAATATGTCAGCATGTCTGAAGCCACGAAAGAAGCGTTGCATCTGCGCAGTCTATTATGTGAAATAGAAGGTATGTCTAATGTAAAATTGTACCTTGACAACCGTGGAGCGCAGCACTTGGCGTCAAATTCAATATATCATTCAAGAACGAAGCACATCGATATTCGCCATCATTTTGTTCGAGAATCTGTTGAGAGAGGACTAGTTACTCTGGAACATATTCCAACCTACCAAATGTTAGCGGATGTTCTCACTAAACTATTGTCAAAGGCACCACATTGGAGATGCGTGCATGATCTTGGACTTATCACTCTGGAGGAGTCTCCACAGCGTGCATCTTGAGGGGGCGTGTTAGCGATGTCTGAATTCCCCGCGGTTCAAGACACACGCAATTTTGGTAGATGAGTGTATTATGATAGTTAGTATGTATGAATACTACTTAGTGCAATAATAATTTTTTGATTGATGTAATCTGTCACTAATATTCTAACTGTATTTTCAATTATAAAATAAACACTCAGATAATTATAAATATCGTGTCTTCCAGTTAAGATAAGATAAGATAAGTTCAGATAAAGTAATACTTTTCGAGATACTTGACGAAAGCCGCTTGAAAATACCTTTTTTTTAAGCTAAAATCGCAATTTTGAAGTCGTTTTAACTTAAAAACTATCAATTTATGTGAAAAATAACATCTTCTTCTTAAAATTTGATTCTATTTTAGCTCCAATAAATATATATATTTTTTAAGTCCAACCCTCTGAGAGGGGGTAGTATCCACCCCCTATAAATTAGCAAGCCCCCGCACAATATAGAAACTTTTTTGTGAAGCATTTACTATTATACTGCCAAAAATGAACGAAATTCGTTCAGTTATGACATTATTCCGAAGTTAAAACCTCTAGTTACTGTACTATCTGTTATAGGTGCAATGTTGTTCGTTAGCGGACTATCATTCAGTTTAAATTGATAAAATTTTTGTGATATGGTTTTGATGTAGTTCGCTAGTGGCACAATGACGTTACAATGGGCGTACAGGGAGGTGGTGTATCTGCTTGAATTTGATATGCGATGCGCACACAGCCATTGCAATAATGCAGAGAGAAACTAGTCGCGTATGTCTGATTTTCTTAGTTTATACAGTGCGTGTAATTGTCGATTAGACATCTACATTCATATAGCGCGAGAGATATGACAATCCAGCAACAGCAAACTCGCCCGTCGGCGGCATAAATTAAAGAGTCAGCGCTAGACCACTGAAGCATCCCAGCTCTCAGTTATTTTATTTCAGCCAGCTGGCACACGCGATGTTGCAATTCTTACTCCCTATGTCTAGCTCGCCACTACACACACTGTATGATGAAGCGACCTTTAAACCCACCAAGTTAAAGTTTACTCGACTATATTACTTAAGTATCTAATGACGTTTCGGTGGTTTAATATTTTAGAAATAATGTTTTGACAATGCCACATTCACGATTTGCAAAACACGAATCTCTAACGTTGATATATCTCATCACATTATCACACTTCATCAAGCACATTGCTTCTCCCTGTCTAAAATCCTATTTCAAACTTATACATAATTATACATTTTTGTATGGGTAGTCGTAAGGTTTATAGGCTTTGATATGATGCGTTTATTTCACCAGATAGAAATTATATTAGAATGAATAAGTATAATTTGAGTTGGATTTACTGCTATCAATTTGAGACATGTTTATCGGATAGTACCAATAGTATAAGAATGTTTAATCGGGAACACTAATGAATAGTTTTATAGCAATTTATAGAAAACAATTAGTATTTGGTTTCTATAAGATTTGAGAGGTTGTTACTAGTTTTGTTTATATAAGAATTTAATGAAGTTTAATAAACGTTTAGGACACGCATTTAAAAGTGTTAATAAGGATTTATAATTATTAATCTGAAAAGTTTTAATGGAATTCCAATAATAGTAAAACTAGGAATGTTTCATCAGAAAAACCAAGGATAAGTTTTCAAATATTTCATAAGAAACAATTATATATATGGTTTTTATAGGATTTGATGGGTTATTATTAGTTTAATTTTATATAAGAAATTAACAAGGATTTCTAAGGACACCCGCTGAAAAGTATTAATAAGGATTTATAACTATTAATTTAAAAAGTTTTCATGGGATCTCAATAGTAGTAAAATTAAAAAGGTTTAATCAGGAAAACTCGCGAAGACTTTTATAAAAATTTTTAGGAATCAATCAGTATATAGTTTTTATAAGATTTGAGGGGCCGTTATAGTTTATTTTATATAATAATTTAATAAGGATTTATAAGGACATATATTAAAAAGTAAGTAAGTAAAACTTTTGTTTCATCAATAAAACCAAAGATAAATTTTACAACATTTTATAAAAAATAATTAGTATATGGTTTTTATAAGATTTGAGGGGTTATTATTTGTTTAGTTTCATATAAGAATTTAATAAGGATTTCTAAGTACACCCATTGAAAAGTGTTATAAATTCTTGTATATCTAAACTAAACTAATAACAATATCCCTCAAGTCGTATAAAAATCATGTACCAATTGTTTCTTATAAAACATAAAACTTTTAAGTAATTTGTTTTCCTGATTGAACCTTTTTAGTTTGACTACTATTGAGATTTACAACTATTAATTTGAAAAGTCTTCATGGGATCTCAGTAGTAGTAAACTAAAAAGGTTCAATCAGGAAAACAAATTACTTAAAAGTTTTATAATGTTTTATAAAAACAAATTAGTACATGATTTTTATACGACTTGAAGAATATTGTTATTAGTTTAGTTTAGATATAATTATAAAGACGCGCATTAAAAGGTATTAATAAGGATTTATAACTATTTTAATTTGAAAAGTTGTGATGTGATCTCAATAGCAGCATAAAACTAAAAAGTTTTATTACCTTCCATAATTTTGGGAATTTATATGGGTTCTCGTGACTAACAAAATTCAAAATATAGGTATACTAGTAAAATACTAGGGATTTTATACATTTTTATATATATATAAGGAAATATTAATACTTATTATACTCTTCGCAAAAACGAAGAGTATATTGCATTTGATCGGCACATTTCTAAAACTGGAAATATCGCTCATAGAGAACAAATTTTCATATCATTGTGTTAGTGAACGAATTCTGAACAACTTTCAAAATGTCCGTCTGCCCGCCATCATAATAACTTATGAAAGAAAAGTCCTATTGTATTGAAATTTGGAAAGTAAGTTAGTGTTAGCTAGAGGAAGAAACCAACTGTCTTTGAAGAAAATCAATCAGTAAAGAAGAAAGTTATTAATCATTTAATTTAAAAAAAAATGTTTTCTTAACTTTTGTCGCTTGCACTAAAATAGAAATCTTGCGAAATGTTATCTCTATAATATATTTTTTTTGTTTATGCAAAATAAGTTTACGAGGATTTCTCGGTAGAAGAAAACTGCAATATTGGACTAACTTCTTTATTAGAACAGCTTACAACACTTTCTGGTGGCTGCGAGTTTGGTACGGATATTTATATGTCCGGTTTATCAAACTAGTAGCCATTTGATAATATTTATAACTATATTTATTAAACGTTTAATAATCAAAATAAAATAATGGGTAAACAAGCGATAGCGTAAAACTATCAATATTATTTATAACTATATTTATTATGACATTTACTAGTATCGTTATCAAAATAAAAATAACGAGTAAACAAGTGATAACGTATAACTCCTCCCTTCTTAAAATGGATTCATATCCTTTACATGAAGGTTTGAATCTTGGGGTTCAATAGGTTCATTGGGCGGTTTGCCTTTATTTATAATTTTTATGTTAAATGGCTTTGTCTTGAAATATTTAAAGAAAACGTAAATTAAAATTACAAAGATAATCAAAAAAATAAGAAAGTAGAGAATCCAAGTGTGATGAGTAGGAGTCTTGAAGTCTTCAATTTCTAGTGGTTGGAGTTGCTTCAGTGATTCAGACATTTTGCTTAAGTCTGCGGGAAATTCTTCTAAGTGAAGGTCTGGTAGTTGGGACATAGTATATCTTTCAATTTTCGGTAGATAGAATGGACGTCCTTAAAGTCTAGTACTATCTATCGAGTAGGTAGTGTTTTTAATAATAATGCTACAGTTGTGTTCGAGTGTAACTTCGCTGGGAGTATTTAGTTGAATTATTTCTTGTTCTGGGCATGAGCTTTTAATAACAACTTCTTCTCGAGGGAAGCAAATAATTTTATCTTTGGAAATCCTTAATAGAAGATCGGTATTTACTTTGATCTTTTGTAGGACACAGTCGTTAGGTTGTTTTCCTTCTAACAAGTTAAGGAAACAATTGGAAGTCCAAGGTAGAGGTTCTCCATCACAAATATGGTATTTGTTGATCGTTTGGCAGGCAGTGTCTTTCCATAAATGGGCAGAATGATCAATACTCAGTACTAGGTAGGGTTTTGGTGGTATGAGGATAGTGTTATTTAAGGGAATAGGAATTAACTGGACTAATTGAAACTCTCTAATGTCAAAGAGTGGGATAGTTAATTGAACATAAATCAAATTCTTGTTAACTTTAGTCTGAATGTGAAATAATCTATAATATTCATCAGTGTCTATTTTTAAGAGGTTTCTAGAGTTATAAAGAGTTACTAAAGTCTTCAAAATATGTATTAAGTCTGAGTGAGACATGAAGAAATGATGTATAATTCCTGAATAGGAGTTTACTAGTGCATTTTCTAAAGTTTCTAAGTGATTTAAAATGAGTAGAAAGTTCTGTGATATTTGGTTTGCTAAGCTTTGGCAATATACGTTTTTTCCTAAATTATTAAGTTGGTTTATTGCCGTGTTCAAGTGAAACATGATTGATTTTTCATTTGTTTCAATGACCCCTAAAGTTTTGTTTATTCTATCCATCAGTTGCGTATACAGAGAGGTTCAGTTGAGCCGTTAAAGAATGTTGATTCCTCATAAGAGTATTTAACTTTGAATTTATGTCTTCTAAGTCATCTGCGTCAGGAGTACCGTATAAGAATGTATTAATTTTTCCAATAGCATTAACTAGTCCTCGTTTTTTTCGATTCATGGGTTGAAAGTTTAGGAATTTTGAATATACTAGTTTCGAGAATTGGGTTAAACGCGTGTTTGAATAATTAGTACATATATTCGGGAAATCTAACATATTTTCGGTAGTCCGTTGGATTTGATTTTCGACTATGTTTAAGTCAATGATGTAAGAGAATGAGTGATAGTTATTAATAAGTCGGGTTGGTTGGTAAGTCATTAGGTAGATGGGGTTATGAATGGACTTGATTTTTAGGCAATATGTCCTCAAAATCAACAGTAGTACTAATAGGAGTGGTGACATGTTTGTTGATCTTGTCCTGGATTAGTCTCTGTTTCACCTGAAACGGTTCATCGTCAGAATCATTGTCTGGGGTTTGTTCGAGTGTATTGTCACGTACTTGATTTTTTGTAAATCGTCCTCTATTAGTAATGATAACGGGTCCTTCGTCTTTTATTACTGTTGCTGATATAAATTTAGGGAGATTCTTTGCGCGTGTAGCTTGGGAATTTCTAATATAAACTATATCGTTCGGATTATAAATTTTTGGTTCTTTGCGTTTTTTATTGATTTTTGCTATTATGTTTTCTTTGTCTAAAACTTGGTTTATTCTGAGCTGTTCGTATAGCTCTTGAGTAAGGTTTTTGTGTTCCTGTATATAGTCTGAGGAGGTGATAATTTCGTCTGATATTTCAAACGGAGAGGGTTTGTCTAAATGTCCAAAAAGAACTTCGAAAGGGGTGTGTTTAGTAAGGGAGTGTATCGACTCGTTGTATCCGATAGTAGCCAATTTCATTAGGTAGTGGTTGGGGAAATTAGGATTTTCTGAGGTTAGGCATCGCATGCTATCTCTTAATGAACTATGGAAGCGTTCAACAGGGCTGTTGGATGTATGACTGTCGGTACTGGTAAAATGTAAAGATATTTTATGCAGGTCACAGTAGTCAATGATCATGGTGTTATTGAATTCTTTTCCTTTATCACAAATTATTTTGTAAGGTTTTCCGTAGTGTTGAATAAAGGTTAAGAGGTTTTGTTGTACTTCTATTCCTGTTTTAGACTTTAAGGGATAGCTTTGTCCGATTTTCGAGAAAGGGTCGAAGATAGCAAGGTAACATTCATTTG
Organism: Rutpela maculata; assembly: GCA_936432065.2. Taxonomy (NCBI): domain Eukaryota; kingdom Metazoa; phylum Arthropoda; class Insecta; order Coleoptera; family Cerambycidae; genus Rutpela; species Rutpela maculata. Next base: position 83,931,327 of record OW386290.2, read on the forward strand.
AAAAGTGAAAAAGGTCTATGTGAATAACATCTAGAGGTTTCTTGGGTATTGGTGTATTTTGGAATTTAATTTTCTGTGGGTGCCTGTCGTATTTACAAGTGTTACACGTGTGACAATTTTTTATATATTGGGCAACTTGATAGTTGATATTAGGCCAATAGTATTTTCTCATTATTAAACTAGTTGTGACTTTGGTTCCGCGGTGAACAGTTTTTCCTTCGTGCATATATTCTATTATTTGATTCTGTTTATCTTCTTGAGAAATATCTTCAAGAACTTTATTTGAAATTATACAACTCATTGAGTCGTTGGAGTTTAAGAACCTTTGAAATATTCTAATTATTTTGTGTTTGATAGATTCGTCGTTGAAATTAAAACAATTTTGAGTATATTGAGTGGAACGTAAGAACTGTTTTACAAATTTAAATACCTCCTCATCGGACGTCCGTGATTTTAGTACAATTCTGTGTCTCTTGTATCCGGGGAAAGGTGTTTCTAAGATATGGGTGTTAGTGACTGCATTGTCGCTTTCTTTTATAAAAATCTGGTTTTTATAAATATTGATGGCTGATTTTGAGTAAGGCATTGTGAATGTGGAACTTGAAAGAGCTGTATGTACAGTGTTGTTGTCGAAAGTATGTTCGTCAATGTCTTTTATTAAATTGTCTGCGATTTCTGGGTCTACTTCGGGTAATTCATCTAGAATTGATTGTAGATCTGGAGAATTTACAATCATCGAATTAGTGTCATCATTGTTGATGGCATTAAGTTCTTGTATAGGGGGTCGTAAGAGACAGTCTGCGTTTACATTGTGTTTCCCTTTTTATATTTGATGGTGTAATCGTATTCGTCGAGGCGTAATCTCAATCTAATCAGTCGAGAGTTTGGGTTTTTCAAGTGATACAACCATTGTAGTGGTTGATGATCTGTGATGATAGTAAAGTGGTGTCCAAAGAGGTAGGGACGAAAGAATTTCCAACTGTCGGCTACGCTCAATAATTCTTTCTCGATAACGCTGTAGTTGATTTCTGCGGGGTTTAAGGTTCTGGAATAATATGAGATAGGATGTCCGTCTTGACCGAGTATAGAGCCAATGGCATATTTGCTAGCGTCACATTCTAGGGTAAAAGGTTTCGAAAAATCAGGGTAAGCTAAAACTGGTTCATTGCAAAGAAGGTTTTTGCATTCCTTAAAGCAGGAGACGTATTCTTCGGTAAGGGTAATTTTCTGATCCTTTTTTAAACATTGAGTGAGGGGTTTTGTAACTTTGGCGAAATTTGGAATGAAACGACGATAGTAGCCAAGGAGTCCTAGAAAAGATTTAATTTCCTTAGGTGTTCTAGGGATAGGGAAAGATTTAATAGCTTCTATCTTCTTTGGGTTTGGCCTTATGCCGTCAGTGGTTATTTACATGTCCTAGAAATTCGACTGACTTACATAGAAATTCGGATTTATCAAGTTGTATCTTGAGATTTGAATTCTCGAGAGCCGTGAAGACAAGGTGTAAATTTTGAATATGTTCCTGAAGGGAAGTAGAAAAGATGATTATATCATCCATGTATACAAGACAAATTTTATTTTGGAGGTCTCTTAGGACATTGTCCATGACTCTTTGGAAAGTACTGGGGGCATTCTTTAGACCAAATGGCATGCGTACATACTCATAGTGTCCTTTTTCGACATTAAAAGCAGTTTTTTCGATACTGTTTGGGTGCATCTCGATCTGATGGAAACCTGATGCAAGGTCAAGTGTGGTAAAATATTGGCATCTACCGAGTTTGTCTAAGATGTCAGTAATGTTTGGTAGGGGGTACCTGTCGGTGATGGTTTTCTCGTTAACCTTACGGTAATCAACGACTATGCGCCATTTCTTTTTTCCAGAGGCATCTAGTTTTTTAGGGACGATCCATATGGGGGAACTCCAAGGGGAGACTGAGGGTCTTATGATTCCGTCTTTTAACATTTTGTCTATTTGGGTTTGTACCTCTTGCTTGTGTATGAAAGGATATCTATATGATTTGGTATAGACAGGGGTCTCGTCGCTGGTGCGAATTTCATGCTTTACATGGTTAGTGAAAGAAAGTTTGTCATCAGGAAAGTAAAGTATGTTGGGATGTTTCTTTAGAACTGAAAAGAGCGCATTCTTTTCTTCGGAATTTAAATGCTCTGTGCGGATAGTTTTACTTAGATCAATTTTATGTTTAGAGTTTTCTAGGGGACGTATATAAGGGGTAAAAGTTTCGAAATCTTGAAATGGTAAAACATTTAAGGGCTGGTCAAAGGTAGCTTGTGTAGAAAATTCATTCATATTATGAAGTTCTACTGTAGCTAACCCATTTTTCGCAATGGTTAGGGTTTCCGGGATACTAACTGTGCCGTTTGAGAATGCTAGGACTAGAATTTCTCCATTGTAAATATCTACAGGTATTTGCTTTATAACCACTTCATTTGAGTTTAAATCATAGGTGCGTGATGTGTCGTTAGGGGTTCTTAATAATAGTGGTATGCAAACATCATGGTTAAAGAGAGCTTTATTTTCGAAATCTAATAGAAAATTAAATTTAGATAAGTCTTCAAATCCTATTAAACCGTCGTAAAACTCGTGAAAGTTATATACCAAAACGTCAAGAGTGTCGTCTGAATTAAATTCGTCGAAGGCAGGGATTTCAGCATGAAATTGTATGTCTGTCTCTCCGTGACATGTTTTAATTTTTGTAGAGTTAGTGTACATACAATCAGAATAGAAGTTTTCAATTATGTGGGGTCTAATGATAGTTTTGGAGCAACCTGTATCTATGAGAAGTTTCATTGGGGGGTTTTGGATTTGTATATATGGTAAACTACAAGGGGCGGTTACTGAATTCAATTCGACGATTGATCGTTCCGAGGCTATTTGAGAAAATTTACGTCCTCATTGTATTCTTCATTTTGATTTTGGAGCTCGTCTGGCTCTTCTGGAGTGAGATAGATGTTTTCGGAAATATTTAAGTCTGCAAATCGAGGGTTAGGAATATCAGGATATTCTTCTGGATAATAGTAGTAGCCTACTGTTGGATCAAGTTCAGCTGTGTGTAATTCTTGGGCTATGAAGTTTTGGGCACTCGATTGTTTGAACCATGGGAATTGTCGTTTAATTTGGGAGTTCGTGTGTGGTCGAAATTGGGGCGAAAAATTCTGTTTGCTTGTTGAAGGGTTGGCAAAATTTTGTCTAGGTTGGACAGAAACACCAGACATTGGAGTGGGCTTATATGACTGAGTGTTTTGTGGTCTTGGTTTAAAGACGTTTTGATTTTGATTTGTATTCTGTCTTCCGAATACTTGTTGGTTAGTAGCAAATGTGTTTGAATAGTTTGACGTGGGGGTAAGTTCATTGGTTGAGATGGAAATTGAGGTTTAAAGCTATGATTTTGGTTGATATGGAAGTTATTTTTTACGAAATTTTGCGATGATGTCTGTCTTGATGTTTTGTTGAATTGTTCTTCTCGAGCTACCAAATTTATAGCTTCCTCTAGTTTTGTGAAGGGGCTTAAACGTATCATGACTTGGTAGTTTTGTGGTAAGGAATGGGTGTACGTATCGAGTGTCAGTTTTTCGTAAATTTTGGTATAAGCTGTTTTTTCTGCAGCTCCGTCGTTTGACTGGGAAAGTTTTGCTAATAGTAAACTTTGTAAGTTTTGCAATCTTAACCCAAAGTCGTGTAGTGATTCATTATTGTGTCGGGTCGTTTGTCTTAGGTCATGTTCAAGATTTGCAATTGATCTTGGGTCTGAGAAATGGTCTATTAACGTTTTGCGGATGTCCGCCCAAGAATTTAGGTCAAAGCGGCAACCGACTATGGTGAGAGCTTGCCCGTGTAATTTTGATTTAATTGATTGAAGTAGAAAATTGTTTAAATTTATATTATCAGGGGTATCGTTTGGTTTCGCGTAGTTAGCTTCGAGGGCGTTACAGGCTGTGACAAAGTCATTGAGGGCGAAAACATTGCCGTCAAATGGTCTTATGGTATCAACATACATTCTTAATAATTGATAATTAACCTGAGCCATCTCTGTATTTTGTGTACTAACAGAAAGAATAGGATTTAATTTACTGGGTCTTAATCTTGCTTGGATAGGTGTATAAGTATTATTTTCCGGTTCGTTACTTGTGCTAGGAGATGCAATAGCTTCCTCTAGGCTTTCGAGTAAATCAGTGAATGACATATGAGTGGTTTACTTAATTATAGGGTCGAGGATCTGACTCTTCCCTGTCTGTAAATTACAGAGTGTAATAAACAGCAACTTAATTCTATAGTTGTCTACGATAGACTGACTTAGCAACTAATATTTTTTTCCAAATATCACACAAATTCTATTAAGAGATAGTAAGTGAATTTAGAAAAATTTAATTTCAAGACCGAAAGGATCACAAGAGTTTGAAAATTAAACAATTAAGTGACTTTCAATTTGAATTTGAGAAAGGGAAGCGTTCTAAGGAGCTGAGTATTGACTTACGTTTTTCTTCTCCTCCACGTAGGTTGTTTGGATAGGCCTCAACAATAAAGATTGACTTCTGGCGTCGTACCTCTGGGACTTCTTGCTCGATGCAGGATTTTTCTCAGGGGGTGACTCGATGCACTGAACAACTTGCCAAAAGGGCACTATCCTACCGACTGCGCCAAATAAGTTTACGAGGATTTCTCGGTAGAAGAAAACTGCAATATTGGACTAACTTCTTTATTAGAACAGCTTACAACACTCTCTGGTGGCTGCGAGTTTGGTACGGATATTTATATGTCCGGTTTATCAAACTAGTAGCCATTTGATAATATTTATAACTATATTTATTAGACGTTTAATAATCAAAATAAAATAATGGGTAAACAAGCGATAGCGTAAAACTATCAATATTATTTATAACTATATTTATTATGACATTTACTAGTATCGTTATCAAAATAAAAATAACGAGTAAACAAGTGATAACGTATAACTTGCATTTTACGCCATATATTTTACAATAATGTATCTAGTGCGTTGAAATATGATTCTCGAAAAATTTGTATTACAGACATTCAGTTTTTGTAGTAATCTGTGATGTTAGTACAGTGCCTAGAGGTAAAAAATACGCAAAACTTCGGAATAATTTCATATTGAATGATTTTTTTTTATGGGTGATTCTTGTAGTAAAAGGTATCATCTTCAGTTTCTATATGGTCCCGGCGTTTGCTCTTACCTCCGATTTGATTCAGTATAAGGATTTCAAATCAAAAAAATTAATATATGGAAAAGTGTCGATTATTAATTTTTGAAATGCAGTATATTTATGTTTTTGGGGTCGCTGATTACGAATCTGAAGTCAAAACAAACAAATTCAAAATGGCGACTCCAATATCGCGGACGAAAATGAGACAAAATGTAAAAAATTGCTTGATTTCGCATTCTAATTTATGCTTATAAGTTTTTGGGGTCGTTAATTAGGAAGTTTCCATTTTTCTCATTTTTTCGTAATAAATAGTCGTAAAAATCTAAAAAATATCCGTATTTTTCATTTTTTTAATCTCTATAAATAAAAAAGTTATCGTCCTTCAAAGTTTAAAATGCCTTGCTCATCTGGGCTGAGGCTCGATTACGTCATAGTACATGATTCCGTTAACCGCGAGCTGGCGCAAGCGGGTGCAGGCACCGGCAGTTTTAGCCAGGGAGGTAGCAGATATCGATTTTCTGAAATATCACTTTTGATTCGTTCGTGCCGAGCCGAATTTTCGAATTTGGCCGTGGAATTTACGATCAGGTTTATCTGGAAGACTTCCTTTTTACGTCGCAATATCATACAGCCGCCCCAATGGTGTTTTTCGAAAAATATGAACGTGCCAAGATTGCATGTTTTAGCAATTTTTTCGGCTCCCAAATGCAAGCTGTTTTTTGCTATTTTTCTCCGAAATGGTGGGAGTTAGCTCGAAATGAAAAATAAGGTCAAACGAGTATTTTCCACTACGAATCTTTTACTTCCATCAGAATTTTGATATTTTTTTTTCGTTTCCGAGATAACTACTGAAATGTCGGTCATGTACGGCAAAAAATCGCAAATTTTGAGCTTCTACAGTTGGCAACTTTTTAATCTAGGATCCAAAATCGCAAATTTTGAGCTTCTACAGTTGGCAACTTTTTAATCTCGGCTCCTACGCCAAAAGACTACTCTTGCTAATTTAAATAGAATTACATTTGCTAAAATCCCCCATTCAGCGTTCGGAACCATGCCGAGGTTATGGGGCTTGCGTGGTTCGATGAATCTAGAGGAGAACGTCAGCGGCTCTACCAGGTGGTCCGTCGAGACGTAAAAATCTGTGTACAAACCCCCCATGCTGGATCCGGCTCTGGAGGAGGATCCAGACTAAGGCTGAACGCCCTCTCCGCTTAGTGACCGAGTTGGAGGGGGTATTCTATGGTCACCCGCGTGTCTGTGCCGTGCGTGGAGACCCGTACGGTGGAATGAAGGGATCCTGGTGGTTGAGCTCACCTAGCCAGGCAGGGCAACACGCCACTTCGGCCTGGATTTCCACCTAAACGGGAGGTCGTGACTAACCCACCACGATCAACCGGCTGCGCCGTCCCGTCAGAGGGCCGGCAGGGTGAGTCTCTGAGAGGCGTTGGGGCACGGGGGGGAGGCACGCCCCAGGATCTGTCACTCGTCTTAGTGTAACACGTCTCTCGAGGCTATATCTCTCTGGTAACCCTGATGTCGAAGTACAACATCCCCTAGTTGGGCTCCATGGCGGGTGGGGAGCCAGAGAGATGAATATAAAAAAAACCATTACGGATTCTACACTACACAAAAAACCACGCTAGAGGGTTCCTCGAACCCTCCTAGCGAAACAAATCAGGCCCCTATAAGGCTGAGAAAACAGCTCTGTGGGGCCGAATGAAGAAGGAGGCGTAAAGCCCGTCAGCTGGCGGAGGCGGAGGCATCTGCAACCACCTCCACTGGCTCTGGGATTTCGCCTCTAAAAAGAGTCCCTAAAGATTCTCCTTCCCCTGCTCGGGAGCTGGCAGGTAGCACTGTCGGCACCGGAGTGGGGGCTGGGGAGCCCTCAGTAACTAGGGGGGCTCTCTCCTCTTCCCGTGGGCTGGCAGCTACTGCTAGCACTAGGGCAGCAGGAGAGGTCCCTCAAACCTCATCAAGGGGTAAGGCGCCCTCTTTCTCTTCCAACCTGGGCTGGCAACTCTTGCCGGAACTGGTAGCAGGGGCAAGAGGCACGCTAAACCCCAACAGTCTGGTAACCCCAGACAAAATCCCAACCTTCAGACAGGAGGAAGGAAGATCGCTCTGTTGGATCGGGACCCTCGCCGGAAACTAACACCGGTAGGAGGGCCAAGGTTCACAGGCCCTTCCTCTTCCTCGTCCTCGAAGAAACTCAGCTACAAGGAGGCTGCAACTTCGCACCTCCGTGTAGCTATCACTGATAGATCGAATCCGTTTGGTAAAATTACTAAAGACCAGGCGGATTTGATCGAAAACATTCTTAGTAAGGCACTGGATGAGAGTGTGTCCAGTGCCTTGGAAAGTCCGAGTTCGCCGGCACCCATTTTCAACGGCATGCACTTCTCCGGGGACATTCTGAGAGTCATATGCGGAGATGAGCGGTCGTTGGAGTGGCTGTCGGCAAATATTGCAAAGAATCCCAACCCATGGGAAAGAGCAAACCTACACGTAGTCCAGGTAGGTCAGCTCCCCAGGCTGAGCAAAGCGGCCGGGAGTACCAGAAGAGACGTAGGTGGTGATGCGACGCCTGCAGGCGCAAAACACCTGGGCTAACATAAACAAATGGCTGCGTTTTCACGATGCCGTAAAGGAGGAGCCGATAGGCCGGCGGCTCATTTTCGGTGTCGGGAATGAGGATTGTGCAGCCATAAATGAGAAAGGAGGACGAATTAATTATAAATTCACCTCCCTAATCATTAGGCTGCGTAAGTCCTCGGACACGGCTGAGATAACGACTCCTGCTGCTCCCGAAGCCATGGAGGTGCCCGAAAGTTTGGGCGCCCTTGCGGCGGCGGGGCCCTCAGGAGTCAACGCCGTTGCGGATCGCCCCGGAGCGGACGCCAGCTGATAAAATGGCTTCGCCCAGTCGGCTGGTCTTCGTCCAGGCCAATTTACAGCACTGTCGAGCGGCAGTGGCTACCATATGCCGCTCCCTCGACAGTGGACCAAATGTTATAGCCCTTATCCAGGAACCTTGGATAATCAAATCCAGGGTTGCTGGATTGGGCACATTGAACGGAAGAATATTTTATCTGCCTTCCACAGAAAAACCCAGGGGTACACAAGCTAGTCTCACACCACAGTTCAGCTCACGGGATATGACAACAGTGAGCTTGGACTATGATTTGGGCAACAGCAAAGAACAAGTTTTAAAAACGTCTTTTTACTTCCCAAGCGACTCGGTAGAACCACCCCCATCAAGAGATGGTGAGGCTGGTAGAGTACTGTGAGGCAATGAAACTACACCTCGTTATTGGTGGTGACTCTAATGCGCACCATATCCTATAGGGCAGCGAACATACCAATAATAGAGGAAAATCGGTAGTGGAATACCTGGCAACCACTAATTTAAAGATTCTCAACCGAGGCAGCGAAGCCACTTTCGTTACCTCGCGCAGTCAGACGGTGATTGATATCACTCTGGCATCTTGGGACATCTCAAAACACATCAAGAGCTGGCATGTATCTATGGAAGTTTCCATGTCAGATCATAGATGGATTCAATTTAATTTGGAAGGGGGGTGGTAGAAAGAACCCTCTACCGGAATCCTAGGCGGACAAATAAGACACAGTTCCAAGAACTTCGTATTAGCCACCTGGGGCCCCTTAACACAAATAACATAGAAACGATAGAGGATATTGATAGTAACGTGGTTAAGTTATAGGAAGGCCTCGTTTCAAGTTATGAGGACTCTTGTCCCTTAAGAGAAGTCGGAACGGGGCATGCAACACCCTGGTGGAACAAAGAACTCGACCGGCTGAGAAAGAAGACAAGAAAACTTGTCAATAAAGCGATGGAGTCTAAAAGTGCCGAAGACTGGGAGGCATACAAGAACAGTCAAAGGCTGTATAAAAAGACCATTCGCGAAAGTCGAAGAGCGTCATGGAGATCTTTCTGTAGTGGGGTTGCATCTACTGCCTCAGCAGCTCGGCTCAATAAGATACTCTCCAAAGATCCCCAACAACAACCAGGACTCATGAAACGAGAGGATGGCTCCTTTACAACCAACCTCTCTGAAACTTCTGAACTCCTGCTAAAAACAATGTTTCCAGACAGCACTCTGTCGTCTTGTATAGACTGGCCCTACGTACCTCACCCAGTTGCTATTGCAGCTGACTGGGAGGTTGCGAATGGGACAGTGGACGATGAAAAAGTAGCCAGGGCGATCAATACCTTCCTCCCCTTTAAATCACCAGGTATAGACGGTGTCTTTCCAGCTCTACTCCAGTGGGGGTTGGAATACATACACCACCATCTGGTGCATATTTACCGGGCGTGCATTGCTTTTAAATACACCCCGGTGAAGTGGAAGGAAATAAAGGTAATATTCATACCCAAACCAGGACGTACGGACTACTCCCTACCAAAATCATATCGGCCCATCAGCCTCTCCTCCTTCCTATTGAAAGATCTGGAGAGACCGTGTGATCGAGAAATTAGAGATACAGTGTTAGTTCTACATCCACTGCATCCAAATCAACACGGTTACATCCCAGGGAAATCAACAGAATCGGCACTTCACTCCGTGGTATCTCGTATCGAGAGATCGGCGGATATGAAAATGTCTACCCTGGGAGCGTTTATTGGTATCGAAGGTGCTTTTTATAAAACAACCTTCGAGAGTATAGGGATAGCCCTCCAAACCCATGGTGTTCCCAACACACTTAGTGAATGGATAACACACATGCTCAAATGGAGAGCCGTCCAAATAAACGTGGGGAACATAGAGACTAGAGGCATGGTCAATAAAGGGTGTCCACAAGGTGGTGTCCTATCACCCCTATTGTGGGTTACGAACGCCGACAGCCTCTTACACCGCCTCAATAACTCTAGTTTCTTCACTATAGGTTACACAGATGACATTACCATCTTGCTAAATGGAAACTTTGAGGGCTTGCTATGCGAACTTATGCAAACAACCCTCAAGTTGGTCGATACTTAAATACAGAACACTTTCTCTCGGTTAACCCCCAGAAAACTGAGCTAGTACTATTCACCAAGAAAAGGAAACTACCAAATATGAGAATGCCCAAATTATCGGGCAGTCAACTCCACTTAGCGAGTGAGGTCAAGTACCTGGGTCAAGTACTCTGAATTGGAAGAGACATTTGGAAGTTAAGATAAACAAGGCATATGCGGCATTCTGGCAGTGTCGCAGGGCGGTCGGTAGGTCCTGGGGTTTCTCACCCAGAATCTCCCTCTGGTTGTACACTGCTGTGATAAGATCCATGCTTTGTTACGCAGCCATAGTCTGGTGGCCCAGAGTAAGGCAAAAAACAGTAGCATCTCAACTGGAGCATGCTCAAAGACTGGCATGTCTCTGCATTACTGGTGCGATGAAAACGACGCCTACAGTTGCAATGGAGACTATACTCTGCATCCCCCCTCTAAATCTGTACATAGAGGAGGTGGCGTTGAGGACTGCTCTAAGATTGCAATCTGTAGGCCAATGGTATATTAAGTGCACGGCTACGAGACATGCCCGTATCCTAGAGGAGGCTACAAAACAAATTCCTCTTCTGGGAATGGGAACTGACCGTATCCCCCTATATATAACTTCAACGAGAACTTTGAGGTGAGTTTGAATGTGTCCGGTAATGACGAGCCGGACATATCAATCTGCATCGATGGTTCAAAAATGGACTGTGGATCAGGAGCTGGGGTTTACTCAGAAAACCTAGATATATTCGATAATACCGCTAGGCACACATGCCACAATCTTGAAGGCGGAACTAGTAGGGATCCTGCAAGCGGTAATAGAAACCATGAAGGCAAACGTCAGTGGTAAAACGGTGTGCATATCAACGGATAGCAGAGCTTGCCCTAAACAATTGTAGGACAGGCTCGGGGCTGGTTCTGGAAATTAGAAAGGCCCTAGATGTGCTCGCACAAAACAATAGTGTCCAGCTCCGTTGGGTGAAAGGACATGACGGAATTCAGGGTAACGAAGAAGCGGACGCTTTAGCCCGCAAGGGATCTGAGAGCGCCCTGCATGGTCCAGAACCTGCAATAGCACTCTCAGATTCAGTCCATAGTTCCCTGCAAAGAACTATACACTCAAACGCCATGCGGACTGTTGAGGTGGTCTGAGTAGCTGCAGACATAGCAGAATGGCTTTGGCCATACCCAGTAGTGAGCTAGGCAAACACTGTCTCTAGATGTCCAGCATTTATATAGGATTACTAACAGGACACTGCAGACTAAACAAACACCTCCATACACTGGGAGTTATAGACAACCCCAAGTGTAGAGGGTGTAATCTGAATGACGAGACTGCCGAGCATGTGCTTTGTCACTGCCCTGCTCTTTCAACGAAAAGAGGATCCATACGGGGGGACTTCTGGCCCAGTATGGACAGCATAGATGGCGCTTCACCTGGTCTTCTCCTCAAATATACATCACAAGTGTTGGTTGGCTTGAGGAATGAGAGGCTCGGTGGACATGCCACCGCTTACGGGGGCAGCACAATGGGCCCGCTTATGAGGCCTGAGTGCACGTGAGCGTAAGCTCATCCCCCGCCAAACGATCCAGACGATCCAAATTTGCTAAAATCGTTTTTTCTATTTTTTGAATTCCGGCAAAAATGAAGGAATTAGAGGGGGCAGGATTCGGGACTTTTTTTTTTCGGTAAAATTTATCACCGTAATTAATCGGTAATTAATAGAAATCGATCTCATATACGATGTTCACTTAATATCATGTACTACATTGACGCTCCGTTAATCTCGGCCCTTCGAAACAAAGGTTTCTATTCGTTGTTCTTCTGTTTTGTGTTCCTCTCCGCTGGTCCAACTCTCTTTTGTTGATGGGTCTCGCTCCATTATTAGGATTTTCTTGAGGTTTGTTTCAATAAATTCTTGCTTATAGGTGTAATAGAGGGCTATTTCAGGTACTCTGTGGTGGCCCATGTTAATTACATATTAGCTATATCATTTAATTGTTGTTATGTTAGTATGAGAGAAAAAAAAGATATATGGCTTTGTGGGTCTACACAGGAATATCACGGCCGTACTCTAACAATCTACTGCCCACCACAAGTTCATGGTGACAGCGGTCTATACTTGTAATAACACATATCCTTTATAAGATTTGGCAAACAGATAGATAGATTTTTTGTTCTCATTTTAAGCTTATTACTCCTCATATTCCGTAAGGGGCTATATGGATGTTAGCTTTACAATGAGAAATGTCAAATAAGAAATAGATAAATTCATTTTAGAATTTTTTAATTGCTAGCACATAACATAACATTTTTCATAGATTTCTTTTTCTGTTGTTTGCCAAATCATATAAAGAATATGTTTTATTACAATTATTTGCAAACAAAAAATAATTCACTTTAAAATGTATACCACATTCGTTGAATTGAAGGTGACTTTGACCCTCTATATTTCTGAAACCGATCGTATGCTCAACGTAACATTTTTCTGTGATTATTCAGCCCCATGATGGAACTTTTACGTTAGTCACAACGCCTATGTTACGGTCATCTGTCTCTCTCATTCTTATATATTTTTTGGTCAGCGCTCAACATAACAGGTGTATGTTAAATACCGTAAACGTTCCATCATAAGCCTGAATATCTCATTATAACTAGTCACTTAACATATGATAATTTCATTCTACATTCGGGGACTTTTTTTGTCGTTCTTTAACCAAATGGGCGATTAAGTTTACTGTAAAATTAACAACATATTAAATATGCGTGAAGTTACAATTTTCAAAAGTGGTCAATAAATATTTTAAAATGATTTTTAACGAAAAATTTTTAGAATTTTTTTCTTCTTTTTATGATGTATATTTCACGTCGTTTGGCGACGTATATTTCACGTCATCATATCAACGTCATATCGCTGTGACATATTGCCGTAATTTTTACGTCGACATGACGTCGAAATTTTGGTGAAATCGACGTGCTTAGTGACGTATATTCAACGTGAAAATGGCGTGTCTCTGCTAGCCGGGTCACATTAAGGATAATGTTATTACAAAAATAAATTTCCTTGTGTTACGTTATTTTGTCATTTATCACTCAATCTGACTTCTTTTTTACTAATGTCATTTATCACTCTCTAACTTTTATTTTAAATCTGATTTTTAATATTAGTACCTTGGTAAGTTGGTTTCTTCGTTGTAGGGGGGGGGGGGGGGGGGAGTATATGTAGGGTACTAGCATACATACATATAGATATAAGAATATCACTATGGAAATAATACAACGAAAACAATAATTATGATTATAGAAATTCTATTTTGAAAGCAAAAAATATTAAACTTTTTTACCAAGTCTAATCATTAATTTATTTAATAGCTTACTTGGCTATATCCTCTTCTTCTTGAGGTTTAATACCGGGTCGATTTCTTAAAGGGATCTGTCTAGAAAATTTGGTACCTCCTTCACCTCTGAAGGAGGTGAAGGAGGGTTATCGGTTGAGGGTTGGATTCGCAATGCTCTACGTCTTCTTCTTCTGCATTTACAGATTATATAAAGTAGAATTAATAGAAGGATGGCTGATTATGAAATATGTGAAGCAAGATACATGTTTGGTAACAAAAGATTCGTTTATGAGGTCATCCAGGTCTTTTGAATATTGCTCTAATTTGTTTTTAGCAATATCTAAATCTTCTACGTTGAGACTGTTTAATTTGAGGGGTTTTAATTTTGTGATTTCGATTTTGTCGGACATGTGATTTCAGCATTCAAAGGGAATTCGGATAGGATATGAATTGTCCTTAATTTCGGGAAAGATTTTAGCAGTAACTTGTATTCGAGTAATACCTGCATAGGCGTAACATCCTGGTTGTAAATTGATGATAGAATTTTTGTTGATTAACTCTATTGTGGATTCTTTCTTTGGGCAGTTGATGGTAATGTGAAGTGGTTCGAAGTTACTAGCCGTGTGTTGTCTTCAAGTTCTTGGACGTTGTATCCTTGACTAATAATGAAGGAAGTTTGACAATTCTCTGAAAGTTTCGGCAATATGGCGTTTTGGTCGATATGATATGCAAACAGGTTCGAACATAGTTTGTTCCAGAATAAAGTGGTTTTAATTCAAGCAACGAATCCTCAAAATTGGGTGTAGAGGAAAATGTTAGGGACAGAAAATTTGACTTCGGAACTTTGTTTGGACTAGACTGGAGATGAACATATCAATAAAAAGTCCCCACTCCTAGGTGGTGAGCGGGGGGGGGCACTTTAAAGGTCTCATTTTTTTGGTTTTTCGCTTATATCTCGGAAACTATGCGTCGTAGCGGCTTGACCATTCTATACAAAATTGAAGCTGACGAGAATCACTACTTATATCTGTCGATATGTTGTTCTGTTCTCGAGATACCCGCCCTCGAAATTCGGAAATTTGCGGAAAACATTTTTTTTCGCCTTACGTTAAAAAATTAAAAAATTTAATGCTCTACAACTTCTTTTCTCACGATTTTTTCGTGGGAACAACATTTGAAGAGTTATCTTAACAAATAGAGCAAAAAACGTGAGGCGAAAAAATTGTTTTCCGTAATTTCCGAATATCGAGGGTGGATATCTCGAGAACAGAACAACATATCGACAAATGTATGTAGTAATTCTTGTAGCAAATTTTGTCAGCTTCAATTTTGTATAGAGTGGTCAAGCCGCTACGACGCATGGGACCTTTAAAGTGCCCCCCTTCCCCCGCTCTCCTCTTAGGAGTGGGAACTTTTGATTTGTTCATCTCCGGACTAGTCCAAACAAAGTTCTGAAGTCAAATTTTCTGTCCCTAACATTTCCCTCTACACCTTTTTTTCAGCATTCGTTGCCTGGATTAAACATATAGACAAATGTAAGTAGTGATTCTTGTAGCAAATTTTGTCAACTTCAATTTTGTATAGAATGGTCAAGCCGCTACGACGCAGTTTCCGAGATATAAGCGAAAAATCAAAAAATGAAACCTTTAAAGTGTCCCCCTCTCCCCCGCTCACCACCTAGGAGTGGGGACTTCTGATATGTTCATCTCCAGACTAGTCCAAACAAAGCTCCGGAGTCAAATTTTCTGTCCCTAACATTTCCCTCTATAATCATTCGTTGCCTGGCTTATTTGCATTCTTTCAAAATTGTATAGGTATGTACATTAAAGAATCATCATCTCTCGCGATAAACTTTTGTGAGAGAGATAAAATGTGATGTAAACAAGTTCTGTTATCAAGTATAGGTACAGGGTATAGACGAAAGGTGTTATAATTTTGAGGTTCAATAAGAGGTATTTCTAAAACAAATATTAAGTTATAATCTACTTGAAAAGCTTTTAATGGGGTTATTTCATAATTTTTATTTACATTAAATTTGGATTCTAGGACTAGTAATAACTAAATACATGTAATGGACGTTAAATAATATTAAATTCAATTTATAATTTGAAAATTGTAGTTCTCGCCAAAAGCCGTGACGTCAATGGTTACGCATGCGCAGTATAGTTCACGCAGCCATGGAATGCAAACTTCACCAGTACCTATATCCCAGTTAACCTAATTATAGTAGTTACATAACTAGATGAGGCTTAAAAAAGAACTGTGTTTTATTACAAAATACTGTCCTAGTTTCGTATTTGTGCCCGCTATTCTTAACATAGTCGTTATAAGGTAATATTTTTTCTTTGTTACATATGAGTGCTATAAGTAAAATGGTATTGACGTAATATTTATAAAATGATGTTTTATAAATCATACAAAACAGAAATTCATAAAACTTATGAACATTCCTGACATCAGCGCCAAATCACCATTTCCGTATTCACTTCATACCAAAGTTCTAGTAGTGCTCTGTAAAATGTAGTAAATATGTATTTGTTACAAAGAAATGTGATGCCCTGCAAATATTGCTGTTCCATTACATCTTCAAAAGATAAACATACCGTTTGTATAAAATTTATATTTTATAAAATACTGTACATATGATAAAATATACGAATTCATAATAATCAATACATTCGTGTAGATGGCGCACCTAAAATTACTAATCGTAACGATCGTTTACCTGTTGATGTTTACCTAATCTAAAATAATATTTGTGTTCTGTGATTTTCCTCATGAGATTTTTTCAAAATGCCTAAAAACAAATATAAAGATTTGTCTTATAGACAAAGACGGAGGCGAATTAACGATGCTGTAAATCAAGTTGAGGCTGTCAACAATGAAGGAATAAGTTTTACAAGTTGTGGAATATATCACCATTAGTATAATAAAAGGTGAAGTATACCATTGAAATTTGTAGATGACATTATAATAGGTTGTCTTTGTTTTTATTATTGCAATTTTAAATTATCTAATATAATGATAAAAAAAATCTATATTCAAATAAATATGTATCTTTATTCAGGCAGTGGAATATCCGTTTGTGACCTTAAATAGATGCTGTAAAAGTAGTTTCAAATACATCCTATTGCTTGCGTCTAATGCGTAATGCGTAATTATTAAGGTATGGAGCATTCGTTAACCCTGTCAAAAAATCCTATTTCAAACTTATAGATAATTATAAATTTTTTATGGGTAATCATAAGAGCCTATCTGGTTTATAAGGTTTTATACAGTACATTAATTTTGCCATATAGAAAATATATTGGGATGAATAAGTATCTAAAGGAGTCTTAATTGAGTTGGAATACCCATGTTGTTTTTGGTATGTTTCCATAAGTGTTTATACTAAAAACAGTTTTTATATGCCATTACAACTTTTAATTTGATAAGTTCTCATGGGATCTGAATAGTGTTGAAACTGAAAAGATTTCATCAATAAAATCAAATACGAGTTCTGTAATCTTTTATAAGAAACAATTAATATATAGTTTTTGTAAGATCTGAGGGGTTGTTATCAATTTAGTTTATATAATAATTTAATGAGGATTTATAAAGATGCGTATTAAAAAGTGTTTAAGGTATTACATCGAATATTTTTGTGACTTTTTATGGGATCTGAAGAGTAATGAAATTGAAAAGATATACTAAGGAGTTCCTAGCAGACATTTTATACATTTTTATAAGAATATATTTGTACTTATTTTTATAACACTTCATGGGTATATATCAGTTTAGTTTATATAAGAATTTAATGGAAATGTGTAAGGATGCATGTTAAAAAGTACGAATAAGGTATTATCGAATACTTTTGTGACGGGGTTTCAATAGTAGTAAAACTAATAATGTTTCATCAGGAAACCAGGGACGAATTTTATAATATTTAATAAGAAATAATTAGTATATATAAGATTTGAAGGGTTATTATTAGTTTAGCTTTATATAAGAATTTAATAAGGATTTCTCAGTGCACCCATTGAAAAGTATTATTTACAACAATTAATTTTTCTATCTCGGTCCAAAGTTATTTAACATATTACCACTCCATCTAAAAAGTCTAAGAAAATTTAATAAATATAAAATTGAAATAAAAAAATTTATCATTCAAAATCATAACGTTATAAAAAAAACTCTGAATTAAAAGTGTAAATTGATCTTTAGCACCTGTAAGGTTGAGCTACCTACCGGGCGCGTCCCCAGGTGGCGGATAGGGGTACGCCATGGAGCCCTTACAGGCTTCGTGGCAAGGAGTGCCATAAGCGGACTCCCTGGGACTAACATCCTGGTTGGACTATGCGAAAGCACTCCCGCGGACTAGCTTTCACGTGTTTGTGCCGTGCGTGGCGACCCGTGTCGTCGGACGAAGGGTGCCTGGTGATTGAGCGGGCCGTGCCCGCAACACATCACTTCGGTCCGGAGTTCGGCTAGACGGGCGGTTGAGAACTAACCCACTCTCGATCAATCGGCTGTGTCGTCCCGTCAGAGGGCCGGCAGGGTGAGTCCTTTTGGGGCAGGGGGCGCGTAGGGGGCTGCAGACCCGGATGATGATTGGCGTCGTCATTCGGGGATGCATAACCTTCTCACGACGTTGCCTGTCTCTGGGGGCTATATCCGCTTAGTAGCCCTGATGATCGCATGGGCTTGCCGTGCGACATCCCCGATGTGGGGCTCCGCGGTGGGTGGGGAGCTAAGCGGAAGAATAAAAACAATAACCAAATGGATAACAATAATGCCAAAGAAAACCCTGTGGCAGAGCGGCAACGCTCGCCACAAAAACCAGCGGATGGGCAATCACGCTCACCGCAACACAATGCAGCTGAGCCACAAGGCTCGCTGCAAACAATCCCCCCACAGGGAGGATGGAAAAAGCCTCGTAGAGGCAAAAGGATATGTGGCGCTGAAGTCAAAAGGAGGAGGAAAGCCCGCGAGGAGGAGGAACGCGCTGCTGCTGCAGCCCACCTCTCCGGCCGAGCACCTCCCCCGGCACAGCCCTTACCGAAAAAAGGGCACCCTCTAGGTGTGCCAGCCACCACAAGGGACTCAAATCCCCCAAGGAAGGCTGGACACCCCAAGGGCACCCCGGAAAACAGGAAGGCTGAGCACCCGCAAGGTGTGCCACCTTCCAAGAAGAGAAACCGGTCGGGAACCTCCTCTGACTCTGCTCCGACGGGGTACAAGAGGGCCAGACAGATCCCCGGATCTGCAGCTGCTCCCCCGACCAGCTACAAGGACGCTGCCTTAAGTCACCTTAAGGTAGCGATAATTGACAAGGACAACCCCTATGGGAAAATCCCAAAGGATAAGGAGGTCCTTGTCAAGAAAATGCTGAGGGGAGAGCTGGACAAAACTATTCTGTCCACCCCCGGAACAAGCACAATGCAGCCACCC
Organism: Rutpela maculata; assembly: GCA_936432065.2. Taxonomy (NCBI): domain Eukaryota; kingdom Metazoa; phylum Arthropoda; class Insecta; order Coleoptera; family Cerambycidae; genus Rutpela; species Rutpela maculata. The sequence goes on from OW386290.2 coordinate 83,950,276, forward strand.
ATGTTTCGCTCGTGGACACATTCTGGTGAAATCATCAGGATTGTCTGCGAAGACGATAACACACTGGGCTGGCTAGTGAGTTCGGTGGAAAACCTGAGGCCGTGGGAAAACGCGACACTTGCCGTCGTTCGCGTTGACCAACTGCCAAGGCTGACCAAGGCCACCCTCTGGATCCCCGTGGAAGCCGAAAGCGACCACGAGGAAAAAGAGGTCGTGATCGGTCGCCTGGCAGGTCAAAACCCAGCGCTGAGCGTCCGCAAGTGGTGCCTTTTCCATCACGAGGCCAGAGAAGAACCGAAAGGACTCCTGCTCGTCTTCGGCATCGGAGACGAGGACATTAAAACCCTGGGGGCGAGATCGATGAGGGTACATTACCTTTTTCAATCTCTCGCCCTAAGGGTAAAGGCCGAAAAACAGGAGGCGGAACCAGAAGCCCCCCAACCCCAAAAGAAGATGGAAGTGGAGGTTGGAGAGGATGAGCTATCCGGTAAGACGGATGCCACCACTCCAACTCCCAGCACATCCAGGATGGAAGTCGTCTCCCCTCTAACGGAAGAGGAGGGAACGACCAATTAACTCTCCTTTTATATCCCACGATGGCTGGGACACTAAATAAGGTAAGTGAGGTAAGCATAGTGCAGTGTAACCTGCAACACAGCAGGGCGGCAACGGCAACACTGTGCCGACGCCTGGATGAGGAGCAGGATACACTGGCACTAATCCAGGAACCCTGGATAGTTCAAACTAAAATAACAGGGTTGTCAAGACTAAGTGGACTCATTTTCAGCTCACCAACAACAGACAGACCGAGGACAGCCATCTACGTCCCTCGGCATATCAAAACCCAGCCACTTCAACACCTCTCAACATCTGATCTAACGGCCGTTAAGGTGGAATATCTGGTGGCAAACAAACTAACAACTGTTGTCTTAGCATCAGTATACCTCCCCCAGGACTCGGCCACTCTTCCACCATCAAAAGAAATGGAGGAACTGGTAGCACACTGCCGCAATCAAAACTGGGAACTAATCATGGGCTGTGACGCCAATGCACACCATGTGACCTGGGGCAGTGAAGACAACAATGCAAGGGGTAAGTCACTTTATGATTATATAACTGGTAACAACCTTATTGTAAGCAACAGGGGCTGTACACCAACATTTATAAACTCCAGAAGTCAAACCATAATAGATATAACACTAACAACGTGGCATATATCCAGCCTAATCCAAAACTGGCATGTGTCTGACTGCGTAACACTATCAGACCACCAATGGATAAACTTTGAAATCAACCTTATTAAGACACCGAAAAAACCCTTCCGAGATCCCCGGAGGACTGACAAAGACGTATATCGATGTCAACTCAGGGAGAACCTGGAAGGAGTTAGCGTAAGGACACCCGGAAGTAGTGGTGAAATAGAGCAATATGTTGAAATATTGCAAACAGCAATGAGACAAGCTTTCGAGACATCCTGCCCCTTGAGGTCCTCGCAACAGTCCAACGAGGCCACCAAGTGGTGGTGTCAGGGGCTGACTGACCTCAAGAAGAAGGCTAGGGCCTCGTTCAACAAAGCAAAATTAACTAGACAGGAATCAGATTGGGAGTCATACAAAACCAACCTGAAAGAGTTTAAGAAACTAGTCAGACAAAGAGAAGCGTGGAGAACCTACTGTGAGGAAATCGAAGACTACTCACAGACCGCTAGGCTTTGCAAAATCCTCGCCAAAGATAAAGACCATGACCTTTGCCTACTAAAAAAGGACGATGGCACAAGAACTACCGACCTTCGTGGAAGCCTAGAGTTACTTATGGAAACTCACTTCCCGGAATCTGTGATAACAGAACGGAAGGAATGGCCAAACGAAGTCGACACTCAGCCCTCAGACCTGGATTGGCAAATGGCCAACCAAGTAGTGAGCGAAGACAGGATAAGATGGGCAATACAGAGCTTCTCTCCTTTCAAATCACCAGGCATTGACGGCATCTATCCCGCCCTACTGCAATGGGGACTGGATGAACTATTGCCGCACCTGGTCGGAGTATTTAGGGCGAGCTTGGCGCACCCTCATATTCCAGAGATATGGAGAGAAGTGAAAGTTGTGTTCATTCCAAAGACAGGGCGGATGGATTATACCACCCCCAAAGCATATAGGCCTGTCAGCCTAACCTCGTTTCTCCTCAAGACGATGGAGAAGCTATGTGAACGATACATAAGGGATGTCGTAGTGAAAGACAACCCTTTGCATCCCAACCAACACGCATACACATTGGGAAGATCCACCGACACCGCCCTCCATGCGGTCGCGAGTCGGATTGAGAAATCCTTGGACAATAAAGAGTCCACCCTAGGTGTATTCATAGACATAGAAGGTGCGTTTGATAAAACCACCTTCCCAAAAATCACGGCAGCCCTAGTGGAGAAAAACGTCCCCACGATTATGGGAAGCTGGATATCCAACATGCTCTCCAAAAGAGCTGTACAAATCAGTGTGGGAGACGCTTCTGTGCGAGGAATGGTCGCGAGAGGCTGCCCGCAGGGAGGTGTAATATCACCACTGCTATGGAACTTAGTTCTCGACAGCCTCTTGCGCCACCTCAACTCAGAGGGTTTCCACACAATCGCCTACGCAGATGATGTAACAATACTGCTCAACGGAAAATTTGAAGGAGTCCTCTGTGAAAGGATGCAGGGGGCTCTAAGAATAATTGAAAAATGGTGCAGAGAACACTCGCTGTCTGTTAACCCCAGGAAGACGGAGATGGTTCTCTTCACAAGAAAAAGGAAACCAGGAGCACTGAAAGCACCAGTTCTCCTGGACACAACACTAAGTTTCGCATCAGAAGTGAAATACCTTGGGGTAACCTTCGACGCCAAACTAACATGGAATCTTCACTTAGACAGAAGACTAAAAAAGGCTTACATCTCTTATGAGCAGTGCCGCAGGACCGTGGGGAAAACCTGGGGAATGAAACCCAAAGTGGTCATGTGGATATACACTGCCATCATAAGACCAATGATAACCTATGGAGCTGTGGTCTGGTGGCCTAAGAGTAAACAGACTACAGCGAGAGCCAAGCTCAGCCAAGTGCAGAGAGTTGCCTGCCTAAGCATAACAGGAGCTATGCGAACAACGCCAACGAGAGCAATGGAGGTAATGCTGTGTTTGCCACCACTGGATTTACATCTAGGAGAAGTGGCCTTAATAACAATGGCATGCCTCAAGTCCGTTGGCCTACAACCAAATGTAGGCTGTGGGGAGACCAGAAGTCGCCTGTGGAACGAGGCTGTCAGGAAGACGCCTCTTCTACAGGCATGCACAGATGGCATCTCTCCCCGATTTGTCTTTGATAGACCCTACACAATACAAACAAACAGTGAAAACGAGACCGCTGGTGAAGGTGTGATTAACATTTTCACAGACGGATCAAGGAAGAAGGAGGGGGCAGGATGTGGAATATATTCCAGAAGCCTGCAAATCCAATATAAATGGACTATGGATGAGCGAGCCAGCATAGTACAAACTGAACTGGCGGGCATAACCATAGCCGCAAAAGAGATTGTCCGCAGCCAAACTACGGGCAAAACAATCAGGATCTACACAGACTGTAGACAATCACTACTAGCCCTGAGAAGTTACAAAATAACCACAGGAGCAGTATGGGAATGTCATCAAGCACTTGTGGGTGCCTCCAGTACGAACAACATCTCGGTATGCTGGGTGAAAGGACACGCACAGTGCAGGGGCAACAAAAAAGCCGACAAACTGGCCAAGAAGGCAGCAGGCCAACTTATTTTTGGACCAGGCCCGGCCAGTCTGTTACCGATTACGGCGATAATACAATTAATTAAGGAGAACACCCACAACGAATTTAAGAAGCTGTGGGATGAAACAAGCAGCTGTCAGCTTGCTAGGGAACTACTCACGTATCCCAACAAGAAAACAGCAATGGACTACCTGGCAATGACCAGAAGGAATCTACGTTTTATAACAGGAATCCAGACTGGACACTGTCCGCTAAGGAAACATCTATACAATATGAGATTAAGCGAAACACCTCTTTGCAGAGGTTGTGAACAAGAAGATGAGACGGTTCAACACGTACTCTGCGACTGTTCAGCCGTCTCATCAATTAGAGAATCCATCTTGGGAGAGCGTTGGCCTACCTTGGCCAATGTAAGGGAGATGCCCCTAGGCAACATCACCACCTACTTCGAAAGAATAGGTTGGCTGGAGGCCTAGGCGAGTGTCTGCCTAGAGGGAGGATGTACAAGGGGTCCAATGGGGCCTAAGTGCTGTGGTTTTTGACCACCCTCCTTTTTTGATCTTTAGCAATTTTATACCTATAAAAAACTAGTTGAAAATCCATAGATTGTTACAAGTGTATAACTATACTAATTAGGTGGTTGTAATCTACTTAATTACTTATTGAGAATTAATGAACTATTCTGCAAGCGCCTCCTAATTATCCAACTAACATTGTAGAATTACGTGCTGCCTTCTGTTTTGTTATACCTCATCGTTTATTTTTTGGTCTGTTATTCTACAAAGTTTACCTCACTCTGTTCATATTCTTTTGTATAATTTTTAGTAAAAAGTGCTCAACTTACAGTTGATTTGGAATATCGCAAGACAAGCATTTCATGCTTAGGTGTTTTCATTTCAACTTTGGGTTGCTGAATTTTAGGCATTTTAGGTATTATGTAAGTCATAATACCGTTTCATTTTTGTTATAATTTGTTAGTTTATTATTTACTCTACTTTGAATTATGTACTTTACTTTACTTACTTACTTGAATTACATTGAATTAGGCAATGAAAAATGTATAGTGATGGAAATGTTTAAATTCCCAATTCAATAAATTTATCTCTATCTCTAAAAATTTATCTTTATCTCTAATTTGAAAAGTTTTCATGGAATTTCAATAGTAGTCAACCTAAAAAGTTACAATACTTACGAAACTAAACTTACTAATACAATAGATTTCATATAATTTACATTAAAATCCATTGTAAGATTGAAATCCATTTTACGTATATACACATTGTATTTATTCCCATAAAAGCATAAAAGTTTTACAATAGACCTCAAGCGAGGAATATACATTAAAAACTCGCAGAATCTATAAAATTTTCGTGTTTCAAACGCCATAAAAACTTATAAATACTTATAGGCCTCGTACTGAGAGTTTACATTAATATCTTTCAAATTCATATAAAAACCTATAAAACTTCGCAATTTAATTACCATAAATACTTATAAATATACTGATAGACTTCATTCAGGGAATTTACTTTAAAACCCTAGCATATCCTCATAGAAACTTCGTGTTTATTATTAAAAAGTGCAAGTGTTGATAGACTTCAGGCGAGGAATTTACATTCAAACACATTTCAAATACTTCAAGAACTTAGACACATCTGAACCTTTAAAATCTTCGTATTTCAAACACCATATAAGAACTTACAAATACAGTCCTCGTATGGAGAAAAATACCTTTCAAATACATATAAAATATCTATAACACTTTATTTAAATTACCGTGAAAACGTATAGCTACTGATAAGACTCCATATCACATCAAACCATATTCAGAACTTATAAAAAGATTTGTATTTCAAATACTATAAAAACTTAAATATACTGATACATATAACTACTGATAGACTCCATATAGGTAATTTACATTAAAAATCCATTGTACGCAGCAAATATTATAAAAACTTCGCATTTCCTATTAATATATGCAAATGCTGATAGACCTCAGGCAAGGAATTCATGTTAAAAACACATTTCAAATAGCTGCACATCAGACCACATTTAGAACTTATAAAAAAACTTTGTATTTCAAATACTATAAAAACTTACCTATACTAATAGGTTTCATACGAGGAATGTACATTTAAAACACACACGCACATAATTAAAACTTTTGAAAGTTTTGAGTTACATACTCCACCCTCCAGTAGAGGGAGCTGTTATACATGTCGCTAATTCACATCTAATCTAATGTGACCTAAGAAACTAGCGTCGTCTTGTTAAATTGAAAGTAAAGCAGTCTCTTTTACTGCTAAGTTATTAACTGCGTTTAGGCTAGAACGTTAGAGGAAACAAGGAGGACTTTTGCAGTTATTAATGTTTACCACTATATTACTATTGATATTTGAAATATTAATAGTAAGTAAATAATATTTACTTACCTATGTAAGTTTATGGCATTTGGCATTAAAAACATATTTAAAATCACAACCAAAATCTGTAAAAAAAACCTATTAATACTAATAGAATTTCTATGGGAAATTTACATTCAGAACACTATACAAACCTATAAAAACCTATAGAAACTTTTAATTACATGTACTATAAAAACTCATGAATACTAATAGATATCATATGGGAATTTATATTCAAAACACTATAAAAACCTATAAAAACTTTTAATTAAATATACTATAACAACTCATCAATACTGGTAGATACCATATGAGAATTTACAGTTAAAACACATTTCAAATACACATATCAAAAATTATAAAAACTTATACATTTTTTTTTATAAGTTTTTATAAGGATTTTTTGACAGGGAAGTTTAAAACTACCTTTACACGTCATTTGATTGTGTATTGCAATATTCAGTTATTTAGTGTTTCAAGAAAAATTATTTTTTTTAAATTTACATACACTATAGCAAAACGTGTAATTTCCTACATTTCCTCGAATATCTCGATAATTATCGTTTTTTTCGAAAAAATTGTAAATAGCTTGTGTAAAGAGAATTGATTGAACTTTCCGACACTTTTATATTTTTTCTGCAACATAAAAACTTATGACCGAATATACATATATTTGATGTCAACCTCTCGTACAATTTACTAACGTTTATATAACTTAATGAAGTGCCAACGCCAACTTCCATCCACAACTTCACTTCAGGATGCATAAATTTCATATTGCTTAACATTATTATCAATATATCATGTCTGAGCATCGCACGAGAACATTAAATGGTGGCTGAAGCTCTTCGAAATTGCAGACATGAAGTCGGGAGGGCGTCTCGATGGATCTCTAATTTCAATTTTTCGACCTCGACGGGTCCCTATTAAATCGTACTCGTGATCTTTGATCTAAGGAGAGGAATAAGTATCAAAAACGATTATCACAAACTGTTCATCATTTCTCAAAAACATATGCAACCATTTTGTTGATATGTCTGCATTAGTCATTGGTGCTACTACAAAATCGTCTGCAGCTCGACCACTAGCAATATTAAAAAGTAAATAAAAGTGATTATTAACACATCTATAAGAAACCTGTCTGTTCTTTAATATTAATGAATAATATAATTCATGATTTGACTATGTATTGCCATTTTAGCAACGTCTACCAAAGATTTAGCCACCTTTCAGCGGAGGTAGAATGTGATTTTTAATCGAAATAGTGCATAAAATGCTTGTAGAAAAAAAATCAGCTTTGTAGATTAATATTCAGCGGCGGAAAATGCAAAGTCGGGAGCGGTCACGCGCTTGCATTCCATTACGTCTACCGAGTCTTTAGCAACATGATACGATAGGTAGACTGTATTTTTTGGATGTCTTATTAAATAAACTATTCCAGAAAAAAAAATCAGCTTTGTAGAAACAAGTAAAAAATGTTTGTTTTTTTCACACTTTGCGTGGGTGGTATACCTTACATGACAACGCTTCGAACGCAGTAGAATATTATTTTCCGGTATGTTTTATGTCATCTCTGAGTATGTAGAATTTCAATCTTGTAGATATATATATTTATATATTCATTTATGCAACTTTTTATAACATGTTTAATTTTTTACTCATTTTTTAAGCACTAAAAGTTTCCTTAGACTTGGACTTTCATCATTAATACTTTTTATGTTGATTGATTGATTTACCAGCCTGCGGTAGGCATTGCTGCCACTCCCAGATATACAGCTGGGCCTGCTACGTCCACGCTGGGTTGAGCTAAGGCCATGCTTGTTGCCAGCAGCGAGTGCCCCATGGCCCATGGTAAAGGAATGTGGGATGGAAGGTGTAGGTATTTGTGAGATGCGTTACTGCATTGTGTCGTGAGGGAGCGTTGAAGCTCCCTTTTTTGTGTTTTTGGTTCGGGACGTCTGCCTCTTCTGAGTCTTCTTGTGAAATATGTTGCCGCGTTGTGTCCTAATATGGAGTATTTATGCTCCTCTTTTTGTGTTTCTGCTTCTTCGAATCGTTTTTGTTCTCCGCTGTAGTTTGTTGATGTTGATGTTCGATGCTAGCACTTTCTTCAATAGATGTTGGGTCCTTTCCTTGGGTATGTCCCCACTATTTCATTGCGTGCATTTCTATCCTTTTTTTCTATTGTCTTTCCTCCTAATAATGTAGAGGTATTAATAATAATAATAATAATAATAATCGACTTTATTTCATACGAAAAAAATAACACAAGCAAGGCGAAGTTTAGCTTAAGCTACTCTTACACTTAACCTTGTTTGTATTTAAAAATATAAACATATAATTAATTAGATGTATGTACCAACAACCAAAAACTAAAATATAAATTTACAAAAGAAATAGTAAGGGATAGATATATAAATATAAGACTAAAAACTAATCATTTGGACTAAATACAGTTTGGATACTTCAAACTAAAACAAAAATTAATGCTGACTTTACACATTTCCTACTTCAGTATATTGTTTAGTTTGGTTCTAAATCAATATTTAGATAACTGAATCAGATCTTTAATGATGTTGTTGTATATTATCACAGCCGAATATGAGAACGATTTTTTGAAAATAGCTGTTGAGTGACGTGGAATATGAAAATTTTGGTTATCTCTCAGATTTAGATCGTGTGAATCGGCACGTCGCAGTAATTTTTTAAAAAGTGACTGAGGTGTTTTCTCCCTAATTATATTGTAAAGTAAATTACAGTAATTGCGTTTACGCCTAGTTGCCATATTTAACCAATTTAACTCGGCTATTTTATGGGAAATATGATCATATTTTCTCAATCCAAACACAAATCTGCAGCAGGCGTTTTGCACCATTTGGATTCTATTTTGATCGAATAAGTCAAGGAAAGGGCCATATACACAATCTCCATAATTAAAACGTGAAAGTATCAAGGAATCGGACAATTTTTTCTTTACGGAGCTATTTAAACAATTTCTATAAGAGTATAACGATTTAAGAACACTGTAAGTTTTCTTTAAGACGCTGTTAACGTGACAATGAAATTTTAGATCACTATCAAATATGATACCTAGATTTTTTAGCGAATATTTAGACTGTAAGATTTCGTTATCAACTTTTATGTTTATACTGTTTTTTACTAACTCTCTATTTTTTTTATTTCCAAAGAATAACACCTGGCATTTGTTATTATTCAATTTTAAATTATGTGAATTGGATAAGGTGCTAATTTTGTTAAGATCTTCATTCATAGACTCCTCAGCGACCCGGATACTGTCAACACTAAAATTAAATTGGACCTGTGCATCGTCCGCAAATGCCTGAACATTACAATATTTAACAGATCTCAATATGTCACTGGTATAAACTAAAAATAGGAGTGGCCCTAATATGGAACCCTGAGGTACACCAGATATAACACTTTTTTCGGAAGAAATTCTGTTATTTATATGTACTGTCTGAGATCGTTTCTCGAGATATGAATGAATTAATTTTATAAAATTTAAAGAGCAACCATAGTATTTTAACTTACTGCATAAAAGTTTATGATTAATGGTGTCAAATGCCTTGGAAAAATCTAATAAAATTAAAGCGGTTACTTGTCTTTGGTCAATAGCAGTTAGAATGTCGTCACATACATTCAAAAGAGCAGTTGAAGTACTGTAGCCCCGTCTAAAACCGGATTGGCATTCTGGTATCACCTTATGATCGGTTAAATGTTTGGTAAGCTGCATAGAAATAACTTTTTCTAAAATTTTTGATAAGGCAGATAAAATGCTTATCGGACGCAGATCTGAATATGTATGTAACTGGGTTACTAACTTTAGGCAAAGGTTTTACTACAGCCTTTTTCCATAAAGATGGGAAATAACCATTTTCTATACAGCAATTTATAATATGTGTAATATAGGGGTTAATATACGGGCTACAATACTTCAACATGCTTATTGAAATATTGTCTGACCCATAGGCATTTGACTTAATACTATTTAATATGTCGTTTACATTTTCTATCGATACCAAGGTCAACTCAAATTTTGTATCATTTCTTGCAAAATGTTCACGTTCATAAAAGCCAATTAGATCTTGATCAATTTCGGTGCTCACATAAACAGAAGAAAAATAATCATTAACATCGTCTGGGTTATCCAAATGATCCGGAATAGTTAGATGTTCCTTATTTAAAATGTGACTATTTATTCCTTTCCATAATATTTTGGGGTCATGTTTATTTAATAAATTGTTATAAAAAGCTTTTTTTCACGACGAATAGAAGATAATGTAAAATTACGCAACTCCTTATAACGATTCCAGTCGACAGGAGATTTAGTTATTTTGTATTTTGTTAAAGCAGATTCTCTTTCCTTAATCATTATTTTAATTGGATAGGTAAGCCAGGGGGATCTTCGTTTATTTACTCTAACTACTCTAACAGGTGCATGTTTATCAAATAAAGAAATTATTAGGTTATTAAAACAAGTTATTTTATCGTCAATATTAGGAATATTGATAATACTATGGAAAGGAACATGCATCAAATCATCACAAAACTTAACATAATCAAAATTTTTGAAACTGCAACTGAAATATATATATTGTGCTAGCATCTAACACGCCACTACCTTTAATTAAATTTGTATTTGAAACAAATATAGGATCTAACAGAGTCAATGATCTTTCAGTAACTCGAGTTGGTTCATTTATTAATTGGTGAAAACCATAGGCATCAAAGCATTTACTCAAGGCGTTATCAGAAGTTAATAAATTAATATTCATGTCACCCAAGCAGATTATTTCATCTACTGTGGGTATAATCTGAGACAAAGTGTCGTCGATACTATCTAAAAATTTTTGGAAATCACCAGATGGCGGTCTATAAATATTTCCAATAGCAAAGTTACAGTTTTTTATTTTTAAGTGAATCCACAACTGTTCAATGTTTTCATCAAATTTTAAGTTTAAATCATATTGAGAACACAAGATGTCTGTACTTACATAGATGGCAACACCCCCGCCACGTGCGCGAGCTCGATCTAACCTGAACAGTTTGAAGCCTGGAATTAAAGGAGTAACGTCGTCCACATCAGCTGTCAACCATGTTTCAGTTATAGCGGCAATGTGATAGGAAGATATCAAATTTTTAAATTCTCTGAAATGTTTCATTAAAGATCTTACATTTAAATGACAAATACTTATATTATTTATCATATTTGTAATAAAAGGAATTCTATTAAATTAAAGTGATGTAGGTAATAATGCAAAAATAAATAAGGTTATAGAGTATTTGAAAACAGATATTAGTTTTTATGCAAATTAGTAAATAAGTTCTAAAAAAGTAAGTATCACAAAATTTAAAGAGATAAAACAAATAGTAGTTTTTCTAGTACTTATCAATAAAAGAGTAAAGTACGATGCTAGGTATTTTTATAAAATGTAATTTAAAATGATAATGAATATAATATTCTACAATAAACTATCCAATATATTATCTAAAAATGTGTATAGGTTTATGAGAGTCTATATAACAAAAACAGAAGAAATAAGATAAAAAACAATTAGAAAAATGTACAAAAATTTCCCTTAGTATTAATAATAACAAAATAAAAAGGATTATGTATTTCTCGGTGTTGATAAATTCAAACAGACTACTTGCGTGAAATCATTACGGAATAATTTCTGCCATCTAGATATTTTCAAGTTCCATTTCATTTTTTATAACATGCTTACGTCCATCCAACTTTATACAAATGTTTCCACTCTGAGACCAAACATTTTCTTTCCCAAATTTTTCCTTGGCTTTACATAGACAGATGTATCTTGATTTTATAAGATCTTCACTTAATACCATCTTTGAGCCTTTTAGATTTTTTTTGTTTGAGTAGGCAAGATTACGTTGATTTTCTTCTCTAAATTTTATTATAATGGGCCTTGCTTTTTTATTTCCTGGTCGTAACGAACCTATACGGTAGCAGCTTATGATTTGTGCACCAGCTTCATTATCTAGTACATTTTTTTCTTCGAGTAATTTGGTTACAATTTCAGTTAAATTTTCACCTTTTTTCTCTCTCACACCGTACATTCTAAGCTGTGATAATTTGAATTTTCGTTCTAAATCTTCCACTCGGTTCTTCAGCTCAGAATTTTCCTTATGCAACTGACCAACAATATTATTTACGTTATTAATTTTGGTATTAAGGCTATCTATTTTTTCTGATAATCTAGAAAAAAACATTTCAGCGAGTTTATCGGCAAACTCACTCATAAAATCTATATCAATTAAACTGTCTTTGACCACTTTCTTAGACACAAGTTTTATATCTTCTTCTTGTTGTTTGGTGAAACCCATCTTATTTTATTTAGCACTGGTAAACAATAAAATTTATATGACGGTAGTTATTATTTTGGTTTAATGTGGAAAACAAACACCATTTAAATGAGAGTTAAGGCAGAATGATCCGCAACGACTAGACACGTCTAGCTTGCTTGGGCACACATCTATTATGTCGCTGTTTTCGTTTTATTGTTTTCAAGAGGGCGATGTCCCTTTCTGATCTTCTCAAAAAACTTCTTCTGTTGGCTTTTGTTGTTGCCGCGTCTTTTGACTCCATATGTCATCGTTTTGATGGCTATGTACACACATTTGGTAAGGTCCTATAATAGTTTATTTTTCTCAGTGAACGCCTTTGCGACTCTGTATGCTGTTTTGATTCTCTCCATTCCAGTTGATTCGTTAGGTCCGTTCCTAGGTACTTCAGTTTATTCGTTGTTCTTCTATTTTGTGTTCCTCTCCGCTGGTCCAACTCTCTTTTGTTGATGGATCTCGCTCCATTATTAGGCTTTTCTTGAGGTTTGTTTCAATAAATTCTTGCTTATAGGTGTAATAGAGGGCTATTTCAGGTACTCTGTGGTGGCCCATGTTAATTACATATTAGCTATATCATTTAATTGTTGTTATGTTAGTATGAGAGAAAAAAAAGATATATGGCTTTGTGGGTGTACACAGGAATATCACGGCCGTACTCTAACAATCTACTGCCCACCACAAGTTCATGGTGACAGCGGTCCATACTTTCAAATGCTTGTATGTATAAACGCTTCTGAGACTTCCTCTAAGAAAGCTGTTTGAGTCAGATTTTCAACAATATATTAGAACACCCACAACGCAAAAAACATGCAACACCGCAAAACACACTCCTATTAAAACAGACACCAGCAAAAAGCCAAAGATCAACAACACTTATTTGTGATACTTCTCTTCCCTTCCATTCCCTTCCCTTCTTGACTTGTTCCATTGCACTACATCACAATCACTGTACATTATGTACGAAACCAATCACTTCTCACAAATCGTCAATCGCACACCCTCACTCACCTGATAACTCAAAATTACACCTTTTACACCCCGCATCGAGCCCAAGCGACGGCACACAAAAAGGTCTGGTAAAAAAACTGGTCTCCTTCTAACTGATGAATTTTTTGTACCAGTAGCTGATGTGTCTTCGTTCCTACGTTCTGTAGTGGATACATTATTTTTGTGTTTTCTGGAGACTTATTTCTTGATTACTTTTTGCTTGTTACTATTACGATCCTAAACTTTTTAAAAAGCTTCCTTAGCCTTACCAGAGCCGTACCAGAAGTATAAACAGTCAGTATATATTTTTTAGCATGGATGAGGTTTTCTTTAATTTTTAATGGCACTGAAACCAAGCTACTGGGCACCAATTTTATCCAACTTTTTATTATATTTTTAAATTGATTTAATTTGACAAGGTGTACTGTTACCCTGATGGTACGTCGCTGGCTAGGCTCATATGTAAATTTGCCAGAAAGAATTGTTTATTGACTTATATTTAAGTTATTATCTGAGCTGGCTATAAATATTCTTTTTTTTTTCTTCAATTTGAAAAGTTCAAATGTAAATTAAAATTTAGTATACTACTACACTTGAAAAAAGCATGTTATTTGGAATAATCATTAAAAATTATTTGTTTGAAATGAAACTTTAAAAGGTTTTTGGGCTATTTTTTGTTTACTATTTCAAATAAAAATATTTACATCATTTTGTATCTCTAATGAATATGACACTTTATATTTTATGATTCAAATAATGCCATGAGTTATTTCACTCAAGTGTTAAGAGAAGCCTTACATAATTTATTGGTCTGGCCGTAACTGATACCACGCCAGCCCCTTGAAAGCATTCTGAGAAATTTGACTTTTAGTGCCCTTTAACATTACAATGCAAACAATTTTACATGCTACACTATGTACACTTGTTAATTGCGAATCGGTAGTTTGTTACTAATTTAAATAAGATAGTAAAACTTATCTTTTGTTGTATTCCCTCTCTTCGATTAGTACTGATTTCTTCTCCTCTTTGTCGCAGGTACACGATTTTACTGCACTGTATACTGTATATACTATGATTTGCTGCGTTAGAAGGGAGGCACTGTGAAACACTAACTATTATTTCTTATCAATTACTGAAAATGTTCCGAGGTATATATTATTTTACAAACACATCCACTTCTACACATTGTCACTTTATATTTAACTTTTATGGGTATCCATTTGCAACAGAACACTATAAGGCACATCTGGCCTCCTCGACAGCAAGATGACGAATCCCCGTACTTTGCTTGTATTGTTTAAAACAAAAAAGTGTCGCAGATCTCAATCAATTCTCTTTACATAAGCTGTCTACAAATTTTTCGAAAAAGCAAAACGATAATTATCGAGATATTCGAGGAAATGTAGGAAATTACACGTTTTCCTATTGAGTGTAAGTAAATCTTAAAAAAAAATAATTTTTCTCAGAAACCTTTGTTTCGAAGGGCCGAGATTAACGGAGCGTCAAAGTAGTACGTGATATTAAGTGAACATCGTATATGAGATCGATTTCAGTTTATTATCGATTAATTACAGTGACAAAATGGAGACATTTTACCGAAAAAAAAAAAGTCCCAAATCCCGCCTCTTCTAATTCATTTTTGTCGGAATTCAAAAAAAAAAAACGGTTTTAGCAAATTCAATTCAATTTAAATTAATAAAAGTAGTATTTTGGCGTAGGAGCCTAGATTAAAAAGTTGCCAACTGTAGAAGCTCAAAATTTACGATTTTTTGCCGTACATGGCCGACATTTCAGTAGTTATCTCCGAAATAAAAAAAAATATCACAATTCTGATGGAAGTAAAAGATTCAAAGTGGAAAATACTCGTTTGACCTTATTTTTTACTTCGAGCTAACTCCCACCGTTTCGGAGATATCTGCGAAAAATAGCTTATATTTCGGAGCTGAAAAAATTGCAAAAACATGCAATTTTGACACGTTCATATTTTTCGAAAAACAGCATTGGGACGGCCGTTCTATGTCGCAACGTAAAGAGGAAGTCTTCCAGATAAACGTGATTGCATGGCGAAATTCGAAAATTCGGCTCGCCTCGAACGAATCAAAAGTGGCATTTTGTGACATTCCAGAAAATCGATATCTCTTTTTGCAACATGTTGTTTAATTTTTACTCAATATGCAAGACTTATAGATTGGCAGAATTACACCTTCTAAACTTTCTTGGAAAAAAAAATTGGCTTTATAGAAATGCTTTCACGAAAACTGTCGATACCTCCCTGGCTAAAATGGAATATACGGAGTGCCGCCGGCATGGCGATTTCAGTGAGTTGTTTATTGTGACGTCACGGGTGGATCACGGGTGGACTTCAGTCGAGCGCCAAGTGTTTAAACAAGGAATTAAGGAGTTTTTATCGAGATGATTTTTTTTTTGTTTTTCTAGTTAACTGAAAAACTACTAAACGAGGTTGAATGTACATGATATTTCTAAAATAAGAAACTTCCTAATTATGAAGAAAAGCTTAAATACAGTGGAATCAAATTTATAAATCAATTTACGTACTGCCCTGCTAGTCACTTTAATGTCTGGACACCTCATTAAAAACTTCTATTGCTTATTTTTAAGAAACGTTTCCGATTCCATAGCATTTGACCAAGTAAATTCGTTATTCCAGGGTTAGCATAATTTAATAATCAGCAATTAATATTTTTATAGAAAATACAAAATACGAATAAATATCTATTACACTAACATTGACATTAATCCATGGCAATACTTGATGTAATCTCATTTGTCTATGAAGAATTTAGGAAAATATTAGAAAAATGTATACTAGTGGAATAGTTTTCAACTTAGTTGAATAAAATGTTTTTTTTTTGAACATTGTCTTCCTTATTTAGCAACTAAACTCCGATTTAAGCTTTTCTTCAAAATTGAAAAAACTTTGTTAAATGAACTTTTCAATAAAAATGTAAAAAAATGTAGTTTGCCTTAAAATCGATTTTATATTTTCTAATTTCTAGTACTCTGTACACTTTATTTTAAGTTTGACAAATGTTTATGACTTCCTAAGTCAAGCAAAAACCGTACTTATAACTGTATCGCTTTCGTAGTAAAAATAAAATGAAACCTCAAAAATAAGACACTTTTGGCTTTACTTATAAAAAGCAAACATTTTAAGAGGCATTTCAGAAGTGAGGAAGGAAAATAGGGACATAAATAAGAACGAGCACTAAGAACCACTAAACTAAAAACGGTTGTTGTATTTTTCTTTGTGCTCTTAAAGATCTCTGCAAGCACTTGGAACTTTCTTATGTCTACTCGTTAGAATATTCTTATAAAGAGAAGCAACATATAATACGTACAGGTCGTTACTCCATTATTCAAATGTTATTTCTATAATTATATAAATAACACTTAAGAAAAAAAAAATTCCCTGATATTTCAAGGAACGAAATTTTTTATTAATCACGTTTAAACCATTCTTCCTTATTTATTTGTAAGTACCCAATTATATTTATTTCTGGATAGTCACATAATAACGATGCATAATTTTTACAATTAATTTGTTTTTTATTTATTTGCTTTCATTATGATTAGAAAATATTAATTAGGTGTTAAAATGCTAAGATCATGTAATTCAATGCTTGATCGGTCTTAGCTAGAAGTGTAATTGTTTTGATTGGTTCTTCAATAATGAGTGTTTTAAAGTATTTGCCTAACTAGTATATTAGCGTACCCAGATGAGGGCAACAATATACAGAAAGAAAGTAGGTAATTTCATAATTAATAAAAAAGTGTGTAAATTGTGATTTGCTTAATACCTAAGTAATATTTTCTAATAACCAAGCATAATTTAAAAATTTAAGAGCGAAGAGCTAACTAAGTACATCGGCGAATGAGGAAAAGTGCTCAAAGTTTATGCTAACTAAGGTTTCTATACATCGAAGGAAAACTATTTTCATGCCCTCTCACACGTATCTAGGGGATGCGAAGTTGTTATCTACAGTGTCAAAAAATACTTACATCCTTTGATTGAAAAAAATACTGCTCAATTTGTGGAGAAGAAACCAACAGAACGAAAGAAGAAAAATACGGCGGCAACACCAGAGAAAAATAAAAGATGTTACGGCAATCGAATTTGGTGAGCAGCTAAAACAGAAATGTGTAGGGAAGAACAGCAAACATGAAAATTATTTTAATGTTATCCTGTATTGTGACGTTAATTTATTTATCGTGAATAAACCGAAGTAAAACTAACTAAAGTGATGATTGGGATTCAATTTATTTTTATTTTAAACCAGTGATTGGAGGAAAGCGAGAGAAAATAAAGATAACACACAGAATCAAAAATTAGTGTAGTGTGTTATGCCCTTATTAAATCGAACAATATGGCATTCCTAAAGAAATAACCAAGAGAAGTTGGCAATTTTCAATCATTGCAATACAAAAAGAAAGGTTGTTTGAATCAGATCGTTTTTTTCCTTTTTTGTATGAGTTGAAATTGGGGACAAAAATCAAGCACCAAAAATATCTGATATTCAACAAAACTATAACAAAGCTATAGTTTATTTTGAGGTAAACAAACACCAAGCGCGGATCTAGAAATTTCAATAATTTTTTCTCATCTGTGGCGCATGGGACCCATACGAAATATGGGAAATAACATCTCGAGAAGCACTTGTGGCAGCTATACACTTCTCTAACGACCCCTAAAAAATTTTGAAAAAGCAGTTTGCGAAAATTTTTTTCAAAATTCGGTTACCCCCCCCCCCCAGGTCTAGGGACTCCTGTTTAAAATTATTTTTTTTATCATATGCATTTTACTTTTCATAAAAATACAGCAATACGTTTTGAAGTTTATGAAAATATTTTCATTACTAACTGAGATACAACGAATTGAAATTTTTTGATTTGTTAAATTGTAAATCACAAAATTTCAATTCGTTGTATCTCAGTTAGTAATGAAAATATTTTCATAAACTTCAAGACATATTGTTGTACTTTTATGGAAAATAAAATGCATATGACAAAAAAAAATAATTTTATACAGGAGTCCCTAGACCTGGGGGGGTAACCGAATTTTGAAAAAAAATTTCTCAAACTGCTTTTTCAAAATTTTTTAGAGAAGTGCTTCTCGAGATGTTATTTCCCATATTTCGTATGGGTCCCATGCGCCACAGACGAGAAAAAAATTATTGAAATTTCTACATCCGCGCTTGACAAACACCTCCAAACGTGTGCAATACGTATGCACTCAGTATTCTGTTTTACTTCCCCTAGAAAGCGAAACAAAATATCATCAGATTATGGTTAGAAAATGATTGGAACTAAATTATATCCGGTTGCAATGACTCAAGATCCAGGTCTCATAAGAATTGCTAAAACTAATATTGCTAATATCTGAATGGGTGCCAAAAAATGTAAATGTGTCGCTACTGAAAGGTAATCTGTACTTTATTTGAATTGCCACGGACTTGGTTTCAAATTTCCAGTCTTGTAGAGGATCATTTAAATTTAGAATTATTATGTCATTTAGATAGATTATATCTTTATTAATTTATGTAAAAAAAAATTACAATACCCAAAGGGTGTGGAAAACGTCAAAACAAGGATACAATTAAAAAGAAATAATAATACATACATAAGTAAAATTAATAGTTGAAATAGTATAAAAAATAGTTACGTATTATAAACAAGTTACAAAATTATATTAAAAATAATTTGGAAAAGCTCATTTATTTATTTTTTATTTTACATTTTTAATAGAGTGTCATCAAATACTCATTCAGTGTGTGGTATGTTTTTGCCAAGAGCATAGCTCGTAAATTGGCTTTTAAGCGTTCTAGTGATAGATTTTTATACGATTCTGGAAGTTTTTTGTACACTTTATTGTACGTAGGTATGTAAAATTTGCTTTAATATTTAATAAATCACTTTTAATCCTTGTACTATACGAATGAATTCTGTCATAGTCTGCAAACAAGGACATATTTTTTACTCTAAATATCACAGCTTTATATATGTAGTATTACGTAGTGACTTATTAAGGTAAGTATCTGTTGTTCTATAAATATCGGTTTGCAACTAACTGACTGTTTAATGTTCAGTATATTTCTGGACATCTTTTCTGTAATATAAATATTTCTTCTAATTTTGACATATAAAGTGACACTTTTCAAAACTGACGTGTCAAACGTCCTACCTTACGTAACCAGTTATGAAAAGTAAAATTTTACGTAACTGGTGAGGAAAAGTTTGTTATGTCATCAATTAGGAAAGATAAGCAACTCTCAAAAAGAAAAATAAACAATGTTTATTCAACACAAAATGGAATACTGAGTCCATAAAGTGGAAGCTTCTAAATTATTTTTTCTTTCAAAATATACTAACAAAACTTTTTCATTAATACGATTTACCTCGTGTTATCAAATTAGGATTTCAAATAATATAAGAAGGAATTAATAGGGTCAAAAACAAATAGTGATTAAAATAGAGCCTTACACCCCAAAGAGGAAACACGAAGCAGCTACGGATACGTGTTTCGGAATTATTGTTCCTCATCAGCGTAGCGTAGCGACAAAAAAGATCTGGAAAGGACAGATAGGAACAATAATTGAAGGTTGAAAGCACAGTACATGGTACTCTTATTTGTGCATTCATATCTAGACCGGCCTCTTTAAGACCTTCACCGACAGTCAGCACATAGAGCTCTATGTGGACTGCCCAATTTCAATCTGGCGAGTCAAATAAAATAATAAAGAATTAGTAGGGTCAAAAACAAATAGTGAGGAAAATAGCGCCTTACATCCCAATGAGGAAACACGAGGCAGCTACGGACACGTGTTTCGAAATTATTGTTCCTTATCAGCGTAGCGTAGCAACAAAAAGGATCTGGAAAGGACAGATAGGAACAATAATTGAAGGTTGAAACCACAGTACACAGTACTTATTTGTGCATTCATATCTAGATCGGCCTCTTTAAGACCTTCACCGACAGTCAGCACATAAAGCCCTATGTGGACTGCCCAATTTCAACCTGGCGAGTCAAATAAAATAGGAAGGAATTAGTAGGGTCAAGAGGCCGATCTAGATATGAATGCACAAATAAAAGTACTGTGTACTGTGCTTTCAACCTTCAATTATTGTTCCTATCTGACCTTTCCAGATCCTTTTTGTTGCTACGCTATGCTGATGAGGAACAATAATTCCGAAACATCTATCCGTAGCTGCTTCGTGTTTCCTCTTCGGGGTGTAAGGCGCTATTTTCCTCACTATTTCAAATAATATTGTAACTTGGCTAAATAACGTCTGTCAATTTTGACATTAAAATTATAATGTGTGATAGCAGCAGAGGTAACTGAGAAAAATTTTTAAGATCTTTAAATACACCTATTTTATTTATAGACTAGTACTTAGATGGTGACAGAAAATCAGAACTGATAGTCTACCGTCTGCAAAGTAATTTAGTCAGTATTATCTATACAATAAAGCTTAATTTTTGGTACTTTCAAGGTTTGCCCGCATGCACCGGATGTAGGAAACGATTTCCGGTTTGCATAAAAAACAATGTTTTCAGCTGATACACTACCGTCTGCAAAGTTCATAATTCGAAATTAAGGGAATAAAAATATGTCGGAAGCGCTTTTGCAGACGGTTCTGTCATGCACCAAACCTAGGGTACTCCAAAATGTATCAAATTTTAGTAAAAAAAAAAAAAAATGATAATTTACCGTTTGCAAACAGATGATTCTGGTTCATGAAGACGAGTAGGGGAAAGGTTCAGACGTGTACGATATGCACGTCACCATATCGTGCGCATGTCAACTTGTTCTTTTTTTTACAACTTTGAACAATTGTTTATCGTCTGCGGCTAAAAAGAAAAATGAAAACATGATTTAAAAATAGAGCTTCGATAAAGAATTATTTGCAGATAGATTAAATGTGTACAAAGCACTTGCCGCTTAACGTATTTGTGTAAAAAAATGGGGGTAACTTTTACCAATTATTTACTGTCTGCAACTTGGTAAAAAGAAAGATTATTGATTCAAATATGCAATTAAGATTATTGATTCAAATATGCAACGCATCTGCATGTTGTCTGCCCATCCGAAAAAAATATACTTGCATAAGTTAGCTTACACAATTTTGTGTTGCAGAAGGTAAAGAGTTGTTTTTGGCGAATATCGCACACGAAGAGATATCAAACGGAATTCGCCGAGTTTTGACTCTATTGTGGCTCTCGTGCATGAGAGCGGCGTTATCTGCAAATTGAATAATTGCATATTTAACCCAGTAACCTTTCTTTGTACCAAGTTGCAGACGGTATAGATAGTTGTTTTTGGTACATATCTGTGGTTTTAGTGCATGTGCGCATTGTCTGCAAATTAAATAATTGTGTAATCGAATCAATAACCTTTCTTTGTACCAAGTTGCAGACAGTTAATAATCGGTAAAAGTTACCCACATTTTCTTACAAGTTTATAGAATTCAATGGACAACCGTGCATATTGGATTCGTCTGAAAACATTGTTTACAATAGTTTTGCAACCTAAATTTTCTAATAAAACTATAATTAAACGGTAAAGAATTGTTCAAAGTTATAAAAAAAATAACAAGTTGACCTTTCCCCTACTCGTCTTTATGAACCAGAATCATCATTTTGTATTGTTTGCAAACGGTAAATTATCTTTTTTTTTTTTTACTAAAATTTGATACATTTTGGAGTACCCTGTATAAGGTTTGGTGCATGACAGAACTGTCTGCAAAAGCGCTTCCGGCATATTTTTATTCTTTTAATTTCGAATTATGAACTTTGCAGACGGTAGTGTATCAGTTGAAAACATTGTTTTTTTTATGCAAACCGGAAATCGTTTCCTACATCCCGTGCATGCCGGCAAACCTTGAAAGTACCAAAAATTGAGCTTTATTGTATACATAATACTGACTAAATTACTTGCAGACGGTAGGCTATCAGTTTTGATTTTCTGTCACCATAGTCTATTATGTTTAAAGGGTTTTTAGACTTTTAAAATTAGATGTATGTAACACGTTTCGAAAGACAATCTTGTGTAACTCGTGTTATTTTGCGGGATCTCGCTTCGCTCGTCCCGCAAATTCCACTCGTTACACAAAATAACGTCTTTCGTAATTGGTTACATAAATAGCTATTATACGAGCGATTTGTGCCTCCCCAAAGAATTATGCCATATCTGAGTCTAGACTCTATAAAAGCATAATAAGCCACGTAGGCTGCCTGGACATTACTTTTAGGGCGTAACAGTACTTAGCTACGTTTTTTGCAAGCTGGTTAGTTTAGGATTTCCAATAAAGCCTTGCATCTATTGTGATATCTAAAAAGTATATTTGAGACACAGTGTTCAAAGTAATAATACCGTTGGTAAAACTTTTTTCAACATTATTTGAAAATGCTATAGCTTGCGTTTTATCTTTATTTTACCTAAGATTTAGAGGAGTATAGTATTTTTCTAGTATGTCCAATGCCGAGAAAATTTTTTGCTCCAGGATAGTAGGATCTGGCGACTTAATAATTAATGAACAATCGTCTGCATATTGAACTTTTCTTCAAGTACCATGAGTAGGTCGTTAGTATATAAGATACACATTAACGGTCCTAATACTGATCCCTGTTGAACCCCCCTTTTTATTACCGGATTTTGTGATGTTAATAATTCTCCAGTGCTATCTGTTTCTACAACATACTGCACTCTGTTACGTAAATAAGATGTCAGTAATCGTAATGTGTTACCCCAAATTCCATACTTTTCAAGTTTTTCTATTAAAACATTATGGTCTACATTATCGAAAGCTTTTGATATAACCACTGTATATTCTTTATTATTTAGCGAATAAATTATTTAGCACAGCGTTTGGTAACCTGTCCTAACAGTAGATTTGTTTTTTCTAAAACCATTTTGTGATATTTAATAGTTCACGATTTACTAAATGATTTATTATTCTAGAATATATTATTTTCTCCAAAGTGTAACTTAAGTTCGAGAGCAAGGCTATGGGCCTGTAATTATTTAGCATATTTTTATCACCTTTTTTATATATTGATTTCTCATAAGCAATCTTAAGGTTTTCTGGAAATATTCCACTGATAAATGATAAAATGTATTATTATGCGACTAAGTGGAGTTGATATTTCCTTAGCAACATATTTTAACAGTTTTACACGTATTTCATCTGCACCTACTGACTTAGTATTTTTGATGTCCAACCTTATTTTTTATCCTTATAGCCTACTGTAGAAACTTTCACGCAATTTTTAAAAAAATGTCGAAAAAACCAGAATTTTGTTTTATTCAAACTTTACAATGAGAACGGTTCATTTTGGGATAGAGAATGCCATATCGTTTGTTTTTTCTTTCCAAAAAATATACGGGGTTGTATCACAACCGGAGGGCTTAATGCTATTTACATTAATGTTAGGTTCTGTGTTCTTT
Source organism: Rutpela maculata (assembly GCA_936432065.2). Classification (NCBI taxonomy): domain Eukaryota; kingdom Metazoa; phylum Arthropoda; class Insecta; order Coleoptera; family Cerambycidae; genus Rutpela; species Rutpela maculata. Next base: position 83,974,286 of record OW386290.2, read on the forward strand.
ATTTTGCCTAGCTTTCCGCTAATCACTGGTTTAAAATAAAGAAGAGATTGAATTCTAACCTTCAATTTGGTCAATTTGATCGCTATTTATCAACGATAAATAAATCAACGTCACAGTACATAATAAAATTAAAATATTTTTACATGATTGCTGTTCTTCTCCACACATTTTTGTTTTAGCTGCTTACAAAATTCAATAGCCGTAACATCTTTTATTATACTCTTCGCAAAAACGAAGAGTATATTGCATTTAATCGGCACATTTCTAAAACTGGAAATGTCGCTCGTAGAGCAGAAATTTTCATATCATTGTGTTAGTGAACGAATTCTGAACAACTTTCAAAATGTCCGTCTGCCTGTCCGTCTGTCCATCTGTCCGTCCGTTACGTTACTTGTAAGCACGATAACTTAAGAAAAAAAGTCCGAGTGTAATGAAGCATTCTTTAAATTCCTGCTCCATTACTAAGATTCCGGATTTACACACGACACCAATGTGCACACGGCCCGCAAATCTACCAGCTCCCGTTTAGAGGCGCGGATTTGCACACGACACTAAACTATACGCAGTACTACGTCACCAGTAAGCGAGGATTCTCGGATATAAAAGCCCGGCCGCAAATCAACATAATTCAGAGTGGATAATTCTGCCAATCTGTCTACAGCGTGCTGAGCTGGACATATTGCAGTTTTGTGCATCTCCCGACGCAAACACGACGGAACGAATGCAATCTGACCCTGGGAATCCTACAGCGTGTTGAACTGGGTCGTTAGTCGAGTCGTTAGTCATTCCCCGGCGCCGTTTCGCCGCCAAAGCCAGAGACGTCCCGACGCAACCGTTACACTCTCTCTCTCTCTCTCTCTCTCTCTCTTAGATAATAGAAAATGTTGTCTTAAGAACCGTAAAAGATACGGACATATAACCTGTACCTATATGTTATGTAACACTGCCTGTTTGAAGAAGTAAATAAATTGTTTATATCTTTATTGGGCTGTCTTATTAACTAATCTGGACCCTGATTAATCTCCGAACCAGCTACCCGACAACAAACCGTTACATAATTTGGCGCCCGAGCAGATTTCAACAAACCGTTACATAATTTGGCGCCCGAGTACATTTTGAGACTTTAGTTTATTCCAGATAGCCCAAAAAGAGACGTTCACGAATGAGAAAGAGATATAAAGATATTTCAAGTCAAGAGAGAAAACGAAAATGAAAAGGATTTTGTGGTGGCAATCCAGACTACTACAATTTTAACCCCAGAAGAGACACGATTCCGAATAGTACCGAAAGTACGTTAAACGAACCAAATTCCAGACACAAATCCAGATTACTGCATTAGAGATGATAGATGTACCGTCACATATGGAGCAGTAATATATTTAAATCCAGAGTCCCGAAAATACGTTAAACGAACCGATGTCCAGAAACAAATCCAGATTGCTGCATTATAGACGATAGCTGTACTGTCATATATGGAGCAGTAAAATAATTTAAATTTATGTCCAGAGTCCCGAAAATACGTTAATCGAACCGATGTCCAGAAAAAACTCCAGATTACTGCATTATAGACGGAATCCTGTACCGCCATATATGGAGCAGTAATAATTTATAGATCCCGAATTTTCCAACCCATCTAAACCCTGTATCCCGCAACCGTAACGAAAACAAGTCCAGTAAAACCAGAGTCATCCAAAATAAGTGATGAAGTCGGAAGTCCAAGTGCCAGACCTGCTGTCACCTCTGCCTCCGACACCCGAAGCCAAAAGGCCGCCCCCAGTCCGAGACGCAACAGCCAACCCTGATGCCGTCCCCAGTCCGAGGCGTACCGTCCCCGATGCCATCCGAAGTCCGAGATGTACCGCCCCCGATGCCGTCCCCAGTCCGAGAAGTACCGTCCCCGATGCCGTCCCCAGTTCGAGAAGTATCATCCCAGATGCCGTCCCTGATGCCAACCCCGATGCCGCCCCCAGTCCGAGACGTACCGTCCCAGATGCCGCCCCCAGTCCGAGACGCACCATTCCCGATGCCGTCCCCAGTTCGGAGACAGCCCCAGCCCCCCGAAGCCACCGACCCCAGGTAGGCCAGTTGCCTGCCTCCAGGTGTTTTTCCAGGACAACGACGCAGCCCTCCTGGTCCCAGCTCCGCAACGGAAGCGACAGTTCAGGCGCCACAACCAAGATGGCCCCGCTTCTAGGATCCCTGGCACCGTCCCCCCTGTCCGCCATCGCCCCTGCAGTAAACGTCCAGAGAACCACATTTGTATTTGTATACCTGTTTCTTGCAATTTTTTTGTGCTCATTTATTTTAACTATTTTACTTGTACCATGGCTCTAAGATGTTTTACATACTGTTTATGTTATTTAAAATTTTGTTTTTCTCTACATATGCACATACATATATACCAGGCGTATACGAAAGAATTGGCCATTCTTTCTTTATTTTGTTTGAAGATGTTTAGTAACTTGTTTTATCATTGCTATATTTTGATGTTAAGTTAGTAAAAATGTTCTCTTTGATAGAATTTTGAAATTTTTTTTTTGTAAAGAAAGAGGGGAGTGTAATGAAGCATTCTTTAAATTCCTGCTCCATTACTAAGATTCCGGATTTACACACGACACCAATGTGCACACGGCCCGCAAATCTACCAGCTCCCGTTTAGAGGCGCGGATTTGCACACGACACTAAACTATACGCAGTACTACGTCACCAGTAAGCGAGGATTCTCGGATATAAAAGCCCGGCCGCAAATCAACATAATTCAGAGTGGATAATTCTGCCAATCTGTCTACAGCGTGCTGAGCTGGACATATTGCAGTTTTGTGCATCTCCCGACGCAAACACGACGGAACCGTTACACTCTCTCTCTCTCTCTCTCTCTCTCTCTCTCTTAGATAATAGAAAATGTTGTCTTAAGAACCGTAAAAGATACGGACATATAACCTGTACCTATATGTTATGTAACACTGCCTGTTTGAAGAAGTAAATAAATTGTTTATATCTTTATTGGGCTGTCTTATTAACTAATCTGGACCCTGATTAATCTCCGAACCAGCTACCCGACAACAAACCGTTACACGATTGTATTGTAATTTGGAAAGTAAGTTAGTGTTAGCTAGAAGAAGAACTCTATTGTTTTTAAAGAAAATCAATCAGTAAATAAAAAAGTTATTAATCATTTAATTTGAAAAAAGTTGTTTCCTTAATTATTGTCGCTTGTACTTAAATAGAAATCTTGCGAAATATTATCTCTATAATATACTTTTTTTGTTTATGCATTTTACTAAAATATATTTTATAATAATATATCTAATGTGTTGAAATATGATTCTCAAAAGATATATAGTACAGACATTCAATTTCAAGTTTTTTTTTTCAATTTTTTTTTCATATATTTTTTGGTATCACAAAATTTAGGATGTCCAAAAACTAACATTATTTACAAGAAAACTGCAAAGGGTATCCTATAGAATGTGTAACAGTTATATAAAAAGCTCAGTAAATTGGTGAAGAGTACCTACGATTTTAGCTTGTTGTTCTTTTGCGTTGCCGCCGTATTTTTCTTCCTTCGTTCTATTAGTTTTTTCGTCGCAAATTAAGCAGTATTTTCTTAAATTAAGGGAAGTAGTTTTTCATACTTCGCATCCATAGGGACGTCGAAGAATTTTAAATTTACCTCCTTTTTGACAAGTTTTCCCGTGTATACAAATTTCTGAAATTTTCGTGTACCACAACTTCCGCCACATTTCTCAAAATTTTAGTCAGTAATTCATATTGTCACGTTAGACTCGCATTAATAAAGACGAGTCAACGTCATACGGAGACAACTCTCACTCGTGTTTTTTCGCAGATTGCACAATTTTCCATTATAGACTTACGTAAACTTCACTTAAACACACACGAGAGGAATGAATGTGGTTATGAATAATTGACTAAAATATTGCTAGAAACTGCTTCTGAAATACATAAAACGGTGCAAATGTGTGTATTCTACCTACATCCCACATAGCACAAGGACATCCTATGTATGTACCGATGATATACACACATGGATAATGGACATCATAGGGACGTACATAAATAGCATTGTGTACGTCGTATGTACGTACATAGTATATCCGTTTGTCCCGCACTGACAGGTCCCACACATATCCGTGGGACGTACATATGTATACGTATGAACTACCTATGTATATACGCTTGTAGCCTGCATGAACTACACATGTACATTATATGTATATTCATAATTGGTTCATTTGATGTCCATAATACGTTCTAATGCACATGTTTATGTATTTACTATGGATGTGTTATGTACATTATTTTCATATACATATGTGGTTCTTATGAATTGCACTTATCACTTTATAGCGACATTGAGCGTCACGACCCCTCCCACGTAGCATAAGGATATCCTATGTATATACCAATGATGTACTTACATGGATATCGTAGGGACGTACATAAATAGCATTGTGTACGTCGTATGTACGTACATAGTATATCCGTTTGTCCCGCTCTGACAGGTCCCACACATATCCGTGGGACGTACATATGTATATGTATGAACTACCTATGTATATACGCTTATAATTTTTCTTTTTCATATGAAATTCGTTCAAGAAAACATTCGAAACTTCAGGTAGATTTCATTTATCACTTTAGAGTGACATTGAGCGTCGCTACGCTATTTACATTTTTACCATACCCACTTCTTATAGCATATTTATGAAAGACCGCCTTAAGAGCAACAACTTTTCTTAATATTATAAGATGTTTAATCTGTTTTCTAGTCGTGCAACTAGGTTAATATAATTTAGTTATACTCTGTGACCTAAAATAAAATAAATTGAAATTGCTGAAAAATGTTATTAAACTCTACTTACTAACTTCCTTGTCGACATGGATAAAAAAATTATTAAAACAAAAAAATTTATTTGAAATTTATTTATTTTTTATTTCTGTAACTTTTGTCCTCGCATCGTGTCAAAGAATTTGGTACTTAGAATACTTTGTTTAATAATATATTCAGCATTTTCAAGTTGTAAGCTCACAATATAAATAGCTCTGCTCATAACTAGAGAATAAATGAACAACAATAAAAGTAAAACTAACACTTGTTATTTTATTCTTTTTTATTCTTAAAGAGTGACCTTTCTTAAAAAATATACTACCAAAAAATGGGCATCTGTGAAAGAAACAGTTATTTACGTAAAGTCTCGAGAATTGTATTTTACTGTACAAGTAAGCAAATTCTAGGGCGAGCCGCCAAGCGAGTCCTGGGACTCGATTCTCGACTTGTAAGAGAAAGGAAAGAGAAGTAAATAGGAAACGTAATAAAATAAAAAATAACTAGAGGAAGCATTATACTCTTCGCCGATTTACTGAACTTTTTATATAATTGTTACACATTCTATAGGATACTCTTCGCATTTTTCTTGTAAATAATGTTAGTTTTTGGACATTCTAAATTTTGTGATACCAACTTTGTTGTGAAAAAAAAAATATATGAAAGAAAATCACGATGTGAGGGATCGAACCCATTAACCATTAACCATTAAAGCTTTTTATTTATATTGTATGTACATTTCATTTGTATCTTAAATATTTGATTATCTGAAAAGTATGTATTTTGTACATTATATATTTCAAACATTCTAACGCAAAAAACACGTGTAATATTCGACCAACGGCTGGTGGTAGCCAAGAGATAATGCTCATAAAGATACTTAAAGTTAATAAATTAATATGCATATTTTCAAGAGTTAAAATGCGTAGTTAATGATATGCATGAGCTAAAAATAATTATTTTATAAAAGGATGCTTGTGTAGTATGTGTATATATGGTCAGTAATGCAGGAAAAGATATTATAAAGAACCTGATTAAAATAATTTACTTATCGTCAGGTGATAAAAACTGTTTTTTTATAGCAACTGAGTTTTTACAGCAAAATGTGCCGCAAACTCAATTTTATAGTAAACAACTTTTTACGGCAAAATGTGTCGCAAATAACACGTGTAATTTAACTTTTCTAGTTTCTGTTGCCCTGCTACAGGATTCCTCAAAGGGGGAATTTGTAGGAAAGGATGATATCGGGAAGGGTGTTTTGTGCAGAAGATCGAACCCGGGACCCTTGGATTGCGAGACGAAAACTCTTGCCGCTACACCACCATTTCTTATTACTAAAATTGTTAATGAGTGGAATATATACCATTAGAAAATTTATTGTGATTATTAGGAAACACACAGTAAAATGTATTAAAAAAAAATAGTGATAGGAAATAACATTTCGCTAGGTTTCTATTTATTACAAACCATAAAAAAATGTAAAAAATATTTTTTTAAATTTTAAATTACTTTAATAACTTTTTTATTTAGCAATCTATTTTGTTGAAAAACAATAGGGTTCTTCCTCTAGCTAACACTAAGTTACTCGCCAAATTTCAATACAATCGGATTTTTCTTTCTTGAGTTATCGTGCTTACAAGAAACGTGATGGACGGACAGACGGACAGACGGACAGACGGACAGACGGACAGACGGACAGACGAACAGACGGACAGACGGACAGACGGACAGACGGACAGACGGACAGACGGACAGACGGACATACGGACAGACGGACAGACGGACAGACGGACAGACGGACAGACGGACAGACGGACAGACGGACAGACGGACAGACGGACATTTTGAAAGTTGTTCAGAATTCGTTCACTAACATAACGATATAAAAAATTTTTCTCTACGAGCGATATTTACTGATTTAGAAATGTGCCGATCAAATACAATATACTCTTCGTTTTTGCGAAGAGTATAATAAAATACCTATTTCCCATTGGAATAATTTCGAGAATTGAGCCCCTGGAAGCTTGCGAGTGTGCGAGTCCAGTGAAAACACTTTCGACACATGATACGTAGGTAAGTACACTATTTTTTTTGCAATCACCGCTGTAATCTAATGTGATTATACTGATTAATGTAAATATACTGAAATATAGTTTTTATTTATTGACATAATAAACACAGAACACTCAAAAACATAAAATAAAGCAAACTTGATCGAAAAACCCCAATGCAAAACTCCAACGCTGAAAGCTGAAACGCTACGCTCTAACCTTAAAAGTTAAAACTGTCAAAACGAAAACATGATTTGTCTGTTTCTCTTTAGCTAAAATGAATTGAATGATGGCATCTTTTTTTTAACTGTGACAGGGTGTGCCACAGATAATTCAACGGATTCGTAGAGTAGTATCACAAGCATGTTCAATTATTCCATAATTTAAATAATTTATTAAAATTATAATCCATATTTGAATAATTTATAATTATAAGAATTAAAAGTATAGAGTTTACTAATATAACATAATATACATATATTAAAATAATATAGGTACTATGAGTTAATTATTGACAAATATGATTATAGACTTTACCTACATTAAGATTATATTCATCTTTTTGCCATATAAACTAAGACAATATATGAAGTCACAGATGCCCTTGGAAGTTGGAAGTAAATATAGTTATACAAAGGGAGTTTTCTATATTGGGAGCTTTCTACAATTGACTTGTATTTCCTTGTTACTCCATTTTTTCCATACTTGACGGCATTTTTCATTAATATAACATATATGGTGTGTACTAGTATATGTACAGTTATGTAGGTGGTAGGTACGTCCATGCAAGGATATTCCTGCGACATGCATCAAGGGATATCGTAAGAATGTACATCGTTGGAATGTCCATTACATGTATGTCGCTGGTACATGTACACCATGGACATCCAAACGTGTACATACCTAGTATCTTCAAGATGTACAAAAGACATACTTTTGCATATTATGTACATTTTTTGCATATACATAGGACGTCCCGTGCTATGTGGGATATTTGTCGCGGAAACCGTTAATTTAGCAAATAACACAGGTCTACAAAAAAAGAGGTTCTCTAAGGTTCTCATTTAACTTTTTAGAAATACCTTGACGCGCTGAAGCCAGTTTTGGGGGAAAAAATTCTGCCGTCTCATTTTTTCTCATTTTTATCCCCTAAAATGGGCAAGAAAAGGCCTTGTCCTAAGGTTCTGATCTAACTTTTCTGAAGTATTTTGATGCGCTGAAGTCAGTTTTAGACAAAAAAAAGTTTTTATCGTGTTAGTTTCCTTGTACCGCCCTTTTATCCCCTAAAAAGGCAAACATGAGGTATTGTTTGTCCCAAGGTTCTGATCTAACTTTTTCAAATTATTTTGACACGTTGAAGCCAATTTTGGACAAAATATTTTTTCTACTGCGTCAGTTTCCCTCTACCACCCCTTTTGTCCCCTAAAAAAGGACAAAAAAAAAGGTCTTGTCCGAAGGTTCTGACCTGACTTTTCTGACGTATTTTGACGCGCAAAAAAAATGTTTCTATCGGCTCAGTTTCCCTCTACCACCCCCTTCATCCCCTATTTTTTTGTCCAAAATTAGTTTCAGCGCGTCAAATTACTTCATAAAGGTTATATGAGAACCTTAGGACAAGACCTTTTTTTTGCCTTTTTTAGGGGATGAAGGGGGTGGTAGAGGAAAACTGCGCCGGTAGAAATTTTTTTTCTCGAAAATTGGCTTCAGCGCATTAAAATACTTCAGGGAAGTTAGATTAGAACCTTAGGACAAGTCCTTTTTTTTTGAGTAATCCGCAAGAGCTTCTTTCTCAGCATTTTACGAGCTTTCGTTTAAAAAAACCTAAAACTTTCGTAAAAAAATACTCAAATGATCAAGTGAATCATGAGATATAGACTGTTATCCGAATGCCCGATTTCCGTCATTTTTTCAAGATGGAGAGTTACACATACACAGAATTAAGTGGGAATTTGAAGGGTGGTAGGGTATGAAAGAGTTTTCCATCGATGTATGCCCTAGTTAGTACAAACTTGGAGCACTCACCTATAAGCTCACTTTACTGGTCTAAATTACCTTTCTGCTAGATTTTGCTGTTTAGATTTATAATTTAATTAGCAAGCCTTGAATACGATTGAATACTCATCTATCACTTTTATTATATAATTTCCATGAAAATTCAGGTAATCGTTATTATTATAACCGGACAAAATTTTTTAATAGATAAGGATTATCGTAGAAGAACATTTTTGTATAAAAATCCGTTTTATAACAGGCTAAAATCAAATGTTGAATTAAATATGTCTATGTGTCGATTTTCGTTTTTTGATAACTTCTTTTAGACTTACAATTTTCGTACTAAATTTTGAACATACATAAAATAGCATGGTAGAATAATACCTATTGAAATGGGTATTTGTCAAATAAAGTATATTTTATTATAATTTTGGAGCAAACTATTAAGTACTTTTAAAAATATGAAGTACCACAAGATATCGAAACCTCAACATACAGTGTGTCTTTTAGGTTCGAAATTACGTAGATCAAGAGATTTATCCGTTTAACTTTAAAATGTTGCTGAGGTATGTTTAATATAAATAAATCTATTAAACACGTTAACTTCTGTTGGATCCAAATTTTTTATTTCAAATTTTGAACTTATGCAAAATAGCATGATAAAATGCTCGTTATTGCAATCGAGCATGTGTGTCATACAGGATGATCGCTAGTGACGTGTAAACAGTCATGTTTCATATAAGCTATATTTTATTCTAATTTTCCAAAAATGTTACTAAGGTTTTTGACTAAGCGCACAAAAACACGAAGATATACAACATATCGAAACTGCAATATATTATATTCCCAGATAACACAACATGTTCTCTGAAAATGCCATAAGCTCTTTCGAATCGACCCAGAAGAATATTATATTCTGTCATATTAAAACGTTATGATATACATTTAAGTCATATTCGTGACTGAAGTTCCAGGAATATACAAATATCATGTTATAGTCACATTCCACATGGAACATTAAATGTAGTAATGATCCAGAAATATTCTCGTATTATTAATAAATTTATGCTAGCGTGGCAGCCAATAATCGGCATACATTATTAAAAGTTTGAAGATTTGAACTACATAATAAATTTACAATGTGGACTAATGAAAACGGCAATAATTTTGACCACCTTTTACGGTAGGTATTTTAGTTTCATTAGTTGTAAAAATTGTTATTGTTTTATGTTCGTAATTGTTTTTTTTATTGTTGAAATATTCGAATTATATGATAAATAATATTTTTTTGTTTTCAATTCTTTAAATATGATTTTCTTTTAAAATTTGTAAATTAAATACAGATTGTCTCACTTATAGAACTGAAATGTTCAAGAGATTACAATTATGCAATATGGACAAATGGCAACATTTGGACTCAAATATCTCGAAAATGGTTAAATTTACTATGTTTTTTTTATAGAACATAATCTACTTAGAAATACATTTTCTTTGACACAAACCACATTTCAAAGTTTGTCCTATCGAAATATTTATTTACAGCCCAGTGCCATCTACATACCCATATATTCAAAAAACTAATTCAAAACTGAAACCCTTCTTACGCTCTACAAACTGACTTTTACGGAATTAAAATATCTCTATTCTTTTAAACGATATACGGCCTGGGAGTATTTATTGTGACACTCTGCACGTGTGTAAGCCTTAAGTTCTTAGATATTAAAGCATAAATTGTATAAATACATATCTATATTATATATATATAAAAGAATACCCTGACTTACTTACCCCGAACAGGTAAACAGGGAGAGGGATGTTTTTAAGCATGAAATTTGACACATACCCGCCCATGTGTTCTATTGTCGATTAAAATAATTATTTTTTTGTTTAACTCGCTCTAACACAAAAACAGAATAATGAATTGTTGTCAAATTGCGATGCGCAGTAGGTTTCCCCCAGTACTATGGATGTGCAGTAGATTTCCTCGAGTAAAATAGATGCGCAGTGGGTTTTCTCGGGTATTATGGATGCGCAGTGGGTTTCCTCAGAAACGTGATATTCCAACGACGGGCTCTTCTGAGAAAATAAGGAGACACATATTCGATGGTTTTCAAAAAGGGACCTCCCCGAACGGGTGAACAGGGATAGGGATGTTTTTAAGCATGTTTGACACATACCTACCTACCCATGTGCTCTATTGTCGATTGAAATAATTATTTTTTCGTTTAACTCAATCTAACACAAAAATAGAATAATGAATTGTTATCAAATTGCGATGAACAGTGGGTTTCCCCGAGGTACTATAGCCCAGTCGACGTAGGTATTTACCCACAAAAAATTGCAAACTGTGTAAACTTTTTTAATGAATTCGTGAAAGTATGTAGAATAATATCCTGAAAAGTTTACATTTCGCTCGGGTGCAGAACAAAAAAAAAAGTAAAAAAAAATTTTTTTTCATCCATTTTTTCAACATTTTGAAATTAAATCAAGCTAGAAAAAAAATAAAAAATACAGATGGATCACGTATTTATGAACAAAGAATGTCCTAACAAAATTTATCATTAAAGCCACGATTTTCCCGGAAAAAAATAGTCAAGTGTAACGTTATAACTCGGAGCGAGATCCATGCGTGCACGCGCTTGAATACGCATGACTGTGATACCGACGACGCACTGAATTACATGTCACTAAATCAGAATTTGTTTAATCTATATGAATGTTGGTTCATTTAAAAGATGGAAATTGTAGCTTTCTGATGCTTTTTGTTTTAAACAATACAAAAAAGGGATGGATGGGAGAAATATACTTATATATATTGTCACGCCCGAATTCAATCGTCGCAATAAACAATATAGAAAAAAATTAAAGCCCTTCAAAAAAATTCGTTCTTCTTTGAGAACTGTTAAAAAGTATGTACACTTCATGATTATTATGGTTTATTACGTTGTAGTAACGAGGATTAAAAAAAAGGACATCTCAAATGATTTTAATTTCCTTGATGATTATTTTTTGATAAATATACGTATTGTCGAGAAATTGACCCATTGGAAAAAATAAATATTACTATTTTGGAAAAAATGTATATTTTTCGAATGTTCAAACACAAAATCGTTTACTTGTATGCATTTTTTCGAAAATATGATCAATCAGATCATGATAAGAAATTGCGATTTTCACGATAACTATGAAGATATCTTCGATTGTTTTGAATACAAATTCTGGAACTTTTCCAATACATTAACAAATATATAAGGAAACCATTGGATATAGCTGATGGGTGTACCTGTAATAAATACAATACAGTAAAGGCACGTAAAAATTCATGCGAGCGATTCAGCGGCTACTCGAGCGGCTATGTGTGGTGTCTGTGTATGCGTTGATAATTATATATTTTCCCTTCATACTCACTATTTATCTTCCTATTCATTGAGAAAAATGTTTAAAACGTGTAATCAGAAAAAGAAAAAAGCTTTATTTTAATCGATAGTACAGCTAAGAATTTTTAGGGGTTCCATAGTATGCATTTAACCGTGCGCTAGCCGCGCAGAGTGACAAGGCTACTTCACTATTTTTTTTTTCAGGAATACCGTGGCTTTTGCGATAAATTTTATTAGGATATTTTTTATTTAGAAACACGTGGTCTATCCACCTGTATTTTTTATTTTTTCCTGCCCTGACTTAATTTTAAAATTTTGAAAAAATTGGTAAATTTTTTTTTTTTATTTTTTTTTCATCTGAGCGGAATGTAAACTTTTCAGGATATTATTTTATACATTTTCACGAACTCATTAAAAAAAAATTATTCAGTTTGCAACTTTTTGTGGGTTTCACTATAAAATGTTCTCTGTCGTCTGGGCTACTATGGATGTGCAGTAGGTTTCCTCGAGTATAATGGATGCGCAGTAAGTTTCCTCGAGTACAATGAATGCGCAGTGGGTTCTTCTGGGTATTACGTATGCGCAGTGAGTTTCTCCGCGTAGCATGTATGCGCAGTGTGTTCCCTCAAGTGTACTTCCTGAGTGTTATGGGAGTACTCAGTGAGTATGTAGTTCTTCTTTGTAGAGATAAGTTAATATGTCAATGTTCTCATTTCACCGCAGACGAAGTTTTCCACACGCACGAAATCGCGGACATCAGCTAGTTGAATATAAAAATAGATTTCCTCATTTTATATAGTGGAGTCAAAATAAATTTTGAATGGAATTGTTTGGTTGGAACAATTGTATTATTTTAATTTGTTTTATTTATAATAAAAAGTGGTATGAGCAGTTTTGGATTGAATCGGTTCATTGCTTGTAAAATTTTAACAATTTATTTTTCAACACTCAAATTTTTTGCAATATTCCGTATATTTCCGGCCCTAAATTTTTTTCCGATATGCTTTCTGTGGATTACCAAATTGTTCACAATAAAATTTCGAATAAGACTAGGCCTCTAAAAATGTTTTTGATAATTTGTTAATTTGTAAACATATTTTGGCAATTTAAAAAATGTAGCGTAATAATGTACCAATTTTAACGAAAGTTGGTAAAACTATGCCTTTTATTGAACTAAACCTTCGTGCCAAATTTTAGTGCAAAATATTTATTCAAACGGCTAAAAATCAATAACAATTTCAAAATATTCATCGCTTATTGTTTAAGTGCATCGACTCGTAAGAGGATAATTGTTTCAAAAAATGTAGGTTTTTGCACACATTTTACAATGATATTAAGAAAAAAATTTGTTGTCTTCATTTAAACCGTTTTTATAATTTGTTTATAATTTTGAAAATTATAGTTATAAACAAATTCAAACAACTGTGGATTTTTTATCAAACCAAAGACGGCAAACGAATAGATGAAATATTTTTTTGAAATAAAAAATGATCTACTTGCATTATTTTCTTAAATTATCCAAAAAGGCAATTTTTAGTTGTTTTTATTTTTTGCCAAGTAACAAATTGTCAAAAAGTTTTCATGGGTCTAACTTTATCCAAAATTTTATGGCGAACAATTTGGTATTTTTGGAATATGATTACTAGAACCGGAGCTAATAAGGAAAATAGCTGAGCATTTCAATGTCGGAACAAGAATTGTTAAAATTTTACAAGAAACAATGAACAAATTTAATCCAAAACTTCTCACGGCACTTATTATTATACCTACAATAAATTAAAATAATAAAATAGCTGTAGCCAGATAATTCCGTATTCACCTATTTTGAGGCTTAATTGATGAGTTATAATTCCTAGTATAGTAGATAACCTAAATAAAACGCTGATTATGCAAACTCAGCAATTGCAATAAGCAAGCTTATAAATATAGGTTGTCTACAAATTAAGGACAAATCTGGTCTGTCAACCATTGTATCAAAATTGAAACATTGTAGAATTTTGAAGTGTTTAATAAAGAAATTTTATTGGTGTTTTAAGTCTGAAGAATTCGTGAAGGCCTTATTTCTAGTCGAGAATCAGTGGTTAGAACACATTTATCGTGTAATTCCTGATAAAAAGATAAGCGCTTTGTGTTCAACACTTCATCACGAGAACAAACTCTCATTTTCATTCAGGTGAATTAAGCAGCCTGAAAGCAACGCAAAGGGTGGACCAAAGAAGAAAGAACCAGGAGCGAATTGTCACTTTCCGACCGGACCAGATTTATCCTGGAATTAATTCCCGAAGTGAGCAGGGGACGAAGACTAGACTCCTTCGACGCCTAGAGGTTAGAGGACAGGAAGACAAAGATTTCGACTCGATGGAAGACTTCAACCTCGGTTCCGGAGGCAATCAGGAGAAAGCAGGAGACATGTCAGTTTCACAGAAACGAGCAAAGAGTAAAACTTTACAGAAAAAGAAGCGAAACTCCGAGGAAGTTTATTTAATTTTTTTTTTATCTACTTATTTAACGTCCGCCTATTTCCGCTACCAGGGCCTATCACCGACGCCAGGAGATGAGCTACCCCCAACCTGGAAATTTTGCCGAACCTCTTCCCTTAAGTAGTAGTAGTAGGGATCTTTTACTTGCCTAACATTTAATAGGCAACATTTAATAGGCCGCCTGCTTTACATCCCTTCCGAAGAATGGTATATCCACTACGTAATCCTCGTCTTGAAATTACATAGCTTCCGCGTGTACACTGATATACAAGCCGCTAGAAGGTGGGACGAGATCGCTGTGTTTCCCTAGACGGGTCACCCATCTAAGTACTGACCGAGATGCACGTTGCTTCACTTGGAGTATCGAGATACTTACACAGTGAAGACGCATCTACCCTCGCCCCATTTAAATTTGAAAGTGTTGAATTTGAAATAATTGTAACAGTCAAATTTTAAGCTAAACGAAACCACAATCAAAATTTTCATGCTTAATCTCATTTTACGTTAATTTCGATGTTAACTTATTTTTGAGTTACTCAGAATTTCATAAATTCTGTACCTAGCCTGTTGTAATAGAGCACCTCTTAGCATTACTAATATAAAGTCCTTCGTTAGAAACAGCAAAGGAAAAGTCATTTTTCTAAAATGAGTAAAATAATAATTTTAAGAAACTTAATTTTAAGAAATGTAATTTTAAGAATAAATTACTTCTTAAAATCCGTAATTTAAACTAAACAAACAAAAATCCAGCTTATGGCATATTAGAGGACATTCTAAGTAGATTTGAACATTTAACTGTAAATACTGAAACTGAACATTTAACTCAAAATCTAAGTGTAATTACCGAAGAACCCGAAAATTTATATTCAACTGAAAACTTAAATACTATGACTGAAATTAATTATACTCTTTTACGGTATCAAGCCGATAACATTCCATAAGGATGGTAATCCCAAAACACTGCAAAGATTTATAATTGCAAGCTAAAATCTTATTAGAGCTTTTCAAAACATTTCAAATTCAGCAACACCGATTAACACATGCTTATTAGACACAGTCTTTTCAAAGTTAAAAGGTCGTGCTAGTGAGCTAATATATCCCCGTTACTGAATTATCTAATTGGAACACGGTCAAGGATGTGCTTATAGCAAGTTTTGCTGATCAAAGAGGCAATGGTTGTTTCTTTAAAGAACTTATCGCATTGAAGCCGTATAAGAATGAATCATTGTCAGAATTCGGAAATCGTATTCAAGACGTACGCAATTTATTAGCCACAAAATTAAACCAAGGAACTGACAATGCTGAAACGGAAGTAACTAAAATTAAACACTATGGATAAACTTTCACTTAAAACCTATATTACTTGTTTACCATACCACATTCAATTAGCAGTTAGGACTAAAGAACCCGACGGTTTAGAACAAACTCTGATTTTATAGTGGAAGAGCAAAATTTTATAGAATATAAAAATAAAAATAATACAGGCAATATTACTAATAATCAAACACCTTATCAAAAGAACCCAAATTTCAGAAATGCACCACCAATAAAATCACAAACTCAATAACACCAAAATACAATTCTAATAAATATAATTCTAATCCTAATCAAAATAATTATTACCCTATATTTACTCAAAGTCAAAATTGCTAGGGCTCCTTACTGAGTTAAACTCAAAATTATTCAATGAAGCAAAACCCCTTCCAGAATAATAATTTTCATAATAATAATTTCCCTACAAACAAATGTTTTCAAGCCACAGTCTCAAGTATCCAAATTTCTACCTGTGGACACTTCACCTGGTAATAGCCGAACAACTAAACCCTTTTCAACTTGGTTATATAACCAATTTGTATGCAAATTACCTGATTCTACCAGTCAAAATCCTAATGAAAATAATTTAGAAAGTCAATACTATCAAACTGATAATCAATATTATGACTCATCATATGATCAATATCAGAACTATGATCCATATGATAATAATCAAGCTAATTATAACTTCGATCTCAATACCCGGATTCAGCTTCTTATACTTAAGACGTAATCAACAATACGATTAACAACAATACAATGAAATTGAACCCACAGATTTCTCTCAACCAAATTTTCCAATAACTCAATTTCGGAAAACCCAAGAAGTAATGCATTTAGATATTTCCGAAAGACGTCTATAGCATTAATATAATGCTATTAATAAAATATGAAATTGTTGTAAAAGATATTGTATTTACTTTCTAAATATAAAAATATAATAATTCATCTTTTTGTTATTTATAACCATAGTTATATACAAATGTGTAGTAAGTATCCTACACACCTCCCCCCTACAACGAAGAAACCAACTTCTCAAAGTAGTAATATTTAAGATGACATTTAAAAAGAAAAGTCAGATTTGACTGACAAAATATAACACAAGGAAAACTTATTTCTGTAATAACATAATCCTTAGTGCAAGCATGTCAATAATAACCAATAATAATTCATATCATAATAATTATTTAATAAATGGCGAAAGAAAAATGAAATTATTAATCCCTAACAATATACTATACTTATTCAATTAGAGACAATTACTTAAATCATTAAATATTTCACCAGAGTGCATAGAAGAAATTGATACGTTTGATAAGACGGTTTAAAAAATGCAGGGAGTAATAGAGAGTACCTACCAACACATGTACATACATAATTGAGCATGTAATTAAAAGTTTTCTAGAAATTCTGAAGATCCAGTCTGATTATTTTGGCATAACCATTTGCTCACATAAAAACATTACTCAATAATACTGTCAAAAATTATTAAACTTCAGTCTTCATCACCAATTTTTGACAAATACCTTTAACCTCTATGGACTCTCAGGAGGCACACAACGTGTGAAGACGTTCGGGGTCACCAATTATAGCATTAATATAATGCTATTAATAAAATATAAAATTGTTGTAAAAGATTTTGTATTTACTTTCAAAATATAAAAATGTAATAATTCATTTTTTTGTTATTTATAACCATAGTTATATTCAAATAGTTATATTCAAATGTGTAGAAAGTACCCTACACCATCCCTACATATATATCCCGACACGTAAAGCAAAATTTTTAATTAATATTGGAAATAATAAAAGCATTATACATCCACAATTAGTTCAAGAATACTTTCCAAATTCAACAGAACAAAAATATTTTGATGTAAGAACAGATTATGGAAATTCTTATCATAACGAAATTATTAACTTAATAATTTTAGCTGATTATGAGTAGACACTTATGATGTAGACACATACCTTTCATTTATTCGACTTTCAAGGTTTAATAGGTTTAGACTTTATTATTAACTTAAAAGCCAAAATTGACACTGACGAAAAATCATTAGAATTACCATAAACTAAAATTCCAATACATTTTCCAAATTTAACTCAAGAAGTTTACTATTCATCTGAAATGTATTCAAAAGAAAACTACATACAATTTAATAAGCCAGAAAAACCTACAGCTATTGCAAACATCGAAGATAATAATTATTCCTTAACAGTGACGTAGCCAGGATTTTTATTCGGGGGGGGTCCGAAAATTTGTTTGTAAGTATATTATGTAGGTATTGTTATGTAGCTTTCGCACAATTCTAATGTAAATTGCCGTACAGTCAAATTGCTTGAATTTTTAATATGTTGTAGATTTCGACTTTCTGATCAAAAACTCTCATGGGCCCAACTCGATCCTATGTCTAGTTTCCGAAATACTACTGCTCAAGAAATGTACAAGAATGACCTTTTGTACAATTTAAATAATTTCGAATTCATGATTTTTTTCATACATTTTATATTATGGTGCGTGATTCGTTCTAATAGCCCTTTATAATATTTTGCACTAAAAGCATTTGTTGTTTTACTTAATAAAAAGAGCGTAGAAAAAATTAAAGTTTGAAAAATGTTGGCAAAGGCGCCGGGAAATCTGTAGAAAAATAACAAGTGAAAATAATATTTGGTCATATTGGCTAAAACATTTTTTACATAAAGTAAGTAAGTAAATAAGTATGTGTCTTCCTGATCAAAAAACTTTAATTGAAAAACTTTCGGAAATTGCTTCTTTGACCTCTAACAACAAACACCCCATCAATAAATTAAAAGTTCGACAAGATATACAGAATTTTACAAGAATTTACTTATAGTTGTATCTCGAATACTAGACGAGACTAGACTATATAGATCGAGATGGGTCCATGAGGGTTTTTGATCAGAAATAAGTCACATACATATACATACAACATATTAAAAATTCAGCCAATTTGACTGTTGTAGGTACGCCAATTTGCATAAGAATTGTGCGGGGTCCTTTAGTTGAACTATTCAACAACTTATATTCCAAGTGACTGATGGCGACTATGCGCAATGTAACGTGGGTTTCGCTTGGCTAGTAATAAAACTAAATCGAATTTACTCATGATTCCACAAGGTTTTATACATTTGACTGAATTAAGGCTCTGCTCTGTCAATATTGCGGCAAGAAATTACGATTTGCGACGGGACTGGTTGCATGGAATGAAGATTTGTAATCGGCCAAAAATAATTTTTGACTAAAACCGAAAATAAAATCAATATAATAATTTTATATAAATATCATGTCTATCAATTACACAAATGTCAATAAATTTCGGGGGGGGGGTCCGGACCCCCAGGACCCCCCCCTGGCTAAGTCACTGTTCCTTAACACCTTTCATCGATATAATGGAAGAAGATATTGATTTATCACTGACAGACCTTTTTGAAATGAACCATTCGACTATAACGAAATAAATTGTATTGAAAATCCCGAACAAAAATTAAATAATGTTGAATTAAATAATTCACACGAAGAAGATTTCGAAAATATTAAACTAAATGCATTAGAAACTAAATCAATAATAAATCAACCTGACAATACATTTATAGACTTTAGAGAAAATCCCTCAGAAGTCATTAACACACATCTTACACATATCATGAATTTGCTGACAAATATCACGAACTTTCCGACAAAAACCAAAATGATAATTTATACAAACTGATTAACAATCGAGACTTATAAACAGAAAAAGAATTGTAAAAAGAAAAGAAAGTTCAAAAGTAACTTACGACTCGAATTCAAGCGTACAGTCCTTCTCCGAATGAAAACTCTATGAATCAGTACAGGTATTACTTATTTGTAAAGGCAACCAGACTTTACAGACCAGTGAAATTGTCCAATCTACCACCCACATTCAGTGCAGCACAACAGCATTTATTTAGAGTGTATCTCCAGGTCCAAAAATGGCTCGATAATGCGTTAAATTCTGAATACAGATCATCAACAATAGATTGGAACCTATTCAAAACCTCTTGTCACCGGCTCCCGATCAGTTAAACAGTACTATATTCTGTAATTGTAGCAAAGGCTGTAACGCTAGTTGTAGGTACCATAACGTACTTATCTTTTTCTCACCATGATGTGTTGACGAAGGTATATGACGGCATGAGCTAGGGTTTCACGCACCGGTACTGACGTCGTGTGATGTTCGTTTACTTTTGTAGACGGGTATCATATGACGCAATTAGCTCCGTTCAGGCCTGTACCACCTACAGGATGGGAGGTAGCGAACTCAACGTTCTGAAGCTATATCAGGATCAACAGCGTGGAGGATGGAGCTCAGTCGCTCGGGTGCTTGGTGCATCGGGTTTGGGCCTGGTGTGTCATGCGCGCGGGGGACTTTGTTTCACCCTTGGAAACCTGCCTGGTATAAACCGTGTAGAGTGACTTGGTGACAAGCTTGCTCTACGTGGGGGTCTGCCTTAATCGGCCGACCAAGTGGATGGGAGCCACAATAAAACTCCCCCCAAGTCAAAGTGGAACAGCATAAGCCGAGGACTGCGTAAGGGGAAGCTTAGTCTCTATAATGCGGACTCCAGGGCACCTGGCGCACCCTGCTTTCAATTATGCCTACCTGGGGTATGCGGGGCACTGTCTCAGGTAATTTGCTTTTCCTTCGCTACTCGTGGGACTTTATGGAGACCAAGCAAGAGCAAGGGTATAGGCAAAAAGGGCCACAAAGAAGGCCCCAAGTTGCCAAAATGCCCCAAAACTTGAAATTCCTCCAGATAAATCTCCACCACGCAAAAGCAGATTCAAGCGTGCTTATCAGGAGATTTATTAGGGATAAAATAAACATAAGGCTAATTCAAGAGCCCTGGGTATACAGAGGACACATCAAAGGACTCCCCACACAATCATGTAAGATATTATATTCTACCTTGCATGACAATCCTTGCCTTACTGCTCGACAAAAACACTAATTCTGTTCTCCTTTCAGAGTTCACAACCAGAGACTTAGTAGCCGCAGTTGTGGACGAACCTACGTAAAAAGTCAAAAGACAAATTGTAATTGCCTCTGCCTACTTTCCCGGCGAAGAACGAAGCCCACCTCCAGAGGAAGTAAAAAGCCTCATTAGCTAGTGCAAAAGGAGAAACAAACATTACATTATTGGCAGTGATTCTAATACGCACCATCTCATGTGGGGCAGCACAGATATAAATACTAGAGGTGAATATTTGTCTGCAAATAATATCGACATTAGCAATAAAGGTAATGAACCCACCTTTATAAATGCGATTAGAAAAGAGGTTTTAGACGTAACCTTTGCTGATCCATTTATAACCGACTCTATCAAAAACTGGCATGTTACAGATGAGTCCTCAATATCGGATCATAGACATATTCGGGCAATATCGACACAATAGAGGATTTAGATATAACCTCATATCAATTACAAAACCTCATGACCTCGTGTTATGAAAAAAGTTGCCCTGTTAAACAAAAGGCAGTCCAAAGAGACGTGCCTTGGTGGAATAGGGATCTCAGTCGCCTCAAGGCCGAGACTAGGAAAACTTTCAATAGAGTTAAGAACTCTGGAAACTGGGAGGACTATAAAAAAGCCCTCACGGAGTACAACAAAGAATTGAGAAGGTCTAAAAGAAAATCATGGAGACGGTTCTGCGAGGGGATAGATGAATTAGCCCCAGCAGTCCGTCTATAAAAAGTCCTTGCAAAAGACCACTCAAACGGAATGGGGCTACTCAAAAAGCCCGATGGTCAACATGCAGAGAGTCAGCAGGAAAACATAAGAGTATTTTTAGGTACTCACTTCCCTGGCTCCCATGTAATCGAAGGTGAACTTCCACAGGCCTTCCTGGAAGAGGATGCACATCGTCCTATCAGGGAAGGGAAAAGGCTAGCTGGAAAAATATTCACCCCTAGCAGAATTAAATGGGAGGTATCGACCTTCAAGCCCATGCCTGAGAAGCATATTCATAGCAAGCTACACTCTTGGGTATATTCCCCAAGCTTGGAGGGAAGTTAAGGTGGCGTTTATCCCAAAGATAGGCAGACGTCCACCAGACGAGCCAAAATCTTATCGCCCCATCAGCTTAACCTCTTTTCTCCTTAAAACAATGGAGAAAGTACTAGATCAACAGATTAGAAGCGAAATCATTACAGTGAAATCTCTTCACTCGAAACAATTTGCCTATCAACCTGGCAAATCAACGATAAATGCTCTACATGGCCTGATCAAAGGCATCGAAAAGACATTTACAGCAAAGAAACTGGCTCTGTGTGCTTTCATAGATATAGAAGGTGCTTTTGACAACACCTCCTATGAATCCATACAAAGAGCCGCGGAAAAAAGGGGAATAGAGTCCCCAACAATCAGATGGATACAATCCATGCTAAGAAGCAGAATAATTACCACAAATGTGGGGAACGAGTCGGCCACCGTGACTGCAGTTAGAGGTTGTCCACAAGGTGGAGTCTTATCGCCTTTGCTGTGGTCAATGGTGGTCGACGATCTTCTCCCATAAGCTGAGTAATTACGGCTTCAACGTTCAGGGCTACACTGATGACCTGGTCGTTACTGCGAGAGGCAGGCATGAGGTTATGATCTCAAACCACATGCAAATTGCCTTAAACATAATATCTAAATGGTGCTCGTCAGAGGGTCTTAGTGTCAATCCGAGCAAAATAGTTATTGTTCCATTCACCAAAAGGAGAAAACTCAATTTGAGGCTCCTATGTTAAATGGAATAGTACTGAAGTTTTCCAGTGAAGTCAAGTATCTAGGAGTAATCCTAGACCAAAAACTTACCTGGAACTCACACTTAGAAAGGACACTTACCAAAGCAACGACGGTTATTTGGACGTGCCGTAGGCTTTTTGGTAAGGGGTCTGAAGCCGAAAATGATACATTGGTCCTACCTATCGGTTGTGAGACCTAAGGTTACCTATGCATCATGCATATGGTGGCCAAAAACAGAAGAAAAAGTAGTACAAGGAAAGTTGCAGAAATTGCCTGTCTAGGGACTACAGGAGCAGTGCGCTCGTATTCCACAGCAGCTATGGAGGCAATGCTGGACTTACTTCCTCTGCATTTGCATGTGAGGAAGGAGGCAGCACTTAGTGCCTTAAAGCTGCATCGGGCACTTAAATTCAGACCAGGCGACCTGGCTGGTCACTTAAGGATTCTGGAGTTAATCCATGACCAGACCCACTGACTCAATGCCAATCAAGCATGATTTTGACTGCCCGTTTGATGTGCTGATTGAAAGCCGTCAGGCGGGCAGGGTCGGAGCACTGCGGTTGGAGAAAGAGTCACACATCTGGTACACAGATGGATCCAAGATGGATGAAGGGGTTGGAGTGGGCGTAGCAGGGCCTAAATGCAGGCTATCTTGGTAATACCCCAACCATCTTCCAAGCAGAAATTTATGCTATAGATCTATGTGCCCAGGAATGCCTAAATAGAGGCACTCGAAGGGCAAAGATCTATATGCTTTCAGATAGTCAGGCAGCATTAATGGCTCTCAGGTCAGAGTCAAAAATTGTCTGGGAATGCAGACAATCCCTGAAGCAACTGGCAAAAAACAACAAGGTTACCGTTATGTGGGTGCCAGGGCATGAGGGGATAGAAGGCAACGAATTGGCTGATAGCCTCGCAAGAAAAGGGGCTGAAGCTCCGTTTTTTGGACCCGAACCGTTTTGTGGCTTATCCAAGGGACACATAACGGAGGAGGTCCTAAAATGGGAAAAGGAACAAAAAGAGTCCTACTGGAGGAACACTCCAGGCCAAAGACAAGCAAAACAGTTTATAACCTATTCAACAAAGAATGCCACAAGACTTCTCGAACTTTAAAAGTCCGACCTAAGGCTGATCACAGGCCTTCTAACTGGCCATTGCCCCTTGAGATATCATCTCAAGAACATGGGCATGGCAGAAGATGACAAATGCAGACACTGTGAAGCTGCAACTGCAACTGCGGAACATATAATTTGTGAATGCAAGGTGCTAATCCGCATTAGGCTAAAGTACCTAGAACAGGCGGAATTAACGCCTGAAGACATACGGAAATTAGCTCCCAGGAAAATCGCAAGCTTTGTAAAAAGCCTTGGTATCCTGGGCAACAACTAGATGCAGGGTAATTCACAAAATACCTTTTAGGTCGAGGTGAAGAAAGGCCAACCCAGAGCCAAGCGACCCCTTAATCAATCTAATCTAATCTAACGCTAGTTGTAGCTGCAGAAAACTAGGTCTCCGCTATTCTGCAGTATGCGGGCATTGCCGTGGGCAATCTTCTTTGAACACCGCGCCGCGACGGAAGAAATAGATAGTAACAACGGAGCTATAGATGAAGATATATAGTTGAAGATACGATACCATCAACTGATCAGCCAATTGACGAAGCTCTTTATGAAGAGGACGATGAAATTGACACGGAATTATATCTGCTAAAAGAGAACGAATGATTTATGCAAAAGGTTGTTTTGAGTGTCAGATGTGGATTAGGCCTACTGCGTGTTACTGTTAAAAAAATACAGACATTGTATCTTTCCGTAACTTTTACCCAAAAACGATTGATCCTACGAAAAAAGTGCAATAAGTTTTTTGTGTAGAATTTTATAATAAATATTTTTGCTCATAACTGTTTTTGTCTAAAAAGTGATACTTTTCGAGATAACGGCAAAAAACTGAAAATTTTCCCTCTAACCCCCCCCCCTCCCCCCATGGCTCAAATTGCTCGAACTTTTCAGGATGTGCTAAAGGCACCTCAATGAAGGTCTCCACAAAAACAGGTTTCTCGTAATTTTTTCCGGTCGAAAAGTCTTCATTTACTGGGGTAGTGTTCTTGCCAGCATGATTTTTCAGTAATCCATGTTTAATGAAAATTACATTTAAAAAATCATTTGTCTGTATTTCATGTTATTTGCTGGTAAACTGGTTTCGTTATTATTGTTATTATTAATTAAAAACACTCCGTATAAAAAGAGTAGATAGTGGAGGAATGCGAGTTGGGGACCTAGATTGTTAGCCCCCAGTTACTGTCTACTCTTTTTTTACGGACTATATGTAATCCAGTCAATAGGGACAAAAAATTTACCTTTCAAAAGTTCAAAAGTAGAAATGATTTTGATATATATTGTTTAAGGCGAGGCCCTGATAAAAAATACAAATTTTCGACCTTGGGGGGAGGCCCAAGCCGCCATCTTAATTGAAAGGTGCAAAAGATCGGGTTTTCAACATAATTAGGCAACGCTCGATCCTACGAGAAAAATACGTTCGAGACAAAGTTAAAGAGGACTAAAGGACCCCGCACAAAAGTATAGAAAAAGGCTGTTCAGTCAAAGTTTTTGAAATTTTGGGAAAAAGGTCTCCTGGTTATATTGAACAAAAGTTCTCATGGGCACAATGCTCAAAATTCAATAGTTCGGCCCCCAGTGACCTTTGAAGTCTAAAAATATAAAGTTCTTATAATTTAGTCCCTTAAGGTAAAGCTTTGACTCCAAAGGTTCTATGACTGGACCACAATATTTCCGACGTACCCTTCGCCCACTACCCCTAAACCGGTAAAACCACTTCTTTTTCCAATTTTCCGGAGCTCAGCTTGCGAGGACTTATTGGATCGATTCTTTTTATCACTTCGAATAAAATAAATAAATATTGACCACAGGTGATCTATCCCACCACTGGGGGTTGAAACTACCCACTCCCCAATAACAAAATGTTACGAAAACAACGAAAATCAGCTAAAAAACAGTATGTCTCCGTTTTTGAGGGCGGGTAACACCATGGTGACAATGTTTCCCGATCTATCCTTCACCCACTACTCCTAAATAGGCTAAACCACTTACGAGGGCTTCTCAGATAGGATTCTTTCTCGTCAATTCGAATAAAATAAGTAAACCTCGACCCAACCAACCCGAGGGATTAAGCAGCCTTTACACGAAGTGAACTTTCCTTCAGCGGTTTGTAGGGAATTAATTGAAGCGGGTCATTGATATATACAGGATGTTTCATTAATAATTGATCATAAGCTAACTGAAGAATCTTTAGCCCAAAATATGAAGATTTAACCAAGTACACTTAGATAAAATGTACCTCCTTACTGAGATACAGGGTGTTGAAGTTAAAAATTAAAAAATATTTTCACATGTTATTTTAAAATTACTTAATATTTCTTTACTATATTTGGTAGATAGGGTTAGTGGTCCAAGACGAATAATGCGAAATATCATATTTTTATATTATAAAGGGAGTCATAAAATTATGCAGATATCCCATAATATTAAATTAGGAAATGTAATTTTGTCAGGACGGGAAGAATAAAGGAAAAATGGAATAAGGGAATTTAAGATGATTCGGTAATGAGTAAATTAAAAATAACGGGGCTGTATCAGGCTGTAAGTAAATTTAAAAACATAAACAAATATTCACTTATGATATGAATAAAATACGAATATGGAATTGAATTGATACATATAGGTTTCTACTTTGCTGTTTTCAAAGTGTCTAATTTTCGTTTTTTAATTTTATTGACATATTTTTCAGTAGTTCGTAACCGAGATTTTAATCTACTTTGCTCAAGCGCCCGATTATTCTGCGTTTTTACACAATTATTTAGAAGTACGTTAGCAAATATTGAACAAATAATTCCTAAAATATAGTCAATATTGTTCCCGCATACACACGTGTTTAAAAAATCTAAATAAAAATTATCTGACTTTAAACTATGTAAAGTTAGATTGATAAGAAAATCTTTTTGATTTGAATTCCTCATAATTTTCAATAATATTCGACTTCTCAAAGTTTTGGATTAAAATTTCGTGTTGACGAATTTGATTTTCGCGCCTACTTTCTGGATCTTGTCGATGGATTGATTTTTTTGTAAATAATGTACTTCGCATACAACAGCATGTTTTGATGGTATCCAATATTTTCTGGGAATAGCTGTAAGCCATTTTTCTCTTAATTCATCGTCCTTAGGGAAACTAAATGTGGTCTTTGGACCGTCTGTTTTCGTTTTGGAAGTATAATTTGTCTTACAGCCTGGTACGACACAATGCCTGGGCATTTTAGGTTAGGTCGGTTCACGCACTGATAAACAGAATATAAACTCGATATATATCACACGATCTAAACTAAATGCACTTCAATTAGCAAGACACTTACATTATTGTTACAAAATAAAAATATGAATTTCCAGCAATTAAAACAAGAGCCGACCAAAAGCAGCCGTACACACCATTGGCAATTTAGTGAAACTAAGGACCACATGCATTGTTTGCCACTTTTCCTAGTTCGCGGCCTGTTACTAGAGACGGCCGTGTATGAGCATTTCTCCAATTAAAATTTTCTCTGCCGGCGAATGTGGCTTCGTTAGTAAAGGTAATATTTAAAAAAAAAATTAATGTGCTCACTTTGTATACTTACCCCTAATAAATTGTGAAAATTCCATTCGCTGAGAAAATTCCCTACACTGCAAACAATTTTGAGTTAAAATTACACCAAGAATAGGAGACAACTTTTCTACCTCCTATTTTTGGGGTAACATTACTTCCAGGTGTAAAGTTACATGTCAAAGGTAAATTTAAATTTCTGAGTTAATTTTCAAATGAAAAGTTACACACGGTATGTAAAAGTACCCAAGAATCTTAGAAAATGCCTCGACAAAATTACCAGTGAAATTTACACTCGGGAAATTTACATGGTAGAAGTAAAATAATTTTACATATTGTCGGTAAAAATAATTTAAATTTAAATTAATATATTAATAATTAATAAATTTTTAATTTAAATAATTTTAAATAAATTTACGGAGTTAGGGTAAAACTACAGAGTAAACTTACATGGTAGAGGTAAAAGTACCCAAGAATTTTACATAATGTCGGTAAAAATACTGTTGAAATTTACGGAGTTCAGGTAAAACTATCTACAGAGCAAACTTACATGGTAGAGGTAAAAGTACCCAAGAATTTTTTTAAATCAAACCGGAAATGTAAAATTTACCAGGAAAATTACAGAGTGCAGGTAAAACTAAAGAGCAATGTTAAACATTATAGGTAATAATGACGGGAGAATTACATGTAATAGTTAAAAATACACTGCAAACAATGCTGGTGTAAATTTACCCCAAAAATAGGAGGCAACTTTTCTACCTCCTATTTTTGGGGTAAAATTACACCACACTTTTTGCAATGTATGAGAATACTGCTGCATAAATGCATGTATTTTATGTATAAATATATAATTAATTTTATTTCCGTAACTTATTAGAGAAATAAGTAAATTAAATATTTAAACATAAATATATGCCTTTATGCAGCAATATTCTCATATATTTTTAACTATGACATGTAATTCTGCCCGTCATTATTTTCTCCAACGTGAATTTTTGCTCTTTAATTTTACCTGAACTAGAGAAATACATTTTTTCCCATGCATGCATATCACTTGATCACATCGTCAAGATATTTTTCTGAAAGAAACAACATATTAATTAATGTGAAACGAATAATCAAACGCATTAAGGAAAAAATATATATTACAGAAAATCGGCTATTATAATAAATACGGGTAGAATTTAGAACCTAGAATTTAGAAAGTCGGTTGAAAATAGAATTTTCCTTATTCTCGTGACACATCAAATGTCGGATTTTTCTTTTAAATATTGTCCCAGCATGTTTGCACAGTTACTTTTCGCACGTTTTCTATATACCCGTGTTTGTTTTAACAATTACTTTGACTACTCATGAGTAACACTGTTTCAGTTACTCTTTCTTTATATTTGATGTAAACATGATATGGAGATATGTAGATATGTAAATGAAATATAAAATTGGTTCTTGAATCGCAGATCCACACGCAGCTATATCAGACCTCTTCTGTATTACATAATTTTCACCTATTATTTGGATTGTTTTTGTGATGTCATACTAGTAAATACAAACTTAAACAAGTAGAAATTAAAGAAAGCAGTGGAAGCAATTATTACATATTTGATTCAATCAAAAAGATATATTACATTATAACTGATCATATTTTTTTTAATAACACAGGTTTACAAAAAAAAAGTTTGATCTGGGAATGCCTTAAGTATTTTTGTGTGTTGAATCCGAATTTTCAATTAAAAAATTTTTCTACCGAGTAAACGTCAAAAATTGTCAAAAAAACCGCATTTTGACGATAAAAACCGGGATTTACTCGAAATTTACGCGGTAAAAAAATTTTAAAATTGAAAATTCGGATTCAGCACACAAAAATACATAAGGAATGATAGGTTTAGTCCTTGGAACAAAATTTTTTTTTGTAGATCTGTGCGCAGGTCTAAACCTAACATTACTTATGTATTTTTGTGTGGTGAATCCGAATTTTCAATTTAAAAAAAAATTTATCGCGTAGATTTCTAGTAAATCTCGGTTTTTATCGTCAAAATACGGTTTTTTGACAATAAAAACCAGAATTTACTAGAAATCTACGCGGTAGGATTTTTTTTTTTGGCGGATTCGGTTTCAGCGTGTCATAATACGTGGGAAATGATAGGTCCCATTCCCAGATCAAAACTTTTTTTTTGTAAACCTGTGTCATCATTATCACAGAAAAGAAATTATGAAAAAATTAATTTGATAATATATTGAATTGAAATATAGAAGAAAAATCGGCAGCTACTGGAAGCGGCTGGAACCTCCCCACCCGGTGAATCTTTGAAGCCGAAAAGAGCACTAAACAATATGAACGATCTCATTTAATTATATTTATTAAGTTGAAATTTTTTTTTCGTATTAAATCAGAAAAAAAGTCTTGCGTTCGGTGGGATTTGGACCTAAGAACTTGAGTGTTAAATTTATAGTCTGCACAACATTAATATTTTATTCAATGTTTTTAATACAAATATATGCTTCATCGGATCCTAGCCCCGGGCCAGCCAGACAACCACGGTGAACACCGCCGTGGCGAGTGTGAAGCTGGACGGGGTAGGTCCGGTTTGGCTTGGAGAAAAATAGAAAAGTAGCTCCTGTCTTCTGTAGGCAGGCTTAAAGACTAGGTTAAAATTATAATGTGTCCACATGAACCTAAAATTAATATAAAAATAAACACAATTCTATAAAAACGTTCGTAGGCAAGAGCACTTAATAATTTTGATTATTGATACGGGAAACAACTAAACTTAAAAACCTGTTCGTTGGTAATGGGATGGATGGCAGGGATGGCCATCTTTGGAAAAAACCATATAACTCTTGGTGGACAGCTTCCCTGCCAGATGTAGCCAGGGTAGTGTTCATGGTGGATCGTTTAACTTTGAGTTGGTATATTTTGTTTTATCTTTTGGCCTTTTGACCAATTTTTCACTAAATCGGTCGGGGAAGTGATAGCTGTCAAATTTTTGGTTCCAATGTTTCTCTGGGGAATTTGGTTTTTGAAAAATGTTTAGGTTGGTACCAATGTCTTAAATTGTTTTTAGGTTATGTAGTACTATTTTTAGGTTATGTTGCCGGAAGACTTTCCGGCGGTATGCCGGAAGTAGCGGAAATAGTTTTTAAAATATGTCACTGTCACTTTTAAAATTTTATTGGAAAAAACTCACCGAAAGCATTCCGGTGGGGTTGCTTACACTTGTAGGGCTTGTAAGCGGTTCAGGATGGCCTCTCACACCATCCGTGGGCTTTATAAACGTCGAAAAAACTTGTAATCTCTCGATACACCTGACACGTCAAAAATACTCAGCATACAGTCTGCACGCTTTAACACACTAGCAGAGAACTTATACCACAAATGGACCCGTAGTATTTTTTGGGAATTTTCCTTTGAGTCCATTTAATAAAATTTGACATTTTTCTGAAAATTTGACATTTTTCTGAAAAGTGATATTTTTCCGAAAATTTGACAATTTTTGAAGTGACATTTTTTCCGAAACTGACATTTTTTCGAAAATTTGACATTTTTCTGAAGTGACATTACTCCGAAAATTTGACAATTTTCAAACATTTTTCTGAAAGGTGACGTTTTTCTGAAAGGTGACAGTTCTTCGAAAATTTGACGTTTTTTCGAAAATTTGACATTTTCCTGAATTTTTGACATTTTTCTGAAAAGTGACATTTCTCTGAAGATTTGACGTTTTTTCGAAAATTTAACATTTTTCTGAAATGACATTACTCCGAAAATTTGACAATTTTCAAACATTTGGTATTTTTCTGAAAGGTGACATTTCTTCGAAAATTTGACGGTTTTTCGAAAATTTGACATTTTTTTGAAAATTTGACATATTTCTGAAGTGACATTTCCCTGAAAATTTAACATTTTTCCGAAAATTTGACATTTTTCTGAAAAGTGACATTTCTCCGAGGGGCCAACCGCGCCTAAAATTTTGTACACCAGATTTCCTCTTTGACGAAGATTACACAGATTTCCTCGGACTTCCTCCAGACTTCCTGGGATTTCCTCGGATTTCCTGGGACTTCCTCGGACTTCCTTCAGATTTCCTAAGATTTCCTGAGACTTCCTGGGACTTCCCCGGACTTCCCCGGACTTCCTCGGACTTCCTCGGACTTCCTGGGACTTCCTGGGACTTCCTCGGACTTCCTCGGATTTCCTCCAGATTTCCTCGGATTTCCTGGAATTTCCTTGGATTTCCTTGATATTCCCAGATTTCTTCCGAAGTTCCCTTTTTCGATTTACTTCCACGTCCAGTGGAAGTATAGTAACGACAAGAAAATTTTTAAAAATTTTTCTTGTTCAACTAGGCTTAGAATGTCATGAAACGTCGAGATTTTAAGTTTGAGTGAAAAAAATAATTCTGTCGGTCTGTCTGTCGGTCTTCTGTAACATTTTTTGTGTGCACGTGTACTCTGGAACCGTTTAAGATATTGACTTGAAATTTGCTACACATATGTATTTTAACGAGATCTGGAACTAGATTATATTTTCATCTTGTTCCGTCGAAGGGATGGGGGGTAAATTGGGGTAAATCAGGATAAATAGGTAAATGAAGCAGGTAAGAGTCCATAAAATTGGTATTTAGTATATACAAAAGAAGCTAAGGTCTCAAAAAATTTTTGGCATTAGCCACCCCCATTACCACCCCCACCACATTATTAAAGGGGATGAGAAAAGATTGCGATTTAGTGTGTGTACTGTGTACAAGAATCTAAAACCTCAAAATATTTTTTTACGTCATCCACCCCCCACTACCCCCTATCACCACCCCCACCCCACTACCGATGTGGGGTATCGTTTTATGGGTTTTTCGGGTAGAGGATTTAAAATATTATATTATTAAAGTTCCATAAACAATTATTTCCACATACAAAATTTTTTCGTTGTGAAAGACTTGGATAGAAAATCTGGATGTGGAATTAGTGATTCCTTGGTCAGCGGTTTTTTATAATCAATTTTCTTAATGACATAATTAAATTTATTAGGTTTAAAAATTTCATAAATATATATTATAATTGAATATTTATAAAATTTACCTTTAAATTAATTAAAACTAATTTATAAAATATAAAAAAATATGTTATTAACATAATTATATTTTTAACCTCATTTTAAACTTAATGATTATATATTCAATAAATTTGATTATTATCTCGATTATTATTATTACCACTAATCGAACCGATCCCGGAACCGATTTTTTCTGGTTTATTTATTACTATCGAGATGGTTTGTCAGGAAATGTTGCTCGAAACGTTGTTATAGTGAATATGGATGTTTTTATGTTCTTGGCCGTTGATATCAAATTAACTTTATACGATCCTTAAATTTTCGAATTTTTTAAATGCAAATTACAAAATTCTGTGTCCTAATGTTTTAGTTTATTCACCGTTGTCAGAGAAATTAATTAATATTATTAATTTTGTTTCCATTATTAACATTTTAGGTGTGTTTTGGTTGAGTGTTTTAATGCAACTAAAAAACTAATAGACACCCCAAATGTAAACTAGTAGAAGCATTATACTCTTTGCCGATATATTGAGCTTTTTATATCATTGTTACACATTCTATAGGATACTTTCCCCAGTTTTCTTGTAGGTAAATAATGTCAGTTTTTCCTTAACTTTGTTGTGGACTCGGTTGTGAAAGAAAATATATATAAAAAAAACTCAAGAAAAAACATCCAACCTGTCTGGGATTCGAACACACGATCTTTATTGTAAGGCAAAACTTTAGACACTGTATCATCACATTACTTCAAAAATGGAATGTCTGTAATATGTACCTTTCGAGAATCATATTTCAACGTATTATACCGGGTGCCACAGGCGAGTGCCCCCCCCCCCCTCTATATTTCCTTTATTTTTTAACTACCTGTAAAAATGGATTTTTGGTCACAAAAAACGGTATGAGACCATTTCAGGTTTACCCGGAAATTACCGTAACTTTCGATTTTTAAATGGGACAACCTGTATATATTTACTAGTGATGCAACGATTCTTACTTTTATGATTACGATTTCGATTACGATTATCATTAGTGATAATCGCCGATTACGAATACGATTACGATTATCTAGAAAACTTTGTTAAATTTTATAGTATACCAATAAAAAGCAATTGTTTTTGTTAAAACTATTTTATTATTAATTACTAAAAGCAACCACTTGTTATATAAAGTCAGTTTACTATTAATGTTCTCAAATTAAGGGATTAAGTTAAATAATGTAAATGAAGATGCCCCACTTAAAAATCTTGGTAGATAAAATAAAACTGAATTGGAAATTATTACCACTCAAGCCAAGATTGTGCAAAAACCCACCTTCTTTAGAAAAAGACGACCCACTGGGTACTTAAGTGGGTTTTTCTGGGTAATTGTGGTTTATACTGGGTTTTTATGAAAACAAATTTCCCACCTTTCATTCGGCGTTGCTTTGACAATACAGCGTGTGACAACATCTGGACTGTGTTGGATATATTCTCACATTCTCAGTTATGAAAACCTAGTAAATATGTGCGGTTTTTTTTAAATTGCATAGTTGCATAATTGTCCCACTTCTAGTGCCGCAGTAGAAATAATTTTTCCTACATTCGGCCATATTTGGAGCAAACTAAGGAATAAGCTTGGAGCTGAAAAGGCGTCAAAACTATTTAAGATTTAGACATTTAAATAAAACATAAATATCTTTTCAAAAGATATTTATCTTTTACCTTTCACATTTCAGTTTGAGGAATTTTTTAAAAGTTTTTGTTATTTGTTTCATGTTTTTATTTGTCTCAAGTTTATTATTTACTTGTTTTATTGTTTACTAATATACTGACACGTTACATTTTTGTTATTGTTTTGTTCAAGTATTTGTGAGGCAAAAATATAATTTTTTATATAATTGCTTCTTTTTTCCTGCAAAAAAAAACGAAAATCAAACAAAAACCCAGATGGGTTTTTCTAAAATCAAAAACCCACAAAAACCACCCATTTTTATGCCAACCCTGGGCAAGCATGTAACCATATAAAACAGAAATAAATAATTAATTGTAGGATTGTTTCTACCCAACCTATTTCTCCTAGCAGTGGCGGTCTGGCTAGGTCGGCTAGTCGGCAAATGCCCACTGGGTCCTAGGGTCGCGTCTAATGAGGGGCCATGCTTATCAAAAAAAATTTGGTACGGGAAAAATTTTTTTTAGATCTCTTTCTCTGCAAGTAAAAAAATTTTTTTCCGGATTTCTCTCCCCCGGTCATCAAAAATTTTTTTCGGATTTCTTCCCCCTGCTCATTAGAAAAATTTTGGGACGAACAAAATTTTTTTCGGATTTTTTTCCCCCGCTCATCAAAAAAATTTTGGGACGGCGACGTCTAGATACATGCGAAGCAAAAATATTCAAATCGCTGACGAACTGAGTTTGAATGATCGCTGACGAACTGAGTTTGAATGTTTATTGTAAAATGCTGACTAATCCCTAGACACCCAGACCGCCACTGTCTCCTAGTTGTTTGTATGACAACAAGCAGTGGAAAACAACCTCTCTGATGGAATACTGGAAGCCTTCAGTGCAAAATATTTATATGCGATGGATTTTAAGCAAAGAAAGGTTATATTTTTCTTTCCAGTGTCGAATCGTATCTTCCATATTAGACGACGCAGCGTAGAAATTAAAAACCACAAATCGTAAATAATCGTTTGCAATAATCGGCGATTACGATTAATCGTAAAATGCCACTATCGGCGATTACGATTAATCTCAATCGCAATCGTTGCATCACTAATATTTACATATTTGTATTCAAGACAACATTCTGAGTATACCATGAGATTTTCGCGAATTTTTAAGTCGATGTTCAGTTTTTTTTAAGCGTGTTAAGACATTCTTCTAGAGTGCTTTGGAATACCAAATGTTATTCTACGGCAGGTAAAATCCAAGGGAAAAATATAATATTTCCTTTAATTTCATTAATAACTATTTACGAAGCCTCCAAAATTGAACAAATCACTTTGTTATCGAAAACTTTTTTTTTTCAACTGGGAAGATGTGGCTAATAGTATTCAATAAAGTATAGAGTTTTTTCATCGATATCCATTTCAAATCTGTGCTATTTGGTTTTCTATTATATTAAATTTATTTAAAAATAAAAAATCACTTTCAAAATAATTTTTATTGATATATAGTAGATACAACGAATTGAAATTTTATAATTTGATAAATTGTAAATTACAAAATTTCAGTTCATTGTATTTCAGTTAATAATGAAAATATTTTCATAAACTCCAAAACCTATTGTTGTATTTTTATGAAAAGTAAAATGTATATGGCAAAAAAAAAATATTTTCGCAAATACTTTTTCAAAATTTTTTAGAGGTCGTTAGAGGAGTGTTTCTCTAGATGTTAGTTCCCATATTTCATATGGGTCCCATGCGCCACAGACGAGAAAAAAATTATTGAAATTTTACCAGCCGCCACTGTCCACCACTGATAATATTTAAAGCCAAAAATATCTGAAATGAGTGGCTTCCTAAAACAGAAATATTTCCAAGAAAGTCTATGCTCCAATGACTGAATGAAGTCAGACATATTCCGTAACTACTTTGAAAAAAGTTTGATTTCTTCTCTTGGTGACAGTCGCCCAGTTATAATAATTTATGATGGCCATAGCACTCATGTGACTACCAATATCATAGAACTTGCAATCAGGGAACAAATTACCATCTTAAAACTGCCCCCGCATACAAGCCATTTGTTACAGCCACTTAACTTGGCAGTATTTAAGCCTCTAAAGGATATGTGGGATGCTAAAAATGGTATCCTGACAACGTAAGAATGCGAGGTATAAAGTTCCAAAGGTGCAGTTTTCTATTATGGTGGCAAAAACTTGCATAGATTTGTATATTGATGATATTAGTGGCTTTAAGAAAGCAGGTATGGTACCTTTCAATGATGAAGTAATTCCAGAAGATAAATTCGAACCTTCTGTGTTATTACGTTGGAAACAGCAGAAGGCAGTCATCAACCCGCAACCACCTTTTTACGATCATGGCCAACCAAATGCAGAAGGTGAGCAGCCGTTAGTCAATTTAAATGAACAGCCAGTTGCCCCCGAACATATGCAGCCAAAAGCAACTATTAGTTGTTTTAAATGAACAACAACCTCCTCTCGATTATAGGCAGCCAAATGCACAAGCTGGACAACTGCTAGAAGATTTAAATGAACAACCACCTAATCCTGTTCCATCAACTTCTTACTCTCTGCAAGTATCATTTGAAGATCTTCTGCAGACAATTAGGCAAACAAAACAACCCCTAGCTAAAAAAAAAAAACAAGAATTGCTCCTGGTGCTGAAGTCATTACGTCACCGGAAGCTGTGGCCAGAATGTAAGCAATAGAGAAAGAGAAAGCTTCAAAGAAGAAGGAAAAAGCTTTGAATAAGATGAAGAGAGATTCAAAGAAGAGAACTTAAAAAAACCAAGACAGGCTAAGAAACCCATGACGCCACCGGCTAGTTCATCAAATGATGAAGAAGAACTTTCTTACGTTGACACTGACGATGACATGGACGCTGAAAGCGATCTTAATGAAGTTGAAGATGAAAATCAAGAACAATCAAGCACAGGAACAAACATAGACAAATGGATAATTGTCAACTATAGCACCAAGAAAACAACACGACATTATGTAGGACAGGCTTCATTTAACTATTTAAGTATCCATGTCTTACTGACTTTTATCATTTTCAGGTTACCAACAAAATTAATAACGATGAATGGACCGTAAAATTCACAAAACGTAATCACGGCAAACTTTTTTGGCCAGAATTGGAAGATGTAGATAATATAACTAACATAGATATTATTAAGGTTTTGCCTGATCCAAAATTAGATCGTCCTGGAGATGCTTGGACTTTCGACTTTGACTTCCATAAATTTAACATTAACCTTACTTAATCACATGAGAATATATTATGGACTTTATGTTTCTGTTATTTGAAATGTAAATATAATATTTTCAGTTTATTGAGAATGTTTAATGAAATATTTTTTTAATGTTTTGAACTTTTCTCTCGATTCCTCGTACAATATAGTTTGTACTTTTGAACAAACCAATTAATTTCAAATCTGCAAAGTCCAAAAAATAGTAAAAATTGTAATTAAAACGATCTTGCCTCCTAACAATTTCAGTAGATTTCATGATTCTTTAAAAGTCAAATACGCACTTGCCCCTAAATTCGGGGTAAATGCGCCCTCCTGTCATTTTTTTTAAAGTGTGGTTGTAGTGCGTTAGCCATTGATTAGGGTTTATTTATTTATGGATTTGTTCGCCCAATGTACCAACAAAGAAATACTCAAAATTTGAAAACTATATGATAAAACATAAATCCCACAATTGTCAACAAATAATGTCAACTGCCCAAAAACCGGTGTGCACTTGCTCCACTTTACCTACCACTTATTTAGTCCCTTCAAATTAGTCAAAAAATCGTTGTTTTACGGAAAATACTTCCACAGTTATGAGACTTGTAAACAGTGAAGTATTTGGGTTGTCTGAACATGATTTTCACCCCCCGCATTTCTAAAAAAGACGTATATACATATATATGAATTTTAGAGTTTTTTCGCCTTTTTATCTATTTTGAGGAAAAATTGTACATTTTGGTCGAGATTTTGGTGAAAAATATCAAGAGAGTAAAGTTGTAGAGCATAAAATTTTCTGTAAATTTTGTCTCTACTTTTATGAGCCAAAATTATGTATTTTTATGAAAAATTACATAAAAAAAATTATTATATTATTATTATTCTATACAGGAATAGAATGTATTTTTTTGCCAAAATTTAATTACGCATCTATAATAATAATTATTATCATAATAATTATGCTGATCAATAATATTGCATTAGTTTTTCAACAAAAAAAAAATGCCTAATATGATTTCTCGAAAAATCGACCCTTTTCTTCTTAATAAAAATACACGCCACTGACTGAAATAAGTTTTGTTTTACTGAAAAAGAAATATTAAAGATCTTTGATACCGATCCAAATTTGGTTGAAATTGGCAAATAACTGAGTTTCGAAGGTGTTTCCACTTGAAATGGGCCACACTGTATATAAATATTAAAAATTTAAAGAAACTTAACATAAATACTAAAAGCAACTGGGGAACAACTAGACAAACAAAGAAACCTTATATAACATGTCTAAAGCCCATAGTTTTGGAGAGAACAAAAAATCACTGAAAGCAAGATTTCCTGAGATTTCCTCGGACTTCCTCGGATTTCCTTCAGATTTCCTAAGATTTCTTGGGATTTCCTCGGACTTCCCCGGACTTCCTCAGACTTCCTCGGACTTCCCCGGACTTCCTCGGGACTTCCCCGGACTTCCCCGGACTTCCCCGGACTTCCTCGGACTTCCTCGGACTTCCTTGGTACTTCCTCGGACTTCCTTCTAGGTGTACACCAGATTTCCTTCGCGGTTGACCCCTCGCATTTCTCTGAAAATTTTACATTTTTTCGAAAATTTGGCATTTTTCTGAAAGGTGACATTTCTTCGAAAATTTGACGTTTTTTCGAAAATTTGACATATTTCTGAAAAGTGACATTTCCCTGAAAATTTAACATTTTTTCGAAAATTTGACATTTTTCTGAAAAGTGACATTTCTCCGAAAATTTGACGTTTTCCTGAAAATTTGACATTTTTTAAAAATCTGACATTTTTCTGAAAAGTGACTTTTCTCCGAAAATTTGATATTTCTTGGAAATTAAAAAAAAAAATTTCGTGACTCGTCTTGTAGAAATATTTTTTTGATATCATCATCAGTTCGCCTGTTATAAGAATTTTATGCTTTTACGACGTCATCAGAACGTAGGTGTATTTTTAATTCACTCGTATTCCATCCATCTACAATATTTCCATCTACGTTTCAAACTTTAATTGGATGTTTCCAATAGTTAAGTCGATATCTGCACCAGTTTCTAAGAATTTTTCTTATTTGTGACGTAATGTGACGTAGGTGTATTATTAATTCACTCGTAATCCGTTCGTCTACTATATTTATACCTACGTTTCAAATTTCAGTTCGATATCTTCAACCGTTCCCGAGTTATCAGCCGAAATCACTGAACACATCTGTCATTATTAGAATATCACCCTGTACATTGCACTGCTTTGAGGACAAAACAAGTGAAATTTTTGTTTTTTCATTTTTTTCACGGAAACCAAATCGAAAAAGTGCAAGTGTGATATATCATTGAAATCGGAATTTTTACTGCTTTTCAATGGTTCAATTACAAATTGTAAGTAATCATAAAATAAACAACTTGTTGTGCTAAAACGGCACTAAACGTAATCCGATCTCAACCAAAACCTTTTCAGATCTTCTGGAGCACTAAAGAAACCCTCATGCAAAGTTTCATCCAAATCCGTTTAGTAGCTTCGCCGCTATCGTGCTAACATACATACACACACACACACACACACATACACACACACAGACATTTTTTAAAAACAACTTTTTTGGGTTCCTGGGACCTCAAAACGTAAAGATTTGATGTTATCTCAATTTTCGATTTTGGACTAATTGTAGTAACCTCCCACAATTTTATTGTGGGGAGGTTAAAATATGCGTGTGTGTGTGTGTGTGTGTGTGTATGTGTGTAAATATGTGTGTAGACCGTTCTTGCAAACACAATAATTTCTGTTAGACTTAAGTAAATGTTTATTTCAAATTTGATACATATATAATATACCATGGTTGAATACTCCTCATTGAAATTGGGCGTATCTATCATACAGGGGGTTCTTCCTTCCTTCCTTCCTCCTATCATACAGGGATCTTCAGAGGCGTGTAAACTATCATGTTTTATATACTTAAGCTATGTGCTATTATAGCTTTAGAGCAAAATGTTAGTAAGACGCTTTGTTAAGCACGCCCAAACAAGGAGATATGTAAGATATCGAAACTACAATACACCCCCTCCTCAGCTTTGATTGAACTTGTACAGATTAGGTGAAACATCAATTTCACTCTAAAATTTTATTAAAGTACCTAATTAATAAAACTATTAAAATACGAATGAAAGTTGCAGTCGCGCGTTACTGACTGCGAATATAGAAAAAGTGTTTGCGAATAAATCCGTTTTATGACACGTTGAACTCAAATATCGAATAGAAAATGTCTAAGTGTCTGTATGCGTGTATGTAGACGATTTCTTGTAAACATGATAACTTTTCTAGACTTAAAATTTTCATTTCAAATATGGTACAAGTGTAAAATAGCACTCCCTATCGAAATTGGGCCTTATTTGTCAAACCAGGTGATCGCTAGAGGCATATTAACTGGCAAGTCTTATATGAACTATGTTTTATTATAATTTAGAGCAATTGCTAAGACTTTTGATTGAACACACAAAAATACGAAGCTATAAAATATATCGAACGATAAAAATAGAAAAGACATATTGGCTCTCTATTTAATCTCATTTAACTGATTATTTATCTTTTCATTGTATAAATGTAAAATTGTTTTTTCGAAGAGGGAGGGATAAAAATTATTATATCGTATAAGAAAATATGATATTAACTTATCTTAAAAATTTTAAAATGTAAGTACTTAACTATTTAAAAATAATTATTTTCTTCAAATGTTTAATATTCGATTAAATGGTAGGTAACTAAATATAAATTCATAAATCTCATTTTGAACTGTATTTATTTACTATAGAAACTACCATTATAATTTCCATGGATTAAACCAAACATTGATTCAGATTTGCATCCAATAGGTAGTAATTTGAAAACATGAAACTACCGGAATTATGACTTAATTGAAATTAATAGTGGGCTGCTTTATAGAATGTATTTTCATTATGATTAATTCGATGCGTCCAATAATTAGTTGCCTAGAAGAATGTTTGTCTGGTAAATTTTATTATGAATAAAATAGTGTTTGGATCAGGTCTATAACTAGAAAGTGCTTTCAGGACGGGCAAACAATTTTTCAGGGGGAGGCCGTAAAAAAAACTTTTTTAGTCCGAAAAATTTGTTGATGAGCGGGGGGGAGAAATCCAACAAAAATATTTTTAGTCCGAAAAATTTGTTAATGAGCGGGGGGAAAATCCTAGAAAATCCTAAAAAATTTTTGGAGAAATCCGAAAAGAAATTTTTTTACCCAATTTCTTTCAAAATATTGAAAAGACAATTGAAATTGCCCCCCATTACGATCACTGTAGGTCGGGCGAAACTTTTTCCAGGACAGACATCGCCCGTCCTAGCCCCCCCCCCCCCCCCCCGGCTACAAGGCCTGGTTTGGATACTATCGAAAAATAAAACAGTTTATTTCCCTTGCTTACCTAAGGGAAATTATAAAGCATGAAAGAATTACTCGAGATTTCTTCAGATTTTCACGTTTCAGAATATGTAGAATGCGAAAATTAAGGTCGTTCAATTCCGGCTATCTCTCTGTCTGTCTGTTGGAACAATATCTAAAAAATTATTTATGAAAAAAATTTTACAGGTACCTACCAAGGATGAAACCGAATATACTTTTAGTGAAAAACATCTTTAAAAAAATAATTTGTTAGTGGACAATAACATTAGGAATTTAGTTCACAATATTTGAATCTGATCTGATTTTCTGATTCCTAATTTTACTCCCAGATCCATTTAGTGTAGTGGAAGTATAGTAATAAATTGATTTTTTGTTTTGTTTAAATAAGCTAGATTGTCATGAAACGTAGAGGTTTTAAGATTGGGCAGGAAAATTTCTGTCTGTCTGTCGTTCTGCTTGTAACAGTTTCTGCACACGATTACTCCGGAACGGTTTATGATGTTGGCTTGAAATTTGGTACACCTGTATATCATAACGAGATCTGGAAGTAGATTCTGTTTTGATCTTATTGCGTTAAAGAGTTGGTGTAAATGGGGGGAAATAGGTAAGACAAGCAAGTGCGAGTTCCTAAAAATGGGGATTTAGTGTATAGACAGAAAGCCAAGATCTCAACATATTTTTGGCATCATGATAAAAAAATAAAATTGTGATTTAATGCGTGAATCAAAGGCTTCAATTTTTTTTATCCTTATCCCTTCAAATATCCCTACTTATATCTTCAAATAATAGAGATATCTGACAGACATATTCCACATTTTCGAGATTTTCCATCATAATTCTTAAAGTGGACATGGATTTCAAATGTCTTTAAACTATTTTGTAGCTTATATAAATCAGCAAAGTTTTTGTAACATTTTTTTGCACGCCCGAAATTAAGCGAGATATCCTTGAGGGCCCTGATATAATGGAAGAGGAACGAACAACATGGATAAGACCGAAGGAAAAAAAATGAAATCTTGGACATACGTTTTGGACTTGTTGGTTCTCATCGGCACGTTGTAGCCATGACGAAGTGTACCAAAATATCTCAGTAGGATGCTATCCTTTTATAAACTCTATTCTGTGGTGAATTCTAGGTATTTTATTTATTAAAATTTATTTAGCTGGTCGACAATTGAAAGTAAAATATTTCTCAAGTTAACAAATCTTGAATATTAACAAACAAGTCTGAACAATGAGTCATGAGATGGTTCGTAATGTAGAACTTCAGAAAATTTAAAAAACGTCGGTGAAGCCATTAACGATTTGGGTGAAGTTTAACTAGAGAGTGGCTAGAAAATTATGTAACTCAACATGAAATTAATCTAAGACAAAATTAACAGCTAATAAAGTAATGCAAATAGGAGTTTAGTGACCAAATTCAGATTGTGGACAGCACGCGTAAAATAAACTGCTGATCAATTGAAATGCACCAAGCGAATTTTTAGGTAGAATTTAAAACCATATTTTTCGAGAAGAAGAACTATATGTGA
Source organism: Rutpela maculata (assembly GCA_936432065.2). Lineage (NCBI taxonomy): Eukaryota > Metazoa > Arthropoda > Insecta > Coleoptera > Cerambycidae > Rutpela > Rutpela maculata. The sequence continues at coordinate 84,017,646 of OW386290.2, forward strand.
TTATCAGGATTTTAGAGATAATGTATTTGTAAAACAGCGAATTTTGTACGATTTCTTTAATTTAAAGCACATTACTCTCCACAAGGTGCGAAAGAAAAGTGTGTTTCTTTTTACCAAATTTTGTAACTACCGAGATTCCACAAAATTGTATTTATATTTTTATATGCTTATTTTTTAATCCTACTCCAGGTCCCGACGGGATAAATAACTTTAGGTGGAAAAAGTTGCCGAGTACCCACCACCATTCGGCCAGAATTTTTAATGCCTGGCTAAATGGGGAGCAGCAAATTCCTTCTTGGGTTGTTGAGGGACGGACAGTGCTGATCCCTAAGAACGGACCGCCCGATAACCTATTTAAATGCATGTTACAAAGCGTTTACACGCATTTTGTACATGCGGGTGATCCACGCAGTTGAACCGGATTACGAACAGATATAAGAGCAACGAGGGTCAAAGAAAAGTGTCGGTGGCAAGGAGAGCCTGCTGATTGACAGATGTGTCACGCAGGACTCCGTGCTATAGAAGCTGGATCGATTACTGAAAGGCATTTGACATGACATCTCGTGAGCTTATTTTACACTTGCTCCAATGTCTTGCGGTGTCCGGTCCCGTAGTGAGATGTATTGAAGAAATGATGCCGCTCTGGAGGACTCGCTTTACCATAACATCGGGTAACGATAAAGTCCAGACAGAGCCGGTATCGTTTAGAAGGGGAGTATTTCAGGGAGACTCCCTCAGCCTCCTTCTGTTTTGCATTTCACTACTGCCAGTATCCGTCTCGCTCCGGAAATCCTGTGGCTACAACCGCAGTAACCTCGGAGACAGGAGGCATAAGGTCACCCATCCGCTTTATATGGATTATCTTAAACTTTATGCCTCCCGAGAGACGGACCTGCACCAGTCCCTTAGAGTAGCATAGGAGTACACACATGCTGTCGATATGCAGTTTGGGTTAGACAAATTGGCACTGGTCCATCTCAAGATAGAACGATGCGGGGACTACGGAAAGGATGCGCAGGTCGTAGACGGAAGCATTTTACATCATTTAATTGCGGGAGAGTCGTACACTTACTAAAGCTACGCTCCACCCAAGAAGTGAGTGTAGTGAAAATCGCTCTAATTGGCAAGTACCAGTACCGACTCCGACAGATCTGGTCTTCAGAACTGTCGGGGAAGATCAAGGTGTCTGCTACCAACATGCTTGCCGTTCTGATCCTTCTCTACTCCTTTGGAGTAGTGAAATGGAGTCAAGAGGAGTTGCGTCCCTCGACGTAGGAAACCCGCAAGAAGATGCATCTCAATAGGAGTCTGCATCCTAAATCGTCCATTCCACGGCTATACCTCTCGCGACATCGGGGTTGAACGTTGTTGAACTTAGAGAGTCTCCATAACAAAATGTTTCTGGATGGAGCCTGTATTATCAGGAGTTCGGATCTCCTCCCCTGCATGGTCTGGGACCATGAAAATGCAAGGGTAGGGGCGTTTCTGTTTAAGGCAGCACAGAGATCAGCCGATGAAATTGATCTCTCTTTCGACATCGAGCGGATAAATCGCGACTCTGTCATCGAGAACCTCCTCGGAGAAAAGCCCAAATTAAAGCTGCAGAACACAACATCTTTCTGCAGCTTCATACGGATAAGCCAATGCATGGAGTTTTCTATAAAAATATAGAAAATCTTGGCTTATCCGAAAGGCTGACCTTTGCCTTCTTAAGGTCAGCCGGGCTGAAGTCTGAGACCGGGGGATTCATAACGGCTTACCAGGATGGTGTATTCAACACCCTCGTCTATTGTAGTCGTGTCATGGGAATAGAGGTCCTTGATGTCAGCTGCAGGGCCTGCCGCAGGGCGCCAGAGACTCTTATGCACTTGCTGTCGGCTTACCCGACATATGCAGTCTTCGCCTAGATACAAAGGCATGACGGAGCATTACGAGTGCTTTATTACCATTTAAGGCACTCGTATGGGATAGATAAGACACCAGTGCTGCCTTACGATCCGGGGCATATTGAGTCCGTTGTGGAAAATAAGAAGTATCTAATTTATTGGAACTACTCGTTTCCCACCGTCAGGCAAATACAAGCCAACAAGCCTGACGTAGTCCTACTCGACCATCAAGTCAAGACAATATTTGTCGTGAAGTTTTCGGTTCCCGCGGAGAAAAACATTGCCTTGAAGGAGGAGGAAAAGCGGACAAAATATCGAGATTTGCTCTTTGAACTCCGCAGACTTTATCCAGACCATACTATTAAGTTAGTGGTAGTGATCATAGGAGCCCTCGATGGAGCGAGACACACACTGCTTTCAGAACTAAAGATCGTATCGGCATGCCAAAACTTGGCAGGGATCTTAGCAGGTAGAATGCAGTAGGCCGTCACCTCGGATCGTTACGTCTACTCAGGGCACACGATTCCCGGACCAAATAGTCACTTACCCCACGGAGTGGGGAGTGGCTGCCAGTACTACCAGCTCCCCTCTGTGAGGGTCGGAGCCACGGAGAAGGGTGACTGGTCCTAAAATAATAATAATAGTAATGATAATAATAATAAGCAGATTAGAGAATATTATTTAGGTATTATGCAAATCACAAATTACACACTTTTTATTTATTATGAAAATACCTACTTTCTGTATATTGCTGCACTAATCTGGGCACGCTAATATACTAGTTAGGTAAAACTTTAAAGCACTCATTATTGGAGAACCAATCAAACAACTACTCTTCTAAGTTGTGATTTGCATAATACTTAAATAATATTCTCTAATCATAATAAAAGCAATTAAATAAAAAATAATTAACTGTAAAAATAATAAGCCTTTGGTGAGTAGCAGCACCACTTACTCCAGCTGGGGGTGCAAAACGGAACCGGCAGCCCTAGCGCACCCGGGAGGTGAAAGCGTTTTCCCCTCTAGTGTCGGTCGTGGGCTTGCTGGGCTAACCAATCACAAGCTCAACTCTCCGGTTCCAGTTGGCCGAAGACAGGGCCCCTACGATCGACCCCGTGCGGATAGGGGTCAAGGGCAAGGTGGTGGGGCCCAACAGGAAAGACCGCCCATTGATGACAACCGCTATGACCAAAGACGCTTTAAGTGGACAGATGAACTGAGGGACGACCTTATGCACTGTTATGAAAGCAGTGAGCCCGCCCGAAGGGGATACATGAAGCGAATGTATGCTCTGTGATGTGCAAGCCATCCAGAACATGACGCCTTCACACCTCAGAATCTGCGTGATTATGCATCCAACCTTCTTACTAGAGGCTACTCCTCAGCCAGGGAATGAGGTGACCGAACAACCACCGAACGAACCGATTGAGGAAGCGGTTCCTGCCATTTCACCAACACCAAGTTCTCAGTACATAATAGCCCCCGGGCCACAAGAACTGGCCAGAGGGGATGAAAAACTTCGTGAAGCGCTACCAGAAGGGGCTGACATCTCATAAACTGTGCCGTGTGTGCCACTGCTCAACGCATTTCTCGGGTGGAGAGGCGTAATGCTGCCTCCACAGGAGAGGGCGGAGCGGCGCATACAAAAAATGAAAGTCAAGATTTGGTCGGCGTGGCAACACGCGTCCCCTAACACGTGTGATGGGCTATATGGTGGCCAATAAGCCGTTCACGCCTAAAGTGACTTTTTTTAAAGTATTCAAAATATTTTCAACTTTAATTCCTCCGCCGACATTGACCATGGAGGTAGAGTCATTATATACCTTGTTTTAAAGAATAACAATAAAGTTTTAACAAGGAAATGTATCAAAAAGGCGAAACCGACGAATTTTGCAAAAGCGGCGTAGCGCCTATAAGCAAAAATTGGCAAAAAATCAGTGAAAATGCACAAGGCCAGTTTCTCGCATAAAACGAGTTTGGATTCTCCCAGCGACTCATAATTTGGACGAGTGCGTTGGGTGGTCAATACGAAGCGATGGTAGGAAAGCCAAATGCAGTGCTTTCCAAATAATAAAGTTATAGAGAAAACCGCCTTGTGCACAAAGGACTCAAAAGTCTATTTTGCCTAAAAGTCGCTCGGAGGCGACTCGCTGTCAGTTTCCCTATATTGAACCTGCATGGGGACAAGTACGTCGTAAGACAGGCCGAAAGTTATTAAACTCATGTATTAGTCGAACTCCGTCCTGTGATTGATAAAATCACGACCTGGGACCTTTAAGATATTCATAAGCGAACCAAAATTTTTTAAGTAAAATATTTTTATATTATTTTCAGTCAGCCATAATTATCAAAATACATTTTTTTTAAATTCTTTTTAAAAGGCTTGCATTAAATCCTGAGGAGGTTAAATGAATCTTTTCTGCCAAATCGATTGTTAGCGTACGCTCTCACTTGTATGGTAAGAAAGTAATTTTGCCTTAGTTGGGGAGGCGTGATTTTTCACAATATATCCTTTTGCTGAAAATCACTGCATTATTTCATACTTATTAAATAAATGATTTTCTTTGAACTAATTGCATTTTATTGATGTAAGAATTTGTTGCTAGTCTTAATCCCTGAAGTTAATTGGAATCTTATGATTGGTTAAGTCTGATACTCAGTGTTCTGGTCGCCTTACGCGAGCTTGATAGGGATTTTTTTATGCGATTTCTCCAGAAATTTTTGAGAGCGGAACCATTATTAGTAGGTAAATATATACAGATCACGTTAAATTCCAATCCCGTCGGAGAGAAATCTTCGATAGTGATTTTTTTATGCAAAAATAACAGAAACCAAAAGACGTCAGACAACTTATTACTGTATAAACAGATCAAAGTCACGTCAAATTCCAATCTCGTCTGAGAGAAATCTTCGATATGCAAAAATCGCAACAAGTTGAAGACGTAAAAGCCCTTATTGCCAACCAATAATTTAAATCACGTCCTGTGACAGCGTCGTTAGTGATTGAGGTAGTGCAGCCTTGACCCATTACTCGTTTATCGAAGTATATCTTATCTCAAACCCGCTTGAGAGTGGAAGAACGGCGCAGAACGCGGCTGGTACCCTTCTAAATACAAATTGGTGTCGCGTCATCCAGTCGCTTGGTAGTGTGTTCTTCTACATGGCGCCCAACGTGGGGCGTTTTCATTAAGGTAGCTGATTCCTGGAAGGATGAACGAGTCTACACCTTTCCAGTACTACTACGAACAGACTGTTTTGATGGACGACGTCTCTAGAGGGTTAGAGGGATCGTTCGCGGAGGATATGTTGGGTAGTACGGGGGTAGGGCCGAGCCCTACTAAAGGAGACATGCAGGCCTCCTCAGAATTGGTGTTCGTCAAGATGGCCGCAGGTATTGCTAAAGCCTTATACGATGCATCATATGAGCATAAGCTTAGGGCGAAACACCCAAACGCGGAATTCCACGGTCTCAATCACGAGGATCCAGAAGGTTTATACGCAATATGGAGGACCTTTTTTTGTCAGAGCAAAAATGACTCGCGAATACGATCGGCTATACAAAATAACCAAGCTAAAGCCAATCTGCACCAGTCCCGAATACCAGACCAAATTAATCTCGAGGCGACCCAAGAGGAAACCCCGGAGCAAGAAACAGTGTAAATCCAGATTAAATAATTTCGACGACCTTTCTGATCTTAATTACATATTTAAAGATCACGAAGCTAACCTATCTTCCCACCAATCTGTTCAAAATGATTCAACTCCACTGGAATCTATTAATCAAAACAGCGACTCTTTCCCTCTGCTTCGCATCAAAATTATTGTGAATAATCAAGCAGTGAACGCCTTACTGGATACAGGTTCAACAAGGAACATTATCCAACCCAAATTTCTAAACAATATTGATCAGCTTACGGCTCAACAGACATTTGTTATGGCTTGTGGCGATGGCTTAGTAGAATTCCTCGGAACTACGACGATAAAAGTTAATGTACTAGATGTACCCTTCAAGGCGAAGTTTCATGCCATAAGACATTTAAATGAGGAGTTAATACTGGGAGCCCCATGGATCGGATAACCGTCTTCTGGAATCAGGCTGCCTATCAGGAAAGGGAACAGTGCCAACTTTCTGGAGGAGCTGATTATTGAAAGCGATATTTTAAAACTTCTATTCGAGGAATTGGCAGAATTGTTCACAGCGGTACTGACTCAAGCCACCACTGTGACTACGAAACATAAAATTATAGTAAAAGACAATATCAAACATTATCCTGTTTCCAACTAAAAAGAAGATCATGTATGATCAAGTAGAAGAGATGCTGAAAGTCGGAGTTATAGCACCGAGTCAGAGCAAAAATGACTCCCAGTACAGTTCGCCTCCCGTTATAATAGGAATGTCCGGCAAGAAGCCACGCTTCTGTATTGACTATCATCATCTAAACGAAGTCACGTTAGAGGAAGCCTCCGTCTTACCTAAGATATATGAGAGTATAAAGGATTTAGGAAACGCCAACGTATTTATGGTGTTAGATCTCAAGACCGGTTACTGGCAAATTCCTCTTGAAGAGTCGTCAAAGAATTTTTCAGCATTCACTACATTGGATGAAGCAACTTACCGCTTTAATGTGATGCTCTTCGGAGTGAAGACAAGCTCCGTGTACGTTTCAAAAGTTTATGGCAAGAGGCGTTTTAACTGGTTACCTGTATTACTTTTGTAAAATATATATATAATCTATAGTGAAAATATGGAACAGCATTTAAACATATACTTATTAGAACCAATACTGCTAGCTTCCTATATCTCCCATGCATTAAAATTAGGCCAACACTTCGCGTACTGCGACCCTTCTACTCATGCGCTAAACTTTTGGCGGTTAAATTTCACTAATTGTATGCGTATTATCAAATTAGAGACGTAGGATACTCCGTTGTGGCGAAGAATTGTTTGTATTAATTTTATACTCGACGAAGATGATAATACGCATCCTGATTTAATTATCTGTCATCTGAAGGATCAGTACATGCGCATAAGTTATTGAGTACGCCTAGTCTTGGCCTAACAAAATATTCTAAACTAGCAGTATTGGTTCTAATAAGTATATGCATTTAAACCACATGAGAGCCATCCTTGAACGTTTACGTTTACATAATTTAAAAGTATCGCCGAAAAAATGTGTACTAGCCACATCCAGTATAACTTACCTCGGGCATCAAATAAATGCCAATACTACCAAACCTTTAGAAATGCTTATAAAGAGCACTTAAGATCAGAAGTCGAAGGCATCAATCACTCCATCGACACAATTGAGGAATTAGACATTGCTTCCTACCAATTACAACACCACATGATCTCCTGTTATGAGAAAAGTTGCCCTATAAAACAAAAGGCAGTCCAAAGAGACGTGCCTTAGTGGAATAGGGAACTCAGCCGTCTAAAAGCTGAGACTAGGAAAACTTTTAATGGGGCTAAGAGCTCTGGAGATTAGGAGAGCTACAAAAAAGCCCTTACTGAGTACAACAAAGAACTGAGAAGGTCTAAAAGAAGATCATGGAGACGGTTCTGCGAAGGGATAGATGAATTAGCCCCAGCAGTCCGTCTACAAAAAGTCCTTGCAAAAGACCACTCAAACGGAATAGGGCTACTTAAAAAGCCTGACGGTAATTACGCAGAAAGTCAGCAGGAAAATATAAGAGTACTTCTAGGTACTCACTTTCCTGACTCCCGCGTTATTGAAGGTGAAGATGAACTAGCACAAACCCATCTGGAAGAGGTTGCACATCGCCCCACCAGAGAAGTAAAAAGGCTAGGGAATAAAATCTTCAACCTCCAACAGAATTAAATGGGCGGTGTCGAGCTTTAAGCCCTTCAAATCACCTGGCAGGGACGGCATCTTCCCTGCCCTGCTTCAACACGGCATTGGGGAACTCATCCCCTGCCTGAGAAGCATTTTTAAAGCAAGCTATGCTCTTGCATATATCCCGCACGCATGGAGGGAAGTTAAGGTGGCGTTAATTCCGAAGATAGGCAGACGTCCATCGGAGGAACCAAAATCATACCGCTCCATTAGCTTAACCTCTCTTCTCCTGAAAACAAAGGGGAAAATACTAGACCAACATGTCAGAAGCGAAATCCTCACCCGGGCCCCGCTTCATCCAAAACAATTTGCCTACCAATCTGGCTAATCAACAGTAAATGCTCTACATGGCCTGGTCAAAGGCATTAAAAAGACATTTGCCGCAAAGGAAGTGGCTATGTGTGCATTGTGCATTTATAGAGGACGCATTTGATAACACCTCATATGAGTCCATACAAAGAGCTGCAGAGAAAATACAATCCTCAATTATCAAATGGATACAATCCATGTTAAGAAGTCGAATAATTACTACGGATATGGGGGGGGGGGAGTCTGCCACGGTGATTGCGGCCAAGGGTTTTCCACAAGGTGGAGTTCTATCGCCATTGCTGTGGTCAATGGTGGTGGATGACCTTCTCCATAAGCTGAGTAATTCTGGCTTTAACGTTCAAGGCTACGCCGATGACCTTGTTATTACTGTAAGAGGCAGACATGAGGTTATGATTTCAAATCTCGTGCAAATCGCCTTAAACATAATATCCATATGGTGCTCGCTAAAGGGCCTCAGCGTCAATCCGAGCAAAACAGTTATTGTTCTACTTGGGATCTATAACCGAAGATGATCTACCAGTCCTACCTATCGGTTGTGAGACCCTTGGTCACCTATGCATCATGTGTGTAGTGGCCAAAAACTGAAGAAAAATTAGCACAAGGAAAGTTGCAGAAGTTCCAACGCCTTGAATGCTTAGGGATTACAGGAGCAATGTGCTCCTATCCCACAGCAGCTATGGAGGCAATGCTAGACCTGCTTCCTCTACATTTGTATGTAAGGAAGGAGGCAGCACTTAGTGTCTTAAGGCTGCAGCAGGTACTTTCTTTCAAACCAGGAGACCTGGTTGGTCGCCTAAGGATTCTAGAAATAATTAAACTGGAATCCGTGACCAAACCCACTGACTCTATGCCAATTAAGCGGGACTTTGACTGCCCGTTTGATGTGTGCTAATCGAGAGCCGCCAAATGAGCAAAGTCGAAGTCCTGCAACTGGAGAAGGGGTCACTCATCGGGTACACAGATGGATCGAAGATGGCGCGGGCATAGCGGGGCCTAACTGTAGGCTATCCAGAGCCCTAGGCAAAACACCTTCCAAGCAGAAATCTATGCTATAGACCCATGTGCCCAGGAATGCATAAATAAAGGCCTTCGAAGGGCAAAGATCCATATACTCTCAGACAGCCAGGCAGCGCTAAAATTTCTCAGGTCCTACTCTTTTGAGTCTAAAATTGCCTGGGAGTGCAGACAATCTCTGAAGCAACTGGCAAAAAACAACAAGGTTACCTTGATGTGGGTACCAGAGCATGAGGGAATAGAAGGAAATGAATTAGCCGACGCCCTTGCAAAAAAAGATGCTGAAGCCCCATTTTTTGGACTCGAACCCGTTTTGTGGCTTGTCTAAGGGACACATAACGGAGGAGGTCCAAAAATGGGAACAAGGACAGAAAGTGTCCTACTGGAGGAATACTCCGGGCCAAAGACAAGCGAAAAAGTTCATAACTTATTCGTTAAAGAATGCCACAAGGCTTCTCGAACTCGAAAAGTCCGACTCAAGGCTGACAATAGGCCTTTTAACAGGCCCTTGCCCCTTAAGATACCATCTTAAGAACATGGGCAAGTCAAATAATGATATGTGCAGATACTGTGATTCTGCAGTAGAAACTGCGGAACATATTCTTTGCGAATGCAAGATGCGCACTAGGATAAAGTACCTAGAAAAGGTAGAACTAACGCCCGAAGACATAGGGAAATTAGCTCCCAGGAAAATCACAAGCTTTATAAAAGGCTTGGGGGTCCTGGGTAACAACTAATTGTAGAGTAAATCACAAAAGATCTTTTCAGGTCGAGGTGAAGTAGGGCTGAAGGAGCCAAGCGACCCTTTGAACAATCTACAATCTACAAACCTTTAGAAAAACACATTGTACAGATACAGAGCTATCCTGTGACTACGACTAGACGTCAACTTCAGAGTTTCCTTGGCCTACGTGAATATATCCCTAATATTTTAATAATTACTAAGCCCTCGACCCAACTTCTTTCAAAGGACTGCCATTTTAAATGGAATCCAGAAGCTCAAGATTCCTTTATCCTATTAAAAGAGGTATTAGCCCAACCTCTAGAACTGTACCGCCCAGATTTCAATAAAATGTTCATTTTGCAAACAGACGCATCCTTAATAGGATTATCAGCAGTACTTTATCAACTGGGAGATAATGACTAGAAGCACATCATCTCTTATGCTAAATACACTATCTCCAACGGAGAGAAAGTACCACTTTAAGGAGTTAGAATGTCTGAGTGTCTTTAACTATATTAAGAAGTACAAAATATATTTGGCAGACCGTCCATTTATTGCTAAAACAGACAGCAGAGCATTACTATGGCTAAACTAGCATAAAGATGAGAAAACAAAATTTAAACGTTGGTCATTATTACTGCAAGAGTACTGCTTCACGATAGAGCATTGTCCTGGCAAGGAAAACATATTGGCAGACTATCTTAGTAGGAATCCTCAAGGCCCGAACGTCGAAGCAGACGACGACGAGGAAAGGATGCATCCACCAAATTTTTCGTAAGTTGGATAGGCAATCAGCCATCAACCCTGATTAAAACTAACATTCTAGGCACCTGAACTTAAGTCAGATCATCAAAATAAATACATACAAACATACCAGTGTATTGAATTAAAGACAATCTATTGGTACAAAAGATTTAACCAAAGGAGGGTAGTGTAGAAATTTCCAGAATTGACCTATATCGAAGCCAAAATAAAAATTTGACATAGGCAAAAATTTCATTTAAGGACATTTTCAAGAGTCTGAGAGACTTCAAAGCCACAAACTAATCCAAAAGGACCGTTATGAGTTCGATAAGACATTAGGCACAACCGGGTAAAATTTCGAAGAAACAACGAATTTTTAGGAAAATATATTTTGGTCCCGGATATGAGAGTGAAAGTATATGGTGGTCACGGAAAAATGAATTACATGCTTTTTTAAAAGTACGCCAAAAAAGTACTTTGAAAATATTCAAAATATTTTCAACTTTAATTCCTCCGCCGAAGACACGCATATCAGCGATTATCACATTTGAATTGCACAAACAGATCAGAGAAGCGCAAGCGCATTCTAAAGATATCAAAGACCAAATTCAACGATGAAATACTCTAATGCAACAAGAAATTAAGACAGAGGCAGAGGTGAAATTCGTAAACACAAGTCAAGTAATTGAGAGTTCACTTTGGACAAAAGCAGAAAATATCAAAGACAAATTATACGTACCAAAACGTATTGTCATGAGGGTAATTACCCACTTTCAAGATAGACCAGAGGTCGGTCATCCAGGCAGAGATGGAATAGTAAGAATCTTCTTAGACAGATATTACTTTAACAACATGTCTCGTCTTATAAACAAATATTTAAATGAATGTATTTTATACAACTCCGTCAAAAGCAGAGAGCCACAACCGAATGCTCCTTCAAGAAGCCATGCACCTGCACATCCGTTTGAAGTCCTAAGCGTGGTTGTAATAGAGCCGCTTCAGCAGACAAGAGATGAAGAAAGCCGCTATATATTAATGGTTGAAGACGTATTAAGTAAGTGGGTTGAAGCAAAAGCATTCACACAAGTTAGTGAAAAGACAATAGCACAATTTCTCGAAGATAGTGGCGAGATATGGCGTTCCAAGGCCCATAATATCAGATCAAGGAGGCCACTTTAATTCTGGATTTTACGATACCTTTTGAACACGTAACAAAATAGAGAAATTCTTTACAGCAGCTTATCATCAACATGCCAATCCAATTGAAAGAAGAGTGCAAGAGGTTAAGATCTTAAAAACTTTATTGTATGGTTTACCTATCGATGAGTAGGATCGTTATGTTAGACAAATGGTATACATACTAAGAACTAGAAAAAAACGCCGCTACGGGACATACACCCAGTTTCGTAGTATTAGGCTATGATTTACCACAGATTGGAGATTGGAATATGTTCGCTTACAGGCAAGAACGCAAAAATCAGGCAGATGTACCCCGACTTGAAAGGGTAAAAGGAATTAGAGAGAATCAAACAAATTACCAATCACGTTACGCGCCAAAGGTGATAGTAACGCCTGTTGTATATAAAGTGGGGGGTATGGTGATGGCAAAAAGGACCAGGAAGGATCATACATTCACACTATCGTGGAGTGGACCACATAAAATATTAAAGAGGCTATCAAATGAAGTATGCTCATTCATAAAGGCGCAACGTCGACACGATTACATGTCGATGCCATCAGAACAGCACCTAAAAGGGACCCTGATGTTGAATTAGAATTGTCTGATGCACAAGAAGGTAGTCCGGATCAAGCCCATCTTAGTGACGATGCTTCCCATCAGATGATGAGATCGCGCCCAGGTCAGAGCGACGAAGTGATACCACACTAGTTAAAATAAATGTTCCCGCAGGTGCTCGAGATGAGCCAAGTCCAATAAGACAGATTCCCGAAGATGCTCAAGATGAGCCAGACATAGAAGAGTCGCCTCTAAATATTTCCGAGGAAGACCACGGCTGACAACCGTTTTATTATTTTTTTTATATATCTTTTTTCAAAATCCTAAGTAGCTATTTAATCCTTACACGGATAAATTGGAAATATTAATTTTCGTCCTCAATTAAGGTAAGCCCGACGCAAATGCGCGATCCGGCGAGCCTGGCTGCTCAAAGGCGAGAGTCATATAAGTAGGCATAAGTACGAGTCAGTCAACAAAATTTATGTATACCCAATGGAAACTACAAGACGAGTTTCAGAAGCTGATCTTTCGCCCAAGAAAACGCTTATATTTTTATTTTATTTTTTAATATTTTTCCCAAATACTCCAGGGAAATAAGGTTTTTGCCAGGACACTAAACTATGCAAGCATCTGACAAGTTTTTCAAGTAACATAGGCCTATAGGAACAAAACCTAAACTTTTGCTGCAGTAGATTTGGCGTGTTTTTTTAGTTATTAACAATTAAAGGCCAGAAATTGTATATTTTTGCTTACCAGTAAAAAATAAAGCATTTTATCAACAATTCGGAGAAACTGTCTTGTAGGGAATTAAAAAACCTTTAAAATGGCTTTTTGAAAATGTCGATATGGTTATTTGTTGCTTAGAAAATTGCAAATAACGGTCTATATTCGCATAATATTCAATTAACTATAAATATTGCAAAAATCAACCTACCACTTTGTTATTACGTAAAAAATTGGGTCTTGTAGTACTTAATATATGGTAAAAACTTCAAATAGATTCATTGAATAGTCTTTGCGAAATTGTAATTGTTTATCCCAGAGATGTTTTTTTTGGAATAACATTATACGCACAATAATGAAAATATAATGGTTCCACGGGTATCTCATGAAAGGGGAAGAGTTGTTTTATCGAAATAAATTATTAGATCTAAAAAAAAATGTTTTCATTATTGCAAAATCTCATTCCAAAAACCCTACAATCTTTAACTTATAAACAAATAGAATAATTTCGTTGCTATTGCTCGTATAAAATGCCTTTTTCACATTCGAAAAACTGGCATTTTTACACGAATTAAAAAAAAATGTCCCAGGTCAATATGGGGCATAGTTAGCTATTTTCTTTTCTAAATTCACAGCTACTTTGTTTATAACAATTAAGAAACGTAACTAGCGCCATTTTAAAGACAAAGAGCTCAAGTTTTTGTGTGAAAAAATTGAAAACGATTGCATTTCACACTGCATAGAGACCCGAAAGTTAGTAATTTTGTTAGAGATCCGAATATCACCAAATAATTCTATAAGTTATATTATGGTGTCCGAGTAAGTCGACTAGCGCTTTTTATTCAGGATGCGGACGTCTCGGGTTCTAATCCTGCTCACAAAATATATTTTTTTGTTGTATCAGTAATATAAGAAGTTTTACAAGGCCTGTATACATGAACATAAGGGTAGTTGTTCAAGTTAGGTTGGTTTACCATTTTCGTGACAAAAATTAAAAAAGTTATTAAAAAAAATGAAAATGTGCAATATGTTCTCAAAGCTGCATTATTCGATGTTATTTTAACAATTGTAGCTTTGGATTATCTTCAAACAGCAGAAACAAATTAATAAGAATTGAGGAATAGCCAGCCCAAATTTCAAGAGGAAATATCGATTTGTTTATTTATAAGTGACGTAAACGTAAAAACCGCTGCCCAAGGAATCACTACTTCCACATCCAGATTTTTTATCTAAGTCACTCACAACGAAAAAATTTTGTATGTGGAAATAATTGTTTATGGAACTTTAATAATATAATATTTGAAATCCTCTACCCCAAAACCCATAAAACGATACTCCACATCGGTAGCGGGGTGGGGGTGGTGATAGGGGGTGGTAGTGGGGGTGGATGAAGTAAAAAAACATTTTGAGGTTTCTGGTTCTTGTACACACCCTAAATCACATTTTTTTTTCATCCCCTTTAATAAAGGGGTGGGGGTGGTAATGGGTGCTAATGCCAAAATTTTTTTTGAGACCTCAGCTTCTCTTGTATATACTAAATACCAATTTTATGGACTCGCTTGCTGCTACCTGCTTGATTTACCTATTTTTCCCAAATTTACCTCAATTTACCCTCCAACCCTTCGACGGAACAAGATGAAAATATAATCTATTTCTAGATCTCGTTAAAGTACATATGTGTACCAAATTTCAAGTCAATATCTCAAACGGTTCCAGAGTAAACGTGCGCACAAAAAAAAAGTTACAAACCGACAGACAGACCGACAGACCGACAAACAGAAATTTTTTTTTTCGCTCAAACTTAAAATCTCGACGTTTCGTGATTTGAACAATAAAAATTTTTAAAAATTTTTTTGTCGTTACTATACTTCCACTGGATGTGGAAGTAAAACTAACGTATCTCAGCTCAAAATACAATTAGAACATCAATTCTGTTTTCAAAATTTGTGTTTTTTAATCTACTTTCATTACTCATTTGCCGATTTTGATTATATAAAAATACCAGAGAGTTACTTGAATTTGTTTATAACTAAAATTTCGAAAACTATAAACAAATGCAATAAAAGGGTTTAAATTTCGAAAAAAATTGTTTTTTTCCGTGATCTTAAAGTACTTATAGAGTGCTACAATTTGAGCCATCGTACAGATTTCTTGGTCTTGATGGCAGGATTTCACAAGGGTGCAAAATTTTAGTAATAATTGTATATTTGAGTCGTTTTAATAATCATCTAGATTTTAAATTTTGAGCGGTGATTGTACTTAGAAAGAATAGCAATTCGTTTAAAGACGCATAATTGTGCAATGCTCAATTTTTTTAAATAATAGTAACAATTGGAAAGAATTATAGTTTATGTACTTTTGTTCCGCAACTCATAACGGACATTTTCCCTCTTTTTGTTGATTGCCATAGGACTTATAGATTTCGAGATATTTTTTTTCAAAATAATTCGGCAACGCTCGATCCTACGAGAAGAATGTTAAAGACAAAGTTGAAGAGGACAACATTTCCTACATTTTTTGTACATACATTTTTATTGTAAGTCTAATGCGTAATGAGATACAGCGGTGGGAAAATGAAGTTAAACGATTTTTTTTTTCAAAAAATGCTCAAACTCCATTGTTGCGCGGACGGTCCTGCCTTTAATACGTACAGGCTTAGAAAGCAGTATTTTTGATTTGATAATATTTTTTTACATTTTTGGTATATTGAATGTTTCTAAGCAATTGTGTAAGGATCAAATGTAAAATTTTATAATTTGAAATTTTAAAAAATGTTGGATTATCTAAAAATTATAAAACGAGTATAAGAGCAAGTACCGACTCTTGAAATATTCCATGTTTTATTGTCAATTCTTCTGAATACCTGTCATTAAATTTAATTACTTTTGTTTCCTATTTTCGAGGAATGATGTAAGCCACTGTAATACTATCCCGTCAATTTAATATTTTTTTTAGTTTCAATACAAGTATTATTATAACATATCTTTAATATCTTTATTATAATAATATAAATAATATAAAATGTTATGTTGTAAACATGCATTATATAATAAAAAAAAATTTTCTTCTTAAATCCATTTGTCTGACGCTGTATCTCTTTAAACATTAGACTTACAATAAAAATGTATATACAAAAAATGTAGGAAATTTTGTCATCTTCAACATTTTTCTCGTAGGATCGAGCGTTGCCGAATTATTTTGAAAACAGTTTTTTGCACTTTTAATTCAAGATGGCGGTTCGTGCCTCCCCCCACCTCCAAGGTCGAAAACTTGTGTTTTTTATCATGGCCTCGACTTAAACAACATATATCAAAATCATTACTACTCCACCTTTTGCAGGGCAAAATTCCCGACTGATTGGACTGTTTTCTTACTTTGACATTTTTTGGAGTAAATTGGGAATATTTCTGAAAATCAGCAACGTACACGTCAGCCAATGTTTTTCTCTACTTATGGATATAAAAACTAACAAATTTCCAAATACCACTAGAGGTTTCTATTTTGAATAGGATACATTTTTATTTGCCTTAAGCTTGGTTGCCATTTTGATAATACAACTCGATAACTGAAAGACACTCGACCTATGGTCTCGTATTTTTGTACCACAGTTTGCGCTCGCTATATTATCATGATAACCAAGTTATCATAGAAATAAAAATGTATCCAATAAAATTGCACCTCTTGTGGTATTATGAAAAAACTTTCAGTGTTATACACAATACCTTTACTTTTTCAATCAACGACTTTGTGTAAGAAACAGACATAGTTAAAGTGAGAGAATACGACCTTCTCAATCCCAGCCCTCACCAAATGTATATATAGCTCTCCTTTTGCTATATGTTTCTTACACAACGGTGTCGATTAGAAAATTATATGTATTGTATAGTATGTCTAACTATTCGTTTTATGAATGAATTAATATTATCCAATACATCAGTGACAACAAACCAGATAAAATAAAGATAATGATTAACTATGTTATATCAGTCATTACTATACTTCTATACTGTATTCTCCATCAGATATTAATATATTTCACTTTTTAACAGAGGCTGTCAAAATTACCTTCGCAGCCACCACAGCAAAACAATTCGAAGATGTGGTAGCTGAATGGTTGCGTTTCGCCAAACAAAGAAAACAGCGAGAGAGGCAATGAATAATATGAATTTTTTTTGTTGAGAATTTGTATTTTCATTTTTATTTATTTTTATACATTGTATATTTTTATGTATATTTTTAACAAAATATATTTTTGATTAAATGTTTTCTTTTTATTTTAGGTTTAGGTGATTGCTTATTAAATACTATAGATGCCTCAACTGATGCAAGTTAGTGCTGAAAGATTATGGACAGATGCCTGTCGAATAATGTGTCCTCCACTCATAAATTAGTACAGTACATCTTACAATTTCCTATGAGTAGAAACACATAATTTGACACAATATATCTGTTCGTAATTCTCTAATACTAACTGGCACTGGGACAACTATAGTATTCAACCAAGGTTCTTACTTTGGGACAATATTAATTCAGAACCAAATTAATGTTGCCTTAATATTTACATTTATCTTGATACTACATTGCCAACTGGTATTCCAATATTAAGCATACATTGCAGCAATGATATTCATGGTGAGATATAAATAAGTATGTAATGTTATTGTTACACGTTTAATAAGTATATAATGTGACAAGTTATATTGATAAATTATTACGTCAATGTGTTATGAACATTAAGTAATATTTTCACAATGTTACCTTTTTAACAATGTAACAGTGTAACATTTAATAGTATGACAAATTACTTTGTAGTAACATTACGACATCGTTCATGATCTGTTTTACATAACATTACATGTAACCTTGTAATATTGAGGTTCTATTAAAGTAATAATGCATTGTTTAGTGGGAAGACCAAGAAATCTGTACGATGGCTCAAATTGTAGCACTTTATAAGTACTTTAAGATCACGGAGAAAAACATTTTTTTTTCGAAATTTAAACCCTCTTTATTGCATTTGTTCATAGTTTTCAAAATTTTAGTTATAAACAAATTCAAGTAACTCTCTGGTTTTTTATGAAATCAAAAACGGTAAACGAGTAATGAAAGTAGATTAAAAAACACAACTTTTGAAAAAGAAAATTGATGTTCTAATTGTATTTTGAGCTGAGATACGTTAGTTTTACTTCCACGTCCAGTGGAAGTATAGTAACAACAAAAAAATTTTTTAAAATTTTTTTTGTCCAAATAGACTTAAAATGTCATGAAACGTCGAGATTTTAAGTTTGAGCGAAAAAAAAATTCCTGTCTGTCTGTCGGTCTGTCTGTCTGTCGGTCTGTCGGTCTGTCGGTCTGTCGGTCTGTCGGTCTGTCGGTCTGTCGGTCTGTCTGTAACTTTTTTTGTGCGCACGTTTACTCTGGAACCGTTTAAGATATTGACTTGAAATTTGGTAGACATATGTACTTTAATGAGATCTAGAACTAGATTATATTTTCATCTTATTCCGTCGAAGGGTTGGGGGGTAAATTGGGGTAAATTTGGGGTAAATAGGTCAATCAAGCAGGTAAGAGTCCAAAAAATTGGTATTTAGTATATGCAAGAGAAGCTAAGGTCTCAAAAAAATTTTTGGCATTAGCCACCCCCATTACCACCCCCACCCCCTTATTAAAGGAAATGAAAAAAAAAGTGATTTAGTGTATGTACAGGAACCAGAAATCTCAAAATATTTTTTTACTTCATCCACCCCCCACTATCACCCTCTATCACCACCCCCACCCCACTACCGATGTGGGGTATCGTTTTATGGGTTTTTGGGGTAGAGGATTTCAAATATTATATTATTAAAGTTCCATAAGCCCTTCAGAAGTCCAACTCCGCCTCCTCGCTGGTGTCGGGTGGAAACAGACTGCGGCCGCCGTATGGAAAGGAGGTACTTAGACTCCCACCAGAGGCGAATCGCAGTGCTGGCTAAAGGAGCTCTGGCAAAAAACCCCAATCCAAGGTGTCATGCGATCCGTGCCGAGGGATGAATGGCACCGGGGGTAAAAACGGTGTCAAGAACGGAGCCTCTGGGATACCAGGTGACCTCCCAGAGTAATTAGCCTTACACCTGTACAGGGGGCACTGCAGGTGCGGACCAACCTTTCCGCCATACTCGTGGGAACATGGATGAGTTAGAAAACAAAAACAAAAAAGAAGAACAACGGAGGGAGAAGAGGGCATCTGAGACCTCTTCGGAAGGGACTCCAGAACAAGACACTGTCGTGGAGGTGCAAACGGACCACGACAGTGAAGGGTCAGTGGGCACTTAAGGGACCACTGACACAATCTCTGCAGGCGTTACTGATATCGGACTGCAGAGGAAGAGACTTTCCGGGGCCCAACAAAGAAAGGCCCGGAAAGCACAAAAAATTGCTGAGGGCACGTGGACGGTCAAAAAACCGCCCACAACGGACCGCAACAAGACAATACCACCGAAAGGTGGGAAAAAATTAGAGAGCCAGGAGGGCAAAAAGAGACCTCGGGTACACTCTAAAACACCACCGCAATCTTCTAAAAGACCCAGAAGCTCCAGCAAGCAAACTGGGACTTATAGCGAGATTGCGTCAGAACTCCGTATGGCGGTGATTGACAGACGCCATCCGGAAGTGACTCTGGACCAAGGGCAAGCGGACCTTATCCAGAACCAACTGGTGGAGGCACTGGATGCCACTCCTACAGGGAGTGACAATCCACTGCAATTCACCAGAACAACCTTGAGCGGAGGAGTCCTATGGATGACCTGCTACAACTCAAGGACAAAAAGCTGGCTTGGGGATACAGTAGGTACCCTTGGCGGACTATGGGAGGGCGCAGACTTGACAGCTGTCGAGTCAAAGGACCTTCCAAAGAGGCCAAGGGTTCTGGTCTTTATCCCTGGACCAGAAGAACCGGAGGAGCGAGTCAGAACACGCTTGGAAAGGCAGAACACCGGACTGAGAGTGGGAGGCTGGCTACTCCTAAGTAGGAAAGTAGAGAAGGAAGGTGTAGTCCTGGCCTACTCTATCGACGAGGCCTCCTTTGGGGCCTTAGAAAGAAACCAGCTCCGAGCATTTTACAAGCTCGGAAGGGTTAATTTCCGAGTCCTGAAGGGGTTAGATGGAAGGGAAAATAAGGGTCCTTCAAGCTAATCTGCAGCACAGCAAGGGAGCCACGGCAGTCCTTGCTGCGCAAATGAGGAACTTCGAAGTGGCCCTCATTCAGGAACCCTGGGTAAACGGGGGCAAAATCAGGGGATTAGGAGGTGTTGGGGGAGAACTCATCTACAGTAGATCCTCCAACATCCCCAGGACCTGTATACTAGTCAAGAGAGACTTAAAGATACTCCGTTAATTAATTTTTGTTCCAGGGATCTAACGGCGGTCAAAATCCAAACAGGGAGCAAGGATATGCCGAGCGAGTTAATTCTCGGATCGGCGTATCTTCCATACGACGGACCCGGTCCACCACCAACAAGGGAGGTCGAGGAGCTGGTTAGGAGCTGCGGGGGAAGAGGACCACAACTCATCATCGGCTGCGATGCTAATTCACACCACACGACTTGGGGCAGTACGGACACCAACGAACGAGGTGAGTCTTTATTACAGTTTATTATGACTAATAACTTAAATGTACTAAATATAGGCAACAAACCGACTTTCGTAAATTCAAGGCGAAAAGAGGTGATCGATATTACATTGGCTACCAACTTTGTTAGTAGCCACGTCCAAAATTGGCATGTGTCTGATGAGGTAAGTTGCTCGGATCACAGACACATAAACTTCACAATAGGAGTAAATCCACCAAATCATGAAACCTATCGCAATGCTCGGAGAACTGACTGGGAAGCCTATAAGGTAGACCTAGAAGTCAGTCTGAGAAAGGCGAGGGCTACGATAAGGAGCAGCACAGATCTAGAGATGATGGCGGGGCAAGTGCAGGACGCCATCATCTCAGCATATCATGAAAACTGCCCCACAGTGAGCAAGGGCTCCAACAGGAATGTGCCCTGGTGGAACGAGGACCTTGCTCGGATGAGGAGGCAGGTCAGGAAAAAGTTCAACAAGGCTAAGCAAACGGAGATGTGGGACGACTACACACGGGCCCTCACCGAATACAACAAAGCTCTGAGGAAATCCAACAGAGAATCGTGGAGGAGATACTGTGAGGACATAGAAGGAACTCCAGAATGTGCCAGACTCCACAAGATTCTCTCAAAGGATCCACAAAGCTCAATATATTCTCTGAAAATGGATAACGGAGAATACACGAATACAGGGGAGGAAACCATTAGGGAACTCCTAAAGGTGCACTTCCCTGGATCCGAAACCACCAATTTGTCACCGGAAGACTGCCAAAACACAGATCTGGATCGCCCTATATGGGCATCCAGAGAGGACTGGCAGGTAGCAAAGTCGGTGATAAATGTGGACAAAGTAAAATGGGCAATAAATTCATTCGAACCATTTAAATCGCCGGGACCAGATGGCATTTATCCGATAATGCTGCAAAAGGGACCGGATCTCCTACTACACAGGCTATGTGTGATATTCAGGAGCAGCTTAGCTCTTGGCTACATACCAAAAGCCTGGAGACTAATTAGAGTGATATTCGTACCGAAACCTGGGAAGGAACAGGAAAGGGCGAAGTCCCTAAGACCGATAAGTCTTATGTCCTTTGCACTAAAGACCTTAGAAAAACTACTGGATAGGCATATTCGGGATGATGTACTGGTAAATCAACCCTTACATCAAGACCAATACGCCTATAGAGCCGGTATGTCAACAGAAACAGCATTACATCAGCTAGTAAATAAAGCTGAATATGCTCTCGAAAACAAAGACGTACTATTATGTGCCTTCTTGGACATTGAGGGAGCGTTTGACAACACATCCCTACAATCTATCAGGAAAGCAACGAGGAGAAAAGGGATCGATGCGACCAGCTGCAGGTGGATAGACTGCATGCTTAGAGGAAGACTGATATACACATCCATAATGGGGGAAACGCTGGTAGTTCTATCGCCTCTTCTGTGGAACCTGGTCATGGACGAGCTGCTAACGCTACTGGACAGAGATGGACATAAAACACTAGGCTATGCAGATGACTTAGTCATTCTAGCACAAGGCAAATTTAATAACACGATAAGGGAACGTATGCAACAGGCCCTAAATGTTGTAACAAAATAGACAGATGAGGAAGGACTAAATATTAGTCCCTCAAAGTCAACCATAATGGCATTCACCAGAAGAAGGAAATTAGAGGGGCTGGGACCACTAAAACTTCGAGGTGATCTAATACAACTATCGGGCGAGGTAAAATACCTGGGAGTAATACTAGATCCCAAACTTACCTGGAACCAACAGTTAAACAGAACCAAAAAAAGGGCAGAAACCACACTCATGCTGGCCAGGCGCACCCATGGGAAAACATGGGGACTAAGGCCAAGCATGATGTACTGGACATATATCATGGTGGTTAGACCCATGATCACATACGCATCTTTGGTATGGTGGCCAAAGATGTTGCAGCGCACTGCTGCCGCTGAACTAAGCAAGATACAAAGACTTGCCTGTCTGGCGGTAACAGGAGCGATGAAAACCACACCAACAGCAGCCATGGAGGTCCTTCTGGACCTCCCCCCCCTCCACCTGATGGTAATGGGGGAGGGGGCGATGGGACACTTCAGGCTGCAATACAAACCTAGCGACAAATACGCCGCGCTGGGGCACAATCGAATTAGGAACCTTGTGGGAGTGACAACATCTTTGATGAGGACAGACCACATGATCCCTAAATATACCTTCAACAGAAACTTCGAAATAAAAATAGAAGATCGAAGTGAATGGTCATTAACCGGTAACAGCACCAGACCGCGGGACTTGGTCTGGTATACAGACGGATCAAGGACCGCGGAAGGTACTGGTGCCGGCATATATAGCGATATGAGGAACTTTCAGTTCAGCACATCGCTAGGAAAATACACTTCTGTCTTTCAGGCAGAAGTATACGCAATACTAGATTGCGCAAAAGAAAACAACAGGAGAGCCTATAAAAATAGGCAGATCAGTATTCTAACAGACAGCCAGGCAGCTTTAGGGTCACTGTCAAACCCCAAAGTGACGTCCAAGCTGGTATGGGAATGCCAAGAAGAACTAAGAGCCCTAGCGGACCACAACAAGGTAACCCTTCAGTGGGTGCCGGGACACGTAGGAATCGATGGCAACGAAAAAGCTGACGAGCTAGCGAGAAAGGGATCGTCAGCTCCATATATTGGCCCAGAACCGGCCCTGGGAGTGCCTAAAACCACAGTACGGGGCCAAATGAGGGACTGGATCAAGAATCAACACAAAGAATACTGGGACAAAATAACCGGACAACAACATGGTAAAACCTTTATTAAGGAACCATCCAGAAAGAAGACTGAAGAACTGCTGTCACTAAGCAGGAATCAGCTCCGCATAATCACTGGCTTCCTAACAGGGCACTGCGCCCTGAAAGGACACCTTCACAAAATGGGATTATTCAACGGGGACCTAAAATGCAGACAATGCAATAGGGCAATGGAGACATCCCACCACATCCTGTGTGACTGTGAGGCTCTGGATCACAGAAGACAGGCAATATATGGACAACCAAGACTGAGTCCAAAAGAATATGAAACCAAACCTGCGATGGGGTTGTACAAACTAGTGCAAGGGACCAGAGTTCTGGATTGGTTATCATAATACTAATGGGAGAATATCACAATAAGCCCAAGAGGCTGCAGTGACTCCGGAAACGTAAGTTAGACGGCTCCCGGAAAAAAAAAAAAAGTTCCATAAACAATTATTTTCACATACAGAGTTTTTCGTTGCGAGTGACTTGGATAGAGAATCTGGATGTGGAAGTAGTGATTCCTTGGGCAGCGGTTTTTACGTTTACGTCACTTATAAATAAACAAATCGATATTTCCTCTTGAAATTTGGGCTGGCTATTCCCCAATTCTTATTATTTTGTTTCTGCTCTTTGAAGATAATCCAAAGCTACAATTGTTAAAATAACGTCGAATAATGCGGCTTTGAGAACATATTGCACAATTTCAATTTTTTTTATAACTTTTTTAATTTTTGTCACGAAAATGGTAAACCAACCTAACTTGAACAACTACCCTTATGTTCATGTATACAGTCTTTGTAAAACTTTTTATATTACTGATACAATAAAAAAATATATTTCGTGAGCAGGATTAGAATCCGAGACGTCCGCACCCTGAATAAAATTACCAAGATACCAAATTACAATTTGCTTTATTCTATTTAAATGTGGTTCACAAGTCATTTTTTATCATTTTGTTTGTGATCATTTAGCAATAATAGGGAGTTATCGCAAAAGATAACGTATTTGCGTTAAACGTTATTTTTGACATCTAGGCAAGCGCATATTGGTTTTCACGTACAAAAACAAACATGCGCAAGCGTAGATGTCAACGATAACGTTTAACGTACATACGTTATCTTCCGCGATAACTCCCTAATATAAATAACGCTACGTAACAAATACGCGTCTGAGCGCACGAGTGACCTAACGGCCGGCTGTTCTGGCTAACGATTTTTTGACTGTGTTTTTATTGTTTTAAGCGGTCTCTGAAAAGTTAAACCGTAGGCTAATGATATGTATATCTTTCGATTTCAGTATTGAATTGGTTGTGTATTTTCTATATGAAGTTGGAGTAATATTTAATTAATACAGGGAAAAGAGAAAGAAAAAACCCTGTTTCTGCTGTCATTCGTTAAAAATACTTATTCGCTTCGTGTGAAGCAAATTATTAAATGGCTGATAGAATTCAGCGAGGGGGGGTATAAGGGAAGGTTTTAGGTAATTTGGTTTTTAGGAGATATGATTTTTGTATGGATGGTGGGTTTAAGGGTTGGGGGTTACGTCAGTCTGCCAGTGGAGTATCGTAAATTGGAAGTCTTTCGTATATGTATTTGTGCGTATGCTGTACGTTGTGTCTTCGTCTTCGTCTTATGTTTGTTATGTTTTGTGGAAGTAGGGAGTTGGATATTTTATACATGAAGAATCGTTGAGCGGATTCGTCAATGTATTCTCTTATCATTTGCACCCCCGTAAGCCTATGCAGTTCCGCAATGGTTATATACCTGGGTGAATTAGTTAATAGACGCAGCAATTTATTTTGCGTCCTTTGCAGACGTAGGCACTGCGCATCTGAAATTATATTCCAAGATGCGCGGGCATATGTGAGAATAGGTCGGAAAATGACCTTATATAAACAAATTTTGTTATCGATGGATAATTTGCTGCGTCTATTAACTAGCGGATATAATTTACTAAGTGCTGCATAGGCTTTGTTAATAACTTTAGTTACATGGGGTGTAAAAGATAGTCTTGTGTCAAGTGTAAGTCCAAGTAGGTTGACTGTTTTTCGTTCCGTGATGTCGTGGTTGTCTAGTTTGAGTTTTGTTATTGTCTTAGTGTTAGTAAATTTTCTGTGAAAGGTCACAATTTCCAATTTGGAATGGTTAATTGTGACCTTCCACAGTTTGTAATATTTCAGGAGTTTTATGGTATGATACCTCATTTTTTGTGTCGCAGTCTGTCCATAGAAGCTGTTTGCGTACAGTGTTGTATCGTCTGCGTAGAGTAGTAGGTTGGTGGTAAGATGGGTTGGTATATCGGAAATGAATAAATTGAAGAGGATTTGGGATAGTACGGAACCTTGAGGTACCCCCGCTGAAAGTCTATACGACTCTGAATAAGTGTTGTTCACCCGGACCATTATTCTTCTGTCGCAAAGGTAATTTTTAATGACCAAATACCCGGGCAGTCCACAAACGTATTGGAGCTTGTAGACTAGCCCGGTATGCCACACAGTATCGAAGGCGCGTTCAATATCCAAGAGCAACATAACAGTGCACTGCTTCTTGTTGTATGAGTCTATTACATCCTGCACCACTTTAACTAGGGACAACGTTGTGCTGTGCCCCTCCCTGAAGCCAAACTGATGCACCGGTATCAAGCGGTGTTTCGCTAATTTTTTCCTAAAAGTCGCAACACGACTCTCTCAGCTACCTTTCCCATAGTGTTAAGCAAACAAATAGGTCGGTAGCTGCGAGGATCATGTGGGGGCTTATTTGGTTTCAGGATGGGGATCACTATCCCCAGTTTTCATGATGCAGGGAAATGTTGCAGTTTTAACATCGAATTAAGGATGTGGGAGAACTGGATTAAGGCTTTATTTGGAAGGTTTTTGAGTAAAAGGTTGGGGATATTATCGGGCCCTGGGGCTTTCAAATTAGGTAATGTTTTAAGTATTTGCTTAATTTCTGTAGGATTAGTTATTATTTTAGAGAGTTTTCTAGGAGGGATGTCTTGCAAGTCGTGTAATATTTTCTTGTTCGTCATTATCGTTTGGTGGGGTAGTATTTGTCGTTTGTAGGTAACTTGCAAGCAAATTAACTTTTTCTATGTCAGTTATGTAAAGATTATTATCTTTTATTAATGTAGGCGTATCAGAAGATTGCTTTTTTAACAGTTTAGACATACGCCATAACGTATTATCTTTTCGAGTCAGGCGTGAAACATTTTCATTCCACGCCTCGGCTCTCTGACTATTAAGTTTATCTTTTATATTTGCTTGCAAGTCCCGTAGTCTTAGTCTGTCGATGTCACGCCTATTACGCTGCCAGCGACGTTTTATTTTGTTTTTAAATTTAATTAGGTTTATTAAGTCGTTGGAAATAATTTCTTGTCTTGCCCGCAGCGTAATAGTTTTTGTCGTTTTGTCCCGTGCATTTTGTATAGTTTTTGTCAGTTTTTGTATTTCTGCATCTGTTCTATGGTATTCATATTATTATTAATAATAGTGTTGTTATTAACAATTCGTTTATATTTTAGCCAATTTGTTGTTTTGTAGTTATATACCTGTCTGTCTGTAACGTTTCGTACTGTGTCTTGTAGTTGTATTTGTATTATGTTATGGTCGCTGGAGAGGAGGGGAGGGGAAAGAGGATGAATAAAATGCTGGTAGTTTTTATTAACTATTAGATCAATTGTATACTGCAATTGCATATTGTTAGGGGGGAAATATGGTGAGGATTCCGATGAAATCACCGCAACATTGTTAATTTGACTATACTCAAAGAGTGTGTTACCACTGGTATTGTTGCTTCTATTATACCATGTGACATGTTTAGCATTCAGGTCCCCCATCAAAAGTACCTTGTTATACACCCTGAATAAAAAGCGCTAGTCGACTTACTCACTCGGACACCGAGCCACTTGAGCCTGGTTTGTATGAACATAATATAACTTATAGACTTATTTGGTGATATTCGGATCTCTAACAAAATCACTAAGGACCCCACTTTCGGGTCTCTATGCAGTATGAAGTGCAATCGTTTTCAATTTTTTCACACAAAAACTTGAGCTCTTTATCTTTAAAATGGCGCTAGTTACGTTTCTTAATTGTTATAAACAAAGTAGCTGTGAATTTAGAAAAAAAAACCGGCTAACTATGCCCCATATTGACCTGGGACAATTTTTTTTTAATCGTGTAAAAATGCCAGTTTTTCGAATATGAAAAAGGCATTTTTCTACGAGCAATGGCAACGAAGTTATTCTATTTGTTTATAAGTTAAAAATTATAGGGTTTTTGGAATGAGATTTTGCAATCATGAAAATATTTTTTTTAGATCTAATAATTTATTTCGATAAAACAACTCTTCCCTTTTCATGAGATACCCGTGGAACCATTGTATTTTCATTATTGTGCGTATAATGTTATTGCAAAAAAAAACATCTCTGGGATAAACAATTACAATTTTGCAAAAACTATTCAATTAATCGATTTGAAATTTTTACCATATATTAAGTACTACAAGTCCCAATTTTTTACGTGATAACAAAGTCGTAGGTTGATTTTTGCAATATTTATAGATAATTGAATATTATACGAATATAGACCGTTCTTTGCAATTTTCTAAGCAACAAATAATCATATCGACATTTTCAAAAAGGTTTTTTAATTCCCTACAAGATAGTTTCTCCGAATTGTTGATCAAATACTTTATTTTTTACTGGTAGGAAAAAATGTGCAAAAATATACAATTTCTGGGCTTTAATTGTTAATAACTAAAAAACCACGCCAAATCCACTGCAGGAAAAGTATAGATTTTGTTCCTATATTACCTGAAAAACTTGTCAGCTGTCTGGATGGTTGAGTGTCCCTAACAGGTATTTTTTAGGTTATGTCCCTGGAGTAAAAGCCGTGATGACTGCACGAGTTTCGTAAGCCGATTTAATCTATCTTACGAAGACCCCCTTTCAACCACTATAAGTTGACAAAATTCGTGTTAAGGAATTTTTGAAGCCATATGATGAGCCCATATGCAGTTCTTCCAAGGAAGAAGATTAACAAGAGCGAAAACGCAAGTGCAACGAATTAGTGAATGTGAACGCTAAACAAACTGTGCTACGCTTCGCTTCGTTTCGTGTCACGTCGTGAGTGTCATGATCATTTATAAAAATGTTGTATCAATTGGCGAAAGTTGTTTGGGAAAAATGTATAACTATTACCACTTAAGTTAGATACGTAAATCAGCCGTCAACCCCAATTAAGGCAAACATTCTAGGCATCTGAAACATTAGTCAGGTCATCAAAATAAATACATACAAACATACAATGAGTCACATACACATTACCGGTGCAGTACCTCAATCGGTTAAGGCGTATTGAGTGGCGGATCCAGAGTAGGCTTCCGGGGGGGGGGGGTTACAAAAAAAAGGGTATTGTCCTAAGGTTCCAATCTAACTTTTCTGAATTATGCTGAAGCCAATTTTGGACAATTTTTTTTTCTATTATGTCAGTTCTTTAGGGGATAAAGGGGGTGGTAGAGGGAAATTCGTTTGTCCAAAATTAGCTTCAGCGTGTCAAAATAATTCAGAAAAATTAGATGTACCTTAGGATAATATCTTTATTTTTGCCCTTTTTAGGGGATGACCACCCTACCACCCCCCTAACACCCCCTGTTAGGGGGTGACTGGGTAGTTCAAATCAGTTTCTATCGTCATCTTCGGTTTCAGCTCACCAAAGAACCTGCTTTCCAAATTTTTAGAACAAGTGGAATTTCAATCCCCAGGAGGGGGTGCTAGGGGAAAATTGGACTCAGGGTAGTTTCGGTGATATATATCGAGTAATGTTATTATTTTAGCAATTACTGCATAATCAATTTAAACCAAAACAATAATTTCTTAAATAAAAATAAGAAATAAGAATACGCCCGTCTAGACGCAGATTTCAAACGATTCTATTTGGCGGGAAATAATTTAACCAATAACAGACAACTTTCGCTTAGACTGTAACTATCTTATTTGAATGCCAAATTGTTATTTTCTTTACATTATTTTGCCTATAACCCTTCTATTTTGCTCAATATCTTGAAAATCAATGAATATTATATACATGTATTTAGAAGGAATTTAAAGTTATTTATATTTGTTATAAGTTATCTTGAAAATGTAAACAAAATTCGCGGCGAGTATTATGTCGCAACATTGTATAAAACGGCTCTCTTCCAACTTTCAACTTTGCTTGCTTGCTGTCAGTTGTCAATTCTTGTCATAAGTGAAAGAAGCATAGGTTAGATTTACTTGTTTGTTTATGTAGCGTTTGATTTCGTTTCTTTATATTTTATCAATAAACTATTAAAATGGTTTTGAATTTTGTGAAAGGAGATTCATCCAATCTGCCCAAAGTTGATTACGACATGATAGATTCTTTCTATAAACAAAATTTGGATTTTTTGTCAGTAAACGTATCATTTTCAGAGTCAAGACCAGTATCTCTAGGTTTAAACACTTTAAATTTTGATGTATTTACTGTCTTGTCAGCACAGTTCCTTTGGGTATATTAGTTAGATATCATTTTTGGCTTACACATCACATAGCTGGGAACTGTTTCCACAAAAGTCGGTGTTATTTTTTTAGGGCTTGAAGTTGCAGTAAACTTTCTCGAGGTCGTACACAGTTTTGCACTATCAACATGTCCACTCGTACTTGGTTCATTTTCAGAATACAATTTCCTGCGAACGGACCGACTTCCTTCTGATACCTTTATTTTCCTTTTCTTTGATGTTGGACTTAACTGTGATTCAGATACCGTTGGTTATGGTACAAAGGATAAATTTCTATGTGGTACAACTCCAGGTTTTAAGAATATTCTCTGGCCCATTGTTTTATAATAGTGCCAGTTTTCAGCGTCATTTTTTAATTAAAATATATGTTGTTAGAACAAAAATCTGTAGAACTGGTTTAAACTTACTTCAAAATGATCTTCACAACAAAGTATAAACGAACCTGGGATCAGAATTATTTGAATCTTGTCACCAAGTTCTTCGAATATCCATATTTCTTGGAACAGTTACAAAAAATTTTTCCGACGCACTTATGCTTGTGTTTCCACAACTTTTTATAAAACATCTTTTTGACGACATTATCTATTATTTTTAAATAACAGCAAATACCTATACAAAATAAATTGAAATGTTTTAAATCAATACGATCCATTAGAATACATCTGTTATTTGATTAGCGTTGACACTGTTGTCATATATTGCTAAATATGTTTTTATAAATGTAATCGGTATTAAAAAATATTTAAAATATGTAATAATTCACGCCTATTATTATTTTTTACATCACAAAATTAAATTTCGTGGAAAGATATATTAAAATTTATTTAATAAATAAGCTTTATACTCCTGTTTTCTTCAATTACCTTTGCTAGAACTAGAGAAGGAATTTCAACTTGGCAACACCACACTGTTTTGTATAAAATCATTCTATCAACAAATCCATACAGTTCAACTACGTCATCGGCAAGTTTAACGACGTCGTCAATTTAAAACACCTGTTGCTCCACTTATTATAACTTATGTTTTCTCAAAAAATTGATAATTATTTTCGCGGAAATCTATATTGGAAGGCTTGTTTGTACATATTCTATATTATTCAATAAAAGAAAAAAAATAGGAAAATACCCCATTAAAACCTTTTTTTATTGTCATATTCGGTTTCAGCATCCCAAAATACACAGGGGGTTTCGACTTTTTTATTTTTTGCGTGCCTGAGTTTTATTTACGTGTGGTGACAGGTAAAGTCTTCCGAAGGTCCGGGGGGGGGGGTGGCCCCCAGCGCCCCTCTCTGGATCCGCCACTGTATCTACCGCGCTCTGGGTTCGACCCCCAGCCCCGGTATTAACAACATCGGTGTGTGTGGATGTATGTCTGCGTTTTTCCAAATGTGTGACCCCCTTCCGCACAGCCTTGGCTTTGGATTTGGGGTTTGTCTACTATCTGTAGTGTGTTTATGTTTTATATTTATGTTTATACCAGTGCATTGCATTAAAGGCAATCAATTGGTATAAAAGATTCAACCAAAGGAGGGGAGTGTTCTAGAATTGACCAGAATTGACCTAGGTCGAGGCCAAAATAAAAATTCGACTTAGGCAAAAATTTCATTTAAGGACATTTTCAAGAGTCTGAGAGACTTTAGAGCCACAAACTAGTCCAAAAGGACCGTTATGAGTTCGATAGGACATTAGGTACAACCGGGTAAAAATTCGAAGAAACACTGAATTCTTACTTAGGAAAATATATTTTGGTCCCGGATATGAGAGTGAAAGTATATGGTGGTCACGGAAAAATACGCCAAAAAATATTTTCAATTTTAACTCCTGCGCCTAAGACATTGACCATGGAGGTACAGTCACCTTGTTCTAAAGAATGACAATAAAATTTTAATAAGGAAATATATCAAAAAGGCGAAACCGAAAAATTTGGCAAAAGCGGTGTAGTGCCAATCTAACTTTTCTGAATTATGCTGAAGCCAATTTTGGACATTTTTTTTTTCTATTATGTCAGTTCTTTAGGGGATAAAGGGGGTGGTAGAGGGAAATTCGTTTGTCCAAAATTAGCTTCAGCGCGTCAAAATAATTCAGAAAAATTAAATGTACCTTAGGATAATATCTTTATTTTTGCCCTTTTTAGGGGATGACCACCCTACCACCCCCCTAACACCCCCTGTTAGGGGGTGACTGGGTGGTTCAAATCAGTTTTTATCGTCATCTTCGGTTTCAGCTCACCAAAGAACCTGCTTTCCAAATTTTTAGAACAAGTGGAATTTCAATCCCCAGGAGGGGGTGCTAGGGGAAAATTGGACTCATGGTAGTTTCGGTGATATATATCGAGTAATGTTATTATTTTAGCAATTACTGCATAATCAATTTAAACCAAAACAATAATTTCTTAAATAAAAATAAGAAATAAGAATACGCCCGTCTAGACGCAGATTTCAAACGATTCTATTTGGCGGGAAATAATTTAACCAATAACAGACAACTTTCGCTTAGACTGTAACTATCTTATTTGAATGCCAAATTGTTATTTTCTTTACATTATTTTGCCTACAACCCTTCTATTTTGCTCAATATCTTGAAAATCAATGAATATTATATACATGTATTTAAAAGGAATTTAAAGTTATTTATATTTGTTATAAGTTATCTTGAAAATGTAAACAAAATTCGCGGCGAGTATTATGTCGCAACATTGTATAAAACGGCTCTCTTCCAACTTTCAACTTTGCTTGCTTGCTGTCAGTTGTCAATTCTTGTCATAAGTGAAAGAAGCATAGGTTAGATTTACTTGTTGTTTGTTTATGTAGTGTTTGATTTCGTTTCTTTATATTTTATCAATAAACTATTAAGATGGTTTTGAATTTTGTGAAAGAAGATTCATCCAATCTGCCCAAAGTTGATTACGACATGATAGATTCTTTCTATAAACAAAATTTGGATTTTTTGTCAGTAAACGTATCATTTTCAGAGTCAAGACCAGTATCTCTAGGTTTAAACACTTTAAATTTTGATGTATTTACTGTCTTGTCAGCACAGTTCCTTTGGGTATATTAGTTAGATATCATTTTTGGCTTAGACATCACATAGCTGGGAACTGTGTCCACAAAAGTCGGTGTTATTTTTTTAGGGCTTGAAATTGCAGTAAACTTTCTCGAGGTCGAACACAGTTTTGCACTATCAACATGTCCACTCGTACTTGGTTCACTTTCAGAATACAATTTCCTGCGAACGGACCGACTTCCTTCTGATACCTTTATTTTCCTTTTCTTTGATGTTGGACTTAACTGTGATTCAGATACCGTTGGTTATGGTACAAATGATAAATTTCTATGTGGTACAACTCCAGGTCTTAAGAATATTCTCTGGCCCATTGTTTTATAATAGTGCCAGTTTTCAGCGTCATTTTTTAACTAAAATATATGTTGTTAGAACAAAAATCTGTAGAACTGGTTTAAACTTACTTCAAAATGATCTTCACAACAAAGTATAAACGAACCTGGGATCAGAATTATTTGAATCTTGTCACCAAGTTCTTCGAATATCCATATTTCTTGGAACAGTTACAAAAAATTTTTCCGACGCACTTATGCTTGTGTTTCCACAACTTTTTATAAAACATCTTTTTGACGACATTATCTATTATTTTTAAATAACAGCAAATACCTCTACAAAATAAATTGAAATGTTTTAAATCAATACGATCCATTAGAATACATCTGTTATTTGATTAGCGTTGACACTGTTGTCATATATTGCTAAATATGTTTTTATAAATGTAATCGGTATTAAAAAATATTTAAAATATGTAATAATTCACGCCTATTATTATTTTTTACATCACAAAATTAAATTTCGTGGAAAGATATATTAAAATTTATTTAATAAATAAGCTTTATACTCCTGTTTTCTTCAATTACCTTTGCTAGAACTAGAGAAGGAATTTCAACTTGGCAACACCACACTGTTTTGTATAAAATCATTCTATCAACAAATCCATACAGTTCAACTACGTCATCGGCAAGTTTAACGACGTCATCAATTTAAAACACCTGTTGCTCCACTTATTATAACTTATGTTTTCTCAAAAAATTGATAATTATTTTCGCGGAAATCAATATTGGAAGGCTTGTTTGTACATATTATTCAATAAAAGAAAAAAAAATAGGAAAATAGCATCCCAAAATACACAGGGGGTTTCGACTTTTTTATTTTTTGCGTGCCTGTGTTTTATTTACGTGTGGTGACAGGTAAAGTCTTCCGAAGGTCCGGGGGGGGGGGGTGGCCCCCAGCGCCCCTCTCTGGATCCGCCACTGTATCTACCGCGCTCTGGGTTCGACCCCCAGCCCCGGTATTAACAACATCGGTGTGTGTGGATGTATGTCTGCGTTTTTCCAAATGTGTGACCCCCTTCCGCACAGCCTTGGCTTTGGATTTGGGGTTTGTCTACTATCTGTAGTGTGTTTATGTTTTATATTTATGTTTATACCAGTGCATTGCATTAAAGGCAATCAATTGGTATAAAAGATTCAACCAAAGGAGGGGAGTGTTCTAGAATTGACCAGAATTGACCTAGGTCGAGGCCAAAATAAAAATTCGACTTAGGCAAAAATTTCATTTAAGGACATTTTCAAGAGTCTGGGAGACTTTAGAGCCACAAACTAGTCCAAAAGGACCGTTATGAGTTCGATAGGACATTAGGTACAACCGGGTAAAAATTCGAAGAAACACTGAATTCTTACTTAGGAAAATATATTTTGGTCCCGGATATGAGAGTGAAAGTATATGGTGGTCACGGAAAAATACGCCAAAAAATATTTTCAATTTTAACTCCTGCGCCTAAGACATTGACCATGGAGGTACAGCCACCTTGTTCTAAAGAATGACAATACAATTTTAATAAGGAAATATATCAAAAAGGCGAAATCGAAAAATTTGGCAAAAGCGGTGTAGTGCCTATAAGCAAAAATTGGCAAAAAATCAGTGAAAATGCACAAGGCCGGTTTCTCGCATAAAACGGGTTTGAGTTCACCCAGCGACTCATAATTTGGACGAGTGCGTTGGGTGGTCAATACAAAGCGATGGTAGGAAAGCCAAATGTAGGGCATTTCGAATAATAAAGTTATAGAGAAAACCGCTTTGTGCACAAAGGACTCGGAAGCTCGGACGCGACTCGCTGTCACTTCTCCTATATTGAACCTGCATGGGGACAAGTACGTCGTAAGACTGGCCGAAAGTTACTAAACTCATGCATTAGTCGAACTCCATCTTGTGAATAATAAAATCACGATCTGGGACCTTCAAGCTGTTGATAAGCGAACCAAAATTTTTTAAGTAAAATATTTTTATATTATTTTCAGTCAGCCATAATTACCAAAACACAAAATTTGTTTTTAAATTCTTTTTAAATGGTTTGCATTAAATCTTTTCTGCCAAATCGATTGTTAGCGTACGCTCTCACTTGTGTGGTAAAGAAATAATTTGCCTAGTTGGGGAAGAGTGATTCTTTCACATTATATCATTTTGCTGAAAATCACTGTATTATTTCATACTTATTAAATAAATGGTATTATTTGAACTAATTGCATTTTATTGATGTAAGGACTTGTTGCTAGTCTTAATCCCTGGAGTTTTTGTTTGGAAGACCTAAACAACTGAGTTAATCGGAATCTCATGTTTCCTTAAATCTGATACTCAGTGTTCTGATTGCCTTACCGGAGCTTGATGGGGATTCTTTAAGCGATTTCTCCAGAAATCTTTGAGTGCGGATACCATTATTAGTAGGTAAATATATACAGATCACGTTAAATTCTAATCCCGTCGGAGAGAAATCTTCGATAGGGATTTTTTTATGCAAAAATAACAGAAACCAAAAGACGTCAGACCACTTATTATTGTATAAACAGATCAAAATCACGTCAAATTCCAATCCCGTCGGAGAGAAATCTTCGATAGGGATTTTTTATGCAAAAATCCCAATAATTTGAAGACGTAAAAGCCTTTATTGTCCACCAATAAATGAAATCACGTCCTGGGAGAGCGTCGTTAGTGTAGTCTAAATATAAATTGGTGTCCCGTCACCTAGACGCCTGGTAGTGTGTTCTTCTACAGTACAGGGTAATTTATAAACAATAATTCTTGAATTTTTAATATGTTTTATTTTGTTTTTAGTCCAATTGAGAGTAAATTAAATAATTATATGCATTTAAAAGCTAGACGTACGCTGTTAAATTTTAGCACAAGCTAGCTTACGTTTATTCAATGTAAAACTGTAGTCGTTGGTTAAAATTTAAAAATTCACGAAATGTCATTAGTCTATAAATTATGAGGGAAATAATCAGTTTACAATCATATGCTAACCCATTGAGTTACCGATCCCCTTTCTCAAGTGATTATCAAAAAACGAGTAACTGCTTCCACCTCAGATGATATAAAAACTGGTAATTCTATTTCTCCTGATAAATCCATCGCCACTGATAAGCCCATCACTATTGATAAGAGATACTCACAAAGAAAAACACCGCCCAAATATATGAACCAGACCTAAGATACGAACACAAGATCTTCTTTAAAAAAGCACTAAAAAATAACTTATTATATCTCTAATATTAATTTAAATTACTCTGTATATTATAAACATGCAATTCCAAAAAATAATTCTGTTTTTTTGCTGTCAATTATTAAATTTTATTTAGTTTATTTTAACGCAATAATTTTGAGGCATACATACATAATAATTATCAAATTTCAATTTTTTGTAATTATTATTGTCTCTATTTCTTGAATAAGTTCTTTATACATACAGTGTGTCCCGGAAAGAGGTATCGCATTCTTGTAAATTTTCTTATTTTTGATTTGCCGAGAAAAAGTTATTCTTTATAAAAAGTTTTGCTTGGCATAAGTTGTCACACTTAAGATAAATTATACAGGTATTCTAAAAATTAGAAAATATGAAATCGACTTTAAGCAAACTAACTTTTTTACATTTTTATTGAAAATGTTATATAACAAAGTTTTTTCAGCTATGAGGAAATACGGATTTTAGTTGCAACATAAGGAAATAGCATTTTATTCAGCAAGTTGAAAACTATTCCATATGTAGACCTTCTGTTAGTACACATTGTTCTAATCTTTTTCTAAATTTTTCATAGACAGATGAGATGAAGAGATATTTTTTTCGTTTTGGAGATATTTACTAAAATGTCGGCGATGTACTGCAAAAAATCGGACATTTTCTGCTTAAAACCTAGGCAACTGCTTAACCTTGACTACTAGGCCAAGAAAGTACTCTAACGAATTTAAACAGAATTAAATTTTTTAAAATTGTTTTTTTATGTTTTGTCTTGCTTAAAAAAGGAGGGAACTAGAGGGGGGGGAAGTAGGGGTAAAATTTTGCTATTTTGTCACCGTAATTATCCAGTAATTAACTGAAATCGGTCTCAAATACGATGTCCACTTGATATCATGTATTGCCTAGACGCTCCATTAATCTCGGCCCTTCGAAACGACCATTTCTGGAAAAAGTGATTTTTTTAAGATTTACTTGCATTTTCTACGAAAACGGGAAAGATTTTCTCGAATAGGTATCTCGATAATTATCAGTCTTTTCGAAAAATTTTTAGACACCAATATTAAAGAGAATCAATGCAGCTGTCTAACACGTTTTTTACTTTTTCTGTAGCATAAAAAAATATTATGATCGAGAGAATGCGTGTCCTTGTTCGATTAATAAATAATATTCTTTCACACTGTCACAATTCCGGCTCTAACGACTGACGTCATTGACGCCACGAAACCGTTTACAATCACCTGCCTCCTAGTTGTGTTTACAAATTACGGCATAATCTAAATATTTATTTTGCGGAAAATAAATTTTATATTGAATTTCTTTTGTTATAAACGTTTTCTGCATATTAGAAATTACTAGCAAATCACTTTTTCAAGAATTCTAAAATTTCATGCATCTTCTCCATTCTGGATACATTTAAAAACTGAACAACTAAGAATATTGTTGAATCGTAAGTATTTAACTATAACTTCTTCGTCACTTACAAAAATTCAAAAATTTGTATCCAAAATTGAGAAATGAGGTGATAGGGGAGGTCATTTCTAATCAAAATAACTTATGTGATTATCCAGTCGTTGATGGTTCAAATAACTTCAATTTTTATATTTGTCTCTGAAATTGAATAGTGCGTAAACTAAAAAGTAAATTTAAAATATATGAGCTTGGTTATTTTTTGGTTTTTAGTTGGCTTTGAGTGGGTGTATCTTTCCAATAAAAGCATTTTTCTTCAAGCGAATAACAATACTTACATTATACAGGGTGTAATCATTTTCATGTCATTAAAAAAAACTGGTGGTGGGGAACGACAATTCGAACAAAAAAACCTTATATAACATGGGGTCTAAAACCCATAGTTTTGGAAAAAAAAATAAACAAAAATTTTGAAAATTTTCACTTATAATATCCCTAGAGCTTAAATTATTTCTGGAAATTTTTTCGAGGTTATGAATTTTCTTAAAATATTCATGAACGAGGAAAAATTTCCGGATATTAATTTAAGCTCGTGGGATATTCGGTAAGAAAATTTCACACCATTATTTTATAAATATTATGCCAAAATTGAACATTTTTATTACGAATGACACAAATTCATTCATTATAGTGAGCCATGGAATAACAACTGGTGGTTAATAAAATACGAAATTTCTTAGTGAAATAACATACCATTCTCCAAGTTTAGTTACATGAACTTTTTATAAATAACTTAAAAACATATTATATTTCTGTTTTTTATTAACTTTGGTCTACTAAAATTGGTGGAACATCATTTATTTTTGATAATTATTCTGAAGTACCCTCCTACTTCAAGATTAATATGTTTAATAAAATACGAAATTTCTTAGTGAAATAATATACCATTCTCCAAGTTTAGTTACATGAACTTTTTATAAGTAACTTAAAAACATATTATATTTCCGTTTTTTATTTACTTTGATCTACTAAAATTGGTGGAACATCATTTATTTCTGATATTACTTAAATGCGAGCACAGGGAATGTATTCATTCTTGTCGCAGAGACAATAATTAACAACTTCTAGGCGGCCATGGAATAATAAGAGGTAACTAGTAATGGCTGCCGCACTTACAGACGTCAATTAGATTAACTTTTACATTCTAATCATAACAAAATTTGATTATCAGCCATAAGAATAAAGTGCATGAGCATATAGCACAAAAATGGCTCCAGGTTATAAAACATATTAATTTGTGTACTTATAATATCCTCGTGAATATTCTCTTTTGCGTCGCCAAATAAATTTAATTCTAAAAGCACTCCAACTCCCGCGTCTTTACTTTGACATTTTAATTGACAGAAAAATTTCCACTTATTAATTTGACAGAATGTAAAAAATTTCCGGAAATTTTTTGGGTTGCCATGGTAACTTAACAAAAAACAAGCCTATGATTGGTTAAAAAATGTGGTGTGAAATTTTCAATAAAATTATTTGAGAACTGCTGGAATGTTGGGATAGGCTTTTATTTTGGCGTATGTCGGCGCTTCTGACCATCAAATACGCTAATACGGCTTTTTCAAAGTATCGCGCTCCTTTTGTAGAGACCGCGCGTCGGCGAACACACAAGTTAATAATCACACTTTTTATGGTTTTCTTAAAAGTAGGTAAGGTAAAACTATATTCCCTCTTGTGCAATATTTTAGGTTCTGCGGGCACTTCTTTAAGCACACATGTCGAACCCGTTCGTTGTTTTCGTTCTTTCTTAATTTTAGGCCACGTATTTACAGTTAAGATTTGTTTTATTGACTTACCGTTCAAGTCGTTAAGTTTTTGATTACGTACAGACACTACTTGTTCGTTCTTTTTGTGTTTGTTTTGGATTTTGGACCAAGTTTTTATTTTCTTTATTGACAACGTTAGTTAATAGTTTAGTGTGGTATTTTAATGTCCATAGAAACCATAAAAAATTGTCCTAATTTACCAAATGTGTTAAATGGAGTGCGTATGATATCCTTAGTTCGACGAAAAGTGTATTGATGCAGACGGAAGCCATTTTGAACAATTTATGTAAATCAACTTTATTGGTAAGATCTAGATTTATTGAACAATTTTAGTTTTCGATACCTGATCGGCAATTCGTTAAATAAATCGGATTTTTTCCTAACTTAATAATTCTGTTATGGTATCTCAGACGTCTAACTCTTTATTTCCCAACGTCATGCAATAATTTCTCGTTTTTTAGGCTTTTAACCCAGAACACTCATTTAGGTTACAAATGTTAATATATTACGTTTAAATCTGATAAATTATAAACAACAATGAAAGCTCCAATATTTTGTTCTGAATTAAAAAAACACACATGTAAAGAAATGCTTTGTTTAAACCCCTTCTACGCCTATGAATTGCTAGCAGTTCTGCAAAAAGAAATAACGAATTATTTACATTTTTATAATTGGTTCGGTTGAGGCGCGCATCAAAGGTACCGCCGTTTGCTTTGAACCGCCGCGTCGGCCGGCGACGAGTCGGTCGGTAATCTTTGCACTTTTTTATGACAATTTAAAAGTCATAGAATTATACCTAGTACACGTACATTGACCCACAAAGGCAGTGGTTCTCAAATGTTTCCTAATATTTAAATTGTTGACCTAGGTCAGTTTTTTTCAAAGTGAAGTCAAGGTTTTTTGTTTGTCTAGTCGCTCCCCATTACCAGTTTTTTTAATGACATGAAACTGATTACACCCTGTATATTGCAACACGTCCTGGAGAAAGAGCCTATTTTTGTACTAATACAAATATTTTTCATTTTTTTTCCTAGGACAAAAATGAAACAATATACACTCCCATGCAAAAGTAAGTAGGACAGTGACAGTAGTGGTGTAATATATATGTAATATAAATGTATCTGCTTTTCCACGCAGATAATTTACTAATTGTTGATCGTATTCAACCATCATTTATCCTTCGTCTTCTAGTTAAAGGCCTTCTTTTAATACTCCTTTCTACTTATCTCGCTTTTTAACTTTTATAGGCACAGTAATAAGTGCTGCCCTACTTAGTTTTGCACAGCAGTATACCTATCATGCAACGAATTAAAAATCCAAGTAGCTATGACTTGTCATAACTGTCAGTTTTAAATTTCACGTCGGGTCGTTTTTCAAATTGAAAAACAAAAATGTCTGAAGAAATGCAGTGCACACCACCTGAATTACTTGAAATTGCAAATTCATCAGTGGCAACATTAATTCCCGCGAAATCCAAAAAAGTTTATGATAATGCGTACGATAAATTTATAA
The DNA here is from genome assembly GCA_936432065.2 of Rutpela maculata. NCBI lineage: Eukaryota > Metazoa > Arthropoda > Insecta > Coleoptera > Cerambycidae > Rutpela > Rutpela maculata. The sequence continues at coordinate 84,058,904 of OW386290.2, forward strand.
AATAGGTCAAGAACAACAACAATGTATTCGGAAAATGTGATGATAGCATGTTTTACACATTTATCCAAAAAGCTGAAAAGTTCAACTCTATGGGCGCAATATTCAATGGCAAAATCTGAATTAAAAAATGGTTAGTATTACCTATATTTTATTTTTTTATCAAGATTGAACATATTTGATGCTATTTTTCGAAATTAAAGTCGCAATTTTTTATTTTGACGCTTGAAGAAAAAATAGGAGTAAAAATAGGAATAAAATACTCGGAGTAGAAGACACATTATATGTTTCGCCCAAACTTCTGGGCTCAACATGTAATGTTCGCCTTCTCCTCCTACTAACATAATATACTATTTTATGGACTCTGTTATCTTCTGTCAAATAAAAAAATGGTTTTCTCATAAAAAAACTTTAGTTAATTTTTAAGCGACCCTGGCCAAAAAAGATATATTACAGAAATTTGACCAACTATCAGAAAAAGTTGTTCATTTATTGCAGATTCTAACACAATATTACACATAAGGTTATTCAGAACAGATCTTCCCAGATAGGACAAGACGTACTAAAAACGTCCAGGGGACGATTGCATAGGACATTCGAGATGTCTTTTAAGACATACAGAAGACATCTTTGGGACATCCATTGTTACAAATCAGTATGTCTCTAGGACGTCTTATTCTGGTCCGTTTTAGACCCAAGAAAGATCTTCACAGGACATTATTAGGAGGTTCTCAAGACAGCTTACTTTCATTCATTTCATTCAAGTTTCATGGGATATATCGGTTTTATAAGCAATTATTACCTTAAAAAAAACAACTAAGACTTTTCTCGCAGTTATTTTAAAGAAAAAAAAACAGGAGTGAGTAGGGATCGAACCGCCGACCTCTTGATTTGTAAGTAAAAGTGAAAAATAAATTATTTTTACATTCAGTTTTACAATAAGCGTCTTACCGGAATCTGGCCCGGAGCCAACCAGACAACCACGGCGAGCAGCGCCGTGGTGAATGCAGGGTTGGACGGAGCAGGTCCGGTTGATTAATATTTTGGGGAGATTAGCTCTCCTGTTCGTCTTAGGCGAACTTAAAAACTAATAACAAAATTAAAAGTTGCTGACTACGCAGAGACCAAAAGCTAATTAAAAATAACACAACAGTTGGCAAAGCACTTACAAAATTTGGGCTGTTGACTCGGGTAAAAAGCTAAACGGAAAAACCCGTACGAGAACTGTCGCCCTGCCTACAGGAAGATAAAGTAATAGAATATCGTTTAAAATGTTACAATTTTCAAGAATTTGTCGGCCTAAAACGAATTTACAAACAAAGTGACAAAAAGAACAAAAAAGGTAAAAAACAGAAGCAAAAAAAGAACAAATAGAAAAGGAAAGAGGGGATTAAAGATAAAGTTTAGGAAAGATGATAGGGTAAGGTTTTATAGAGGTTATGGTAGAGGAAGATTTGGCAAAGGGATTTGTCGGAAAATAGGCAACGCCTAACACCTGGTATGGTAGGAGATGTCTCAGATCGAGTAATATTGCATTATGTTGTCTGATTTTGGTTATGTTACGGGTAAGCGGACTATCGCTCAATTTGGTGGAGTAAAATTTTTGTGAGATTTCCTGGACGTAATATATAGACGTAGTGGGGTTATGTCGTGGCAACGTGCATAGAGATCTCTGAGGGAGGTGTACCTATTGTCTGAAATGAGGCCACTGAACGGCTGCGTTATTATTTGCTTAAAGACTATATAGTTGGAAGTAGGCAACGGCTAGAGCTGCTTAGCAACTCGACTGTAACTTATTATGTTATCATTAATCTTTCATTCTAATCTAATTTTATTAAAAGAACTCGATACCTGCACAAATAAGCTGCCGAATGTTAAACTAATTCATTTCAAAATGTAGAAAGTATTTGGATGTTTAATAAATGTTTAGTGTCAAATAATATCATTAATAATTTACAAAGAAGGTTAAAATTAAATTATTAATGATAAATTACAATTTACTATAAAAAGTAAAATACACATTTTACAGAAATAACGGTCAAATATAAACAAAAACAATGTAAAATTGAAAAAGAGTTTTGTTAACGTTTTTTTGGTTTTTGTTGGGTAATACTAACATTAACATTGTAGTAAAAACGTCTTTAATATGTACAAATCAGACGTCTTAAAGACGTCTAAGGAAAGGCGTCTTTAAGACATCTTTATAAGAATAACACGTTCAGACCTAAATAAGATATAATACGGACGTCTCAATGATGTCATGCGCTATCCGGGCTTATTTATCATTTTTTTTAAATTAGTCGTATTTGTTAAAGAAATACATTTTATAAAATTTCGTGTACTGAGGTAGCTGGTTTGTCAGAAATAAAACAAAATTAGTAAAATAAGGATTTTTATTATTTTTCAATTGTTATAATAACAAAATTTCTACCACGTGCTCTAATATAATCGGTATCGCCGAATAAAATTTCTTTTAATTAGTCGTCGCCCATTCGTTATTATTTTAATCACATTGGACCTGATTGCATTCAAATATCTCGCATCGTGCACTTCTTTCGGAAACAACCCTGTTATTTATAGAAAAAGAGTTCAAAAAATTAAATTCGTCACACTTGTAAAATAATTTATAAAAAAAACTGTTCTGAATAACTTTATGTGTTATACCATACCAACATGAATTAAATAGAGAACTTTTCTGATCGTTGGTAAACTTCCGATAGTACATTTCTTATGTCAGCGTCGCTTAAAAATAAACTAAATATTTTTGTGAACAAGAAGTATTCACAAAACCATTCTTTTATTTTGACTGAAAATAACAGAGTCATGAAAATGCATTTACTGGAAAGGTGCACGTTCTTAAATTTTTTAGTGGACGGACTAGGCGATTTCACGGAAAAAACAAAAACTAAAATAACTTTTGAACCATCAACAGTTGTATAATCACATATATGGTTACTTTGATTGGAAATTACCTCCCCGATCACTCGTTTGATCATCCGCTTCTGGGACACCCTGTATAAAATATATAGACTCTTTTCTACAGACAACTTATATAAATAGACGTTCGACAACTGTCTATTATTAACCCTTTCGCGCCGGGAAATGGACGAATCCGCAAGAATTTTTCGCGATGGGCTGCCGGGAACCGGATATCTACGCACGACAAGAGGTGCACTTAATTACTGGAAACATACGTATCCGCCTATTACACATTATTTGTTCATCCTTTTTCTTACTCTCCCCACCGTTTTTTTTTAGGTGAATAAAAGTCTTATTTCTATTATTATTTTTTTATTGACATTTCCCCTAAATTCATAAAAATGTTGAGTTTGTTAAATAATTATATGTATAATTCACGGCGAGAGCCGTACATATCTGAAAAAGTCCCTATAGTTCGCGGCTGCAAACGGACAAATCCGCAAGTGCAGTCCACTGCCGTCTGTGCAACGTGGCGTGCCAAAACCGTTGCCGTCTTGAAAGGGTTAAAACAGTACAAAGACAAAAGAGTTCTTGTCAAAATTATTCATAACATAACGGCATAAAATTACTGTTTCTAAATAAGTCAAGATAAAGAAAAGACAATTAAGTGCCCAACATTATTACAGCTATCTAGGATCCAAAATATATATACTGTACTTTCACCTGAAATAATAGTATTTTATATAACAAGTGGCTAAAATGGTGTTTTTTTTACAAGTGGGGCTATAGCGACTATAGCGACTCACTCACTGGAAATCGAGAAGTTCCAAAAGCGAGAAGTTTCCATGGAGTCGCTAAGAAACAAAAAGGAAAACTCGATCCATAATGGAGAAGTTTCCATGGAGTCGCTAGGAAAAATAAAAACATTCGATATAAAAATATAATATCAATATACTTTAAAATACCAAAATCACATAAAATATGAACATGTATTAAAAACAAATATACGAATATTAACTTCGATTTTAATTTTATTTATAGCGATAACGCTATAACTTTGGTGACCCCGACGTGATAATTTTATGTCCAACGTGATAAATATATGCCAGAAGTGAAAATTTTATGTCCAACGTCATAAATATATGCCAGACGTGATAATTTTATGTCCAACGTGATAGATATAATTATCGAAGTATAACACTTTCCTGTTTTGGTACAATTATTATCAATAATTTCAAGAAGAGATTCAATATATCAACTACCGTTATAAATTGACCATTTTATGAAGAGAAGAATTTTCCCGATGAATTTTGAATAGAGGTTCCAAATTTGAGTAGATGTTCCAAATTTGAATAGATGTTCCTGTAATTTATGGTAATTTCCTAATTCAATCAACTGAAGTTGTACATTACAAGTACTGTCATCTGTCGGTGAGTGAGTTAAAGTACATTTCCTTTTTTATCTAAGAGAGTAGTCAATCAATCAATCAATCACAATCGATTAGTTATGCCAAGACAACCTTCAGACGAGGATTTTCCTCAAACCCATTATGTCACGTCTATCAAATTACCCCCATTCTGGAAATCAAAACCAGAAATTTGGTTTACCCAGATCGAATCACAGTTTTCTGTTGCAAAAATTGTCAATGACAAGAAAAAGTATGATCAGGTTATAGCTAATTTGCCATTAGATGTGATAGATAATATATACGATATAATATCTAATCCCCCGGAAACGGATCTCTATATAAATTTAAAGAAAGTTTTAATTTCACGTTTATCATCGAGTGAGGAAAAACGTCTGAATGATCTGTTATCAGGTTCCCAAATGGGCGATCTGAAACCTTCAGATTTCTATAGATCCATGTTGAATATGGTTGGAGGATTCAGCATGGTTAGTCAAGATTTATTGATAAAGCTATGGAAAAGACGTTTGCCTCAAACAGTATATATTGCCATTACAGCTTCAGGGAAAACAGACACAAAAGAGATTCTAGATATTGCGGATCGGATCTGGGAGTCCTGTCAAAATTCAATGGTTGCATCGTACTCCAAAAATCCTCTTGACTCTGAGTCAACCCCGTTATCAGATTTAACTACCACTATCAAAAATTTTTCAATCACTTTCCATGATTCAATTAATCAAGTATTACAAAAACAAGAAATTTTTAATTCTCGATTAAACTCTTTAGAATCCAGACTTTCCAATCAATCCTTCGAGCCTCAACCTTCTACTTCATGCTGCAACAATTGCAAAAGTAGAAGCAATTCACAAACTTGTACCACTAATCGCAATCGTTCACCCAGCCGTAATAATGTTTCCAATAAATTTGATCGTACAGACAATACTATTTGTTACTACCATCAACTTTATGGTGCCAATGCCTATCGTTGTGGAGGTGAATGGTGCAAATTCGGTAAGAATTGTAAAAAATCTGATAATTCTCAAAGATGACTGAAGTTTGATAATTTTATGACGTCTGATTTTGACATTTCTAACAGCAAACGTCGTCGACTTTTTATTTACGATAGATCTAACAACCTGAACTTCCTAATCGACACTGCTGCCGATTTATCTGTAGTGCCACGCAATGCTTTCACAGATTTAAAAAAGAATTTCTATACGATATTAACCGCGGCTAACGGTTCAACCATTTTTACATACGGTAAGAAATTGTTAAAAGTCAATCTAAACTTACGTAGATTATTTCCTTTCGTTTTCAATATAGCAGATGTTGACATACCGATAGTCGGAGCAGATTTCTTGTCTCATTTTGGTTTAGTTGTTGATCTTAAAGGAGCTCGAATAATTGATAACAAGACTAATTTGTCAGTTAATTGTTTTATTAAAAATAGTCCTTTAGACAATTTTGGATTAGATACACTTCAATTATTTCCTTTGACAGATAAATATAACAAATTACTTTTACAATTTCCTACTTTAATTAGTTCACCAGATTACAATTTACCTATTAAACATTCTATTGTACATCATATAGTTACTGAAGGTCATTTACCTTTTTCACGACCTCGTAGATTAGACAATCTTAAATTTAAAATAGCTCAAACAGAATTTAATAACATGGTAGAATTAGGTATCTGCAAACCATCATCTTCTCAGGTTTCCTCTCCACTCCATCTAGTGGCGAAAAAAGAGAAGAATGACTGGAGACCTTGTGGAGATTATCGACAACTAAATACGATTACCATTCCAGACAGATATCCATTACCTCATATCCACGACTTTAGCTCTCAGTTGCACGGCTGCACTATTTTCTCCAAGGTTGATTTAGTGCGAGCGTACCATCAGATACCTGTCGCTGAAAATGACGTTTATAAGACAGCTATAACAACTCCATTCGGACTGTTTGAATTTTCCCGCATGCCTTTTGGTCTACGCAATGCCGGTCAAACTTTCCAACGTTTTATGAATGAAGTACTTGTCAATTTACCTTTCGTTTTCGTCTATTTGGATGATATATTAATCGCAAGTCAATCAGATGTACAACATTTGGAACATTTGGAAAAGGTTTTCAAGAGATTAGACACATACGGAATTAACATTAAACCATCTAAATGTATCTTAGGAGTTGACAATTTAACCTTTTTAGGTCATCACATCTCTTCATCAGGTATTTTACCTGAGAGAGTCGAAGTCATTAATAATTTCCCTTTACCGACAACTCTCAAACAACTACAACGTTTCATAGGTATGGTGAATTTTTATCATCGTTTCATACCTCATTTTGCTGAAATATTACTTCCCCTATATTCTCTTTGTAACAGTTTATCTCATGATAAAATTACAAAGATAAATAGTTGGCCTGATCAATGTTTAGACGGATTTTCGAAAGCCAAAGACGCAATAAGTAATGCAGTAGTTTTAGCTCATCCTTGCAATAATGACGATACTATCTTATCTCTCTCAGTCGATTGTTCTAACCTTGCCATGGGTGCAGTTTTAGAGCAAAAAGATAATAAGGGATTTCTTGCTCCTTTAGCATTCTTTTCCCGTAAATTAACCACAGCACAAACCAATTATTCGGTTTTTGACAAAGAACTTTTAGCATTATATACTGCAATTAAACATTTTAAGTTTATACTTGAAGGTCGAAAGTTTAATTGTTTTACAGATCACAAACCTTTAATCAACGCTTTATTCACAAAAGCAGAAAGATCTCGTCAAATACGTCATTTAGAATACATAGCTCAATTTTCTTGTAAAATACAACACGTTAAAGGAAAACATAATGTAATAGCTGACAGCTTGTCGCGTATTTACGACACTTCTTCCTTAAAACAAGATATTTTACCACTTCAACTTAAAAGTTCTCCCTTCCTTAATGCTAACTTTGACCTAAAGTTGCTTAGTGAAGCTCAGGAGAAAGATTCAAATCTCAACTATTTATTGTCAGATAAATCATCACTAACTAAAACCAATTTCATTTTAAAAAAGATACAAATTCCAGATTCAAATGATTTTATTTGGTGTGATGTTTCTCGTGCAAAAGTCAGACTTTTTGTCCCACTTATTTACAGACGAACGATATTCGATATTTTTCACAACTTATCTCATCCTGGTATTAAAGCCACTAGACTGTTGATTTCTAATAACTATTTTTGGCCGAAAATGAACACAGATTGCAATTTATGGTCAAAATCGTGCATTAACTGTCAAGCTGTCAAAGTCAGTCGACATACGCGAAGTGCTCTCGGGAACTTCACCATCCCGAAAATCAGATTCGACCACATCCACATAGATTTGGTAGGACCATTACCTCCATCCAAAGGTAACTCTTACATTCTTACGGTGATTGAACGATTCACTGGGTGGCCGGAAGCGTACCCTCTTCGCGACATCACAGCAGAAACAGTTGCGCGTACTTTATTTCAAAACTTTGTTTGTCGATTCGGTGTTCCCTTGTCAGTAACGACTGATCAAGAAGTACAATTCGAGTCAAGATTATTTAATGAATTTGCAAAGTTTTTAGGTTTTCATAGAATACGTACAACTGCATATCCCCCCCAGGGCAACTCTTTAATTGAAAGATTTCATCGCTCACTTAAAACTTCCTTGTTAGTTAGAGCCAATACATCACATTGGACAGATGAATTACCCATCATTTTATTAGCATTTAGGACAACTCCCAAGGAAGATCTGCAATGTTCACCTGCTGAACTCATATATGGTCAAACCCTTCGTTTACCTGGCGAATTTTTCGTTGAATCGTATAATTCCCCAGATATTCCTTATTTCATTGACAAATTACGCATTTATTTTAATAATTTAAAATTTGTTCCTCCAACTTCGCATGGCAATTACAAAACTTTTGTTAGTTCAGATCTTGCCTCTTGCGATTTTATTTTCGTTCGCATTGAACGTTTAAAATGTTCATTTACTCCTTTATATGAAGGATCGTTTAAAGTTTTATCTCGTTCAGATAAGTTATTTACCTTTAAGAAAGGAACCAAAGTCATAACTGTCAATATTGATAGGGTTAAACCGGCTTTTGTATTAGTTGACAGATGTGACACTTTGCCTACCCCGATTAAAAAAGTACGTTTTGCAATCGACACGTTGATTGATTGACTAATTTCTTTTTTAACGAGGGGGTGTATATAGCGACTATAGCGACTTACTCACTGGAAATCATAATGGAGAAGTTTCCATGGAGTCGCTAGAAAAAATAAAAACATTCGATATAAAAATATAATATCAATATACTTTAAAATACCAAAATCACATAAAATATGAACATGTATTAAAAACAAATATACGAATATTAACTTCGATTTTAATTTTATTTATAGCGATAACGCTATAGGGGCGTTTATAGTACGATCCGAAGGCGAGTGCTATAAACCACACGAGTAAAAAAAAAACACATTTTAGTCTCGAGTTATATACAAAATTTCTTGTATCGCCATTCGAAATTAAAAAACAATATAAAATGTTGTAAAAATAAACTAAATTCTATTGCTGTTTCCATAGAAACCAATGAGTTTTATTTCACACTGTGAAATAAAATTTCTTTATCTACGATCACTAGGGTAAATAGTAAAAAACACACTACCTGCCATCTATGTGAATTTTACATATTGTAATCAAATCGCACGCTGAACAAAACGCACGGGGACACACAATTATAGGTGGCTTATATCGCTGACGCGGGTTTAAAAAAACAAATGCGCCTGCTTAAATTTCAAACGCTGTCAAAACTGAATATTTGTTGAATAATATTGTTGACTAGTAAACTAAATCCAGATTTTACTAAATAACTAAATAAATATGATCGTAGGTAAAGTATAGTACATAATTCGAGTTGTAAGGCAATTACGCACTCATGGAAATACGCTACGCGGCATCGTGCGTATCTTTTCCATTCATGCGTAATATGCTTCTTACATCATTCATTACGTAATATACTATTATTTCACTATTTTTTCTTTATTTTACACTTGTCAATAATGACATTGTTTTGATTCATTGAAACTGTCAAATAAATGTCATTTTAGGATATGGCGTTACAAAAAAACAATTAAGGCTTAATAAAAAGCGGCGTTACTGTATCAAAAAAAAAAAAAAATTAAGTTGATCTGTTACACATAATGAAAGAAAAATATTTACATTTACCGTATTCGCATCAACGTCACAAGATGTAACTGATATGCCAAATGTGATCAATATTATAGGATGTACAGATTTGCCACACAAATCTGAGATTTTAACCCCGAGTTCATCAAATTTTCAGCTAACATGCATAAATGATAATAAAAAGCAAACTGATGATTTAGAAATTTACACTCGCTGGCTCTCGAAAACAAAATTTCACAAAATGCTTTTGCAAAGTTACTAGTTATTTTAAAAGCGAAACTGAATTTAAATAATCTGCCATCTGATGCCCGAACCGTTTTAAAAACTAACGATGTAATAAAATCTGATGAACGAATCCTGAGTTTTATTAGTGTCACTTTGATTTGGAAAATATTATTTTAAATGTTTAAAAAAAACACTCAACATCCAGCAATGATATTAATATTTTATCAGAAATTAACATCGATGAACTTCCACTGTCAAAAAGCAGTGGAGCCAGGTTTGGCCAATCTGGCCTTTGTAGAAAATTTTGCGCCCTCATAGTAGTCCATTTCCAATAGAAATATACCATGGAAAGTCAAAACCTAATGATTGTAATGAGTTTCTCTGTGTATATGTACGAAGGTTGGCAGAAACTTTAGAAACAGCACTGGTTCATAATACTTTATTCAAAGAAATGAAAATAGATAACTTGCTAATATATCTTACTCACAATATTTAAGGTGAGAATAAAAATTGACATTTTTTTCTTTGTTACCATATTTAGTTGAATAAATTCATTACAATTTTTAGTATGCCGTTCTCCAGTTTTTGGCAGACGATAATGCCCAAACCGAAATATCAGTCATACACCTACGGCATGGATTTTGGATAACTGTTGTAGTTGTTATTGGCCCAAGCACTCTAAAAATTTACGGACTCAAATAATCAAGAGAAATTACCCTGAAAATGATTGACCAATTTACCAATGCACAATTATTAACACTTTTGGTAAGAATTTTTGATATCTAGTTTTATTCAATAAGTAGGTAGTAATTTATTTTGAATGAATGTAGTTCTTTTTTAATACTTGTCTTAGATGGTAGTGTAAAAAGAAGTACCTACGTTTATTGCACGTCGTGCAAACATATTTTGCACTCGTTTTCATTCTCATTCCTTAAATGCTATTATTAATGTTCTTGTTTATGACAAATATTTACTTTTTGTTTCTAGTTTAATAAATTATCTCTCATCGGAGGCAGTGATTATAAAAATTGTATTAGAAGTCATAAATATTCTGAAAAGTGAGTTTTTTTGTTACTTAACATATATGTTGCACAGCTTACAGGCCCTCCACATCAAATTATGGGTCCCGGTACCAAATTCACTGGCGGGCCCCCACCTTTTTTATTATATGTACACTTGTACTCAAATATTAATTAGTTTAATTTTTTTGCATTGCGTTTCCTAATCTAGCCGGCCCGTGAAGTGGCCGGGCCCAGGTACCACGGTGCCTACTGACCCCCCCACCCTTGTGGGGGCCCTGACAGTTTATGTATTTTCATAATATTTAAACAAATATAAATTTATTTTTCGTAGCCAAAAATAATTAAAATTGTACATCGAAACACAGTTATTTTTTTATTTTCTTTATTCTATGATTTGTTGTTATTAACTCATTACATTTTTGTAGGGACTATTAAGGCGAATTTAAATGAAACAGAGGCTTATTAGAAACGAAAATTAAGCTTAATATGAGCTTTGAAGTAGAGATTAAACGTGTATAGATAAAATGTATATCAATTTTCAAATGGTTATTTTATTTAATTTATTTAAAAGCCTAAACATACAGTATGTGTAGTGGCGGGCTAGACATAGGGAGTAAGAAGTGCAACATCGCGTATGCCAGCTGGCTGAAATGAAATAACTGAGAGCTGGGATGCTTCAGTGTCTAGCGCCGACTCTTTAATCTATGCCGCCGACGGGCGAGTTTACTGTTGCTAGGTTGTCATATCTCTCGCGCTATGTGAATGTACATGCCTAATCGGCAATTACATGCACTGTATCACACTGTTATCGTTCTATTCTAGTATTGTAGTTAAGTTTCTGTTACTATGTTACCAAGTTTCCTTATTCAGTATTAAAAAAAAATAACGAAAAATATCTAAGAGTAATATTTATTGTTGTTCGAGGTATTCTCAGAATTAAACTTCAAATTTTGTATGAATCTGTAGTTTAAAGTTAGAAAATTACTAAATGAAAAATATTTTAACTAAATACTCATAATTCTACACTTCGCATGGTTCAGCTTATATATTTCTGTAGTTATTTTTTTAATGTTTACTGTCACTATTCTAGTGCTTTAAGTTTCTTTTTTTTAAATTCTATTTATCCAAGAGTTTAAAAGTATTACAAAAATGTTTATTGTTACTATTCTAATGCTGTTTTAATTTGTTTTGTAAATTTTATTTTAGTTCTAATACTACGGGAACCCGAAAGGTGAAGGGTTCTTGGAGACATTTTTATTTTAGAGATGACCACAAAAAATCAAACTGGTTGTACGAACAAAATGGCAGCCAAGTGAAAAATATATAAAAAATTAACTTTTTGTGAAATAACTCAAAAACAAAAAAAAATATGAAAAACATCCTTGGGAAAAGGACCTACATGAAATTGTCTAAATTTTTTTGTTATATGTGTTCGATATAACTTAAGATTACGAGAAAAGTACAGCGACTCGCTAACGGAAAAACTAACAGTTACAGCAAAAATAAGCGAACAAGAAGGATAATTTTAAAAAATAATTTGAAGCTATTTACATAATAATATTTTATGTTTACATACGTTTCGGTGTGGTTTAGAAAACATTTTGTTTTTCTTGTTAGAATCTACCTTAAAAATGAACTCTTACTGCTATTAACTTTAAAGTTATTTTTTTATCATAAACTGTATAAGACGTATCGAAATAATGCAATATAACAAAAATTAAGATAATTTCGTGGAGATCATTTTTACAGAAAAAAGTTTTACTGTAACTAACTTCGTTGGTTTTGAATTATTACAGAAATAAAATTATTACGTTTTTTTTTTTTAAATTGGGCGCCATTTTGGTAGTACAACCAGTTTAGTTTTTTGAGGACATCTCTCAAAATGTTCGATGGACTCTTTTCTATAAAAAAAAATCAGGTCCCCAAGAATCGAGAGAGGGGGTGCAGGTAGACCCTTTGTGGCTCTCCCACTACTGTTGCAACGATAAATAATAATAAATATTTACGTATTAACATTAACAATATTGTTATATTTTGAATTTGTTCCTCGTGGTATGTAAATTATTTTACTTACGGTCACTACTGTAAATAGTAAAAAACACACTACCTGCCATCTATGTACGTTGAATTTTACATATTGTAAATAATACGCACTGTAAACAAATCACACGGTAAACAAAACGCACGGGACACGCAATTATAGGTGGCTTATATCGCTGACGCGGGGTTTAAAAAAACAAATGGGCCTACTTAATTTGCAAACGTTGTCAAAACTGACATATTTGTTGAATAATTGACTAGTAAACTAAATCCAGATTTTACTAAATAACTAAATAAATATGATCGTAGGTAAAGTATAGTACATAATTCGAGTTGAAAGGCAATTACGCACTCACGGAAATACGCACTCGCTGCTACGCGGCATCGTGCGTAACTTTTCCATTCGTGCGTAATATGCTTCTTACATCATTCATTACATAATACACTATTAAACAATAAAATTTTATAATTATTTTACGTGCCTTATTGTTTCAATATTAGAAGTTGTGGCAGTGTTTGTTATTAGAAATCGTAGAAGTAACCAATGCAAAATATGCTTCAAGCATAAATGATTGATATAAGGCATATACACACAAGTCATATCTGCATAAAGTATTATCGGTTAAGATAGGTTTTATAACAAGTTTGCAGCAGAATTTTGTTCCAGTTTTTTGTTAGGTAAGTAGAAAACAAAATTTTAAATAAAAATTTTATTCGCAAATCAGACAAAATCTGAAGTGTAACATATTCGTTTGTTGTTTATTAAATATATTATTGTTACCTAGAATAGTTAATATTTTTTTTGTAAGAGATAATTTGACCCAGATAAATTAATAGTTGTATTATGCACCAAGGGTATCAAAAGTAAGTGTTCTGATCCTGGCATGAATAGTGTTCATGCATGTTCACATTCACGCAAAGGACTAAAATACACCTTATTCCCTTTGTGTATAAATAACTATTAAATTACCCAGCGTCAAATTATCATGTGCAAAAATAATTAACTATTCAAGGGTAACATATACATATATAATATTTCAAAAACAACACAAAGTTTTTGTAACGTAGAATTAATATTTTAATTATATCTAATGAATATTATACTAATGTTTATCATGAATGTAAAATTAATATTATTTAAATGTGTCAATATTTTCACCACGTTGCCTAAATATTATAATAATATTGTGTTTGTAATAATACAACATTTGCTACCTGGACATAATCTGTGACGTCAATATTGATGAAACATATCTTACCCCAAGTAAATAATCACAATGTTTCAATGTTTAGTGGGAAAATTCAGTTAAGCTAGAAATTAAGAAATTCTAAAATGAATTTATTTACAAACTCAATTCAAGATTTTCATTATTGATTGAATAGATAGCTATTTTGTAAATAAATCGTTTTAGAATTTCTTCATTTCTAGCTTAACCAGATATAAATTATCAAAAGAATGAAAGATTTAAAATTAAAATTTTCTCAGACAGATTTTCTTTTGATCTTTCATACATTATTATTTCTGCTGTTTGCGAAATCCTATAAAAAATATTCTTTACTTAAATAATTTATGTTTCAAGATTAAAATTTTCAGCTATTTTTCTTATTATCTCGCAAAACACGAAAATTTTCATAGTTTTAGCTTTAACAATATTAAAATTTTAGAAAAAAATCTTTCATCGAAATTATAGACATAAAATGCTACAAATTAAAAGACATACTAACGCAATAAACTATCTGCACTGATATGAAGAATTTTAAGCGAAACCTATTTCAGTTTATTAAATTAACTATAAAAGAATATTATTATATAACAAACATTTTTACATCTTACCAACAAGTTTACTAAATACAGTATTTAAACCATAAAATTTCACACCACTCATCAAATTTAACATGCATCAATTAAATCTTATCTAGTTACATTAACACAAACAAATCACTAAGTTCAACGTAGACGGGCAGCATTTAATTTAAATTTTTAGTTGCATATTGAATATTTAAAAAGTATTCAAACAGAATAGACACCTAAAACGTAAATAGTATGGTGCAATTTAATAATATTAATAATTAATGTAAGTAATTCACATCCATTGTTATAAGAAAATATCACATATAAAATTCTTTGTCCTTTACATAAGTACTTCTGACGATGGTTGAATAAACCAAAGTTTAAGAAAATTAGTAATTTTTATTATTAAGACCGAAAACTCCAGGACATATATCAAGTTAATTTGATATCAACGGTCCAGAATATAAAAAATACCTAAAGATGCTCAATTTGACTCCACTAGCTCTCCATTAAATTAATTCCATTTAATTGCCGTTTTTATAAAATATTGTTAATTTACTTTAAGGACTAATATTTTTGCATCTGCATATACCTGTTTAAAAATTATTATTATTCAAAAATGCTTCATTGTTTTTTATTAGTTTAAAGTAATTTGCTCTTATCAGTTTGGAATATTATTTACAAAAATCATAGCGCTATTCGATACACTGACAAATTTATTTACATTTTTTCCAGCACCTGCATATTGTAGATACCGATATATATATTTTTTTAAATATTACGTTGAGAAAAACTTAATTTGGATTTTAGAACCTAATTTTCGTTTGTGATGCGAATACTTTAATTTGACTTGTCTACTTATTTGTAATTCAATTTAATATATTTTCTAATATTTTCTGTATACATATCTTAATATAAAACTTCTTGAATTTTATTGGATTTATTTAAATAAATTTTTATTAGATTTTAAAAATGCAGATAATTATAAAATACTTAATGCTACTTATTCATAAAATTATTTAAGAAATAATATAAAACTTAAAATTCATTTTTTCTAAATGAATTAATTCATACCATAACTCACATATATTAGAATTTAAAATTAAATATTACTGTTCTATAAAACTTTGTTTTAAATAGTTACCCACTTTATATTTTCAAAATTACTATATGTAATTTACATGACCAGACTAAATTTGTATCTTCTGTGTTTCAAATCGAATAGCTATAAAAATAAAACTTACCAAATTTTCGTGTAAAGTGTCGTAACAAAACGAAGTCAGCAATCTAGTGGCTCGCAGGATTGAAAACTCCCTGGAAACTTGTACTAGTAAAGTGTTGCACTGATTACACTATACAGGTATCGAGACGCACTGAAGCGCGCGAAAGCTGTGCTGCTTAATACATAGTTCATCCACCAATCAGCATTCGAGCCTTTTGTAGGAATTTTCTGTAAACCAATGGTAGCAGACATCTTGTTTACACTTATGTATGAAATATAGCATTGGTATGTACAGGTAAGTGCGTCGGTTGCAGTCCTGAATCAACGTTACGTGGGTCGGGATTTGATTTTTCTCCGTACCTGTAGGGCATTTTACAATTGTAACATTCTATTGTACAAGTTATAAGTAAATGATGTTTACATTAAAAAAAGTTTAAGTATTAATTAGTTTTCAGGTTGTTGATGACTGCAAATTAAATAAATAAAATAATATCAATTCACAAATATTAGTATTCTGTACATATTTAATGTATTTATGGATAGGAATTCAAAAAAGTAATGTGCTATGCTCCTCTTATTCACAACTCCTTGGCAAGCGTTTTGTGATCCACGCACTACTCTAGTTGGCTTTCAGTTGCTGTATGGCACGTCTGATAGCAGCTCGCCATCTGTGATGATTTGCCATTTATAGTTAAAAATTAATTATGGCGAAAATAAAACAACTGGTAGAAAGAAAAAGCTACCTCACCACGTATGTTTAATTTACATATCAATATCTGGACAAAGTAAATAAACATTAGCTGGTTATATATAGATTTTTTTAATCTTCTTGACCATTGCTAGAATAGAATAGAATACAGTGGCGGCTTGTCAGGGGAGGTAGGGGAGGCTGAGCCTCCCTTTGGAAGAAGCAGCATATCTTCCAATCTTCCAAAAATCCGTTGTATTACCTCGGGAGTGGTGCGGAAATGTACAAATTGTAATCATACTGCAAGTTAATTGTCTTTCAAAATATCAAGCCTCCTCTGCAGACAATATCATGAGCCGCCACTGATAGAATAGAATCGAATAGAATAATTTATTTGACAAGAACAGCTATTGGCAAGTCACAAAATAGGTGCATAAAAACCATAAACATATAAAAAATTGTAAAGAAACACAAGGTGTAAAACCACAGACAAATAGATAAAACAACAAAAACAGAATATAACAAGACTAAAATCATGTAATATCAGATAATATAAAATTGCAATTATTAAACCCAAACGAAGAGATCAAGTAGTATTCATCATATGAAAACGTGAATCAGAGCATCTTAAATAAGTAAGAGACACTGAGCACGAAACTAATTCTAGTGTTCTAAAAAAAAAAAATAATAATATTAAAACTAAAACTGGATGGTAAAAAATTCCTCAACAGAATAGAACCAATAATTTAGAAAATGCCTTTTTTATTTTAAAAGAATTAAAATTGAGACATTTTAAACCATTTGCAATGTGATTATATAGTGGGAGATTTAACATGTTTTTAATTGACTTAGTCTAAGCCTAGGCTGTCTGAGTTGAATTAATCGAAAATGATTATTATGATATTTATTTTTATGGATTTCACGTAAAGTAGTGTACATGTGTAAACAGGGAACTGGTATTATACCTAGTTTTTTGAAAATTGGTCGACAGTGATCCCTCCAACCAGCATTGTCAAATAACCTGACTGCTCTTTTTTGTAACCAAAAATTTTTTACTGCATGAGGTGGCAGAATTGCATAAGTAATGTGAAAATGGAGCAAAGAGAAATAACAAATTCTTAGTGTGCTAAAACACAGTATGTTTTTCAGTCTGCGTAATAGAAAGATAATACTAGATAATTTGTTAAAAATTATCTCCATGTCGTTGAACCAAGTAAAAGTATCATCTAAAACGACACCAAGAATTTTTATAGTGTCACCTTTTACTAATGAGTCTTATCTTCATTAAGTTTAAGATTATTTGAGGAAAGCCAATCACTAGCTTGCCGTACGGAACTAAGTAATTAATGTTAGAATTAAAATCTAGAATAGATGTGTCATCGACATAGATATTTTATTGGTGACATAAATTGAAAGAAATCATATAAATATAAAATAAACAATAAGGGCCCCAGTATCGAAAATTACGAATTAACGTTATAGGCCCGGTGCCCGTGTATAAAATGACTGACTATCCGACGAACTTTGACAATATGTAAAATGGATTGTTCTTATATAAGTTAGCAATGCATGGACCGTCAGCTGGTTGGATAGCGGTGGGGGTGGCTGTCAAAGGGTTGAAAACATGTAAAAAAAATTGAGAAAAAAAGTATCCGGCGAATGCTGAAACTTATATGAGGTGAAGATTATGTTATATAATAAAAGTAGAACATAGTCAGCTGGATAAGGGGCGGTGGATTTAGCATCAGCTGATCGATCAAACAGGTTCAAAAACATGAAAAATTTAAATTATTCGGCGAACTTTAAAATTTGGGTATAAGATAATATTTATACTGAGATTCACGAAAAACATAGTCAGCTGCAAGTAAGTGGGTGGAAAAGTCGTCAACTGGTACAGAACAATGCTGAATGTTGATCGCCTGCGAGGCAGAGCGCATCACCTTTATTGCATCAACTGACGACTTTTCCACCCACATACTTGCAGCTGTCTGTGTTTATCGTTAATCTTATTATGAATTTTATCATATACCCGAATTTCAAAGTTCGTCATAAAGATTTAATTAGTAATATCGATATTGATAACTTAATGTTAGAAAACGTGCGTGCGGTATTTCCGAGTTTCTTTTTTTAATTCGATTAAATATTCAATTTATTATTCATATACATTATTTTATGAGAATACAAATTAATACATTCGTACATTTCAAAATTATACAGATTGATCTGCTCAAAAATTTATTTAGTTTAGTGAAAATAAAAATAAATTTAAATTTATTCGGCTTCCGATAACAGATCTTTCTCATTCTCATTTTCATCCAACTCATCACTCTCTTGATGCTCAGTGGGTTAAAGATCATTTTTCTCTTTGTCACTCGCATCTAAAAAAAATAATTATTTATAAAAAATTGATTAAGATCATTATAGAATGAAAAGTGAAAAGCACAAATGATATAATACCTTCAGAATTTTCGGCATCTCGGATAATCATTTCCACTTATGGAGGTAATTGATCTCCATCAAACCACTTGCAAGTTAAATTTGTTTTCCTCAAGCTGTCACCCATAACCAAGTAATCTAATGTAGATGGCACTTGTTTGTGTGCGTTGTTCCAAATCGTATACATACATACACAGTTCTTAAAACGTGCTGTACAAGTTCCGATTTCGACGGTGGCGAGAGAGGTTCATCAAAATTTTTGTCTGGTAACCGGAATTCGTTATCATTTTCGCTAAATTTATACACCTTCGTGAAGGTAGCTACACGAGTATCGTTGACGTTTTTTATAGCTTTAAACCCATACATTGTGCAAACAAACTTCTCTATTATGTTAACGACATTATTTAGGTGCTCCTCTGGTAAATTATTCAAACTTTTAAATGCTTCAATAAACTCTTGATCTTTCCTTAATATAGTAAAAGGCTTTTTTTTCCTTTCTTCAAAAATGCGAGATTATAATCACATCCTGTGAAACCGTGGAAAGTGGGCAACGCGTTACACAAGTCGTCGCCAAGTGCTGAATACAAATCGTTTAGATATAAAAATCTTTCTTTATTTCCGCCTATTTTTCACATTATTATGTACATTTTTCATGTTTCCAAGCATGATGATAGGAATGTCAGTATCTGAACTTATGACCATATTGGTGTTCTCATTTATACGTGAAAAATCATTTTAGTGTCCGCCTCCACGTGACCAGAACACGAAAAGCTTTCCACGGTTTCTTGAGTGACACTAGATCGGTTATCGTCGTTTCGAACTGAATACCTATAGCAGTTTTCAGCATATAGGCATTTATTACCTAAGAACGGAGCCATTTCATCACTTGCCCAATGCATTGAAAGAAACTTGAGTAGAGCTTCTAAAAGAAGTTATTGAAGCATTTAAAAGTTTGAACAATTTACCAGAGAACATAAATAATGTCGTTAACATAATAGAGAAGTTTGTTTGCACGATGTATGGGCTTAAAGCTATAAAAAATGTCAATGATGCTCGTGTATCTACCTTCATAAAGGTATAAATTTCACGAAAATGATAACGAACCGGTTTTACCAGACAAAAATGTTGATGCATCTCTCTCGCCACCGTCTAAATCGGAACTTGTACAGCGCGTTTTAAGAACTGTGTATGTATGTATACGATTTGGAACAATGCACACAAACAAGTGCCATCTACAATCCCTTAGTTATGGGTGACAGCTTGAGAACAACAAATTTAACTTGCAAGTGGTTTGATGGAGATCAATTACCTCCATAAGTGGACATGATTATCCGAGATGCCGAAAATACTGAAGGTATTATATCATTTGTGCTTTTCACTTTTCATCCTATTATAATCTTAATCTTTTTTTTATAAATAATTATTTGCCTTTAGATGCGAGTAACAGAGAGAAAAATGATCTTTAACCCACTGAGCATCAAGAGAATGATGAGTTGGTTGAAAATGAGAATGAGAAAGATCTGTTATCCGAAGCCGAATAAATTTATTTTTATTTTCACTAAACTAAATAAATTTTCTGAACAGATCATTCTGTATAATTTTGAAATGTACGAATGTATTAATTTGTATTCTCATAAAATAATGTATATTAATAATAAATTGAATATTTAATCAAATTAAAAGAAGAAACTCGGGAATGCCACACGCACGTTTTCTAACATTAAGTTATCAATATCGATATTACTAATTAAATCTTTATGGCTAACTTTGAAACTCGGGTATATGATAATATTCATACTAAGATTAACGATAAACACAGTCAGCACCAAGAATGTGGGTGGAAAAGTCGTCAGCTGATGCAAGAAAGGTGATGCGCGCTGCCTCGCAGGAGACCAACACTCAGCGCTGTTCTGTACCAGCTGACGACTTTTCCACTCACATACTTGCAGCTGACTAGGTTTTTCCTGAATCTCAGTATAAATATTTTCTTATACCTAAATTTTAAAATTCGCTGAATAATTTAAATTTTTCATGTTTTTGGACCTGTGTGATCGATCAGCTGACGTAAATCCACCGCCCCCCGTCCAGCTGACTATGTTCTACTTTTATTATATAACATAATCTTCCCCTCATACAAGATTCAGCATTCGCCGGATAGTTTTTTTCTCAATTTTTTTTTACGTGTTTCACCCTTTAAGAGCCACCCCACCGCTACCCAACCAGCTGACGGTCCATTCATTGCTAAATTATATAAGAACAATTCATTTTATATATTGTCAAAGTTCGCCGGATAGTTAGTCATTTTATACACGGGCTCCCGGACTATTATCAATAGCAACACATTGGTGAGATAAGAATTAAAGGGATCGAGAGGTAGACCTCTAATGCCATAAAAGCTTAGTTTTTCCACAAGTAACTCATGTGAGACACAGTTGAAGGACTTAGGGAGATCGCACGGGCTTACAGCTACATGCTTGCCATCCTCAAGGCCCTCGAATATATCACCAACTCTTTTAGAAACTGCCTATTTTAGAAACCGTCGCCTACTTTTGTAGCCAAATTGACCTCAGTTTAAAATATTGTTAGTCTCAATGGCTTTTTCAATCATGCAAATTTTTTAAACTCAATTTAGGTTATAAACAAATATAGACTACAAGCCCATCGTAATTTTTAAGGGGTCAAGTGACCCAGCATGAATTATATCCTGTACGATGCTGATATATGAAACCAGAACTTTAGGCACTATGCCGTCACTTTTGGGCGGTACAGGTGAGTACATAGGTAAATTGAATTTTCCATCCGAAAGTGCGCTCTTCAGACAAAATATTCTTGTACGGCATTCCTCATGTTGATAGTTTATAACAAAATAATCACCTGGAACCTACTGCCGTACAAAAATAATGGGACCGGAAGCCAGAAGAATTTTTTAA
This sequence comes from Rutpela maculata, assembly GCA_936432065.2. Lineage (NCBI taxonomy): Eukaryota > Metazoa > Arthropoda > Insecta > Coleoptera > Cerambycidae > Rutpela > Rutpela maculata. The sequence continues at coordinate 84,080,769 of OW386290.2, forward strand.
TTTCCGAAAAATTTTCCAAATAAGTAATTTAATACTGTACGGCATTTTATACAATTAGATTTGTATGCTTTCGTATATTCATTATTCAGCAATGCCGTACATATTTGGTGGTTACAGGGTGAGAAATCCTGGGCGAAATCCTTCCCTAGACCCGTAGGATGCAAGATCATTGCAAAATGTACGACATCGATTCTAAAATATTATTCAACACCTACAATAATTTTTAACAATTGTGCCGTCTATAAATTATGGTAAATATAAATAAAAAATTACATGCGTTTTGGGGTTGAAGTAGATATACTATGACACTTCTAGACCAAAATCCCATATATTTTCTTAAGGAGGTTCATTCTGCACATTTTCATACCTCAGAACAAGTCCTTGGAGCACACCGCAAGTCACGCAGCTCGAATATTTTAAATTTTCAGATATTGCCATCTAGAGTCGAGTAATCTAGTTAATTCATCATCATATTGCAGTGAAGCGCCATCCGACGGACTGAAAGAAATGCAACTAGTAATTTTACGTTTATAGTTGTAATGAAAAAAAAAGCCAGGATGTACTCAGGGACTGAACCCCGGACCTTTTAATCCATAGCACGATGTTTTACCAATGCGGCTACCACGTCACTTAGAAAACAAACGGTTGAAATTGTGTGAGACTCTAACACAGGGGAAGACATACTCTAGAGTAACTGTATTTAATCAATAAATTGTAACACTAATCTGAGCAGTTAATTAGTTCAGACTGCATAATATTGACGCACATTTATAGCTAGTTATCAGGTATTGAATGGTGTAGAAACAATACAACTGGATAACTAAAATCTTTCTATTAAGTTTTAATATTAAAAAAGAAAAGAGCAAACACAGAAGTTAAAATAATTAGTATTTGAAATATCAAATCCGCAGATCATAAATGGATTATACCACAAACAGAGACCCATAATAAATTTATGTTGATATGAACAATTAAACTTCATTACTACAAAGACACAAAATAACTGGGGAGAAGTAGCATAATATCGATACCAACACTACTACTATTAAAGCCTCTTAATTATTTTAAAAAATACACACATTTATTCAATATATCTGTATACCTATGTACCCATTAAGTTTTCAGTAAAATATATGCATAATAATAAAATCCGTAGTTTAAAACCTATAAAGACTGATGTAAACTACAGACACAAATGTAAAGTATTTGTATAATACCTACCTAAGTATTCATAAAGTGTGCGATAACAAAATATATACATTGCATTGCATAATATTGTATAATATTAGAGTTAATAGATATGGTGCTTAGTCATTACCGAAATCAACATTTCCATTCACATTTTGCATACTAAAATGAAAACAAAATAATTAATGATATTCATATTTTAAAAATAACGAGATCTAAAAAAATTATTGAAAATAACCATTCTGATAACGACACTAAAAATGATGTTTGATGTTTGAGCAGATTGAAATAAAAGGGATAAAATGTTTGTTATTAGAAACAATTGCAACATACACTCAGATAGCGAGGGCTACAAATTTTAATCAAATCAGACTGAAAAAGTAATTTATTATCGATCAGAAACCAGGCACATCAAGAGTGTCAATGCCGTCCAGTAGTTAGCGTTAGTAATATCGTTTGAAACTGTATTAATTCTAAAGGGAAATACGTACAAATTCATTGTACGAGAGACCGTTTCGAAGACTAGAGCTGCAAGCATTCATGTATAAAAGGGAGACGAAGCGCGTACGTGTGTCACCATTTTATCATTAAACCAGTATACATACCAGTATTTGTGTAATGTATACTAGCGAGGCCATCCAATAAGTTTATTAATTTTTATTGACCAGTTCAACGATATAAGGTGAGTTTAATTAAGCATGTGTTATACAGTATCAAATTAAATAGCTTTTCTGATAGTATACATAATAATAATAATAATAATAATAATAATAATAATAATAATAATAATAATAATAATAATAATAATAATAATAATAATAATAATAATAATAATAATAATAATAATAATAATAATAATAATAATAATAATAATAATAATAATAATAATAATAATAATAATAATAATAATAATAATAATAATAATAATAATAATAATAATAATAATAATAATAATAATAATAATAATAATAATAATAATAATAATAATAATAATAATAATAATAATAATAATAATAATAATAATAATAATAATAATAATAATAATAATAATAATAATAATAATAATAATAATAATAATAATAATAATAATAATAATAATAATAATAATAATAATAATAATAATAATAATAATAATAATAATAATAATAATAATAATAATAATAATAATAATAATAATATATGGACGATTTAAAGCTATATGCAGAAACCAAGAACAACCTCGACAAACTAATGCAATGGACGGAAAAATTCAGTAAGGACATTCGTATGAATTTTGGAATCGACAAATGCAAAGTGAATGCTATGAAGAAGGGCAAATGGGAACAAATCAGAAATTACAAAACCAGAGAAAATGAGGAAATAGGTGGTATGGAGGAACAAGAACTATACAAATACCTGGGATATCTACAAACAAGAGGTATAGACACAAAAACCGCCAAAACGCAAATCATAAAAAAATTCGACCAACGACTGAGCCAGATTCTAAAAACGGAACTATGGGCCAAAAACAAGTTCAAAGCTATTAACACTTTTGCTATCCCTATACTTACCTATAGCTTCGGAGTGATCCATTGGACAGCGACTGAGTTACAAGACCTAGACAGAAAAGTAAGGAAAGAACTTACCAGACACAGAATACATCATCCAAGAAGTGCAAAAGAAAGATTATATTTACCTAGATCTGACGGCGGAAGAGGGCTCATCTCCATTTCCAACCTCCACTACCGCCAAATAAAACAACTAAGAGAATACTTTACGAGTAAGGCACAAGATACGACACTGCATAGACACGTGACACAAGCAGACATAAAGTTTACCCCGTTAAATCTAGGCAATCCAGGCTACGATATAGAAACAAACATCATAACTAGAGCTGACATGCTAAATACCTGGAAAAGAAAACCTTTGCACAGCAAACATCCGCAGACCATAGAACAAGAACACATAGACCACAAGGCATCCTATGAGTGGTTAAAGAAAGGTTACCTGTACGCAGAGACAGAAGGATTCTTAGTAGCCATTCAAGACCAAGTAATAAACACCAAATATTACAGAAAACACATAATAGGAGACCGTCAAATAGAGGACAAGTGTAGGCTATGCAAATCAAAACCTGAAACGATCGACCACATAATAAGCGGATGTACCACTATCGCAGCAACAGAGTACACAAGAAGGCACAATAATATTGCCAAAATTGTACATCAAGAGATATGTCGACAGGAAGGTATAACAACAGATAACATCCCCTACTACCAGTACGACCCAGAAAATGTTATAGAAACCAACACAAGGAAAATATATTGGAATCGGGAAATAATAACTGATAGGCCCATACAGCATAATGTTCCCGACATCGTACTGCAACGTAAAGACCTGCGTACTACCTATCTTATAGAAATTTCGATCCCCAATGCTACAAACTTAGAAAAGAAGAACACAGAAAAACTTAATAAATATCTACCCCTTGCAGAGGAGATACGAGATATGTGGCAACAAGATAAAGTCATCATCGTCCCAATCATCCTAGGAGCAACAGGTGAAATACCTAAAAACTTGGAAATTAATTTAAACTCCATCAACCTTAAAAACCACCTCATAAGTAAGATGCAAAAGTCAGTCATAATAGACACCTGCAGTCTGTGTAGAAGGACGCTGAATATCCACTAGGAATACTTAGAATCTCTAAGTGCTTGAGACACCTCCGCACTTAGAAGAAAATACCAACAAATGTTGTGAACACAAAATAATAATAATAATAATAATAATAATAATAATAATAATAATAATAATAATAATAATAATAATAATAATAATAATAATAATAATAATAATAATAATAATAATAATAATAATAATAATAATAATAATAATAATAATAATAATAATAATAATAATAATAATAATAAATCAAGCGAAGAAGTTCAACCGCAACCTGAGTATGGCGTTTATTGACTATAAGAAAGCCTTCGACTCCATACCACATACATGGCTTATACATGTCCTTAAGATATATAAAATATCTCCCACGATTGTGCAATTCTTAGAAATGGCGATGAAATATTGGAAAACACAACTACAGATTTCTACCGGTGGCAAGGTCATAAAAACTGAAGAGATAAGCATCAAGCGAGGTATCTTTCAAGGTGACTCGCTGAGTGCATTGTGGTTTTGTATAGCTCTCAATCCAATATCAAGGACGTTAATCAATGCTGGATATGGTTTTAACATCAAAACAGGACGCCACAATTTCAAGCTTTCTCACTTACTTATATGGACGACTTAAAACTATTCACTGCCACACGTAAACAACTGGAAACTGTCCTTAAATTGGTCCATAGAATGAGTGAGGATGTTGGTATGGAGTTCGGAATCAACAAGTGCAGAACTGTCACCGTCGAACGAGGAAAGCTGACTGAAACATCAGCAATAGAAATCCAAGAACATCTCGCAATACCACCGATTGAGGGAGAGCCCTATAAATACCTAGGTGTATCACAAACATCAAATATCGAACATAGTAAAATGAAAGAAAAAATCATCAAAGAGTTCGAATCCAGGCTGCGGAAACTTTTTAAAACAAAGCTAAACTCCAACAACATGATGAAAGCAGTGAACACATACGCAGTCTCTATTTTGTCTTACTCATTCGGTATCATACGCTGGACAGTCACACATCTTGATGACCTCAATAGGCGGCTGAGAGTGATGATGACGAAGTTTAAGATGCACCATCCGCGATCCTCAACAGAGAGAGTGACTCTTTATAGAGACCTTGGGGGAAGAGGATACATCGATATTAAAAACGCGTGTTTCACACAAATTAACCTTCTTCGCGCATACTTCTACAGTGATCAACATTCACCCATCCATGCAGCTATCATTCACGCAGATACAGACACTCCACTAAAATTGAATCAAATGGAATACTCACCTTTAAATAGTATTGACCACAATGACGCAAAACTAGACAGATGGGCTGGGAAGGAACTACACGGACGCTATTGGAACTCAATCCAGGGAGATGGAATAGACCATCAGGCATCACTTGAATGGCTTCGGCGAGGAACTTTGTTTCCTGAGACAGAGTGGTTCGTACTGGGTATACAGGACCAAGTAATAAGAACCAGGAATTACGAAATTCACATAATGAAGGAACGGGTTGAAACGGACAAATGTCGAAAATGCAACCTACAAACTGAAAATATAGACCACATAATCTCTGGATGTGGGAAACTCGCACCAACTCGATATTTGGCACGTCACAATGCCGCAGCCATGATAGTATACCTGGAAATTCTAAAAATATGCGATATACATCATGACTCTCAGACTCCCTACTACAGATACAACCCGAACCCAGTTGAAGAGAACGAACGGTATAAAGTCTACTGGGACAGAGCCATAATAACGGACGTCACGGTTCAACACAATCGCCCAGATATAGCCGTCATAGACAAACAACAAATGGAAACATTGATCATTGACATCTCGATTCCGATAACAAGAAATATGATGGAGAAATATGAAGAGAAAATATCGCACTACAGTGACTTAAAAAACGAAATTTTGGATATGTGGAATATGAGGAAGGTTACCATAGTCCCTGTAATACTATCTGCGCTCGGAGTAATACCTAAAAACCTAAAAACATCGCTACAAAAGATTGGTATTGACCCCACTATATACCCGAGAATGCAAAAAGCAATAATTCTCCATACAGCTGGTATCGTGAGATCATTCCTTGGGAGTGACTAGTCAATGTTGTGATCTTGGTACCATGTACCCGATTACAGCAGACAAACCAGGAACACCTGAGAAGAAAAAAAAAAAAATAATAATAATAATGATAATACATAAGCAGGACAGGCTAACCGTTATCCATCTAGCCTTTGGTGAATAGCGCCACCACTTACTCCAGCTGGGGGTGCAAAACCGAACCGGCAGCCCTAGCGCACCCGGGAGGGGAAAGCGCTTTCCCCTCTGGTGTCGGTCGTGGGCTTGTTGGGCTAACCACCCACAAGCCCGATCCTCCGGTTCCAGTTGGCCGAAGACAAGGCCCCCACGATCGACCCCGTGCGGATAGGGGTCAAGGGCAAGGTGGTGGGGCCCAACAGGGAAGGATGCAAATTGATGACGACCGCTATAACCAAGGACGCTTTGAGTGGACAGATGAACTGTTATGAAAGCAGTGAGCCCGGCCGAAGGCGGTACATGGCGCGAATGCATGCTCTGTGGTGTGAAAACCACCCAGAACATGACGCCTTCACACCTCAGAACCTACGTGATTATGTATCCCACCTTTGTGCTAGGGGCTATGTCAGAGTCGCTCCTCAGCCAGTGAATGAGGTGGCCGAACAGCCACCGAACGAATCGGTTGAGGAAGCGGTTCCTATCGTTCCACCAACACCAGAGGGTATCAGTACCAGACGGGGGTTGCACAACATAAAACCCCACGGGCCACAAGATCTGGCCAGAGTGGATGCAGAACTTCGTGCAGCGCTAACAGAAGAGGCTGATATCTGGCACATAAATTGTGCCGTGTATGCTGCCGCTCAACGCTTGTCTCAAGTGGAGAGGCGAAATACTACCTCTCCACAAGAAAGAGCGGGACGGCGCATACAGAAGATGGAAGCCAATATCCGGTCGGCGAGGCAACACGCATCCCGTATCCAATGTGTGATGGACTATATGGCAGCCAATAGGCCTTTCACGCCAAAAGTGCGGCGAGTAGCTGCCAACTTAAGGCGCGTCCATCACGCACTTAATGGGGCAGTGCTGCAAACCACCAAACAGCACTGCCTCGACAGGATACGGATGCTAGTGTCTTGTAAGAAGTCACTAGAGAGGCGGGCGAGGGGGCTAGCGGAAAATCAACTTTTCCGCAAAAAGCCCTCACGCCTTTTCGAACCGCCTCAGCGTGCTGCTGAAAATCCGCCGACTGCAGATCAGGTGGAAAACTTCTGGAAAACGTTGTACGAACAGAAGCTTCCACTCAACAGAGACTCTCCAGCCCTGGCACACTTTGAAACCTTTAGCCAAAGGTTTCGGCAACCACACGAGGTGTGCCAACCAATAACCCCAGAAGAGGTTCGAAGAGCTCTTGAGGGCTCTAAGAACTTTGCCGCTATAGGTCCCGACGGGATAAACAACTTTTGGTGGAAGAAGTTATCGAGTACCCACCACCATTTGGCCAGAATTTTTAATGCCTGGCTAAATGGGGAGCAGCCAATTCCTTCTTGGGTTGTTGAGGGGCGGACAGTGCTGATCCCCAAGAACGGAGATTTGTCTAACCCAAAGAACTACCGCCCGATAACCTGTTTAAACGCATGTTACAAAGTGTTTACACGCATTTTGTACATGCGGGTGCTCCACGCAGTTGAACCAGTTTACGAACGGATATATGAGCAACGAGGGTCGAAGAGAGGTGTCGCTGGCTGCAAGGAGAACCTGCTGATTGACAGATGTCTCACGCAGGACTCCGTGCAGTATAAGCGGAACCTCTCCATGGCCTGGATCGACTACCGCAAGGCATTTGACATGACATCTCATGAGCTCATTTTACACTTGCTCCAATGTCTTGCGGTACCCGGTCCCGTAGTGAGATGTATTGAAGAACTGATGCCGCTCTGGAGGACTCGCTTTACTATAACATCCGGTAACGATAGAGTCCAGACGGAGCCGGTATCGTTCAGAAGAGGAGTATTTCAGGGAGACTCCCTCAGCCCCTCACTACTGTCATTAGCCGTTTCGCTCCGGAAAACCCGTGGATACAACTGCGGTACCCCCGGCGATAGGAGGCATAAGGTCACCCATTTGTTCTATATGGATGACCTTAAACTTTATGCCTCCGGAGAAAGGGGCCTACACCAGTCCCTTAGGGTGGTACAGGAGTACACGCAGCCTGTCGGTATGGAGTTCGGGTTGGACAAATGTCAGTCCCTTAGGGTGGTACAGGAGTACACGCAGCCTGTCGGTATGGAGTTCGGGTTGGACAAATGTGCACTGGTCCTTCTCAAGAGAGGACGATGCGGGGACTACGGAGAGGACGCGCAGCTCGTAGACGGAAGCATCTTACATCATCTAGATGCCGGAGAGTCGTACACTTACTTGGGTGTCGAGCAACGCTCCACCCAAGAAGTGAGTGTAGTGAAAAACTCTCTCCGCGGCAAGTATCAGCACCGACTCCAACAGATCTGGTCATCAGAACTGTCGGGGAAGAACAAGGTGTCTGCTACCAACATGCTTGCCGTTCCGATCCTTCTCTACTCCTTTGGAGTGGTGAAATGGAACCGAGAGGAGTTGCGTCAACTCGACGTAGGAACCCGCAAGAAGATGCATATCAATAGGAGTTTGCATCCTAAATCGTCCGTTCCACGGTTATACCTCCCACGACATCGGGGAGGCCGTGGACTCTTGAGTTTGGAGAGTCTCCATAACAGGATGGTTCTGGATGGAGCCTGTAAGATTATCAGGAGTTCGGATCCCCTCCTCTGCATGGTCCGAGACCATGAAAATGCAGAGATAGGAGCCTTTCTGTTTAAGGCAGCACAGAGAGCAGCCGATGAACTTGGTCTCTCCTTCGACGTCGAGCGGGTAAATCGCGACTCTGTCACCGAGTTGGAACCTGCTCGGCGAAAAGCCGAAATTAAAGCTGTAGAACACAACAACTTTCTGCAGCTGCACACGGATAAGCCAATGCATGGAGTTTTCTATAAAAATATAGAAAACCTTGGCTTATCCGAAAGGCTGACCTTTGCCTTCTTAAGGTCAGCCGGGCTGAAGTCTGAGACCGAGGGATTCATAATGGCTTGCCAGGATGGTGTATTTAACACCCTCGTCTATCGTAGTCGTGTCATGGGTATAGAGATCCCTGATGTCAGTTGCAGGGCCTGCCGCAGGGCGCCAGAGACTCTTATGCTGTCGGCTTGCCCGACATATGCAGTCTCGGCCTATATCCAAAGGCACGACGGAGCATTACGAGTGCTTTATTACCATTTAAGGCACTCGTATGGGATAGACGAAACACCAGTGCTGCCCTACGCTCCGGGGGATATTGAGTCCGTTGTGGGAAATGAGAAGTGCCTAATTTATTGGAACTATTCTTTTCCCACCGTCAGGCAAATACAAGCCAACAAGCCTGACGTAGTACTCCTCGACCATCAACTCAAGACAATGTTCGTCGTGGAGTTCTCGGCTCCCGCGGAGAACAACATTGTCTTGAAAGAGGAGGAAAAACGGACAAAATATCGAGATCTGCTCTTCGAACTCCGCAGACTCTATCCAGACCATACTGTTAAGAGAGTGGTACTGATTATAGGAGCCCTTGGTGGAACGAGACACACACTGCTTTCGGAACTCAAGATCATACCGGCATGCCGAAATTCGGCAGAGATCTTAGCCGGCAGAATGCAGAAGGCCGTCATTCTCGGTTCATTACGTCTGCTCAGGGCACACGATTCCCGGACCCAGTAGTCACTTACCCCACGGGCGTGGCTACCGGTACTACCAGCTTCCCTCTGTGAGGGTCGGAGCCACAGAGAAGGGTGACTGGTTTTTAGCTCGCTAAAAAAAAAAAAAAAAAAATGATAATAATGGTATTACCAGCGTACCCTCTCTGGCATCGGAGACAGAGAGAAGGGCGACTGGCTTCACAAAAAAAAAGAAAATAAATAATAATAATAATAATAATAATTACTCGGACCCAGTAGTCACTTACCCCACGGGCGTGGGGAGTGGCTACCGGTACTACCAGCTCCTCTCTGTGAGGATCGGAGCCACTGGGTTTTAGCTAGTTTAAAAAATAATAATATAATAATAATAATAATAATAATATATTTTAAGGAAAGTCCTGGACAAGGACTGTGATCCCGTGTTGGGATCTGGACTCTGAGCTGTTGGAGCGGACATCACCAACGTCCCCTAAAGGACCCAAAAACCTGGAACGGGCTCCAACAGAGTCGAATTTCAATGGCGCGCGAGGAATTCGGTGAATACTTTCCAGCTACGGCTGAGAAAGTGTGCCGCTGTTAAGTCTATGATAATAATAATAATAATATATTAAAAGTCTTTATTTTAAAAAAAATTGCACATTAACATACAACTAATTCGTTTAAACAAGCGGAATCTAGCACATAGCTACTCAATTTAACCGTAAAGTTAAAGATTAATTATTTAAAACAGTAGGATTGGTCATAAACTTATAAAAATTACTTTTTAAATTAATTTTTAAAACTATGCTTTATTAATTCATTATCATCATGCTACTATGGCCAAGATACTACTTTACACTTCAGAGAAATCATGTTTTAGCGTCAGAGTTCAGGCAAGAGGAATACGCCTCCTGTTAATTTTTTGTTCTCCATTTTTACATGTACTTTACATATTTTTTAATTATATAAAAATAAAACACACAACATATAGATCATGAATTTCGTAATAAACTATCAGAACGCACATCACATTTTAGATTATGTTTGAATTTAATGAAGAAATTTCTAATCACACCCTTTGTTTTAGATTATAAACTACCGATACAGATCGTTCCCAGATTAATAACGTTCATCAGGACACAAAATTTGATCAATTCATAGATAGCCACTAGAGAACAAATATGTCTTTTGTTATCGCTATTATTGAGAAAATACAAGCCATCCTCTACAATTCACGTCTTGAGGAAAATGGTATTCCACAGGGCATCAAGGAATGTGACAAGGCTGTGAGAGTGATCAATAGAGCTTTATCAAAGGCTGAATCGTTAGGAGAAAAACCACATCTTACTGCCGCTCTGAGTCAAGTAAAGAGCTTCCGCAACATGTTTAAGGCCCTACGAGTTGTTGGATCGGGGCATAAAACGAGAAATGAAACAGCATATCACCGCGTTCATTGGGAAGATTCAGCCGCGGCATTCAAGAGCCGCATCCGAACAGGTGTTATTACCAATTTGCGTCATTCTGACCCCAAGTTATTCCTGAAGGACTGCGAGGTACTCTTCCGACGATACATCCAAAACATCTTAAAGAAAGAGGAGGCTTTAAAAGTTAATGCAGTCTTTTGTGGCCAATTCGTTATAACAAAAGCTGAAGAGGTAATCGAGGAGTTTAAATTCCTCAAGTCTAAGAATGCACCCATTTATCAGGATACCAACCTTAAGGAGTGGTTCATGGAATATATTCAGTCAACCATTCTTACTGAATTAGAAGAGTTTCAGGAAAAAAATAGCCGCTGGTCACTTGGAGCTATACTGAACCTGCAAGTGAACATCAACAAATTTACACCTCAACTTGGTTCTTCATACATTGAGTTACCGAAGACAATAGCTAAGAAAAAGGCATGCATTAATATTAAGAACTATGATAATGCATGCTTTGCATTGGCGGTAGTTTCTGTCTGCACCCTGTAGACAACCATTCAGAGAGAGCTTCTTCGTATCAACATTATTCTAAGGTGTTAAACCTAACAGGGATTCAAATGCCAATGACCATGAAACAAATACCACGTTTCGAGAGACAAAATAACGTGTCAATTAATGTTTATGTTCTTAAGAAGATGAAGAAGACATTTAACGTTGTTCCCTCATATTTAACAAAAAATAAATTACACAAACACATCAACATGCTAATGGTACAAGATCAATACTTCGAGGAAGATTGTGATGCTGAAGCTGTCTTTGTCCCCAGGCGATATCATTTCGTATGGATTAAGAATTTATCCCGCCTTATATCAACTCAGCTCTCTAAACATATGGGCAAGAAATATTTCTGTGACCGCTGCCTGCACTATTTTTATACTCAACCTAGCTTAGACAAACATATAGAGGATTGTGTAAAAATGAATGATTGCAAAATCAGACTACCTACAGGAGATCAAAAGTTGCTCTCGTTTAAACATTTTAATAATAAAGAAAAAACTCCATTTATCATATATTCAGACCTGGAGTGTGTACTGAAACCTGTAGAGGAGGTAGATAAATATCAAGAGCACATACCATGTAGTATAGGATATTATGCAAAATGTTCATATGACGATTCCCTATCCTTTTATAAATCATATCGGGGTGAAGACTGCATGAAATGGTTTTCAAATGAGCTGGTACAATTTGCCGAGGATTTAGAAACAGTGTTTCTATGTTCTCTACCTATGGAGCAGCTAACATACCAACAACAAGCTGATTTTGATAATGCTACCCACTGTCACATCTGTGAGAAACAGTTTAACGTAAATGATATAAAAACAAGGGATCACTCGCATTTTACAGGCTACTATAGAGGTCCATTGCATCAAGACTGTAACATAAATTATCAGGATAGTCACGTGGTGCCGGTAGTTTTTCATAACCTAAGGAGATTTGATGTACACTTCATAATAAAAGATATTGCCACAGGTGTCGATGGTCGCGTGGAAATATTGCCAATAACTGAGGAAAGATATATTTCGTTTACTAAAAATATTAGTGAAAATAGCATCAAATTTAGGTTTATAGACTCATTTCGATTTATGGCGAGTAGCTTAGATACTTTGGCATCATACCTCGAGGACAACCCCATTTTAAAACCTGAATTTCAAAATTTAAACGACGAACAACTCAACCTCTTGAAAAAAAAGGGTATCTTTCCATACGATTACGTAGACACTTGATGAAACTAAATTACCGACCCTGTCACAGTTTTACAATAGATTGGAAGAGAAAAATATATCACAAAACCAGTATGCACATGCTCAAAATGTTTGGACGAAATTCGGGTATCGAAATTTGGGTGAATACTCAGATTTGTACCTCAAAACCGATGTCATTTTACTAGCCGAAATTTTTGAAAACTTTAGAAAAAGTTGTATTAAAACTTACAAACTCGATCCCGCTCATTACTATACACTACCGGGTTATACCTGGCATTGCATGCTCAAGTACACTCAGATAGAGTTGGAACTACTTGACGATATCGATATGATCATGTTCATAGAGCGAGGTATTCGAGGAGGGTTAAGTCAGTGCTCAAAACGTCGAGCCAAAGCCAATAATAAATACACACCTGAACATGATGTCACCAAAAAACCATCATATTTAATGTATTTTGATTTAAACAATCAATATGGTTGGGCCATGGAACAACCATTACCTTACGATACATTTAGCTGGGTTGAAAATGTTGATAATTTTGATGTAACTACTGTGTCCAATGAATCGTCGAAAGGTTACATCCTCGAAGTTGATTTAGAATATCCCGAACATTTATATGACAAACATAAAGACCTACCTTTCTGCCCAGAACATAATATACCGCCCGGATCAAAAGAATCAAAATTAATTGGTACACTATATCATAAAAACCGATACGTTATTCACTACCGTAATTTGAAACAAACTTTAGCAAACGGCTTAATATTAACAAAAATTCATCGAATTCTCAGTTTTAATCAATCGCCATGGCTAAAAGCATACATTGATTTGAATACAAAACTGCGCGCAAATTCAAAGAACGAGTTTGAAAGGAATCTGTTTAAACTAATGAATAATGCAGTATTTGGTAAAACGATGGAAAACATACGCAAGCACTCAAACGTCAAACTAGTTACCAAGTGGGATGGTAGGTATGGAGCCGAAGCATTAATTTCCAAACCGGAATTTAGATCCGCAACTATTTTTAATGAGAATCTCGCTGCAATCGAACTTAACAAAACAGAATTTTTTTTCAATAAACCTATATATTTAGGCATGTGCATCCTCGACATTTCCAAAACATGTCTATATGATTTTCACTATGGTTATATGACAAGCGAATTTCGAACGAACTGTACTGTTTTATATACGGACACTGATAGCCTCATTTATGAAATTAATGTTGATGATATATATGTAACAATCAAGCGCGATTGCCATCGGTATTTTGACACCAGTAACTATCCTGATGATAACACACGGCATTTCACGCGTTAACAATAAGGTGATTGGATACATGAAAGATGAATGTTCCGGGGCCATAATGACAGATTTTGCGGGTTTGCGATCAAAAATGTATGCTTTTAAAATATTAAAGACGCACATGGATGAAGAAAAAGAGCGAGAAGCGTTGACTGATAGAAGCACAGATGATATGGATATTGGTATAGCACTATCAAATATAGGTATAACTAAAAAGGTAAAGGAAGTGAAGAAATCTGTTGTGAAAACGTGTATAACATTTGATGATTATATGGATTGTCTAGATAATTTCCGCGAGAAAAGCGTTAATCAAAATCTAATTCAATCATCTAAACATGTTGTAAATTCAATTAAACAAACCAAAATTGCGCTCAACCCCATGATAATAAGCGATATTTAGTTAAGGACTCATGTGATACTTTACCTTGGGGTCACTATGCTATCACGGAAACCTAATTGTGATTATATGAGATTATACTTTCTTAAGGTGAAGAAAATTGAGAATGTTTGCTACATCTCAGAGATAAATAAGTATTAAATTTAATGAAAATTTTATTAAGTGGTATGGATAGAAAGTTTTAGTATTATCAATTAAAGAACTTGAAACTAAAGCAGTACATAATAGACATGTTATGTGAAGTAGATATGGAAACACACATAAAACTCATGTTTCGCTTTATAATACATTTTATATAATCAGGTATATTACCTGTTGTAATAAATGACTACTGTATTTTTTTATACATATTATTTGATGTAATAAATTGCTATCATATTTTCTGTTTAAATCTGCACATTATCTGTTGTAATAAATTACTGCCATATTTTCTCTATCACCATGTATATTATTTGTTGTAATACATTACCATAAATCACACCATATATATACTATTTGTTATAATAATTGTTAGTATACTTTCTATATAACCTCTGTACATTATTTTTTATATTTGTATTAATAAAAAATTTTATCTGTTTTTGAGTATTTCTTACCTTAATAGTAAAATAATTTTTAGTGATGGTTAGTAATCAGGATAAAAAACGATATGCCCTTAGAAAACAAAATAATGTAAGACAGTAAATTAAAGAAAACTATTTTGTTATGCACCATAATCATAATTAGATGTTAGTATGTTATAGTCGTAACAAGAACGGTGGTTTTTTAAAAAATTATTTTTTATTTTGCTAGAAGTTTTTACACTTTGTGCAATGTTTTTTATTAAAATTACAATAATGTCGTAGAGTTATAATAAGAATTATAAATTAGAAAGTATATTAGGAATGATTCAATTAGAATGATGAATTGAATGATAGCTCGATACAATGCTAGCCCTACTTATTACTTTTTCTAACAAAGAGGTATTTTAATTTGAAGGTTACATGGTTTGCAGATTGTATGCTGATTGAGCTTAGTAAGCGTCTTTGCTTTATGAATGGATAATGCATAATGAATATAAAGAACATCTTAATGAATGCTAAATAATTAACTCAAGGTTAAATCTTAATATTATTGTGATTAAATACGATATAACAATTCCTCCCTACGAAGATTAAAAATTATGGGTCAAGTTTGTCTTGAAACTAATTTTTGTGAATTAGGATTTAATTCAATTTCTTCTTCTGCGGTTGGATCGCCAACATTTCTTCTGATCGGCTGTCTTCTTAATGGGATTACATGTCTTCTAAATTTCGTTAAGAAATTTCTAGAGTTATCATCAGAGTAATCTGGTCTTGGGGTGTTTCCTAAGGCTATTCCTATTTTTGGATACCTTTTTCTACATTTACATAATTAAAACTATAAGTATTATGACCAAAGCTATTGTAAAATAAGCGAACCATGAAATATGTTTCTGAATAAAAGGTTCATTTATTAGCTTGTCAAGATCTTTATTATATTGATTTAATTTATGTTCGGCAATATTTAGTTCGTCAAGATTTAGTTTTGAGATTTTTAATGGTTTTAATTTTGGTATTTCTTTTGGTAAATTAGAACAACAATTAAATTTAATTTCAGGAATTTGAATTGTTTCTTCAATTGATGTCTTTTTTCATAAATTGCATATATTCTTGTTGATCCTATATATGCTGTACAATGTGGGTTCAAATTTAGAATTACATTTTGTTCTACAATTTTTGTTTCAGATTGTCCTAGACAATTTATTACAAAAGGTACTGAATTTGCAATTGCTACAAGCCAAGTATTTTGTGAAATTAGTTGTACTTGTAGTCTTCAGAATAAAGCAATGTTGTTACACAATTTTCTGGTGATTTCAATGGGTGTAATAGAAGTTGTGCTTCGCAGTTTGCATTTAAATCTACAGGGTTTGGTAATAAATATTTACATAATTTAAATTCAATTTGTTTACAATTTTCAAAATTATCCATATGAATGTACAATGTCTTGTCATCTGAAAGTGCAATGTATTTTGAAGTTGGTAAAATTAAATGGAAAAGTTGTGTTCGATTATCTTTGATTGGAATAGAGTATACATGAAACAGTTTAAAATTGTAAGGTTCAACGATTGGTATGTCTAATACAAATACGATTTCTCCTCGAGTTTGAAATGCTTTGAGGCTTATAATATCAAAATAAGATGCTACGTTTGATAAATCTGGTAAAAGAGGTAAATGACTTCTTTGTAATTTTTGAGAAATTTTTCGTAATTCGTTTACTAGTTCGTTTGGTTGAATTATTGAGGGATGTAAAGTATTTAATCTTGCAAAAGTTATGCTTTCAATTATGTTATCTAATTCATTCTCAATAATTATGTTTGATTCTGTGATTTGTTCACAAATTTCGATAAACTGAAATCTCGCTTCATAATAATTTTCGTTATCTGAGATATCTAACAAAGTATTTTTAATTTTTACAATGTCTTCGTTAAATGTCTCTTCGTCTATTTGTAATTTTCTTATTGTGTAATTAAAATTTTTGATTGTTGAGGTTGTTACTGAAATTTGATTTTTTAAAAGATTTTCGATTTGATGTTCGTCGTCTTTTAATTTGTTAATACAATCTGTGTAATATTCGCCATCTGATGCGTCTAAGTTTCCTGTTACTGCTTTCCATATTGATCCTATGCCGTTTAATATTCCTCTTTTGTAACGATTATTTGGGGTATCATATTTAATTTCTGTTAATTTGTTTTCAATAGATTTTAATTGTTTGTTAATTAAACTTATGTGTGGTTGTACTTCTGTGTAAAAGAATTTTAATCTTGGAGAGTTTTCGTAAAATAGTCTCGTGTTTATGTTATTTATTAAATCGACATTTTGATTTGTTTTAATAAAGATATGTTTTTGTAAGTTAATATTGTCCATTTGTCGTTTGCAATTTTCATTTCAGTTTCAGGATGATAATAAATTCCGATGGTGTTGTTTAATAGTTTTAAGTCATAGTTCATTGTGTGTGTACTTACTCTTGTCATCGCGAATGATAACCTGAAAATAAAGAAAGTGTTTTATTCTAGTTTTGAACTCATCATGTCTGAGTTAATATTAAATTCTCTGTTTGTCACAGGGTCTTTTACTTTTAATGCATTATTTTCTAAAACTTTAATTATTTCAAAAGGTCCGTTTGATTTATTTGATAACTTTGATTTTCTTTGAGATTCTTTACTAAAAAGGTCTTTAACATTAAATTGTTTTTCTTTTGGTTGAAAATTCCAGTCATATCTTGATTTTGCTTTTGCTTTTTTTTCAAATGTTCTTTCTCGTGCTACTTCGTAAAAATAAGAAATTTTGTTATTTAGATCGCATACATATTTTGTATTGAGTTCTTCTTGATTATACGTTTTTTCAGGGGGTTTCGAGTTTGTATGTCCGAATATCAATTCATACGGTGTGAATTCATGTGTTTGATTTTTTGAGTTGTTGTAACATATTATCGCGTAAGGTAAACATGTTAGTGGGTGATCTCTGGGATTGTCTGTTACTGTCGCTCTTATAATTTCTAATAAGGTTGCGTGGAATCTTTCGAGTGATCCGTTTGATTGGGGGTGATTTACTGAAGAATAATTTTATGTCATACAATGTGCAAAGGTCTTTTAATAGGTGATTATCAAATTCTCCACCTCTGTCGCAATGTATACGTAAAGGGATTCCGTAATGTTGGAAATATAAAAGTAAAGTGTTTACTACTTGTTTTGCTGATTTGTCTTGTAAAGGATAAGCTTTAGTGAATTTCGTTAATTAGTCTCATATTGTTAAAATGAGATTGTTTTCTGGGACCTTTAAAATGTCTAAATTTATTCTTTCAAATGGGGTTTTTGGTGTTTCGGTTATTACAAGGGAATTGCATAAATTTTTTCTGCAAGTTTTTATTTTGTTACAAGTTTCACAATTTTTGATGAAGTATTCGACTTGTTTGTTGAGATTTGGCCAGTCGTATTTTTGTTTTATACGATTGATCGTTTCGTTTATGCCTCTGTGTAGATTTGCTTTACCTGAGTGAAATTGATCGATTATAATTGGTCTTTCATCTTCTGTTGGAGTTATTATTTCTTTCTTACACATGATGAATTCGATTTCATCGTCTGAAAATACGTATGATAAAATTTCAAGTAAAGGTATTTCTTTTGTTTCTTCTAAATAATAAGTTGAATTTTCTAAGAGATCGTTTTTGTTTTCGTAAATTACGTGAAATAAAAGTCGTTCTGTGTTTTCGTAAGGTGTTGGTATTATGCAATACTTTCGGTTTTTTACTGTTTTGCTGTTTTGGATGTTTATTTTGTCATCTCGATATTGGTGATTTTCTTCTAAAAAGTCTTGAATTATTTTGAATTGGTTTTCAGTTATGCTTCCTTGCATGATTGGTGTTAATATGTTTTTGTGAGATTTGTCAAGAAAGTTTTCGTTAGAATTTTGCATTTTGAATAGTCGATTAGCGATTTTTGGTCTTTTAGTCTCTTGTATCTTGAATATTCTTCTTGTATTGTTTCTGAGGCTATTTCTGTGGTTTCGCATCCGTCGCTTTCTTCTTATATTCAATTGTGAAATATTTTGAGTGCTTGTAGTTTAGTTAAATAATTTGTTTTTATTCTGGACAATGCGTCAGCGTTGGTGTTTTGTTTTCCTGGTTTGTAGATTATCTCATAATCGTATTCTTCTAGTTTTAGTCTCCATCTTGCTAGTTTTGATCCTGGATCCCATGTGAGAGGTCGATGGTCTGTTACGAGTTTGAATTTTCTTCCGTAAAGGTATGGTCTGAAGGTCTTTGTTGCTACGATTATACTTAGGAGTTCTTTCTGTATTGTTGAGTATTTTGACTCTGTTTGACTGAGTATTCTGCTGAAATATGCAATTGGTAGATCTTTATTTTGTTTTATTTGACTCAGGACTGCGCCAATAGAAAAATTCGAAGCGTCAGTGGTTAGAATGAATTCTTTGTCGAAATCTGGGTATTGGAGAATGAGGTAGTTTGTTAAAGCTTGTTTTAATTTGTTAAAGGCTTCGTGACATTGTTCGTTGAAGTTAAATTCTGTGTTTTTGTGTAGTAAAGATGTTAAAGGTTTGACAATTTTTGCAAAGTTGGGTATGAATCTTCTGTAGTAACCTGCTAATCCTAAAAATGATTTGATGTCCTTTGGATTGCTTGGGGTTGGAAAGTTTTGAACTGCTGATATCTTTTCTGGGTTCGGCTTTACTCCGTCTTTCGTTATTAAATGTCCTAGGTAGGCTACTTCTTTTCTTAAAAATTCACATTTGTCTGGCTAAATCTTTAAATTTGCTTCTGAGAGTCTGGTGAAAATTTCGCTTAATCTGTTGATGTGTTCGTCAAGAGTTGTTGAATAAATGATGATGTCATCCATATATACTAAGCATCGTTCGTTTTGAATTCCTGGTAGTATATTGTCCATGACACGTTGGAATGTCGAGGGGGCATTTTTGAGTCCAAATGGCATTCTTTTGTATTCATAGTGTCCGTTTTCCACTGAAAATGCTGTTTTTTCAACATCTTTTGGATTTAACTCAATCTGGTGGAATCCAGATGCAAGATCGAGTGTTGTGAAATACTGACATTTTCCTAACTGATCAAGTAAGTCTGTGATATTTGGAAGTGGGTATTTATCGTCTACGGTAACTTCATTTAATTTCCTATAGTCGATTACCACACGCCACTTTTGTTTTCCACTTGCGTCTAACTTTTTCGGGACAACCCATACTGGTGATGACCATGGTGATATTGAGGGTTGGATGATTCCTTGGTCTAACATTTTTGTAATTTGGGTTTTCACTTCTTGCTTGTGTATGTGCGGATACCTGTAAGATTTTGTGAAAATGCGTTTTGCGTCGTTAGTGTTGATTGAATGTTTGATTTCATTCGTGAAAGTTAATTGATCTCCTTCTAGATAGAAAATTTCAGAAAAATCTAAACATGTGTTTATGATTTTTTCTTTTTCTTCTTCATTTAGGTGTTCTAGCCGAAGTTGTTTTTCAATTTCTGCCTGTCTGTCTGTGTTGTTGATTTGAGTGTAATTCAATTTTTTGTTTCGTTTGAGTGCAATGTTGGAATTTCTTCAAATTGTAGATTGTTCCAATTTATTTCCTTTTCTTTTTCTGACGTTTAAAATTGTTGTGAAAAATTCACCTTTTTCATTAGTTTTGACTAGTGCATTTGGGATAATTACTTCTTCTTTTTCATCCGATAATAAAATCAGTTCTTTGTTTGGTTTGTCGCATTTGAGTTTGTAAACTTGTTCTGTTCTTGGTTCAATTTTGATTTTGTTTTCAATTTTTCTTTCTTGTTGAAATTTTTCTTGAGTGATTTGTTGATTTTTTTCTTCATGGAAATTTTATTGAATGTTTTCTTCGTGTAGATGAGCATTTTGGGGTTCTTCTCCGGTTTTGTGAAGGTCAAGTGTTTTGTATTTGGTGATTAGTTTGCGATTTTTTAAATCAATTACGCATTCATAATGATCAAGAAAATCTGCGCCTAATAATCCGTCGAAATCAATGTTGATGTTTGATACGTAACACTTTAATGGATCGTTACTGTTTTCAGTAAAAAATGTGTAGTTTACACAAGTTGAAATTGGAATTAACTCATTCGTTATACCTTGAACATTTATTTTTATAGAGCGAGGTATTCGAGGAGGGTTAAGTCAGTGCTCAAAACGTCGAGCCAAAGCCAATAATAAATACACACCTGAACATGATGTCACCAAAAAACCATCATATTTAATGTATTTTGATTTAAACAACCAATATGGTTGGGCCATGGAACAACCATTACCTTACGATACATTTAGCTGGGTTGAAAATGTTGATAATTTTGATGTAACTACTGTGTCCAATGAATCGTCGAAAGGTTACATCCTCGAAGTTGATTTAGAATATCCCGAACATTTATATGACAAACATAAAGACCTACCTTTCTGCCCAGAACATAATATACCGCCCGGATCAAAAGAATCAAAATTAATTGGTACACTATATCATAAAAACCGATACGTTATTCACTACCGTAATTTGAAACAAACTTTAGCAAACGGCTTAATATTAACAAAAATTCATCGAATTCTCAGTTTTAATCAATCGCCATGGCTAAAAGCATACATTGATTTGAATACAAAACTGCGCGCAAATTCAAAGAACGAGTTTGAAAGGAATCTGTTTAAACTAATGAATAATGCAGTATTTGGTAAAACGATGGAAAACATACGCAAGCACTCAAACGTCAAACTAGTTACCAAGTGGGATGGTAGGTATGGAGCCGAAGCATTAATTTCCAAACCGGAATTTAGATCCGCAACTATTTTTAATGAGAATCTCGCTGCAATCGAACTTAACAAAACAGAATTTTTTTTCAATAAACCTATATATTTAGGCATGTGCATCCTCGACATTTCCAAAACATGTCTATATGATTTTCACTATGGTTATATGACAAGCGAATTTCGAACGAACTGTACTGTTTTATATACGGACACTGATAGCCTCATTTATGAAATTAATGTTGATGATATATATGTAACAATCAAGCGCGATTGCCATCGGTATTTTGACACCAGTAACTATCCTGATGATAACACATACGGCATTTCACGCGTTAACAATAAGGTGATTGGATACATGAAAGATGAATGTTCCGGGGCCATAATGACAGATTTTGCGGGTTTGCGATCAAAAATGTATGCTTTTAAAATATTAAAGACGCACATGGATGAAGAAAAAGAGCGAGAAGCGTTGACTGATAGAAGCACAGATGATATGGATATTGGTATAGCACTATCAAATATAGGTATAACTAAAAAGGTAAAGGAAGTGAAGAAATCTGTTGTGAAAACGTGTATAACATTTGATGATTATATGGATTGTCTAGATAATTTCCGCGAGAAAAGCGTTAATCAAAATCTAATTCAATCATCTAAACATGTTGTAAATTCAATTAAACAAACCAAAATTGCGCTCAACCCCATGATAATAAGCGATATTTAGTTAAGGACTCATGTGATACTTTACCTTGGGGTCACTATGCTATCACGGAAACCTAATTGTGATTATATGAGATTATACTTTCTTAAGGTGAAGAAAATTGAGAATGTTTGCTACATCTCAGAGATAAATAAGTATTAAATTTAATGAAAATTTTATTAAGTGGTATGGATAGAAAGTTTTAGTATTATCAATTAAAGAACTTGAAACTAAAGCAGTACATAATAGACATGTTATGTGAAGTAGATATGGAAACACACATAAAACTCATGTTTCGCTTTATAATACATTTTATATAATCAGGTATATTACCTGTTGTAATAAATGACTACTGTATTTTTTTATACATATTATTTGATGTAATAAATTGCTATCATATTTTCTGTTTAAATCTGCACATTATCTGTTGTAATAAATTACTGCCATATTTTCTCTATCACCATGTATATTATTTGTTGTAATACATTACCATAAATCACACCATATATATACTATTTGTTATAATAATTGTTAGTATACTTTCTATATAACCTCTGTACATTATTTTTTATATTTGTATTAATAAAAAATTTTATCTGTTTTTGAGTATTTCTTACCTTAATAGTAAAATAATTTTTAGTGATGGTTAGTAATCAGGATAAAAAACGATATGCCCTTAGAAAACAAAATAATGTAAGACAGTAAATTAAAGAAAACTATTTTGTTATGCACCATAATCATAATTAGATGTTAGTATGTTATAGTCGTAACAAGAACGGTGGTTTTTTAAAAAATTATTTTTTATTTTGCTAGAAGTTTTTACACTTTGTGCAATGTTTTTTATTAAAATTACAATAATGTCGTAGAGTTATAATAAGAATTATAAATTAGAAAGTATATTAGGAATGATTCAATTAGAATGATGAATTGAATGATAGCTCGATACAATGCTAGCCCTACTTATTACTTTTTCTAACAAAGAGGTATTTTAATTTGAAGGTTACATGGTTTGCAGATTGTATGCTGATTGAGCTTAGTAAGCGTCTTTGCTTTATGAATGGATAATGCATAATGAATATAAAGAACATCTTAATGAATGCTAAATAATTAACTCAAGGTTAAATCTTAATATTATTGTGATTAAATACGATATAACAATTCCTCCCTACGAAGATTAAAAATTATGGGTCAAGTTTGTCTTGAAACTAATTTTTGTGAATTAGGATTTAATTCAATTTCTTCTTCTGCGGTTGGATCGCCAACATTTCTTCTGATCGGCTGTCTTCTTAATGGGATTACATGTCTTCTAAATTTCGTTAAGAAATTTCTAGAGTTATCATCAGAGTAATCTGGTCTTGGGGTGTTTCCTAAGGCTATTCCTATTTTTGGATACCTTTTTCTACATTTACATAATTAAAACTATAAGTATTATGACCAAAGCTATTGTAAAATAAGCGAACCATGAAATATGTTTCTGAATAAAAGGTTCATTTATTAGCTTGTCAAGATCTTTATTATATTGATTTAATTTATGTTCGGCAATATTTAGTTCGTCAAGATTTAGTTTTGAGATTTTTAATGGTTTTAATTTTGGTATTTCTTTTGGTAAATTAGAACAACAATTAAATTTAATTTCAGGAATTTGAATTGTTTCTTCAATTGATGTCTTTTTTCATAAATTGCATATATTCTTGTTGATCCTATATATGCTGTACAATGTGGGTTCAAATTTAGAATTACATTTTGTTCTACAATTTTTGTTTCAGATTGTCCTAGACAATTTATTACAAAAGGTACTGAATTTGCAATTGCTACAAGCCAAGTATTTTGTGAAATTAGTTGTACTTGTAGTCTTCAGAATAAAGCAATGTTGTTACACAATTTTCTGGTGATTTCAATGGGTGTAATAGAAGTTGTGCTTCGCAGTTTGCATTTAAATCTACAGGGTTTGGTAATAAATATTTACATAATTTAAATTCAATTTGTTTACAATTTTCAAAATTATCCATATGAATGTACAATGTCTTGTCATCTGAAAGTGCAATGTATTTTGAAGTTGGTAAAATTAAATGGAAAAGTTGTGTTCGATTATCTTTGATTGGAATAGAGTATACATGAAACAGTTTAAAATTGTAAGGTTCAACGATTGGTATGTCTAATACAAATACGATTTCTCCTCGAGTTTGAAATGCTTTGAGGCTTATAATATCAAAATAAGATGCTACGTTTGATAAATCTGGTAAAAGAGGTAAATGACTTCTTTGTAATTTTTGAGAAATTTTTCGTAATTCGTTTACTAGTTCGTTTGGTTGAATTATTGAGGGATGTAAAGTATTTAATCTTGCAAAAGTTATGCTTTCAATTATGTTATCTAATTCATTCTCAATAATTATGTTTGATTCTGTGATTTGTTCACAAATTTCGATAAACTGAAATCTCGCTTCATAATAATTTTCGTTATCTGAGATATCTAACAAAGTATTTTTAATTTTTACAATGTCTTCGTTAAATGTCTCTTCGTCTATTTGTAATTTTCTTATTGTGTAATTAAAATTTTTGATTGTTGAGGTTGTTACTGAAATTTGATTTTTTAAAAGATTTTCGATTTGATGTTCGTCGTCTTTTAATTTGTTAATACAATCTGTGTAATATTCGCCATCTGATGCGTCTAAGTTTCCTGTTACTGCTTTCCATATTGATCCTATGCCGTTTAATATTCCTCTTTTGTAACGATTATTTGGGGTATCATATTTAATTTCTGTTAATTTGTTTTCAATAGATTTTAATTGTTTGTTAATTAAACTTATGTGTGGTTGTACTTCTGTGTAAAAGAATTTTAATCTTGGAGAGTTTTCGTAAAATAGTCTCGTGTTTATGTTATTTATTAAATCGACATTTTGATTTGTTTTAATAAAGATATGTTTTTGTAAGTTAATATTGTCCATTTGTCGTTTGCAATTTTCATTTCAGTTTCAGGATGATAATAAATTCCGATGGTGTTGTTTAATAGTTTTAAGTCATAGTTCATTGTGTGTGTACTTACTCTTGTCATCGCGAATGATAACCTGAAAATAAAGAAAGTGTTTTATTCTAGTTTTGAACTCATCATGTCTGAGTTAATATTAAATTCTCTGTTTGTCACAGGGTCTTTTACTTTTAATGCATTATTTTCTAAAACTTTAATTATTTCAAAAGGTCCGTTTGATTTATTTGATAACTTTGATTTTCTTTGAGATTCTTTACTAAAAAGGTCTTTAACATTAAATTGTTTTTCTTTTGGTTGAAAATTCCAGTCATATCTTGATTTTGCTTTTGCTTTTTTTTCAAATGTTCTTTCTCGTGCTACTTCTTAAAAATAAGAAATTTTGTTATTTAGATCGCATACATATTTTGTATTGAGTTCTTCTTGATTATACGTTTTTTCAGGGGGTTTCGAGTTTGTATGTCCGAATATCAATTCATACGGTGTGAATTCATGTGTTTGATTTTTTGAGTTGTTGTAACATATTATCGCGTAAGGTAAACATGTTAGTGGGTGATCTCTGGGATTGTCTGTTACTGTCGCTCTTATAATTTCTAATAAGGTTGCGTGGAATCTTTCGAGTGATCCGTTTGATTGGGGGTGATTTACTGAAGAATAATTTTATGTCATACAATGTGCAAAGGTCTTTTAATAGGTGATTATCAAATTCTCCACCTCTGTCGCAATGTATACGTAAAGGGATTCCGTAATGTTGGAAATATAAAAGTAAAGTGTTTACTACTTGTTTTGCTGATTTGTCTTGTAAAGGATAAGCTTTAGTGAATTTCGTTAATTAGTCTCATATTGTTAAAATGAGATTGTTTTCTGGGACCTTTAAAATGTCTAAATTTATTCTTTCAAATGGGGTTTTTGGTGTTTCGGTTATTACAAGGGAATTGCATAAATTTTTTCTGCAAGTTTTTATTTTGTTACAAGTTTCACAATTTTTGATGAAGTATTCGACTTGTTTGTTGAGATTTGGCCAGTCGTATTTTTGTTTTATACGATTGATCGTTTCGTTTATGCCTCTGTGTAGATTTGCTTTACCTGAGTGAAATTGATCGATTATAATTGGTCTTTCATCTTCTGTTGGAGTTATTATTTCTTTCTTACACATGATGAATTCGATTTCATCGTCTGAAAATACGTATGATAAAATTTCAAGTAAAGGTATTTCTTTTGTTTCTTCTAAATAATAAGTTGAATTTTCTAAGAGATCGTTTTTGTTTTCGTAAATTACGTGAAATAAAAGTCGTTCTGTGTTTTCGTAAGGTGTTGGTATTATGCAATACTTTCGGTTTTTTACTGTTTTGCTGTTTTGGATGTTTATTTTGTCATCTCGATATTGGTGATTTTCTTCTAAAAAGTCTTGAATTATTTTGAATTGGTTTTCAGTTATGCTTCCTTGCATGATTGGTGTTAATATGTTTTTGTGAGATTTGTCAAGAAAGTTTTCGTTAGAATTTTGCATTTTGAATAGTCGATTAGCGATTTTTGGTCTTTTAGTCTCTTGTATCTTGAATATTCTTCTTGTATTGTTTCTGAGGCTATTTCTGTGGTTTCGCATCCGTCGCTTTCTTCTTATATTCAATTGTGAAATATTTTGAGTGCTTGTAGTTTAGTTAAATAATTTGTTTTTATTCTGGACAATGCGTCAGCGTTGGTGTTTTGTTTTCCTGGTTTGTAGATTATCTCATAATCGTATTCTTCTAGTTTTAGTCTCCATCTTGCTAGTTTTGATCCTGGATCCCATGTGAGAGGTCGATGGTCTGTTACGAGTTTGAATTTTCTTCCGTAAAGGTATGGTCTGAAGGTCTTTGTTGCTACGATTATACTTAGGAGTTCTTTCTGTATTGTTGAGTATTTTGACTCTGTTTGACTGAGTATTCTGCTGAAATATGCAATTGGTAGATCTTTATTTTGTTTTATTTGACTCAGGACTGCGCCAATAGAAAAATTCGAAGCGTCAGTGGTTAGAATGAATTCTTTGTCGAAATCTGGGTATTGGAGAATGAGGTAGTTTGTTAAAGCTTGTTTTAATTTGTTAAAGGCTTCGTGACATTGTTCGTTGAAGTTAAATTCTGTGTTTTTGTGTAGTAAAGATGTTAAAGGTTTGACAATTTTTGCAAAGTTGGGTATGAATCTTCTGTAGTAACCTGCTAATCCTAAAAATGATTTGATGTCCTTTGGATTGCTTGGGGTTGGAAAGTTTTGAACTGCTGATATCTTTTCTGGGTTCGGCTTTACTCCGTCTTTCGTTATTAAATGTCCTAGGTAGGCTACTTCTTTTCTTAAAAATTCACATTTGTCTGGCTAAATCTTTAAATTTGCTTCTGAGAGTCTGGTGAAAATTTCGCTTAATCTGTTGATGTGTTCGTCAAGAGTTGTTGAATAAATGATGATGTCATCCATATATACTAAGCATCGTTCGTTTTGAATTCCTGGTAGTATATTGTCCATGACACGTTGGAATGTCGAGGGGGCATTTTTGAGTCCAAATGGCATTCTTTTGTATTCATAGTGTCCGTTTTCCACTGAAAATGCTGTTTTTTCAACATCTTTTGGATTTAACTCAATCTGGTGGAATCCAGATGCAAGATCGAGTGTTGTGAAATACTGACATTTTCCTAACTGATCAAGTAAGTCTGTGATATTTGGAAGTGGGTATTTATCGTCTACGGTAACTTCATTTAATTTCCTATAGTCGATTACCACACGCCACTTTTGTTTTCCACTTGCGTCTAACTTTTTCGGGACAACCCATACTGGTGATGACCATGGTGATATTGAGGGTTGGATGATTCCTTGGTCTAACATTTTTGTAATTTGGGTTTTCACTTCTTGCTTGTGTATGTGCGGATACCTGTAAGATTTTGTGAAAATGCGTTTTGCGTCGTTAGTGTTGATTGAATGTTTGATTTCATTCGTGAAAGTTAATTGATCTCCTTCTAGATAGAAAATTTCAGAAAAATCTAAACATGTGTTTATGATTTTTTCTTTTTCTTCTTCATTTAGGTGTTCTAGCCGAAGTTGTTTTTCAATTTCTGCCTGTCTGTCTGTGTTGTTGATTTGAGTGTAATTCAATTTTTTGTTTCGTTTGAGTGCAATGTTGGAATTTCTTCAAATTGTAGATTGTTCCAATTTATTTCCTTTTCTTTTTCTGACGTTTAAAATTGTTGTGAAAAATTCACCTTTTTCATTAGTTTTGACTAGTGCATTTGGGATAATTACTTCTTCTTTTTCATCCGATAATAAAATCAGTTCTTTGTTTGGTTTGTCGCATTTGAGTTTGTAAACTTGTTCTGTTCTTGGTTCAATTTTGATTTTGTTTTCAATTTTTCTTTCTTGTTGAAATTTTTCTTGAGTGATTTGTTGATTTTTTTCTTCATGGAAATTTTATTGAATGTTTTCTTCGTGTAGATGAGCATTTTGGGGTTCTTCTCCGGTTTTGTGAAGGTCAAGTGTTTTGTATTTGGTGATTAGTTTGCGATTTTTTAAATCAATTACGCATTCATAATGATCAAGAAAATCTGCGCCTAATAATCCGTCGAAATCAATGTTGATGTTTGATACGTAACACTTTAATGGATCGTTACTGTTTTCAGTAAAAAATGTGTAGTTTACACAAGTTGAAATTGGAATTAACTCATTCGTTATACCTTGAACATTTATTTTTATAGAGCGAGGTATTCGAGGAGGGTTAAGTCAGTGCTCAAAACGTCGAGCCAAAGCCAATAATAAATACACACCTGAACATGATGTCACCAAAAAACCATCATATTTAATGTATTTTGATTTAAACAACCAATATGGTTGGGCCATGGAACAACCATTACCTTACGATACATTTAGCTGGGTTGAAAATGTTGATAATTTTGATGTAACTACTGTGTCCAATGAATCGTCGAAAGGTTACATCCTCGAAGTTGATTTAGAATATCCCGAACATTTATATGACAAACATAAAGACCTACCTTTCTGCCCAGAACATAATATACCGCCCGGATCAAAAGAATCAAAATTAATTGGTACACTATATCATAAAAACCGATACGTTATTCACTACCGTAATTTGAAACAAACTTTAGCAAACGGCTTAATATTAACAAAAATTCATCGAATTCTCAGTTTTAATCAATCGCCATGGCTAAAAGCATACATTGATTTGAATACAAAACTGCGCGCAAATTCAAAGAACGAGTTTGAAAGGAATCTGTTTAAACTAATGAATAATGCAGTATTTGGTAAAACGATGGAAAACATACGCAAGCACTCAAACGTCAAACTAATTACCAAGTGGGATGGTAGGTATGGAGCCGAAGCATTAATTTCCAAACCGGAATTTAGATCCGCAACTATTTTTAATGAGAATCTCGCTGCAATCGAACTTAACAAAACAGAATTTTTTTTCAATAAACCTATATATTTAGGCATGTGCATCCTCGACATTTCCAAAACATGTCTATATGATTTTCACTATGGTTATATGACAAGCGAATTTCGAACGAACTGTACTGTTTTATATACGGACACTGATAGCCTCATTTATGAAATTAATGTTGATGATATATATGTAACAATCAAGCGCGATTGCCATCGGTATTTTGACACCAGTAACTATCCTGATGATAACACATACGGCATTTCACGCGTTAACAATAAGGTGATTGGATACATGAAAGATGAATGTTCCGGGGCCATAATGACAGATTTTGCGGGTTTGCGATCAAAAATGTATGCTTTTAAAATATTAAAGACGCACATGGATGAAGAAAAAGAGCGAGAAGCGTTGACTGATAGAAGCACAGATGATATGGATATTGGTATAGCACTATCAAATATAGGTATAACTAAAAAGGTAAAGGAAGTGAAGAAATCTGTTGTGAAAACGTGTATAACATTTGATGATTATATGGATTGTCTAGATAATTTCCGCGAGAAAAGCGTTAATCAAAATCTAATTCAATCATCTAAACATGTTGTAAATTCAATTAAACAAACCAAAATTGCGCTCAACCCCATGATAATAAGCGATATTTAGTTAAGGACTCATGTGATACTTTACCTTGGGGTCACTATGCTATCACGGAAACCTAATTGTGATTATATGAGATTATACTTTCTTAAGGTGAAGAAAATTGAGAATGTTTGCTACATCTCAGAGATAAATAAGTATTAAATTTAATGAAAATTTTATTAAGTGGTATGGATAGAAAGTTTTAGTATTATCAATTAAAGAACTTGAAACTAAAGCAGTACATAATAGACATGTTATGTGAAGTAGATATGGAAACACACATAAAACTCATGTTTCGCTTTATAATACATTTTATATAATCAGGTATATTACCTGTTGTAATAAATGACTACTGTATTTTTTTATACATATTATTTGATGTAATAAATTGCTATCATATTTTCTGTTTAAATCTGCACATTATCTGTTGTAATAAATTACTGCCATATTTTCTCTATCACCATGTATATTATTTGTTGTAATACATTACCATAAATCACACCATATATATACTATTTGTTATAATAATTGTTAGTATACTTTCTATATAACCTCTGTACATTATTTTTTATATTTGTATTAATAAAAAATTTTATCTGTTTTTGAGTATTTCTTACCTTAATAGTAAAATAATTTTTAGTGATGGTTAGTAATCAGGATAAAAAACGATATGCCCTTAGAAAACAAAATAATGTAAGACAGTAAATTAAAGAAAACTATTTTGTTATGCACCATAATCATAATTAGATGTTAGTATGTTATAGTCGTAACAAGAACGGTGGTTTTTTAAAAAATTATTTTTTATTTTGCTAGAAGTTTTTACACTTTGTGCAATGTTTTTTATTAAAATTACAATAATGTCGTAGAGTTATAATAAGAATTATAAATTAGAAAGTATATTAGGAATGATTCAATTAGAATGATGAATTGAATGATAGCTCGATACAATGCTAGCCCTACTTATTACTTTTTCTAACAAAGAGGTATTTTAATTTGAAGGTTACATGGTTTGCAGATTGTATGCTGATTGAGCTTAGTAAGCGTCTTTGCTTTATGAATGGATAATGCATAATGAATATAAAGAACATCTTAATGAATGCTAAATAATTAACTCAAGGTTAAATCTTAATATTATTGTGATTAAATACGATATAACAATTCCTCCCTACGAAGATTAAAAATTATGGGTCAAGTTTGTCTTGAAACTAATTTTTGTGAATTAGGATTTAATTCAATTTCTTCTTCTGCGGTTGGATCGCCAACATTTCTTCTGATCGGCTGTCTTCTTAATGGGATTACATGTCTTCTAAATTTCGTTAAGAAATTTCTAGAGTTATCATCAGAGTAATCTGGTCTTGGGGTGTTTCCTAAGGCTATTCCTATTTTTGGATACCTTTTTCTACATTTACATAATTAAAACTATAAGTATTATGACCAAAGCTATTGTAAAATAAGCGAACCATGAAATATGTTTCTGAATAAAAGGTTCATTTATTAGCTTGTCAAGATCTTTATTATATTGATTTAATTTATGTTCGGCAATATTTAGTTCGTCAAGATTTAGTTTTGAGATTTTTAATGGTTTTAATTTTGGTATTTCTTTTGGTAAATTAGAACAACAATTAAATTTAATTTCAGGAATTTGAATTGTTTCTTCAATTGATGTCTTTTTTCATAAATTGCATATATTCTTGTTGATCCTATATATGCTGTACAATGTGGGTTCAAATTTAGAATTACATTTTGTTCTACAATTTTTGTTTCAGATTGTCCTAGACAATTTATTACAAAAGGTACTGAATTTGCAATTGCTACAAGCCAAGTATTTTGTGAAATTAGTTGTACTTGTAGTCTTCAGAATAAAGCAATGTTGTTACACAATTTTCTGGTGATTTCAATGGGTGTAATAGAAGTTGTGCTTCGCAGTTTGCATTTAAATCTACAGGGTTTGGTAATAAATATTTACATAATTTAAATTCAATTTGTTTACAATTTTCAAAATTATCCATATGAATGTACAATGTCTTGTCATCTGAAAGTGCAATGTATTTTGAAGTTGGTAAAATTAAATGGAAAAGTTGTGTTCGATTATCTTTGATTGGAATAGAGTATACATGAAACAGTTTAAAATTGTAAGGTTCAACGATTGGTATGTCTAATACAAATACGATTTCTCCTCGAGTTTGAAATGCTTTGAGGCTTATAATATCAAAATAAGATGCTACGTTTGATAAATCTGGTAAAAGAAGTAAATGACTTCTTTGTAATTTTTGAGAAATTTTTCGTAATTCGTTTACTAGTTCGTTTGGTTGAATTATTGAGGGATGTAAAGTATTTAATCTTGCAAAAGTTATGCTTTCAATTATGTTATCTAATTCATTCTCAATAATTATGTTTGATTCTGTGATTTGTTCACAAATTTCGATAAACTGAAATCTCGCTTCATAATAATTTTCGTTATCTGAGATATCTAACAAAGTATTTTTAATTTTTACAATGTCTTCGTTAAATGTCTCTTCGTCTATTTGTAATTTTCTTATTGTGTAATTAAAATTTTTGATTGTTGAGGTTGTTACTGAAATTTGATTTTTTAAAAGATTTTCGATTTGATGTTCGTCGTCTTTTAATTTGTTAATACAATCTGTGTAATATTCGCCATCTGATGCGTCTAAGTTTCCTGTTACTGCTTTCCATATTGATCCTATGCCGTTTAATATTCCTCTTTTGTAACGATTATTTGGGGTATCATATTTAATTTCTGTTAATTTGTTTTCAATAGATTTTAATTGTTTGTTAATTAAACTTATGTGTGGTTGTACTTCTGTGTAAAAGAATTTTAATCTTGGAGAGTTTTCGTAAAATAGTCTCGTGTTTATGTTATTTATTAAATCGACATTTTGATTTGTTTTAATAAAGATATGTTTTTGTAAGTTAATATTGTCCATTTGTCGTTTGCAATTTTCATTTCAGTTTCAGGATGATAATAAATTCCGATGGTGTTGTTTAATAGTTTTAAGTCATAGTTCATTGTGTGTGTACTTACTCTTGTCATCGCGAATGATAACCTGAAAATAAAGAAAGTGTTTTATTCTAGTTTTGAACTCATCATGTCTGAGTTAATATTAAATTCTCTGTTTGTCACAGGGTCTTTTACTTTTAATGCATTATTTTCTAAAACTTTAATTATTTCAAAAGGTCCGTTTGATTTATTTGATAACTTTGATTTTCTTTGAGATTCTTTACTAAAAAGGTCTTTAACATTAAATTGTTTTTCTTTTGGTTGAAAATTCCAGTCATATCTTGATTTTGCTTTTGCTTTTTTTTCAAATGTTCTTTCTCGTGCTACTTCGTAAAAATAAGAAATTTTGTTATTTAGATCGCATACATATTTTGTATTGAGTTATTCTTGATTATACGTTTTTTCAGGGGGTTTCGAGTTTGTATGTCCGAATATCAATTCATACGGTGTGAATTCATGTGTTTGATTTTTTGAGTTGTTGTAACATATTATCGCGTAAGGTAAACATGTTAGTGGGTGATCTCTGGGATTGTCTGTTACTGTCGCTCTTATAATTTCTAATAAGGTTGCGTGGAATCTTTCGAGTGATCCGTTTGATTGGGGGTGATTTACTGAAGAATAATTTTATGTCATACAATGTGCAAAGGTCTTTTAATAGGTGATTATCAAATTCTCCACCTCTGTCGCAATGTATACGTAAAGGGATTCCGTAATGTTGGAAATATAAAAGTAAAGTGTTTACTACTTGTTTTGCTGATTTGTCTTGTAAAGGATAAGCTTTAGTGAATTTCGTTAATTAGTCTCATATTGTTAAAATGAGATTGTTTTCTGGGACCTTTAAAATGTCTAAATTTATTCTTTCAAATGGGGTTTTTGGTGTTTCGGTTATTACAAGGGAATTGCATAAATTTTTTCTGCAAGTTTTTATTTTGTTACAAGTTTCACAATTTTTGATGAAGTATTCGACTTGTTTGTTGAGATTTGGCCAGTCGTATTTTTGTTTTATACGATTGATCGTTTCGTTTATGCCTCTGTGTAGATTTGCTTTACCTGAGTGAAATTGATCGATTATAATTGGTCTTTCATCTTCTGTTGGAGTTATTATTTCTTTCTTACACATGATGAATTCGATTTCATCGTCTGAAAATACGTATGATAAAATTTCAAGTAAAGGTATTTCTTTTGTTTCTTCTAAATAATAAGTTGAATTTTCTAAGAGATCGTTTTTGTTTTCGTAAATTACGTGAAATAAAAGTCGTTCTGTGTTTTCGTAAGGTGTTGGTATTATGCAATACTTTCGGTTTTTTACTGTTTTGCTGTTTTGGATGTTTATTTTGTCATCTCGATATTGGTGATTTTCTTCTAAAAAGTCTTGAATTATTTTGAATTGGTTTTCAGTTATGCTTCCTTGCATGATTGGTGTTAATATGTTTTTGTGAGATTTGTCAAGAAAGTTTTCGTTAGAATTTTGCATTTTGAATAGTCGATTAGCGATTTTTGGTCTTTTAGTCTCTTGTATCTTGAATATTCTTCTTGTATTGTTTCTGAGGCTATTTCTGTGGTTTCACATCCGTCGCTTTCTTCTTATATTCAATTGTGAAATATTTTGAGTGCTTGTAGTTTAGTTAAATAATTTGTTTTTATTCTGGACAATGCGTCAGCGTTGGTGTTTTGTTTTCCTGGTTTGTAGATTATCTCATAATCGTATTCTTCTAGTTTTAGTCTCCATCTTGCTAGTTTTGATCCTGGATCCCATGTGAGAGGTCGATGGTCTGTTACGAGTTTGAATTTTCTTCCGTAAAGGTATGGTCTGAAGGTCTTTGTTGCTACGATTATACTTAGGAGTTCTTTCTGTATTGTTGAGTATTTTGACTCTGTTTGACTGAGTATTCTGCTGAAATATGCAATTGGTAGATCTTTATTTTGTTTTATTTGACTCAGGACTGCGCCAATAGAAAAATTCGAAGCGTCAGTGGTTAGAATGAATTCTTTGTCGAAATCTGGGTATTGGAGAATGAGGTAGTTTGTTAAAGCTTGTTTTAATTTGTTAAAGGCTTCGTGACATTGTTCGTTGAAGTTAAATTCTGTGTTTTTGTGTAGTAAAGATGTTAAAGGTTTGACAATTTTTGCAAAGTTGGGTATGAATCTTCTGTAGTAACCTGCTAATCCTAAAAATGATTTGATGTCCTTTGGATTGCTTGGGGTTGGAAAGTTTTGAACTGCTGATATCTTTTCTGGGTTCGGCTTTACTCCGTCTTTCGTTATTAAATGTCCTAGGTAGGCTACTTCTTTTCTTAAAAATTCACATTTGTCTGGCTAAATCTTTAAATTTGCTTCTGAGAGTCTGGTGAAAATTTCGCTTAATCTGTTGATGTGTTCGTCAAGAGTTGTTGAATAAATGATGATGTCATCCATATATACTAAGCATCGTTCGTTTTGAATTCCTGGTAGTATATTGTCCATGACACGTTGGAATGTCGAGGGGGCATTTTTGAGTCCAAATGGCATTCTTTTGTATTCATAGTGTCCGTTTTCCACTGAAAATGCTGTTTTCTCAACATCTTTTGGATTTAACTCAATCTGGTGGAATCCAGATGCAAGATCGAGTGTTGTGAAATACTGACATTTTCCTAACTGATCAAGTAAGTCTGTGATATTTGGAAGTGGGTATTTATCGTCTACGGTAACTTCATTTAATTTCCTATAGTCGATTACCACACGCCACTTTTGTTTTCCACTTGCGTCTAACTTTTTCGGGACAACCCATACTGGTGATGACCATGGTGATATTGAGGGTTGGATGATTCCTTGGTCTAACATTTTTGTAATTTGGGTTTTCACTTCTTGCTTGTGTATGTGCGGATACCTGTAAGATTTTGTGAAAATGCGTTTTGCGTCGTTAGTGTTGATTGAATGTTTGATTTCATTCGTGAAAGTTAATTGATCTCCTTCTAGATAGAAAATTTCAGAAAAATCTAAACATGTGTTTATGATTTTTTCTTTTTCTTCTTCATTTAGGTGTTCTAGCCGAAGTTGTTTTTCAATTTCTGCCTGTCTGTCTGTGTTGTTGATTTGAGTGTAATTCAATTTTTTGTTTCGTTTGAGTGCAATGTTGGAATTTCTTCAAATTGTAGATTGTTACAATTTATTTCCTTTTCTTTTTCTGACGTTTAAAATTGTTGTGAAAAATTCACCTTTTTCATTAGTTTTGACTAGTGCATTTGGGATAATTACTTCTTCTTTTTCATCCGATAATAAAATCAGTTCTTTGTTTGGTTTGTCGCATTTGAGTTTGTAAACTTGTTCTGTTCTTGGTTCAATTTTGATTTTGTTTTCAATTTTTCTTTCTTGTTGAAATTTTTCTTGAGTGATTTGTTGATTTTTTTCTTCATGGAAATTTTATTGAATGTTTTCTTCGTGTAGATGAGCATTTTGGGGTTCTTCTCCGGTTTTGTGAAGGTCAAGTGTTTTGTATTTGGTGATTAGTTTGCGATTTTTTAAATCAATTACGCATTCATAATGATCAAGAAAATCTGCGCCTAATAATCCGTCGAAATCAATGTTGATGTTTGATACGTAACACTTTAATGGATCGTTACTGTTTTCAGTAAAAAATGTGTAGTTTACACAAGTTGAAATTGGAATTAACTCATTCGTTATACCTTGAACATTTATTTTTTCTGTAGGTTGAATTAAATTTAGGGGGACAATTTGTGGTTTTATAATTGATAAGCCTGCGCCTGTATCAATTAAAAATTTACAAGTTTTGCTTTGTGAAGTAATGTAATAGAGATTTTCAGATCGTGTCGAATTTATAAGTTTTGTACACGGTGTGAAAGTTGATCTATTTGTTGTTGTTGTTGTTGGTGTTGTTGTTGTTGTTGTTGACTGGTCTGAGGGAAATGAGCAAAAGTTCCAGTCATTTCTTCGCTCGTTTGCTCGTTTAAATGATGTGTTTGTCTTTCGAAATTTTGGGTTTGATTTTGATTTGAATGTGTGTTCGCGTTGTTTGTGTTATTGGGTCTATGGAAATTCGGATTTCTTTGAATTACCGAAGGTCTCTGATTTTGTTGAAAGTTTGAATTTTGAAAAGATGTGCTTGGTTGCTGATTTGAAAATCTTTGAAATGAATTGTTTTGTTGTGGAAATCTCTAGAAAAATCTAGTTGGCGCACAAGTTGAAATCCGTATAAAAGCGAAACAAGTCGACATCCATGCGTTATACTCGCCTTTATACTCTATACAAATATAACGCAACTTAGCATCTGTCCATTTAACGGTAAAGGTGGCATCTGCATACATATTTTACTTGTTTAGGTATACCCCGGCTTCCGTATATATAACTTTTTGGTAATATTAGGATCCTTGCAGTGTTGCCAAGCCAGTTCAGTTTGTACAATTATAATACTGTAATGTAATCATAAATCATACTCATGGTTTTGTAAACTACTGCTTTCTAGCCATTACTCCGCTAATGATAAGAAGTCGATTTATTGCCGTTATGTACTTCAAAATAATAAATATTAGGTATTCTATTGAAAAATTTATATTTTATTATAATTAGTGTCTTCATTCTCGGAACGGAAATTATATGTTTACAAAAATGTTTATTATCTTATACAGTAGTGAAATTAAATTGCACTATTTGTAAAAAATATACAGGGTATCTACGGAAATTAACATTAATTTAAATTTTCTGACAATAAGCCACTTTATAAAAAAAATTGTTTAGGAAATACTAAAATACTGTATACAGGGTGGACCATTAATAATAGGCCATAGTTCAAGAGTAGATTCTTTGGATCAAAATATGAGGATATAACGAAACATGCTTTAGTAAATTGTTGGCGTGGAAAAAGGTACAGGGTGTCAAAATTGTATTCTTTTTCTTTTTTTTTTTGCAATATCTCAACTTCACCGATCTCCTCCCAATTTGGTAAGGAAACAGTTTTTAGGCTAAGAAACAATAATTCATCTGTTACATCACGCTAGCCCGTGCAGGGCGCCTCATGAGCTATACCTGATGATGAATATTTTTTATCTTTTATTTTACGAAACGTAGTGGCACTTTTGACTAGAAAATCTCATGCAGGAGTCATTTCTACGTAAAAAAGATATACTTGATAGAACTTGATAATTCCAACCGTTTTCGAGAAAACTGCCGCATAGGTCTCAAAAATTCTTTGAAAACAAACCCAATTTGAAAAGGAAAAATTGTATTTATTGAAAAGTGTGCCTTGATGACGTCTTAGTTCCGTCAAAATATCAAACTAATGAAATTGTACGTAAATGACAGACGTCACCAAAGCACATTTTTGTGTGTAAATTAATTCTTGTTTAAATCGATTTTCTTCAATACCTCAGTGTATTTTTATTTTCCCGTATCTAAGAAATAATACAATCAAAATGAGGTTTTTGAAGTGTCCATATCATTTTCATTATTACCGTGTTAATTTAAATTCTAATAATGCTTACTTTACAGCAACGAATTTATTTAGTTAAATGTTATGGTATAGGGGACAATTCCTATCGACATGCCATTGAATTATTCCATGAAAAGTATTGTTAATAGTAGTCGACAGAGTTTGAAACAAATTTCTACGAAAATTTAATATTACTAGAGATGTAAAAGGTCTAAAAGAGCAAAGAGCAGAATGTAGCGTCATTGCGAAAACATCGTTGAGGAAAAAATTCGAGCAAATTAACATAAGCAGACCTGAACTTCATAGAGTTTTAAAAGAAAATATATTTCAGGCTGACAGCCCTGCCAAAAATTCCACATAGAAACTTATAAAAAAAAAGTGGATGCGGTTATATTAGTATTATACAGACAGGATTTTATCTGTTTTAATAAGTTTTAAATCGGTTATGAAACAGTAATTCCGAATGAGCTATTTGGAATTATCATATTGCCCTTTCATGAGTACTTATATGAAATATACATTAACATATCTACAGTTTAGTGTCTGCAAATGCACCCTTGCCCTTATATCTGTAAACATATGGAATTACAGATACAACTTCAAAGAGATTCTAAACTTTTCTATAAGTAATATCATAAGAGTTCCAGTCCGTCCTTTCTCCAGTATCTATCGTATGTACACACCATTTATCAACATGTTTTTATTGTAAATTTCAACATTGTCTTTTTATTAGTATTAATGTGGATATACATGTCAACAAATGTACAGTTTCAATTGTATATATTACAGATGTATTTTTATTGCAAACTTCCATTTTACTTTTTTATTAGTAT
This sequence comes from Rutpela maculata, assembly GCA_936432065.2. Lineage (NCBI taxonomy): Eukaryota > Metazoa > Arthropoda > Insecta > Coleoptera > Cerambycidae > Rutpela > Rutpela maculata. The sequence continues at coordinate 84,120,604 of OW386290.2, forward strand.
TAATTTGGATATGCAAGCCGACAAATGTACAGTTTAAATTGCATATTTCAAATAGAAATACTAATATAGTGGTAAACACAAAATACTGCAAAGTCCTCATTTCCTCGGGTGTTCCTGTTCTAGCCTAGAAGCAATGAATGAGTTAGCAGTCAAAGAGACTGCTTTACTTTTAATTTGACAAACACACGTCAGTTCCTTAGGTCACATTAGATTAGATATGAATTAGCGACACGTATACAGCTCCCTCTACTGGAGCCTGGAGTTAAAGTTGCTGCTGAAATTTCTATCAGTTTCTACCAGAATGGAGCAGCAAACATTTACTTATACCACATCAATGAGAATTTATGAGAACAGTATCTAAGGTAAAACGTGCGGCTTTCCGTGGTTAAATGGCAAGTGTTTCTATAAGAAACGAGCTGCATTAGGTTAGGACAGTTTTGACTTGCAATTGAAGATTACTAATTATAATGTTTGAATAGGGATTTATGAGATCAGTTTCTATGAGTATTAATGTTTTTTTTTTCAGTAATATATTAAATGTGTTTTCATTTGTTTGAATGGGTAAAAAGAAAGGTCAGTTTTCAACTGCAATTACAAATACAAGTTTAATCACTTTGAATGGGGTTATATGCGATTAATTTCTAAAAGTATTTATGCTGTTTTCCGAATATAATTGTGATGAGGTTTAATCAGTAACAAATTGTTCACTACTTGTTATGATATGGTCGGAAATTCCAAGTACACATTTAGTATTCCTTCAAAAGGATTGATGAGAGCAGTTTCTACGAGTATCTATTTGTTGTTCCTCTAGTAAATTATATAAGTCTTTACATTTACTTTTACTATCTCAATGAGAATTTATGAGAACAGTATCTAATGTAAAACGTACGGCTTTCCGTGGTTAAATGGCAAGTGTTTCTATAAGAAACGAGCTGCATTAGGTTAGAACAGTTTTGATTTGCAATTGAAGATTACAAATTATAATGTTTGAATAGGGATTTATGAGATCAGTTTCTATGAGTATTAATGTTTTTTTTTTCAGTAATATATTAAATGTGTTTTCATATGTTTGAATGGGTAAAAAGAAAGGTCAGTTTTCAACTGAAATTACAAATACAAATTTAATCAGTTCGAATGGGGTTATATGCGATCAATTTCTAACAGTATTTATGCTGTTTTCCGAATATAATTGTGATGAGGTTTGATCAGTAACAAATTGTTCACTACATGTTACGTGAGGAAATTCCAGGTACATATTTAGTATTACTTCGAAAGGATTGATAATAACAGTTTCTACGAGTATGTATTTATTGTGCCAATAGTAAATTATATAAGTCTTTATCAGTATGCATTCGGATCTAATTTAAATATGAAAATTATATCAGAATAAAGCAACTAAATATTTTAAACAGTATCTATTTGTAAATCCAGACATTTACTTATGCCACATCAATGAGAATTTATGAGGACAGTATCTAATGTAAAACGTGCGGCTTTCCGTGGTTAAATGGCAAGAGTTTCTATAAGAAACGAGCTGCATTAGGTTAGAACAGTTTTGATTTGCAATTAAAGATTACAAATTATAATGTTTGAATAGGGATTTATGAGATCAGTTTCTATGAGTATTAATGTTTTTTTTTTCAGTAATAAATATATTAAATGTGTTTTCATTTGTTTGAATGGGTAAAAAGAAAGGTTAGTTTTCAACTGCAGTTACAAATACAAGTTTAATCACTTCGAATAGGGTTATATGCGATCAGTTTCTAACAGTATTTATGCTGTTTTCCGAATATAATTGTGATGAGGTTTGATCAGTAACAAATTGTTCACCACATGTTACGATATGGTTGGAAATTCCAGGTACATATTTAGTATTCCTTCGAAAGGATTGATGATAGCAGTTTCTATGAGTATGTATTTGTTGTTCCAATAGAAACTTTGTCTTTATCAGTATGCATTCGGATCTACTTTAAATACAAAAATTATATCAGAATGACACAACCAAATATTTTAAACAGTATCCACTTGTAAATCCAAACATTTAAAGATATATTTTAATGAGAATCAATCAGAACAGTATCTAATGTAACGCGTGCGGCTTTCCGTGGCTAAATTTTAAAAGTATTTTTAATAAATAGCTTTAACGGATTTGAACAGTTTTAATTTGCATTTCCAGAAGAATAATTTTAATTGTTAAATAGGGATCTATGAGATCAGTGTCTTTGTGTAATGTTTTTTTTTTCAATAAAAACACATTTTATTGAAAAAAAAACGTTACACTGACCTCATAGATCCCTAACAATTAAAACTATTCATATGGAAATGCAAATGAAAACTGTTCGAATCCATTAAAGCTTATTTATTGCAAATAATTTTAAAATTTTGCCACGGAAAACCGCACACGTTACATTAGATACTGTTCTGATGGATTCTCATTATAATATTATCTTTGAGTGTTTGGATTTACAGGTGGACACTGTTTAAAATATTTGGGGTTTCATTCTGATATGATTTTTGTATTTAAATTAGATCCGAATGCATACTGATAAAGACTTATATAATTTACTGTAGGAACAACAAATAAATACTCGTAGAAACTGCTCTCATCAATCCTCTTTAAGGAATACTAAATATGTTCCTGGAATTTCCGACCATATCGTAACATGTAGTGAACAATTTGTTACGGATTAAACCTCATCACAATTATATTCGGAAAACAGCATAAATACTGTTAGAAATTGATCGCTTATAACCCCATTCGAAGTGATTAAACTTGTATTTGTAATTGCAGTTGAAAACTGACCTTCCTTTTTACCCATTCAAACAAATGCAAACACATTTAATATATTACTGAAAAAAAACATTAATACTCATAGAAACTGATCTCATAAATCCCTATTTAAACATTATAATTTGTAATCTGCAATTGCAAATCAAAACTGTTCTAACCTAATGCATCTCGTTTCTTATAGAAACACTTGCCCTTTAACCACGAAAAGCCGCACGTTTTACATTAGATACTATTCTCATAAATTCTCATTGAGATAGTATAAGTAAATGTCTGGATTTACAAATAGATACTTTTTAAAATATTTGGTTGCTTTATTCTGATATAATTTTCATATTTAAATTAGATCCGAATCTTTACTGATAAAGACTTATATAATTTACTAGAGGAACAACAAATAGATACTCGTAGAAACTGCTCTCATCAATCCTCTTGAAAGAATACCAAATGTGTACTTGGAATTTCCGACCATATCATAACATGTAGTGAACAATTTGTTACTGATTAAACCTCATCACAATTATATCCGGAAAACAGCATAAATACTTTTAGAAATTGATCGCATATAACCCCATTCGAAGTGATTAAACCTGTATTTGTAATTGCAGTTGAAAACTCTTTTTACCCATTCAAACAAATGAAAACACATTTAATATATTACTGAAAAAAAACATTAATACTCATAGAAACTGATCTCATAAATCCCTATTCAAACATTATAATTTGTAATCTTCAATTGCAAATCCAAACTGTTCTAACCTAATGCAGCTCGTTTCTTAAAGAAACACTTGTCTTTTAATCACGGAAAGCCGCACGAATTACATTAGATACTGTGCTCATAAATTCTCATTGATGTGTTATAAGTAAATGTTTGGATTTGCAAATGGATATGGCTTGACTCATTTTGCTGGTCAATTCGGATATAAACTGATAACAATTTCAACAGCAACTTTACCTAACTTATTGACCATATAGGTTCTCATAGATACTTATTAATTTTTGATAATTCTCAATACGGATTGATGAGATTTTTTTGACAGGGAGACCTAAAAAATTGATGCTCTGGAATAAGGTAATGTTTAGATGTTAGTTTGGATACCGAGGAAAGAATTGTGGGAGATAGTTTTATTATAAAAATGTTATATTTTCAGACGAGTCTACCTTTAACATAAACGGTATAGTATAATCCCAAAATTATCGCTATTAGGCGCATGACAATCCAAATTTTACAATAACTAAAAGTAATCATAAATTCAAAAATGTAAATATATGGTGTGCATTACAAAATATAGAATTATTGGTCCATACTTCTTTCAGGAAAATTTTGATCAAAATTCATATTTAAAAATGTTGAATCCTTCCTTACTTTTGATTAAAATTTGAAGAAGAAAATTTAGAATACAGACTTATGTATTTTCAACAAAACCGATGCCCCGCTCATTCGTCACTGCTGTTTCAAAGTTGGCTTCCTAGACTCTTTTTAACGCTTTTTTTAGCTTGACCTATAACTTTCTAACGACAATACAATAATATGGTACCATCGAGCTTGATGATGATGAAGAAACTTGTAGAGTTAACTATAATAGAGAGTGACTTAAATAGTTTAAATGCAGATTTTAATAAAAAACCAGATCCAGAGGTAGTTGATCAAATTAAAGCTTATAGTAAAGAAATAGCTAAAATAATACTTGAATCTCAGTATATTAATAGATAAAAAAATTAAAAATTATTTTAAAAAACGTAAATAGTAGTACTGATACACTACAAATAGATAATATGGCGGAAAAATTTAATTTATGAAGAGCTGCATCTTTGTTGCCGTCCATGAATGGCACCGAAGACTGCACAAAACAGTTGATTGATGCAATTAAATTTTATTCTGAACTTTTAAATGATTAAGACAAAAAAATTACTTATTAAATAATTGATAAAAATTAGACTATCCCAAAATGCCAAACTACGACTCGAGAAAACTTACGACACGACTGCAAACTTAGTGAATGACATGAGAACTCATTTGTTGACCAAGAAATCTGTGACATCTTTAGCATTGGGATTAAATAGGACAAGACAACTTGACAAAACCATTGATGAATTCGGCAGGGAAATCGAACAATTATTACTAAACTTGACCTTGGCGCAAGTAAACGGAGACGAACTGCAATAAAAATGTTGACAAATGTGAATGAAAAAGTTGCGAAATCATCAATTGCGTACTATAATAAAAGCGCGAACTTATCAAAGTTTAACAACAGCTATAAGTGATGCGAAGGACGAGGACGATATAACTCCTCGGGTCAAACAGTGATCAGTCACAAGTTTTTCACATGGGACAAAAAAATTCAAATCACCGTTTTAATGGTTCTCGCAATATTACCGAGGGAGAAATACTTCACATAAACATAATTACAGCGACAGCTATAACAAGGAAATAATCAAAAGCAGCAAAATTCATATAATAGTCATTTTAGAGGTCAAGTACGTGGTGATATAAATAGATGGGTGACCCAGGTCATGGTGTGCACCAAGCGAATTATGCAGAAAATGACACGTTCTCAGAAAGCCAAAATAGTAAAAGCAACAACAACAGCGTCCAGTGCGTGTTTCAGATGGATTTTTCGAGCGCAAACGGAATCATATCGAATATGAATATGAAATATGAATTTCGTGATAATAAAATATGGAGCAAATTAAATAACTTTCTTCTTGGATACAGATGCATCTGTAAGCATTATTTTTGCAAGCTATGTTAAACATGCCTTGATTGACACGGAGAAAAAGGTAAAAATTAATGGAGACGCTGGCTCAACAGTATCCATAGGCACAGCCAATATTTTTTTAGAAATAAAGAAGAAGCAAATAAATCATGCATTTTTAGTATTGTAGAAGCTTGAAAGTGGAATGCATGGAGTGCTAGGTTTTGATTTTTTTTAAATATTCAGCACCCATTGATTATGAAAAAAGTTTATTTTTATTTCGGATTAAGGATAGGAAAATAAATGTACCATTAGAATCTAAATATGATTATTGTATGTGGATACCACAGTGCGAAATAATTAAATATATTGTAAAGTGGATAGTGATTATGACTGTGTAGTTAAATTGGATGTATTAGGTGGTTTGTAGCAGGAACCTTAGCTAGACTTAAAAATAGGATGTTTCCCATTAGGTTACTTAATGTCAATGATTGCACATACAACTGTATTCATTTTACTATTTACTGACGTTAAGAACAATCCAGTACATAAAAGTAGTTAAAAAAAATGCTATAGACCTATAAATGAGATATATACTTTAGTCGCAAATAGTCACTTTTGGAAGTCAATTGCACCATGAAAATCACATTTGTGAGAGTTGTGCCCATTGAGACTTGACCTTCATGACCTACATTTTTCCCGAATTTCAAAAAAATTCACCGAAACTCCATTTCCATAAGGTGTGGGGTCCTTTTCGACGTTTTTTTGAAAGCCTTTCATTTTTGGAAAAAACAATCAAAATATTCTTGATGCGGAGATCATTTTCTTTCCTTTCCATCAAAGTTATCTCGGCGACCTACTATTGGACACTCAACTCTGTGTCTGGGTGTGGGGCCTGAACAATATTTGTTTAACTGTCCTTTATCCCGTTTGTATAAATATAGGTCGTTGCCATCGTATCTACCTATAGTTTATTACTTATTATATTCGTGTGATTCTAGCCTCTGTCCACTATATTTGTTATCAATTATATTACAAAATTGTATTTATATTTGATGTGGAGATCATTTTCTATCATTTCCACCAAAGTTATCTCGGCGACTTACTATTGGACACTGAAGTCTAGTCTGGGGTCGTAACTATTAAGTTTGTCTGAATTGAATCAAGAACGGGGTGGATATCAATACCAGCTCTAAAAATGTAATTTAAAAATTTCATGTGATTTTCTTTCTCTAAAAATGTGTCCCATTTCATAGTTCTTATCAATGTAAAACATTGACAGCTATAAGACAATAAAACTTCATGAGAATTTAATGGAACAAAAAAAAACTATGTATTTGTTGCTAAAAGAATTCCCTGCAGGCTTTTTTAATCTAACGCTATTGACCAGGCAATTTACACTATTTCGCCAGTGATATTCTTGGTCATTATAAACTTTCATAAATGAAGTCCTTTTGTCCGAAACAGGAGTATAGTCTATAAAAACTTGCGAATCAGAAATAGTTTTTAAAATATATTTTAAATTTATTATGGCAAGTTATCTAAGACGAATTCTGCAAATATTCAAATACTTTCCTAGTAGCACAAAATATTGGACCAACGTAAATTACCAATATATGAATATTGGTCTTATATGGATTGTACGTTGGTCAGCATAGACTGTTTTGTCGAGTTGAGTGGTTTTCAAATTATTAATGATTTTTTTCTAAAAATCATACGAAATTTAAGATGGCGAAGCGATTTTCTCCGTTCCTCTAGTTGGAAAAGTGGTCATTTTCAGTTTTATAAATAGAACCAGTGGTACTTGAAAAAAGAAGTTGTCCCAATTTTAAGCAATTTGACCTAATTCTTATTGTTAAATTATCGATCTAGATAATCTATGCATTATCCGAGGCATTTACCTTAAAGCTTCGTAATGTATTTATACTCGTATAGCAACACATATTTTTTCTTGTCACTTAGTTGCAAAATTTTATTTAGGAACAATTATATGATCAAAAACAAAATTATATATGTTTAGTACAAATTAGCATTCACAAACAAAATTTTCTCTTTCGACGACTATGCAAAGCGAAAAAAGAGAATCCATTCTACAATTTTATATAAATATATTGCAAAATTTACCTTGATGGACCTTGGCAAATTCTATATCAGCGAACCGCGCGCCTGCTATATGTTTTTCATAAAGTCACGTTCGTATCAAAAAACATTTACGGATGACCCAAATTAAGAATGAAGCGGAAGCAGAGGTTTGCGTAAAAATCACATGTTAATTTTTATCTTATATAGGTTTGAACACTATTTTTAAAACTTTAACGAATTTTTGTAAAACTTTTTTGTAGTTGCTTAAATTATGAAACATTCACAAATGGAACCCTGACGAAAATAAGCATTTTAAGTTTTGTTTTCCTCTTTTAATATTTGAGTGGTAATAACAAACAAGTATTGAAGTATTACACATTTGATGCTGTTTAGTATTTGTATTAATTATTATTATTATTCTACCCCATTTGTAATCTTATAGTAGAGACCCAAGCCAAAGGTAAAAAATATGTAAAACTTAGAAGGAATGTCATATTACGTAGGTAATGATGTTTTTTATGGGTGAATTTTGTAGTAAAAGGTAACCCGTTTTCTTCAGTTTCTATGTGGTCCCGACGAAATACCCCCGGGGGGAAAACCACTCCTCACTCAAAAAATTTTATCGCTTATTTTAAAACTGAAGTAAAAATTTAAAAACTGGAAATGGCGGCTCCAATATACATTTTTGACGTAAGTGTGGCAATTTTTGAGGTATTTAACATTTAAATTTAATACATACTTCATCTTATAAACGTATGGTCGGACGCCAGCTTTAAACTTCCATACCTCCGAAATTATTAATCCTACAGAAATAATTCAAAACAATTAGCTTATAAGCTTTCTTTTTGGTATATAGCATTTCTTCGATAAATGCCATACTTTTGAGTGGGAGTAGCTGATGGCAAAAAAAAATTTGAGGCCTTTGGTTTGTGTACACACACTAAATCACAATGTTATTTTTTTACCCCCTTTAATAATGGTAGCTGATATCAATTTTTTTTGCAAACTTGGCTTCTCGTGTATATATTTAATTCCAATTTTACGGATTTTTGCACGTTTACTTACCCATTTTACCACCAACTCTTCAACGAAATAAGGTCAAAATATAATCTAGTTCTAGATATCGCTATAATTAAAAGATTAATCTACTTACCAGTAGGAAGATCAATCTTAATTATTCGAATAGTTTTGTCCGAAATAATTACATAACCATGTAGTTTGCAACATCTTATACCTGAACTGGGCACATTTTTTTAAAGTTTTATAAACTAACAGTCTTCTCCCCGCTCCGATGTTCTCTGTACCAGCACTTTCTGTTGTCATTGCAATTATTACGTGACTGCTTATACAGAATCAGATCGCAAGGGGGTTGAAAACAAACCGTACGTGGTGGGTGGGATGTAATTATTTCGGACGAGCTCCGAGCGCTATACCCAGACTACTCGGTTAAGATGGTCGTCCTGATAATCGGTGTACTCGGTGGAATAAGACCTACGCTGCTCTCGGAATTAAAGGCCATACCAGCCTGCCAAAAGTCAAGCCGAATGGTTGGCAGGCCAAATGCAGAAGGCAGTTATCCTGGGGTCCCTCCGTTTGCTTAGGGCACATGAGTCTGGAATTTACAGTCACTGACCCTGCGGGATGCGGGGAGTGGCTGTGAATAATTCGCTGGCGCTTCTCTCGTGAGAATGTCGGAGACACGGGAGAACTGTCCAGAATCGCGTGCGCGAAAAAAAAAAATAATAATAATAATAACTTGGAACTACTCTTTTCCCACCGTCAGGCAAATACAAGCCAACAAGCCTGACGTAGTCCTCCTCGACCATCAACTCAAGACAATGTTTGTCGTGGAGTTCTCGGCTCCCACGGAGAACAACATTATCTTGAAGGAGAAGGAAAAACGAACAAAATATCGAGATTTGCTCTTCGAACTCCGCAGACTGTATCCAGAACATACTGTTAAGATAGTGGTACTGATTATAGGAGCCCTCGGTGGAACGAGACACACACTGCTTTCGGAACTTAAGATCACACCGGCATGCCGAAATTCGGCAGAGGTCTTAGCCGGCAGAAGGCCGTCATTCTTGGTTCATTACGTCTGCTCAGGGCACACGATTCCCGGACCCAGTAGTCACTTACCCCACGGGTGTGGGGAGTGGCTGCCGGTGAGGGTCGGAGCCACAGAGAAGGGTGACTGGTTTTTAACAAAAAAAAATAATAAAAATAATAATAATAATAATAATAAACGGTTTCGAACAGCTGGTTATATGTTGTGTAAGTTTATTAAAATAATTTTTTGGTAACATGTTATTTTTCTCGGCATAAATTTTACCCGTGTTGTATTGTAAGACCGATTGTACAAAAGGGGCTGCCGCCAAAAGAAATCAGGTATATAAGTATAAGGTTGTTCTAATTGTTAACCACCCCGATTTGATAAACAAAAATCAATAGATTAAATTTAAAACTAATTTAAATTTCCCTGATTTGTATCTATAGCAGTTTTTATCAGATAATATCAAGTAATAAAGTTCTCTTAGGGCTTTCATGGACCTCAATTTTTGTTTCATCCTTACTTGTGAATGGTTCGAAGACTATCAGAAGAAGCGGTTGTTTCTACGTCACCGATACTAATCTATCTTTATATATATTAAGACCTAATAGGAATGTGATTAGTTAGTATTGTAATATTTGTTGAACGAGTTAGTTGTACGATCTACAGTTCCAAGCTATATCTTTTTAAAATAAAAATTGAAAAATTCATAATCTCCAAAGATTTTGTCAAAAAGATTAGGCGTTTCAATCTTGAGGGTCGTACTCTGGAATTTAAAATCAAACCGATACCTAAGGATAAGGAGCCTGTAGGATGGATACGAGATGCCATCAATCAGGTGGTTACTAGAGGAACCGAAGGCCTTGAATCAGGAGATAAGGTGGGATTTAGTTTTTGCGGAAGGAGTTCAGAAGAGGAGATGCATGGGTTCGTTTTCGTCCTGTGGAACAGCTGACATTCGACGACTTATGGAACGTAATCTCTAGTGTTTACCAGTCTAACTCCTCAGGCCTCAATACATAAACTTTCTGCTTAAGCGTAACTTCAGTGAAGATGCCATCAGGTAAAGGAAAGGGAAAAAACTACAATACTTTCGAGGAAGAGTGTGCTAAGCGTCGAGGGATCATAGTTATAAACAATAAAGACAATATATGTTTACCTCGTGCTCTAGTGGTAGCTATCGCGTGTGTGAGCAAAGACAAGGACCAAACTAAAGTACGTAAAGACGTCGGTAAGATACAAACTCAAAGAGCTCTTCAGTTGTGTACTAATGGTAATGTTGAAATACCAAGGACTGGATGTGGAATACCAGAAGTGAATAAGTTCCAGCAGTATTTACAAAATATAAAATAGTGGTGTATAATCACAGAACAAAGGGGCGTGACACTATCTTTAAGGGATCTGTAGAAGGACCCACGTTGAATTTACTATACTACGACGGACACTATAATGTAATAACCTCTCTTACTGCAGCTTTTTGCTGTAGCTATTTTTGTGAGGAATGTCATGTTCCGTACAATAACAAAAAAGATCACAGGTGTGGAGGTACATGCCCCTGTTGCCAGCAATCGCCAGCTTGTGCTCAGACTTTGAAAATAAATTGTGATGATTGTAAGAGATCGTTCAGAGGACTCTGATATGTTACGATAACCATAAGAAGGCAGGGTCTATGGGAAAAACTACTGTATGTGAAAAAATAAGAAGATGTGAACAATGCTACAAGGTGGTACAGAGCGGAAGACAGCATACTTGCGGAGAGATCTATTGTAAAATATGTAAAATCCATGTACCTCAAGACCATCTCTGTTTTATGCAACCAGACACTGGAAAGCCAAAAACAAAAGACATACTCTTCGTTTTCTATGACTTGGAGACAAGACAGGAAAATGTACTACAAGATGGCTCCTTCATACACGAACCCAACTTGTGTGTGTTCAAACAGTGTTGTGATGCTTGTATAGATTCTGAGATGGAAATTTGTGATAAATGTGGTAGTAGATTGCAAGTATTGAGCACTTTGTTGAATTTATTTTAAATCAAAGAAAAATTTTCAAGAACGTTGTAATTGTAGCACACAATGGTCAGGCGTTTGACCACCAATTTGTTTTAAATTATATACTCACTCAGAGTGACTTGAAGCCTGAACCAATTATCCGTGGAACAAAAATTATTATGATGTCAGTGGAAAATGTGAAATTTTTAGACTCCCTTAATTATTTTCCCATGTCGCTCTCTAAGTTACCTAAAGCATTTGGCCTGGGAGATGGATTTAAGAAAGGTTACTTTCCCCATTTATTTAACGTCAAGGAAAATGAAAAATATATTGAACATCTCCCACCTATTGAATACTATGATCCCGATAATATGAAGGAGGGTGATAGAGAGATCTTCATGAAATGGTACGAGGAACATAAAGAAGACCAATTCGATATGCAGAGGGACTTGGTGGATTACTGTATTTCGGATGTGAAGATCTTAACCGCAGCATGTCTCAAATTTAGAAAAGAGCTGATGGAGACTGGAGACGTTTGTCCGTTTACAGACGGTTGTACCATAGCATCCTGCTGCAGTAGGGTCTAGCCGCAATTTCCTCAAACCCAATACCATAGGTATCATTCCCAAGGGCGGATACAGGTGGCGGGATAACCAGAGTAAAATTGCCATTCAGTGGCTTGTTTGGGAAGAAAAACAACGAAGAATTAATATTAGGCACACCGCCAAACAAGTGGAGGCTCAAGTGTACGGGGTAAAAGTTGATGGTTTTTCTCAGGAAACAAATACAGTTTTTGAATTTCATGGATGTTATTACCACGGATGTCCGATCTGTTTCAAACACGGTAGAGATGTACCTCTCCATGACGACCCAACCCAAACGCTAAATTCCCGGTATGAGGCTACCACGACTAAGACAGAGCGGCTTCGTGAACTAGAGTGCGAGGTTGTGGAAATGTGGGAATGTGTATTCAGAAAAATGTTAAGGGAGATGATGAACTTACTTCCTACACAAATGGATATCCCCTGGTAATTCTGGCCCCTCTAAATCCACGAGATGCTTTTTATGGAGGTCGAACGGGAAACACTAGAGCATACAAGTGTCAACCTGGGGAGAAAATAAGCTATGTCGACATTTGTAGTCTCTATCCTTGGGTGTGCAAGAACAGCAAATTTCCCATAGGACATCCTAAGGTGTATGTGGGCAAGGAATGCCCAAAGGACATTACCAATATTGAGGGGGAAATAGAATGTAAAATATTATCTCCAACAGATTTATACCACCCTATATTACCTACAAAAATGAATAACAAATTAATGTTCGTATTATGCTTTTCGTGTGGATTATCAATGAACCCTTTAGAATGCAACCACTCAGATGAAGAAAGAGCTTTAACAGGTACGTGGGTGGTGGATGAGGTTATAAAGGCTGTAGAAAGGGGATACAGAATTCTGGAAATTTATGAAATTTGGAAGTATGACGTTGAGAAATATGACAAAACTTTAAATATTTCCGGTTTGTTCACCGATATGATGAACAAATTTATAAAAATTAAACAACAGGGTTCAGGTTGGCCTGGGAACTGTTCTACTCAGGAAGAACGAGAACGCTATATACAACAGTTCCTGGAGCGAGAGGATGTAAAGTTAGAGTTTGACGAAATTGTTGATAATCCCGGTCTAAGATCACTGGCAAAGCTTATTCTGAACTCGTTCTGGGGTAAGTTTGGACAGTGAGAGAACCGGCCAAAAACAAAGATTGTCAACGACCACGGCGAATTCTTCAGCATGTTATCGAACCCTGGGATATATGTTAACGCTGTCTTACCCATAAATGAAGATACACTTATTGTTAATTGGGAGCATAGGGAAGAGGCCGCTGATCCTTTCACAACAGTTAACGTAGTAATAGCAGCATATGTTACCACACAGGCTCGTCTGAAATTATATTCTTATCTGGAGCAGTTGGGAGACAGGGTATTGTATTATGACACGGACTCTGTCATATATGTTTCGAGAGAGGGGGATTATAACATACCTACGGGAGAATTTATCGGAGATATGAAGGACGAGCTTGACGGTTATGGGGCTGGTAGTTATATTACAGAATTTGTGTCGGGTGGCCCCAAAAACTACGCATACAAGGTATTCTCTACCAAAAATCAGAAAGAAGAAATTGTATGAAAAGTAAAGGGTATTTCCCTTAATTACACTGCCTCTCAACTGATAAATTTTGATTCCATCAAGGAAATGGTTCTAAAACCTTCAGAACCCATTTACATTACCTCAAAGAATGTTCGGAGAACTAAAGAGCATGAGGTGGTGACAAGAGAGGAAACAAAAATTTACAAACCTAATTCGACCAAAAGAAAATTCTCTGACGACCATAGTTCTGTTCCCTATGGGTATAAAAAATTCAAAACATGTTAGAATCACTTACTTTATAGTTTTATATTTAACCAAAGTTCTTTATGTAACAATGCTTTTATTATGCCAATATTATTTTTATAACTATATATATTTTGTATACCACATTTTCTATAAACTCTTTATTATGTGTGTCTTTAATCGCAGCTGGTAGATTGAGAATATACCCTACCCGTTAGACCTATCCTACTTCGTATTCGTATATTTCACTAACCCCTGCCTGAAATACCCCATGGTATTATTATTATTATTATTACTATTATATGAAAAACAGTAATTAGAACTTGTATATAAATATGTTTATAAATCTGTATACTTTTTTACCATTATATCATATGGGTAGGGGTAGTATATAAAATATTTAAGTTAGCTCCTGTGAAACAAATGCTATGTATTAATTTTGTATGACAATATACTCACACCTATTTAAGAGAGTATAAGCATATTTTCTGAAGAAGTAAATATTTATATACCACCTCTGTATATTTTCTAGTAATATATATATTTTCTATGTATTGAAATATATTTTCTGTGTATTGAAATATATACACTTGATATTTACTTTGATCAATAAAAGATTTTCACCTATTTTGAGTTTATCTTACTTATTTATCATAAATAACTCACCTACCGCTAATTAATAATCTCGTCTAATTGATATAGGTAGTAGGATCGCCCACCTAAATTTTAATTTCCTGAGGCTTTGCATTTCCTTCACTATTTGAATTTCCCATCGATTTGAATTTTCAATTAGATTTAAATTTGGCATTAATTTGAATTTCCCGTCAATTTAAATTTCCTGCCGATAATGCAGGGCACTGATTTGAAGTCCCCGCCATTTTTGAATTTCCGGTTAGTAATGCAGAGCACTGATTTGAATTCCCCGCCATTTTTGAATTTCCGGTCGGTAATATAGATTCCCTACTTAACGATAATGACGTCACGTATGACGTACTGTCTGGCTCAAGTGCCCCAATACCTACTACAATCAACTTTGTTTTATACCAAGATTATCATGTACCCGATATCAAGCTAGCTATCAATGTTCTATCAATCAATACACGTACTTACTTATTTACTAAGACAGTGAATTTTAATAAAGCTACTTATATATATATATATATATATATATATATATATATATATATATATATATATATATATATATATATATATATATATATATATATGATGTATTAAATTGAAGTAAACGAGTGTTGTGCATTCGGAAAACATGATTTGACGTCACTTCCGTCAAGTTCAAGCACATCAATCTAAGACCAAATAATGATAAATAGTCTGGTTATCCATTTCTAGCAATTATCTTTTCAATACCTGCATTATGTTTTGAGAAATCGTTGATACAGTACTGAGGGGTAGGTCCAGTATTTGGAGACATCTATCGGAGAAACTGTCCATAATTTGAAAGGCCAGAGGAACTTTTCAGAATCAGTTGAATTACAATATATTAAAAATTCATCAAATTTGACAGACCACCAATATACCTATGAAAAGGGCGCGGTGTCCTTTCTTATTATTAAATAGTCTACAGAAAATTAATAACAATAATTTTCTGACGGTGAATAAATAAATAATAAAATATTTTTTTTAAATAAAAAATGAAGATAAAATATATATTTCAATTCCCTACCAAAAAGGTCTCTCAGAACAATTAAAAACGCTTTAAAAAAATTTAATATTAACATTTGTCATAAAAGCAATAACCTCCTAAAATTAAATTTTTCAAAATTAAAAGCTAGAACTCCAAAAAATAAAACAACACTTACAGTGTACCAAATACCATGTAAAGATTGCGACAAGGTATATATCGGACAAAGTTTCCAGTACCTAGGAAATCGGTTAAATGCACATAAATACACAAAAAACTGCAGCACTGCACTTAATAAACCTAAAAAGCTGGAAAAACACGATTTTGACTATGATAATACACAAATTTTAAAAAATGAACAAAAAAAAAGAGAGAAATTAAAGAAATGATTCATATACACAAAAACAAAAAAGCAATAAACAATAAAACTGAAATAAATAATTTAAGTAAAATTTATTTTAATATGTTGTGGCATGTCTTTGGGGCACCAAACAGATAACTCTGTGCATGGAGCCCCGGGACCTGTTATGACACATTAAAAATATAATAATAATAGAAATATATAGATAATTAAATATATATTCAAACTTGTTTTATTTCAGAAAGTTTTTGTTCCTACAATATCCATAAACATAATAGAATATCAATAAATATCATTAATAATAATACTACCGCCATCTATATTTGAAAGGTGAAATTAACGTAATACCAGTGCCCGTTAGTTCTTTTTCTCGTCGTTGCGGCCATTTGGCGGAACATCGCTCCTTACTTGCCACGTGTAAGAAACACAAGTCGTAAATTTTATATATTTATAACATTTTCTAATACAAAAATATGAAGAAAAATAAAAAGACAAGATTGCGATATATATATATATATATATATATATATATATATATATATATATATATATATATATATATATATATATATATATATATATTGATGTAATATTTACGTTACTAAATGAGAAAATGTAATATTAAAGTGTAATAAACGAACGCCACTGTTATAAGTCTCAATTAATGATTAAATTTCAAGAAAATATGTTTGTGGATATACTAACAGTGCAGGAGTAAATTGGTCACACAAAATGACTAAGCAATAACAATAAAAATTGTTTATTTATGTTAGAATTTAAGATAGGATTTAAGGCTCTATAAAAAATTTACCTTATCTTGGAGAGACAGACGACAGACCTCTTCTATAAAACACAAAAAGGAGTAAAATGTGGTAAATAATCCACCGATGAAGTATTTTAGGTTCAGTGACTAGCATAAGTTAAGCTCGAACAGTTTGTGTTGTGGAAAACTTCTTAAATTAGAACATGCAGATTTTCAGATCTGAAACAACAATTCACTCAAATTAAACTTAAAAAAATAAAACTTAAAAGTGAAATTAAAACAAAACATTAGTGAATCTCAACAAAGACAGTATCAAAACTGAAAAAGGTAGAGTAAATCACAAACAAAATGTGTGAAACCAAATTTAAAAAATTTCATCATTGTGACAAACATAAACTAAAAAATGTCTAAAATAAGTGATCGTGCAAGAAATAATAATAATGTAAATCAAAGACGTATACTTTAAGATAATTGTATGAGGACAATCCCTTGTTTTAAGTGTTTAATTTTCATTTTCTTCTTAAAATATGTACCACCAGCTGCAAAGCTGTGTGCTATTGTTGTAGAAATCTCCAAAATCGTCCTAAGTTGAAGACATAATCAAAATTCGACTTAGGCAAAAATTTCATTTAAAGACATTTTTAAGGGTCTGCAGAGGCACAGATCAGTCCATAAGGACCGTTTTGGGTTCTATAAGGCGTTGGAAATGACCAGGGTGAAAATTCGAAGAAACACGAATTTTCACTTAGAAAAATGTTTTTGGTTCTGGATATAAGAGCAGAAGTATATAATGACAAAGATTTATGAATAATATACTTTTTCAAAGGTACCACAAATTGGACTTTGAAAAATAACATTTTTGAAAGGGCGTCAAAGTTTGGCTCAAGAATCGATTTATCGAAAGTACGCCAAAATTTCACTTGCAGGCTAATTTTTCAAAACTGCGTTGAAATTTGGCGTGAAAATCGATTTTTCAAAAGTACGCCAAAATTTCACCCGCAGATTAATTTTTTAAAACTACCTTGAAATTTGGCTTGAAAATCGATTTTTTCAAAAGTACGCCAAAATTTCACCCGCAGATTAGTTTTTCAAAAGTACCTTGAAATTTGGCTCGAAAATCGATTTTTCAAAAGTACGCTAAAATTGGTCTTAAAATAGATTTTTCAAAAGTACCACAAAGTCAGTTTAAAAAGTACCACGAGAATATACTTTAAAATATTTTTTATTTTTTATTCCTCCACCAAAGACATTGACCTTTGATGTACGGTCATTGAAAGCCCAATTTTAAAGTATGAGCATAAAATTTTAGCGATGCACTGCATCCGAAAGGCAAAATAGAAGATTTTGACATGATAAAAATCAATGCACATGTACAAGGCCAGTTTCTCGCATGGAAAGAGTTTGGATTGACTCGGCGGCTCGCAATTTGGTCGAGCGCGTTAAGTAGTCCAGACAAAGCAATGGTAGAAAAGCCAATAACAGGGCTTTTCAAATGACAAAGTTATAGAGGAAAACGCCTTGTGCATAAAAATCCAAAAATTCAATTTTGCCTAAAAGTCGCTCGAAGGTGAGTAGCTGCCATATCGATAATATTGAACGACTGTGATAAGGGTTAGTAAGTCGTGAACTGATCGAACGCCATTCAACTTACGCAGTAATAAGTCCTCTGAATGTGTTTGAGTACGTGAATCTCCACGATACAAGAACTTTAAAGCTAAGTAGTCTCTAGCGAAACTAAATTCATTTAGTAAAACTTTTTTAAGTTAATTTCAGTCAGCCTTAATTATTCATTTACCCAGAGTCTGAAACGATTCAAAAAGCTCGCATTTTGCTTCTGAGAAGGTATGTATGAATCTTTTCTACCTAATCGATCGTTAGCATGAGTGCTCTCGCTTGTATGGTCTGAAAGTCACTACCTTGATTGGGGAAGGCACGATTCTTATCTTGAGAATTTTGTATAACCAATTCTGTTAAATAAACGGATTCTTTGAACTATTGTTTCTTAATTGATCTTGAGGCCTGTTGACGGTCTATAATCCCTGGAACTTTCGTATAGAAAACCGGATGTGTCGAGTTAATTCGCATTAACGTTCGACCTTCTGGTTGCTTTACGGAGGTTTGATAGGGATTTTTTTATGCGTTTTTTGAGAAATAGATTCCGTTATTAATAGACCAAAACGTGGTTTCCGCGTACCAAAACTAATCCCTCCGCAGAGAAATTCTTCGGTTGGGATTTTTTTTATGCAAGAATTCAGGAAATTAAGAGATGACTAAACCTCTAACGAGGGAATTCGGGTCCAGAGAGAGCGTCGTTTCCGATCTGTGGTAGTGCAGCCTTGGTCCATTACTCGGCTACCGAAGTACATCTTATCTCGAACCCGCCTGGGAGGTAGAAGAACGGGGTAATACGCGACTGGCGCCCCCTGAGAAATAAATTGGTGTCGCGTCATTTTGACGCCCGGTAGTGCGTTCTTCTACATGGCGCCCAACGTGGGGCGTTGTTAGTCAGCAGGGCTTTCTGGAAAGGATATGGATGAATCAACGCCTTTCCAGTTTTACGACGAGCCGACATCTGTGATGGACAACGTCTCTAGAGGGTTAGAGAGGCCGTGCGCGGAGGATGTACTGGGTAGTTCGGGGGTAGGCCCGAGTACCACTGAAGGAGTTACACAGCCCTCCTCAGAACAAGTGTTCGCCCAAATGGCAGCAGGTCTTGCCAAAGCTCTAAGCGAAGACACGCACGAGCATAAATATCGGTCGAAGCATCCAAATGTGGAATTTCATTGCTTCGAACACGAAGACCCTGAAACCTTCATTAATCATATGGAGGAATTTTTCGTCCGAGTACGAATTACACAGGATAACGACCGTCTGTACAAAATATCAGAGCAGCTCAAAGACGATGCCAGGAAATGGTTCGAACAATACCGAACCCTAATTACCACTTATCCTCTATTCCTCGAGCGGTTCAGAAGCCGTTACGATTCGGGTGAAATACTCACCGAAGCAATAGCTAATTTATATGGCAAGAAACAAGATGCCGAGGAAGATACGTCGGTATTTATTTCTAGGAAGGTATGCCTCTTCAAGAGAATCGATCCGTTTAAGCCGGAGGCGATGGAGGCGGCTATCATCTTCAATCAGTTGAGACCTGATATAAAAATGCACCTAAAGAGCGCCGTCATACTAGATACAAATTCACTAGTGACGGACCGAACAAATGGCCAAAATCATGAAAGAGAATAAAGAATTCGAGGCTCTGCATAGTGTCAGAAAAAGCAAGGACCAAGGAGCGTCCGCCTCTACTGCTTCAGCTCAAGGGAATCAGCAATCGAGCAGTAACTGGAGAACGGAACCCTCCGCATTAGCAAAGCCGTCCTCCAATTCCTTTGGTGCATCTAGGGCACCATTCAATGGATCTCCACGAAGAGATAATCCGCCAGCACCAAGGGTGCATTTTGCAAATAATATTTCTTCGCTGTCCAGAGGGGATATACCGAGAAAGGGTACTGGAGACGTAAGGAACTCCCGAGTCCCGTATCGCCCTTGCAGATATTGCCCAACGGAACAGTGGCATTTTCATGCGGAATGCCCAAACAATCCCTATCGTAACATGAATACGGGAAACCAAGCGGGGGTCAGAGGCGATGGCCCAGGCCGAACTGTACCAGCCCCGCCTACCAGGCCCAACCAGGCTCGAAGCGACCCTCGGGGAAGCTCCGAAACAAGAAGTTTAAATTAAATAACTTCGATGACCTTCCTGATCTTAATTACCCATTTAAGGATCAAGAAGTCAACCTATCTCCCCACCGATTCACCCCATTAGAATCTATCAATCAAACTAGCGACGCTTTCCCTCTGCCTCGCATTAAGATTAAAAATTAATAATCGAGCGGTTAACGCTTTATTGGATACAGGTTCGACAAGGAATATTATCCAACCGAAATTTTTGAACGACATTGATCAGCTTACAGCTCACCAAACGTTTGTTATGGCTTGTGGCGATGGTTTAGTAGAATCCCTCGGAACTACGACCATAAACGTTAATGTACTAGATGTACCCTTTCAGACCACGTTTCAGGTCATTCAAAATTTAAACGAAGAGCTCATTCTGGGAGCCCCGTTTTTATATGCCCACAATGTCGTATTCGATTATCAACGTAAATGTGTCTACGTCGGCACTGAAGAGCGAATAACCGTCTTCTGGAATCAGGCGGCACATCAAGCAAGGAAGCAATGCCGGCTTCCCGAAGAACTGATCATCGGAAACGATAATTTTAAACCCCTATTCGAGGAATTCGCTGAATTGTTCACCGCGGTGCCTACCCAAGCAACCACTGTGACAACTAAACATAAAACAAAGGTTAAAGACGACCGCCCGTTTAATATCAAACCTTACCCTATGTCTCCTACTAAGAAGAAAGTTATGTACGATCAAATTGAAGAGATGCTGAAGGCCGGAGTTATAAAACCGAGTACCGCTCAGTACAGTTCGCCTCCCATTATAATAGAAAGACCCGGCAAGAAGCCTCGCTTCTGCATTGATTATCGTCACTTAAACGAAGTAACGGAAGACGAAGCCTCCGTCTTACCTAAGATATACGAGAGTATAAAGGATCTAGGAAACGCCAACATATTTACGGTGTTGGACCTCAAGAGCGGATACCGGCAAATCCCTCTTGAGGAGTCGTCAAAAAATTATTCCACGTTTACAACATTGGATGGAGCATCTTACCGATTCAACGTGATGCCTTTCGGATTGAAGACCGCTCCGTGTACGTTCCAAAAATTTATGGCAAGAGACGTATTGACCGGTTACTTGCATCATTTCTGCAAAGTATATCTCGATGATATAATCATCTATAATGAAAATATAAATCAGCATGTAAACCATCTGAGAGCCGTCTTTGAACGCCTGCGTTTACATAATTTAAAGGTGTCACCGGAAAAATGTGTGGTAGCCACGTCTAGCATAACCTATCTCGGGCATCAAATAAATGCCAACACCACTCAGCCGTTAGAAAAATACATATTACAGATACAAAATTATCCGGCACCTACGACGAGGCGCCAGTTTCAGAGTTTCCTTGGCCTATGTAATTGGTACGTGAATATATCCCTAATGTAGCAATAATTACTAAGCCCTTGACCCGACTACTCTCGAAGGACTGGCGCTTCAAGTGGAATCCGGAAGCCCAAGAAGCTTTTATTTTACTAAAAGAAGTACTGAATCAACCTCTAGGACTTCACCGGCCCGATTTTAACAAAATGTTCATTTTACAAACCGATGCATAGGATTATCGGCCGTCCTTTATCAGCTAAGGGATAACGACCAGAAGCACATCATCTCTGAAGCTAGCAATACACTGTCACCAACGGAGAAAAAGTATCACATAAACGAGTTAGAATGCCTGAGCGTCGTTAACTATATAAAGAAATACAAAATATATTTGGCAGACCGTCCATTTATAGTTAAAACTGACAACAGAGCATTACTATGGCTGAATAAGCATAAAGATGAAAAGACAAATTTACACGATGGTCGTTATTACTTCAAGAATATAGCTTCTCGATAGAGCATTGTCCTGGTAAAGAAAACATACTGGCGGTCTATTTTAGCAGAAATCCCCAAGGCCCGAAATTCGAAGCAGACGACGAAGAGGAGAGAATGTACCCACCAAAATTCTCGTACAAGGAACGAATATCAGTGATTACCACATTGGAATTAAACGATCAGGTCAGAGGAGCGCAAACGCACTCCAGAGATATCCAAGACCAAATTGAACGATGGAATACTCTAGTGCGACAAGCAGATAAAACCGAGGCAGAGGTGAAATTCGTCAATACACGACAAGTGATAAGGGGCACACTTTGGACGAGAGGCGAAAATGTCAAACAAAAATTATACGTACCAAAACGTATGGTCATGAGAGTAATATCTCATTTTCACGACCGACCGGAAGTAAGTCACCCCGACCGCGATGAAACTGTTAGGATCATCTCGGGCCGCTATTATTTTAATAGTTTGTCACGACTAGTCAACAAATATTTAATTGAGTGCATTATTTGTAATTCCGTAAAAAGCAGACAGTCACAACCGAATGCTCCTCTCAGAAGCCATGCTCCATCGCATCCGTTCGAAGTTCTAAGCGTCGATGTAATAGGACCGCTTCAGCGGACCAAAGATGCAGATAACCGATATGTATTAATGGTGGAGGATGTATTTAGTAAGTGGGTCGAAGCCAAGGCGTTCACCCAAGTCAGTGGAAAAACAATAGCACAATTTATCGAAGAGGAACTAGTGGCGAGATATGGCGTTCCAAGGGTCATCATTTCGGACCAGGGAGGCCACTTCAATTCCGGCTTTTACAATACGTTCTGTTCACGTAACAATATTGAAAGATTCTTCACAGCAGCTTACCACCAACAGGCTAATCCAATAGAAAGGAGAGTGCAGGAAGCTAAGAAGATCTTAAAAACCTTATTATATGGTTTACCCAACGACGAGTGGGATCGACATGTTAGTCAGATGGCATATATCTTGAGAAGAAAAAACGCCGCTACGGGGCATACGCCCAGTTTTGTAGTACTCGGCTATGAATTACCGCAGATTGGTGATTGGAATATGTTCGCTTATAGACAAGAGCGTCGTAATCAAGCGGACGTTCCCCGCCTTGAAAGAGTCAAGGAGATTCGTAGAAATCAAACAAATTACCAATGGCGTTACGCGCCCAAAGTGGCGGTAACGCCGGTCGTATATAAAGTGGGAGATATGGTAATGACTAAAAGGATCAGGAAGGATCATACCTTCGCACCGTCGTGGAGTGGGCCACACAAGGTTTTAAAGAGATTGACCGATGAGGTTTACCTCATTCACAAGGGGGTAACTTCGACGAGATTACATGTCGATGCCATCAGGCCGGCACCTAAGGGAGACCCCGATGTTGAATTGGAATTGTCTTCAGAATCAGAAGATAGTCCGAATGAAGCCTATCTTAGTGACGACGCTTCCTCATCAGACAATGAGATCGTGCCCAGGTCAGAGCGACGTAGCGATACCACACTAGTTCAAATCAATGTTCCTGCAGGTGCTCAAGATGAGCCGGATGTAATAAGTCGAGACCCCGATGATGCTCGAGATGAGCCAGATATAGAAGAGTAGCCTCTAGATATTTCCGAGGTCGACCACGGCTAATAGCCGTTTTTGCTTTTTTTTATATTTTTTCTCAAAATTCTAAGTGGCGATTTTGACCTATATGCGGTCGAATCGAAAATTTAATTATCAAAATCCTATGTAGTAATTCAATCCTTATACGGAGGAATTAACAATTTAAAAGTCTACTCCATGAGCAGAGATGGAAAGACGGCGAACCCGACGCAAGAGCGCGATCCGGTAAGCCTAGCTTCTCAAGAGCGAGAGCCGCCAAGTTCGAGTAATGGACGTAGGCATAAGTACGAGTCAGTACGAGTTTCGGAAGCTGTTTTTCTTATGCAAGAAGACAACTTCTATTTTAATCATTTTAAGTCAACAAAATTAACGTATACCCAAATGGAAACTACGAGATGAGTTTCAGAAGCCGTTCTTCGATCAAGGAGACGCTTCAAATTTGTTTTATACTTTTTTCACAAGTCGTGATGACCACACGAGTATCGTAAGCCGATTTAATCTACCTTACGAAGTAGAAACTACGAGACGAGTTTCAGAAGCTGTTCTTCGCTCAAGAAGACGCTTCAATTTTTTTTTTATACTTTTTTCACAAAGTAGTGATGACCGCATGAGTATCGTAAGCCGATTTAATCTACCTTACGAAGAACCAATTTCTAACCATTATAAGTTAACAAAATTCATGTTAGAAAAATATTTCATTAAAAACAACACATTGTGTTTGTTAGTCGACGCGTCCCAGTCGACGACGTGCTAAAAAGTCAATCTAGTTGCAGAACTGAAATTTCCATGTGCAGAAATGGAAAGATGACCCAGCCTGTCGCAAGGGCGCGGCATGGTGAAGTCTGGAACTCAAAGGCGAGGACCGTCCAAGCTGCGGCATGGAGATATAGACAGCCTCTTCAAGAAAGGGCCGAAGTCAAACAAGAGCGAAGACGCGGGTGCAACGAATTAGTGAGAGTGGACGCTAATCGAAATTGTGCTACGCTTCGCTCCGTTTCGCACCTCGACGCGGGTGTAATTAAGTTGATAAAACTGTTGTATCAACTTGGCGTATTGTTTAAAAAATGTATTTATTTTTAAGTTAGATAGGCGAATCAGCCATCTACCCCAATTAAGGCCGTTATTTTTAAACATCTGTACCGTAGGTCAGACCGTCAAATGAAGGCATACAGGCATACAAGCGAATATGGAATTAAAGGCAATCGATGAGTAGAAAAGATTCAACCAAAGGAGGGGAGTGTTGTAGAACTCTCCAAAATCATCCTAAGTTGAAGACTTAATCAAAATTCGACTTAGGCAAAAATTTCATTTAAAGACATTTTTAAGGGTCTGCAGAGGCACAGATCAGTCCATAAGGACCGTTTTGGGTTCTATAAGGCGTTGGAAATGACCAGGGTGAAAATTCGAAGAAACACGAATTTTCACTTAGAAAAATGTTTTTGGTTCTGGATATAAGAGCAGAAGTATATAATGACAAAGATTTATGAATAATATACTTTTTCAAAGGTACCACAAATTGGACTTTGAAAAATAATATTTTTGAAAGGGTGTCAAAGTTTGGCTCAAGAATCGATTTATCGAAAGTACGCCAAAATTTCACTTGCAGGCTAATTTTTCAAAACTGCGTTGAAATTTGGCTTGAAAATCGATTTTTCAAAAGCACGCCAAAATTTCACCCGCAGATTAATTTTTCAAAACTACCTTGAAATTTGGCTTGAAAATCGATTTTTCAAAAGTACGCCAAAATTTCACCCGCAGATTAGTTTTTCAAAAGTACCTTGAAATTTGGCTCGAAAATCGATTTTTCAAAAGTACGCTAAAATTGGTCTTAAAATAGATTTTTCAAAAGTACCACAAAGTCAGTTTAAAAAGTACCACGAAAATATACTTTAAAATATTTTTTATTTTTTATTCCTCCACCAAAGACATTGACCTTTGATGTACGGTCATTGAAAGCCCAATTTTAAAGTATGAGCATAAAATTTTAGCGATGCACTGCATCCGAAAGGCAAAATAGAAGATTTTGACAAAGCCGGCGTAGTGCCGATAAGCAAAAAATTGATAAAAATCAATGCACATGTACAAGGCCGGTTTCTCGCATGGAAAGAGTTTGGATTGACTCGGCGGCTCGCAATTTGGTCGAGCGCGTTAAGTAGTCCAGACAAAGCAATGGTAGAAAAGCCAATAACAGGGCTTTTCAAATGACAAAGTTATAGAGGAAAACGCCTTCTGCATAAAAATCCAAAAATTCAATTTTGCCTAAAAGTCGCTCGAAAGTGAGTAGCTGCCATATCGATAATATTGAACGACTGTGATAAGGGTCAGTAAGTCGTGAACTGATCGAACGCCATTCAACTTACGCAGTAATAAGTCCTCTGAATGTGTTTGAGTACGTGAATCTCCACGATACAAGAACTTTAAAGCTAAGTAGTCTCTAGCGAAACTAAATTCATTTAGTAAAACTTTTTTAAGTTAATTTCAGTCAGCCTTAATTATTCATTTACCCAGAGTCTGAAACGATTCAAAAAGCTCGCATTTTGCTTCTGAGAAGGTATGTATGAATCTTTTCTACCTAATCGATCGTTAGCGCGAGCGCTCTCGCTTGTATGGTCTGAAAGTCACTACCTTGATTGGGGAAGGCACGATTCTTATCTTGAGAATTTTGTATAACCAATTCTGTTAAATAAACGGATTCTTTGAACTATTGTTTCTTAATTGATCTTGAGGCCTGTTGACGGTCTATAATCCCTGGAACTTTCGTATAGAAAACCGGATGTGTCGAGTTAATTCGCATTAACGTTCGACCTTCTGGTTGCTTTACGGAGGTTTGATAGGGATTTTTTTATGCGTTTTTTGAGAAATAGATTCCGTTATTAATAGACCAAAACGTGGTTTCCGCGTACCAAAACTAATCCCTCCGCAGAGAAATTCTTCGGTTGGGATTTTTTTTATGCAAAAATTCAGGAAATTAAGAGGTGACTAAACCTCTAACGAGGGAATTCGGGTCCAGAGAGAGCGTCGTTTCCGATCTGTGGTAGTGCAGCCTTGGTCCATTACTCGGCTACCGAAGTACATCTTATCTCGAACCCGCCTGGGAGGTAGAAGAACGGGGTAATACGCGACTGGCGCCCCCTGAAAAATAAATTGGTGTCGAGTCATTTTGACGCCCGGTAGTGCGTTCTTCTACACTATCACTGGTTAATTCCAATTTTGAATCATAAAAAAACTTAATAGCTGTTGTATTATGTGTTGTATTCAAAGATGAAACTTCGGGGAAAGTATTTCATTAGATTTCAGCAAGGCAGTTAAGAAAACGAGGACTGAACTGGTGCATGAAATCTTGCGTAACCCCTGAAAAACAGTCGATTTAATTTAGTATAAAATCATAACAAAAAACCACATTTTGTTAATAGAAATAGTAAATAGGTAGAGTTAGTATAGGAAAGAAGGTAAAATCATATAATGTTCTTAGTTTTAGGTAAATTTTAAGCTTTTATGTAACAAAACAAACAAAATTTGGGGTAAGCTTAAAATAGTAGCTAGAGAAAAGCAAGGAGTAGTGAAATGTCATGTGAAACACGAGGAATGTGATGCCGGTACTGAAAAGGGCGAAATGAATATGATAAAGAAATTTATATTTATTAAATATTTCAAATTTAAAAAAAATGACAGGTCAAGTAGTCCAAAACTGTCACGAAGTCAAATTTTCAAGACAAAACGCTAGAAAAAAGTTCGTAGTTAAGAAAGTTTTGTTGAAAAAGGGAGAGTAACGTCCCGGAAAAATATAGAAAATAACTTGTCAAAGTATTTAAAGTTTAATCAAAATTTGAAGAAAATTATTAGAAAACCAAATAAAAAGTAATAGGTACTGAAGATAAACATATAAGGCAAAGCCTGAACCCAAAATATTGTGCATTCCAAATAAAAATTGTTGTCCACAAAAATAAAATAACATAACCAAAAACGTCAAGTAGACATGAGATTTGACTTACCTGGGATTTGAAAGTTTGTATTCCTTTTATAAAATTAAACATTTTAGCACCAATATCACAACATTTGTTAACTAAATAACCACTGGAAGAAAGTCGCATCGAGGTAAACAAATTTCTAGGTGTACTCAACATAGAGAACGCGTAGCAGTAGCAGATTCCAAGTGTTTAGTGGAGTCACATTAGGACTGATAAATTCGCAATGTGAATTGTCTGGTCAAGGCGGTTTTTTTATTTTAACGTGTTCACTGGGTCAACTATAGTTCACATTTTAGTTTTGCAGTTTCTGCGAGGTCGGCGTATTGTTTATTTAAACCATTTAATTTTTTAGACCGTGTTTTTCATCGGTTATCTTTGAATATCTCGAAATCTATAAGTCCCATGGAAAAAACAAAAAAAAGGAAAATGTTCGTTATGAGCTGTGGAACAAAAGTTCATAAACTATAATTCTTTCCAATTGTTATTATTATTTAAAAAAAATTGAATATTGCAAAATTATGCGTTTTTAAACGAATTGCTGTTATTTCAAAAATAAAGGATAATTTTCAATGAAATTTTGGAAAAATATAGCTCTTATAAAGTACAATCACCGCTTAAAATTTCAAATCTAAATGATTATTAAAACGGGTCAAATATACAATTGTTGCTAAAACTTTGCACCCTTGTGAAATCCTGCCATCAAATCCGAGAAATGTGTACGATGGCTCAAATTGTAGCTTTTTATAAGTACTTTAAGATCACGAAGGAAAAATTTTTTTTTTCAAAATTTAAACCGTTTTTATTGCATTTATTTATAATTTTCGAAATTTTAATAATAAACAAATTCAAATAACTCTATTGTTTTTTTATGAAATCGAAATCGGTAAACGATTTATGAAAGTAGATTAAATAAGTCATCTTTCAAAAAAAAAAAAATTATTGCTCTGCTTGCATTTGGAGCTGAGATACGTTGGTTTTTGCGTTTCGATCACTTATAAATAAACAAATTGATATTTCATCTTAAAATTCGGGCTGATTATTCCCCAGTGCTTATATTTTTGTCCCAGCTAGTTAAAAATAATCTAGAACTACATTTTTCAAAATTGCATCTAATAAAACTTCTTTGAAATCATATCATAATTAGCAGGTAATATTTCCCTCTCCCACTCATCGTATTTCGCAAACTAAGACAACTAACGCAATATCTCTCTCGATTTCCACCTTACCGAGATATGTATTTCTTAATTAATCGTCTCTTTTCGCAAATTTTGCTTATTTCATTTAATTTAACGTGAAATAATTTGTTTATTTTTTTTTTGAAATTGCAGTGAATTTTTAATTTTTTATTTTTGTTTTATTGGAATGTTCTTTCTTTTAAATGTTGTTTGTTTAGCTTTTGTTTATAAAAGAAAGAGAACAATAACAATTTAATTTATATACCGTGTTTTCCATTAGTTTTCTTTGAATATTTCGAAATCTATAGGTCCTATGGAAACCAGCAAAAGAAAACGTTATACAACAAAAGTACATAAACTATAATTTATTCCAAATGTTATTATTATTAAAAAAAATTAAATGTAGCAAAATCAGACGTTTTTAAATCAATGATTGTTCTTTTCAAAATAATGGATTTTCAATGAAAAAGAAGAATGTGATTCTTATAGAGTAGTCACCATTTAAAATTTTAGATCAAAATATTTATTAAAACGGCTAAAAAAGCAATTGTGGGTATGAAAGTGAGAAAGATTATCTGTTTGATAGTGGTGCGTGCAAGTGATGATACAGATTCTACACGGAGTGACGATAATAATTGTTATGAAAATTCACGTAAGAGACAAAAATTACTAAGATAATTTTGTAATTCATTAAAAATATCTTATTTTTAATATAGTTTTTAAGAATTAATACTTACAATGTTAAGTCAAACTAATTATAGAAAATATAATTTGCAGACACAAAGATAAATAAAATAAATGCATCTATGTTTAATTGGGCACAAAAATAATCTATAGAAAAATACTAATTAATTTCTGTTACGAGTTATTGTTTGGAGTCAAATTAAGGATAAAACAAAGGTAATTAAAGAATTCTTCTGCTGCAGGAATTGTACTGTTTTAGTTTATTTTTGATGTAATAACATGCAATGAGAAGTTTTGGATTACATCTCATCGTTGCTTCATATGAAATTTAAATAATTAATGTTGCAGCATTAAAGTCTTTCTATTTTCGGTACTAGTAATCACACCACAAAAAATAAAAATCCAAATCGCTTGCAGTAAAATTTAGAATAAAACTAGACTTATGAAACAACATTCAAAATTATTAATAATGGCCCTTTTTGTATAATTTAAGAATTGTAATTTAATATTGCGTACATTCTAAAGACAGTGAGTGAATTTATTGAACTGAGACTTGTTGGAAAATTTTACCGCAAAATGTTTATTTAAACGACTAAACAATGCGCAAAACTGTAATATAAGATGTAACACATATCTGATGAGTTTCGGATTTTTAACATAATCGCTAATGGTTTCACTTATTTTGAAAAGGTCACAATGTTTCTTTGGGTATCAAAAGTTTCAGGAACACAAATATTTTAAACCCTAAAGTATGTTGTCTGACATAACCGCTCGCTTTTGCTGCATTGTTTGGAACAGGTTTTGTGGTTAGTAATTTTCCCGCACGAATCAACCATATATAACTGCGATATTTTATTTATACTAGCGTCTTTTGCATTGTATGTACTAATTATTTTATTTTTTTTCACATGTTTTATCTTATATACTTTTTAGTTCGCCTATCCTGCGAAAGAATATTGTGTTTATAATTTAATTTCCTATTTAATCCGATCTGGCCTTGCTCCGTCCAGCCTTTCAATTGGCACGACGATTCGTATCGGGGATGTCTGGGTGGCTCGGGACAAGTGCGCGGGAGGACAATATGTTATATATAATTTAAAATAAATTTATTTTTGATTTGATCTGATTTTTTATTTGATTCGATTTTTGATTTGATGACTAGCTCAGAATACGAATGTTTCGGATTTAAATCTAGATGGCAGAAATTTTTTATTATTGTATCAGTGACATTAAAAATTTTACAAAAATTTTGTGCATGGACTTAAGGTTAGTTCTAGTTAGGTTGGTTTTCTTTTTAATGAGTATATTACTAGATAAAATTAACTATTAAGTGACTTTATTAAAGATTCCAACTTGCGAGCTTTTAGTGGCTCTATTACTGTTTCAACTTTCGACGTCTAATAACGGCCTCCTTAAAATTTCATTAAACAAAGCCCCTTTGAAGATTTTTAAAACAGTGTGCGACCTACACAGATTTAAAAAATATTTATTGCATTATTTATGAACAAAGGCTAAACAAATTATTTTGCGTTTAATTAAAGTGAACAATCGACATCTATGCACAAAGCAGGTGATTAAAAAAAGACGACAAAAACTATAGCAAAAAAAAATTATTGCATTTTTTTACAAACAAAAGCTAAACAAATTAGTTTACGTTAAGTTGAAGTAAACTATAAGGAATCTACGCAAAAAAACAAGACATTTAAAAAAAAGAACATTCCAATAAAACAAAAAATAAATAAATTAAAAATTCACTGCAATTCAAAAAAAAATTAGACAAATTATTTCACGTTAAATTAAATGAAATAATCAAAAGTTACGAAAAGAGACGATTAATTAAAAAATATATATCTCGGTAAGGTGGAAATCGAGAGAGATATTCCGTTAGTTGATTTAGTTACCTAGCTGCGAAATACGATGAGTGGGAGAGGGAAATATTACCTGTCAACAGCGAATTATGATATGATTTCAAAGACGTTTTATTAGATGCAATTTTTAAAAATGTACTTCTAGATTATTTTCAACTAGCTGGGACAAATATATAAGCACTGAGGAATAATCAGTGCGAATTTTAAGATGAAATATCAATTTGTTTATTTATAAGTGAACGAAACGCAATAACCAACGTATCTCAGCTCCAAAAGCAGGCAGAGCATTAAATTTTTTTTAAAAAGATGGCTCATTTAATCTATTTTCATAAATCGTATACCGATTTCGATTTCATAAAAAAGCCAGAGAGTTATTTGAATTTGTTTATTACTAAAATTTCGAAAATTATAAACAACTGCAATAAAAATGGTTTAAATTTTGAAAAAAATATTTTTTCCTTCGTGATCTTAAAGTACTTATAAAAAGTTACAATTTGAGCCGTCGTACACATTTCTCAGATTTGATGGCAGGATTTCACAAGGGTGCAAAGTTTTAGCAACAATTGTATATTTGACCCGTTTTAATAATCATTTAGATTTGAAATTTTAAGCGATGATGGTGCTTTATAAGAGCTATATTTTTCCAAAATTTCATTGAAAACTATCCTTTATTTTTGAAATAACAGCAATTCGTTTAAAAACGCATAATTTTGCAATGTTCAGTTTTTTTAAAATAATAATAACAATTTGAAAGAATTATAGTTTATGTACTTTTGTTCCACAACTCATAACGAATATTTTCCTTTTTTTTGTTGTTTTCCATAGGACTTATAGATTTCGAGATATTCAAAGAAAACCGATGAAAAACACGGTCTAAAAAATTAAATTGCTTAAATAAACAATACGCCGACCTCGCAGAAACTGCGAAACTGAACTGTGAACTATAGTTAACCCACTAAATATGTTAAAATAAAGAAACCGCCCGGACCAGACAGTTCACATTAAAATCCTAATTTGACTCCACTAGTTGTGCGTAAAACGGAATTAGTGCTACGCAAGTTGCCAACTTCTACGATCAAAAATCAAAACATCAAAAGGTACTGTGTTAGTTTGTAGGAGAAAGAGGTCTCAAACTATAAATTTTAAATACTGCAAATTCCCACTATACCAAATTTGCATTAGTTAAAATAGAACCAAGGCCTGGTTTGCTTAAAATAAGATTTAGAAATAAGTATTTGTCATAAACATATGATTTTACTTTCTTTTTAATAAAATTTGTTATTGTTTACATCATTTGACTCATTCAAACGATTCTAAATCTGATGGGCTGGCCGTAGTGACCTGCACTGAAGGGAGTTTCTACAAATGTAGCTCGTGCTCTAATTTAGATCTGACAATAGAAGTTGCCTACTGTAATAGTGGCGCCTTTATATAAATTTCTATTACAGGTGAAGTAAGTAAAGTATAAATCTAGCAACAAACTTGCAACTTAAAAGTCACGACATTTTGGCGTCCAACGCGAGGCCCATTGCAAATCAAAAAGCAGCCAACGTGGGTATAAAACAAAAACAAAAATATTAGTAAAAATTTTATTTCAAAATTATAAAATAAAGGCCTGGTATTTTCTTTGAAAATTTTATATATTGACATTTGTTGGTATTTTATCACTGTCATTAAATAGATTATATGAGGTTGCGTTCAGGTAAGAATATGCATAACCGTTGAGTGAAAAGTTGTACCAAGAGGAGCAACCGTGTACTTGAAATCGAAGCCACCACAGGGTCTGATATACAGTACGGCGCCACCGGCATTGTGGTCTAAGATCTTAGTCAGTTGCACAAACATCAGTTAGGTTGATGGCAGGCACTTGTATGGTTCACGTCGCGTGAATCGTCGCTTTTGATAAACAAGGAGATTTGTCTCTGCGCCAGAGACGGCTCTATAGACATAATATTTAACTGCAAACACCTACTGAAACATTCAGAAAAACGACGAAATGGTGAAATATTCATCATGGCCAGCTACATTGTATTTTTAAATTTAACTTAAAAACGGTAATAATTCTTATAAAAACATGTAATGCATACCTAGCAAATAAAAACCAAATTTTGAATCAAACACATATAATACCTTCCTGTTCTGTTTAGTGTGTGGCGTGTTTATTATGTTTATTTTCATAACAATTAAATATAAAAACCCAATGAGCTGCTGGCAACATAAAACATTTTTTTCCCAGTAAAATAAACCATTTTTATATAATATTAAATAATACATAACAAAGAAAATTAAGGATTAATGGCATAAAAGTTCCATGTACCATGTGCATCACAAATGCGCACAACGTGATAAAGTGAATTTTATTACTTTCACATCCAGTGGAAGTATAGTAACGGCAAAAAAATTTTAAAAAACGTCATTGGTCAAATAGGCTTAGAATGTCATGAGACGTCGAGATTTTAAGTTTGAGCGAAAAAAAACTTTCTGTCTGTCTGTCGGTGTGTCTAACTTTTTTTTGCGCACGTTTACTCTGGAACCGTTTAAGATATTGACTTGAAATTTGATACACGTATGTATTTTAACGAGAACTGGAACTAGATTATATTTTCATCTTATTCCGTTGAAGGGTAAATTGGGATAAAGGGTGGTAAAATCAAGCAGGTAAGAGTCCATAAAATTGGTATTTAGTATATATAAGAAAAGGTAAGGTCTCAAAACATTACTCCCATAGCCACCCCCACCCCACTATTAAAGGGGGATGGAAAGGCCTCAACATATTTTTTACTTCATTTGCCCTCTCTACCACCCCCTTCCACCACCCCCCACTACCGATGTGACATATCGTTTTATAGGTTTTTGGAGTAGGCGATTTCAAATATTATGTTATTAAAGTTTCATAAATAATTTTCACATAGTGGAGTGCAATTTTTTTCTTCTTTGTGAGAGACTTGAGAAAACGTGGATGTGAGAAAACGTGGATGTGGATTTTTAAGGTTTATAAACAGGTTGCTAAATTGATACCAATATTTCAAGGATAGATGAGGATACAGCAACGCGTCCTTGCGTGTGTATCTAGCTTCTACGATTTTCAATTAAAATACCATGCAACCTGTTCGGTGTTTCTATTATTTTCTTTATTCTTTAATAAGTGGGTTATCTCGAGTAGTATATAGATGCGCAGTGGATTTCCTCGAGTACTATGGATGCGCGGTGGCTTTCCTCGAGTACTATAGATGCGCAGTAGGTTACTCCAAGTAATATAGATGCGCAGTAGACTTCCTCGAATAAAATGGATGCGCATGAGTAGTATGGATGCGCAGTGGGTTTTCACGAGTAAAATAGATGCACAGTAGGTTACCTCAAGTAGTATGGATGCGCATTGGGTTTTTTCGAGTAACATAGATGCGCAGTGGGTTACCTCGAGTAGTTTGGATGCGAAGTTGGTTATCTCGGATGGTATGGCTGCGTAGTAGGTTTCCTCGAGTATAATGGATGCGCAGTTGCTTTCCTTGAGTAGGTACTATTGATGCGCAGTAGTTTACCTATACGGATACGCAGTAGGCTTCCTCGAGTAAAATGGAGGCGCAGTGGGTTACCTCGAGCAGTATAGATGCGTTTCCTCAAAGAAAGTGCTTGAAGTAGATTACTTCCACCGTGTAGTCCACGGCACATTATGATTGTTTATATTTTTGTCATGCCATTTTCTACGTATTGCTCCCACTTTCAGTATAAGTGTAGTAATTTTGAAAACATTTATTCAAATAGCCGTAGAATGTTATATGTCGAGATTTTAAGTTAAAGTAAAAAATAGTGTCTATCGCGTCGGTCTGTGACGTTTTGGGTGCACGATTACTCTGGAACCATTTAAGACTTGAAAATTGATACACATGTATTTTAACGCGATCTGGAATTAGGTTATATTTGATCTTATTTCGGTAAAGGGTTGAGTGATAAATTGGGATAAATGGGGGTAAATAGGTAAATTAAGCAAGTAAGAGTCCATACAATTTGGTATTTATTTTATTATTATATAAAAGAAGTGAACGTCTTAGAAAAATTTTTGGCATTAACTACCCCCATTATCACCCCCACGCGATTATTAAAGGGGGTGAAAAAAACCTACCACCACCCCAACCCCCACTATCGATGTGGCATACCGTTTTTTTGTTTTTGGGGTAGACGATTTCATTTAGAAAATTTCATAAACAATTATTTCCACATGGTGGAGTGCAAATATAGTATTTTCGTTGTGAGAGACTAGGATAGGAAATCTGGATGTGGAAGTAGTGATTCCTTGGGCTGCGGTTTTCATTTTAAAATGTTAAAACCGCTGCCCAAGGAATCACTACTTCCACATCCTGATGTTCTATCCAAGTCGCTCAAAACGAAAAATATTTTGATACTATATTTGCACTCTACTATGTGGGAATAATTGTTTATAGAACTTTAATTATATAATATTTGAAATTGCCTATCCCAAAAACTCATAAAGCGATATGCCATATCGGTAGTGGGGGTAGGGGTGGATGAAGTAAAAAAAAATTGTTTGAAGCCTTTGGTTCTTGTACACACACTAACTCACAATTTTATTTTCCCTCCCTTTAATAATGACAAGTGATAATGGTTAATTTTTTTGAGACCTTGACTTCTCTTGTATTTACTAAATACCAATTTTTGTCGTTGTTATACTTCCACTGGATGTGGAATTAAAAGGCATATTGACATTTTATGATGAAACTGTTATTTTTAAGATATCACAAAATTATCCATTTTGCACCTTTCTTAACCATCTTCACCCTAGTAAATTTTGAATATGTTTTAGATGACATTTTCCATTACTACCCAGATAGCATTTTTACATTCAGAGCATGTGCTCGGAACGTACTTTATGTACCCATGGAACTAAGAATGAATATATTCATTTTGTATTCCATGTAGAAAATCTGAATGTCAGAGAGACGTACAGATGACCGCCTCTCGATATACGAGTAAGATTCCTACAACATACCCATAGACCAAAACGGAACTTGATATGAACTAGAAACGTATATTGATATACTGATAGATACATGAGGTATATAGGAGGAAGGTCCATCCTACATTCACAATGTACACTGCATGTTCACGGTATATGAGTACTACGTTCGTAGGAATTAAACCGTAGGTGCCTGGTATGTTACACATGGATCATAAATCTATGAGTATGTATATTGTAGGAATGAACATTATGTATCAGTGGCAGCTATAAGTACTTCACTCATGCCATATATTTTCTTCAAAGTTTAATTATTATAATAATTTATTACTTATTGTAATCATTGATGAGTCGCTGCTTCATTCTGAATATGTTCAGTATGACGCAGCGACTCATCTATGATTATAGCAAATAATAAATTATTATAATAATTAGACTCAAGAGAATACATGATATGAGTGAAGTACTTGCATATAATAAATCCAATATCTAATTTTAAAGTTTAATTGTTACAGTCAATTATTAAGTACTTATTCTAATTTTCCACATTTCACATTCCTTGTGAAGAATATTATGTAAGTAAATGTGGAATATATGCACAGAAAATTTGTTTTTACCATTAGTTTTCAATTAAAGTCAAATGTTTTATTCATCAAATTTTATTGAATGGAGCACACAAATGCTAAATAAACTTAAATAAAACTGTATTTGCTATAACAATACTTTACAAGGGTCCAAGAATATATGTAAAAAAAATAGTTTTACGTTAATAAGATCTGTTAAAAACCATTTTAAAATGGATCAAACATTTATCACTCTAAAACTTCAGCTTAAAAATCATATTTAACGTGTTATTTATGAAAAAATCTAATGATCATATTACATTACCTTAAAGTTTTATCTATTTCAAATCGTGTTTAAAATTGCCAAGAACAAAACATGATTTTATTTTATTAATTACTTTACATTGTTGTAACAATTAAGTATGCATCTTAAATTATAAAATAGGAAGAGGTATAAATAAAACAGTTGTGTTACTTTAAATATATTTTTATTTTTTGTTACAAAAATGAATTGCAATAATAAAAAACAATTGTGATAAAAATTTCAATTGAGATTTTTTTTAACAAAAAAATTTTCTTTGCAACTTATGAACTGTCATATTTTACTCTAACAAATTTTTTGTCAGTAAATAAAAAATAGTAAAAATTGGAGGGCTTACATTTTCAAAACCAGTGTCCAGGTGTTGCCGATGGTGATACTTGTAATTGCGAAAGTCCACTTTTCATTCTCAATACATCATTTCTGACTGATCCTATTGGCTGAATACTTTCTTTTGGCTTTTCCAATTTTTAGGAGAAGGTATTTCCTTCCTGTCTAGAGGAGGAGATACACGTGCTAGTCCAACTACAAAAGAAAATACATTGTATTATATTTGAATAGGTACTTATTTCTTTTTAAAAACTGGCCATGATAAAGTTGAAAAATATAAAAACATCTTACAGAGATCTTACAGAAAAAATAAAACTGATCAAACATAAATTAAACAAATTGATATTATCATAAAGGACACGGCAGGCACAAAATAAATGGAAAAGAAGGTACAGTCAAATGGACTGAAAATGTAGTATGTTGTACTTCATAATATTCTGATCAAAAGTTTTCATGGGCACAATATCTGAAAATCGCCAGTTTTTGAGATATCAAAGGTCAAAGATCAGTAATATCGGTACCCGCTGTCATAGTTGAGAGTATCATATTATGACGAGGATTTGTTTAACGTTGTTATTCTAATGTGTTTGCACATATGAACCAAAGAGTTTTGACTAAAGGAGACAAGCCGTTGATTTGCTGGACGGCGTGAGCATCCTTGCCCTTGTCGCACACCTCGTACCCTCTCCTTTGCTCTCCACTCTGTTTTACAAAGCAACACAGCTCTCCATGTACTGTGCGACAAAGAGACAACGAACTGTGTGAGAAGGATGAGAATGCCACACACACCCTCACTTTAAAGTAAGCATAGGACCTTAAAAAAATCACCACCTCATTCATGAAACCTGCAGCATTTCTGGTCTTATGAATATGAATAACAACAACTCGTCACATAATACTCTCAACTATGACATTAGTGGGTACCGATCTTCCTGATCTTTGAACTTTCAAACTGGCCATTTTCAGACATTCTGCATTTTCAGCCCATTTGACTGTGCCCTCTTTTTCATTTGTTTTGTGCGGTGTCCTTTACCTACAAAACAGATATTTTTTTGGAATTCGGAAATATTTATGCTTGTGATTTTAAATGTACCTGAAGTTTCGAACGTTCACTTGAATGAATTTTAGATGAAAAAGAAAAGTTAATAAATACCACACATCGATTTAGGCATAACACTTCATTGCCACATTTGCTGACAATAAATATCCACAATACTTAAGTTTTTACACCTAAATCGAAGTGTGGCATTTATTAATTTTTCTTTTTCATATGAAATTCATTCAAGTGAACGTTCGAAATTTCAGGTACTTGATTTTAAATGCCTACCAGTGTTATTAAAAGAACAACATACCTATCTTCTTTCAACTTCTAGTAAAGACAAAATTTCTTGGGAAGTCGACGGCTTCCAATATGTTCTTCAATATCATTATGTTCATCTGACGGGAGGAATAACGTGCTTTTTGTACATAGTCCTTTGATTTGTTTTTATTCACTCTGTACGTCAGATGATTTCAATTAATTGCAGCTCTTCTAATAATCCTCTGAAATAGATATAAAGCAAATTACTACAAATAAATACCTATCACAACTCGTATGTTGTAATCAAATCCAATGGTTGTGATTTAAATAAACAAAAGCTCCTTAATATTGAAATAGATCGAACCTATCTTCTTGAAAATAAGATTTAAACACCCCGTAAAGTGTCCACGGGGGGGGGGTTCTCCTGTTTTTCAATGATCAGTCAAATTGTTTCCGTTTGAATGGTGACCACCAAGCTTCCTTTTCGTGGACCGAGACCATTACAAAAACCACCTGTTTTTTTTTTCCAAAAATCGATACCTACAAACGCCGTAATTATTATAACTAATATAGGTGGTATGCTTAGTATATGTACAAAGGGATACACATTAAACTTTAGTGTCTAAATATAAAATATCTGCAAATGACAACAAAACTATGTGGTAGTTATATTGTATACAATTGTAAAATACTTAATGCAATGCAATTAATGTATACTTGGAATAATTATAGTAAATCACGGGAAAACAAAAACAAAACACAAATTTAAATCGACATTTGACAGCAGAAGCGTGACGTGTGGTTTAATGACCGTGGTGTACTAATAGCAGCACGATGAGCATGCGCACTAACCTAATGACCGTGGCGCGCATTTAAAAAATTCTACAAGGGGATTGTAATGACATGGAAAACGGAAATCTAAATATAAAAGCAAAATGTAATTAAATAACCATTCTAAGTCTGAACTATCTGCTTAAGAAATGCCGATAGTTACCGAGATAGTTACTAATTAATTGAACACGGTACATAAATTAAATTATTATTCATTATTATTTAATATTTCATTCATTATTATTTAATATTCGATCACAAATCTAAAGTCTGGATTCAAAATTTAAAACATATTTCATATATACAATAATATTGACGAACGATTTAAAATTTATAAAACGTCATACACCGCACAGGGGATGATTATAAATGTACTTAAACCAAATCTATATAGATACAGTAATATCATAATTATTTTTGTAGGTAGATGGTAGATATAGGTACTATAAAACTAGCATTGCTGTCTCATCAGTTGTGATGCAGGTTTATTTTTATTAGTTCAAAAATCGAACCAATCAGCGTTCGCGTTAAAAGTGCTGAACTTTTGATGATATTACTGTCTGCGCGGAGCTCGAGCGATGCAAATATTTCTACAAAAAAAAATACCTGTATTATACAGATAAAATCATTGACGAATGTTTATACGATGTACATGAACACTCATACGAAGAACGTTCCCTGATACGTGTACACAGTATATGCGACTGTGAACATAAACTTTTCTGTATATTCCATTTATGTCGTATGTATAATCATATTGTATATGTGAAAATATTATTTATATGGGAATGTTGAGGGAACATACATGGCAAGTACAGAATGCAATTAGAACATTGGGAATGCAAAATGTACATTCGTGGAATAACAAATGCTATCTGGGTACTTCCGCAAAAATATTACATGTTGCAATATTTTTCGGGTTTACACCATTCCTTTCTTTAATTCTGCTGAACTGTAATAACCAATTTGTACAAAAATATTTTTTTATCCTCTCCCAAATATATGCTACTGCAGTGATGGGTTCATTAAAAGTTATTTATTTGTTTATAAGTTTTCTCTGCAATTGCTTTTTTTAATAATTAAAACGAAAAAGCGATTTTATTGGGAAAAAAGTAATAATTAGTAAACATAATAAAGTTTAATTAACTTAATTTGAATATCTGCGGAAAGACTGGTTAATTTTTTTTTTTTTTTTATTACAAGTAGGTATTACTTTTCCGAGAGCAAAGTTTTCGAGGCGATAAAGTATCGCACAAATGGTACACTTCTGAAATCGCTTGCATTTATCTTCTGGTACTAGCAAAAAAAATATTTTAGTGCGATTTCATTGAGTTCGATGGTAACAGTATTTGTGAATATTTCAAGACCTCCCAATTTGCTTACACGATTATAAAAAACCGCTGCCCAAGGAATCACTACTTCCACATCCAGATTCTCTATCCAAGTCACTCACAACGAAAAAACTTTGTATGTCAAAATAATTGTTTATGGAACTTTAATAATATAATATTTGAAATCCTCTACCCCAAAAACCCATAAAACGATACCCCACATCGGTAGTGGGGTGGAGGGTGGTGATAGGGGGGTGATAGTGGGGGGGGGGGGGGGGGTGGATGAAGTAAAAGAATATTTTGAGGTTTCTGGTTACTATACATACACTAAATAACATTTTTTTTTCATCCCTTTAATAAAATTTTTATTGTTCAAATAGGCTTAGAATGTCATGAAACGTCGAGATTTTAAGTTTGAGAGACAAAAGATTTCTGTCTGTCGGTCTGTCGGTCTGTCGGTCTGTCGGTCTGTCGGTCTGTCGGTCTGTCTGTAACTTTTTTTGTGCGCACGTTTACTCTGGAACCGTTTGAGATATTGACTTGAAATTTGGTACCCATATGTACTTTAACGAGATCTAGAACTAGATTATATTTTCATCTTGTTCCGTCGAAGGGTTGGGGGATAAATTGGGGTAAATTTGGGGTAAATAGGTAAATCAAGCAGGTAAGAGTCC
The DNA here is from genome assembly GCA_936432065.2 of Rutpela maculata. NCBI lineage: Eukaryota > Metazoa > Arthropoda > Insecta > Coleoptera > Cerambycidae > Rutpela > Rutpela maculata. The sequence continues at coordinate 84,162,555 of OW386290.2, forward strand.
ATAAAATTGGTATTTAGTATATATAAGAGAAACTAAGGTCTCAAAAAAAATTTTGGCATTAGCCACCCCCATTGGGGGTGGTCCCCACCCTATTATTAAAGGGGATGAAAAAAAATTTTGATTTAGTGTGTGTACAAGAAACAGAAAACTCAAAATATTTTTTTACTTCATACACCCCCACCCCACTACTGATGTGGGGTATCGTTTTATGGGTTTTTGGGGAAGAGGATTTCAAATATTATATTATTAAAGTTCCATAAACAATTATTTCCACATACAAAATTTTTTCGTTGAGAGTGACTTGAATAGAAAATCTGGATGTGGAAGTAGTGACTCCTTGGGCAGCGGATTTATCCATTATAGCTCACATGCCAAAGGCGCCCGCGCGCAAACCTCAAAGTAACTGTTTTTCGCGCTGTTCTCCAAGCAGCCCGTTAAAGCAGTTAAATATTATTTGTCCAATGAGAATTTGTGGTCTATTTTTTTATCTACGAATTTCTGATCGCTCTACACGATGGCGTCTTTCATTTTTCTTAAATATGCATTTTTTAATGCAAAAAACATTAAAAAAATCGTACATTTGGACTTTTCCACCCCTTGTAGGAAGTAATCGATTGATTTTAAAAAATGCTCTTTTAATGTGTCAGCGGAAATCGACTTAAAAAATAATATTTAAAAATTGTTATAAACAGTTTATGAAAAATGCATTCTAGTAGTCGATGAGGCTTAAAGATATAAAATCAAGCTCAATTTTCTTTCTTAAAAAAATGTATTTATTGTTGACATATCATTTTGTTTTTATTTATCGCATATAAACAATTAATATTAGGACCGAGAAGTGTAATTTTTCATTTTCATCGATTTTTATATAACTGGAACTTACCGCATATTTTTATTAATTAGTGTTTTTTTCTGTACAATTGTACATAGATTTCAATAACATAAAGAATGTTTAACTATTTTTCTATTTTATTTCAACATTTGTTTAATACTTGTAACTCCATTATTAATATTATGCATAGTATAAAAAACGGTTTTAAACAGAAGTTACTCATTATGTTTTGTGTAATGCAAATTTGACTATTAGCATCGCCGTTTTCTTAATTTTTTGTTTGTTAATTAAGTCGGCACACGCCAGTGCCACTTGCAGAGTAGCGTAAAAAACAGTCAATTTTATGCTTACACGTGAGCACCTGTAGCTCAAAAACTATAGTAGATAAGAATATGCCCTCGCGGACTTGTTTGTAGAAAATTCCATGTTGTACAAAAAGAAGTGCGGTGCATTTTCGTATTTATTACCATTCTCGCTACGCAAGCGCTGAAACATCAAAAACACCATCCTCGACATTTACATATTCTTTTTTCTAATTATTTTAAAATATTGGGAGGTCTTAAACGTACTCATAAATACTATTCCATGGAGCTGAACCGAATAGCAAAATAAAATATTTTTAATTTATCACATTTTTATAAATTTCAGAAATTCAAAATTGCACAAAAATCTCAAAAAATACCTTTTTTGAACCCCAAATGGGTGTTTTATTGTGGAGCGTTACATATTTTAATCCGCACTCCGTACCTATTATTCGTTTACTCGTTTGTACCATCGTTAATACAGCGATATAAAAAAGCTCGCAAAAAAACGTAAAAGGTGCCGACCGTGTATCAATTTCAGTCTATTTACATAAAAGGCCATAAAAGTGTTCGGCTTCTTTATTATCTTCACAAAAAAATGGTCATATATTTCCGAACAAAAATGTAGACCACTCCCACTGAATATAATTAGTTGAAATTTTCTCTACCGGAATTATGATAGGTTGGAATAAAATGTGTGTGGTCAACGTGGACTAACGTTGTCAAAGCGGACCGGCGGGCGGTACAGTAACTAGAAGCGGTCGGCGTCCTTTATGCTTTTTTGCGAGCTTTTTCATATCGCTGAATTATTTATGGAATACACTATACTAAACATAACGCCGCGCTGGCCGTCGGCCGCTTTTGCTCGAGGACAAGGAACAATTGCAATTTCGAACAAAACACGATTGTTACAGCGTACAACGTGGCGACTTAAAAGATGAAATGCGACAATAATTGGTAGTTAAAGGTTTCTCTTGTTTTTGAATTTTAAGTGAAACTAGTGAAAGAATTATTTATCTGAGATTTTTGTTTGTAAGATTTTATTAATAAATTTGTCCTAACAGTAGTAACTTGTAAATGTTTTTTATCAGGGTGGCAAGCAACTGTTTGCTACAGGTGCCAAATGCCCTGACTCCGGCACTGATTGCGTTGGTCTACAACCTGCGTCGAGAATTATAACTTTTAATAAATATATTATGTACCCTCGTTCGCTGGATATCAACGTCCAGTGTTTCTATTCGCGGTTCGCGTAAAATAACACCGCGCGGTGGCACCACAAGTCAACCAACAATATGTGGATAGGGACGAGCGGGAAGCGTGATGAGCGAGATGAACATATAGGAACCGTTTTGGCCGTATAGTTGCACATCTTATAGACTCTTCAATCAACGGCATAACACAGAGGAACAAACTGCGCAGGCATATGCGTCGCAATCAACAGGCAACGCAGAGACACAGCCAGAGACGACCAGACCAGAACAAGAAGAAGAACAAATGGAAACAACACAAATGGGAGACCCGGCACAGACAAACACGTCAATTGAAACGAACTTGTTACAACAAATTATGCAAATGATGACAGGCATGGGTGAAAAATTGGAAAATGTCAACATGAAAATGGATGAAAATAATGCAAAAATTGTACAAAACAAAGAAGAAATAAACAAAAAACTGGACGAGAATAAAGAAGAATTGAACAAGAAACTGGATGAATGTAATAAGAACCTCGAAATTTGCACAAACGAGATGAAACTAAGACTGGAAAGTGTTGAAATCAGACTCGAAAACGTTAAAGAAGACGTAGCTGAGGAAATCAAAGAAAAGGTAAAAGCAGCAAAAGCCGAGGTGCAAGTAAATGTCGAGAATTTGATCGTGGCAGGATTCACAGAAATAGAAGGACGCATAAAAAAGCAAAATGAAACAGTACAAGAACATTTAAAAGAACAGGACGGACGGTTATCATTAATGAATACGCAGTTATTAGAAGGAAGAAAAGGAGCGAATGCTATAACCACGGCACCGACACACACCGTTACACACTGTCAGAAAAATCTGTTTTATTTTTACGGCGATGCAAGGACGCATCCCAAGGTTTTCACTACCAGATTAAGGCAACATATGGAAACCTTACATGCTGGTACAAATATAAAACAGGTAATACAAAATATGTTACGTGGAGATGCTGAAACGTGGTACCAGGTCATCGAAAGTAGGTTCCAAACCCTCGATGAATTCGAGACACTAGTAATGAAACAGTACTGGGGGGAGTACAACCAACAAAAGGTTCGTTTGAACTTATTTAATGGTTAATACGTTGAAAACAATGGTGTATCCAGGGAAAACTACATATTAAGAAAAGTATACAATATCAGATGCCTAGAACCAAGTTTCACCGAAGCAGAGATGGTAATATACTTGGCACGACACTTTCCTAACGATGTACACAATGTCATTGTGACTCAAAGGATCTCGACATGAGATGGATTGATTGAATATCTCCGAGACTTAGATGACCATCACACGGGATGGAGAAAGCCGTACAGTCAAAATGAAAACAGGTACAGAAACAATGAAAACAAAAATTTGACTGATGGTAACAAGATGTATGAAAACAGAAACACGAATTATGATACTGAATAATACCAAAACGAAAACAGAAGAAACTACTATTATAACAACCAAAACAACCAAAACAATCAGAACAATGGCAACCAGTCAAGAACATACAACAATCAAAACAATTAAGGAAACCAACCAAGAACATTCAACAATCATCAAAACTATCGGAACAATGGAAAACAACCAAGAACATTCAGCAATTACCAAAACAGTCAGAGCAATCAACAAAAGACAGATGCCAATCAACAAACAAGACCACAGGGAACAGAAGAACAAAGAAAGGATACAAAGATGTATGCACAGGTCGCGAATACTAATGTTCAAACAAGAAACACTCAGCAGTCACAACAGGATATGGATAGAATCCAAACACAGGCACAAATTAATTCACATCAGGATTTTTAAGTAAAAATATTTTAACAGGTTATAGCCACCCACGTGAATTTATATCAACCGACAACGAGAATGAAAACATACAAAGAACAAAAACAAGTTATTTACCAATTGTAAGTTTAAACATACAAGGATTAAATTTAAATGCACTTCTCGATACGGGTTCTGAGATCAGCTTGATAAATGAAAATTTAGTGAACAAAAAGAATGATAGTTTTACAAACAAGTTTATAAGAATATCAAAGGTCAATTTATTGAATGCCAATGGCAAGAAATTCACACAATGCAACAAAATGTTAAGTACGACTTTTAAAATAGAAGATATTTCCTTCAATTGTGATTTGTTTAAAGTATCTGATTTAAATTTTGACATAATAATAGGTGAAGACATTTTATATCAATTAAGGGCTAAAATTGATTTGGGAAAAGGTTTCCTCAATCTTGAAGGCAAAACGCTACCTATAATAAATAATGAATTAAATGGTAATCAATCCAATGCGGTGAAAAACGAGTCAATGCGGGATGTGAGGCAGTCACAGAGTCCTCCCACATCGAAGAAAATGCGGTTAAAAATGAAATAAATGGTAATCAAGCCAATGCGGAACATATGATAGAAACGACTACATATGTAATGAATAGTAACTATTTAATGCCGAAAAATATTGAAATAAAATGTCAAACTGAATATGAAAGTATTGTACATGAACTTTTACAAAAATATATTTTACTCATAAACTACGAAGCTAGAGTTGCAACAGGTTACATTCACAAGTTACAGGTAGATGAATCAAGATCATTTAAAAGTAAAAAAACCGCTGCCCAAGGAATCACTACTTCCACATCCAGATTCTCTGTCTAAGTCACTCACAACGAAAAAACTTTGTATGTGAAAATAATTATTTATGGAACTTTAATAATATAATATTTGAAATCCTCTACCCCAAAAACCCATAAAACGACACCCCACATAGGTAGTGGGGTGGGGGTGGTAGTGGGGGGTGGATGAAGTAAAAAAATATTTTGAGGTTTCTGGTTCCTGTACATGCACTAAATCACATTTTTTTTCATCCCCTTTAGTAAGGAGGTGGGGGTGGTAATGGGGGTGGCTAATGCCAAAATTTTTTTTGAGACCTCAGCTTCTCTTGTATATACTAAATACCAATTGCATGGACTCTTACCTGCTTCATTTACCCATTTACCCCAAATTTACCCCAATTTATCCCCCGGAACAAGATGAAAATATAATCTAGTTCTAGATCTCGTTAAATTACATATATGACCAAATTTCAAGTCAATATCTTAAACGGCTTCAGAGTAAACGTGCGCACAAAAAAAAGTTACAGAGAGACAGACAGACAGACCGACAGACAGACAGAAATTTTTTTTCCGCTCAAACTTAAAATCTCGACGTTTCATGGCATTTTAAGCCTATTTGGACAATAAAAATTTTTAAAATTTTTTTTGTCGTTACTATACTTCCACTGGACGTGGAAGTAATTATCCTATTCCTTATAAGTACCGAGAACAAGTGCAAAATGAAATACAAAACATGTTAAAATCTAACATTATCGAATCAGCTAAAACTAATTATATAAATCTTTTGGTAATTGTTAAAAAGAAAGATAATTCATTAAGACTTTGTTTAGATGCACAAACTTTAAATACGTCGACAAAAGTGCAATGTGATTCGTCACAAAGTGTCATTTTTATTTCATTCAGAATATATAAAAAGAGAAAGAAAAAACAACAATTTTCTCAAAACTTTTTATTTTCATTAGGATTAATACATTGTAAACAAAACATTAAAACGAAAACATTCACAAAAATGATATATCCATATATCACTGAATAATTCAAAGTTAAAAAAAATGATGACAGTGTAAATATTCCATCAGAATTTTTAAAGTAGTAAAATTTTCAAAGCTTTTCAAAAACTCTAAAATTTTCAAATTTTAATAGTTGGAGGGGGTAAATGATGTAATATTTACGTTACTAAATGAGAAAATGTAATATTAAAGTGTAATAAACGAACGCCACTGTTATAAGTCTCAATTAATTATTAAATTTCAAAAAAATATGTTTGTGGATATACTAACAGTGCAGGAGTAAATTGGTCACACAAAATGACTAAGCAATAACAATAAAAATTGTTTATTTATGTTAGAATTTAAGATAGGATTTAAGGCTCTATAGAAAATTTACCTTATCTTGGAGAGACAGACGACAGACCTCTTCTATAAGGTCTGTCATTTTACTACACAAAAAGGAGTAAAATGTGGTAAATAATCCACCGATGAAGTATTTTAGGTTCACTGACTAGCATAAGTTAAGCTCGAATAGTTTGTGTTGTGGAAAATTTCTTAAATTGGAACATGCACATTTTCAGATCTGAAACCATAATTCACTCAAATTAAACTTAAAAAAATAAAACGTCTCCGAAAAATATAGAAAATAACTTGTCAAAGTATTTAAAATTTAATCAAAATTTGAAGAAAATTATTAGAAAACCAAATAAAAAGTAATAGGTACTGAAGATAAACAAATAAGGCAAAGCCTGAACCCAAAATATTGTGCATTCCAAATAAAAATTGTTGTCCACAAAAATAAAATAACATAACCAAAAACGTCAAGTAGACATGAGATTTGACTTACCTGGGATTTGAAAGTTTGTATTCCTTTTATAAAATTAAATATTTTTGCACCAATATCACAACGTTTGTTAACTAAATAACCACTGGAAGAAAGTCGCATCGAGGTAAACAAATTTCCAGGTGTACTCAACATAGAGAACGCGTAGCAGTAGCAGATTCCAAGTGTTGTGCGTAAAACGGAATTAGTGCTACGCAAGTTGCCAACTTCTACGATCAAAAATCAAAACATCAAAAGGTACTGTGTTAGTTTGTAGGAGAAAGAGATCTCAAACTATAAATTTTAAATACTGCAAATTCCCACTATACCAAATTTGCATTAGTTAAAATAGAACCAAGGCCTGGTTTGCTTAAAATAAGATTTAGAAATAAGTATTTGTCATAAACATATGATTTTACTTTCTTTTTAATAAAATTTGTTATTGTTTACATCATTTGACTCATTCAAACGATTCTAAATCTGATGGGCTGGCCGTAGTGACCTGCACTGAAGGGAGTTTCTACAAATGTAGCTCGTGCTCTAATTTAGATCTGACAATAAAAGTTGCATACTGTAATAGTGGCGCCTTTATATAAATTTCTATTACAGGTGAAGTAAGTAAAGTATAAGTCTAGCAACAAACTTGCAAGTTAAAAGTCACGACAATATATATATATATATATATATATATATATATATATATATATATATATATATATATATATATATATATATATATATATATATATATATATATATATATATATATATATATATATATATATATATATATATATTTTATATCACTTAGAACTTGATTTGCTTTTTTTAAAAAACTTTATTTTAACTTTTACAAATTAATTATATGATTTTATATGGTTGAAAATATGTAGATATAATTGGTACAGAGATTAAATGAATACTGAACGCAAATGCGTCCGTTGGTCATATTTATAAGGTTTGATATCAACGTAGGCACAGCATTCTGAGAATTGTTGCCGTGCCAGCGTTTCACATGAGAAGTCTAGGAAGTTGTTATCGCTTAGGTGATAAATGTATCAAATTATATCACGTACCATGATAAGAATATAAAGTTACTTATTTAGATAAAATACTTATACATTTGAATACATTGATGTGGTGTGTTTAGCATATAACAACTCCCTTTCTTTTTGAAAAGTCGGTGTTATTCACCGACTTTTTGGGGAAAATCGGTCATTTCTTCCTCTTCTGTAGGTAGATGAGGTCTTCTTCTCAGGAGGGTGCCAATTCTTTTCAGCATCTCATTAGGGGTGGCGTCCTTGGATTCCTTACAACCACAGCATCTTTTCCTGCATTTCCAGGCGATGAAGGCGGCTAGGAGGCAGATGGACAGACCAATAACTGTATACATGCTTAAGGAAAAATGTTTAGTTATAAATGGTTATTAGTTTGTCTAAGTCTCTAGAGTATTGCTCGAGTATTGCTCGAGTTTGTGGTTGGCTATGTCTAGATTTTCGACATTTAGATGATCGAACTGGAGAGGTTCCAACTTGGGTAGCTGGAGTTTTTCGGGAATGTCACTACAACAGTCATAGGGTATAACCACTGGATGTGAATTGTCCGTAATGTTGATGGTATTGCGGCTTTCTGCTTGCACTTTTGTTATACCGACAAACGCGTAACAGTCCGGGTGGAGTTTTAATATAGAGTTCTTATTAACACTGGTGATTTTTGTGTCCATTTTATTACAGTTTATGGTGATGTGAATGGGTTCAGAGACAATTATTAACCACACATTGCCTTGTAGTTTCTGAACGTTATAACCTTGTCCATAGACGAGACAACTTACACAGTTTTCTGGGATTTTTCTGAAGTTTTTCAGTAGCTGGGCTTCGCATGCTGCACTGCTGTCGATTGGGTAGGCGTAGAGGTCTGAGCATAGTTTCTTATGGGAATCTAGTTGTTTGCATGTACTGAGGTCCTTGACGGGGATGTACATTAGTGAATCATCGTTACGCGCAATGAATTTTTGTGAGAATGACAAGACATGGTGAAGGCCAGTTCTGTTGTCTAGTATAGGAATAGGATACAAATGATACAAGGTATAGAGTTGCTGTTCTACTAGTGGTATATTCTTAGAACGAAAACAAGATCTGATTTTGATTGAAAGGCTTCTAGTTCGATAATTTCTAAGTATTGGGAATTTCTGAATATTTTACCGGTAGGGGTAGATTATTTTTTACTAAGTTTTGAGAGATTTCCTGAAGTGCAGTAATCAAACTTTCGGGTGAAATAATTGAAGAGTGTATTATTTTCAGACGAGCAAATGTGATCGCGTTCAAAATGTCATCAAGGTTGCTCTGGAGGTACAAGTAACTTTCAGTCAATTTTTCACATGTTTCGATAAATTTTAGTTCGGCTTGAACCAGTGCAACTCTATCATTTACTTTATGCAGTCCGATTTGAATCTTTTTCATATCCTCGTTAAACGTTACTATATTAATTTGCATATTTTGGATCGTTTCGTTAAAGGTTTTTATGACGGTAGAGGTAACGGATATTTGGTTTTTCAGGAGGTTTTCTATTTGATGTTGATCTTTGTTTAATTTGTTAATACTGTCTGTGAAGAATTGTCCATCTTCAGCATCTAGATTGCCGGTAATTGCTTTGAATATGCTACCTGCTCCATTTAATATACCGCGCTTGAATCGTTTGGTGTTAACAAAGATTTCCTCAAATTTTACCTTAAGGGAATTTGATACTTGGTTTAGGAGTGTTATGTGTGTTTTGACTTTGACTAGGAATTCTTTCGTTTCGCGTGTATCGGGGGTGAATATATTGACAATTGATTCTAAAATTTTGTTGTTGTTGATAAAGGCTTCTTCGAGGCTTGATAGATTTTTATGGACTAGCAGAGTCCATTTATTATTAGAAATTATTATCCTCGTTTCGTCGTGGTAATAGACTCCGACGGTGTTATTGATGGGTGTTATTTGGTACTGGGACATGGCTGCTCCGATCAGCAAGGTGAACCTGTAAGGCAATTTAGGCTTCAATATATGGTTTTAACCTGTCAAAGTTAGCTTTAGTTTTTTGTTTTGTTTTTTTGTTAAGGAGGGTGGCTGAGTTTTTGTGAAGTTCCAAAATCTCAAATGGCCCGTTATATTTATTACGTAACTTATCGGTGATTTGGGATTCTTTTAAATACACCTTTTGACCAATCTGATATTCGGGGGTTTCCTTTGAAACGTGGGCGTCGAACCGAACTTTCGCTTTTTGTTTTTGTGTTTCAGTTCTGGCGCGCGCGACTTTATAATAATAAGAGAGGCGATTATTTAAGTCTCTGACGTATTTCGTGACTAGTTCTTCCTGATTATATAGCGTTTCAGGTAGTCTGCTAGACGTATGTCCGAAAACTAACTCGTAGGGTGTAAATCCGTGAGTTTTATTAGTAGAGGTATTATAGCATATTATCGCGTAAGGTAATATGTTGAAGGGGTGTTCGTCAGGGTGTTCTGCCACGTGTGCTCGGATCATTTCCAACAAGGTAGCGTGGAACCTTTCTAAGGAACCATTAGATTGGGGGTGTCCGACACTAGACTGCGTTACTTTGATGTCATAGAGGAGACATAAATCTTTTAGGATGGCGTTATCGAATTCTCGGCCATAATCGCAATGGATTCGAAGGGGTGTTCCAAGGTGCTGGAAGTAAATGAGTAGAGTGTTTGCGATTGATTTTGCTGATTTATCTTTGATAGGATACGCTTGAGTGAATTTTGTAAGTTCGTCGCGTATAGTAAGTGCGTAATTTTTCGTTGGGACTTCTAGGACGTCTATGTTTATACGTTCGAAAGGGGATTTAGGCGTCTCCGTAATTACGATACGATTAAATTTTTGCGACAGATTTTTGTTTCTTGGCAGATTTTGCAGGTTTTTATGAAATTTTCGACGTCTTTTGTCAATCCTTTCCAATTGTATTTCTCTCGAATACGACGAATAGTCTCATTTATTCCGCGGTGGAGATGGGCTTTGCCAGTATGATGCTGGTCGATAATAATTGGGATTTCGTCGTCACTAGGTGTTCTAGTAACGTTTTGACATATTTTGAGTTTCACGTCTTTTTCCGATAAAAGAAATGACAAAATTTCAAGAATAGGGAGTTCGACATTGTTTTCGATACAATACGTTTTGGAGTCGTCGAACTCTTCACGACCTTTGTATAGGGAGATAAATAGATTTTAGATTACGGTTTCGGGGTCGTATGGTAGAGCCACGATAAAATAGTTTCTATGTCGCACCGACTTACTCGATAATTTATTTAATTCTAAATCTCGGAAGTCTGCGTTTTCTTCGAACAAATCTTCAAGGATTTTATAATGAAAATCTTTGAGATTGTTTTGTTGGAAAAAGGTCACTATATTTTTGTTGGTTTTGTCTAAGAGTTGCCCGTTCGAAAATTCGATTTTAGAATAATCGATAAGTGACTTTGTTTTATACAACTTTATGAAGGTTTCGAATTCATTCAGGACATCTTCTTGTTCGTTTGTTTCCGTCGTGTCGCTTGTCGTGTCCTGACTATCAGGATCGGGTTCTATTGGAGTCGAGGGACTTTGAATGGGGTACGTTACTAGTTTTGATTCTGCTTGAAAGTTAGAGAAATTTTGAATGTGATTTATCTTTATGCGGGAAAGAGCGTCTGCATTTTTATTAATGCGGCCGGGTTTATATTCGATTTCGTATTCGTATTCTTCAAGCTTCAGTCGCCAACGTGCTAGGCGGCTGCCGGGGTCTTTTATCGAGAAAAGCCACGTTAGAGGCCTATGGTCGGTTATTAGTTTAAATTTCCGACCAAATATGTATGGACGGAAGTGTTTCACGGCTCATACTATAGCTAAAAGTTCACGCTCTATGGTTGAGTATTTGGTTTCGGCTTTACAGAGTGTCCTTGAGGCGAAAGCTATTGGTAAGTCTTTGCCAATGGGGCCTTGTGAGAGCACGGCGCAGATGGCGAATGCGCTTGCATCAGTGGTGAGTAGAAACGTTTCGTCGAAGTTTGGGTAGATAAGTACTGGGGTCGAAGTGAGGGCTTGTTTTAATTCCTCGAAGGATTTTTTACATTCTGAGTCGAAAGCAAAAGGAACATCTTTTTGTAACAATTTGGTGAGGGGCTTAGATAGTTTAGCGAAATTACCTATAAATCTGCGATAATAACCTGCCAACCCGAGGAAGGATTTGATCTCCTTCTGGTTAGTAGGCTGGGGAAAGTTTTCGATGCACTGTATCTTATCAGGGTTTGGTTTTACTCCTTCTTTGGTTATGAGATGGCCCAGGTATGCGACTTCTTTACGAAGGAACTCGCATTTATCAGGTTGGATTTTTAAGTTGGCATTTCGAAGTCGTTTGAACACTTCTGTAAGGCGAGAAATGTGTTCGTGAACTGTCGGGGAATATATGATAATATCATCCATATATACCAGACATCTCTCGTTTTGAATGCCCATGAGGATGTTGTCCATAACCCTTTGGAAGGTGGAAGGGGCATTTCTAAGGCCGAAGGGCATACGAACGAATTCATAGTGCCCGTTGTCTACGCTAAATGCACTTTTCGGGATGTCTTTCGGGTCTATCTCGATATGGTGGAACCCAGAGGCCAAGTCCAATGTTGTGAAGTACTGGCACTTGCCTAATTGATCCAGGAGATCTGAGATGTTGGGTAGAGGGTATTTATCTCCTACAGTTAACTCATTAAGTTTTCTGTAGTCTACAACCACACGCCATTTCGGCTTACCCGAAGCATCAAGTTTCTTAGGGACAACCCACACTGGAGATGACCAGGGGGAGTTAGAGGGACAAATAATATTTTGTTCTAACATTTTGGATACCTGCGTTTTGACTTCTTCTTTGTGTATCTGAGGGTATCGGTACGATTTCGTGAATACCGGTTTCGCGTCATTGGTATCTATCGCGTGTTTAATTTCATTGGTGAAAGTTAGTTGGTCACCTTCAAGATAAAAAATGTCCGCGTATTCTAGACAAAGTTGAGTTATTAGTTCATTTTCTTCCATGTTTAGGTGGTCTAGACGGAGTTGGTTTTTTATTTCGTAATGTCTGTCTACGCAAGTTTGGGAGGTTTCTTCGTCCATATAATTCAGTGAGAAATTTTGGATCGGTTCTAGTTTTAAATTTGAAAAATTAACAGTTTTGGGTACCGCGTTTACGTTTAATATAGAGGTAATAAATTCACCTTTATCGTCTATCTGAACTATCGCGTTAGGGAGTCTTACCTTGTCTACTTCGGTAGCTAGCAGTATAGCTTCCGTATTGGACAAGTGACATTTAAGTTTGGTAATTTGTTCTATACGTGGTTCAACTGAAATTATATTTGATATATTACGAGTGGTATCACGGTTATCTGGATTTGGGTAATTTTGTATGTTTGGCAGACCCTGGTCCGTGACTTTGTGGATCGGGATTGTTTTGAAATTTGTTACAAGTTTTTTGTTTTTTATATCCACTATACAATTGTAATGTTCTAAGAAATCAGACCCTAGCCAAGTGCAGAGAGTTGCCTGCCTAAGCATAACAGGAGCTATGCGAACAACGCCAACGAGAGCAATGGAGGTAATGCTGTGTTTGCCACCACTGGATTTACATCTAGGAGAAGTGGCCTTAATAACAATGGCACGCCTCAAGTCCGTTGGCCTACAACCAAATGTAGGCTGTGGGGAGACCAGAAGTCGCCTGTGGAACGAGGCTGTCAGGAAGACGCCTCTTCTACAGGCATGCACAGATGGCATCTCTCCCCGATTTGTCTTTGATAGACCCTACACAATACAGACAAACAGTGAAAACGAGACCGCTAGTGAAGGTGTGATTAACATTTTCACAGACGGATCAAGGAAGAAGGAGGGGGCAGGATGTGGAATATATTCCAGAAGCCTGCAAATCCAATATAAATGGACTATGGATGAGCGAGCCAGCATAGTACAAACTGAACTGGCGGGCATAACCATAGCCGCAAAAGAGATTGTCCGCAGACAAACTACGGGCAAAACAATCAGGATCTACACAGACTGTAGACAATCACTACTAGCCCTGAGAAGTTACAAAATAACCACAGGAGCAGTATGGGAATGTCATCAAGCACTTGTGGGTGCCTCCAGTACGAACAACATCTCGGTATGCTGGGTGAAAGGACACGCACAGTGCAGTGGCAACAAAAAAGCCGACAAACTGGCCAAGAAGGCAGCAGGCCAACTTATTTTTGGACCAGGCCCGGCCAGTCTGTTACCGATTACGGCGATAATACAATTAATTAAGGAGAACACCCACAACGAATTTAAGAAGCTGTGGGATGAAACAAGCAGCTGTCAGCTTGCTAGGGAACTACTCACGTATCCCAACAAGAAAACAGCAATGGACTACCTGGCAATGACCAGAAGGAATCTACGTTTTATAACAGGAATCCAGACTGGACACTGTCCGCTAAGGAAACATCTATACAATATGAGATTAAGCGAAACACCTCTTTGCAGAGGTTGTGAACAAAAAGATGAGACGGTTCAACACGTACTCTGCGACTGTTCAGCCGTCTCATCAATTAGAGAATCCATCTTGGGAGAGCGTTGGCCTACCTTGGCCAATGTAAGGGAGATGCCCCTAGGCAACATCACCACCTACTTCGAAAGAATAGGTTGGCTGGAGGCCTAGGCGAGTGTCTGCCTAGAGGGAGGATGTACAAGGGGTCCAATGGGGCCTAAGTGCTGTGGTTTTTTTGACCACCCTCCTGCTAATTCCATACTCCATACTCCATACTCCAGTATACAATTGTAATGTTCTAAGAAATCAGACCCTAGGAGTCCATCGAATTCTATGTCAAGATCGCATACATAAATTTTAAATGGTTCATTGTTGTCAAACGGGATAAAGACGGCTTCGTTAATATTTATTTTTTTGTCAGTTATGCCTTGAATCGTAATGTTTTCCGGACATCTCCTACTATAATTTTCACAAATTTTGGGTTTGAATATGGATAGTCCTGCGCCCGTGTCGATTAATAATCTATGCGTGTTAGTAATGTCATAGATATAATACAAATTTTTGGATTTGACAGACAGTAAGGGGCTTATAGGAACTGTTGTTCCGGGAAGTTGAGATTTGGGTTGAAATTGTCCAAGTTCATTTTGCCAAATTGGGTTCGCAATACTGTCATCTCGGAGTCTCCGGTTTTGTGATAAGGCGGGTCCGACTGGGCATGTGGGCCTGATCGAAAATCCCGATTACATACAGGTGTTGTATCGAAAGTCGATTCGTCCGTGTAATAATTTTCGGAGGGACCATTAGCAGTATAATAGTATTCGTTGCTGTTGTCGTATTCCGAAGTATTAGCTGTATAATAGTTCGGACTTGTGTAGGGGTTATTATCAGTATAATATCCCTCGTTAATATTTTCGTAAGGGTTATCGTGAACGTAATAACTTTGATTTTGTTGCTCTAGATTTTCGGGTTCATTATTTTGATTGAGGTGAAGCGTTTTTCTATTTGAATTTGGTCTATAATAATTAGGGTTAGGTTGAATCGCAGGTGGTCTTGCATTATTGAAATTTGGGTTTGGTGCAATGACGGGTGGTCTTTGTTGCTGGAAGTTTTGTGAGCTTCCAGGATTTTGGTTATAGTAGTTAGGTCTTTGTTGTTGGAAATTTTGCGAATTTCCAGGATTTTGATTATAGTAATTAGGCCTAGGATAGATTTGGGGAGTACCAAAATTTGGGGGTCGAGAACTTTGTTGTCTCTGACGACATTCATTAGCGACGTGTCCCGTACGTTTGCAAAATGAACAATGTCTTGCAGGTAAGGGGAAGTTTTGGTTACGCGTGGGAGTGATTGCACTATTTTTGCGATTGGTTTTTTGCGTTTCAAAGTAATTTAATTGGAGTTCTTTTCGAACTCTCGTTATTGCTTTTAGCATATTCTCAGGGTCGCTTGCCCTGACAACATGCGCAAGTTTGGGTTCTAGTCCCGTGAGTAAGGTGTTCAAAACCATGCCCTCAGTTAATTGCGTTTGGGCTTGTTTTTGTGCCGCTGTTAACCGCTGTTTATGAACAGAAGCATGCATTTTTGCTTCGTGGGTTTGTAAGCGCGCAATAAACGTGAGCGGAGATTCACCGGGAAGTTGTCGCATTCTTTGCAAGTCTTGTATTAAGGAGGTTAGGTCTCTACTATCACCGAAATGATTCTCTAAAAGAGTTTTAATTTCTTCCCAATGAGTGGGATTTCTAGAGTTCACTAGTTCAGCTGCACGGCCTTTTAATTTGTTTTTTATGTGAACAGTTAAAAGTACCACCTGGTTACCAATTGACATACCAAAAGCAGTCCTACACGAATTTAAAAATGTATTTAAATTTATTTGATTACCGTCATATTCAGGGATAATTGAAAATATTTCGCTCAATTTATACGGTTCAACAGCGTCTGGTTGAGGTTGAGGTTGAGGTTGTGGCTCGTATTGTTGTCGGTTTTGTTGTTGTTGGTGAGCCATATTTCGAGTAGTTACTGGCATAAACTAATTTGAATTTGAAAACTTAGATTTATTTTACTTATAATAGCAATGGACAACAGAACTGTTCTTTTTCACGGACAATACGCAAGAAATGATGCGATTATTATTTTAATTAAATTTGCACTAAAAACGAGATGATTCAATAAGTACTTACACGTAATAAATCTTCATTCGTAGGTTCTTTCTTGATTTAGGGATTGGAATCCGCCGCCCGTCGTCAAAGGTCTCCTTGTTCCGGCGATCCTTTCCTGAAGTTAGGCCCTCTTTTTTTTGGGGGGTGTTCCTTGTTCTTCGAGGAGGTTTTCGTCAGTTAGGCTTTTCTTCCAGGCGTTGTTATCAATCCTACCGACTGCGCCACTTTTATATCACTTAGAACTTGATTTGCTTTTTTTTAAAAACTTTATTTTAACTTTTACAAATTAATTATATGATTTTATATGGTTGAAAATATGTAGATATAATTGGTACAGAGATTAAATGAATACTGAACGCAAATGCGTCCGTTGGTCATATTTATAAGGTTTGATATCAACGTAGGCACAGCATTCTGAGAATTGTTGCCGTGCCAGCGTTTCACATGAGAAGTCTAGGAAGTTGTTATCGCTTAGGTGATAAATGTATCAAATTATATCACGTACCATGATAAGAATATAAAGTTACTTATTTAGATAAAATACTTATACATTTGAATACATTGATGTGGTTTGTTTAGCATATAACATATATATATATATATATATATATATATATATATATATATATATATATAAGGTATGAGTTGGCATCCCACAATGTAAAATTTTAGGTTCAGTTGGCATCCACGAGTCAGATGGCATCCGGTATTCGGATGCCATCTGACCTTCTAGAGATATTAACGCAGGGGCATCGTAGATGTCGTATTATGCCATTAAAACTTATTTTAAGTTGGAGGTCAAGTGACCCATTTCAATACCTTAGTGAATATTTTAGTTCAGCGGTTTGCTACTAGCTGCCGTGCCTGTCGCTCGAAAAATATTCATTTTGAATACCTGCTGACCACAGAAGCGGTTTAGATGGCATCTAGTCAGCTGGCAACACCGTGGAAGTAGGTTATTATATACCATATGTTGATCCAGATGTTTTAGTTTGCTCGAATATATTACTACTAGGAAAAGTAAATTTAGTGGAGACAATTCGTGTAACTATTAAACAAGGTGTAATTTTTGTTGTTAATTAATTTGTTTATTTAATAAACAATTTCTAGTTAACAATGGCCAAGTGTTTCTATATTTTTTTTAGATAGAAAAAAATAACCAGAACAACCGTATACATAAATATGTCAAAAAACATTTTTAATATTTAGAATTTAAAATTCTATAAGAAATATTAATATTTTTTCTTTTTTATGTGTTTATGTATACGGTTGTTTTTTTTTTAATTTTTTTTTCTATCTAAAAAAAATATAAACGCATTCGGCGGTTGTTAATAACAAATTATTTATTAAATAAACAAATAAATTAACTACAAAAAAAAATTCCACCTTGTAGAGAATTGCAAATAATAGGTTTTAAGACTAAAATTTTTACTTAATAATTTGTTTAAATAATGAAAAAAGGAAAAAAATGATTATAAACAATTAAAAAATGATTTTAAGAAAAAAAATTTTTTTAATTCATAATATTTTATAAAAAATAAAATGGCAAAAAATGGTTTTCAAAAATAAGTAATTTATCTATTTGTTTGTAAAATTTGTTTAAACAAATAACACTAAAAATTTAAAGTTTATGTAATCTTATGTTATTTTTGAATATAAAACCAGTAATAATAATTAAAATTAATAAAAAAAATGTCAACCTTTTTTTTTAATTTTTTAGTTTTTTGTTAGCTTAAATGATTAATAACTAATAGACTATAACAATTAAAAATATCGCAATGTCATAATCTCGTACAGTACAGTTGATATAAGGTCTAAAGGAAACGTAATAATTTTAGTGGCTTTTGCTTAACAATTATCCGACTTGAAATATAAACGTAAGCTCTAAAAAAATTGTTAATTAACAATAGGCTCATTTTATGATAAATATGGATTTTTTTTCCTTTAAATGTCTGAATAATACCATAGTTTTTTAAAATTTTTAAATTAATATTTAATACATAAAAAAATATTTTTACTTATCACGGCCGGTTTCGTAACGGCTTAGCGTTTGCCGCGCGAAGCCCTATTTTCAACATTAAATTAAAATTATTAATAATAGAGATAGAATACCGGGAGTTGTGACTTTTCTATTGGAAATTTCTTCCTCTTCAAGAATCTCCTTTTTTAAATTTCTTAAATATTAATGGTTTTCGAGTTATTTTCAAAAAACGAAGCTCGTTATTTCTTCAATCTTAATTTGTTTATAACTTTTTCAATTGTTTATATGCGGGTTTGAAAGTTTTGCACATTTTTCTAGACGTCATTCCGAATTCAATGAGCCATCACTCACATTTTTACAAGCTTTATCAAGAATTTACACGTCTTTGAACTTGTGAACTAGTGTATGTTGGAGATTATTTTAATTCGTTTTGTTTTAATTTTTGGATTTCTTATTGGATTCTATTTAAGAAAAGTATAGTAAGTGACCCAAGAACAACCTCTTGTAGAGAAATGCATGGTTGAAAGAGTTGTAGAGTTACTAAGACACCGTTAAAGCTAAAGCCGTCGAATTGAAACTAAAAAGATGGAAAACATTATACGACAAAGTTTGATAGCTTAAATTATAATATATTTTTTACTTTACACTTGCCACTGTGCTTCAAAATTAATCAGTTTGGAGCATCTACACCTCATGATTTTAAATGTAAGTTCATAGATATCTGTAAAACTATAATTCATCTAAACTAACAAAGTTTTTTCTAAAGTATATATTTATATAAATAAAATTAAAATTTAATTGCAGTTTACTTTAAGTAAACATATTGTACATATTGCACGTAAAGTATATTTTAGTTTTAATTCGAGCTAGTTTTTTTGTTGATAGTGTTTAAGTAATTCAACAATTTTTACTTCTATTTCTCTCATGATATTAATTATTATAGGTCACTCAAACAACGTATTATACCGTGCGTGTAATTTTCCATTAGGCATGTACATCCACGTAGCGCGATAGATATGACAACATAGCTGCCGTAAATTCCTCCGTCGAGCGGAGCATTCCAGTCTGTTATTTCATTTCAGCCTGCTGGCACGCGCGATGTTGTAATTTTACTCCCTATGCCTAGCGTTCGGCTACACGCACTGTATTTAGAATAATAAAGTGGATATAAAAGTCATACAATTTTGTTAATATTTTCGCGCAATTTGTATAGTTTGAATGTAAATGACCTTGATTTTTGATTCGTTGTATCTAGCAATTCGTTAAAAAATAGGTTTCTGGAAATATCTTGAAAATTGCGAATTATGTCAAAAACTGTTATTTGTACGATTTGAAACATAATAAGAAATTAACTTTACAGATTAGTCCCTTTCAAAGATTGTTCGAGATGTTATTTTTTTTAAGGTTTTGTGTCTTTTCGTTCCTTTCTAAATGTCAAATTTCAACACGTAATTTTCGTGAATAACTTAAAAACCGAAGGGTCTGAAATTGGTTATTACAACGTTGAAAGGTAATTCAATTTAATACATTCCGGTTCTTCTACAATAAAAAATGTCAAAGTTATGGCTATTTGTTAAAAGATTACTTTTTTTATGAAAATCGTAATTGGAGTATTACTCTCAATTGAGTGTTGACAAAATAATTCATTCAAACTTTGTTGTAGCTTTTGAAATAAAACCGCTGCCTAAGGAATCAATATTACCATATCCAGATTTCCCATCCAAATTTCTTTAAAGGAAAATTTTTAGCTCAAATATCAATCCTATTAAATTCGTCCATTTCTAATTACGTGTGCTGAAACAACCAATCAGAACAGAATTACACTGATAAGATCCCTTAGGGATATTTTCACTTATGTCATCCAGTTCAATAATTTAAAATTTATTTTTTGACAATGTCGATTTGGATCTGCAAATAACGATTTAATGAATATAATAATGGAGGAAAACACATAAAGTAGTACATAATACATAATCTACATTTAATTTTACAAATTGCTCTTTTAATAATTGCATTTTTAATAAATACTTTTGAACAAATAAATAAAATAAATTGCAAAAAATTTTCTATGCGAATACCCCTCGAACGTTGGTAAATAGCTCATAATTTTATCACAACTTCCTCAAGTACGTTGCTTTTAGGTAATATCCCTCCGCCTACGGCGTCGGGATATTACCAAGCAAGTGCTTTCGACTACTGTGATAAAATTATTTCGTATTATCAACGTCCTTGGGATATTATAGCTGAAAACATCTTGACCATATTTGCACTCTAGTATGTGGAAATAATTGATCACAGAATTTTAATAAAAGGGCGTTGCCGAATGCTAGCCAAACCTCCAGAACTTCCGGACGCTGCCGAATACGAAGGCAAATTCCGGGCGTTTCCGTATCCATATTGAGATAGTGCCAAATCCATATCCGGGCGCGCCTGAATACCAAGGTAATTTCTGGG
Organism: Rutpela maculata; assembly: GCA_936432065.2. NCBI lineage: Eukaryota > Metazoa > Arthropoda > Insecta > Coleoptera > Cerambycidae > Rutpela > Rutpela maculata. The sequence goes on from OW386290.2 coordinate 84,183,438, forward strand.
CGCTGCCGAATCGATATTAGGATGCCGCTGAATCCATTTTTGAGCGCTGCCGAATTCCAAAGTAACTTTCGGGCGCTGCCAAATCCAAAGTGGAACGCCGCCGAATCTATATTCGAGCGCTGCATAATCCATGTTCGGGAACGGCTAAACACCAAGGCGACTTCCGGACCATGTCGAATACCAAGGCAATTTTCAGGCGCTGTCGAATCCATATTCGAATCTCTCCGGGCGCCGCCGAATCCACTATTAAACAATACCTCCAGGATCCATTTTGGTTGCACAATTTGATCCAAACATACTAACTACCGTACAAAGCTTTTAAAATGAAGTTAAATAAAAGATTTTAAAAATTAAGTTTCTGGACTGTTATTAGCTTGCTTTATTGTTTTTCCTTATTTACCCTATTTAACTCACCGGAATTAGCGCAAGACATAATCTAGTACCAGATCTCGTCATGGAACATATGTGTGCCAAATTTGAAGACAGTATCTTAGACCGTTGTGAAGAAAACGTGCGCACAAAAAAGTTACAGACCGACACACAGGCAGAATTTTTTCTCTCTCAAATTTAAAATCTCGACGTTTTATGACATTTATTATTTCAACAAAAAACATTTTGAATTTTTTTTTAAGATTGCTATACAGGATGCGCCACTTAAAACTCCCCAGGCTTGCAACTTTCTTATTTTTTAAACTACGACCATGTTGGGCATATCAAATTGTAGATAATTTTAAGGCATTTAAACATGTGTACAGAGTGATTTAAAAAAAAATTAAAATAATTGTTAAGAAAGAAAACTTAATTTCCTTGAATATTTCCGACTCCAAACTGATTTTTTTAAAATAACTGAAAAAATGTAAATAATAATTTTACGCTTTATCTGTAAAAGACATATCACAAAAAATCCTCAACGTAACAAAACAGCAACAAGAAACAAAAGAAATAAATATTTTTAAAAACAAACTCTATTAAAATGTACTAAATAATAGGAAATTGCAAAATTTTTATTCTTAAAGCTTTTTTTTAACATAAATTGAAGCTAATTAAAACCTTTATAAGAAAACATTAACACATTTCATGTACAAGGTGAGGTAAAAGAATATTCAAAGAAATTAAGTTTCCTTTCTTAACAATTTTTTCAATTTGATGTGCCCAACAAGGTCATCGCTTTAAAAATAAAAAAGTTACAAGTATGGGCAGTATGCGCACCCTGTACCTCTTTCCACTCCACTACGTGGATGTGGAAGTAATAAATCAAATGGCATATATTTTCATTAAAAATAACGTATGTTTTTATCTGAATTTGTTATAAATAAGAAACAAGAAATGAAATGTTTTATATTTCTATTGTGAAATATAGTTCATTTAGTTATCCTTAAAATAAAATCATGGAAAAAAACATTTTATATTTACTGCAAAAAATGTTTTGTAAGACATACAAAGAAAAATGTTAGTGTAGTTTCTTTAAGTATACTACAGCTAAACAATCTCTTTTTTACTGTTTACTTTTACTTTCACATCCACGTAGTGGAGTGGAATTATAGTAATCGTAAAACAAATTCAAACATTTTTTTGTTGAAATAGGCTTAGAATGTCATAAAACGTCGAGCTTTTAAATTTGAGCGAAACAAAATTTCTGCCTGTAACTTTTTTTGTGCGCACGTTTTCTCAGAAACGGTTTAAGATATTGACTTGAAATTCGGTACACATTGACGAGATCTGGAACTAGATTATATTTTGCGCTAATTCCGTAGAGGGGGGTAAATGGGGGAAAACAAGTAAAGCAAGCTGGTAAGAAAACAGAAATTTGGGATTTGGTGAATAAGTATACCTACTAGAAGCCAAGGCCTCAGATTTTTTTATAAATGGGGGGAAAACGAGTAAAGCAAGCTGGTAAGAGTACAGAAATTTGGGATTTGGTGAATAAGTATATCTACTAGAAGCCAAGGCCTCAGATTTTATAATATTTTACACCACTATAAAGAAAAATACCTGTTGTTAAATTTGAGGCGTGTTCAATTTTATTAACATTTAACATTACAAATTGTGTTTTTATAATAAGAAATGTTTCTTTTTATTTAAAATACACTTTCAGATGTATCAATAAACTCTCATGTCATAATATTCAAGCTTTATTAAATCAGTATTTATAATTACTTAATAATTTTCGCACAATTTGTATCCCAATTTGGGACATTGGATGATTTGAGTCGTAAATTTTACTTCCATATCCAAATAGTGGATTGGAAGCATAGTAATCGTAAAAAAACTTCAATTTTTTTTGTTGAAATAGGTGTAGAATGTCATGAAATATCGAGATTTTAAATTTGAGGGCAAAAAAAATTGTATCTATCGGTCTGTCTGTCTGTCTGTCTGTATTTTTTGTACGCACGTTTCCTGTGGGACGGTTTAAGATATTAACTTGATAGTTGTTACATGTATGTATTATAAAAAGATCTGGAACACATTGCTATAAAATTACACAAAAAATAATCGTTATAGAGATTCTAGCATTTTACTTAATCGCCAGAATGTATTACAATAACGGTGTAAAAGCCGCTCGAAAAGTGGCTTATAATTGGTAATTTGCGATACAAAATTATATATAGCCAGATAAAACTTACATATATAATTTTGCATGTCATTAGGCAGGCAAAAAGAATGAGCAGTGACTTTCAATGCTGAAAAGAAATTGAATTGCATTTTCGTATATGCGATTCTCGGCGATTTCATTTGATAATTAACAGACTTACCGACCTGAACTATTTTGTTCATTATTGTCCATTAATTATCGTTTATTTTCGTATATAATTAATAAGGCAGCTGGTACGTTGTCGTGCATATTTCTTATCATAATTAAACAGAGGTTGTCCATAGGTAAAATCGTAATATAAGAGTTATATTCAGGCGATGCGATAATAGAAGTTACTCAATATTGAAATACACGTAAATCGACATAAACTTCGATATATTACAAAATAAAATAAATACTAAAATACTTAATAATTTAACTGCTAAAAACAAACGTGACAAAAATTAAAAATAATATTTTTGTATATTTTAATTATAGCATATTTCATATGTTATATAATTATAGATGAATCTAATATTTTCAATTAAGCTACTTTCTATTGTGTTGATTATATAAATTATCATTAATGTATAATACGCTAGCTAAGAGAGTTGTATAGATAAATTTTGGAATTTTTTACATTTTCGGAGTCTAAAATGCGTTCTGTAATTCTAGTTTCGGTTAAACAGACAATGATGGGTTGTATCTGAAACTAATTGACTTGTCTCTTTGAAATAAAGGATTGTTATTTCTGAAAGACAGTTTTATTGTTTCTTATTATGCACGCTTGTGGGGTAAGGCCTCTATTGTAAGAAACACTTTCCGAAATATATTAATTTCAACCATATGTTTGGTTTTTTAAATTCATAAACATTTTCTCTACTGATATTTTAAAGGATGTGTATTGTGGTAGACTTCATCGACTTACACTCCAATTTACGTCTTTCTATTTGAAAGGGTAAAGGTGGTTTAATATTTGCTTACGAGACTGCAGTAGAAATTTTTTCGTTCTTTCTTTTCTTCACAAATTAGATATTTATCTATTAAATATATATAAATTAATTACAATTTCAGAGATTACATGCATTTTGTGTCATGAAAAAATTTAGATACATTTTGATAGTGAAAAACTATTGAAAACTCGGAAATATGTACGTTACAAAAAAATTAGAAAAGAGCAAAATTTTAAAGAATATATTAACCTATACGTTTGAATTTTTCCAGATTTTTAAATTTTCCATTTTCCGATAAGATATTTTCGATATTTTCCATTTTCCGATAAGGGTCTTTTTTTCGGGTTTTTCCGGAAAACTTGGACAGAGTGCACTTTAGGAAAAAGTCATAAAGGAAAAAAGTCTTGTAGTTTAATAATATATTCACCCGAATTTATGGATTTTTCTCGTCACTTTTTATTCCACCCTTTTGGAAAAATTCAACCGCTATATTTCGGAAAATACCCATTTTTCGAAAATTTTACGAGAGTAAAAAGTTATTTTTCATAAAATTATCTAAAAAGACATTTTGTTTTTTTAATTTACCTCAATTTTACTAGTTAACAAATTGGCAACAAGATCATTGTTTATAACAATTGCGAAGCAATATTAGCGGCCAATTTTTTTTTTTTGGAGTTTGATCTAGACTTTAATACGAACAGAATCCACAAAGTTTCGTGAAAATCCATTCATTCGGTAAATTATTTAGTCAGAATGCTAATTTTCCTACACTATAATGTGTTAGAACTACAAACACATACAAAGTACACATAACATAACATAATCCTGGGATTATATAGACAGAGAAAATAAATTTACTTTTAAGAGTTGATGTTCTGTTTTTGTTTCATTTTACCATTATAGTATTATTTTTGTTTGAAATATGTATGTTTACATTTTCATAAATGCTAAATATTTGTGTTGTATTCATTTTTTTAAAAGCTTTTATTTAACTTGCAATGTGTTATGTATGAATGTCTGTTTGTTTGGTGAAATCTTGCAAGCTGAATTTCGACTAGTTCTTATTATACTAGAGCTTTGAAATTTGGCACACGTGTATAAGTCCGGTGACAATGTAACATAGTATAGCCATTATCGGTCTAAATCCAATATGGCGGACGTCCCAAGATGGCGGATCGGCTTTTTAGTCACAACCCTGTTGATATGGGTATCAAATAAAAGGGTTTTACGAGTAAAATACGATAAATAATGTGACGTCATTCTAAATTCAATATGGCGGACGTCCCAAGCTGGCGGATCGCCTTTTTCCTCACAACCCCCTTGATATGGATATCAAATGAAAGGGTTTGACGAGTAAAATACGATAAACTATGTAACGCCATTATAAATCCAATATGGCGGACGCCCTAGGATGGCAAATTATCTTTTTCTTCACGACTCCCTTGCCATTTGTATCAAATGAAAGGGTTTTGTCTGTCTGTCTGTAAAATAAGTAGACTAAAAAGTAAAAAATAAAATTATATAAAAAAAATATTTTTAAGAAAAAGCCTTCATTTGAAAAAACTGTACTAAAAAGTTTAAATAATTTTTTAAAATTCATACACCTGGAAACCAAAAGCTTTGGGGGCGGTCAATTGAGCAAAGTAACTATGCAATAGTGCTATATGACCGTCCACAAAGCTTTTGGTTTCCAGGTCTATGAATTTTAAAAAATTATTTTTACTTTTTAGTACAGTTTTTTCAAATAAAAGCTTTTTCTTAAAAATATCTTTTTTATATAATTTTATTTACAATAAAAACGTTTTCAAGTAAAGTTTGTCCTGTTACTCCCTTTTTAAATTTTAAAACTTAGTCATTTATATTTTTTTAAATTGGAATGTGGTTTAGGTTTTTGACTTTTTAAAAGTTTTTATGTAGAAATGAAACACCGTGGTCCCTTTGCCGATTTTCATTTTTTTTACGAAGTTGTTACTGGTCTATAAAATTGGGAGGTCTAGTTATATAGCAGGCAGTATGGGCGTATGAGTTTCGAATACATTTCGGACGCAGTTTATTTGTTGGAATCAGTTCTGATTATGAGCATCCATGTTACCAGACGGTAACCCGGTCTGATATTGTACTTAACGCGGCCAGGCTTATAACTCGTAATTCAGCGCTCGGCGGGGCATTAGTCCGGAGAATAGCTGTTGGTTGCAGTCTGGTTTCTTATTCCTTATATATTTAAGGAAACATATAGAGGAGTTCGACAAAATATTTCACTAGTAAATTGTTTATTTGAGATTTTTTTTTATAGAAACAGTTTTGAATTAGTCACATTTCAGTATGTCTTAATATTTTAAGGTTTTCCTTAAATAATTATAATTTATTTAAGCAATTACGTTTTGTTACAAATTTGTAGCATTTCCATCTTTTTTTAGTTTCACAATTTTGTTTATTAAGAGTTTGCTAATGAAACCTGCAAATTATTTAAGCAACTTATTTCTGTTTATTGCCAACTTTCTTCAGAATAGAGCTAGAGTTTTGCATTTTTGAGACTAATTAAAAATAATTTCTGCAAAAAGAGTCGCAAATAAATAACAATAAATGCTAGGAATACATGATACTCTACTTTTGTCCTTATGGGGTCATTTTGAGGCCCAATAGTTCTCATGGGGGGGTGTAATTGAAAAAATAATTATTAATTCGTATTCTTTGAACTATTGTGAAATTTAAAAAAAAGTTGGAAATGTTACAAATTTATAGCAAAATATAATTTTTTGAATAAATTATAATTGTCTAAACAATTTGAAAAGCATTAAAATATTAACACTATCTAGAAGGTGATTAATTAATAATAATTTGTGTAAAAGAGAACTCAAATAAATGATAATAAACGTTAAAAAGACGTGATACTTCAACTTTACCCTTATAGGGTCACTTTGCAAGTGGGCAAAATTTTAACAAATTCAGTTTTATTTTTCTGGATAATATTTCTTTACAGCATCCTGTCCTATCTCGTACAGAAAAAGCACATTACTAGAGGGAAATACTACTTTTTTGTAAATTTCTAAGACGAACTTCATATAATTTGACAAATAGCAGATAAAACTATCTGTGAGAACTAAAAAGAAAAACTATCTTCAAAATTAATTTCTAATCTTTGCAGATAGATTTTCTTTTTAGTTCATACAGATTGTTTTGTCTACTGTTTGCCAAATCCCATAAAGAATATGTTTTATAACAATTATAAGCAAATAAAAAGTAATTCACTTTACGCGAACTTCATGTTACCAAACTTAAATTGTGACATAAATTAGTATTCTCACAGGATGAAATTTTAATTAAAAAATATTCAGATTTCTTTATTTACTTATACGTCGACAGACTGCAGATTGTAATAATATTCTTCTAGGCAAATACGATAAAGCAGCATAGCATACATCTGACAACGCCGCCGGAAGTCAGTTAAACCTGTAATTTTTATATTCGGGTGTCATTTTACACATCGATTAAAATATTCATAAGGACACCAATTAAACCGTAAAATAGGTAGGATGCTAACTTAGCCTTTAAATAAATTTTGTGTATATCAGTGTGTATATTAAGTGAGAACGTTATTAGGTAGAATGCCAGTGTGTATACTGGTGGATGCCATGTGAGAACGTTATTAGGTTGGATGCCAACTGATACCTTATATATATATATATATATTATGAATACTTAATCTGTGCGTAAAATGACACCCGAATATAAAAATTACAGGTTTAATTGACTTCCGGAGGCGTTGTCAGATGTATGCTATGCTGCTTTATCGTATTTGCCTAGAAGAATATTATTACAATCTGCAGTCTGTCGACGTATAAGTAAATAAGGAAATCTGAACATTTTTTAATTAAAATTTCATCCTGTGAGAATACTAATTTATGTTACAATTTAAGTTTCGAAACATGAATTTCGCGTAAAAATGAATTACTTTTTATTTGCTAATAATTGTTATAAAACATATTCTTTATACGATTTGGCAAACAGTAGAAAAAACAATCTGTGTGAACTAAAAAGAAAAACTATCTGCAAAGATTGGAAATTAATTTATAGATAGTTTTTCTTTTTAGTTCTCACAGATAGTTTTTCTCCTATTTGTCAAATTCTATGAAGTTCGTCTTGGAAATTTACAAAAAAGTAATATTCCCCTCTAGTAATGTGCTTTTTCTGTACGAGATAAGACAGAATGCTGTAAAGAAATATTATTAAGAAAAATAAAACTGAATTTGTTAAAATTTTGCTCACTTGCAAAATGACCCTATAAGGGTAAAGTTGGAGTATCACGCATTTTTAACATTTATTATTATTTATTTGAGTTCTCTTTCACACAAATTATTAATAATTAATCACATTATAGATTGTGTTAATATTTTAATGCTTTTCAAATTGTTTAGACAATTATAATTTATTCAAAAAATTATATTTTGCTATAAATTTGTAACATTTCCAACTTTTTTTAAAATTTCTCAATAGTTCAAATAATACGAATTGATAATTATTTTTTCAATTACACCCTCATGAGAACTATTGGGCCTCAAAATGACCCCATAAGGACAAAAGTAGAGTATCATGTATTTTTAGCATTTATTGTTAATTATTTGCGACTCTTTTTGCAGAAATTATTTTTAATTAGTAGCAAAAATGTTCTTTATTTTAAATATGAGCAGAAAGTCGATGAAAAGTTCAAAATTTCTTAAAACCTGCAACACTCTAGCTATATTCTGAAGAAAGTTGGCAATAAACAGTAATAAGTTGTTTAAATAATTTGCAGGTTTCATTAGCAAACTCTTAATTAACAAAATTGTGAAACTAAAAAAGATGGAAATGCTACAAATTTGTAACAAAAACGTAATTGCTTAAATAAATTATAATTGTTTAAGTGAATTAAAATTGTTTAAACAATTTGAAAAACTTTAAAATATTAAGACAAACTGAAATATGACTAATTAAAAACCATTTCTATAAAAAAATCTCAAATAAACAATACTCATTCTGAACAATTCTTTCTAAGATATTGTCCTATCTCCTACAGAAAAAGTACTTTATAAATGAGAAAAATAACTTTTTTTTGATAAATTTCCAAGACATAAGATTTCTCGAAATTAAAATTCTGTCAATCAATTTCACCACAGGTTGAACCAAAAAAATAAATTGGTCATTTAATCATGCGTCGCTTCCTGGCACACTGTATATGCTTTCTTAGAAAATGTGAGGCTCTTATTGAAATAAAAAGAACGATTTCCAGATAAGGAACTTTTTAATTAAATAAAAAAAAATATGCTGAAATCCATATGACAACTTTTCTTCGATATAAATTTTTCAAAAACCTTTGAAGAAAGTGGTCGCTATAAGATACCAAATTAAAAATCGTCAATTTCATTTTTTGGAAGTTCGTATACAAGGTCTAAATATATTACAAAAAATTATGTATTTAAAAAAAATCGTTTTTTTATTGTACGTTTAGAGCGTCAAAAACGAGAAATTGGAGATTTTTTAATTTTTAAAACATAACATTGAAAATATCAACTTTACGAAAAAAGTCATCGAACATTTCTTGTTGGAAATCGATGAAAAAATATTTAAAAACATTGTTTCATTGAAAAAATGTAATATTTCCCTTTGTTATAAACAAAATTGTTTTAAACAATATCAGACCGGGTTACCGTCTGGTAACATGGATGTTCATAATCAGTAGTGTCTCCAGAACTGATTCCAACAAATAAACTGCGTTCGAAATGTATTCGAAACTCATACGCCCATACTGCCTGCTATATAACTAAACCTCCCAATTTTATAGACCGTTAACAACTCCGTAAAAAAGTGAAAATCTGCAAAGAGACCACGGTGTTTCATTTCTACATAAAAACTTTTAAAAAGTCAAAAACCTAAACCACATTCCAATTTAAAAAAATATAAATGACTAAGTTTTAAAATCTAAAAAGTAAATAACAGGACAAGCTTTACTTCAAAACGTTTTTATTGTAGAAAAAAATGAATACATTTATGAAAATGTAAACACAGATATTTCAAACCAAAATAATACAATAATCAATAATGTCTATATAATTCCAGGATTATGTTATGTGTACTAACACATTACAGTGTAGGCAAATTAGCATTCTGACTAAATAGTTTACCGAATGAATGGATTTTCACGAAACTTTGTGGATTCTGTTCATTTTGAAGTCTAGATCAAACTCCAAAAAAAAAAACAAAAAATTGGCCGCTATTATTGCCCCGCAATTGTTATAAACAATGATTTTGTTGCTAATTTGTTAACTAGTAAAATTGAGGTAAATTAAAAAACAAAATGCCTTTTTGGATAATTCTATGAAAAATTACAACTTTTTACTATTGTAAAATTTTCGAAAAAAATGCGTATTTTCCGAAACTTTTCCGAAAAGGGTGGAGGGTGGAATAAAAAGTGACGAGAGAAAAAACATAAATTCGGGTGAATATATTATTAAAATACAAGACTTTTTTTCCTTTATGACTTTTTCCTAAAGTGCACTCTGTCCAAGTTTTTCCGGAAAAATCCGAAAAAAGACCCCTATCGGAAAATGGAAAATCTCGTAAACCATGGAATTTAAAAATCTGGAAAAATTCAAACGCATAGGTTAATGTATTCTTTAAAATTTTGCTCTCTTCTAATTTCTTTGTAACGTGCATATTTTCTGAATTTTCAACAGTTTTTCACTATCGAAATGTATCTAAATTTTTTCATGACACATATAATTTCTGAAATTGTAATTAATTTATATATATTTTAATAGAAAAATATCTAATTTGTGAAGAAAAGAAAGAAAGAAAAAATTTTTACTGCATTCTCGTCAGCAAATATTAAACCACCTTTACCCTTTCAAATAGAAAAACGTAATGGGGAAGTAAATTGGAGTGTAAGTCGATGATGTCTACTTATTTTGAACTATACACAATTACACATCGTTTGAAATATCTGTTCATAAAATGTTTACGAATTTAAAAAACCAAACATATGGTCTAAGTACCTATGTTGAAATTAATAGTTTTGGAAAGGGTCTTTTACCATAGAGGGCTTACCCCACAAGCGTCCATAATAAAATGCAATAAAACTGTCTTTCAGAAATAACAATCGCTCACTTCACAGAGACAAGTTAATTAGTTTCAGATACAACCCATTATTGTCTGTTTAACTGAAACTAGAATAACAGAACGCATTTTAGACTCCGAAAATGTAAAAAATCCAAAATTTATCTATACAACATTCTTAGCTGGCATATTATACATTAGTGATAATTTATATAATCAACACAACAGAAAGTTGCTTAATTGAAAACATTACATTCATCTATGTCCCAAATTGAGATACAAATTGTGCGAAAATTATTAAGTAATTATAAATACTGATTTAATAAAGCCAAAATATTATGACATGAGAGTTTATTGATATATCTGAAAGTGTGTTTTAAATAAAAAGAAATATTTCTTATCATAAAAACACAATTTGTAATGTTAAATGTTAATAAAATTGAACATGTCTCAAGTTTTGCAACATATATTATTCTTTACAGTAGTGTAAAATATTATAAAATAATCTGAGGCCTTGGCTTCTAGTAGGTATACGTATACACCAAATCCCAAATTTCTGTACTTTTACCAGCTTGCTTTACTCATTTTCCCCTATTTACCCCCATTTACCCCCCCCCCCATCTCCGGAATTAGCGCAAAATATAATCTAGTTCCAGATCTCGTCAATGTGTACCGAATTTCAAGTCAATATCTTAAACCGTTTCTGAGAAAACGTGCGCACAAAAAAAGTTACAGGCAGAAATTTTGTTTCGCTCAAATTTAAAGTTCGACATTTTTATGACATTCTAAGCCTATTTCAACAAAAAAAATTTTGAATTTGTTTTACGATTACTATACTCAGGCCCCCGTATTGGGGTAATGAGTATAGGAGCCCGGGCTTCCGAGGGGCCCGTCAGAGATCTTGACAATTTTTTTTTCAAATTTCTCCCTCCCCCCGCTCATCAATTATTAAGCGCGGGGGTAGCGAGGGCCCACCAGAGATTTTGACAAAAAAAATTTGCCCACTCATCCATTATTAGGCGCGGGAGCCCGTCAGTGAATTTGGAACTGGGGCCCATGATTTGATGCGGGGGTCTGACTATACTTCCACTCCACTACGTGGATGTGGCAACTTCAACTCCACTACAGATGTGATGTGGATTAGAAAGTGAAACTAAACATTTAAAGAGAGAATTCATCCGCTGTAGTATACTTAAATAAACTACACTAACATTTTTTTCTTTGTAGGTCTTACAAAACATTTTTTACAATAATTATAAAATGTTTTTTTCCATAATTTTATTTTAAATATAACTAAATGAACTATATTTCACAATAGAAATATAAAACATTTCATTTCTCGTTTCTTATGTATAACAAATTCGGAAAAAAACATAAATTATTTTTAATGAAAATATATGCCATTTGATTTATTACTTCCACATAAACGTAGTGGAATGGAAGGTTGTGCAGAGTGCACCACTTAAAACTCTCCAGACTTGTAACCTTTTTTATTTTTGAAGCGATGACCATGTCGGGCACATCAAATTGTAAACATTTTTAAAGCCTTTAAAAATGCATACAGAGTGATTTAAAAAAAATTTTTATTTCTTTGAATATTTTTTTACCTCACCTTGTACATGAAATGCGTTAATGTTTTCTTATAAAGGTTTTAATTAGCTTCAATTTATGTTATTAAAAAAAAAAAAAATTAAATAAAAATTTTGCAATTTCCAATTATTTAGTACATTTTAATAAAGTTTGTTTTTAAAAATATTTATTTCTTTTGTTTCTTGTTGGTGTTTCGTTAGGTTGAGGATTGTTTGTGATATATCTTTTACAAATAAAGCATAAAATTATTATTTACATTTTTTCAGTTATTTTTAAAAAAATCAGTTTGGAATCGGAAGGAGTGTATTTAATTTCTTTCTCTAAAACCGAAAAGAATTAAGAATATGATGTAATAACATAAATTGAAGCTAACCTTTATAAGAAAACTTTGATTCAGTTCATGTACAGGATGAGGTAAACAAATATTCAAGCAAATTAAGTTTTCTTAACAATTTTTTAAAAAAAAACGGCGCTTAAAAAATAAGAAAGTTACAAGCCTGGGGAGTTTTAACTGGCGCACCCTGTGTAGTAATCGTAAAAAAAATTTCAAATTTGGTACACATATGTTCCATGACGAGATCTGGAACTAGATTATGTCTTGCGCTAATTCCGATGAAGGGTTGTGAATTAAATAGAGTAAATAGGAAAAAAATAAGTAAAGCGAGCTAGTAACCTCGCTAGTAACAGTCCAGAAATTTAACTTTTAAAATCTTCTATTTAACATCATTTTAAAAGCTTTGTATGGTAGTTATTATGTGGGTCAAATCTTGCAACCAAAATGTATCCTGGAGGTATTGTTCAATAGTGGATTCGGCGGTGCCCGGAGAGATTCGACAGTGCCCGAATACAGATTCGTCAGCGACCGGAATTTATCGTGCTATTCGGTCGCGAATATGGATTTGGCCGCCCCTGAAAATTGCCTTGGTATTCGACAGGATCCAGAAGTCACCTTGGTGTTTAGCATTTGGATTTGGCAGCGTCCGGAAGTTACTTTGGAATTCGACAGCGTCCGAAAATGGATTCGGCAGCATCCTAATATCGATTCGGCAGCGCCCAGAAATTACCTTGGTATTCAGGCGTGCCCGGATATGGATTTGGCACTATCTTAATATGGATAAAGAAACACCCGGAATTTGGCTTGGTATTCGGCAGCAGTTCTGGAGGTTTGGCTAGCATTCGGCAACGCTCTTTTATTAAAATGCCATGACCAATTATTTCCACATACTAGAGTGTAAATATGGTCAAGATGTTTTCCTTTAAAGAGACTTGGATGGGAAATCTGGATGTGGAAATATTTCCTTAGGCAGCGGTTTTATTTCAAAAGCTACAACAAAGTTTGAATGAACTATTTTGTCACAACTCAATTGAAAGTAATACTTCAATTTCGATTTTCATAAAAGAAGTAATCTTTTAACAAATATAACTTTGACAATTTTTATTGTAGAAGAACCACAATTTATTAAATTAAATTACCTTTCAACGTTATAATAACCAATTTTAGACCCTCCGGTTTTTAAGTTATTCGCGAAAAATACAATGACATGTTGAAATTTGACATTTAGAAAGGGACGAAAAAACACAAAACCTTAAAAAATCATATCTCAAACAATCTTTGAGCGGGACTAATCTGAAATTTAAGGTAAAGTTAATTTCTTATGTTTCAAGTCGTACAAATAACAGTTTTTGACATAATTCGTAATTTTCGAGATATTTCCAGAAACCCATTTCTTAACGAATTGCTAGATACAACGAATCAAAAGTCACGATCATTTAGATTCAAACTATACAAACTGCGCGAAAATATTAACAAAATTATATGACTTTTATATCAACTTTATTATTCTAAATATAACATGTTGTTTGAGTTCCCTATAACAATTAATATTATGAGAGAAATAGAAGTAAAAATTGTTGAATTACTTAAACACTATCAACAAAAAAGCTAGCTCTAATTGAAACTAAAATATTCTTTACGTGCAATATGTACACTTTTTGACTTAAAGTAAACTGCAATAAAATTTTAATTTTATTTATATAAATATATACTTTGGAAAAAACTTTGTTAGTTTAGATGAATTATAGTTTTACAGATATCTATGAACTTACAGGTGTAGATGCTCCAAACTGATTAATTTTGAAGCACAACGGCAAGTGTAAAATAAAAAATATATTATAATTTAAGCTATCAAACTTTGTCGTATAATTTTTCCATCTTTTTAGTTTCAATTCGACAGCGTTATCTTTAACGGTGTCTTAGTAATTCTACAACTCTTTCAACCATGTATTTCTCTACAAAAGATTGTCCTTAGGTCACCTACTATACTTTTCTTAAATAGAATCCAATAAGAAATCCAAAAATTAAAACAAAACGAATTAAAATAATCTCCAACATACACTAGTTCACAAGTTCAAAGACGTGTTAATTCTTGATAAAGCTTGTAAAAATGTGAGTGCGGGCTCATTGGATTCTGAATTGACGTCTAGAAAAATGTGCAAAACTTTCAAACTCGCATATAAACAATTGCAAAAGTTATAAACAAATTTAGATTGAAAAAAAAATAATGAGATTCGTTTTTTGAAAATAAGAATAAGAAATTTTAAAAAAAGATTCTTGAAGAGGAAGAAATTTCCAATAGAAAAGTCACAGCTCCCGGTACTCTATCTCTATTATTAATAAATTTAATTTAATGTTGAAAATAGAGCTCCGCGCGGCGAACGCAAAGCCGTTACGAAATCGGCCGTAATACCTAAGTAAAAATATTTTTTTATTAAATATTAATTTAAAAATTTTTAAAAACAACGGTATTATTTAGACATTTAAAGGAAAAAAAATCCAGATTTTTCATAAAATGTTGTTAATTAACAATTTTTTTTAGAGTTTACGTTTATATTTCAAGTTAAGCAAAAGCAACTAAAATTATTTCGTTTCCTTTAGACCTTATATCAACTATACTGTACGAGATTATGACATTGCGATATGTTTAATTGTTATAGTCTATTAATTATTAATTATTTAAGCTAACAAGAAACTAAGAAATTAAATAGAGGTTGAAAATTTTTTTTTATTAATTTTAAAATTATCATTATTACTGTTTTTATATTCAAAAATACTATAAAATTATATAAACTTTAAATTTTTAGTGCTATTTGTTTAAATAAATTTTATAAAGAAATAGATAAATTATGTATTTTTGAAAAAAAAATTTCTTAAAATATTTTTTTAATTGTTTATAATTATTTTTTCCCGTTTTTCTTCATTTGAACAAATTATTAAGAAAAAAAATATTCTTAAAATTTTTTATTTGCAATTCTCTACGAGGTGGAATTTTTGTTGTTAATTAATTTGTTTATTTAATAAACAATTTCTAATTAACAATCGCCGAATGTGTTTATATTCTTTCAGATAGAAAAAAATAACCAGAACAACCGTATACATAAATATGTCGAAAAACATTTTTAATATTTAAAATTTAAAATTCTATAAGAAATATTAACGTTTTTTTTTTATGCGTTTATGTATACGGTTATTTTTTTTTAAATTTTTTTTCTATCTAAAAAAATATCAACACATTCGGAGGTTGTTATTAACAAATTATTTATTAAATAAACAAATAAATTAACAACAAAAAAAAAATTCCACCTTGTAGAGAATTGCAAATAATAGGTTTTAAGACTAAAATTTTTACTTAATAACTTGTTTAAATAATGAAAAAAGGAAGAAAATGATTATAAACAATTAAAAAATGTTTTTAAGAAAAAAATTTTTTTAATTCATAATATTTTATAACAAATAAAATGGCAAAAAATGTTTTTCAAAAATAAGTAATTTATCTATTTGTTTATAAAATTTGTTTAAACAAATAACACTAAAAATTTAAAGTTTATGTAATCTTATGTTATTTTTGAATACAAAACCAGTAATAATAATTAAAATTAATTAAAAAAATGTCAACTTTTTTTTTTAAATTTTTTAGCTTTTTGTTAGCTTAAATAATTAATAACTAATAGACTATAACAATTAAAAATATCGCAATGTCATAATCTCGTACAGTATAGTTGATATAAGGTCTAAAGGAAACGTAATAATTTTAGTGGCTTTTGCTTAACAATTATCCGACTTGAAATATAAACGTAAGCTCTAAAAAAATTGTTAATTAACAATAGGCTCATTTTATGAAAAATCTGGATTTTTTTCCTTTAATTGTCTGAATAATGCCATAGTTTTTTAAAATTTTTAAATTAATATTTAATACATAAAAAAATATTTTTACTTATTACGGCCGGTTTCGTAACGGCTTAGCGTTTGTCGCAAGAAGCCTTATTTTCAACATTAAATTAAAATTATTAATAATAGAGGTAGAATACCAGGAGTTGTGACTTTTCTATTGGAAATTTCTTCCTCTTCAAGAATCTTTTTTTTTTATTTCTTAAATATTAATGGTTTTCAAGTTATTTTCAAAAAATGAAGCTCGTTATTTCTTCAATCTTAATTTGTTTATAACTTTTGCAATTGTTTATATGCGGGTTTGAAAGTTTTGCACATTTTCTAGACGTCATTCCGAATTCAATGTGCCCTCACTCACATTTTTACAAGCTTTATCAAGAATTAACACGTCTTTGAACTTGTGAACTAGTGTATGTTGAAGATTATTTTAATTCGTTTTGTTTTAATTTTTGGATTTCTTATTGGATTCTATTTAAGAAAAGTATAGTAGGTGACCCAAGAACAACCTCTTATAGAGAAATGCGTGGTTGAAAGAGTTGTAGAGTTACTAAGACACCGTTAAAGATAAAGCTGTCGAATTGAAACTAACAAGATGGAAAAAACTATACGACAAAGTTTGATAGCTTAAATTATAATATATTTTTTACTTTACACTTGCCACTGTGCTTCAAAATTAATCAGTTTGGAGCATCTACACCTCATGATTTTAAATGTAAGTTCATAGATATCTGTAAAACTATAATTCATCTAAACTAACAAAGTTTTTTCCAAAGTATATATTTATATAAATAAAATTAAAATTTAATTGCAGTTTACTTTAAGTAAACATATTGTACATATTCCACGTAAAGTAGGGGAAGGTGCCCAACAATGAGACAGAACGAACAGTGAGACAACGGCCATTTTAGGTATATAGGCTAAAGGAAATTTTCGAAATCCGCGCTCAAAGCATGCTATTTTAGACATGCGCTGTAGAAATCATATCGTTTGCTGTCTGTAGTTCACCCGTTTCTTTCCTAAACAGTTACAAGTTTTTCATTAGGCAAATCGAGAGTATTATTTCCAGATATATTTCTTCATTTTAATATAATAATTAGGAATTTAAATTAGACTAACACAGAGCATGTTTATGATATAGTTAGGGTTTATATATACAAAGAAGATTCACTCTTAACATTTGAGGTTAACTTTTGAAAAAATTAAATGGTGTGAAACATCACTATGCCAAACAGTGGGACAAATCTCGGAACAAACAGTGAGACGTGTCTCAGTGTTGGTCATCTGGGGATTCATTTTAATTTTTAAGTAAATCATTTAATTTTACAAATACTTAATTATGGGACTTATGCTGCAAACTTACATTCCACATATATTTATATATTTTCAGTGCTGATACAATAATGGAGCAGCAGAAGGTAGTGGCAAAGAAGTCAAGGGAGAAGCCGAAGAAAAAACTTAAGAAAAACGACCCGGACATTATGAGGGATGCTGTGAAAGAAGTAATAAAAGGGGAGTCCCTGAGAACTGTGGGAAAAAGGATGAACATTCCCTTCCAAACTCTTCAAAGATATGTTAAAAAGCAAAGGTCTTCGGAAACACCAATCAGAATGACTCCCAATTATGACGTAAATAAAATATTCACACCCGAACAGGAAGAAAGCCTCATTTCATACATTATTATATGTGCAAAGATGTTTTATGGCCTTCCTTTGATGGAATGCCGACAGCTAGCCTATGAAATGGCCAAAAACAATCATATTAATAGAATCCCACCCAGCTGGGAAGAAAATAGGAAGGCTGGCAAAAAATGGATGCGATGTTTTTTGAAGAGATATTCGGCTCGATTATCCCTCCGGACGCCTGAAGGATGTAGTTTGGCTCGTGCCATATCTTTCAACAAGGTCAATGTTGAAACCTTTTATACAAAACTTGAAGAATGCCTAAAACGTCATCCCACTTTTGCTGACGGAACGAGGATCTTCAACATAGACGAAACTGCCACTACCACCAACCAAAGACATCAGGTCAAAGTTGTTGCGGAAAAAGGCGTAAGGCAGGTGTCTAAAGTGATCAGCGGAGAAAAGGGAACTTTGGTGACAACTTGCATGATTGTCAGTGCAGCAGGTAACTGGATTCCCCCAGCAATGGTTTTTCCACGGGTGAACTTCGTAAAAAGAATGACACGTGGAGCTCCGCCTGTAACATTGGGTCTGGCCAGCAAAAGTGGTTGGATGACGTGTGATTTGTTCATTGAAGTTTTAAAACATTTCATAAAACACACCGCTTCTTCTAAAGAGAATCCATCCTTACTTTTATATGACAATCATGAAAGTCACGTCTCCATTACAGCACTCAACTTGGCTAAAGATAATGGAGTAACAATTTTAACATTCCCGCCGCATTCAACACATAAATTGCAGCCCCTGGATGTTGGAGTTTTCGGTCCTTTCCAAAAATATTATAATTCAGCTGTTGACAGCTGGATGTTACAAAATCCAGGAGAAAGGCTATCAATCTATGAAGTTGCTGAATGCGTTGGCCAAGCTTTCAAAAAGGCGATGGTACCAGAAACAATTATAAATGCATTTAAAGCGCCAGGCATTATGCCGTTTGACAAGCATATTTTTAAAGACAGTGATTTCCTATGCAGTACAGTGACCGACAAGCCACTTCCAAACGATGACGAGGCCACTTCAAAAACTCAAGACGACATGGATAGTGAGAACAATAATTATATCGAACACCCTCGTCCGTCCACATCTGGTATCCAAACTTCCAGGAAAATGATTTCAATTGAAGCAGGTGACCAAGAAAAGGAAGATACCCTGAATCAGAATGATATAGAAGAGACAGAGTCATCAAATATCTTTAATAAGTTGATTTCACCAGAAGAATTTAAAGGTTTTCCGAAAAGAAAAATTAAAGCAAAAATCGCTCAAAAACCAAGAAAGAAAGGGAAATGCATGATTGCAACTGATACCCCAGAAAAGGACGAAATAGAGCGGGAGAGTTTGGCCAAGCAAGCTAAAAAGAATCAAGTTAAAAGAAAGATTGTTAAAGATAAAGAACCTAAAAAGCTAGCATTGAAACGAAAGAAAATACAAAAAGAAGAAAGTTCTGACAGTGAATCATTAAGTGATATCAGTTCAGGATCAGATATCTCTGATGTGGATTATTGTGGCCCACTAACTCCAGAGTTCACCGAGCTGGAAAAAAATCCGGATGTAGGAGATTATGTTCTGGTTCTCTTTGAGACCTTAAAAGATTCAAATGTGTTTTATGTTGGAGAAATAATCAATCACAAAAATGACGAAGATGAGTTTGAAGTGAGCTTCTTACGCAAATCCTCTAAAATGATTCAAAAATTCGTGAAGCCTGATATTCCTGATATATCAATGGTATCATTGAAAAATATAAAACTAATATTACCAAAACCTACAAGTTTTGGTCAGACAAAACGTCAACAATCATATCTCTCCTTCGAGATCAAATTTGGAAATTTGAATGTTCGCTGATTTCCTAGTTTGTCTTCCTATTTAATTGTCTTAATTTTTGTTTGTGTTCCTTACTACTCACCAATGTGATTTTTTTTTGTAAGTTTTTTAATAAATATGAGTTTCCATTAGGATTTGTGTTTATATTGTTACTTGTCTCAGTGTTCATACACCTTTCTCACTGTTTGTCCAAAGGTGTATCACTGTTCGTTCAGCGAGTCAAACAGTGAGACGAGGCATCTCCCGCTTCAAAATTTTATTGCCGATTTCCCAGGAGAAAGTTTACATGGCTTGATGCGCCGAATCGAAGCTAATTAAGTATTGAACATCATGCGCTAGGTAGATTGAGGTTATAATATACACAAACTTAAAAAAAAAATCAGAAAAAAAACATGTCTCACTGTTGGGCACGTTCCCCTATATTTTAGTTTTAATTCGAGCTAGTTTTTTCGTTGATAGTGTTTAAGTAATTCAACAATTTTTACTTCTATTTCTCTCATGATATTAATGAGAGAGAGAGAGAGTGACTTATAGGTCACTCAAACATGTTATAATTAGAATAATAAAGTTGATATAAAAGTCATACAATTTTGTTAATATTTTCGCGCAATTTGTATAGTTTGAATGTAAATGACCGTGATTTTTGATCTAGCAATTCGTTAAAAAATGAGTTTCTGGAAATATCTTGAAAATTACGAATTATGTCAAAAACTGTTATTTGTACGACTTGAAACATATGAAATTAACTTTACCTTAAATTTCAGATTAGTCCCGTTCAAAGATTGTTCGAGATATTATTTTTTTTAAGGTTTTGTGTTTTTTCGTCCCTTTCTAAATGTCAAATTTCAACACGTATTTTTCGTGAATAACTTAAAAACCGAAGGGTCTGAAATTGGTTATTACAACGTTGAAGGGTAATTCAATTTAATACATTCCGGTTCTTCTACAATAAAAATTGTCAAAGTTATGGCTATTTGTTAAAAGATTACTTTTTTTATGAAAATCGAAATTGGAGTATTACTCTCAATTGAGTTGTGATAAAATAATTCATTCAAACTTTGTTGTAGCTTTTGGAATAAAACCGCTGCCTAAGGAATCAATATTTCCACATCCAGATTTCCCATCCAAGTCTCTTTAAAGGAAAACATCTTGACCATATTTGCACTCTAGTATGTGGAAATAATTGGTCACAGAATTTTAATAAATGCTAGCCAAACCTTCAGAACTTCCGGACGCTGCCGAATACGAAGGCAAATTCCGTTTCCGTATCCATATTAAGATAGTGCCAAATCCATATCCGGGCGCGCCTGAATACCAAGGTAATTTCTGGGCGCTGCCGAATCGATATTAGGATGCCGCTGAATCCATTGTTGCGCGCTCTCGAATTCCAAAGTAACTTCCGGGCGCTGCCAAATCCAAATTAGAACGCCTCCGAATCTATATTCGAGCGCTGCATAATCCATATTCGTGAACGGCTAAACACCAAGGTGACTTCCGGACCATGTCGAATACCAAGGCAATTTTCAGGCGCTGCCGAATCCATATTCGAATCTCTCCGGACGCCGCCGAATCCACTATTAAACAATACCTCCAGGATCCATTTTGGTTGCACGATTTGACCCAAACATACTAACTACCGTACAAAGCTTTTAAAATGAAGTTAAATAGAAGACTTTAAAAATTAAGTTTCTGGACTGTTATTAACTTGCTTTATTGTTTTTCCCTATTTACCCTATTTAACTCCCAACCCTTCACCGGAATTAGCGCAAGACATAATCTAGTACCAGATCTCGTCTTGGAACAAATTTGAAGACAGTATCTTAGACCGTTGCGAAGAAAACGTGCGCACAAAAAAGTTACAGACCGACACACAGACAGAATTTTTTCTCTCTTAAATTTAAAATCTCGACGTTTTATGATATTTATTATTTCAACAAAAAATATTTTGAAATTTTTTTTAAGATTACTATACAGGGTGCGCCACTTAAAACTCCCCAGGCTTGCAACTTTCTTATTTTTTAAGCTACGACCAT
This sequence comes from Rutpela maculata, assembly GCA_936432065.2. NCBI lineage: Eukaryota > Metazoa > Arthropoda > Insecta > Coleoptera > Cerambycidae > Rutpela > Rutpela maculata. The sequence goes on from OW386290.2 coordinate 84,205,394, forward strand.
GTTGGGCATATCAAATTGTAGATAATTTTAAGGCATTTAAACATGTGTACAGAGTGATTTAAAAAAAAATTAAAATAATTGTTAAGAAAGAAAACTTAATTTTCTTGAATATTTGTTTACCTCATCCTGTACATGAACTGCGTCAATGTTTTCTTATAAAGGTTTTAATTAGCTTCAATTTATGTTATGTTTATTACGTCATATCTGAAATTCTTTTTGGTTTTAGAGAAAGAAATTAAAAACACTCCTTCCGACTCCTGATTTTTTTGAAATAACTGAAAAAATGTAAATAATAATTTTATGCTTTATTTGTAAAAGACATATCTCATAAAAATCCTCAACGTAACAAAACAGCAACAAGAAACAAAAGAAATAAATATTTTAAAAACAAACTCTATTAAAATGTACTAAATGATAGGAATTTTTATTCTTAAAACTTTTTTTTTACATAAATTGAAGCTAATTAAAACCTTTATAAGAAAACATGAACACATTTCATGTACAAGGTGAGGTAAAAAAATATTCAAAGAAATTAAGTTTCCTTTCTTAACAATTTTTTCAAATTTTTTTTTAAATCACTCTGTATGCATGTTTAAGGCTTTAAAAATGTCTACAATTTGATGTGCCCAACAAGGTCATCGCTTTAAAAATAAAAAAGTTACAAGTATGGGCAGTTTTAAGTGGCGCACCCTGTACATCTTTCCACTCCACTACGTGAATGTGGAAGTAATAAAACAAATGGCATATATTTTCATTAAAAATAATGTATGTTTTTATCCGAATTTGTTATAAATAAGAAACAAGAAATGAAATGTTTCATATTTCTATTGTGAAATATAGTTCATTTAGTTATCCTTAAAATAAAATCATGGAAAAAAACATTTTATATTTATTGCAAAAAATGTTTTGTAAGACATATAAAGAAAAACATCCACGTAGTGGAGTGGAAGTATAGTAATCGTAAAACAAATTCAAAAATTCTTTTTGTTGAAATAGGCTTAGAATGTCATAAAACGTCGAGCTTTTAAATTTGAGCGAAACAAAATTTCTGCCTGTAACTTTTTTTGTGCGCACGTTTTCTCAGAAACGGTTTAAGATATTGACTTGAAATTCGGTACACATTGACGAGATCTGGAACTAGATTATATTTTGCGCTAATTCCGTAGAGGGGGGGGGGTAAATGGGGGAAAACGAGTAAAGCAAGCTGGTAAGAGTACAGAAATTTGGGATTTGGTGAATAAGTATACCTACTAGAAGCCAAGACCTCAGATTTTTTTATAATATTTTACACTACTATAAAGAAAAATACCTGTTGTTAAACTTGAGGCATGTTCAATTTTATTAACATTTAACATTACAAATTGTGTTTTTATAATAAGAAATGTTTCTTTTTATTTAAAATACACTTTCAGATGTATCAATAAACACTCATGTCATAATATTTTAGCATCATTAAATCAGTATTTATAATTACTTAATAATTTTCGCACAATTTGTATCCCGATTTGGGACATTGGATGATTTGAGTTACATTTTACTTCCACATCCAAATAGTGGATTGGAAGTATAGTAATCGTAAAAAAAACTTCAATTTTTTTTTTTTTTTTGTTGAAATCGGTTTAGAATGTCATGAAATATCGAGATTTTAAATTTGAGGGAAAAAAAAATTGTATCTATCGGTCTGTCTGTATTTTTTGTACGCACGTTTCCTGTGGGACGGTTTAAGATATTAACTGAATAGTTGTTACATGTATGTATTATAAAAAGATCTGGAACACATTGCTATAAAATTACACAAAAAATAATCGTTATAGAGATTCTAGCATTTTATTTAATCGCCAGAATGTATTACAATAACGGTGTAAAAGCCGCTCGAAAAGTGGCTTATATTTGGTAATTTGCGATACAAAATTATATATAGCCAGATAAAACTTACATATATGATTTTGCATGTCATTAGGCAGGCGAAAAGAATGAGCAGTGACTTTCAATACTGAAAAGAAATTGACGGACTGACTCACAAAAATTGCATTTTCGTATATGCGATTCTCGGCGATTTCATTTGATAATTAACAGACTTACCGACCTGAACTATTTTGTTCATTATTGTCCATTAATTATCGTTTTTTTTTTGGTATATAATTAATAAGGCAGCTGGTACGTTGTCGTGCATATTTCTTCTTATTATTATAAGAATGGATAACCTCTGTTTAATTATTATTAAACAGAGGTTGTCCATAGGTAAAATCGTAATATAACAGGCGATGTGATAATTTTTCTAATTTATTAGTATAGAATAGCAGTTACTCAATATTAAAATACACGTAAATCGACATAAACTTCGATAAATGTGAGGCGGAAAGCAAAAAGGGACCTCTTGTCGGCGATGTCAATTTTTCAGTACAGTCGAATTAGTGGTTTGGGTCAAAATAATCGATTTTCGGATTTTTGCGATTTATTACCTTTACAAGTTGTAATCGATTACAAAACCGATATAATTGGATGAGACACTTAAAATAATCGATAAAGCAGTCGATGTTCAGCCCTGGAAAAGGTACCTCTTGTCGCTTATGGAGAAATAACATGGGACCGACAAGAGGTCTCATTTCATAAACGCACTAGTAACTTAAACAAAAAAAAAACATAGAGATATGATTTTTGCACCAAATTGTTCGGAATTAAAGCTTAATTCATTTAATATCAATAACTAAAAACTGGAATTTGCCGACAAGAGGTCCCTTTTTGCTTTCCGCCTCACATATTACAAAATAAAATAAATACTAAAATACTTAATAATTTTACTGCTAAAAACAAACGTGACCAAAATTAAAAATAATATTTTTGTATATTTTAATTATAGCATATTTTATATGTTATATAATTATAGATGAATCTAATATGTTCAATTAAGCTACTTTCTATTGTGTTGATTATATAAATTATCATTAATGTATAATACACCAGCTAAGAGAGTTGTATAGATAAATTTTTAAATTTTTTACATTTTCGGAGTCTGTTATTCTAGTTTCGGTTAAACAGACAATAATGGGTTGTATCTGAAACTAATTGACTTGTCTTTTTGAAATGAAGGATTGCTATTTCTGAAAGACAGTTTTATTGCGTCTTATTATGGACGCTTGTGGGGTAAGGCCTCTATTGTAAGAAACCCTTTCCGAAATATATTAATTTCAACCATATGTTTGGTTTTTTAAATTCATAAACATTTTCTCTACAGATATTTTAAGGGATGTGTATTGTGTAATTATCTATTGTTCGAAATAAGTAGACTTCATCGACTTACAGTCCAATTTACGTCTTTCTATTTGAAAGAGTAAAGGTGGTTTAATATTTGCTTACGAGACTGCAGTAGACATTTTTTCGTTCTTTCTTTTCTTCACAAATTAGATATTTTTCTATTAAATATATATATAAATTAATTACAATTTTAGAGATTACATGCATTTTGTGTCATGAAAAAATTTAGATACATTTTGATAGTGAAAAACTGTTGAAAACTCGGAAAATATGTACGTTACAAAAAAATTAGAAGAGAGTAAAATTTTAAGGAATATATTAACCTATACGTTTGAATTTTTCCAGATTTTCAAATTTCATAGTTTACGATATCTTCCATTTTCCTATAAGGGTCTTTTTTTCGGGTTTTTCCGGGAAACTTGGACAGAGTGCACTTTAGGAAAAAGTCATAAAGGAAAAAAGTCTTGTAGTTTAATAATATATTCACTCGAATTTATGGATTTTTCTCGTCACTTTTTATTCCCCTTTATGGAAAAATTCAACAGCTATATCTCGGAAAATATGCATTTTTCTAAAATTTTACGAGAGTAAAAAGATATTATTTTTCATAAAATTATCTAAAAATCATTTTGTTTTTTTAATTTACCTCAATTTTACTAGTTAACAAATTAGCAACAAGATCATTGTTTATAACAATTGCGAGGCAATATTAGCGGCCATTTTTTTTTTGGAGTTTGATCTAGACTTCAAAACAAACAGAATCCACAAAGTTTCGTGAAAATCCATTCATTCGGTAAACTATTTAGTCAGATGTTCGGTTTTTGTTTCATTTTACCATTATTGTATTATTTTGGTTTGAAATACGTATGTTTACATTTTCATAAATGCTAAAGATTTGTGTCGTATTCATTTTTTTAAAAGCTTTTATTTAACTTGCAATGTGTTATGTATGAATGTATGTTTGTTTGGTGAAATCTTGCAAGCTGAATTTCGACTAGTTCTTATTATACTAGAGCTTTGAAATTTGGCACACGTGTATACGTCCGGTGACAATGTAACATAGTATAGCCATTATCGGTCTAAATCCAATATGGCGGACGTCCCAAGATGGCGGATCGGCTTTTTAATCACAACCCTATTGATATGGGTGTCAAATGAAGGGGTTTTACTAGTAAAATACGACAGACAATGTGACGTCATTCTAAATTCAATATGGCGGATGTCCCAAGCTGGCAGATCGCCTTTTTCTTCACAACCCCCTAGATATGGATATCAAATGAAAGGGTTTGACGAGTAAAATACGATAAACTATGTAACGCCATTATAAATCCAATATGGCGGACGCCCTAGGATGGCAAATTATCTTTCTTCACGACTCCCTTGCCATTTGTATCAAATGAAAGGGTTTTGTCTGTCTGTCTGTAAAATAAGTAGACTAAAATGTAAAAAATAAAATTATATAAAAAAAAATATTTTTAAGAAAAAGCTTTCATTTGAAAGAACTGTACTAAAAAGTTTAAATAATTTTTTAAAATTCATACACCTGGAAACCAAAAGCTTTGGGGGCGGTCAATTGAGCAAAGTAACTATGCAATAGTGCTATATGACCGTCCGCAAAGTTTTTGGTTTCCAGGTGTATGAATTTTAAAAAATTATTTTTACTTTTTAGTAGTTTTTTCAAATAAAAGCTTTTTCTTAAAAACATTTTTTTTTGTATAATTTTATTTTCAATAAAAACGTTTTCAAGTAAAGCTTGTCCTGTTACTTTCTTTTTAGATTTTAAAACTTAGTCATTTATATTTTTTTAAATTGGAATGTGGTTTAGGTTTTTGACTTTTTAAAAGTTTTTATGTAGAAATGAAACACCGTGGTCTCTTTGCCGATTTTCATTGTTTTTATATATTTTTTTATCGATTTCCAACAAGAAATGTTCGATATTTTTTTTCATAAAGTTGATATTTCCAATGTTATTATGTTTTAAAAATTAAAAATCTCCAATTTCTCGATTCAGTAAGAGCCTTGCATTTTCTAAGAAAGCATATACAGTGTGCCAGGGAGCGACGCATGATTAAATGAGCAATTCATATGTCTTGGAAATTTACCAAAAAAAAGTAATTTCTCTCACTTTTTCTGAAATCGATCGGCAATGTCTACATTTTCGGCGCGATTTCAGATCGAAAAATGCACAATTCCAGTATTTTAGTCCGTTGCTAAGAAACTATCAGAAAACAGACCGGAAAAGATCCGTTGCTAAGCAACGATCAACAAAACCGTACGGGAATGTTACTTTCCCGGCCTAGGCCGGGAAAGTAACATTCCCGTATGGTTTTTTATGTATATTTTTGACAGTAAATAAATACACGCAGACAAACAATCAAACTTACATTTACACTTACACATACATCAAAATTACATTTATTAGTAAGCAGTTAGATTGTAATGAAGAAATGTAATGAAGAAATGTTAGATTGTAATGAAGAAATGTTATTCATTAATGAAGAAATTTTATGCATTAATACAAATTCCTTAATTTATAATAATATTGATTGTGATTTCAGAAAAAATAGTATGCGTATTTCGGTGTGAAATCACATTCCCAAACTTCGATGGGAATGTACTGCTTTCACACCTAAATACACAATATACTATTTTTTGTAAGAGATAGGACAAAATCTTAGAAAGAATTATTCAGAATGAGTATTGTTTATTTGAGATTTTTTTATAGAAATAGTTTTGAATTAGTCAGATTTCAGTTT